>CM068485.1:11655000-12929166 GCA_034769265.1 Remorina albescens
TTTGTACTCCAAACAATGACCAAATTAAAGAACAAGTTAAATGTTGTGTTTTCTCTTTTTAATCCGAACTTTGAAAGCCTGAAAATTTGAATTTAAAACTGGGACTTAAAAGTGGAATAAAACCAAAAAACTAAACAAGAAAAAAACAACCACCCTTAATTCATACCAGTCTGACAGTTGTCATGTCGTTCTGTATTTCATAAGACATTCTGGCACTATTTGTCTGACTTAGTGATTAACAGAAAATTCTGAACAAAATGAGCCTATATTATTTCTTGAAGTTGAATTATCTTGTAACAGCGGAGGATGTACTGGCTGCAAATGACGACACTGCTATATACAATATTTACAAAGTACCAAAGTGTCTCTGAAGTTCTAGCATAAACAGTTGCTTTGCGAAACAAGTCGACAAATTATCTCCATTGCTTTAAAAGTGGACATCATGTAGAAACTTTTTTTTTTTTTAACAAAAAAAAACAACAAAAAAAAAACCACTCAAAAAACCCCCCAACATGCAGCTCTTCAATATCGTCGATTCATCTTCTTGAATTTTTCATAGTGGTAATCATCTGTGGCCTTTTCGTTGTTTGGACGTTTGCGGAAGTTAGGCGGGGATGATGCTGTGGATTGAAACAAAAGATGTCATATTGTGAAGGTTTCGAAATAAATGCATTATTAGTATGAATGTCTCAAAATGGTACCTCCTTCCAGACAATAAATATCAAAACAATAAATAATATTTGTCAACGAGCGCTCCAATAGCTGTGATGAGAACTACACAGAACTGTGTGACTGTGATGGATGTGTGCACTCTTACGTTCTGGACCTGGTTTCTCTGTGTCTCCTACACGCAGTGGTCTTGCTTTGGGCTCTTCTCTGTGTCTGTGATGCCTCTGTGGTGCATTCACATCCTCATGATAAACTGAGAAAACAAAGTGTGATCAGTCATCGTCATTACTTCTCACTCTTTAAACCCCAGCATTCACAGATTGAGAAAACTCACAGCGGTTGTGTTGAACGTAGTTGACAGCGATGTTGGTTGGTACAAATGATGTGCCATGGTCTTTCTTTTTGTTCCTTTGTTCCGCAAGAAGCTTGGCTTTGGCATCTTCCGTCTGGATAATGTTCTTTATCTTTGCACTTGTAAGGAAACCACAGGAACAGGTTATGTCTCAAAGCAGCAATGTATTCTTCTTTAAGGTTAAATCTATAAGATCATTTTGAAAAATTTCTCTACGCACTCAATGCCAAGATCAACTTCAGGGATTCCACTCAGCATCTGATTGGATAACATCTCCTCTGTCTTCTTGGCAGAGTTGACTCGGATGCTCTCAGGCAGCTCATACAGGTGGTCCTCTGCATTCTTCACCTTAATTTTTTGTTCCTCAGCCTCCACCAGTCCCTTCTTCTTTTTCAGCTCTGTCTCAATATATTTCATCCTGCAAGATGAGATACACGTCTATGAAGATGCAGTCAGAGTAACCATGATTGCATCCTGAAGAGAATTACGATTTTGTTCTTGTACTGTGTGATGTGCTGCAGCTACAGAAGTAAAGATTCAATAGTCTTCTCAACTAAAATGTACATTCTAAACCACCCACACTTCACATTTACATAAAGCAGATGTTGAATATTACTGCCCCCTGTACGATATACTAACACAAATCAAGAAATAGTTTGGAGGTTTTAGATTGTGATGGACATAACTAAGGGCTGACCACTACCCTCACCCCAAACTGCAAATTTTGAGTCCATCACAATTGGTAGAAGCATACATACATGTCCGCATCCTCGTCTCTTCTGTTAGTTTCAGCTGAGAAAGAGGTGCCCAGGTTGAGGTCTGTCTCGTCTTCTGTCCTGCACGGGAAACAAAAGTCCTCTTTGGTCAAATCAGATTCACATATGGTGACATACACTTTCCATTTCACAATGACATAATATTACACATACAATTAGTTAAATATATGGAATGATGATGATTAAAGCAGTCACATATTTACTTACATATCCCTGTTCCTGTCTTTGACTTTCTTCATGTCAACAACACCTCCAGTCTTCAGTTTAAATGGGTCATTCTGTGAAAAAATGTTCATTTCAATAACAATGAACCAATAAGCGAAATAACCACACATCCTTGTTAATTATTAAAAACAAAACATTTAATTAAGTCACTTACATCTATTTCAGCCTCTGGTGGCAACTTCTCTCCAACTAACAGGGCGGTCACACTGAACAATAGAAGAATGGATATTAATTTCATCCCATATGTTTCAGTGAACTACAGAGACTCCAGCTGAGACAATCAGCATATAACTACTAACTCAATAATAAATTCACAATACCTGACGCCGCTCTGTCGTTTCCGTAGACTCTGAAGCTCTTTGGCCTCTTCTACTTTTGATCTAAATGATCGCAGATGACATATAGATTAAATAAAATTGGTGCTGTATCTTTTTACAACAAGTCGTGACAATTTAATTATCCTTTTTACTCCATCTTTGATAGTATTTGACTACGTTGACATGGCGCTACTCGGGAAAGGTGAGATCGGTTCAATAAATTACTTTACCTGACTTCTTCGGTTGTCTCTTCCGCCTCCACATCTGACGAGTCCCTTCTCCTCCTAAAGTTTTTGCCACACGGCATTTTTTATGTAATTTAATGTTGTTTCTTGGCTTTAGCAAAATGTCGATTGCAGATGGTTGGCCAACTGAGGGCACACTTACACCGACGCACAATAATAATACGTCACTTCCGCAAGGACAAACGCCATTTCCGTTAGATTTAGGTAACCACAACAAACATGGCGACTTACAGACAGGTCGGCAGATTGTTGGGTATTTCCGCAAGGCTTGCACGTCCGTAAGTTTTTCTTTTTCGTCATCAGCTGTCAGACTAAGATGTCCTCTCATCTATCATTTAAATGCTTTTATGAATTCTCTGACTTCTTATGAAGTCCAGCTATGGTTAACTGACTTAGCTAGCTACTACTAAGTAGCTAGCTAAGTCAGAGAGTGACGCAGAGATGATCACTTCTCAGAGAGCGGCATCTGTTTTATTGTTTCAACTCTTTTTAAATCTCGGCTAAATATTAAAGTTTTTTGGCCTAGTCAACAGGATCACTCTTTAATGTTATCCTAATTTGGGTACTCAAATAACTGCACCCATTAAGTCAGATATCAGTCTCAAAATTGTTAATAGCATTTAACTATAGTCAACTATAACGTTGAATTAATGTGTACTTCTTGACATTGAAAATATTTGCAAAATTGCGAAGTCCTGCCTGAAATTCTTGATTAGGCTGAGGTTGTTACACTAACTTTGATTTTATTTTTGGCGCTGTTATCTAGCTGGAAAATTAACATCCTTGCAAGCCACATTTTCAAATCTTTCTTTTTTTTATAACTGTGGCTATAACTATTGTCAAATTCAAAATTACAGCAGAAAAAAAAAATATCGGAAATTTTTAAAGGTCATAAGTAATTTTGAATTCCCGTCAGTACCAGATTGTTACAATGTAGCTTGTAGGAATAAGAGATATTTTATTCATCCCCATGGGGGAAATGCAGGTATTCAGCAGCTTCCACACATAATCCACAACAGACACAGACAATAAATATGTCCAAAAAGGGGGTAAGAGTAGTTATTGCAAACAGCCTGATGATGGGTGGGTGGGAGTGCGGGGTATCAAGAGGTGTTAAAAGTTCATTTAAGTTGTATTGTTTTAATTCCAATCACTATTAAATTAAATGTTTTATCATATAAAGTTACCATAACAGAAAAGTTCAACTTTATTATAAAAAACACAGAAGTAAATTAACATTCACGAGAACATAGCATCAGTCAGTGTATGACATCACCCATTTCATTTACAAATGGTGTTAAAATCAAATCATGAAATTTTTTAATAGTTTTACACAGTCATTCACATTTTAGATATATTACTGAAGTGAAGGAGGCCTCCTCATGAAGAAATTTTTTAGTGTTTACCACCATGAATTTGATTAATGTATTTTTCACTTGTTACACCCCAGGCCTAGGGAAACCAGGGATAAAGTGTAGCCCTCCTCCCATTCCCAAGCAGAAAACTCTCTGTACCAGGATGATAATCACAAAAGCTGTTTATTTTTACAGAAAATAGAAATAAAAGCGCTGGCCTCGGGGTAGAGCATTGCCTAAAACTATAAACAAAATAAGATTAGGAAAAAAAACCCTAGGCTTACCTATATAAAAAAAAAAGGAAACCAAAGCAAGCACTGTGCCTAAACTTCCTATGAAATGAACAAGAGAAAAAGGTTACAAAATAAACAGGCTTCCCCCCCCACTTCTGACTTCTTTAGTATTACACAATATTTCCATCTTAGTTCTAGAAAAACACACATGAAGGCTTGCAGCTCACTCAAAACACAGGTGCAGCAGTAGCCACTAGAACTGAACAGAACACTCTTTACATACTGGCTAGCAGCACAACTAAACAGAGCCTCACCTAGTCAGGACAACAATAAACTGCAGTTACACACAAGAATTCTCTGAATAAGGCGGTTGGGAATGGGAGAGAGACGGAAGGTGTCGTCTAGCTTTTAAATCCCAGTCCACCAATCCGCTGGTCCAAACAGGTCACCTGACAGTCAGCTACAGCCCTGTAACCCAATTTCCACTCACTCACACCACACCTACAGAGGAGGGGAGGGACAAGAGCCATATGCACAATCCATGAACCAATATATGATGACCGTCATCACACACTATAGTAATCATTCAAATCTATCTTTCATATGCTGTCTCAGTGTTGCAGGCTGTGGATATCAAAGCACCGGATTACACTGGCTTTCCCGTAACACCAAAGTTTCAAACATATGGTCACAAAACCCACAATGGATTGTTCCTGGTTTGTATTCCTGCTGCATACTGGAAGGTATTCTCAGTTTAGAGAAAACAATATAAAATGAGTGATGTTAAACTCTTGTTCTATGTGTTTTGTCTGTTCAAAGGAAGGACCATGTTTGTACAGACGCAGGACACACCAAATCCAAACAGTCTAAAGTTTCTGCCTGGCTGTACAGTTCTTGAAGCAGGAACTATGAATTTCTCTGGACCTCGTGATGCATATTGTTCACCTTTAGCCAGGTATATAACTTAAATACAAAATTACTAAACAATGTGTTAAAACACAAAAGAAAAGTTCCCATTTCATTTCAAAAAATGTTCGATACTTATTTATATTGTAAAAAATAAAACCTATAGTTAAGCAAGTGCTCCTAATTGATTGCAAATAAAATTTTAGTCATTACAACTATTGCAAACAGAAATACTGCTTACTGATTCCAAACGTCACAGCATAAGACATTTGTATATCGTAGAAGTATAACGAATAACTGATCATATATTTATCATTCAGATTTAAGCATAATGTCAATTATTTTCTTATTTTTTTATTTTTTTAACTACATTCAGTATTAAATTTACCTTTCAAGCGTAGAAAAACCCAATAATTCTCTGCAATGTTTTCAGGCAGCTGTTTAGGATTGATGGAGTTAAAAGTGTGTTCCTGGGTAATGACTTCATCACTATAACAAAGGTAAAGCCAGCTCCAGTTAGTATGAAATTCATAGTTTAGCACACTTGATTGCTTTTGCTTGGAACAACTAATTTTTCCTCCTCTCACCTCTAAGACTGACTCAAATATGGAATGGAAAGTAATCAAACCTGATGTATTTGCTACCATTATGGACTTTTTCACCTCTGGACTTCCTGTTGTCAATGAGGACAGCAAACCTAATGCAGATACAGGTAAATTCTTCCACTGTATGTGTAGGCCAAAACATTCAAATCCAGCAGGTATAGAAGGTCCTTTTCCAATGACAAAAAAACTCCATCTCTTTTTTCAGCACCATCAGATGATGATGATGAAGTAGTTGCTATGATCAAAGAGCTGCTAGATACACGAATAAGGTAGTTGTTTATAAAGATGCACTCTAATACCAGTGTCTGTTTTCTATCACTGTGGCTGTCTGTTTTTATCTCACACATGCTGATGTTCTCATTCCCCAGGCCAACAGTGCAGGAAGATGGAGGGGATGTTCTGTATAAGGGCTTTGAGGACGGCATTGTTAAACTGAAGCTACAGGGCTCCTGCACCAGTTGTCCCAGTTCCATTGTGACTTTAAAAAGTGGAATCCAAAATATGCTGCAATTTTATGTCCCTGAGGTTGAATCAGTGGAGCAGGTCTGTTTTCCTGTCAGAGACTGGCTTATAAATTTGTTGCTCAGCAGGTGTGTGTATAAACATACACGCCTGTAGAGTTGGATGATCTGGTTGGTAGTAATGGGGCACAAAAATTGGTATGACTATATATATTTTTCATATTATGTTTGCAAGGGGTCTAGTCTATCACTCAGCCCAATTAACCCTCCATTGCCATGAACAAATATTATTTGTAGTAATTTCGTTAAGTAATTTAAGTGCTGAGACTTTGAATTCCTTTCTAATGATTGGACAATTTTTGTTATCAGATAAAATACCAAGATACCTTGTCAATGCTTGGCCAGAGTTATGCCTTAAAGATATCGTAGATCATCTTAACTCTACGAAAGACAATAATTAAAATAATCCAGGAAAAACTTTTACTTGAAAACCTTAACATAATTAAAACTACTTTTATCTGTTTCATTTATCCACAGGTGAAGGATGAGGAAGAGGAGAGGGATGCTCAGGTTTGAACAACACTGAAGCCAGAGCCATATTTATGCATTCCTCACTCTAATCACATAGCAGAAATAAAAAATGTTAAATAGCATGGATGTGTAAAAGACTTCATCATATTCTTCATTCATTCATCATTTGTTATTATCGATTTTTATAGCTGTTTTATGTGCAATGACAGTATTCATAAGACAGAATAATGTTGTCATAGAGGGTGATGACTGTAGAGCTGAAATAATTTCAGTTTATTATTTCACACTGTTACACATTCTCACAAACAGCTACTGATCAAAGCAGCCCTTAGGGTCAACATATAAACAGTGGTATTGAGTTGTAAATAAAGTTTATTTAAATATTTTATAACCGTGTATAGCTGTTTCATCAGTTCATTCTCCTAATTGTATGTTATGTGAATTATTCACGAATAGTGCATAATCTTACTTTTTACATACATTACTTAGTTAATTACAAGTTTCAAATATCACCGTGACGATCAAAGTATTCATTAACTAATGTTTTTAAAAAGTAGCTTTTATCATGTTGCTCTATTTAAATTGTAAGCCAACTTTACAACAGAAAAATTCATGCTTTGGGATTTGGGAAATGTCACAGAAGTAGGAGCTGGACTCTAAATACTTCTGGTCTGTTCATTTTCTTTTTAAAATTAATATCTTAAGAAGATTCGATCTAATTATATTATGCCTGGATTTTGGGAGTTTACATTGAACTGTAATCTAAACAGAAAAGTAGGAAAAAAATTATGATTAAGAAAACGTTGCACGCTTCCTTGTTTGCCATTTGGCCATAGGCTGTAGCACTAAAATCCGGCACACACCCTTCCAGTGCGTTTCGCCTCTGTTGAGATTTCCTGACTAAGATGACGCTTAAATGAATGAATCGGCCTCACAGTCCTGCCCTGTTGCAGCAGGTTAACGTAGACAGCACAGAGCTGCCATTGTGCGCTGATGTTGGTTTTAACCTCTGTGGATCTCGGAAGCAGCAGCAGCAGCAGCAAGATCTGCTGTCGGATCTGCATCCTGATGCCACGTCAGGAGTGACTGCATCGGAAGGTGCAGCCTGACCGACGGGTTGTTTGACCAATCAGAGGGCGCCATGAGGAGAGGCGATTTGTTCTGATTGGGTGAGGTCAGAGGGGGCGGGGACGTTTATCTGACAGGCGTTCCCAGCTACCGGAGTAGCTGTAATTGGCAGCCAAACTGAAGACATGTGTGGTGAGTAGCTAGACATTCATATTTATTTCATTCAATGGGAAATGCATGTTATTTTGTGTTTACCCAAACAGCATGTAATTAGGATTTAAAATACCGCTTGCGTCATTAGTTAAGCCCAATGGAACAGGTCAATTGAAATTAGCTCGGGGTGGCTAACCGGAGTTAGCGAACACGGGCTGATGTTGCTGATACTGTCAGACAGCTGAATATGAAGCACTAAATATTTAATTTCCATCTACATGTTGCTCATGTGATTTGTGTTGAAACAAAAAGTCGACACGTGGAGGTAAATGTAAAACTGATTAGCTGTTTTTCTTCCAGCTAACTCCAGACAAAGCTGACGTGGTTTGACGGAGACATTACAAATCGCGTAACTTGCCATTAAACCATTTGTCAGATTGGTAAATTTAAATTCCCGGACGAGCTGTGAGACAGTATTACCGTCATGTTTCTCCTGGTATCCTCCCTCATGTGTCCTTTGCTTCAAATCGAATCGTGTTGGGCGGATAACGCGGATGGAAAAGGCACTAATATAAAACTGCCTGGTATAGTTTCCGGAAAAAGAAATGCCTTTTATCAGGATCAGATCTGGGAGATGTAGTCTGGATGTTTTGCTAACACCCTCCAATCTGGCCCTGTCTCTTTTCTTCTCTCACTTGTTACTGATAAGTGACGTCTCTCTGTCTCCCATCACTGTCACTACAATCTACAAGTTGAGCAATCAGTCCAAATGGACCTGTTGGTCTCCTCTGACTCTATGGTGTCTCTATGCTGAGGTTAATCTTTATCCTTGTTAAACCCATGTCTCCTTCCTTGCTCTTCAGAGTATGCCCTGAGCCCCAGCCCCTTCCCCTTTGCGAATTGCCCCTCTCTGGCTCCCTCCATCCCCTGCTGATTTCTCAATTCATGCTCTGTTGAGCCAGTCTTTCCTTGGGTTCCAAATTAGCCAAATTTACCTCCCAGTGCTGATCTGTGTAACGGGGCTGTATTTAATGCCTCCATTTTCACCAAAGAAGGTGTGTTAGTTATGGATTGGCCACGGAAGCTAAACAGGATGAACTGATGATTATTGCTAAAATCTGTCAATTAAATGAGTTGGTTTTGTTATACACTGGTTTCACTGCACCATTAGAGACTCCAGGCTTTTTGGCAGTTTTAGACAAGCAATTCTTTTGAACAATTGCGTGACAGTGTCAGCATCTCAAATGGTACACACATTTTTGCAAAGCATTTTAATGCGCATTCAACAGAAATTAAAAATAAATCTCACCCCACCCTCTACCAGAGCTGGAGATACCTGCTTCATAGACACAAGGTGTAAAGATATGCTTCGTTGGCTCTAAGCTGGTCTGACTGAAGTAACTGAGAGCAATACTTTGGTTTACTTTGGAACCCTTTAAAGTTGCCCTCAGTTCTTTGGCACACCCTCCCACATAATCAGGAAATTGCGTTCTCCTTCAGCGACTATGTCATATTCATTGTTGCCTTGGTTAGGTGTTGTGTTAGGTGTAGTCAACAACTACACCTAACACAAAGCTTTTTTTTAAATTTGCTGGTGTTCAAAAGAATATTTCCAAGCATATTTTGAGATGGTGAATAAAGAGTTTGTGTTATGTGTGTTGAGACTTCTGTTTGATGTAATAAACAATGGTACAACACAGAGTTTGCACATGTAAAAAAAAAAAAATCATATGTAATTGAAAAAATCTTCATATTGACATTGGGTGTTGACTGCATGTCTGACACCAAGCAGTGGTCATATTTTTGTTCTAAATTAAACACACCCAATTGACACTAATCGTTACAGCTGATGTTACAGGATGACTGTAGCTGTTCACAGACAACTAATTGCACCAGACTGACAGAGATATTAACTAACCTCAGTTTGAACCTTTCTAGGCAGACTTTAAGAGTAGAAAATGACATCAAATAATTATTGGTGGTCTAAATTCTAGTTATAATCAACGCAACTTAAATCCTTAAATCTTTTTCCCCTTCCTCCCAGGAATCTTTGCCTATCTCAACTACCATGTGCCAAGGACTCGCGGTGAGATCCTTGAGATTCTCCTGAAAGGTTTACGACGTCTGGAGTATAGAGGCTATGATTCAGCTGGTGAGAGTGATGTAAAAACCTCATATCATCAACACACTTTTGCCTGTTAGGTGCCTGTTTTTCTTCTGTCCTGATAAAGGAACAAAGGAATCACCTCATCAGTCACATTATTTGTAAATTTATTTCCTTGAGCTGGGAGCTTAAAGCAAGATGATGTTTGCTGTGAATAATTTAACAGCCAATTATTACGTGACTGAATTAGAAAAATTGTATTATTAATGAGGCTAATTTTGTGTATGTAGTGCTCATTTGCATTTCAGTCAGTTTGTAAAATTTTTGCTTGCATTCACTGTGTTGTATTTATATACTTATTCACTGATATTACTATAAAACTAAAGCAAAGACGTCAATTGATAAGTGGCACAATAATATCTTTTAACGTGTTGATACTTAAGGCCATTGTGATTGCCGTACCTATGCTATTTCTCATTTTGTGAATTTTTTTGTCAGGTGTGGGAATTGATGGGGGTAATGGAAAGGAGTGGGAGTCCAATGCTAAATCCATCCAACTGATTAAGCAGCGTGGAAAAGTGAAGGCTCTTGATGAGGAGATCCACAGTAAGCTGAAGATGAAGTCACGAACATCTGAGATAACATGCCATCCTGTATTCTGTGGTACAGTTGGGATACTGAATATATTCTATTGCTTTTTGTTTGTTCAACCTTTAGAACAGGAGGATATTGACCTGGATGTGGAGTTTGATGTTCACCTTGGCATTGCTCATACCCGCTGGGCCACCCACGGTGTACCAAGCCCTGTCAACAGCCATCCACATAGATCTGACAAGAGCAACGGTGACTTTTACCTTGCATTCCACCACATCTAAGTCTGAGTGCAGGTATTTTAAAGTATGACGTTTATGATACTTTTTTTATGGTCTACAGAGTTCATCGTCATCCACAATGGAATCATCACCAACTACAAAGACCTGAGGAAATTCCTGGTGGGAAAATTTCTTTCTGAGACTATTCTAGACGTCATTAATCTTATACATAGGCAAAACTTACACTCTCTTTCCATCTCCACAGCAGAGCAAAGGCTATGAGTTTGAGTCAGAGACTGATACAGAAACCATTGCCAAGCTGGTGAAGTACATGTATGACAACCGGGAGAGTGATGACATCAGTTTTACCACACTTGTGGAGCGGGTGACCCAGCAACTGGTAAATTCCTGCTTTTGTGCTCTACTGCGCCTTTCGATCAACAGATAGGATAATAACCTGTCTGATGTGTTTTCTTTTCACCTGCCAGGAGGGAGCATTTGCCCTGGTCTTCAAGAGTGTCCGCTACCCTGGAGAGGCAGTTGGCACAAGGTACAGCAACACCAAATGGATGTCGAACTGCTGTTACTTATTGCAGATTAAAGCATTGTTGGCTCATTAAAATCTTGCTGTGCAGGAGGGGGAGTCCTCTGCTGATTGGGGTGAGGAGTGATCACAAGCTGTCCACAGATCATATTCCTGTGCTCTACCGCTCCTGTAAGTCCATATTTCTGTTTATGAATGTGTGGAATGTCTGTTCCGAATTTTTCCACCTGTGACTGCATAAGTGTGACCGAGGCCAACTCTCTCCTTTTATTTCTCAGCTGCTAAAGACAAGAAGAGCTGTAGTGCCCTACCCAGGACAGACCAGGACACCTGCTTGTTCCCTGTGGATGAGAAAGCTGTGGAGTACTATTTTGCCTCAGATGCAAGGTAAGCAGCAGAGAGCTATGTCTTTGCATTTCCTTTTTTTTTTTTTTTCTCCATCTCCAAATTTTCCATTAAGCGTGCAACCCAGTTTGTCTCAACTTTGTCTGTTTAGTGCAACTCAAAGATCTGATGTGATACTTGATGTCTTTCATCACAACAGTGCAGTGATTGAGCATACAAACCGGGTAATTTTTCTGGAAGACGATGATGTGGCCGCGGTGATGGACGGCCGTCTGTCCATCCACAGGATAAAGCGCAGGGCTGGAGACTACCCAGCTCGCGCCATCCAGACCTTGCAGATGGAGCTACAGCAAATTATGAAGGGTGAGTAGAGGGTCAGGCTTTGTGGTGGTAACATTTTTGCCCCACTAAAACTGAGTTCAAGCTGTATTAGGAAATAAATCACTTGTATTCTACCTTGTAATTTTTTCCTGCACCCTGTTATTATTAGAAAGGGTTTAATAGGCAGCAGTTTATACCTTGGAACAGGCTTTTAACACCCAACCCTGGAGCTATCCCTCCTTCATCCAGGTGTTACAGCCTCACTGGATGAATTGCACTTCCAGGGAAACCACTGTCTTCAAAATGACCCCCACCCTAACTTGAATGATCTGCCCTTTCTTCCCTCTCTGCTCCCAAATGGACTTATAGCACCCTCATATCCCAGCAAAATTACTTTTAACTTACATGCAGTTCCCCAAATTAAAGGAATGACATTTTTTTTTGGATTATCAGAGAAAATCTGTACCACACCACACCATTTCATCATACTTAGCATGATGAAATGGCCTGCTTTGTTTAACAGTTTGATGCAGGGGGTTCCATTTTCCATATTATGGCAAATAGTAGTTTTTGTACAGGTGAAAGAAGGAAGACATAGTGTGTCAAGCTCTTGTGGAGGTACATGGCTTTTGTTACTTTTGTACAGAGCCAGCCTGTTTCCCCCCTGTTTTCAGTCTTTGTGCTAAGATTAGCTAGCTGGCTGCCAGCTGTAGCTTAATATTTACTAAACAGACATGAAAGTGGTATCAGTCCTCCCATTTAATTTTAATAATGAAAATAAAAAATAGATTAACCGAAATGTCATTATACATCTGTTTTCAGTGTTGATTAATCTGCCGAATAGTTTCTGCTTCCTCTGTCATTAAGTCCATGAAATATTAAGAACAGTAGCAGTAATTAAAAACAATTCAATTTCTTAGAACCAAACATAACACCACAATGAAAGACGTGTGACTGTCACAATAAGTTATTCATTATGAGTCTGTGAATGGTTTTTTTTTTTTGTTTTTTTTTGTTGTTGTTCTCAACTGGCTATTCCTCTGTTATCCAGCAGAGGGCAGAGGTAAACAGATGTTGGCTGCAATCGACATTCCTTTGTGGTCCTGTCATTATTCAGCCTCTGCTCCATCTCACTTCCTGGAGCCTTTCTGCTGAATAACCTAATTTTCATTACCCAAATTAGTGGCAGGAGAAATATATTTTGCATATCTCACTGGCACAGTTTGTAATTGATTGAATGACACATTCTGATGCTTCGTGTATGTTTTCCTTTATTCACAGGATGACGTAACACTGTAACTCTGGAAAAAAACGAAAGCAGCAAAAAATATTAAGATATTTCTTGCTCCTCCATGAGGCTGTGGTTTGCCTTTTCAGGAAAACAATGTGTCTCAATAAGACCCTTCTCAGATGGCTTTTACCTTTTCTCTTTTTTTAAAAACTAGTATTGGAAGTGTTCCCTGATTTCTGATCCTCCCACTACAGGCAACTACAGCTCCTTCATGCAGAAGGAGATCTTTGAGCAGCCAGAGTCTGTTGTCAACACCATGAGAGGAAGAGTCAACTTTGACAACAACACAGGTTAGAGATTTTTGATGTGATGATGCAATAACATTATGCACTATTTTCCACTCGGTCCCATTTTCTCCCTTTATGGTTCGTACTGTTATAACTCTGGTATGGACAAATGTAGAGTTTTACTTTATGCTCTTTCCCCAAACACATGCTCAAATGCCTTAAGAACACACTGATTCATTTCAGTTGCTCGCATGCCTCTGAATGTCAAAATAACCTTGGTTCTAAAATTAAAAACATTTAGATGCATCCAAAATGCCCAACTTGTTGTGTTTAAAGTTTCTCTCTCAGCACTCTTCTCTCTTTCAGGGTACTTTTTTTTTTTTTTTCAGTAGAATGTAGAACAATCGACCAAAATGATGGATTAGCTGTTTTGTTTGCTTTCCAGTGACACTGGGTGGACTGAAAGATCACATTAAGGAGATCCAGAGGTGTCGGCGACTCATTCTCATTGCCTGCGGCACCAGCTACCATGCTGGAGTAGCAGTGAGTAGCCAGACAGCTGATTTAAAAATCACTTTTTTTCCCTTGTTGTAAAGTCACGCCTGTCACTGTTGCTGTTCATCGGACAAGTAGTTAATGTGATGTCTCTATTATACACACTGGTTTATGGTGTTTGTGAGCTACCACGTGTGCTGTACTGGTTGTGTTTGTTAACACAATTATGCTGATCACTCCTGTCCTGTATTTTATCAGACCCGCCAGGTCCTGGAGGAACTAACTGAGTTACCTGTTATGGTGGAGCTAGCCAGCGACTTCCTGGACAGGAACACACCCGTCTTCCGAGACGACGTCTGCTTCTTTATCAGTCAGTCAGGTGGGGAAGCCAGGGCCATTTGGACTTGTGCTTTTGCGCATTCCTTCATAGTGGAACCATTTTTTGTTCCTCATAATTTATTTTTTCTTGTATGCTTCTTGAGGTCTGCTCTACAGTTGAGCTTTCTGTACATAAATATTCTGCTTCAGATTAAGGAATTTGAAAATTTATACTTTTTTCAGTGCAATGGTTGTGGTGGGCCCTCTGGCTTTTCTGAGCAGCTGTTTTGAATCTAAGTCCTGTATGGTGTAAAAGCAATATCCAAACACACTAATAAATCAACATAATTTAGTTGTCTTTACGCAAATTGTAATTTGTTGCATTTCTGCCAATCTCTTAGGGGAGACAGCTGACAGCCTTATGGCCCTGCGCTATTGTAAGGAGAGAGGTGCTCTGACTGTGGGTGTCACCAACACAGTGGGCAGCTCCATCTCCAGGGAGACGGACTGCGGAGTCCACATCAATGCTGGGCCAGAGATTGGGGTCGCTAGCACCAAGGTAAGTGGTGTAAGCTCTGTCAGGGCCCATGGATGTTACAACATCTTGTTTTATCAAGCAAATTTATCACTCAGTGTCTCAGTCAACATATTCTCATCTGAATTCCCCCAGAGTATCTGTAGAATATTTTTACATCATATCACCGTTCTCTCAGCCCGCCAAACTGAAGGGTCGGTCAGGTCATATTATTCATAGATGTGAATGTCGTGGGTGCACATTCAGCTTGCTGTCACAAACTTGTATGTATTGGTCTGTATGACAGCTGAGTGTGATCAGCTAGCAATATAAATTAGTACCAATTTAAACGTGCCTCGATGGATTTGTGCTAATTGTAACTGGGGTTTTAAGACTGTAAACGAATAACAAATTAACAAATAATCCCTGTTTTATGCACTTCTGTCAATTGGAGAACAGTGAGCAGCTGTAGACATAAGGGTGTTTAAACAGCTGGCAGAGAGTTGTATGTTATATTAGCATTTACTACTAGAAACACCAAACCTCACATTACTTACTGCTCAGCTGGGAAAAAAAAAAACAATGCGCCTATTTTTCAGTCATTACAGGCATCTGTCCACCTGTGGCACTTGAGTTAATAGAAACATATGGTTTCTCAATTTTGGGTGAACTGACCCAGTAATACTGAGCTCGGAGCAACAATACACCGATTTGTTGCATCATCTCATAAATGAACGCCCACTGACGCTGAATGAAACCCAGATGAAAACTTCATTGTAAGTCTGGTCCTCCACTTTGATCCCACAGGGAGTTGAAGAAGTCTGATATTCTCATCTCTACTCATGTAAAGTCAGGATTCTTGGTTTTTGGCCCTTCCCACCCCCACCCCCACCCCAAGCTCTTTCCTCAAACTTAAAGGATTTGCCAGTTTGGGCTGGGAGCAGCTTAGGGAATTAGTATTGCCTCGGCCACAGCTAGTGAGCAAAGAGTGAGAGAGTGGAGCAGGTCCCTCCCTGGCCCGGCCCTTGAGCTTGGCTCAGTGGCTCTTGTGCTGCTCTAAACCCCCAGATCAAGTCTCAGAGACGCCATCATTTATTGCTTGGCTGGCTAGGCCACACACCCACACCCAGCTCAATCAAATACTACACAACCTAGCTCATCAACTCCATGGAGAACATGCATCGCACCCAACTGCTGAATGACACCAAATCATCTACTTGACCCCATTTTTTTCTGTTTCATAATCAAAATTTATGACATAAATTGGGGAAAACTATTTTAATGCCTTCAAAATGCACATCATGCTGACCCATCAAATTCTTATAAATGGAACAAGACTGCTGAAAATAACAGTGTCCATTGGAAGTTTGTTGGGGTCAAAAAAAAAATTTGGACTCCACAACCATTTCATTTCACCATAAATGTGTTTGTATTCCTGCTGTTTGAGCTGTATGTTAGTCATCGTTGCAGGGTAACACTCAGCATGTTTTGCATGAAAAGCTGAAGTTGGTGACATGAGCAAAGAAACACACCATCAGATTTCAGAAGGGCTGTGGCTAGCATGCTCTCAGGAGGGGGAGGGGGGGGGGCACACTGTAAAGGTTTTACAGCTATTTCCTTGGCCTCGGTTACTGGCATTTCTGAGTCCAGAGGGTCCTGTGAAATGACTTGGCTTTACAGATTAAATCTCCCAAATGGGCATGGAAGGCTTCCAAATGTGCTCACAGACAAATGAAGACAGAGAGAGCAAGAGTTGATGATGACAGGCACCGAGTCGCTGATGTGCTGACTTCATGGGTGACATCTCCAGAATGATTAGAGAGCATATTCTGTTTTTAGGTGATGCGCTTGTGTGTGTTCATCAAGCTTAACTAAAATCTACCTCTTTCTGCATTTGTCATCTGGTGCAGATTATCAGATGGAAATAAGTTCACCATGAAAATGGGGAAACAAGACTTCACAAACTGAAAGAGAGGCTAAAGTCAGGATTTTGTCACTGCTATTGGATATCACTATTGTTATCTAAAGCGGGAAAACTGCTTCATTTTTTTTGCAGTATTGCCTGGCCAGGGGCCAGTTAATGACCATTTCTACAATTTGTGTACACAACATTGTACAGCTGTTTTTTTTATGAATCAATTAATGAGAAAAACAGTATGATTTCAAAAGTTGACTCAGATCAACTTCTTATTCAAATGAATAACACACACACTCTGCTTATTTGACTTTCTGCTCTACAGGCCTACACCAGCCAGTTTGTGGCCCTGATCATGTTTGCTCTCTTGATGTGCGACGACAGGATTTCCATGCAGCCCAGACGCCGAGAGATAATCCAGGGCCTGAGAGTGCTTCCAGGTAAATGAAGCCATGAGTTTTCTGCTTCAGCCAGGGAGATCCTGATCGCATGTAAGATTAAATGTATAGGGATGGAAAATCAGCTCTCAGAGCAAAAATCAGGTACACCCAAAGTCTGTTTCGTTTTTGTTCGTTCAAATTATCCTGTTTGAAAAGAGGAAGCCAAGCAATGAGAGAGGGATCAGAAGAAAAAATTAGCAAGAAAAGAAGGGAAGACTATCTGCTGCTCGGGATCTAAAGCATATGATGGCATGTCCCTAATGGGAAGCTAATGATGAATGTCTGACCACTCCCTGTCCAACATCATGACCCAGTTCGGTCCAGATTCTTGCGTGTGTCAGCAGCAGAATGTTTACACAGTATTTTATTCAAGACTACACACAGTTGTTTTAAGGCTCAGTCATCTCTGCTTTTCTGCTCTGTTTGTACCAGATCTCATTAAGGAGGTTCTCAGTTTGGATGATGAGATCCAGAAGTTGGCAACAGAACTGTACCAACAGAAGAGTGTTCTGATCATGGGTAGAGGCTACCACTATGCTACCTGCCTGGAAGGAGCACTGGTAAGCAAGTCCACCCCACTCGTTTGACTGAGGCCTCCTCTTTGAAATGTAAACCATAATGAATGTAATATAAACTTAAATTTTCTTAACTTGTGGGTGATTTTGTGCAGAAAATCAAGGAGATCACATACATGCATTCAGAAGGCATCCTGGCTGGAGAGCTGAAACATGGCCCGCTGGCTCTGGTGGATAAACTCATGCCGGTCATCATGATCATCATGAGAGACCACACCTATACCAAATGTCAGAACGCCCTGCAGCAAGTCGTCGCCCGCCAGGTGAGAAACATGAGCGAGCACCCCAAAAATCACACCTAGTGGATATTTACCAAATTTTGATTTATAAAATGATGTATGAAGTATGATCCTGCTGTAAATATCCTACTCCAGTGCCAAGTGATCCACCCTGCAGACTGTTATTCACACACATTTAAAGGCTCAGTAAACATTGCTTTCCATCATGTGAACATGACCACGTTAAGTTCAAGCACCTTAACATAGGGCACCCAAAGCACATTTAGCATGTCAGGTTAATTTTCACAGTCCTATTTGTGCCACACCTCTGATTCTTCACCTCCAATAAAAACAAGGGAGGGGTTGGCTTAGTGTGACATCATTACTGTTGATAATCTGCCGCAGATGGGGCTTTAAAGAGATGTGAAACCAAACTGAAATGAGGGGGGAAAAAAAGGTTTTCCTAGTTGGCTTTTTGTGAATTTCACATCCATTTGGGTCATATCAGCAGACATTTAAAGCAGTCTTTTTTTCTTATTAATTATTCATAATTTTTTCTCTTTTTTACAGGGCCGTCCAATTGTGATCTGTGACAAAGATGATTATGAGACCATCAAGAACTCCAGCCGCACCATCAAAGTGCCTCACTGTGTGGACTGTCTGCAGGGCATTCTGAGTGTCATCCCTCTGCAGCTGCTGTCCTTCCACCTGGCTGTCCTCCGAGGTTATGACGTAAGTGCTGTCCTCTCAGGCCCACCAGCCACTGATTACCCAATCTGTGGCCAGTTTTAGAGACTTATTTATTCAATATGTGCGGCACTAAAAGGTAGCTGAAAGTAAGGACTTCTCAAGTCCTACAAGGCTACGGTGCTGTTAAACTTTCAGCGCCACCAGTAATACCAGTGTTGTTGGTGGAAGTGGTATGAACTGAAGGTGAAATAACACCACACAAGTCTAAGGATTATTTAAAAGATGCTTCTACTGAATTATAAAGTAGATGTTTTCACACTAGGTGTCATTGTAAGCTCAGGGTGGCTGAGGTTAGTGCCTGTCCTCAGTGCTCTGACATCCACTGGCAGAAACAAACATGCAGTTTTTATGTAAGCAGGTCATAGTATTCTTAACTTACTTAACAGCCTAACAGTGAGTCAAAGCTTAAGCAGCTACACATAAATCCTGTAGTCTGTGCAGTCATCTTGGCAAAGACCAGCAAGTATTACTATTATTACTCTTTTTACAGTAGTATTATTGTTTTTTCTCTCCAGCTTAAGAGGCAGTTTGCTGTTTAAACAGGATTTAACTGGTGTTTGCGTCTTTGTATACATAAGTAACTTTGCTTTATTTCAGGAGTTGAAGAGATAAAAGTAAATAGCTTGACAGAAGTATGGCATGTAAATATAGCCAGTGTTTACGCAGCTTTTAGAGAACTTCACTTCAGAGGGGTGTCCTGACAGTGCAGCCCAGTTGGCTCCTGTTTTTATGTCAATGAGGATTCACAACAATGCCAAGATGTGCTGCCGTTCTAACAGAGATGCAAACATCCATCTCACACCCACTGGGATTTTTCCCCTGTTTTTTTGAGGACCTGTCAGACTCTAATATCACTGGCTTGCACATTAAAGTGTGTTTTTGTTAAAATTCTGACAGTAACATTAGTCAAATGCAGTAACCCAATATCACTTTATATCCATTTGTATGGTTGTTTTTTATCATACAATAATTGACCTCTTCTCTTTAAACACAGGTGGACTGTCCAAGAAACCTTGCCAAGTCTGTGACGGTCGAGTAAGCAGCACCATTCATCACCTAATAGTGAGAGCCTGGCGGAAACATATGCGAGCAGAGATGGAGAGGGAGCGGGAGCATCTCGGCTCTTTTAATGCAATCTTTTTCTCAACAGTGTGTCTCCCTGTTGCGTATTATCTGTATCTCACTGTCTATTTTCTCAGAAATTGTTGGCAGAATTATCATGCTATTGTCAGAAGTTGTTTTCCGTCCATGCTGGCAGGGCCTGGGCTGGCACTGGTATATCGCCATCACTCTGATTTTCTCTTTCTTTTTTTGCATTTTTTTGTGAAGTTGTAGCAACTGACAACGACATTGTGGGTTTATTCGCATTACTACAAAACATGTGAGCAAACTCTCCATGTAAATTTTTTGACTGACCAAGAGTCATTGTTAACGCTGTAGATTGACAGAAGTTAGGTTTTAGACCTTTACTGACCCTTTTTCTCTTTAGTGCAATGATTTGTAGTTTAGTCGGGGTATTTTTCTTTGGCAGCTAATCATTTGAAGTGTCTATACTAAACAGTTGAAATCAACGACTGTCTTGAATCATTCCAAGCCACAGGTCATCACCTCTTCGTAATTACAGCGCAGTTCACCAGTTCTGACATTCATTTGGACTTTTGAGGTCGCACGACTCTATGTAGGGGCAGCTTCCCAAGTCCGATCATAGAAAAACATGTAAATACACTACTGTGTAAAAATCTTCTTGTGCTGATTAGAAACCTGCTAGTTTGGATTTCACACTCTGGTCTTGGTCTGCTCATTAAATTAGGAAACGGTTTTGTTTACTGAGCCACCTACATCAGAGTGAGGTCTTGTACCATGCACTGTTTTCTGTACACGTACAGTTCTCTGCAGAATTCAGTTTGTTTTTTATCTTGTTTAACTGCTCAAAAGAGAGACTTTGTCACCATTTCTTGTCTCCAGTTTTTACATAGTTAAATAACTTTAGTGATTCCAGTGAGATGAAGTTAATAATAATGAAGAGGACCCAGTTGCCAGCCCACACCCCACCACCATGACTGCTGTATGGGACCATTTGTAGGTGTTGCTTGAGTCTTTTGTTGTTTTGTTTAGTTTTGTTTTTTCAAAGAAATTGTTTTCTATTTTCTATTTTACTCTTTTATTGAAAGATGAATGTTACTCATTTAAAATGTCCAGTCAAACCAAAAAAAAAAAAAAAAAACAGCAGCAGTTGTAAACCAAATCATATATTTTATATGTTCATCTGAAGTTGTTTTTGTAGCTCAACATCTGAACAGCTACTAATGTTGGTAGGCTGTTCAAAGACACTTAAACACTTAAAGGGAGCATAGTCACAGTTGCATGGTGTTGTAGATGTTGATTTAGTATAAGTCAGGTGCCAGCTGTGTGTGTGTCTGATCCCAAATGTCTGTTTTTAAGAAATCAAGGAGAGTGACGTTATACACACACACACACAGTTGTGTAGTGAAGAAATGAGCTAGGTTTTTTTTCCCCCACATATTTTAGTTTTAAATATTTATGTTGCGTTTGCAATCAAGCCTTAATTTGGATTTTTTTTTTTTTTTTTTGCAACCTTGACCATTTTCTGAGCCAGTTAAAAGGGTTTGAAAACAAGGATGTTATGACAGCTACTTTTGTAACTCACATCAGCAGACATTGACTTCTGAAGGAGGCACTGAAGGCAGGAGTGCTGCACTGAATCCTTACTGCGGGAGTGGGACGCTATTTATTAGTGAAACTGATGCAATAAAGTACTGTGTCAAGTACTTCTGGTTTTAAGTGTCTGAAGTCATTAGATGAGACAACTGTACTAGATCAGATAGGACCACAAAGATTTAAAAATCAATTTATTTGAATAAAATAGACAATATAAAACTTAAATGTGGGCCAATATTAAAAATTATTTTTAGTTTTATCTACATAACGTACAGGCACAGGAGATATTCAGCAACTGCTTAGAGTGATGATGACAGATCCCAAACAATGTTAAATGCCTGAGTGGGGTAACCAGTCACAGTCTGTAAGGTGAGCAGTATTGGCCTGATGCGTCCACACAAAGTTATAAAGGCCGAGATGGTGTGCCTGAAGTTTCTGCTGAAGACTGACAGGACTGATGGGGCCACGTGGATGAAGTCGCACATCAGCACCCAAACGCACCACAAGCATTGGCAGAATGACTTTAAGCACCTCACAGAGCCGCTTTGTCCGCAGCAGCTGTTCCTGGAGGACTGTGATGAAAGCCTGCTGGAGCAGCCCCGGTATCCGTGTTGTGAGAGCATCCGCCTGAAGTGCCCGTTGAGCCACAGCATGGCGGACAGGTACAACGTCAGGCTGCCGGTGAAAACAAGCGCAGCTCTCAGGAGGAAGTCGTTGCACTGACTGACCACGACGGCGGCTTCATATGCAACTGTGGTGTAGTTACAGACGGACAGCCAGACTCTCAGCAAACATCCTTTATCCAGGGGCAGCATTGTGAGCAGCTGTCCACCTAAGAAGACGCCCAGCAGAGCATTTCAGGTAAGACCCAGCAGCAGCGACCGCCATCTCCTTTTCCACGAGCACAACAGATCTAATTAGGCAGCCTGGATGTGATTGAAAAACCCCGCCCTCCCCCAATATGAGCTGGGATTGGCTCCAGCACACCCTGTGACCCGGAAACGGATAAACTGTAAAAGGTTGAATGAATGAATGATTTTTTTAAATGAACCTTGTATTTCTTACATACAGGTTTAGTATGTCCCAGCGGGGGAAACAATAATATTAAACAATGACCGCCCTGTCAGTGAGCCAGCACAGACAAAAGCAGGAGCCTGGACTGAAATACCTCAGTGGGCCAGGGCCAAGTGCATTCAGCAAACTGTAGCAGATATATTCAGAGAAGTTAGAAACCACTGGTACTCGTGTCATATCTCAGTAGAGGAGCTTTGTTCCTGCAGCCACAGACGCCCTCAATAAACCGTCTTAAGTGTCTTATTTGTCCTGCAGGCAGTGTATCTTTGTGTTTTATCTTTCTACGTATTTATGTGGTATATGTTAACTGGTGTACTTAGCAATGCAAGCTGTGAAACAAATTTTCCTATCCCTATTGTCCTATATTGTGTCAGGGAGGGAGTGTATTAAAAGTGTGTTCTTCCTGCAGATATATTTTATGAACTTGACCTCTTTGGTTAGATACTTTATTATTTATGGCAGTCAGTAAATGATATATGAATCCATATTTGTCCTCAATATAGTGTTACAAGAGGCATGGACCCTGGAGTTAAAGGCCCACCCACCCCCTTCTATATGAGAGCAAGACATCCAAAAACCCAAAGAGACACAAACCATTTACAGATGACACATCTGCATGTAGTTGTTCTGGATCTCTCTGTTGCAGTTTTGAATCTCTTTATGGTCATTTTGCAACTGCAAAATGATAATTTTTGTGTCTCATTTTATTTATTCTGCATTGTTTGTAGCCATTTTGTCATCAGCCACTTCAAACAGGGTCCAGGGCCGCAGTGAAAATCTGGAGCCCCTGGACATGAGCCTGGCAAGCCCACTAAAGCTCAGAGTGGGTTTCTCCCCTGACAGGGCATTAGGAATCAAACCAAAGGCTAGTCAATGAGCTAAGCTAATAAGCCAGGTATGATGAGCACAGACACTGATGACTGAGGGAAAACCAACACCTCAAACATGGTTGAGACATTCAGTGACTCAGTTTAGCTGATCTGACATTTGAGAGTAGAAATCAACAGCAATCTTCCACTCAAAGCCTCCATCTGCTCACTTCAGCATAATTTTAAGCCCTAATAAATTTTAAATAGTCAGCCTTTAAACAAATTCGGCCCTGTACGGTTGTCATACACGAGGAAATATAGAGACCATAACAGTTTTTTGTGTCAGGCTCTAAATTTGTTAGTTCACCTGTTAAATTAGACAGTTTGACTCACTTTGGAGTCAGAGTCCTGTGTTCATTTAAGGGACGACATTTTTTGTCTTAATTTATCTCCAAGGTTTCCATTTGAAGAGAACAAATTAAGAAGATTTTGGCCTATGGACAATTTCTTTAAAAAAAAAAGGAAGAAGAAGAAGAAGAAAAACAACAACAAAAAAAAAACCACCCACTCAACAAATAGCTGAACATCAGTATAAAAATGTGTATGGAGCAGCTTTCGGTGTTTGTTATACTACTCATTATACTTATATTTGATAAATGGGATCCTTTTGGAGGAGCAATCCAGTGTTTTATGGTTCCATAAGCACACAGATTTCTATTTGAATATTCAATGACACCAGTGCACAGTGTGATCTTCTATGAAGACCAAGTTCCAGTGAATGCTGGTAAAGCTGGCTTCACTTACAGTACTGACAAAGACTCCAGAATAAATCCAGTGAACTATCAAAAATGATCTCTGAGCTTCAACTTTCACAGTGCCCATTGTCATTGATTTTTTTTTTTTTTTTTTCATAAAATGGGTGAAGTCCTTGTAATATAACCTGTGATGTGTCATGTTTACATGCATCTGTGGGTTAGACATCTGTGCTGTGATTTAGACCAAAAGGCTTCACTGTAAACAGCCCCAATATTAAATGTCCTTGCATCTGGTCGACTACATACAACAGAAGAAAACTTCAAACACTGATCAGTCACTTTCTTTGTAATACTCACTCACTCGCTATAGCTTGTTATTTCACTGTGTCCCATCCCCAAATTATGTTGCAAACCATTAGCACCGGCATGCCTTTCCTGCAGTCTGTCCACATTTCCTGAGGATTAGATGGTGTCTAATACTTTCCAAGATAGTTCACTCAGTTTGTGCATGTGACATAATGCAGCATATGAGCATCTGGATTCACTTATCCCTGCTCTGCATATTCTTTGCTCTTTTTTCCCCTGTCACAGAGACGGAGCTCTTTGCATTCAGCCACTCTCCACTGTGTGACCTCAGTGATCCCATCAGCGGTATGTTGGCCAACTAACTGTTAAAGCAAAGAGGATGAAATAAAAAGTAGTACACCCACTCTTGTAGTTACAGAGTATCTTGATATCTTAACATAGTGTCGAATAAGTAGCATGGAAACATTCTGTGGATTTGGGGAGAAGGAGGAGCACTGAGCATTAAAGTGACTGAAGGAAGTATGGGAGTTAACCCAGAAAGTCTTTATAGGTTTTTGATGAAAGCTCAGAGAACAAACTACTGCTCAGTGGCTGTTTTCACCCTTTCAGAGGTAAATCCCAATTCTTTACAAGTCAGTAACTGTATCCGAATAAAAAAGAAACAGAGACCAATACACTTAAATTGTTTACTTTCCTTTTCAATGAACAGACATAGGTGTCTAACATAGTGTGTGAATATAAAGTTACAAACTGTCTTTCTGATTGTTTGAGATGGCCTCACAATCTGCTTTGGATTCTGCAGAGATTCCTCTGATCTCCATCAAAGGACATCTTCATATTAACCTCTAATTTGATCTACAATGAACTTAATATGAACCAGGAAATAGCATGCTTTTATCGTGAGCCAAGCTTTGAGGAACTGGAAACACAGCAACTGTGATTACTACTGATACATGTAGTACACTAGTCTCTCTTTCTTTCTCTCACACACACACACACACTTTGCCCACAGATATCTGAACACACTTGGTTATATCAAAATGATTATTTACATAAATACCCAGCTCCTGCAAAAGCCTGTGGCTGGATGAGCGAGACGATGTGCAAAGCGTTTTCCCTGAAACCTGATGTATTCTTGTCTTGACAGACAGACATATGCTGTACCTATAGCAGTGATTACAGTCAAACCTGGTTATACTGATAGGGTGAGTTTAGTGTCTAAATCCCTGTTTTTTTTTTAGTTTATTTCAATGTGCACAAAAAATAAGCTCTAGCTGTGAGTCACATTAGGCTGGTTTCATACGGCGTGGAACCCAAAAGTTGCTGCGAGTTCAGACGTGTTACATTGCTGGTTCAGTATTAGTTACTGTCTAGTGTTTATCAGCCAAAATGGTTTATCTAACCTCAAAAATAAAAACTCAGGAAATGTGATCTATTCAACAGAAGTAGTACAAATAAAAATAATGTGTTTATGTATAAAACAAGGTAAAAATTTTATCAAAAGAATTATTGACTCAAACACTATTGCATGCAATTGCCCAACATTCAAGAGTACAAAGACGGGGATCTCTTCTGACTCCTCTAAAACATATTTCATCTCTTATCAGGAAAGTTAGGGAATGGTATGCAGACACATCTCGGTATCATAATCAATTGACTGTACTGCTTGTAAAGGGCCTTTGTACAGATCCATTGGTACAGACTGGTTAGGATTCATCCAATCTGTTGTGCTCATGGAGGGGACAGCAGGGGCTGTAGCTCAGACGACTGATGAGGCAAATGTTTTTGAGCCGGCCTGCATGACCTCATTTTTCAGGGCAGGTCTGGAAATTCAAGCATTTCAATTCAGCAGAACAATTGCACTGTTGGGCTAGATGTGTACAAAAGTCACTGTAGACAAATAGCTAAAGACGGCTCCTGGCTGCTCCCCTTCACAAAGCAGAAAGGCCACAGCCTGCTGAGCGATGCATGAGGTGCTCACATGTCCTTGCTTGCAGGTACAATCAAGGATGGTCATCTGCTGATCGCTGGTGGGACTCCATGTTGCATCTCTCAAACTTATAGGACTCTCTCTCCCCGCCTGCCAGAGCTTTTACATGCCAGGGCGCGGCGGTGCACGTGCAGGTGGAGGGGCTCGCCCGGGTGGAGGTCCCTGTGGGGGTGGAGGCAGTGAGCCAGTTGGGGAGGCAGAGGGTGGAGGGGTGGGTGGGAGCGATGGGGAAGCAGGTATGTGTAGGCCGGTCGGAGGAAGAGCCCGGTTTGGGGGTGGTGTGTAAGGTGGAGGAGTGATGGGAGGAGAGGGAGAGTCAGCGCTGGGAGGAGGTGTTGGTGGCAGCGGTGGAAGGTTGGGGGAGGAAAAGGAGGGAGACGATGGAGTGCTGTTTGGGATTGGTGGGAGGGTGCCCTGCGGCGGAGGTGGACACTTGCTGGGGGGATTGTAGATGGGAGATGACTGGTGGCTGTAGTGTGGGTAGCGAGGAGAGGGAGACTTTGCTCGGGTGAAGTTCATGCATCTTCCCTGAAATTTAAAAACAGACCAGATTTTAAAGGGACATACACTAAAAAATAACACGCTGCATTTTCTGTTTTCCTTGCCACATACCAGTTTCTATAATAAATACATTAAATGAAAATGAACACATCCATACGATACAGAGCTATTTTTCTTATACTCTTAGTGGTGCTTTTTATTATTTTGTTAGAGAGAGAGAGAGAGAAATTAAGAACCGAATTATCATTGCTTTATTTTCTCATATGCAATTAACATTAACTATTAACATTTTTGAGAAGCAAACTTCATCAGCAAACAAATCATTATTAGACGTTGTTATGATTTCTGTGACAGTATCTTTATTGTGCAGTAGCTGACCAGCAGCTCCCGCTCTGAGTCACCTGACACTGACTGTCGGCCTGTTCTGTCCTGTTCAGATTTCGTAAAATCATAAACCCAAAACAATCAGCTGTTGTCTTCTTATCATTAACACATGTTGAATATAAATTAGTTAACTCTGTGTCTGGGCTCCAGGCTGTTAGCACACAAAGGCTCTCCGAAGGATTCATTTGTACAGCTTTTAGTGAAGTTATCTGGAAGATTATGTGAGAGACTGAGACAAGTAGAGAGAGCCTTTATTTCCTCAATTTATCTGCTGTCCAAAGGAAACATATTGTGGCAAAAAATATTCATATTTTCTTTTTCATTAGGTTTAAGTTCTTCACATCGATTTTATAAGTCACAGAGCAGAAGCTGACCAGCTTTTTTAACTTCAACCCGCCTGTCCCTGAAGCTAACTTCATAAGACACCAAGTACACATAATGTCAACTGTACAGCATGTAGTGCACTGCTGTAACATTCACTTAAGTAGCTAAAGCATTTTTCTGACATGCTAATGCTAACTAGCCTACACTACGAGGATCACGGATCACAGCATTTCAATTTAAATTTATTTGATTAAAAAAAAAAAACCAAAACCATTGTCAGTGCTTTGTTTTCATTCTCAGTACGACTGAGTAAAACAACTTATTTGTGCAGTCAGTTATGTTTTTGACTTGATTAACTTTGTGGCTTATTAAGTTAAAAATCATATAAATAGAAAATGTTATCAGATATGTTTAGGAAATGTTCTGCAAGACACACATTCAGTTTGTCATTTGCATTATGATAACCGTAAATTGTTCATTTCATTCATCATAGTTTTTAAAACGTTGTTTTCTATAATGGCAGAAATGACACCTGGGAAAATGTTTGCTTGTAGAATCTTTGCTTTTCTTCCTTTGCTTACTTCTTCTTATCTCTTTGAGAAAACACACAACCTGACTGCTTACTGAGAGGTGAATTAGGAGAAAAATTAGTCTAAGATATTACCATGTTCTGTTTTCTGCGACTATCTGACCAACCCTGACAGCAGATGGTGCTCGGACTGACTTACTGTAGCCTTATATTATAGAAACATAACCTCAACTTACATATGATGAAATGCTCAATCAATTTTTGGATCCTTTTACTTAGAGTTAATTATGTGTATGCTCCACTCAGATGAACAAGTTAACCTGCCTTCGCTCTCCCCAATCTAAAACAAAGTGATGTCATGCAACAGAAACTATCATATTCCAGAAACAAGCTACACCCTTGGAGCAGCTGCACTCAGGGATCAGGGAGTTGCAGTGAACTGATAAGGACAGACAGCTCTGCTCTTGTTACCTCTGGGGCGAAATGACCAATGAGAAACAAATAAACAAAATGATGCATTTAAAACATCTGACAATGATGGAATCAGAAATTTAAACCTTTTTCTTTTCATTGCTTCTTGATGGCAACTAAATGCAATGGATCTTTGTATCTCTTGGAATTGTTCACTGTATCATAGTTGCAGCAACTGGAGAACACGTGTGATAAGAGTTTTTTTTTTTAGATGTCTGATTTTGAGTCTTATCTGTTGTGTTCTGTGTTTGATTCCTTTGGTAATTACTAAGAACACGCCACTACACGCTTTTTTACAGTGTACTAATAAACTAGGTTTTCTAGTGAAGGAGAGTCACACTTCTAATCACAGAGCGGTGTGTAACGTAACCTTCTGCATATAATTACAGCAGTGAGGTAGGGGGAACTAGTCCACTTTAAAGATTGGTTCATCTCTAACATTCCCCAAATCTAGTTCCCCATGTCTTAGCAAATGATCCAGGCTATGTATTAAATCAGTATCAAGCTGAACTGCATTTTACTTGAAGGCAAACTGGCCTTGCTGACTGATTCACAAATCTGGTTCATAAAATCAATCTGAAAGCATGCCAGAGTCATGATTATTCATGTTCTTCATTATCTCACAGAATGTGAGTTTTGTGAAAGTCTTTTTTGCCTCTTCCATGGGCCCCATCCATCTTCACAGACATAAATCTATTTGTCTCTTTTCTTTCCATCTCTGCTCATCAGCGTCCTTTAACTCTTTTCTGTATGCTGTAACTTAGTCGTCAGAATTTATTTTTGAGAGGTATCCTCGTCTGGGAGCATGACCTCTATTCTCTCCCTCTCCTGGTTGCTCACAGGCCAAAAACTTTTCTCACTGTGGAAAAGGCTGGTATTATTTTTACAGTCAGTGAACTGTGCTTGAAAGATCTCACAGTTGCTGTGGAGTGTTTACTTTTCACTCTTTCTAGTTCTACAGAGGTCTGGTAGAGAGTCATAATGTGTTGCATTAATGTCTTATTATTTCGACACAGGACTTGGTTGTTTTCTGTGGAAGGAAAGCTGTAACAGGCTTTCTGGAAACACTCACAGACCTCATAAGGCTGAGCTCTGAATGAGGATTTTTCCCCTAAATGTGATTAGAAACAATCATTTTTGGACCATGTTACAAAACGAAATATTTATAATTTGTTTATGTCCAAAGAGAGAGAGTATGCCTCCTGATATAAATACATATAAGGAAATGTATAATATTTAATTTAAGTGCCCCTCAAGAATTGGTACATCTGGGGTAAAAACTATAAAGGTCCTTCAAGATAATGCTTTCTAAAATGGTGCACACATGATTTAATAAAGATATTATTTTGGGGGCAGGAGGGCTCTGTAATAATTAGAATTTGGGCAACACAAGTTAAATAAGCCACATATTCTGGTACTTTTCAGTCTCAGGGCGTAATTGCTGTGCACTTTGACACAGCATTATCCAAACAACAGGCTGCAGATAAATCTGCTCTGTTGCTGTAGATATTTTTTCAACAAAGTCTAGAAATATTTGGGGATGATAGATATTAATACAGAGCTTTTCCAACTCCCACAGTATCTATGTTCAGCTTCAGATGTTAATGGGAGAAACTTTAATGGAAGACGAATTACTCTGGAACTGCAAGAAAATCACTAAACACATTTGTTTGTTTGACACTGTGGCAGAATCCAAAGATCTCTAGATCTAGAAGAAGGCTCTATTGGCACTGCCAATAAACCACCATAATATTCAATGATGAGATTCAAATACTACAAGCAGCTATTTGATGTTTTCACTGACTGAAATATTCTTTACGTTGGATAAGATATCTTGCTGCATAGGTATTTCCTCATTAATAATCTGACACACTGCCGTTCATATCTTCACAAGGTTAAAATAAACTCCATTTGAGCCTGAGACTGTGCCTCTGTTAACCTTCTCGACTTGTGTTTTTGTGGATAGAAAGATGGTTGGGTGATGGAATGATTACCTTAAGCAAGTTTCATCTATCTAATATATACATCAAAGATTTAAGTGTCTGCGCAGCTGTGAGCGTTGTGAGAACTTTTTTAACATAATCTGATCATAATGGACTGTAGATTACTAAAAAAGTGTAAAGTAACCTCAGCTTTACATGATGGTTAATGTTTGGTCAAATGAATTTACAAATCTTTATAGATCTTTTCCAACTTTGCGGCCAGTGGATGCTCTTAAATCGAAACAGTTTTCTTTCTGACTCTGGGAAAAATGAAACATTACATAAACTCTTGTGGGTGAGGGATTGTTTTATACAGAATTCCCTCTGATTCCCTTTTTCCAGCACTTGTGGATCCTACAGTCAGACTGAACGTCAGCTGCCAACAACAGAGGTCATCGTATTGTTAACCCCAACTACAGCTGGCCTTTGAGGAATTATATTTGACTTTACATAATGACTTCACCAGACGTCTTTACATTGCAGCGCACTGAAGACTAAACTCAAACTCACCACAATTTTTCCCATGAGTCTTTGTGCACACTTCATCGCTCGCAGCTGGTCCAGTGTCTCAGTTTCGTCAGATAGAAAAGAATCTGCCTCATTGCCAAATGCCAATTTGCTGCCAAATTTACGTCAGCTTACAGAATGTAGGCTGATTAATAAAAATATGTTTTAATGTCTATCTGTGAGGCTTTTGTGTTGCTCATACCTTGTCGCCTGGATGAGGTCTCATTACAGACACACGGTCATAGCCTTTCCTTAAGAGTACCCACAGTGCATCCAGTTTGCTCTATGGAAACAGAGAGAGAAGTCAAAGCATTACTGTTACAGTGATTTTAAATTACACAAAGGAAAAAAAAACTTTTCCATTAACAAGAAAGTGATCAGGTTTCTGGTATCAACCCTTCGAACTCCTACTGCATTACGACAACCAGTATAATCCCATTCCTGCGTTCATTTCAAAGTGTCGAAATGAAATAGTTTTGGTTCATTGTGAACTGACTCTTCATAGTTTAAACACGGCAAATACTTTGAGGATAACAGCAGAAAATGCAGCTGTTTTTCCTCACAAAACTGCTGGCTGTGCAGCCCTGCTCCCTGGAGGTCAGTCCAACAGGAGTCTGGTTTCTATTAGCAATCCCCTGCTGACTGGGAAGGCTTCAGAATGACTCTTTTAACCCCATGCTGGCCCCAGAGGAAGTTACTGTGTGCCAGTATTCACCTTAGTATAATTACCTTAGCACTTCTTATGCTGTTTTCATTACCACACCATTTAATAAAACTATTAGTTACATATCCTCAGCCATGGAGTATTTGTTACAGATGTATGTTATATACTATATACTTCATGCTAACAAATTTAAAAAAGAAAGAAAATAGTTATTTTACAATCACCGCTGTTTTTCTAAATGAAATTTAAACCAAGTAAAATTTGTTGGACAAACGTCCCTAAAATCCTCTGGGATTTCTTATATCTGCTCTGGAACAGACGAAACTCATTTTTTCTATATGGTTGTCGTTTTTAGCTGTCATCAACAATGAGACTTCAAAGAGCATCTGCAGACCAAACATGCGCCCCTGACAGTTTTCCCCCCAGCTCCTCATCGTGGTACCTTGATCGGTGAGTACCACTTCCGTGGCCCTGGCGGTTTCTGCATGCCATTGTTGAGAACCCGCATGGGGGGCTGCACGTACTCCTGCTCAGGCATCTTCACTTTGGCATTTTTAGCCTTTTCCAGCTTTGCCCCTTCTTCTGTGGAGCCTTTCTCACCCCAGCGTACCTGATAATAAAGAGTGTCAGATTTATGAGCCTGACACACATTGCTTAGTTTTACGCCATTGGTAAATGTGGAAAAAGATAGTCAGGTAGGCTCTGAATGAATGGGAATCTGCCTGAGGTGCTTCAGTGTTAGTGCAATTAAAGCTGTTTGTCCTTACGTTTTGCCTTTTAGAGCAACGGTGAACCAGTTACATCTTAGCAGGGTACTGGTTTCTAAATAACACAACAGCTTTAGAGTAGATGAGATTTACTAGATCTCACCTCCATCCTCTTGATTCCTCCGACTCCTCTTCCTCCATAGTAGGAGGCATCTACAGTTGGCCATTTCTTCTTAGGGGCTTCAAAGTCCTCATCATCCTATGAAGTGACAGAAAATAGGTGAGATATACAGTCAAATCCATATATATTTTGACATTGATACAATTTTTAGCATTTGGCGCTCTGTACAACACCACAATGGATTTGAAATAAAACAAACAAGGGGTGCTTTAAATGTGGACTTTATCTTTAAATTATGTCCATATCCGGAGAACAGCATACAAATACAACACGTTTTATATGTGCCTTTTTATGGGACCAAAAGTAATTGGCCAATTGGCTTCTCAGTTGTTCCATGGCCAGGTATGTTATTCCCTCATTATTTCATTTACAAAGAGAAGATAAATGGTTAATTTCAAATGTGGTATTTGCGTGTGTAATCTGGTGAGGCCAATTCTCCATATGAAGCTGTGGCTAACAATGAAAAAAGCCACCGTTAGGATGAAAAATCAAAACAAACTCATTGGAGCGATAACAAAAACATTAGATGTGGCCAAATGAAAAGTTTGGTACATTCTTAAAAAGGATGCTCACACTAGTGAGCTCAGCAATGGCAAAGACCAGGAAGACCACGGAAAACAAGTTTGGGGTAAGACAGAAGAATCCTTACACTGATCAAGAAAAAGCCCTTCACAACAGGTGGCCAGGTCAAAAGCTCTCCAGGAGGTGGAAGTATTGTTGTCAAAGTCAACAATTAAGACAAGACTTCACCAGAGTGAATACAGAGGGTTCACCACAAGGTGTAACCCATTGTTGAACTTCAAACACAGGAAGGCCAGATTAGAGTTTGCCAAAAAAAGCATCTAAAAGAGTCTGTGTAGTTCATGAAGAACATCCTATGGACAGATGAGACAAAGATCGACCTCTACCAGAATGATGGGATAGAGGATGGGGAAGGGAAGGACCTGCTCAAGATCCAAAGCATACCACCTCTTTAGTGAGGCAGTGAGGCATGGTGGTGGTAGTGTAATGGCGTGGGCATGTATGGCTGCTCTTATATTTATTGATGTGGTGGCTGAAAAAGCAGCAGGATGAATCCTGGAGTGTTTCAGGCAAAATTATCTGCTCATATTCAGCCAAATGCTTCAGAACTCATTTGACAGCACTTCATGGTGCAGATGGAGTTTTTCAAGGAAAAGAAGTGGAATGTTCTGTAATGGCCAAGTCATTCACCTGACCTGAATCCAACTGAGCGTGCATTTCACTTTCTGAAGATAAAACTGAAGGGGAAATGCCCAAAGAACAAGCAGGAACTGAAGGCAGCTACAGTTGAGGCCTGGCAGAGCATCACCAGGGACGATACCCAGCATCTAGCTGTCATTGGATTTGCAACCAAATATTAAAAGTGACAATTTGATATATGATTATGTTAGTTTCCAATTACTGTTGGTCCTTTAAAAGGTGGAGGGCACATAAAAAAATGTGTTGGAGTTTAGCTTAAGCAGTACACCCATACAGGACAGCACAGGACAAGGTGTTTAAATAGTTCGCTTCTACTGGAGTAGAGGTGACATAAAATGTTGTATATATTTATACAGATGTTGTTTATATACCTCCCACTGAGCTGCAAACTAAGCACAAAAATTTGTAAATTCATGTTTATTTGTGGGTTTTTTCCTCGTTATTTTCCATACCAGATAAGCACTCCCCAATAAAAATCATCATCAACAGGTGGATCATTTCATATTAATATGTCTCTATCTGCCCCCCCACTCTAAACCCACCCCACCCCTCATTTCTGTACCCTCTGGTCAGATCAGAGGAGATTACAAAGTCCAATGGTTAAACTTGTGATGTTTCCTTCTATTTAATACACCCTGTCTGACTCATAATCTAGCAAGATGCCAAACAGAGGATCCACGATAAAGTCTGGAAATTGCGTTTGAGGCTGTGGTTGGAGTCTTTGTTTGAAATAAGTTCACCAGTTTAACTTAATTTTTGGTTTTATTGCTGTAAATAAATGCAGCTGACATGCCCCAGAGTTGCATGCTAGCTCTTTGTTATCACATTGTGTATTTGGGCAGTATTTCATTAACATGATTTTATTTATCGATTCATGGGAGGGCAGCAGGGCGACATAGTGGTTAGCACTGTTGCCCCAGTATAAGAAGGTCATGGGTTCGGTTCCCGGCCTGGGGCCTTTCTGTGTGGAGTTTGTATGTTCTCCCTGAGCCTGCATGGGTTTCCTCCCACCGTCCATCATGTTTAGGTTAACTGGTGACTCTAAATTGTCCATAGGTCTGAATGTGAGTGTGAGTGGTTGTTGGTCTCTGTCTGTCTCTGTATGTTGGCCCTGTGATGGACTAGTGACCTGTCCAGGGTGTACCCCACCCTTGCCCAATGTCAGCTGGGATTGGCCCCAGCATCCCCTGTGACCCAGATAAGCGGTAGAAGATGAATAAATGAATGGATGATTCATGGTAAATAATGTTATTAATCAGTTAAATTTTACATAATATTCTCTGAGAGTCCAAACAGCTCTGGGGCAAATGTTTTGAAAAGCGTCTCCATTCAAGCAGGACCAAGTGGATTTCATTGTTATTCGTAGAGGGCATCAACTCACGTCACACATGATGTATTGCTAAATTAATGAAACCAGAATTCAAAAAAGAGGCGTGAGTGAATGATGCTGAGACTGATGTCTAATAAAATTGTCAGATCGAAATCGGTTATTACACAACCTAAACACTGGCAGCTGTCTACAGCTTAAAAAGGGAGCTTTTATTTTGAGTCATCAGAAACAGAACAAGTAATGATGGTGTAGCTCCTACCGAACTTTCGTCTACAACAGGCGGTGGGGGTTCATGGATGATCTGTGGGGGAGAATGAATATAAGATCAGAAGACATAAACACATATATCAAAAGGGCTTTGTTTTTTTTTTATCTGCATGTCAGAGCAATGTGTAGAACTTTGTCAAATGTGTGCAGCAAGATGGTTACACAACAACACATGGCTGAGGAATTGTTTTTTTCCTTCTTACAAGAGCAATGCACTGACCTAGAAATCTGCTGTCCAGATTTTTTTGGCCTGAGGTTGTTGATTAGGAGAAGTAACAGGAGTGAGGAGGAGAGGAGGAACAGGCTCATAATTCAGCTCTGATTTTCTGTACAGGGTACTTTCATCCATAAAATGTTATAGTTTTTGTTTTTCTATTTATCATATTTGAACTCTTTATCCATGCTGAGTATGAGACACAATTTAAACATGCCATCATTGCACACAGACAGCATGTACAGTACGGTCTATGTCCCCCACCATCCCCCATTTCCTTTTTATCCAGTTATATATCCGCAAATAACCTGTCAGTGTGTTTCACCAGTGCAATGAAGACATTTTCTTCTACATTAACTGCACTCGGCAAATCAAGAAATCCCAAATCTTGTTGTAATTTTCCTTCGCGCTCCTCCAAACCCTGGAACATTAAATGATTCCCCATGGTAACCTATAGTCACTTTCCTAAACAGACTTGCTGCACACACTTGAATTTGCAATGAAATGGACAAGAACAGAGAAAGTAAAGGGAGAGACAGCCATGTTGTAAAAGCTGACATCTCTCTCTGGCAATTCTCAGCCCTCCTGTTTCCAGCTCTGGAAACATTGGAGTGGATTTTGAAGGGACACTCCAATTTTCATTTGAAAAGAGAAATACAGATTATTACTGAGAGCATCTGGGAACAGTAGATTTTGAAAGATTGTGGTGCTGGCAATTTTACCACAGTCTAAATCGTGGCATGGTCATGTTTTTTCTAGATGGATTTCTTCTTTTTACTGTATCAAGGGGAATGACTAATATATATATATATATATATATATATATATATATATATATATAATTTATTCCTTTATCATTTGTTTAGTAATTTATTTATTTTCATTCCTTTTAATTCCTTGTGAGTTATCTTGTTTCTACAAATTTCATAGTAACAGAGAAATTATCCCAAACATTCAGTGGGTGTTTTTCCCACATAAGCTGGAAATTAAAAATTTTCCGAGCCATTATTGGTAGAAGAATTTCTTAAATCTTGCAGGAACATACTAAGTGAGCACTGAGAGCTGAGACTCTGAGGTTACTTGCCGTGACCTTGGGGATGCAGATATTTTAACAGCAGCATAATTACTTGAACATACATTCACCCAGTAGCCTTGACCTCTTCTTCAAGTTTCAGCTGCAGAGTCAAAAGAGCCATACAACCTGACTGACTCAAAGATTGTAACCTTCTTACCATTGGAGTGTTGTTTGAGTTAATAAGACAAGATAGATCTGGAAAAGACATTTCTGTCCACATTTGTTGTCCAAAAGTCTTTTGAAACCATCTAAAATTTGAGGAAGAGTTGACCAGTGGCTGTCAATCTGTAAAACCGCAAAATGTGCACGTTATTATTGCATTAGTGTTTAGAACACTCACCACAGTACAGCAGAGAGGCCAGAACCACCAGAGAAGAGCCAAGACCAGGAGCAGCATCAGGATGAGCAGAGCTATGGCCAGAATGGTGCCATCAGACTGTAATAGAGACACATCAACATAGACAGACTGAAAACGTAGTGCAGTAAACCTGTGTAAACCACTTCTCTAGGCTTAATGATTCATGCAGGAAAGAGGCTCTTTTGGTCTTTTCTTCCATGGAATCCCCCCTTCAGTAAATGCTCATTATGCAATTCCTGATTAATTTGCATTCATCATGCAGAGTTTTATTTCACTGTTTGGATTAGTTTTAGTGTTTGGATTTGTTTCACTGGTTAGTTGTCTGTTGTTCATGCAATATTTCTTCTCCTGCAGTGCACCATGACCTTAAAAGAATCTAAGATCAAAGCTAAATGATATTCCATCTACTCACACAGCTCACTGTCGTAATGGTGACTGAGCTGGAGATGAAACTGAGACCTTCGTTCATACTGACATAAAGGTTTGCTGCCCTGGAACAGAAAAATTAAAATGTCTCCGCTGTCATTTATGCAGTGTCTTAAAAAAACAGACTAGATGGTGTCATGTGAAACCTCGGTTTTACTTCAATAAATAACGACTTACATCCCCTCATCTTCAAGCACTGGTGCAGGGCAGAGAAGATACGTATCTTCCACAATCAAAGGCTTCACCACTGGAGCAGAAGGGATCATTTTCAAAAAAATGCAAACATCAGCGAAACATCCAAGTCTTGTTTTATGTTAATAGTCAGTAAAAGTCACTGACACAGAAAGCTCTGATCCACAATCATGACCTGAATAACTTTTAAGTTTGTGTCATTGTTTAGGCAGTTTACAAAGTTGCTAACTTTGATTATCACCACATGACTTCATTTTTAATTCGATAACTGTTGGGCTTAGTGAGAAGGGAATCCGCATTTACAGGAGTGGATGTCAATCGCTCACTCAATTAACAAATCATCTCAGATGATAGTTTTACAAAGAAAAAAACAAAAAAACTGCTTTTTTGTGTGTTGTATCAAGACATCTGCGTCCTCCCCAGACACACAACTATAAACTATTTCCCCATAGCTTTTGTTTTTCAGGCATTATCTAAGTCTTCTTCTCATCCAGCTGGCTTTTGGAAAGTGATTCCAACAAGCATTGTCGCCCAAACCCGTCTGTTTATCCTGGCAAAAGGAGAGCATACCCCAGAACTGAGCAAATGGACACAATCAACTGCATCGGTTGCGACTGTTCTTCCGCTGAAACGTTAAGCATGGGAAGTCAGTCAGTACTGAGATACAGCTCAGTGCCAACACAAACTGGGCCAGATATGGTCACGCTCGGAGTTACCACCTCACCCCCACAATGGCCTCACACTATTAAACTAGGACAAAATTGAAGAAAGGTCTGGTAAAGAGCTCAGATTCTCTGACGTCTGTAGATTTGAAGTCCCCAGGGCAGAAAGGTAAAAGATAGTGGAAAATATCCCTGGTGCATGCCATGCTGTTTTGTTGCACTGTTTAATCCTCAGGAGTTTGTGTCTCACTGTACAGACACTTGTTTAGAGTTCAGCTTTAACCAGTAAGCTGAGTTGGATTTATTGTTTCAGGTGACATCCAGTCTTTAAAAGGCTATTCTCCTGGACTGATGCCCAGCAAGTTCAATCGAAATTTAATAGAGGTATTTCAACCTACCACACTTTTTTTTTTTTAACCACACTTATTTCATACTGTATTTTCAACAATAGCAATATTTTTGGGGAAATGTGCAGTTTTGCTCTGTTGTTGTATTGGAGTTTGAGGAGAACGTAACCACCTCATGTATCTATGGTCCAGCAGCTGTATCCAGGCAATAGATTAGTTTGGCATAAAGATTTATTATAGATTTATTATTAAGTCTTTATAATAAAAATATGCCCACGGCCAACTTTAAAACTCAATAATACCTTTCATTAAGTGTGTGTTTAATAAAAAAAAATCTTCCACTTAATACATGTTAATTTATTAGAGGATAGTAGACAGATTTAGTTACTTTCTAAAGGTCAAGTTCAATGTTCCTCCCAGTTTCCAGTCTTCATGATAAACTAAAATAAACTGGAACTTCTTATCTGTCATACAGACATGACACTTTTATGGATTTTCTTATATAAGCTTGGGTGATGAGGCAAAAAAAAGGCATATTTAGTAGGTATGGCCTATCTCATAATTCAAACTGTTGCAGTGTTTGTGGCCAAAACAATAGACAGCTCAGAACAGGACCTGCCAAATCCAAACGCGCCTGAATGTATTTACTGCTACTTTTTCCTGGCGACATAAATTCAAACATTGATTCATCTGCTCTACACATGTCAGTTACATATTTTTGCTTTCCTTTTCACCACTTCACCATATTTGAAAAGTATACAGAGGGTTGGAGGGGGAGAATCAATGTGGGAAAAGTAAATATGTATTATAAAATAAATGTGTTTTAATCTGGACTATAGGTTTTATCTCCAGGCGTGCTAACTGTGCCCTAATTATTTTCATTGAAAGTTCACCCCCGAAGTGAAATAACAAGTTCCAGAGAATTCTCTGTAAACAATCTGGAGAAGTGAATCAATCTGGAGGAAGAGGGTACCAGTATATTGGATAGACATAAGGAGATAATTTTACTCAAATTGTTTCCATATCCACTGTTTGTCTAGAGAGAACAGTGTCTTGTGTCATGCTGAAATGAAATAAGGAATGATTGAGGATTGCTAATTTGTGATTAATGCTGAAAAGGCTTTTTTTTTTTTTTGTTATCAGAATTTGAATTAAAGAGTAAGACGCCCTGTTATTAAAGCGAGCAAAACATTCTCACAGGATAAGAAATACTACTGCATGTGTACTTTATTATATATTATATATGTCTAATATGGTATAGTACACAACAGTGTGGAGCCAGACAGTCTCCTTAGGGTGGCTGGGTCAATGCCAGCTCTGACTTTAGGGTGACACAGAAATGAGAACCATTTCAGATCTTTTCTACATGGTTACATTATGATGTTTATTGATTCTTAGAAAAGATTAATTTAAAACATCCCCCTTAAAGAAAGAGTACCATTTTACTTATTTTGATTACAATAACAATTATTATTCCAGTTGATAAGATTATTAGTAGAAACAACTGGTAAGCACCAGTGCTGTGCCATCTATCACAGCACTACAGGGAAATCTTCATAGTATTACACGCCTGATATTTATCATGCACCCTCACGTGGCTTGTCAACTGTTTTACAACAACAAACCAGCCATAAACATCAGCACAGTCTCTGGCTGAGCTGTTTTGTCACAGTTTTTTACTCCCTTTTCTAAACGAGAATGATAAATGCTTCCACATAAGAAAGAAAAATGAGCGACTGTAGCCACCCCTGCTGCTGCAGCGATTCATTTATTCCAAATTTGATTCAATAAGACATAGGGATGCGCTGTTATGAGGTTCAAAAAGAAACATGGCTTTTTATCACTGCTACATCAGCAGTGTAGACAGTTTGTGCCTCAACTCTGCTGAATATCTTGCTCAGTAATTAGACCAGTGCCTCCTGTGGTATGCGTGGTAGGAAGTGTATTTAACAGCTTGATAGTCACTACTGAAGACCATGGAGAAACTGTTGGTATCCCTGAGGCCTTTTCCTTCCCTCCACCTTGTGTGCGGTACCTTTTCTGGTATTTGTTAATGTGGTGCCATTGTACAGTGTGCTTTTTAAAACAAAAGCCATGATATCTATAACACCAGCATGGCTGTATGTTTCATCAAAGTGGATTCCAGCTGTGTTGCTCATTTGGTGTTTGGTGTATGGGAAGCTCAGCTAAATGTAATTCGAATAAATCTTATAATGGCCTGTTCCCTGAGGTGGGCCAGCTGTTTTTATCCTAAACTGAGTGATGAGCTTTGAGTCACTGTGTTCTTAAAACACAAGTTACAGCACTAGCTTCTTTCAGGAATAGAGCATGCACACACAGCTAATCGGGGGGCTGTTTTAGTTTAACACATAAACAAGCTACTCACTTCTAGTGAGGGTGTCATTGATTCGGAAGCTGCACAAGACTTTATCGACATTTCGGGCATGTAGGAATCCATTTCCTCTCACCACCACCTGGAAAGACTCTGGTCGAAAAAAAGAGAAGCAGAGAAATCAGCTCAACATTTTTTTATTTTGTGCTTCCTATGATGAGCAACTGAAGATTTCATTGAGTATTTTAAAGAGGATGAAAGGGATAACAATTTTCCTTTCCTGACCTCCTGCACAGATACTGGAGGGCTCTGCTGCCAGGATCTCAATACATGACTTCTTCAGAATCTGACGAAAGGAGCACAAAGTGTAAACCATTCAGCTGTACATGTTTGTGTAGTCTCCTTAACCACAAAAGGAGACTTTTAAAAACAGTCTCGCCTTATGGTTTCATGACCATTTAGGGATAATATTTTGGCAGTTATTTGGTAACGTGTTGGTCTATTCCGCATTGTAGGCATTAGTTTCAACCACAATCATGACTTCAATGTGCCTCTTCATAACCCTGACATCACTGGGGTCTCTTGGATTAAAGTTTCCATAATTCTCAGGTGTCTCCTCTAGATGAAGCTCTGCTTTCCAGGAACATGCCCGGCTACAACCCTGAGGAGGAAGAATACTCATTCATGACCCACTGCCTCCCTCGCATGAGCAAGAAGCAACAGTTCTTATTTTGCTGATAATTTGCTCCAGATGACATCACAGCTGCATGACCTTTAACTCCTCTCCATAAAGTTTGTACCCCAGTGACAACGGCCCCTCCATGACAAATTGTTTTTCAGTTCTTGAGTTAGAGGGCACAAACGTTTAAGGCAACACCACTGACATGGGTCTTAAAACAGCGTATTTTAATCATGTTTGGCTAAAACCATTTATTAAAAGCATGGAATTCAGAGTCACAGCAGGTTTTCTTGGAATTCAGTCCCTGGCTCCGTGGATGGAATAACTTAATATGCCTTAAATCTATTTTGTCTTCAGCTGTGTGCTATTTTATCATTAATTGATCAGACCAAAGAAGAAGTGACAGGTAATATTACATTAAGACTGTTCGGATAATTTCCTTTCCTCTGTAATTCAGTCTAAAATATAGTTGGTGCAATGTGAACATGTTTGTGGGCAGAGCTGAACTGAGACAATACTTACCGAATCGATGACCCCTTGCAAAGCTTCAAATCCATCATTTACAGGGAAGACGTGATCCTTGCTATCAGCAATCTTTGCCAGCTACAGAGAAGGCATGTTATTAGATTCACAAGTCAGAGTTATAATAATTCATTCAAGACTTCTTTTCAGTCCCTGATGCCCAGATGTGAAATTGACCAGGCAGAATCAGCATTTTATTAAACTGGAGCTGTCCATATGAACACAATTCAATAACTTCCTTCTTTTAGTGGACAAACAAAACAATTTTCATACCACTGATTGGGGGCTTTCTGACACACTTGGCAATTACTCAGATAATAATTACTTGATACCTGATTTAAATTGATTGTAAATATGAAATTTCTCTTCACTCACATGAGTCTGAAGCCCAAAGGCTAGCAAGTGTCTGCTAGTTATACAAACAGTTCAAACTGATATGAGGAAATGACAGTGTTTACATTGGAGTGAACTGACTGTGGTTGGTAATTTAAAGCCATTTATAGCTACTTAAAAGATCAGTTTCAGTGTTTGCGAAATACAACTTTGATTTAAAAAGCTTCAAATTTACAATCTTACTATCCATTTTGCTCCCTGAGGCCCAGATGTCATCAGACATTAAGTTAAAGATGATGGCTTAGTAAAAAAGTAATGCACCTGTGTCTCATTGAAGTCCTTTACCCCCACGCAGTAAACTGAGGCACCGAGGCTTCGGGAACGGTTAGCCTGTCAGGTATGCACACACATTCATAGGAAAAACAGGAAGAAGCTGAACGCCTGGGTTCAATTACAGTTCTGCATTTCACAACATCATCCAAAACATGGTGAAAACTGGCTTGTGTTTGCCTGACCTTCAAAAACATCTCAGAACAAGTTGGGCAACACCATGATCCTGTTGAATAATATTATTCCGACATCATGTGACAACGGAAATGTCACAAGATGCCTCAATACCAAACAGACAACATGAGCCAAATGTTTAATTTCCAAGAATCTGGACACTAAATGCCAACCTATAGGACCTCCCACAGGTACCAAACTACAGTAAATATTCGCCCCATATGTCTGAGGGCACTCAGCCCTGGCTGGTAGTGCCTGAGTGGTGGGGGAACCAAATAAAACATTAAATCCCAGTGCAGATGTGGAGAGGACAACTGGGTTTAAGATGTATAAATCTGGCAGATGTTATACCCCCATTTCTCCCCAACTAAACAGGATCAAAGTGGTGAAGTAGTCTGTAGGTGTATAGAAGTGTTTGATCTGATCTATCATGTGCCCTGTCAGATGGCTCAGCTGGTTGTGATTTGTCTGACCCATTTAACCTTTTTTTAGATCTCTCACCTCTCGCTCTGCGTAGTAGAAAAGATCCTCATGCAGCTCTCCATCTGTCAGAGCAATGATAACACTGGCAGTGCGATAACCTGCAGACAGAAAGAATTGGGTCTGTCCTGCTCACTCAATTTATTCTCCTGTCCTTTGCGAACAACCAGGCATCAGTGTTAGTATTATCGGACGAATGATTTATTGTTAGTGCATCGTTTTATTTATTGTTGAAGAATTTACTGCACCTCCCAGTCAGAATCAAACAATGTTTGGTTTGTTAAACTTTAAAATGACAAAAAGTCTGCCACTCTTCTTTACACACACTTAATGTGAACTTTATCAGGTAATCCAATACAACTGTTGTGCCATTTAGTCGACTTTTATGATGCATTTTATAGGTAGGTTGAAATAGCTGTTGTTCATCTGAGCTTACAGTTAGTGATGAATTTGGACTTGGCTGCATTACAATGAGAAAAAAATAGAAACAATTCTAAGCACAATAATATAATATCACTTTTATCTACAACCTCAATAATAAATAAATGATACAGTTTATACTGTATATGCTATGAAAAGGAAAAAAAACATTCTGTAAGAAAGACATATAGATAGAAGTTATGGCAGGGCGGCTTCAGTGGATTAGAACAGGTGTCAATGAATTTATTTCAAGTAAGCAATAGAGACAATGTGTTCTACTTTGGTTGTTTCATGTGAGTAATTTATGGAGTTAACTTGGGAAAAACGGTCTATTTCTAAGACACATTTAAATGTCCTTGAAAAAATATGCAGTCTAAAGGCATTACCTTCAGTATTCCCATAGTATATCTGCTCACTGGCCTGTGGAAAAAAAAAAAAGAAAAACTGCAATGAAACAGTAGATTATCTATCTGGTACCATGTAATAAATGAAGTAACCCCCCCCCCGCTCCAATACCACAGCCATTCAGTCCTCTGGACTGATCGGCAGTTTGTCCTTAAGAGGCTCTGGAAGTAAAGCAGATGTCAGTTTGCAGTAGGACATGGAGAGGACGCTCACCCTCAGGATGCCTTCATGCATGAATGTGTCTCCCCCTGGAAGGACCCTCTGGAGCTCCTCCAAACCTTTGCGAATGCGCTCCCTGAGCAAACATACAGAGGGCAGGTTGATCCACACTCGCTGATAATCAAACTGAAAATATTTGTTCTGTTGGATTTATCTGTGGACATACGTTTGACTGAAAACAGACACTTTGAGGCATGGTAGTATAATTATACTTTTCATAAGGTCAGCATTTGCAGAAAATACCAGCACAGTGCAACAAGTGAACAAACTGAAACTGTTTTATTGTGTGTTGGATTAAAAACTTAACCCTTTGTTAAAAAAAAAAAAAAAGATATCAGGCAAACAGTGGATCAGTGAAAAAAATCTGTGGCTGCTGAGGAAAGAATAGACACATTAGCTGCCCACAGTGTATCAAAAACCACATGATGAGGTAGTCAAGCAGACAGACGACACCATAGACAGATCACAGTGAGGGAAAGTATCTGTCTGGAATCTCTTCATGGTCATAAAAATGGAGTGGGATCATAACTGTGTGTGACCTTTGTCCAAATCTGGTATTATACTCATTCCTATTGGCTTGAAGATCGAAAAGTCAAGAATTAAAAGTAATTTTGAGGGGATCTGCACCCACCTGTCTTCTGTCAGGCTCATTAAGATTCTTCCCTCGGTGGAGAACACAATGAAGGACATCCGCAACTGTGGACTGAGGCAAGGAGAAAAATGCACTGTATTAGATTAGTATTTATTTCTTGTTTTATGTTTTCCCACAGATGAGTGAGGACACAATTGACTTTTTGATTTTTGATTTTTTTTTTACCTTATGAATTTATGAGCCAAATGTTCAACAAAGTGGTAGATTTCGGTCCAGTGATTCTGCACACTTCCAGATCTGAGAGAGAAGAGAGAAGCCAAATTAATGTCTGTTTCAACCAACTATATGACCCCACCCTCACCCCCTAACCCCTATGTATTACTGTTTGACTGCTGTAAAATGAACAATAGAGCAAGGGCAGACCCCGGTTTACACATATTTGAAAGATCTCCGCAGCTTGCACAGTAGTGAAGGTCTCATAGACATAAAATGCTATAAATAATGCACCTATTTGGAGTCATTTTGTGTCCCCTGAGCTTTTGGGTTTCAACAGGACTGGGAGTTGAACAGAATTTGCTGCATAAGTGAATAATCTATGTATCACAGCTGGTTTACTCTGAGAAGTAGCAGTGATGTTGTCCACATTCATTCACTCATTCATCTTCTCACACTGAGTGAGTGCGGGGTACACCCTGGACAGGTCACCAGTCCATCACAGGGCCAACACACAGAGACAGACAGAGACCAACAACCACTCACAAACACACTCAGACCTACAGACAATTTAGAGTAACCAATTAACCTAAACATGATGTCTTTGGATGGTGGGAGGGAACTGGAGTACCCGGATGAAACCCACACAGGCAGAATTGAACCTAAGACTTTCTTATTGTGGGGCAACAGCCCTAACCACTATACCGCCATGGTGCCTAATGTCTTCCTCAGATAAATGTAATTATCTTTAGAAAATGTACCTTTAATCATATCAATGCTGTGTTGTCAAATGAATGTATCCTAATTAAGCTTTCATACAAGCAGCTCTATGACTGCAAAGTTGTGAATGTTAATCATCTTGTCCTCTTTCCCCTCTTTTCTAATGAAATGAAATCTAAGCTGTTATTGCTCCTATGAGCTATTCTCATTTTTCCTTGCTATTTTTATTGGACTTTATAGCAGCAGCCATAAAGTCTTGTTCTGCTGTTCCAAGAATATAAAGATTAAACGGAGTTAAGGAGTTAACATCTGTCTTCTCATCTAATTATCAAGGTATAGATGTCCATATGCAGTCTTCTCTGATTATTATCGATCAAATAGTAGATCAGTTAGTGCGCTTGTATGTAAAAGTATTGATGCTTATCAAAAATTCCTTTCATGTGATCTATATTTTTGTAACCCAACAACCAACTGAAACATTTCTCAAAACGATTATTTTTCCTTTGTTACTATGACACAAGTCCCAGCACAAACAGCGGAGCCAACAGGCAGCAACACTGGAACATCTGGTGCTCATGGAGAAAGGGCAGAGTAGACATGTAGAAGAGAGAGAAAAGGAGAGGAGGCATCAGGCAGACACTGCACAAGTACAGTGAAGGTAAGTGGAGGACATCAGGGCTAAAAACAAGCAAAGTCCTAACAATAAATGCTGTCAGGTCATGCACTGAATCCAAATTTGTGTTGTTAAAAGATGACTTGCGCTAACAGTTATTCACTCTTACACACAGTTGCATAATTTCTCCTCAGAGGAACAGTTGTGTGCCTGCAGTTGGCAATGATATGAAACTGTATAACACCTGGAAAATCCATTAGCATCACTGGAGGTAGAGACTCTCTATACCATGGAGCAACAAAGTCAGTGTCACACCACTCTACAATCCACCAACTCTGTCTTCCAGATAAGAAAGATTCTGAATTTGTTGTTGACCTAGTTGGAAAACACTTTTGGCTCATGGGAAAGACATAGTAATAAAAGCAGGCTGTTTTAAAACAGGTTTGAAGAAAAAGAGATGTCATAATGTAAATACTCTGACGCCGTCCAAAGACAACAGTCTGTTGGCTAATAGTCAGTGCCAGAGCAGCTGTGTGCTTTCCCTATAAGTCTTAGTCTGGAAAAGTCAGGTAAACACTCACATGTGACACTTGACATTTATGTGAACTGTTTCCGCTTGACTGACTTTGCTGAAGAGAAGTTGAAATGGAGGTTTTACTTAAAAATGCAAAGGCAACTTCAAAATTACAATAAGAAGTTATATTTTATGCCTCATCAAAAATTTTACTAATTTAATTCACTGCGGTTTCCTGTTACAGCTTTGATCAGGCACCCATGTTGCATGACTAAAGGGAAACGAGAGATCAAGAAAAACCAGGTTAGATAAACATGGAAACTGTTTCTAAATCAAAACTATATCCAGTTGACTTTGCCGGCAAGCCAAACATCCTGTGTCCTACTTAAGATAGACAAACTATGTGAAAACTCCTAGAAGATGAAGAAACATTAATGATGCAGAGGCTCCATACAATTACTGTCCAGCAATTCTGGATTTAAAAAAACTGCCTAGATGGTGTAAAGTGGGTGAACCAAACAAAAGTCAAGAGCAGTAACTGTTATAATCTGTGCAGCCTGCAGCAGACTGATGGATGGGGGAACACCTAACACACCACTAATTGTTGCCATCTGTGGAAATATGTCATGCTGAAACGTAGCTCAAGGTTTATCAGAGGACCAGTGTGCCCATCATACCCCAGCATGACACAACACAAGAGGGCATCTTGATAACAGAAATGGTGATGACATCATGAAAACATTTTGACAGACAATGACTTTCATGGGAAAAAAAACACAAATTTACTACTAAATTATGCATATTTACTATGTGCATTAATATGCTTTTCTGGCTATGTATAAAGTATTACATCAAGATACCTTGGCAAGGCTGTCAGCAGAGAGAGGGAGCAGGGATATTAACTGGAGATATATACAATGCAGGAAAACAAAAACTACAAAATTAGAAATTGTTCTAATTCAACAGAATATATTGTACAATTTTCTCATGGATTTTTAACTGGCTTTCATTGTCAACACAAACCCTTAATGATTATCATCTCCTCTAACAGTGTGTCAGGTAACTCACTTGTCCAAAACGAAGTAGAGATCAAAGCCTCCGAAGCATGAGGAAGATCCAGCCTGTCTTCTGTCCTGGTGTTGTCCAGCATTACCCGCAGTAAGAACAACCAGCACAGCACCAAAAATCACTGCAAACCCGGAGTCTCTACTCCAGGATGAACACATTATTCCAGATGCAAGAAAGAACTCCTACAGATGACACAGCAAATAAAAACCACTTCCAATTTAAGAAAAATGTTGGTTGGAGAAGTTAATCCTTCTTGCAGATTCTTCTTTCAATCCTGCACATGAGTTTCAGTACTAAAAAAAGCAATAATCCAAAGGAAAGCAGGGAGTGCAACTCAACAGCTGAAGGTGCAGGAAGAGGGAAAGCATGAGTTTTTCTTATTTGGGTCTCACTGTTGTTGGGACGCTCTCATCACTGGGTCCAACACAGTTTAAAGAAAGATGAAAGCTTTCTTTTGGTTAATGATGAGGTAACGCAACAGATTCATAGAGTATTTGCAAAACTCCTCTTGTATTTTCAATTCTCTCTCTTTCTCTCTCTCTCTCTCTCCCTCTCTCTCTCTCCCTCCCTCTCTCTCTCTCTGAGATGATGAAGACCATAAAGACAATACAGTGGAAATACCAGAATACACTGGCTTGTCTTGCCACCTAGCGGTGAAATAGGGCTGGTGATTGATGGTAAACCGGTGGACCATGAGAAGCATGAACTCAGTGACCCAGAATGCAGGGAAAAGTATTGTGAAGTCTCATATTGGAGAAACTGTGTTCAGGATGGGTTGACTCATCTCAGCCTTTAATATTCTAGCTGTTAGCTTGTTTTGTAACCCAATCAAGCTGCTTCCTTGCCGTAAGAGCTGTAACCACCAGGCCCCTGAAGATTGTGGGAGGTTCAACTAGTTATTAACAGTGTGCAACAGTTCACTTATTTTTTCCACCCCCACTATGACTTTCTAATGGAAATGGGAAAGACTTGAAAGGTTATGATTGTTTGTGTGCTGTTAGCGTGAGCTCATCGTGTTTGACAATACTGATGCATCACCAGAGCCAAATGTTTCTTCAGGAAACAAAGAACATAAGTTTTAAAAGTCACTTTTTTCTTTCTTTTAACAATACTCATATTCTGATGTCTACTGTGAAAGGGTTATTAAATTGCTGTAAATATTTGTGTTAATTAATAAGGGATTTAAGCTAGCAATAGTTAGTAAAGTTTGCTATAAGCATGGGCTGGACTGTTCCTGAACTTCCTCATTAAGAAACAAATTTAATTTCTCTTGTACAAAGACTGTTTTGTTGTTCATTTTATTTATATTTTAACCTACTATGCATACCATGCATACATGGTATGCATACCAAACATGCATACCAAATTAAAGCTCAGGTCTCAGGACACTAATTAAAAAATTCTAATAGGAATCAATAGCTAGACCAAAAACTTCAAAAATTAAGGAAAATGTTGGAAATAGAAAGGGAATTGCATAAAAATTTCTTCTAAAATGATAAAGCAGAATGAAGATGGATTAGAAGGACCATTCATCATCAGAGTAACATCTATTAGTTTGTAAAATCAAAACTTTGTTGTTCATGAAAAGACTACCATGAATTCTCATTCTAATGTCTACAGAAACATTTGTCTTTTTTATAGAAAAAATACAATTGCAGATTGATTTGCAGTAACCTTATAAATTGAGACAAACAGCTACCAACATTTGAGCCACAAATTACTGACAATGGTAAAATTTTACCATGATGGTAACAGTCTATTTCAGTGATAGTCAGCTATGGGCAGCAAATGCACAGAATTTTATAGTTAAGTCTCAACTGAGACCTTTGGCATTAAACAAGATGGGGGGGTACTCTGTTTGTTACTTATGTCAGTATTGCTCTCCTGAGGGTTTACCGTCAATTTACTTTTAGTTCTTTTTTCTAGGGTCACCACTTTTTTCCAAAACGAGTAGTGTATGAGTACTTACATTTGAGTACTCACCGATACCAAGTACTTACGCCATTACACAGTTATGGCGTAAGTACATTACGCTTTAGTTACTTACTTAACTAAAGCTACTTAGTTACTTAGAATTTTTTTTCCACAGATATCATCTGTTATTTGAACTACATTCCTCAGTATGATTTTCTTGTACATGGGTGATTGTACAGCAGTGAAACTTGTGACAAACACAAGTAAAAGAGAGTAAGTCATGAAGCAATGTAAGATTTATTTATTTGAAATCTTTAATCTGAGTGTTTCATTTCAGTTTCCAGCAGGAGTTGTGTTTGTTCCAGGTAACACATCAAGCAGCATTTTCTTGTTCAAACCAACCACACCAGACCATTTAAAACACTGACAGCATCACTTCCCCACTTCACCAAAGATTGGACATCGGACTGACGGATTGTCCTTCTTGTGCACTCTGTATGCACAAGCCACTGAGTCAAACACTGACACACAGTCATCCGGGATCCTGACTGGGGTGCCATATCTGCAGGCACATGGTAAATAAACAGTTAAGATATACATACACACATAGATGAATTTTCTTGACATTTAAATGTTATATGTGTTTAGTTATAATCTTGAATACTTACGCAGAACAACAAGATCCACAAGTACAGTCCAAACATTCACTGTTTCTCCATGAAGATCCCATGGCATGCCAAGTATTATCTATATGATCCAGACAATGTGTAATGCCTATAGGTGAAAAGACAAAGTGGCAAATATTTTTCAAAGAAGATAACCTGTGTATATACTTTAAAAGCCATAAATCTCTCACTCTCTCTTTCTGCGAGCATGTGTCTTTTCTTTTACCTCCTGCAATTGGCTTGGTGAGGCAAAAAGCATTTGACAGTGGGAGCAGACCATATAGTAGTACAGCCAGAGCCAAATATTTCTTCAGAGGGAAACAAAAATATTATATGTTTATCATTTAATCAAAGCAAATTGAATCCATAACCTTTGGCATTTGGCAATGAGCAGGGAATCACTTAAATTCACTTGTTAATATCACATCTCATAACTTTAAATCTAATGTTCACGTCTTTTTTCTAAATTTCACAAAATATTTTCCATCATAGTAAAAATCTCAAAATTACCATTTTGATATCCGGATTCTTGAGTTGAGAGATGTGTAGTAAAAAGGTTAACTTATATTGATTTTCAATGAGGGCCTGTCTTTTAAACACAGTTCCCGGAGGGACCTTTGGAATTAACAAAATAGAGGGGAGGAGCTGTCATTTTACAGGAAAGGTCACCACCTCTTGTGCATACAACAGAAAGTTACAAAGAAATTAAACATATTATGCATAATAAAGTTATTTTAGATTATTCCAGGTTAAATATTTGACTAAATGTAGTTCCTCGGATCATGCCTAGTTTTTATATACTTATTTACTGTTAGAGTTTCAATGTCTATGCAAATTTCAGAGTAAACGTCAGATGTGAGGTTTATGTGACTCGTACTCCACTCAAATTTCCCTTCTCTCTGAAATAAAACTAACTAAACTCAGGGTTTACTCTACTAAATTGCATTTTAAAACTATTTTTAATTTACGTCTCAGCTTACAATGTAAAATTTTTATTTAAAGTTAAGTAAACAAACACAAAAAGCATTATTAAAAAAAAAAATACACAAAAATTAAAATGACAGAATTTCTGGTGTGTGAATTCAACAGATTATTTCATTCCAACTCATGTAAACACCTGAATTACCAATTACCAACAGTGACAAACTAAAGGTAAAAGATGAACATGAACATTTTCTGTAAGAACAGGACAAATTATGTAAATGTTTGGCACATTTTAACATGTGATATGGAGTTTTTGTGGAGCGAGTCAATGATCCAGATCCGTCCTGATAAAATCCACTCCAGGCTTTGCATTACTCATCGACGCGCCATAAGCAGGGTTGCCAGTTTGGTTGCAATGCGGCGCTGACTGTCGTACTTGTTTCTAACGTCCGGCAAACGGGGGTGTGGAGCATAACATGGCAATGAGTCGCTTAACAAAAGGAAGTCAGGCTCACGCGCAGTTAATGTTTGGCTGGTAAACAACTTGTAATTACTCAGGAATACGCCCTACTGCCCTCTATTTTTTTCTCAAAAGAAGCGTTTAAACTACCAGGAAGAAAATGGAGTGACCGAGCGAAAAGGTGAGCGGCAGAAACGCAGTAGTAGCGCCAGGCGGTTAGCTTTCTGCTTGCTATGCTAATGTTAGCATGGTAGGCCAGTGCTCCGTGGCTTCACAAAGCCGCAATAATAAAGATCCGTGTTTAGCTTATAGTCAGAAACAGCGGCGAGTCCCCACACCAGCTGCGTTATTGTTTGGTTTAAATCTAAGTTTCGACTCCCATTAGATCAATTATAGCACCGTGAGCTAGCAATGTCCAATGCATGGCAGTAATGGGCGGTGCTCTCTGTGGACAAAGCACCTGCAGTTCTGATAATTGTTTTCTTTTCGGTTACTTCGTAAATTGAATTGTCCTTTAGTCTGTAACATTTTATAATAAACAGTGAAAGATGTCCATGACTTTCCCAGCTCCGAATGGAGAGCTGATTTACAGCAGCCATGAGAGTTATAACTAACATAACACAACAATTTACAATACTAGTGCATTTTTTCGTTTGCTTTCAAAATTACCCTCATGATTAATCGAGGGTCTGAATTACTGGCTAGATTATTTTTTTTTGTTTCAGTTTTTGATTATTTTCAAACATAAAAATAGTGCTGTTACTCTCATATTTAAATAGCGCTCTCTCTCTCTCTATATATATATATATATATATTTATGTATGTATGTATGTATGTGTGTGTATATGTATCTGAAAACATTTCAGATGCATATATTCAGCATATATTTAACCTTAACCTTATCTGTAAAATCAGCTTACTATATTTCTTGAAGGATGGAAAACAAATTCTTCTTTTCTACAATCACAGATTTCACACCTTCCTCCTTCCCATTTTGGTCTGAATCCACACAAGTTGTTTAGCCCTTCCCGGGCCCCTTCGGGGCCCAGGAAGAGGATGCATCGTGGCGGGGATAAGGACTTTCAGATATCAGCACGAAAGATGGGCACATCCTTGCTGTTCCAGCTGTCAGCTCATGAAAGAGAGTTAGACTTGGTGTTTCTGGACCACAGCTACGCCAAACCATGGAACGCCCACCCAGATGCCAGCAGCGCCCGGCCCACAAGGACGCTGTTTGTTACACCTCGTCGCCAAGCTGAGGCCCTGTGAGTCAAAAAGTTCCTTATCATAATCTGAGACTGAAGTAGTGGATATCAGACTACTGTTTAAGATTGTCATTAACTTCCCACTGGCTCATCATAAAGTTAATCCCCCAATATTGAGTTTGAACATGACTGTATTTTTTATTTTTTTGCAGAGAGTCTGATTCTGTAATTGATGTGGAAACGGTCACACCAACACCTGTTCCTCTATATGATAATCATAAGGCTCTGAGTGTGATGAAAGAGTGTGAGCGACATGTCCTGTTTGCTCGCACTGTTGCAGAGAGCCCTCCACCCCCAGATGATTGGGAGGAACACCTAAACAAGTAATCATACAACTTGAGCAATCCACTATTCACTCCACTATCTACCTTGAGACTTTGTAATGCTGATCAAGTGTCTCTGTGACAATGCATAATAATTACCATTTCAGGACTGGGTGGTCAGTGGCACAGAACAAGCTTTTCAATAAAGTCCTTAAAGCTCTACAAGCTGAAAGGCTTGCCCGTCTGGCTAATGAAAATGTAAGTTGTGCCCATTTTATCCAATTATAATCTCAAGAGCTACAATTTCAGACATTTTGTAAATTATTCAACACCATTTTGTGATTTCTGGTGTGGACTGATTCTACATTTACTGAAATCAAAAATTTATTTCACAGTGATGGGAATGGCTGTGGCTCTAGAGGTAGAGCAGGTCACCCACTAATCAAACGCATGTAAAATTGAACTTTAGCAAGATCATGAACTCCAAATTATTGTGTAAAGTGTTTTGAGAGGTTGATGATTCTACAATCATCAACCCTACAATCAACCCTTGAGAACCTGTAATATAAGTCTGTGCATGTGAATAATGATCCATTTCATTGATCTGCATTTGCTATGAATAAGAAAGACTGGAAAAATTATTGCTATTCTGAGTATCAGCATACAAATCCAAGCAGAGGGCAGATGGTTCTGTTACCTCAAGAGTTCTAAGCAGGATGACAGCACGAGCTCTTCAGCTATTTGGATTTGCAGCATTATGAAATCTTATTAAATCTTTCTGAGTTATTTTTATGAGTAGATTCATCCTTTGAAATTATGTGTCTAGAGCATTTTATAAAAAGGCATTGTTTGCATGGCAATACTCATTTCAGGGTTTTATAAATTGAATCACAGCATATCTGTGAATGATCTTAACTATCTTATTTACAGTTATTGAAATATAACTTGGTCTCTTGTGTGATCATGTTCAGGCTTCTAATGAGCCAATTTTGCGGAGGATAGCTGTGGACAAATGTGCCAGGAAGGTGCGGCATGCATTAGCCAGTGTTAACTGGGACACCAAACTGACGCAGTGGTTACACACCACCATGATTGAATCCTTAAGCCTTGCCATGCTTGCTGCTTACCTGGATGTGCTGCAGACTCTCAAAAGCAAGGTATCATATCTATAATTGATTACATAAGAAAGATTATATGATTGTTGTCAGATTTGTTTTACAGCATCTAAGCAAGTTCTGTGATTCCTGATTCATTATTACCCCACTCTCTGTATCTGGAAAGTTGCCCTCGCTGATCGACAGAATGTTGCTGCCTTCAGCAAAGACTGGAGCCCCGAGTGCAGAGGCTCTGTCACTGCTGCTGAAAAGGCCTTGGGATCCAGCTGTTGGAGTTCTGTCTCAAAACAAACCGGTAAAACTAAACCATTCACTGCTGAGTGCTTTCTTGTACAAATAAACCATTTTGAGTGTTGTTCCTAATGACCTGCTAGAGCTAAAGACCAGATCCTTGTCTGTTTTCTTGCACTTTACAGAGCAAGCTCCCTGGATCACCACTCATCCTAATTGCACCATCAAGCCCAACAAATCCAGCCCTCTCTACCTCTAGGCGAATGAGATTCTGGCAGTCGCAGCTCTCCTGTTTAGGAAAGGTATAAATTGTCACTTATTTAAATATGTTTTTGCAGTCAAGGATAGTATGATGTAATTTCTCTTAGATGCCTTTAATTGCTTTTTCTGTCAGGTCATACCAGTGCACACTCACGTGAACAGCAGCGCTAACATTGGCATTACCCAATGTCTAGAGCACATGTTGGGTACTGTCAGGGCCAAGGTGATGGAGGTAGGCTGTTCTTATTTGGTATTAATTTTGTGATTATGGTTAGGGTGTCAGCCGTCGATTTTTTTTATTTAATTTTATTTTTTTTTGTGAGCATTCTATATATTATTTCATTGAGTAAAAAAATTTTTAAAAATAAAAAAAAATTTGCCTTTTTGAACAGTAACGGCAAAAATTTGATAAAGGACAAAAAAAAAATTATGTATTTACAATGTGGTACGTTACTTGAAGTAATAATTGTGTAATGACAATAACTGAAGGTTGAACCCTCACTCTAATTCTTAGTAGACAGCAGCATTTGTTCTCATCATAGAGGGCCCAGGAGAGCGTAACTGATGTCAAATACTTTGAAATTGCCTTCTTTTCCTAGTCCTTGCACTTTACTTTCCTGTAGTAGTGCCCACTAAATGCATATTCTGCAATTTAATCTACTCCACAAACATGTGGAACCATGGAAAATACAAATTCTTTGCTGTGTTATTTTTGATTTTGTATGTTGATTGTTTCATTATTTTGACCACCAGGTTCACAGTCATTTTCCGCATAAACCCATTATCCTGGTTGGCTGGAATGCCGGTGCGCTTATCGCTTGTCATGTAAGACTTTCTGCCACTTATCAGTATTGGCTGTTGTGAAAAAACCACTACTTATTTTATTTTTAGTCTTCAAAGCATTTTTAGTTAATTTAATATTGTTTAATCACAGGTATCCCTTATGGAGTATCTGACAGCTGTCGTGTGTCTTGGTTTCCCACTTCTCACAGTCAATGGACCTAGGGGGGTAATTAAGTTTTATTATTTATTTTTTTTTTCTAAAACTTGGATCACTTTTCTGTTTCTTCAAAAATCCTGAATTTTGACCTCTAGTAGTGATGATTGTTGATGTTGTTCTGCTGCTGGTCTCCAGGATGTGGATGACCCACTGCTGGACATGAAGACCCCAGTGTTGTTTGTGGTCGGCCAGAACGCTCTGCAGTGTAGCATTGAAGGCATGGAGGAGTTCAGAGAGAAGCTGAGGGCAGACAACAGCATGGTGGTGGTGGGAGGAGCTGACGACAACCTCAGGTCAGTAATATAACATACTTTCTAGTAGGGTGTAAAGATTTTGTGCTTATTTAGAAGTAACACTAAATGGTATCTCCTCACAGAATCAATTCAGCAAAGATGAAATCAGAGGGACTGACACAGACTATGGTGGACCGCTGCATTCAGGTTGATCTTTGAAACTGGAATTGTTCAATTATTGTGTGAAAATGTTTCTCATCCTCAGCAATACCATTTTTTGAAAAATACAACAAGGAATATAATATTGATAATGAAAGCTTTTATCTCCTCTTTGATATGCAGGATGAAATTGCTGACTTTTTGTCAGGCGTCCTCACTAGGGCAGAGGGCCATGGCCATGGATCAGGAGAGATGAGGGACCTGGACACAGAGAAGAAGAAAAGGCCTCGGAGGGAGCTTCCGTTTGACATGGAGAGGCGACCTTTGTCCCCAGCACTTAGAGTTCCCATCTCACCGTCGGGTTCAGAGGTCAGAAATAACTTGCCATTTTCCTTCAGCCTTACAATGAACAACTGGGGCCACATTTGATTATTAATATTGGAAAAGTAAGAGAATAAATAATATTTGAATACCACATAAAATAACAAGGTCCCGTCACATCAAATGATTCCTCTGTCTGCTCTTTATCCCTTTTGTTGGAAACTTTTTTTAAACTTGCTTGACTTAGAATGTTAATAAATAGTGGAAATTACTGTGAAGTAACTCTATCTCCCGCAAAAGAAATTCACATGTACTCACAAAAATGTGATCTGCCAGACTGCATAGTGTCTGTGGAGATTAAAGTCTGAAAAGATCTCCTCACTATTTTTTGAGTGAGTAGCTCTATCTAATACCTCTTTTACAACTGTATTGTGACGTTTCCTGCAATATGCAGGCTATGGAAATACATTGGGCCCCTCAAGCCACTAGGGAGCCCCTATGATGAATGGTCAGGCTCATCTAAGGAGAATTATCATTACCTGTTGTAACTGAGCAAGACGGAAGATGTAACTCACTCTCCTCAGACTGTGCTCAGCGTCCTGCGGGGAAAGGAGTCATCTCTTGGTGCTGTGGTGAGCGCGAGAGCTGACTTTTGACCTGAACGTTGCAGGTTTGCAGCCAGTTTTGGGCATGACCCAATTTGTGTGTGTATAACTTTGTTTATCCCTTTTAAGTTTAAAAATAAATGTAGATATAAGAATAAAATAAACCACAACGACATGCTGCGGCTTCACTGTGGATCATCTAAGGGATTAGGAATCTCTCCATTGTTGTTTGGCAAACGAGGGGCCCCCTAACAGCATCTTGCATAGGGCCCCCCACAAAGCTAGAAAAAGCCCTGCAACTGTATATCACTGAAACTGTATCAAAATCACAATGGAAAATAATTTTAAAAAGTCAGAGGTTATCTTTTTCTTGTGTAGGCAATAATAACCACGAGCAGAAAACAATTTTCACATTCAAATACAATGCTGAGGAGTAAAAAGCAGCGACATCAGCCACTGTCAAGTCAAAACTCACCTTGGCAAACAAATTGATGTTGAGCTTTTGCCACTGGTTGGGAGGGTTGAAGGAATGTCACAGCCCTGAGCTGGAAGGACAACATTTGTGCATATGGGGCAGGATTGCTCCCCTGGTGAGGGCGAATTTCTGCTCCTGGTGGTGTTCTTTTGTGTCATATCGCCACAGATTAAGTTCATGTTCACGTTCATGCAGGTTAAGAGAATAACTAAACATCACGGAGCAGCAATAGTTGGGAGGCCTCACTGAAAATATAAATCATCTCTCATCAGATGTTCTTTCTCTCTCCACAGGATCTGTCTAGTGTCTGCAGCAGTCCCACTTCAAGTCCCAAACCCAAGACATCTGGTCTGTCTCCTGCACAGAAGTCCAGTCTGATCACAGCTACGCAGCTCCTCAAGACACACATGCAGCGCTCAGGCACAGTTCTCACTCACAAACAGGCTCAAGGTTAGTTCACTACCGCACCTCAACTCTGGTTGCATTAAAAACAGACAGCATACACATTCACCAACATGTGCGCAGTGGTCTTGGTACCTGTGTGTACACAAGCTGTCACATCTGCCCAGCTTGTTAATGTTGATAAATGAGTCACCTCAATTTTTGGAGAATTTTCCAAAAGCTGTGCAAGCTGAGCCAACGGGGCTTGGTGTGTAAGATGTGAAAATGATTGTAAATACATTCAAAGAGATTATCAAGTCACGACATCTGGAGGGGCAAGATGGAACGTGACTGAAATACTTTCCTCTCATCCTCTTGTCTTTTCTCTTCCTACAACTTTCCTTTCCGGCTTTTTTTCCAATTCATTCCAGCTCAGTTTGCTGCTTTTATGAAACAAAACATGCTTGTGAGGAAAAATCTTCCTCCTGGCACCCCTCCTTGTATTTTTGGTAAGTGTCTATCCCTCTTCCTTTCTCTTTCCTCTGTCTCTTTTCACTCCTTTCCTTGTTTCCATTACTCTAATTTACATTAATTTAGCAGCAAACTAAAATACTGCACTGCATTAAGATGGCCACATCCTGTTTGGAATTTGACATTTCTTAAACTCCCAATAGTAAATTTTATTAACTAAATGAGCTAACTATTTTAGCTCATTTTAAAGCAGCTGTACATTAATGACAAAAGAAATTTGTGTACAAGTGTATAATCTAAAATCAGTGTTTGGGTTCCTTTTAGGATTAAACGCCCACGGTTCATATCATCAGTAGTTTGATCACAATGTGTTTCTCTTTGTTTGTGGTGAAGTGCCAGTAACCAGCGATCAGATGGAGGGCCTTGACAGAGATGAACTGAGGTCTCATGGCAAGAGGAGGCAGACACCGAGTCCCACGCCAAGCAAAGCCTCCAAAAGGGCCAAGATCAAGGTGACCATTGTTTCCCAAAGTGAGTCAGCAGGGGGCGCCATAAGTCCTGCTCCACAGGAAGGTATAAATCCTGGTATCCTTATTTCAGTACTTACATGTGACACTGCAAAAGCAGTAATTTGATGCATGCTTTGGAAGCTTAATTCTGTCTTGTTTTAACATTGAGAAAGCTTCCCTGGGCTTTTTTTGGTGGCTTGAAATAACAGATACTATCCTACTCCTTTTCATCTTGATGTTTGATAAAATAATTAGAGGCCAGACAGGATGGAAAAAGTCTGATCTGTTGAGCAGCTCACCTTCATACAGATCTGTATCTATGGAATGATAATGAGAGAAACATGTTTTTGTTTGGTATGCAATATAATATGAAAGCCGGACAACTCAAAACCATGAATTCCTGAAGAAGTATGGCTCCTGTAATATGTTATTACCCAGCTTCCAAATACTTGTCTTAAGCTACTTTTTTTTTTTTTTTCATATGTTTTTAATAACTCAGTCTCCTGTTATACTACTGTTTCCATGCAGTGGGCCTCTCTGGAAAGCCCTTAACAGTGACAGTGGGACAGACGCTGGCTGGAGCAAAGGAGCTCTCTGGACTTCTCACAGGCCAGCGGTAAGCTAGCCAGCCTTGTTTCCCACAGGCACATTCAGTTTAGAGTTCTTAAACCCTTAACCCACGCCCCCTCCCACGCTGTTGGACAAGTGTGTCTGGTGCAGACGGGTGGATGAGTGGTATACTCTAGAGTTTGGGATCTGAGTGATGGCCAAACAGCACTTGCCGGGGTAGCTCCTGAGTAGATTGGTGGTTATGTGTGTCACTGCAGGTCTGGTAGTCTCTCAGAGGTGTCTGGTGCCCTGTCCCCAGGCTCCAGCTCATTCAACAGCCTGCAGCCTTGCATGGTGTCAGGGTCCTCCACACCAGTCCAGGCGCAAGCTCCGGCTACTGCCCAAGGTATCTCTGTCCTGTCCTGCCCTGCACGCTTGTGCACACTCTCAACTGTGCAGCTAATCTCAGTACAGTTCTAACCACTTCGTAGAGTGACTTTAAAGATTTCAACACTGAAAACAGTGTGTGAGGACAACATTATTAAGCAAACATTATCACTGATCACCTCTTGCGCCATTGCTGTCTGTCCTTGTCCCAAACCTTACCCTTTGGACATGAGTCATATGGTGTGTTTGTGTGTGTGAGTGTGCCCATCTAGTTTAGAGCTGTGAGGGGATTGGGTGGGAACAGTTTGTTAAAGTAGGATGTGTTGTGTTATTTCCATGGAATTGATTTCAATTGAAATTCAGCTTTACTGATTGTTTTTGTGTTTTTGTATAGCGCCTTCCGCCAGCAGTCTGCTACAAGGCCTAAGTTTCAGTCTTCAGGAGATTATCACCAAAGCTCCTAGCCTGCCCTCCACAGCAGCCAACACAGGCAGCACCCAGGTACCTCTTGGTTACACCGTGACATTTTAGACCATCATGAAAGTTTTAGTTGTTTGAAATTAACTCATGAAACAGGAAAGACATTTCTCTAAGTCGGTAAATAGTGTAAAAGTGTTACAGTGAACACATTGTAACAGCACAAGGTGGACACAGTAGATGCATGTATTTATTGATGGATATCTATTACAAGCTCATTTAACTAGGCCCACTTAGTTAAAACCAATACAACTGTCCTACAACAAATTCTACCTATCAATTTGACTGTTTTGAGATTCACATTTATTTTCATCCAGCTGGGGCTTTTGGGGCTGTTGAGTTGTGTGTGGGACTGACTGTGGTTTCAGGTATTTTGTCCACCCTACAAGGGTTGGCTAAATATAAAAAACTGGTTTTATTAAGTTGTAGGTAATAAAATGAATGTAATTTGTTTATACAACAGGAAAATGTGCACTTTTGCTATAAAACCTCGCTGATGAGGAGAAGAAATCTTCTGTATGAGGAAACCTTTAACTAATTGTTTGTCTTCTCCATGTCCACCCTCAGGCGGTTTGTGGAAAACCCCAGGGTCAGGTCCTGAGCTCTGTTGGTACCAGCAGCAGTACTCTACTCCGGGCGGTGCCTGTGGTCACCACAGGAGGAGTGGCTAAAACTACTGCCATCCATCAGTTGCTCACGAATGGTGGGTTGGCCAAACTTGCCAGCAGCTTGCCTGGGTTGGCACACATCACCAATCAGACTGCTGGTATGTCTCGAACTGCCAAAGCACGACGGCCACGTTGAATGCCCAGGGTTCATTCATCCCTTGTTTTGGAAACACTAGAACAGGACATCTGTAGGCCAGAGTGGATTGTTACAGTAGAGGATTGTAGGGGACAGCACTGTCGGCCCGTGTCTATATAGTTTGACTGGAAAAGCCTCTCTGTTTTTAAGCGTTTGCAGAGTCAAATGTGCATCCATACGGTATCATAGGGCAGATCACAGGCATGCAACCTGTTTTGTGTTCATGTTTAAATAGAACCTTATTGGAAATGTAAATTCAGACTTTTTTTTGTTCACAACTTATGTTTAACACATAATGTTTATGTAGCAATTGATGCAAATGTAAAATATAAATGTATGAAGCCATTTGATACGGAATCATTGTGAATTAAGTCAAAACCAAGTTGTCATTTCATGTTTGTGTTGATTTTGTTTGGCTCTTCATGTGGTAACATTTTGCAAACCCTTCCATTTAAACACCTGCTTATAATATCCATACATTTCTTGGTGAGAAGCAATAACAGTATTATTTAGTTTGGCCTTACCCAAGCACTGTTATTGTTGTTACAATAAAGACTGGAATCAAACATGTTTTCATTGCTTCTGTATTTTTTTTTCTTCTGGTGTAAATCTGGTGTCCCCCCACTACCACTGCCACCACCCAACTAAACCTCCAAATTTACTTTTATTCTTCATTGTTTTGAATGTCTCTGTTTGTTTTCCATTTGCTAATTTGTTAACCACAAAGAGAAAGAGGTCAAAGAGCTCTTTCTTCCATCCCAATTTTTGTGTTGAAGTACAAAGTCCATATGAGTGTATTGCCATGCTTATTGCTGAGCAGTTCTGTCTGTGTGTTGTCAGTAGGACAGAAAGCCCCCACCTCTATAACGGTGACACTTCGAGGAGCTCAGCCAAATAGAATGGGGTCTCTCAACCAAGTAGGCGAGGTTGTGATGCCAGCTCGTGCCCATGAGCCCAAGGTGTGTCTCCTTACTTGGAAAATTTATATGCTTACTCCCTGTTATCTCTAATATAACACGTGGTATATTGGATAATGATCAATTAAGAAGCTGCTCTGTGGCCTCCCGTTTTGTAATTAATGCACATAGAAAGTTGCACACAAGTAACCAATGAATGCACATACTGAGAATTGTAAATCTGTAAACAAAAGCTGATTTATTTATTTTTTTCGTTAGTTTAAAATAACTGAAAAACACAGTTTAACTCTGGAGCATGAGCTTCCTCTATTGAACAGCTACAGTTTTCTCAAATGTCCACTTATGAAATATGGACAGAACAGTGAAAGTTAAGTAGACATTTATAATATTTTTAAATCAGATAATGGGAATTAGCAGGAAATTCTGCCGCTGACTGTGAAGTAAAATAGACTGCCTGATTGAATTGTTATCTTAATCTGTCTAAATAGGAAGCTTTGTACAAAAAGAGGCTGCTAATCTGAAAATATTCATCTCATCTGGCTAAAAATATACTGACACTCTTATTGAAAATACCCTGTGCACTCTCTGAATATGTTATTCAGCTCTTCTTTCTTCTTGCTATTTTGCAGCAGTGAAAATCTCTGCTCATGGTTTTTATGTGGCGATACAACTGATGTAAGATGGTGCTGTGCCAGACGCACCTGGGAGCCACAACCTGCTGATGAGACTGTACCCTTCCTGTAGTGATATATACACCACGCCACCAAAATGAGCAAAACACCTGCCTCACTTCCTCCAGAGGACTCTCCTGTCGAGATGGGTGGAAAAGGCCTGGGAGTCACTGTCGGTAGTAGCTGAGCTGCTGCCATGCTGGACCTTTATGTACAGACCAGTTGCACTGACTCTGCAAATGCTGCAACGGTGAACTATCTTTGTGCTCTTTTTTTTCTTTCATTCACCACTTCATTAAGCAGATCTGCAGCATGATCAGAAATTGAATGTGACGCAGCCTCCCTGGACTGTTAAAGTACAGATGTCTGAGCTGATCTCATTTATCATAAACCTAAATAACAATGATTGACATGAATGTGTGTCGTCACAATATAATATTTCTAATTATAGACACAAGATAATTAAAGTTGAATGTTAGTCATTACTTTTATATTATTTATCCCAGTAATTCTGCTAACATTGCAGTAATCCATTATGATGATGTTGCAGTTCTCTTTCACTATGGCATAAAAAAAGAGATAGAGTAAGAAGTACATTTTAAAGTCAGTATTGATGATAATCATGTGACTGCAAAAGTTACAGTACTTTGTCTGCTATATCTGGTGGCCATTGTGCACCTGTGCAACATTCACTTTGAATAATGTTCACTGAGCACACACAAACCTGCAGTAAATGAAGAGATGTCTGTGTAACTAAGCAAGTCCAACATAAGCAGTATATTATTTCGTTATCTTTCTTAATTTAACCCCACATTCACCATCCTGGATTATTCCTGGTTTGCAATTAGTTCATTTGTAAAGATAGATGCATGAATTATTTCTTTCTGAAGTAGATCATGTCCGATGAGGTCAGTCCCTTAAATGTTTTGTGGGATCATCGAACCCCAAGTTTTACTTTGTGGAGATTGTTAGTGAGGCGTTCTGAGAACCACAAACTATTCACTGGGTATGTGGTTAGACTTAGTTGTTTTAAAGACAAACCATTCAACTGATTTACCTCAGTGCCAACTGCCTGTTAGGGTTAGGGTTGTTTTTCCAGGTATCTGTTTGGTCAGTAGTTTGGCTGTCCCTGGAGTAGGTTAAAAGTCGAGGGCATGTTACCATGGACATGCCATATCCTGCTTTGAGGGACAGGCCTCTAGTTATGTCAGCCAGCTTTTAAGTCAAAGAGTTTTCATGTGTTTTCTCTATAATCTCATGTTTAATAGTCTATACTACAGTATAGCTCAACATTTCCCCTCTACATTTTTATCATATCACTATATATGGACTTTTTGTCTGAAACTGCCAGAGATTAGTCAACTTTGTTCCCTTTTGCTAATCTAAATATTTGGTTCTGTGTACTCAAACCTTGTAGCATTGAGCAAGCTGACACCCCTCTAATTCAAAATATAATGAAGGAGATTACTCCCATGCACGATAGTTACACTGCCATGTTTACAGCAGCATAAATACAGCCCACTGATCCCATCCTATCTCCATTGCAGTTCAGTTTTCCTCAAAAAATATTTATATGTCCATGGAATCCAGTGGGATTGGAAAGAAAATTTCAGTTTTGTGAAATGATCTTCACTGAGACATTGTGTCAGATCAATAACCCTGAAGCACAGAAGGTCCCTGCATCTGATGACACATCTAAGATTTCTATAAATAAACTACAACCAGTCTTTCAGGGGGAGTCTAAAAGTAGGACCGTAAGCCACTGATTGTACTGTGCAGTATTGATGTCAGGAATATACTTTAGAATATTTCAGATTAAACTGTTGTTTGTCCATGTAAATTAAAATAGTCCAAATGAAATTTAATGACCATACTCAGACATGGGGTTAAATAATAAAAACAATAACAATACTTGTACTTTAAACTGTTTATTTGTGTCTTTGTACTTCCAGGTAGTTGTCTAAAAGTCTGAAATGGATAAAAGGAGATAGCAATGAGTCTGAAAAATTAATATTTAAGAAAAAGTCATATGCACGTCCTGTTATGAGTAGAGCAGGCTGTGGTTATATGGAGAATGAGAGGCCTAATTGGCAGAAAATTAATAAATTAAACAAACTCAGGCTGTAGCGTCCTCCCTGCTCGTTAATTTATTTACCCCTTGATTTCCGATCTCTGCGTATAAAGTTCAGTGAACGACCAACAGGTGGCGCTGTGCTCACTTCCTCCGGCTTCGGGCTCGTAGTTTTTCACAAAAGTCAAGCACAACCTGTTTGTTTGCGTGCACGTGCGTGCTTGTAAAAACTCGAGGGAATAGAGAAGAGAGAGAGGGCGCACGTGAGACTAACTGTGCGTAAGCAACGCACGTCTCTAGCGGCCTTTCCTTGGTGTGTTTCAACTGAAAAAAAAGCCAAAGCTAATGAGAGTGTGGGGGCTAGAAAGTTTTTAAAAAAAGATACGGAAAATAATATGACTGTGGTTTGTTGTGTAACTACAGTTTCATTTTAACTTTATAATTGTACCTACTTTCTAAACAACATGGAAGCAGGGGTCCTGTTAAACAAACCTTTGCCCCGAGGAGCTAAATGCGATCCTTTCGGTTCAATTTTTAATTATGGTCTTCTAGTACAAACATGTAGATGTGGGACCACAAAGGGTGACAAACGGCTACAGTTTTCATCTCTCCAAAAGACCCGACGTCCAGGTAACCGAAGCAGTTATGTACCCTGAAGGGCCGCACAGAGACCAATGAAAATGCAGGCGGGCATCCCCGAGTGAAAGGGCTTTTTCACCGCCCCTGTGGAGCTCAGCTGCCATATCATCAAAGTTTCTCAGGCAGGACTTGGACTGGCCCGGAGCTCCGACTGGAGGAGAGAAATCACTGCCCCCTGAGCCAAGAAGACACCGGAGAGAGGCTGGATTTAAAACCCGCCCTCCGGAGGGATCTCGTCCCCCCCCCCCAAAAAAACCTCCCTTTTTTTCTCTCTCTCTCTCTCTTTCTGTCTCTCACTCACTCTTCTCTCTCTCTCTTTCCCTCTGTCCCTCTCTCGTCCCTCTCTCTCTTCCTTTACCTTTATCCCTCGCTTTTCGCCGTCTCCCCCACCACAATCATGGATCTCACGGCGAGATGTTTGTTCCTTCTATCCTGTCTCGGCGTGATATTGGCGATCGATTTGGAGGCGATTGATCCAGGCTACTATGTGGAGCCTACTGCCACATCAGAGGCGATCGACTATAAAGATCCCTGTAAAGCTGGTGAGATTCCCCCCCACCGCTCTCTTCTTTTTGTAGTACGCTGTGTGGTTTACCTTATTTACGTGCAGGGTGAAACATGCCACGAATCTGTTTGTGGGGCTTTGCTGAGATCAGCCACACAGACGCTTTTAGACAGATGACAGTAGTGGATGTAGTTTTTAAAAGGCTTGAGGGAACACAATGTGCATCGGTTTTGGACTGAGTGACATAGTTTCTGCAGTTTGAAACATTTGAGGCACACACTAGAATAACCCAGGTCGGAGAGTGGCTGCAAAGATTGGAAGAATGAAAATTAAAAAGGGATGAGTCTCAGTCTACATTTCCCGAGACATAAAAAGTTTTGGCTGAAATGCTTGTACAAAAGTTACAGCCTGCTGGTTGCAGTAAATGTACTTTTTTCTTCTTTTTTTAAGCGATCATGTACTTCCTGCTGTATCCTGGTTTGCCAGTATTAAAAAGTCTGAGCTGCAGGGGAAAACAAAGGATTTCTGCACTTTGATTTAGACTTCTGCTCCCTTTCTGGTTGTTTTTTGTCACTGCACAAATACTCCTTTTTTCCACCGGCTGTTCACACAGCCACTAAAACAAAGTGGAGGAGGGGAGAGGGAAGAGTACAGTGGTGCTCAGAAATTATGCACACATTATTCTGTTTTATGGCTGAAAGTATAAATATGTCTGCTTCTGTTCTGCTGTGGAGAGACTTGCAATTTTTCCTAGTAATCAGCCAAAGCATATCCGACTTGTCATTGTAATCTTTTTTCTTTTTTTTTTTTTTTTTTCGTTACTGTGAACTCACTGTCTTGCCAAATCCCTTTGGGGGAGTTTGAACAGATTGTGTTTTCCATCTGGTGAAAGTATTCAGGTTACAGATACAGAGAGTTGGCTTGAGTCGAAATGACCTCTACAGTCCTGGAAGTACGGACTGATTTGGAATTTGACAATTTCTGATGTGGCAGCTGATTGTACAATACAATGCTTTTCTTCAGCTCTCAGCTACCCACCCATTTGTGTTCGTCATCATTCCCCTGAGAAATGAGAAGAGCCAAGGGAGACGTGAAGATGCTTCTTTAGGAGTGTTGTGGTTTTACATAAATATGACAGAGATCAGGCTGCAGATGAACCTTGTCCCATGTACAAGTATGAAGAGGGTGCTTCCTGTTTACATTGAGTCATTCAAGTGGTTATACGATGTTCATTTGCATCATTAACGTGGGTTTACTGGACAGTGACGTGGTCTTACGATAACTCCTTGAGACTAAGAGGTAAATGGACAAAAGAGCAGATATGCTGTGTTTATATTATTCTCGGAGTTTTCAAGAAATCATTGATAATAGTGGAAATTTCTCAGCAGGGACATTCCCGCTGAATAATCCACAGTGCTGACTGGTGTTTCTTTTGTCTGGAAGGATGTTATCATTATTAGTAATCCAGTTTAAAGTGTCACTTGTATAGGCTATAGTTTTGTTTATAGTTTCCTCTGGGCACGTCTGCAGACAGGTGGTTGGGAGACGGTCACAAGTACAAACTCCCACTCTCTTAACCCTCCCAGTCTCCAGCTCTTTAAACACCCACCTGCTTTTCTCCTTCCTACTAAGAAGCAAAATGTCCAAGATCTCTCAGCTCTCCCTTTTACTCCTCACTCAGTAGAGACAAAATCATCCACTATAGCCAACTCTACACAAGTGTCAGTACACTTAGGGATGGACATAATGTTTCAGGGGTTATTGATTTTTTTTTTTTCTATCTTTCTATTTGATTGTTTTCTGTGGCCTTGACATCAGCATTTTTGTGTCACACTGCTTCTGCTCAGGAAAATGCTTACAGCCGCAAAAAGTTTCTAATGCAGTGGAAGAGCTCAGTTAGGAGTGCATCTCGTGTTTGACCTCTGAAGGGCTGTCCTTGCTTAACACTGCTTAACAAAAAACCAAAACCTGCAGTAATATTCACATTTACAAATAATTCATCGCTATACCCGATATGATAGAATTGTGCACTGATTGAAGTGTGCAGTGCAATAACACAGAAGTAATGCCGTCTATTTAGGAAGTTAACCAGTGGAAAATTCCTTAGTTTGCGGAACTCCAAACTTGGCAGCATCCCAGGAAGGCATTTAAGACTTTAACAACCGACTGAGATTAAATCCACTCATTTTCAAAATGAAAAATGGATGAGACCCAGTCAAGGTTTTTGTCTTCTCTGCTTATGAAAAAAGTCACAGGTTAGATGTGCACATATACATGAATTCATGAAGGAGTCATCGTTATCAGCTGCGGACTGCTGTGACAGCACTGTCAGTCTGTTGAGCAGGTTCGAGCTCAGTATACGTGCTCTTGCATTTGAGCTCCTGTGCTGCTTTGACCTTAGCTGCAGACAGGGCAACCTAAACACTCCCTTCCTCTCTTGTCGGCTTTTGTGCAAGTGGTTTTCTTGTCTCCTTGGGCCCCCCCAGCTCTCTCCTCTGACTGGCTCAAGCCTCGAGCAGACTGGCTTCTCACAAACTGTAGGTCATTCACTTCGTGCCAAGGGAAAGCACGGCTGCAAGGTGGAGCACAGGCCAGTCCCTCTGTGCCACACCAACCCAGGTGAGCTGAGTGCAGGCCATTCATGAGGGGGCTTGGTGGGTTATCCCGTCTGTTTCTGCCTCTGAAGAATTTGTTGCTGTAAAAAGAGACTAATGTGATTCCTTCACCGCTCTGTTGAGTCTTGGCTTTTATATGGTCATTTTAAAGCTAATATGTCTAACTACAGCATAATTATCCATTACACAGTGATGTGCGTGCCAAGAGTTTTTAAATTGACCCAGACCTGTTGGTTGTGTTAAGCATGTTCTTTGTGAAACTTGTAGGTTATATTTTTTTCTTTGTTTTCTGCTCATGGCAGCTCAAAACTGTGGAAATGGTTACCCAGCTCCATGCTTCAGTCCTGCTCTGGCAATGTGATGGGCTGTTGAACTTCATGATTGGGCCTTCAAGCAACACTTAAACAGATGCTTTTCTTTTATCATGGAATGCAGGCTGTGTAGCCGAGCCCACACCGGGTGTTTTGTTTTTTTTACATTAGAGGACCCCTGCTAGTTCTCTCTCTGCAGGGTTCGGGTGATTAGGGAGCCGATCTATTGGCACAGTCTCTGTGCATTAGTTTGAACAATATGTTGGTCGTCAGAGCTAAGTAATAACTAATTTTGCATTACATTAATACCAAGTCTGTGTGTAAAGCCTAAATAATAACAACAAATGTGTTGTGGGAGAGAGTTTATTTAAACGGCTCAAAGGATGCTCAACTATAGCTCATTAGCCGACTATAATGAGCAGCTTAACAGTCACTTCTTTGATGTACACAGTGTTTTCTTTCTCCTTTAAATAATTAATCAGTGCTATGTTGTTGTTCATCTGCAAGAACTGTTTTTCTTTTCCCTCCACCTGTAAAGAATATATGAAGTGTTTTCTTAAACCACAGATAGCTATTATTTATGGAAAGTGTTGAGGGTTGAAATTCTTCCAGATTTAGTTCATCCACAGACCCATTTAAACTTTGCTTTGGACATCTGAGAAAACCTGCTGTTTCCCTCATGCCAGACGCTGAGTATTTGTGACTCTGCTCTCTAAACCAAAAATAAGAAGTCTGGATGATCAAAATAAGTTTTGTCAAAGGTGGAAATCTCTGCTGTGTGGCAAAGATTAACTCGTCTATCTAAGGAGCTCAAATACTGTCTGTTATTGACATTAAAAAAGACAAATGGCTGGAGAGCTGATAATTAATTAGAAGTGGTTAGATTGGCAGTGGCGGTATATCAGTAATCAGTGGCAGGGATGAGTTGGGAAATCCAATCTGCTAATGGGCTTGATGGATGTGAAATGTTAAAAGGGTGGCAGTCTCTTGCTGTGTGCCCTTTACCGCTGAAGCCGCTCTCATCTTGTCAATAAGAGTGAAACTGTATTGTGGTGACAGGAACTCGGTCTTTATCATCTGTGGCTGATGAGACTCAAGGCTTTTGTTGGAAAATAATTACTCGGATCTCTTGTTATAGCTGGAAACTTTGCCAGAACTTCACTTCTAGCTCTACCTTAGTTACCTTTTGCAAATGAGCAGATAAGATGACTTTCTTTTCTCTCCTGCCTTGGGCTCAGATTGCAGTGTTAGGAAATGTGAAGGTAAGCATTTGCTGTAGAAATAGCTGCTTTTGTTTTTACAGAGGAGAAAGTTACAATATTTACATGACAACAAGTCTGCATGATACAATTCATCATTCCTTTGTTAGGATTATGCATTTTTTTCTGTTTTAAGAGTTTGTCTTGGTCACACTGGCTTTTCCAATTTTTTTTCTCTGCTAAACACACTGCATCTGGGAGGACAATGGCCATAGCCAGCATTTGGTAGAAAGGGTTGGTACAGAATAAAACCTTAAAAGTGATGCTTACACTGTCATCAGATAGTAATCACCTTAACGCAATACACAATTGGTCTCTATTGGAATTCAAATGCTGCGTTTGTTACCAAACACAGGCTGTGAAAGGCGGTGCCAGGGTATTGTGATGCAATCCAGGTTTACATATTGGCAGGGTTTTCTCATCCCTCATCATCAGGTCTTGCATGGGGTAGGACTGTCTAACTGTCTCTATAACCATAGTGAGGAGTACACCAGACCTGCAGTGGAGCTGACCTGCTATATATAGGCTGGTGTTAGTGTCAATATAGGCTCAGTATTGATGTTTGTGCATGTTTCAGTGGCAGATGTCGTGGTCTGGTGTTCACAGAAGGAGATTTATGGGAACAGTCGTGGAGTATTTGACACCGCAGAGGTCGAGGGTAGGGCATTACACGAATCAATGGGATTAATTTGATTGAGATCTCATGTATAATCTGACTGGATACTGATTGATGGGGGGACAGTCTGAGATGAGAAGGATTATGATGGTTTAGATTAACGACAAAAAATTCTAAGGTGGGCACAGCTCAGACTTTATCAGTGTTCAAATTTATTCAATCCAAAATTTCATCCATCATCTCTGTCACATTTCCAGTTAGCTCACACAAGTGTGCTTAATATACAATCATATAATATGATGTAAACCTAAATGGCTGGTTTTTGTTGTTTTTATTTGACCTAAAGGGGATGTGAGCTTGAACAGCAAAAAAAATTAAATCCCAGTAATATTACCAAACTATCCTGCATGGATATTAGTATTATCACTGCAGCTGTTGTCATTTAGGTAATGAATAATGTTTGGAAAGAGATGCAGGACTGTACTCTATGGTGATCACTTGCCATCTGCCACATTCAGTGGGCTTTAATCTACAATACAACACACCCTTCTCTCTGTGTTTGGGTTAATATCATGACAGCACTCCTTGCCTAGGTGAGTTTATCACCTTTTTCCATAACCTCTTCTCAATCCCAGGATAGAGTTATGTACAAAAGAATCCTAAAACCACATGTCTGTGGATAATTAAAGCCAAGAGACAAGGGGATTAATTCACAATCCCTGTGAGTCTTTCCATAAACCTGCAACAGCGTCTCCAGGACAACTGCTGTGCCCAGGGGAAATGAGTCCTAATGCTGCCGGGCTGTGCATTTGCTCACTTCAATCTTCACTGCTGTCTGAGAACAATGACACTGCGGATTAACCGGCGTGTCTCCAGCACAGTGGTGGATGATTGGGACTCAGCCATGGGCAGAGAGCGCAGCCCTCTGTGAACAACGGGGGGGCGGTTGTAGAGTCTGGGGGTCTGTACCTCATTATTTAGTCACAGCCTGCACATAACACTGCTAATATGGTGAAAATTTACAATACATGGGAAGAGAAACATCCTTCAATTGTTTCATTTTTCTTTGTCACTATGGAGTGGAAGACAGTTTGACAAATGACTTTGGTTCAATATGACAGCAACTTGGATTAAAGTACTCTGTTTTGTTTAAGTGCTCCCCCAGTTCTGGCAATCCCAAAAAAAAAAAAAAGAAAAAAGACAAAAGAAGAGAAAAATGTCTCTCTATAGTCAGCCCATTCGCCCTATAATGCATGACATCTGCTAGCTTCTCCTTATCAGGTGTGTTTCTGGCAATGGCTGTCTATATGAGTCCTGATTGTGACTAGTCTGTTTTGTGCTTGTGGATTTCGTAGGTCCCTTTGACCTCTGGAATTTAAACCCGTCCTTTGTGCATGCCCATTCTTGTTGGCAGTGATCTACATCTTCTTATTGCTGTCATTAGCCTCCAAACCCAAACACGGTTGTTCTGCTGTGCATCCTCTAAGACCTGCGGGGTGGAAGATTGGCCCAATTCCACTCAATTTAACTGCAGATTGTTTCAATAATACTCCTTTGGTAAATAAGAATGTGAGCCAATTGTTGTTTTTTTAATCTTTGTTTCTATAGTGCATTTCAGTTGAACATTTACACAAGTGCCTCAGATATAAGACTGTGCCTGCATATGCTTTTGATGTCTGTTCAATTGAACCAAGCTACAAATGCACCACCTTAAATGGAGGTACAGGAAGTAATTTACCTTGGTTGCTTCACAGTATTTTGTATTTGGATGGCACATTAAAAATGAACAGATTCAAACTTTTGTTAAACACAACCACTGTAAATTGCTCACATAAACTCCACAGCTCAGTGGTTCTCACTTCTTATCCTTCAGGGTTAGTCTCTCTTCCACCACACTAACCTCTGAACACACATTCAGAAGGCTGTCATTTTCTCTCCGCTCCACATCTGTCTTCCCTATTCCGAGTTGCGGTGTGGGCAGAGGGGATATGCCTCCTTCCTTGCTAACCCTCCCTGTGTCATCTACTGTTGATATGGGTCACAGCACCACCACTTTGCTTGCAGTCCAGCCTCTGCCTCTTCCAAACCCCCACCCCCTCAAGCAGCCCCCCCCTCCCAACTCCTGCACACAACCCAGGCAATAAATTTTGGAAACGTGCTGGTGTTAAAAGCCTATAAAACTGAGCGCCCTGTCTCTACACAGAGGACTCCCAGCTTATTCTCCACAGAAATGGGGCCACTTAGTAAGGAATCCCATAAAGCACATTCCTCATAAAGTGGGACTGTTTGGTTATTTTTCCCTCTCCTTGGCCTCATTAAAGAGCTATTACTCGTTCAAGGTGCCCCATATTACTCCATCGAGACAGTGTCAGTGTCTCCCTGTATCATATCTGATGGCTCTCATTAACTATCCAAGGGCGCCACAGCACACAGTGTGAGCTTGGTTGTTTAGTAACATCTGGACTGAATTGGGATCTATTAATCATATCAACAGTCGGGTTTCTGAGTTCATACTTTGTCTTCATTGCCTGGAAATCAGCGAGCCACGTGGAAAAGGTTGCTAACAATTGCATCCTGTCGTTTGCAGTCGAGACAAAGTGGCCGTCCTGTTATGCGAACATTATACTGCTGTTTCATGCTCTAAAATATATACATTCCTGCCCTGGCTCTGTTCTGTTCATCCTTTCCTGGCATGAAATAGATTTAAAGTATGTGTGTGTGTGTTACAAGTTGTAGGCCTTCCTCATGTGGATGCAGCCTACTCAGACCGAGCTGCAGGAAAAGCTTGAGGTTACTGTGCAGCAAACTGATGCTCCATATAGTGGAATTTCCCTCCATGTAGTCTGATGTGTGTCATCTGTCTGTCTGTTTCAGCTGCCTTTCTGGGAGACATTGCTCTGGACGAAGAAGACCTGCGGTCGTTTAAAGTCAACAGAATAATAGATCTGGCTCAAAGAACTGTCCAAATTCTCAATCACACGGATGCAGGTAATAACAACAGAAAACAAGTTAACCATTTCAACTTGGAGTAAAAAAAAAAATCATCATTAGAGCACTGACAATGGGTGTTTTAAATTGTTACTGTACATAAAATTGCAGCAAAACACCCCAGTCCCCACATTTTGTCGCTCATTTGGGGAAACTCATATTCAAGGACATTTCATTCTGTATTCTCTCCAACTAAGCATCGGCAGCTGCACCTGTCTGATGTGAGCTTTGTGTTTTTCCATTAAATCTCTTCAAGTGTTTATGTCCACAGCTATCATGTTATCCATGCACACTGCTACACCTGCATCTCCATGTTTAACAGTAATTGCTGGGCTTTGTCTGGGTAAACGTTGTTCTTAAAATGAAAGGCAGTATTTAGTCAACAGCTGTGAGTCAGCAGGAACCAATAGCCTTCACAATCCCATAAACTAAAGGTGAGCATGAACCAACAAGAATTTGCACGTTGCTGTCTGAGCTTGAACCAGTTTGGTGTTTTCCACTTTAAGTGAATGAACATGTTCGGGAAAAGAAATATTTAGCAGGATTAGAAATACAGTTCATCTGCTCTTAAAATATCCACCATGAAAACCTGACTGTCAGACAGAATAGTGACTTTTCAGGCATTTAGTGAAAGCAAGACAATGTTTACACATCGTCTCTGAATATCCATTTATTTATCCACTTGACCAGAGTAGTCACAGCACAAATGCTACTCTAGTACTGAAATGAAAAACCATAGAAATATGAGTGTCCAATAATATTTTGATCATGTAGTACATAGTTATAATTCAACACAGTAGAGTAAAATAAGTGTTCACCTTCCACTATTTTTATAAGCATAGATTAGTTCTTAATATATTCACATCATGCAACGCTGCTCCTGTTTGATAATAAACAGGTCAAAAGAAAAATCACAATATTCATTCATCCCATACTGTGCCCAATAATTACATTTGTGGACCAAGACATTTTTCAATACCAGTTTAGTCTGGTAACTTATCTCCCTGACTATGAACTTGAATGACCTATGTATACCAAAGAGCAGGGCCATTTGCTTCAATAAATAACACAATCCAAATAACAAGTGATCAAAACTTTAACCCTAAAAATCTTCACTGTGCTTATATGAATGAAGATGGCAGATTTAATCAAATTGCAATTAACACATCTTCTACAAGTTTTGTCTCCCTGACACTACTTCTTATCAGTTAACCAAGCATATTTGGCTGTTATCAGACTTTCCCTCAACACATTCACAAGTGTATGTTCTAATTGATCTTGCCAGGCCTTGAAAATTTACTCCTGCAGAATGAAATTAAACAGAACACATTGTTCTGACAAATGAAACAACTTCCCTCAAACTGTGGCTTGCACGTTAATTAAATTTAGTTAGAAAACATGATGATTGCCCAGAGTGTTATGCAACAATGAGCTATGCGCAGGATGTTTTCAAAGCAGATGTACTTTTTGTTTCGCAAGTGATATTTGTAGAGTTAAAAAACATTTTATTTTGACACCCCTGCATTGAGACTCGTGGCTTACATCAGGATCATACAGGTGATGTCTCACATTCAAGGACAGTAAAATGAGAACAATTCAAACTTGCTGAATCACATAATTTATAGATCCCACTGTGGACATCTGCAAAATTTCATTAAAGTCAAAAACATTCATCCAGAAATGAGAAACCAAGTGAAATCAGTTGTTGGCGGCTTTATCTGGAAAGAAACCTGAAGTTTCCCAGCTCTCCAATAGCACATCAAAGTCGTCCATCTCACCCATTTTGGTGAGGGAAAAAAAAGAAATAGAGAGAATTATATGAAGGTACAACGGTATATTGTCTTAACAGACAAAATTTTATTTGGTATGCCTTTGTCAAAAATTATGGCATCTTCCCAACACACACATTAAAATCATCCACTGCATAAATGTAAAGATCTTACTCCCCATTGCCCCGTCTGAATCAACAGACTGCCAAACTTTTCTCCCCCACAGAAGAGTTACTGATCTCTCCTATAAGGAAATGATTTACTTAAGCTTTTTTGAAGAAAAGATTTATCACTTTATGGTGTTATAACATAGAATATGTATTCTTGGTAGTTCACCATGTTTCTTTTCGCAATGGACTTTTTTTTTGTAGGAAACATATTGAAATGTTTTTTTTTCCCAGATGTAATACTAATAATATATATTGTCTAGTATTAAAAAAACTTTTGTTTGACATTTTGGAGTGATACTTTCACTGGACACCTAAATAGGTTTATATTGAAAAGTGTTTAAAGTGGTGATACCAGATGGAAATGCAGTTTTGTCTACATTGGTTTCAATGTAAGTCACACTTGTTCTGCGTCATAATGAAGTATGGTAGTAGTGAGTGTTATGTGTCACATATGCTCGTATCTTATTCTAATCACCAGGGTCAAGTGGGAGCTTAGTCTCCGTGGTTACTCTGCAGTTATGTGTTTGAGTGTCAATAATGTTGAAATTACTTTGAAGGAAGAAATAATTCAGCTTCAATAAAATCCATTTTTTCAAAACAGGAGGAACTGTTCTGTTTGAACAAGCGTGTCTTTGAGGAAGTAAATGTCAAATGTAAAGTAAAAGTAAATGTAAATGTCTTGTAAACAAGAAATTATTATTAGAATTTCTGAATGCCATCAAACCTTGAATAATGGTGTCTTTTGTCAGGTATGTAGAGGTGTTTTATCCAAATGTTAGATAAGCATTTGTTCTGTCAGACATTGCAATATATAATAATAATAATAATAATAATAAATACTTATGTTGTTATTATTGTCTTGATTTGAAATGCTTAGGATCAACCAATCAGAGTACCCAAAATAGGCAAGGCTCCCATCGCAGGAAAAGGGCTGCTACCTCCAGACCTGAACGGGTTTGGCCTGAAGGTGTTATCCCCTATGTCATCAGTGGTAACTTCAGTGGTAAGTAATGTTTCAATAGAAATTTATTGATTGTAAGGGGAAAAAGTCATCAATGAATTTGATCTAATGTAGCATATTTAGTTGAGAGTTCATACGAAACATTATCACTGGATATAGTTTAAATTACAAAAATACAACATGTTGCAAATAAACTACTGAGGTATAATATTTGACTAATTCCTAATTCATCTAGTCATGTCCCCTTCAAATGCATTGTCCTGTTTTTATATATTGGTCATTTTCACATAATAAGATAAGAAACCTTATATATTATTGTATATAAATATTATTATTCAAACTGGGTACACCATAATGTTAACAAAGTTATCTCCAGTAACGCGCCATCCAACTGAAACATCTTCAAGCTGTTGCCAGCTGCCTACTTTTCTTTTCATCTACGTCTTTCTATAAAAAGCTGTGTGCTGTTGTCAGCTCCACTGATCTCACCCTCTCCATCATCCCATTCAGGCAGCCAGCGGGCTATATTCCGTCAAGCCATGCGGCACTGGGAGAAGCACACCTGTGTGACCTTTATTGAGAGGACGCAGGAGGAGAGCTATATTGTCTTCACATACCGACCATGTGGGTGAGTCAGTGGGGTTTTTAGCTCCCACATGAAGGAACTGAACAATGGGAACCCTCTGGTGAGGCTTCGTTATCTACAGCTAATTATTTAGCGCTTTAGTAGGTTTCCTTGCCTCCTTTTCAGCAGCTTTCACCATTGTTAATCCTCTCTGTTCTCACAGTCTCTGTGAGTCGTTACCTCAGCCCCCTACCAGACATATAAGAGACGACCATTCAGTGGCCAGAAATGTTTCCTGTGCCTCATCGCCACACTGCGTCACTCACTGAGCACTTGTGTTGCACACACTGTACAAAACTGCACCCAAGGGACAGACTTTCTCAGCCTCTCCATAACTTGCTGTTTACCACACTCCAGTGAAGTTATGCTCAGTGTCCTCTCAGCAGTTCCCCTTAAACACAGTGGAAGTGCTAGTTGTGGCTCTTGTTGCTAAGCGACTATTGATAATCTGTTCGAATGTGCATAGCTCTTTATTTGATGATGAAACATCTTTAAAGTAAAATACTTGCTGCTGTGGGGAGCATGAACCAGTGCAACCTATTAATTTGGGATTTCAAAGGAAGGAGGTCAAAGATGTTAGGAGAGGTATTATAGAGGCTCCCTGGGGACACACTGACCCAAAATTTCCCCCTGTTTCTACATTTTAACCTCACAGAGACTTTGACCACAAGCTGGAAACATTATGTCATTACACACAATGTACCTCTCCCACTAATATGATCATTTAACACAAACACCTTAACAGGAAGCGGAAACAGCCCATGAAACACAACTTGTTTCCAGTCAACTGTTGATAGCCATTTTTAGCCTGGAACAGGCCTCTGGAGCAACAGGGATGGCATTATCCACGCAGGCGGCAGTGGTTTGCACTGGGAAGGCTTGACTCTGCTGCATATTCAGCAGGCCCACATCTGTCCTGTGCAAAGTTCAAGGCGTGTCTCAGGAGAGTCTGGCTGGGCCGGCAGTAATTAAAGAGTGGCTGTCTGACCCACAGGGCCATGATATGTGTACCCATCCTGCAGACTCCCACACTGAACCTTTCATGTCACGCTGAGATGGAGTGCTGCAGTAAGCCAGCTTCCACCATCACTCTCAGCATTTGCATTGGCAGAGGGATGGATGAATGAATGTCACTGCTGTAGGTGTGGATGACGGGTCGCCCATTGCAAACCTGCGGTAATACAGAGCAGAGGTTGAGATAATGTTGTGCTCGTCACAAGCTTCATTGTATACCTGCAGCTGGTATTGAAATATAGGAGCTAGTAGATATCATAAAGCTAGACTCATTGCCCTCAGAAACATGGCTTTTTTTTTTTTTGGGACTATCTCCAGTTTCCACTCTGTTGGTAGTGATTGATTGATTGATTGATTGATTTTTTCTGAATCCTAGTCACTATATTTTGGCTTTGGTGAAACTGTTTCTCCGTATATGCATGTCTGGTTGGTGATTCACAGGTGCTGTTCCTATGTGGGTCGACGTGGAGGGGGCCCCCAGGCAATATCTATTGGGAAAAACTGTGACAAGTTTGGCATCGTGGTGCATGAGTTGGGCCATGTGATTGGATTCTGGCACGAACACACACGGCCTGATCGAGACGAACATGTCAGCATTATTAGAGACAACATTCAACCAGGTAGGGGCATGGCACGCACAGTAATCCCCCAGCAATAATGTTAGAGAGACACAGCAGGAGAGAAAATAATAAAAGTAACTAAATAAAATAGTAAAAGTTATAATTGTGCACACAGAATAGGCTGGGCTAGATAGAATGTAAAAACACCACCAAGATATATATATATATATATATCTTGGTGGTGTTTTTCATAGCAAATCATAGCAAATCATGACAGTCAGTCAGCAACACAACCTAAAATTACAGGTTAGATCTACATTCACCTTTGACTTACATTGGGTTCACCGTCTGACTCAATCAGCTTCATATTTCAGCTGAGATTTTCCTTTTTTCCTTTCACAGGACAGGAATATAACTTCTTGAAGATGGAGCCAGGGGAGGTAGACTCTTTGGGAGAAGTCTATGACTTTGACAGTATCATGCACTATGCCAGGAATACATTCTCCAGGTATGAGCCAAATCAAGTTCCTAGATATGAAAACTGGCTGTAGATGCATTCAGGCCAGAGTGTTTTCCAAACAGCAAACCTTTAACCCGTCATGATGTTTTATTGAGGTTTTTTTGTTTGTTTGTTTGTTTTTTCATTTCTGTTAATAGCATTCTATGACTGAGTAGATTTGCCATGTGCCAGGTCTGTGCCTATGGCCTTCCACTGATGATGAGCGATGTATATGGATTCCCGAAGAATGGGAAGAAGAAAAAATTAAGCACTTTGTCCCCTGTAGGAAATCACCACAAAACTAACATGCAGCCTGATGACATCAAGCTTTAAAAAGCGTCACTATTACTTGAATCTCTGTCTTGGATCTGAATTGTTTTCATACTCACAAAAGTGGTTCCCTGTGAGAAGATGGGTCTTTAGCGGATCTTTATAAAGTGCCTCCTGCCAAAGCTCCTATTTTGAAACAAGGACCCTCTTCCTCTGGTTTAAGTTTACTTTGGCTTGACTTTTACAAAAAAAATTGAACGGTTGATAGGTCATGGGGCTTCTGGGAAAGTGGAACAACACTAATGTGAGTTATGTCATTATGAAGATTAACTTGCTTATTGCTGCATTGGGACCAACGAGGGTCAAAAATAATACTCATGCTTTATGAAGTAACTTGCATGAAGAAATCTGACGTGTTTAGTTCCAGTTAGCTTCTCCCTCTAGGACACAGGGTGGATCAAACTAAGCCTTTCTATTTCATGTTTTGCAGAGTTATTGCTTAATACTCTTATGGTTTGCACTCCTTTACACTAGAGTTTCACCAATCCACATATTTTGCAGTTCCGATGATGATTCTGATACCTGAATTTTGATATCTGCCAATACCAATGCCAGAGCATTTTTTTTCTTGAATTGTATTATTACCATTATTATTGTTCTTGTTGGTGGTATTATGTGCAATTTACACAAGGCTGTAGTAAACGGCACAGCACTTCTTATGAAAAGAGCAAAAAAATCTACAAAAATGCATTGAATGCATAAAATCTAAATGTTTTCCAAAGCAATTTATCTGAACAGTAACTGTAGGAGGCCTTGCAGATTATCAGGTGTAGGAGTTCAAATTGCAACTGCAACTCCCCGAATGTTTTGAAAAACTTTAACAAGTCGAGTGCACAGCAATGCATTATTAAACTCTAGTAAGTAGTTTTTGATTAGAAAATTCAAAAGTATTTGATTATAGGTTCAACTTTTTAGTCGGGTGAGGTTAATTAGGTTAGCTCAGTCTTTGAGCAATATTTGTTAAATGTTAGGGATGCATTTTAGTATCTGTCTGTCTCTTTTATCCTGTCATTGTAATGCACACTCTCTCACCAAAACAAACAAACAAAAAAAAAAACACCGGTCGACTTAAACAATCTCAGATGTCTGACAGATCTGTGACAGATGATTGGACTCATCGAGTTTCAGGAGGCAGCCCTATTAATTACTAACTAATCAATCAATTAATGAACTTGTGCAACAGCATTTTTGCATTGTGCATACAATTAGATTATTATGATTTTGTAATTCATAAAAACTTCGGACTATGGAATCTGGATGCTAACGTAATTCCGATATCCGATGAGCGAATTATGTCAGTATCACCACCCGACACCGATGTTGGATCAGATCGGCCCCAACTCTACTTTACACCTCATACTTATTACTCATTGCGCCCTTTTCAACATTACCAGCAAAGCAGTATGAACACAAGCTTTGAGTAGTGTTTCATACAATAGATTCATATTTTAAATATTATTTTTTTAGTATCCAATCCAAGACATCAAGGCCAAAACCATAGTCAAAGTGTTTGTCTGGGATGGGCCAAATCTTTCCCGCAGCTTGTTCGCATTAAGGCTGCTCTCCTTGACTCCTGCAGCTCTCACAGCAGCAGCTCCAGTAAAGCAGTGTCTGTCCTGGAGCTGATCTAGTCCAGAAACAGTAGTTGTGCTTCATCACAACAAAAATTCCATGGGCCACTTTCAAGGCTATGTGGAGCTACTTGTAAAAAGTTGTGAACCACCTCATAACGCTCCTAAAGGTTCTTTGAAAAGGGTTTAATGATTAGTCAGGTAATGTTTACCCTAGGCTACTGCAAGGCCTTTTAGATTAATTTCTTAGGTGTCTGCTGAAAATCTAGTACAAAGAACATAGGCGTTATTATGGACACCTTCCAACTAAATATCTTATGTACTTCCAGTATAATTGAGGTCAAGCCTTAATAATCACGTACATGTGCTTAGAAACGGAGTAGTGGAGATTTTATTCTCAGTTAATGTTCCCCTTAAAAATGAGGGGAATATTAATGATCCCCAACGTTAGTAAAAGTATTCACATTATAAATTAACTGTACACAAAGACTAAATGGGCAGAAATAGCTAAAACTTTGTTGCCCAGCTGAAAACCAGTGTGATATTACATTTGTGGGAGACTGGGAAGATGTTGCACAGTTAAACTCCTCTTTTTAACTGCATATGTGTCATCCTAAAAATAACAGTTGTCGCCAAATTGGTGCGGGTCGAATATATTTGTTTCTCCCTGTTGTATGCTACAGGAAGCCGTGTCAGATGTTGCTGACAGTCACCACTCAACAGGGGTATTACAGCATCAGTGGTCCAACCTTACAAAACAGTCCCACTGAAAAAGACTGATCAGACTTCTACTCAAATAATCCTTGTTAATATGAAGTATTATTTATCAGACGGTAAAGCAGGCAAAGCCAGAATAGATGGCTTTTGAGAGGTTGAGTCAGATTAAACTTCTGAGTCATCATTGTTATTTCAAAAGCATCATCATACTCATTGCAAAGTGGGACAACTTGTCCATGTATGTTTTGTAAGTTGCAACAACTGAACTTAACATAAAGTTGTGTAATGTTATGGTCAACTCCTGCTGCCATGTATAGGACATAACGTCAGTTTTGAGTATAAAAACTTCAAGTATGACCCTTGCCTCTATTTTGCGTTGAACAAAAAGGGAGACAGCTGCAGGCACGCTCTTTCCAATTATGCAATATTATACCTATATCAGGAATAGTAGTGACAGCCCTTATTAGTCAAAAAGGGTGTAATTTGATCTCTGGACACATGTAAGTCAAAGCACTCAAGAAAAAAAGCAAAATGAAAAAAAAAAAAGCAAAAAAACAAACAAGTGATCTCAGACTATGATGATTACTACTTCACACTGATATTGAGACCAGCTGCTGGCTGTCCTTTTGTTCTTACTTGGCCCTCTATTTCAGCTGTATATGCGTTTTTTGTTTTTTCTTTTTTTTTTTTCCCCCTCCTACCACGAACTCTCACATGTGCACATGCCCATACACCCTCTCAGTCTATGGGCCTCTTCACAAATCAACTGCCATGCGGCAAACAGATTCTGGGAAGCAGAGAGGGAATCTTTGTCTAAAAGGAGGCTGTGGCTGGGTGTTGGCCAATGCACAGAAATGCCTGTCTGGATACATCCAAACTTCAGGTCAAGAATGGCCTGCAGACAGAATGGAGCTGCAAGGGTGCACATTTATCTGTTTTACTGTTGAAAACTGTCCAAGAAAACAGGAAAATAAGAGAAGCAGCATAGAGTGAAATGTAGTGTGAAATGAAAAATGAATAGCAAAACTCCAAAACTTCCCTTACTTAACATAAACAACAACCTTTCCCTTTAGGTTTACAGGGCCCTTTGGATGACCTAAATGAAGTTCACTGGGACATTTTTATAAGATCATTTATTATAAGATATTATTTATAGGATTTATAAAATCCATTATAATGGATTTTAGATGGCTCAGCATTTTAAGACAGGATGTCCATTTAGCTATAATCATTCTTAGGTCTTGATTGCGGCACAAGCTCATGATCTTGCAAATTATGGTATACACTGAATAATGGAGCAGCCCAGCCCCAAAGTATGTTTATATTGGGTAATCCATCCTGTTCTGTTATTCCTCCCACTCTGATGCTGTCCTAATTCTTAGAGCTCTGTTGATCTATAAGGCTGTTTAGACATGAGAGAGAAATGGCTGCCACTGCAGGGGAATGTTTCACAGATTTGTACTAGCAGACAGCAGAATCCTGTTAGCTTTTCACAAGTCATTCTAGGCACTTTTTCTTGAGTGCTGATTGGCTGATTTACCTGTGCCAGTGTCCCAGTGTGTTACCCCATTATTAGTGTGTTTGCTCGGTGTTTTACAGTAAATCACCGTGGGAAGCCAGGCCCTTTGCTGCGGGTGTTGTTTGGAAGATTTCATGGCTTGTCTTAATGTTTTGCTGTGTGTCCTGGGGACAAGCAAGGCTGATCTCCATGCTTTTTGTCTGGGGTGTGTTATCCGACCCACAACTCAGCTTGCCCCCTCCTTTGCTAGAAAGATATTTTTCAAGACCAGTGCATGGAGTGATGCCAACTCAAATAGAGACCTGCCAGTGTACCCTTTGTCTGGTCTGACACCTACTGAAGTGGCGTTTTTCACAGACAGCCAGCATACGGGCTCCTGGAAGCTCAGAGACAGACAGGCAGGCAGTCTTAACTGTTAGCACAGTTTGCTGTGTTTGCACATGCCTGGCGTTGATAGGCATGTCACCATGGGAACAGCGAGAGAGCCAGGCCGTTGCTCGCCAATAGTTAGAGAAAAATGGAGATGATAAACTAGCAAAGTGTCAAGTGAGGCAATAGTGTGAAAAGAGTTTTTTTGGACTGCTTGTTGTGTTCTGCCCTAAAAAAACCAACAAAAAAAAACCTTATGTAGATGCTGTACCTGGTCCTTTTGCTGTCTTTGGACTTTGACGTCAAACAAGAAATGTGGCTGTTGTTCACTTTCCTAACATGACAGCTTATGCAATTTATTTGAGCCCTCTCTGACTCTAAAAGGTTTTTAGTTTGGGTCCATCTGTAAGGCAGACGCGTGCAAAGAATGATATCAGTGTTAACCTCAGAAACAGACCGTGTGGGCCCTACCTGAAAGCAACACTATGACTACAACTGTCCATCTGTTACATTCATCAGAGAAAAGTAAATGTAAAAGAGTCATGAAGTCAAAATCTGATTTTTTTTTCCAACTAAATAAAAACCATTAATACCTTAACATACATGAATACACACATTTTTCCATCAGTAGATGTACAAGTGAGAAAGAATGTTAATCATCATAGTTTTTCTTTTTTTAAGTATTATTTTTTGGGGCTTTCTATGCCTTCATTTCGACTAGAATGTGGCGGAGAGGCCGACAGGAAACAGGGAGAGAGAGGGGGGATTGACCTTGCAGCATAGGCCCCATGCCGGAATGGAACCTGTGATGCTGTGTTAATGTGTCATGTGTGCTAACCACTCATCCAGCCATGCTGCCTAAAACAACACAGTTTTAATGTAGCTTATTAGAGAGTGATGGATTGGTGGAGTTCAACTATGTCAACCATGTCCTGTCAGGTGAAATATGAAATTATGTTTATTTGGGGATAAGAGGTTTGCATGATAGCTGGTCTTTTAAATTCAATACATTACTGTAGATTTCAAGTTACAAGCCTTTATGTGTTTATCTTAAATGATGATACTCTTGTGTCTACATGGCTGTGTGCGTTCTTGCTTAGTTGGACTGCAGATTGAAAGCTTCATGCTGCCCACCCAAACTGATGCCATGTCATAACAAGCAGCATTATCCTATTTATAGTTAGAAAAAATATTGCCCTAATATTATTACATGAGACATTTGTAGATGTATTTACAGAATGGTATACAAATGTGTTGTTTTATGGTGGTGTTCTGAATTGCTTTGTCAATGTGTTAAAAAAACAAAAAAACCCCAAAACATTAATCCAAACTGAATATGCCTGATAGTTTGATTTGCTGTGTATGCATGAAGTAGTTTGAAGGACTGTGTGCATCCGGGATTCATACAGCATTACCAAATTACAGGGGCATCTTCCTGGACACCATCCTGCCACGCTACGATGTGAATGGAGTGCGACCCCCCATTGGCCAAAGAACAAGACTGAGCAAAGGGGATATCGCACAGGCACGCAAACTCTACAAATGCTCCAGTAAGTCCAAATGACAGATCCTGTCTACTATGGGTTTTTCCTGTCTATTTTTGCATGTGTGTGCAACATAGCCCTGAGAGAGAGGTCTGCAGCTCCTCTTTCCTTCCTCAGATGCAGCTCACACCGTGTAGAAACAGCCAAGCATTTACTGTTGATGTGGTGTGGTTCCTTGGCTACAGTGCCTGAGAATCACAAGCTGGGTGGAGTGTAAACACTACCCAGGGACAGGAAGTTTGTCATCACTCTTTCCCCAGATAGGCGCAAAGGAACAGCTGGCTGTGAGAGGACAATGACTACAAAAAGATGGATGGGAATAAATGCACACATCACATCATCTACAATGTTAAATGTTGAGCTATATACACAAAGGGGTTATGCAAGTCTGTCACTTTTCTGAACCTCTCAGTTTGTTTATGCTTCCAGAGAAGAGAGAGAGGATTTTATGCCGTCGAAGTAAACAGAATTTATAACATTAACAGATGTACATTGAGAGCAGCCTTCTGCTGAATAGATTTGATGTCAGACAGTTAATTGTAGGTCAGGCCAGGATAGCTGAGCTGTCAGCCTCACATTTAAACTCAGTGAATAAACATAGAGATGGGTCACCAGAGATGGACCGGCCGGTACGGTTTTAGGTTTTAAATTTTAACCTAAAGTCAATCTGTGTGTCCGTGAAAGTGTTCTGTCTGTCCTCAAGACAGTGAGGAATGATGAGGAAGACTGGATGATGTGGCGCACATTGTGGGGAATGAGGTAGTGAATCTCTCCACGTGTTCTTGGCAAAAGAAATGCTTAAACAGCCACGGATCTTCCATTCATGCAGCATTCCTAGGAGTGTTTGTCACCCCCGGTGTGTGCCTGAGTGCTAGTTAATAGTTTAGTATTGGCAGACCTCTGCCAAACATTATTACACACAACTCGTAGCTCAGGGCTCCTCCTTTTATTGCTTACACACAATCCTTGAGGGAGGCAATAAATGCAAACAATTGGGGGAGATGTTTTTCTTACTCCTGCTAAATGCAGCCCAAGGTAAAGATAACACAGAGGTAATAATGAATGCATACACAGTTCCCAAGATGGCTCTCTATCATTTCCTCGGTCTTAATTAAACACACCTCTCCCCCACTTGGCAGGAGCCTCACTCAGTTCTGCCGTAAGGCAGTATATTGTGTTTGGAATAAGTCTTTCCACATTTGCACTCTTAGTTTTGCCAGTCAAACTACGGGTGGTTCTTCACTGGCAACACGTACATAATGCATCACATCCTCCCGGGGGCTTGTTTATTTATAGTAGGCCAGGTTTATTTTGAGAGAATGCTCAGAGAAAGTGTCTCACACTCTCGTCTCTTATGTGTGATCGTCATCCAGAGTAGGTGGGTTAGGGGTGAGGTGCAGGGTTGTGGGTGAATATTATTAGCAGATGTGCCTTTGAACATAAAAAGCTGCCCTTCACTTTACATGCAGTGGTCCAAGTGCAGCATCGAGCATTTGTCTCTGCCGTGAGATTTCAAGGATTTTACTTTAGAACGGATGTGTGTATCGCTTGAACTGTTGTAGACACTAATTGGCGATGTGTCATGCTCATGTCTTACATGCAAGTCTGTGTGCGTTTGTTTCTGTTCACAGGATGTGGGGACAGTCTTCAGGACAGCAGCGGGAACTTCTCCTCTCCTGGCTTCCCCAATGGATACTCAGCCTACATGCACTGCATCTGGAGAATATCAGTCACACCAGGGGAAAAGGTATGAGCGTATGGAAAGGGCCAGATCCATTTTGAGACAACTCAAGGCAAGCGTTGACTGCACAAACTGATGTAGCTCTGGGGACAGTGGCCCAGTTCAGACCTGGCATGTATCCTCAGAAATGTCTACTTGTGATCAAATCACTAGGTATATTAGTTCACACATGGCACAGCAATGCGTCTCCACATGTGTTCGTGACCACTTAGTGATCAGGTCCTACCTCTGCGTGCTATATCCAGACGGTTGGTTGTTAATGTGATTGTAATAGGGAAAGAGGGCCAAGGAGGGGTTAAGTGAATGTACTGCACAAGCTCTACAATAAAATAAGGCTTTTGCCATTTCAAATAGTCAAATATTTTTGGTTCATTCTAAAAGTCTGGCAGGAAAAGCAAGACTGTGACTAAGGACCTCAGTTGAGAAGGCAGCACTTCAGTGTGGTGCAGGATCCATTTGTGTTCACTCTGCTAAAAAATATGGCCACATGTGACCCAAATCCCTTCAGAGTGAGGGATCGAATCTCAAATGCACCCTCAATGAGTCTTGGATGCGTTTGCATCTGAAATCTGTCCACTTGAGATGGGCTCTTTTAAGCCAGATGTTATTACCAGATCTGAATTGGAAATATGTGACTTATTTGTGACCTTTGGCCTTTACTGTGTCAACAATCACTCTTTCTTGGATTTTAGATCATTCTGAACTTCACCTCCATGGATCTGTACAGGAGTCATCTGTGCTGGTATGACCATGTAGAGATCCGAGATGGATACTGGAGGAAGGCGCCACTCAAAGGTCAGTTTTAACCCAAAATTACTCTCATACAGCTAAAACGAACGGCTTCATTAATAGTTTGATTATTTATTGTTATGGAGATTATTTACTTAATTTACCAAAAACATCTTGTATTAAAAATAATAAAATCATGAATGAGAAAGTAGGCATGCCTGATTTATTTGTTTCTGGGTGTTGTAACAATAACTCATGACAGCTGAACATGTGTTTTTAGGCAGAGTTTATATGGATGAAAGTGATACAATGTGACATTAGTCTCGCTTAGTCAAACCCTGGACATATGCATATGAATTTTGGTTAAATGTTGAAATAAAGTTGCTGATTGTAAGTCTATCCCTTGTCTATTTTTGCAAACATTTTCAATACTTTCTCTCGTTTCCTTTCTTATTGTGTAATTGATCAAACCTTAGTCCGTATGTGTTTGTGTCTTCACCTGTGAACCAGGTCGTTTCTGTGGCGATAAGCTACCTGAGCCAATCATCTCCACGGACAGCCGTCTGTGGATTGAGTTCCGCAGCAGCAGTAACTGGGTGGGAAAAGGTTTCTCTGCTGTTTATGAGGGTAAGCCCCCATTGCACGACCTTGCTGCCCCTCATCGAAGCACTCAGCGCATGGCCGGTCACACATCCAACAATGTGCCGAGGAGCTGCATTAATATCCAAAGTTTTTGGCTCCCCTACTGCTGATGTGTCAGGCGCTTTACACTGTATTAATCAGATTTTGGCTGGTTTTCACATTTGGCTCTATTGTTTCCAGACCGTGCAAAGGGATGATGTGTGTTTGTGTGAGTGGGAGCTGGTGGTGGAGGCATTTCAGTTTATCCACATTGCGTAAATCAGAACAGTGAACACAGTTTTTTTTTTGTTTTTTGTTTTTTTTTTTCACAGAGGTATGGGTTGATTATATTGCTATTGCAGGAGCTCAGTATTGTTTTTACTGTCACATGCAGCCATCTGTGGTGGAGATGTGAAGAAGGACAATGGCCAAATCCAATCCCCTAACTACCCTGATGACTACAGGCCCAATAAAGTGTGTGTGTGGAAGATTTCTGTAGCTCAGGGCTATCACGTTGGCCTTACCTTCCAGTCTTTTGAGGTAAGACCCATTTCTTTTTAATTTGTAATATCAAATCATGCTTATTATTTGTAAATTTAACCTGAAACCCTCTCCCTCTCCTCAGATTGAGAGACATGACAGTTGTGCTTATGACTACTTGGAGGTACGTGACGGGAACTCTGAAAACAGCCCTCTGCTGGGCCGCTTCTGTGGTTACGACAAGCCAGATGACATCAAAACCAGCTCCAACCACCTGTGGATGAAATTTGTTTCAGATGGCTCTGTCAACAAGGCCGGCTTTGCTGCCAACTTCTTCAAAGGTGAGGGGTTAAGGGTTATAAACTCTTGGGAAAAAATTTCCAGCAGTCTGTCTGTCATGACGTTTTGAAGTATCCCAGCAGTTCATTTCAGATAGTTGTGTTCTAATTGCACCTTTGGTTTCCTTGAGAGTCTCTTTGCTTGCATGTTGTTTTGGAGGATTTCTGTTGTAAGCAATCAAGCCAGGGGGCCAGCTTACAGGGTCCTAACATCTTTGTGTTTTCAGAGATGGATGAGTGCTCTAAGCCGGACAACGGTCGCTGTGAGCAACGCTGTGTCAACACACTAGGCAGCTACAAGTGTGCCTGTGACCCAGGGTATGAGCTAGCTGCCGACAAGCGCAGCTGTGAGGGTAAGTACAGGGAGAAATGCTACCAGACCTTCTCACTATGTAATTAACAAATAAAATAAGTACAGCCATACCTAAAGCTAGGAAAGATACCATGATGCTTTTGCTGGCTGGGCACTATTTTTAAAAGATTTAAGTCACAATAATGTAAGTAGTATTTTTATCTCAAATTACACGTTGTTGTTAAGCTCCAACTACAACATCTGATTTACCATGTCCACCCCTAGAGGGCATACGTTATCACTACAGCTTTGCCATGTGTACCAATATTCAGCACATGCAGTAGATTATTTTTGGCTTTAGCTAGAAAATATTTAGCAGTAAAAATGATAGACAAGCAAGCTAAATTGAAACAACTCAGCTAAGGTCTGAAAAAGAGGCTGAAGAGGCAACACAATCACAGCAAAAGCAATGGTATATGCACTCACATAAACAACCCCATAATACATAAACGGTATGACAAAAAGCATTTCAGTATTTGCAAGATTCTCATACCAGCTTTGAAACCACTTCCCGCTTATACAAGAGCATATTGTCAAGGAAGTAAAACTATGGGAAATAAAAACAAAAAAAAATGGTTGTATTTAACAATTATAGCTGTGTTTATTTTCCAATAAAAAAAATATACAAAAAATAAAAATACAGTGCACTATACTGAATGTAAAAATTGCTAAATTTAGCATCTTTTACCATTCCAACATCCACATCTAATAATTGTATTGTGTTTACCATTAGCAATGATCAGCACTGCACATTAATTTTAGCTAACAATAGCTAAGCGAGGGACTCGATACCACCAGTTGTTCTAACATGTTGTGTATTGCGTAACAAAGCACGCCTTAGTCCTCTTATGTAGGTTGGGCAGTAATCAGGCTTTTTCAGGCCACAGAAAAGGAATTTAAGAGAGCTTTAATTTTAGCTGTATGGATTGAATCGTGAAAGTTGGATCCTGTTGAAACATGGGGTAAATATGATTTATTTCCTGTCACCACATTTGCATCTGTTTCAACCTGACTATTTGTCCATGTCGCTTCCCATATTGTGTTCTCTGCACAGCTGCCTGTGGAGGCTTCATCACCAAGCTGAATGGGTCAATCACCAGTCCAGGTTGGCCCAGAGAGTACCCTCCAAACAAGAACTGCATCTGGCAGCTGGTTGCCCCCACGCAGTACCGCATCACTCTGCTCTTTGACGTCTTTGAGACTGAGGGCAATGACGTGAGCACTGGGGTTATTATGAATCGGCACGGGGTGGGTTTGTTCTGTGTTCGCTGATTCTGTCGCTGTATCACATCTTTTCACTCTCATAGCAAGCAAAGCCCTCCACTCCATTGCGTTGCATAATTAAAACCAAATAAAATGCCGCTGCCTCTTCACATGTTCTTCTTCTCTGCCCAGGTTTGTAAGTATGACTACGTGGAGGTGCGCAGTGGACTTTCAGCAGATTCGAGGCTACATGGGAAGTTCTGTGGAGCCGAGAAACCAGAAGCTATTACATCTCAGTACAACAACATGAGAATTGAATTCAAATCAGACAACACAGTGTCAAAAAAAGGTTTTAAAGCCCAGTTCTTCTCAGGTGAGTCTTCTGGTCATTGTTGGATCAGAAGTATTTACATTCAGTCACTCAGGGCTGAAGTCCTTAAGCTTTCAAAGGAAACAGTCACCAAAGTTGTGTCCTCCGTGCTTCCTCAGATAAAGATGAGTGCTCCAAGGAGAACGGTGGCTGTCAGCATGAGTGTGTAAACACCTTTGGGAGCTACAGCTGCCAGTGTAGAAGTGGATTTGTGCTGCATGAGAACAAACACGACTGTAAAGAGGGTACCTCATCTCAAATTATTGTCTCTTTGATATGATGGCACATCATATTGCCTTCTTCTTTTGTGATCAGAGGAGCCATTAGAGACTATTTGAATGCTTTCTTGTGTCAAATATGTTTCAACTGTTGTTTTTAGAATGATATAGAGGTCTGGGTTCAATCAGTGATATTTTTTTTCAGCTGGATGTGATCACACTGTGAATAGCGTGAGTGGTATCATCACCAGCCCGAATTGGCCGGATAAATATCCCAGCAAGAAGGCCTGCACCTGGGCACTCACCACCACTCCCGGCCATCGTATTAAAATCGTATGTGCCATTCCCCTGTGATCTCAGTATATTTCACTTGTCAGTCATGTATTTGTTTGTGTGTGGTTTATCTGTGTAATTGAGTTGCTAAATCTAACATGGACATCTGTGTTTACTGTGCCGATGACAGAAACTATTATGGCTCGCCGAACAATGAGGTGTGGCTCCCCCTTCTGTTATTATCTGTATTTTATGACATACAAGAGATAATTTAAAAGAAAATTAACACCAACCAAACCTGCCATGATGGCTTCTGTTTTTAGACACCACTCCAGACTACCTGGGGATATCATTTAGTTGGATATTATCTGTTAAATTATGTGTGTCCCTGTGTACTGAGAGAATCAAGATAATGTCCCTTTTTTTTTTCCCCCCTAAAAGAAGCCATAAACACTTCAAGTTTAAGTTTGGGCAAAGGACTAATTCACTATTTTGTTTTGTCACAGGCCTTCAATGAGATTGACGTGGAGGCCCACTTGGAGTGTACTTATGACCACATTGAGATTTACGATGGGCGTGATGGGAAGGCGCCGAGTCTGGGTCGCTTCTGTGGCACCAAGAAGCCCCAGCCCATCACGTCTAGTGGCAATAAGCTGTTTATTCGCTTTTTCTCTGATAATTCTGTGCAGAAGAAAGGCTTTGAGGCTTCCCACAGTGCAGGTAAGAATAGATGTTGTTTCCTACCTTGCTGAAGAAATAACACAACAGTAGCTAAAAAGGATTTGACTCTACAAACATTTTATGTTTTCAGGGTTCAAGATAAATTGAGCTCAATTATTCACATGCTTAACTTTGCACCTTAAACGTAATAAAACATTTTTTTAGGTCACAATTCACCCTGTCTTACAGTTATTATGACTCATTTATAATCACAGAGCATGTTAAAGAATCCATTGTATCTTGCTGACTGTAAAACCACAAATAAGCTGCAGGCCAAAAGGTATGGCAGCTGCTCTTGTTTCTCATCGACTCAGCCACAAAAAAAAAACCAAAAAAACAAAAACCAAACTCAGCTGAGCTTCTCTGTCCACAGAATGTGGAGGTCATCTTAAAGCTGAAGTCAAAACCAAGGACTTGTTCTCCCATGCCCAGTTTGGGGACAATAACTATCCCGGAGCCTCCGACTGCGAGTGGGTAATCTCAGCAGAGAAAGGCTACGGGGTGGAGCTCATCTTCCAGACCTTCGAGATTGAGGAGGAGGCAGACTGTGGATATGACTACATGGAGCTCTTTGATGGAGATGACACCAAGTCTCCACGGCTTGGACGTTACTGTGGATCAGGGGTGAGAATTGTTTTTTTTTGTTTTTGTTTTTTTTGAGAAACCACTATTCTCTTTAACTACAACTGGCTTGTAGCACCACTTTGCTAGTTTTACAATATAACAGCAGGAGTGTTGAGACAACATCTTTGGAATTACTGCAGGTGTTGATCAACCTTTTCCAGCAGTTTGCAATGAGTTGACTTTGTGAAATGCCTTGGGGCGTTTGATCCTGGTCCATACCAAGTCTAATCGCTTTGTTGGAGTTGACTTGTTTGGGAATGTTGCTGTGGGAGCTGCTGTACGTCAGCACAAGCCGTCATACCCCAGCCCGTCAATGCCCGTCTCTGGCATTGGTTTGTAACTGCAAATTAAACAGCCAGTGCTGAGGCTGCAGTCGAAGTCTGGAACAATGAGGGCAGCAGGGAATAGAAACACAAGTTTCCTCAGGTCAGAGAACAGCTTGATTTCATTTGCACACTTCAGTAATAAGCTCTGGCCTTTTACTCACGTCTGTTCAAATGAATCATTCACTGGAGGGGACATAACACCCTCAGAACCCCGGGGAATGGCTCCTCAATCAAGTTTCCTTTTATAAAACAGGTTGAAATAAACTGACACAATTCAGTCTAAAGTAGGGTGAAAACTCATTATAGCGTGGCGAGACTTACTTGTAGCCCAAGGGCTTTTCTCAGTTAAATAGTAGACTACGTATTGCTGGATGTACCGTGAAATTTGCAGGCTGCTTTTGTCTTGCGTTTAAAATCCCTTTGCCAATAAATGAAGACTTATGGGCTATTGTAGATATGTTATATATATATATTGGTTAAAGCAGCCTTAATCAAGAGTCCGGTGTTTTTACGCTTGGGTGCACCAGCTTTGGCTGCTTTGACGTTGGAACGCTAGTCTTTGTCGTAGCCAGAGGGCAGCTGCCAGAGCACCTCAACCAACTAATTATTTTTCAGTATGATTTTCTGAATTAATATTCAGGTGACATTGCTATTCTGACAAAGAGCCAGGTCAAGTGTTGCATATTTTCTGTGCTCACATAACACGGTTAAAACCCCATTTGTTTCATTTGGAAACTGTGCTGACTTTATATTCAATACAGTAGAGATATGTGAAGTGCTTTGTTGAGGGGAGAAATGAGTTCTCTCCGCAGAGGTGCACCTGGTTCCAATCATCACAGTATATTTTATCCTCACGTCAATAGCAGCCAAAGCCTTAATCAGAATAAAGCTGGAAAGGGCCAGTCCTGGTCACAGACCCTTACATGGCCCCGGGCTGTTACGGAACTAGCTGTCTTTTGTAGTTAGAAGCCATTCCTCATGGTCAGTGATTTGATTCCAGTTCCAGCATGCTAGAAGTCTTTAGTTTTAATTGAAGTGCAGTCAAAGAGGCAGAAAGTGATAGGCACAAATGAATCTGCTGTTTTGTCAATCCTACCAGCCTCCAGAGGAGATCTACTCAGCTGGTGACTCCATTGTGATCAAGTTCCGCTCTGACGATACTATCAACAAGAAAGGATTTCACGTCCGCTACACCAGCACCAAGTTCCAGGACACACTGCACTCACGCAAGTGACCAGCGGGGGCCGGAAGGGGCCGCGCAGGGCAAAGGGGCAAACGGAGGGGCCCCCAGGGGAGGCGCCAGCCTGACGCTCGGAAACCTTCGGCCACCAAGATGAATCAGACACGACAGAACAGCCGCAAGACCACCAAACGCACCTCAGCTCCTAGGGGCTCTAGCTCCCCCCACAGACTGTGAGGAGTAAAGCCATTCTGCAGTACACCTTGTTTTTACCTTTTTATGGTTAGGATTGGGGTGGGAGGGTGAACATCCACTTTAGGTGGAAAGTAGGGGAAGATTTATTGACCCGGTCACCTCCAGATATTTTTCACTTGTTTCTTTTTTTGTTTGTTTGGCTTTTTTTCTTTTTCTTTTACTAAATGTGTCTCCTAATGAGAGGCACAAAGGAAAACAGTGGATTCTCAGGACCTGCAGGAAGGCAGGCATCAGCTGGACAGATCCCTGCTTTTGTCGGACCAGCCCATCACATCCGGGGGGGAGGCGAGGAAGAGGAGGAGGGGTAAGCAAAGGTCTCCTGCACTCCTCAATAATTGCTCTTCTCTCAAAACACTCTCATCCCTTTGGTTCCAGGATTCCAATCCATAAAAGGATTAGAAGGACTTGAGGTTTTGATACTGTTTGTCAGTCAATTGCATGTAATTACAAGGAGAAAAGGAAAATTGTACAGTGACAACACCAGCATTTGTAATTGGCATTGTCCTGGCAACCAGTGGCAAAATTCTCATTACCATTAACAAGGAAATTAAGGAAGCAGTTATCTTATTAAAGGACTAATACATGAAATGTGGTCCACGTCTTCTGGTTGGTAATTGCTTGCCTGATGACTGGCTATTACTGTACCTCCATGTATAAAGTAATGTGTATGATTTTTCAAAGGGAACATGTGCTTTTCTCAGCTCAAACCAGTTAGCACTTTACAGTGAATTGTTCCAAAATCATGAGCTTATGAATTTTTGTGAAATGCAATGCCAGTTCACTTATTTTTAAAATGCATTTTATCTCTTAGTCTTCATAGATTTTTTTTTTTAATTCATTGTCTTTTTTTTTTTTTTTTTTTTTAATTGCTCCATTTAGTTCCTCAGGCATACTTGAACATTGTGTGTGCCCTGCAACATGGGGTAATAAAGATATGACTTATGTTTCAGTGTTGATTTACAGAGCTGATGTAAAATAATTTCTCTCCAGAGAAAATGCCTTTTCTTGGTACAATGAAGTATTTCTCAAGAACCAAATGAGCCTGGGTATTTATTGTTATGATAATTACATATATGATGTAAAGGTACTGTTGAAATTAGCCCTATAATTGCCTTCTAATGTATAGCCATTGGTCTATGTTGAATATACTATGTTGCCCACTCATTCCTTTTCTCCATTTATTTCTCATCCAGCATAATGGAAACACTGTTGTGTGGCATTGCAGCAGTCTGACACATCTGTTCAATGTCTGACCTTTGTTCACAATATAACGAATTACAGTAAACCTGTTTAAGTTGGACCATGTGCTGCTTTGCATCAACTGAGTTGCGTGAGAGTAGGAGTAACAGGACCGAAGACTTAGACTGTTTGAAATGTTTTCCTGACATCCAGCAAACACAAAAAGAGCAACCCCACAAGCCAAATATAAATATCCATTATTCATCTTATCTGTGATTCACTATTTATAGATGGAGATTGTCATTTCATACCACAGTACAAAAGGGTTTCCTTTTCCACCTTTGTACATATTTATTAGCTTGCATGTAACCTTGTTCTCCCTCAGTAATTATTCCATTACTCTCCTGTTGTTGCTTCTTCATAAAAACACGAGGAGTGCACTGTTACCATTAGAGAACTGCCAGCGTGGCAGTGGTGCCCTCACTCCATTTAACCCAACACAAGTGACTGCCTGAGGCAACACAACAGTCTAAGAGACAAACGTTAAATGAAAGGGTTCAAGCCATGTGTTTTATTTATGAATAAATTGAGATTCCAGAAAGATGCAGGGGCTAAGAAGAGATGTACCTTTACAACTCTATCATGGCGGAAATCTGGCCTCTCTCATTTTAGCTAAGAGTGAAAGCAGTGAAGCTGAACTTCTACTTAGACATCAACAGAACATTTATGCAGAGAACATTTTCAGATCAGGAGACATAACATCTTACCATACATCAGCTGCAAATAATATCTACAGGAAAAAGCCATCTATGTAAAAACACATTCACATCAAAACAAATGTAAATAGACCGCCAGCATCATACTGAATAGAAGTCCCTCCACTGACAGGGTAAATAAGCAGTGACACACTGTTCTGCAGCAAAATAATAAATTTGTTCCTGCTGCCAGTGAAATAACGAACAAAGAATGCTGCAGAATAAAAGTCGACTTGAGCTTTTTCTGCTTCAATGCAAAATATTCATCTTCATGCCTTTTGTTTCCAGCAATGGGAAAGCTGGTGTAGTTTAATCACCCAAATGAAACATTAATGCACTGCAATTCAATGTTAAATCTGAGCCATTCCATATGAATAATTAATGAGAGCCACCCGGACATGTGATGCTGTCTGCTGCAGCTCTCCCAGTAATTATGTGATTGTGAGCAAACTGTGACAGGTCTTCGTCCCGCTCTGCTGCTCTGTTACATAACAATGCAGAAGGAAAGAGTGCTGAGCTTTCACAAAAGAAAAAGACCACAGTCTTTCTGCACCTGCTTTATTTAACATCCCAAAGTAACACACACACACACAGAAAACAGAAAATTTACTGCTCTCACTGAAATTGAGTCAGTGCCCTCTCCCTAACTATTACTGTGTTACATGGTTTGACAAACGGCTCTCACCTTCACAGTGAGGCAGAGCCGAGCCAGCGTTGATGAGTGGGTGAGTGGAGCTCTTTAACTGTGCGAGAGCTGAATGGGTTACACTGAGTGCCTACAAGAGAGGTGGAGGGCATGCAGAGGTTACACCTGAGGAACTGACGAGAGGTCGCTTTCGATTTGGTGCTGATGACGGTCTGAGTTAGTAGATATGAACATGTGGACGGGTCAGGAAAGAGGGCAATAGCTGCAATGTATGTATTGGCAAACACAGCTCCTCAGAACAAGTGTGTGCTGGCAGCATCAAAGGTTTGGTACAGATGTGTCAGAGCAGCATAGAGACACATTTACATCACACGTTACATTTAACAAAACTCAAACAGTATAAATTTGGCTTAGATAACTTTCACTCAAGCCACAGCAGGACATCATAACTTGGGTTTCAAATGTGGCTGAGAAAATTACATCCAATATACCATCAGGAAAACACTGAAATAAAAAAAAAATTTCAATGAACGTGATGTTTCTCAAGATGGCCATGAATCATGTGAACACTAATCTTCACAGCTGTCAGAGTGCTGAACCCTTTTGGTTCTTGCAACACAGTCACTGAACAGTCAGTGACTCTTCACATCTCAATAACTTACACTGATGAAAACTGTGACTCAGCTTGTGTTTCCCAACCGTCACTGGGGCACCTCCACCTCTACGCTGGGGGCGATACCTAGAACTGAATCATCACACAAACCCACAAAGGTTAGTGCAGTTTATGTGAGTCACACAGTCATTTCCTTGATATTTCAGTACCCAGTGGGCTAGTTTTCTCCTCCTATAATCCACTGATCATTACATGTGAAAAACATGTGGAAAACTAATCTTTTTACGGTGCTGGAGTTGATTCTGACATCTTTGTGCTGTAAAGTACGAGTTCAGTTACTGATCTGATGCACCTCCTAAACCAAAATAAACAGCTTGATTCTCATGAGTTTGCATCCGGAGGAACTTGTCTACCTGATATCAGCGTGTTGAGAGACCGTTGTGTTTACCAACTGATTGACTGCCAGGCCAATGGTCCCAGCTGCCCTCCCACCCAGCACACGGCCACTCCCAAGGCTGCAGCCACCATTACGGCAAGGCTGGCCTTCAGCACGGCGCCGGGGGATCTGCTAAAGCGGGTGGGGGCCATGCATGCCAACATGGCCACAGTCACGGTCAGGGTGATCAAAATGGAGATGGCGGTGTTAATGGCCACTATCTGGCCGAACTTGGCGAAAGGCACAATAACACAGAAGAAGAGGGGGACTGTGGAGATCACTGTGGTGACAGCGCTGGACACTATGGCAACGCCCACATGGTTCACTGCCTCCAGGGTCTGCCTCTGCCTTTGGGCCGGAGGCTGCTGCAAGGAAAACACAGATTAATGGGACGAGCTGCTCCTCTTTATTCATCAGTCTCCAGGGCCTTTCTCGCTTTATTAAACCCAAAATGTTGGTCATTAACTGTTTAGCTTGTGTGTAGACAGAAAACAGGGAAAAAGATGTTGCTGTGACACAAATATACACTCCCATACCAAGTTGTGGTCAGGCGTCGAGGGCATGGTCTCGCCAGCCAGCAGGTATCCCTCCACCAGGTGCAGACAGTAATCCACTGAGGATCCGACAAGTATAGACAGAGAGATAGCCTCCACTGCTCCCATCTCCCAGCCCAGCCAATACATGAGCGCCACCACCAGACAGATCACTCCTGTGCAACGCCACAAACCCACAGTCACACCCCTGATACCTGATGCTGGCCTGAATATTCACGGTTTAAATCAATATATCAAAATCAGGATACCTCCAGAACTGAATATGTGGCTTGATCTCTTACCCAGAATGGTGGTGAGTACTGGCAGCAGCAGCAGAGGATGTGCAGTAAACACAGACACAGCTGCCACACAGATGGCCAGAGATAGTAGCAGACTCCAGAGGGCACTCTCCACACCTATGAACAGGCAAAGGAGCAGCTTTCTCAGACTCTTAACCCTCGTTCATATATCAGGAAAAATAAACACACATCTCTTTTACAGGAAAAATCACCTTTCACTTGCCTATTATTTCCATGAATATCTGCTTCCAGTGCTCGCAGGTCTGGAAGCCTCTTTGCAAAGCCGAAGTCTGCGGGAGGCTGGTGAGTTGCTCCTGGATGAAGTTCTCCCACTGCAGGAAGTCAGAATAGGTCTGAAAGGAGGATTTCCCCTTGTACGTGGTCTTGGGAGAACAGAGGTAGAGCATCAGACACGGCACCAGCTGCGAAACACGCAGCTCTTTGATGTGTGAAGTTGAAAAGCCGAAAGAGACTTACAGACTCAAAGGCCATGGACAGCCAGCGGACCTTGCCTCCATGCATTCCCACCGCTCCATGGGATAGCTGCCCCGGGAGGAGGTTGGGCTCAGGCAGAGAGTGGCACTCAGGATGGAGCAGGGGCAGAATAGAAGACAGCTTGTTGCCTGAAGGAGATACAAGAGAAAGAACATTTAAAGCACTTTTCTCCTCTATGTCTGACTGTTTCTCATTAGACTAGTCTCCATTTGTTAAGAATTAGATCAGAGCAGCTGCCTTCTTACTCAGTTGGCCTTTTGCATTACTTTGTGAACAAGGTTTAAGGGCTGCACTGACTGAAAACTGCCACACTGCTAAAATCTATACTGACATACATATCAGAAAATACAGAAATACTACATTTCCCAAACTCTATGTTTATTATAGCAAACAGATTTCATGTCTGTTCCAACAAAATCACAAAATTAACTGTTAAAAGAATCAAGAATCTGCACATAATTTCATTTCAGGGTTAGAACTTGTGCTTGAAATGACCCAAGCAAGTAAGTAGTCAATTGTCCAGTAGTTTTAGTAATAGTATGTTCTTTTTTTGTTCATCAATCAATAACAGGCTTCCAATTTTAAACGGCTGTTTCATTTAAGCGATTTGATTGCAGGCTGGATTATGTGGGCGTTACCTGAAGGAAGGCACTGTGCCCCTCCTGGCTTCACAAGTTGTTTGTTTGCACTAACAGCTTTACAGATTTTGCAGAGATGCCCCACCTCCTGGAAAATATCAAAGTCTGGATCCAATATAATGCTGCCCTTTGGAGAAAATTACATAACAGGTCAAAACAATGAGAAAATCTGGCTGTGTATCATTTCTGTTGATTGTTCAGAAGCGTGAGCCTAACCATGTCGCCAATAACATGGTTGTCCTTGTGTTCAGTTCGGTTGACTCCCAGGATCCCAAACACAACAAAAACCATTGCCCCAGTGTCAACCAGGGGACGCACCGCCGGGTGGCCACACACACCACCGCCACATGGGTTGAAGCCAAACGTTTTGGATGGTTTTGTTTTGGCAGCAGACGAGGAATCTTTGAAAGTAGAAGAGAGATAAATCTCTCATAGGCATTTATTTATACAGTGTAAAAATATCTGTACAACTGGAGTACTGTGGAAAATCCTCCAGTGGGAATAGAGACTAAACATTTATGAAGCTATATTTGCCAAAAAACAAACAACAACAACAAAAAAATTCATATCACTGCAATTCCCCTTTTAAAGACTCAACATGAGCATGCATTACATAAAAAAGACATTTGAGCAGACACATGCAGTGGGGAAAATAGTCTCCCTGATGGACTAACAAACCATCTCTAGGTTAATGATGCTTCCTGACACTCTGACTCTTATTCGCTCACCACTGGGAAGAGGAGTATAAAAGGCTCCCTGTGTGGGTCCATCAGGCCCTGAGCTGATGCCACAGCCTGGTGGGTTGACACACACCCGGCTGGGATGAGGTCTGAGTCGGTGCTGTGCGAAGTACAGTCTCCTAACAGGAGAGGGAAGAGTTTGAGTGACAGACAGCAGACAAGGCCCTTCTAAATTGTGCTCAGATTTCTTCTTCTTTCGCACTTTCACCTGCAGTTGTGCAGCTGTGAAGACGCAGCTACATAAAAGGAAAAGTCTGACGTCCAGCCATGACGAGGCTCACACGAGCCAGATGTGATCATCCATCTGGGGTACGGGTGGTACACATTGGAAACACACACTGTCATTCTGGTGGTGTAATTGTTGTGGGGCTGATTATAAGCCTGTTGAAATAAAACAACACTAAACATAAGAGACAAAACGCCACAATCTGGTACAACTTTCTCTGGACTTTTGATGTTCCCAAACCTGAAATGACGACACCTCTTCATGCTGTGTGCGGCATTGTTTCCATGGTGAAGGTGTGCTGGTGTTAAGGGAAAAACGATAAATGGGTGTGGAGGCTCCAAGGTCCAGCTTTGATATATACACTGTCAGCAGAGAACCTGAAAACAGCACCAAGTACAATATTTAAAAACCAAGGAGCAGGCCTTAAATAATGATAAGAGGTTTTATTTATTTATTTGCGTGTTGAATTTTTTACCTGTTTTATTGTTGGCTGAATGTGGTTTTGTTGAGTTACAAGGAGCAGCAGAGGTTGTTGAGCTCGGGGCCTGCTGATGTGTTGAAAACTTAAACGATGATAAGGAAGCGTGGGGGTACAAAGAGTGGGGCTTCTCCATGAACACACCTGCAAGTCAAAGATCAGGCACTTGGTTTGGATCTCTAAGGTTCGCTGATGAGTAGTTCTTCATTCAGCACCACAGTTTCACCTGAACACATGGGGCAGGAGATGCCTTGGCCACTGAGGTTGCTCCGCAGAGCCAATAGAGTCTGAAGGTTAGTGTCCGGGCGGAAAAGCAGCGGGGCGTGAGTGGCCGGCCTCAGGAGGCAGCAGCACCCAGCAGATAACAGCAGAATCAGGAGGAAGACACCTGGACAGGAAGGAAGACAGTGATCAACAACGGCAGAGAGGAAGGTCTGATGGAGTTCAATTACAGCCACTGCTGAAAAGGTTAGATGAATGTTGCATCTCTTCCTCTGACAGCCCAAGTCCCTCAGGATGCAGAGAGAGTACAGCATTTCTTCAATTGTTCTTATTTAAGATTGCTGTTACTAAATCATCTCTACTCTGAATGATAAATCAAAAGCAATATTTGAGAGAACAACATTATAGCATTTCACATAGATCTTCTCAAGGCATGAATTGAGTTTATTCATTGTCAGAATCTTTGTGAGTTCTCACAGTTTATATCAAATCTCACCGAGGACGGCTTTTCGTCGCTTCACAGCCGGTTCTGCCACTAAACGCTTTAGGGCGCTCTGGAGATTCGTGCTCACCACACCTACGTGCTGCTGTCCTGGAGGAGACAGAGGTGTCTCCAAAGACAGGGACAAAATTGTTGCATCGCCATCTGTGTCACAAGAGTCTGGCCGATACAAACAGAGAGACTTTAGTGGCGCTTGGAATGCAGTGTTTACAGCCTGGACTCATTCCCTTTCCCATTCTCATTCAGTTATACCTTCTATGCTCGGGAGATAATAACCTCACCTGGCTCCATCTCCACGGACAGAAGTGCCACATCATCATCCTCATCTGACAAAGGGCTGTGGCCGTGTGACAGGCCCGAAAACAACCTCCAGCTTCAGATGGAGTGGGGCAGATTTAGGGAGGGAGACAGATGTGGGGGTTATTGCTCACCAGGGGTGCTGCACAGCATTCACAAAAAAGGAAAATCACTTCTCACCAATTCATCCAGGAGTGTTCGTGGGCCTCCACCCACTGAGTCCAGATACACAGAGCAGCTGGCATCAGGATGGATACCCAAAGCCAGCAGCAGCTGACAATCAGGGCCATGAACAGGCCGAAGTCATGCACAGCCGGGATCTAATTTAAATGAAGCACAGTGTAAAGGACCTTGAGACATTCAATTAGTGCTTATCGCATGAAAATTGCTGTCTGCTGAGAGAAGCATTTCTATTCATCCAGAGCAGGGGAGTCATTGACACTTCCTGTTCAGAAGCTATTAACTGCTGAATTTTTCTTCTGTGATTACCTGAGAAAAGGTGTTAGCGGCATAGGCAGCTGCAGTGGTGAAGGAGGTGAGGAAAGTAGCTCTGCCAGCTGTCTTAATCGTGTAAATCATTCGCTGTTGCGGCTCATGCAGATGGGACGCCTGTCTGAAGGTACTGATGAACACAAATACATCATCCACCCCTGAGAGATGATGAGAAAACAAGAGCTCTTTTATTACACAGTGTGGGCAATGTACTGTGAAAAAGTTTTTCTGTTGTCTACTTGGTAAATACGAAGCTACAGCCAGCAGCTGGTAGCTTCATATTTGTTAGCTTAGCCTCTTATTCCTTTGTCTTCCTGTGGTTTCAGCCGTTTGCTTTATATTGATAACAAAACAACAAAAATTAGCCCGACACAAGCCCTTTTCATGAAACCGCAATAAACTGTTTTAACACCTTAGTTTTCCAACAGATCAATCAAAGACCATAGGCCCTGTTAGCGTGAGATGTAATCTGATCTGAGCTGTTGTTCAATGGGTTTTGGTGCTGATGTATTGAGCCATGCAACCTGTTTCATGTTCTTTCTAGTCTTAAACTAACTGGATATGGACTTTTGCTTCATTCCTCGCAGCAGACATGAGAGCGTGCCATCAACCCATTTAACTAAATATGTGCAAGAAATGTGAGTTTCCTCAATAAAACTTTGAGCTATGTCTTAAATTATATCAAATTATTTGTAACTAGAGGTTACATCTTTTAAATCAACACTTTAATTTTTTAGTTTTCGTAGACTTGCTTTTATGTGACCCGTCGTCTTTTTATTGTCTCCATTTCACCCTTTTATTGCTTTCACTTTGTTTGTGTATATGTGTGTTTTTAGATGCCATCTGCTCCCTCTAATTGTCCTTATACCAAAGTATATTATTTGTCTTCCCTCTGCAACTCTACCTTATCTCAGTCCCGTTCTTGACTATCAATCTTTGATTGATTTGTCGAAGCGCTTAGCAAACTCTCTACTTTAATGGGGCTATACATATAAATAGGGTATTTCTTCTCTCTTACCAATGCCGATAATAACAAAGGCTGCCACTCCGTTGAGAATGCCTAGGTATCTCACACCAAAGACGACGTGGTACAAGAACAGAGCCATCAAGCAGCTCAGTCCGATGCTGGCCAGTCCAAAGAAAGTCAGAAAGACTGCAGGAACACCAGGAGACAACAAGTAGATTAGCAGCAAATATTTGGAGGATCGGAGGAAATTTACAAATACTATTGGAAAATGGAATATGAAAGAGTCATACTGTACCAGAGAAGGAGGTGAGGACGTAGACGAGCACAGTAATGCAGGCTCCACTGATGACAGCCAGCATCATGTCATTATGGAAGGTTTGCCTCACCTCATCATCGAACAGCTCTGTTCCCCCATACAGCACCTTCACCTGTCTGGGAGAGTTGGAACAGACACAGACAAATGTCAGCAATGTCTGCTACAGGTAAAAAAAAATTATGGGAGGGCTAAGCGGTGATGATGTGTCGGGATAAATGATCCACATTACAAGCATTTTTCTTCCTGACCTGGTGGATTGCTTTGACAGGATGTCTGCATACTGAACTACAAAGTTTTTGAATCGTGTTCTCTGCTCGCCTGCTCGGTCCTGCAGGGAGTAGTAGGATGGCAGAGGAGCTCCGAAGTGGATCTCGCTGCGTAAGAGGGAGGAGGAGAGATGCTCAGGGGACAGACTCTCATCCACGTACCAGTAGAACTGTGGGTGGGTGATGGCCAGACTCAGAGAACCTATAAAACAACAGAAAAGACAAACCAGAGCAGTTAGGTGGACTCAAGGAGGTGGTTTTATCCCTTGAATATCAACATCTTTCTCAACCTCCTCACTGTGGACTCACCTTGAATATCAGCCAGGTCTGGGCCCATGCCATCATAGTATATCTTCCCTCCTCTCTCGCTGGGGTAGAGGTAAGACAGAAGGGAGCTGGGTGGGGAGCAGTAGGACGGTCCCAGTGGTAGGTCCCTCAGCACTTCCATGGGCTTCCAGCAGAACTGATGAAACTGTGGGTGCTGCATGAGCAGGCGCTCTACATGGTGAATTGTCTGCAGACGTTCTGGGGTGAAGATGTTGCGGTCACCCTCCCCTTGTGCTACAAACACCAGCTCGATCCTCCATAGAGCTTGGCTCTGCAAGTAATAATTGGGAGAAAACCTGCGCCTCCTAATGGGTGACAACGTGGAGTCCCCGCCCCCAGATCTCTGCTCTTCCTCCATCGCTCTGTAATATGAGCTCTTGTGCTTTTCCTCCTGGCCCTGATTTGGGCCAGGAGTCCTTTTATCTCTGAGCAGTGCAGCCCCTCTCTTCTCATCATCTCTTGCTTGGAAAGAATCATTTTGAAGAGTGGAAGATCTTACAGCTTCATTATCTGGCCTGCTGAACATTCCCTGTCTGCCCAGCTTCTCTAGCAGAAGGTCCTGCAAGGCCTCAGACTCGTTCTCATCTAAGTCTCGCCTACGTCTGTCCCAGGATCCCAACTGAGTCTTCACAGCAATGGTGAGAGCATCAAAGCGCTCCGCAGAGAAGTGACTGTGAACCTCAAAGGCACTGTAGGAGAGGTCTATGTCCAGGGGAGGGCAGTAGAGAAGCATGTAGGCAAACAGGGCACAAGGTAGCAGGAAGACTACCCCCAACATGACTCCACTAGCCCAGGGCTGTGTGTACACCAAGCCCACCACCCTCCACACTCCACACACCCCAGCATCCCTGAACAAACAGCTCTGCCCTGCAGCGTGTACGACACCATCCTCTTCCTCTTCCTCTTGCTCCTCCTCCTCCCCTCCCCACCTGGTCTGGAAAAGCAGGGGCTCCTCCTCCACTTCCATGCTGGCACCTATCAGGGATACATACAGTAATACCACTTGATCATCACTCACCTAAAGTATCGCCCTCTTCTCTCCTCAGGCAGGTGTGCATGATCACAAAATGGATGATTGAACTCCCAGCAGCTGACATAAGCATCAAGCAAAATGAGGGACAAGGTAATTTCCAAAGTTTTGCCCAACAAGCAAGGGCAAGAGAATTAAATCTGTCCTAAAGCAGCTGTGGACAAAGAGCTTCCCTCAGCAACACGATAAAATTCAAGAGCAGGAACCTTTTTTCTCAAAGGGCTTAGAGGAGAAAATGGTTTGCAGGGTCCTGCTTTAAGATGCTCGTCAAAGAGCAAGCGGGGTGAGATAGGTTAAAAGCTGTGATTCAAATTCTTCTCTCCATCAGAAATGGAAACCATTATCACGCTGAGAGAGTTTCCTGGTGGTTTTCCACATATCAGCCACTGACGTAGCTGTGTCTGCTCAGCAGCAGAGTAAATCATCTCACTTCTCTAATTACCAACAAGAACGGTGTGTGAGGAGAAGGTTTATCTCCTCTGATGGGCAGCCTTTGACTAATAGTGTCAATAGGTTCCACTTTTTCCCTGCTCCTCTACACACCGTACTGCAGACAGTTTGCATTCAAGTGGCAGTGAGCCTGCTAACTGCAGCAATTCATCTCTTCTCTTTAGAACAAGGTCAGCCAGGTAAAACAAAAGATAGCTGCGCTCAGCTCAGTTGGTAAAGTGAAAATCCATCAAAAAAAAAAAAAAAAAAATCATAAATTACACCTCTTAATCAATATTTGCAAAATGATTAAGGCTCCTAGAGTCAGAAAGCAGAGAAGAAAGACTCGTGAGAGACAAAACCTGGAACTAAAACTGAACTGAATGCTTGTTGATTTATGGGATTTTTGTTTGTTCTCTTGCACCTGAATAAACTTTACTTCATGGAATGTGTTAAAGCAGAAAATGTGCCCATCTCTTCTGCAGAAAATAACCATGTGCAGTCACTGTGTCAGCAAAGTCATTCTCCGTTCCACTGACAATGGAGCAGCTCATGGGTGTGTTTCATGGCCTCGTCATTTACACCCTCTCACTTTCTAAGAGACAGTTTCTACCATTCTCAGATGTCCACAGGATTTATGGATGCTAATCCAGCTTTATGCTTTATTTCTTCACTTTCTAAGAGATAAAGATGGCTGAGCTGGAAATCAGGAGCTCTGCATCGTGTCTAATATTTAGTGAAAGGGAGGGCAGTTTTTAATATGCAACAACAGGGTTTATTAATTAACATGTCATCTAACTGCACAGACCAAGACAGCAGTGCACCTTTTAATGGGACAAAATCCGACCAGCATCTGCCCATGCACCGTGAATTCAAGCTTTCTGCTCTTCTGGAGAACAAATTTTTAAATGGCTTTGGGTATTTTAAAGTCCTTAAAGTGTGAAAACGCAGAACAAAATACACCGTCTCAGCGAAATTATGTAATTATTTTCAGCTTTAGCTTTGAAATTTGTAGTTTCTCCTTCTCAAATTATGAGGAAAATAATTTGTTCCAATTTCCAAGCATCCTTTGAAGAGCACTGCAGGTTATTTTACTCATCATGGGTTGTTATCTAAAATGAAGTCTGTTGTTGTCTTCCCCCATGCTCTAATGCAGCTCACCTTTCCTCTTCTGTTTGAGTATTATGACCAATTATGTGACCAATCTTTAAGAACTAATGAGGAATTTAATAGAAATGGAAACTCAGCTGCTAATTTTGGTAATTAGATTATTGTAATCCTGTTACATTTCATCTCAGCCTCTCCAGTTCGTTTTGATTATGGTACTCTCATCAACAGAAGATGAGAGGATGCACGAAGACAGGCATGGAAATATGATGAGAGGAAAAAAAAAGTGGAGGGGAGGAATTTAAAAAAAAAAAAAAAAAAGGCTGGGAAATGACTGAAAACACACAGACCACAGCCATCATCCTTCAAACAAATGACCATCACCTCAAACATCTGTGAAAAGAAATTGTGCAGCTTAACATTCATAGAAGAAAATGAGAGGACCATAGGCACGTCCACACAATCATTTCTCTGTCTGTTTCAACATCAAAACAGGCTGATTAGTGGTGCAATAGTACAAAACTCATTAGAGACTGCCTGACATGGGGCTCGTAAGACACAGAAGCAGAGCTCTGCGCTTCATGCTAAACCTCTATTCACCTGCTGTGTACTTTGCCACAGACAGCACACAGGTACAGTGGAGGAGAGAAAACTACAATGATGCATGGCCTCAGGGACAGGTGCCTTTCTCTCGTCTCCGTGAGCTGCTCCTTTGCATCCAAAAACATTGCGCCTCATGTAGAGTAATTATGAGCGGTCTACATCTGCAAAGAACTGCGAGCGCTGCAGAGCCTGGTATAACTAATGCATTTACAAACTGCCAGAATTTTTCAACAGTGCTATTTTTCTGCAAAGATTAGGAGAACGCAGGTCTGTTTAAACCCTGCGCAGGTGTAGATTAAAAATAGAGTGTAATTTGGCATCGTGCTTTCTGAATAAATTGGAATAAAAGCTGTCTCCCTTATGGCTCAGTCTATACTCAAGATGCCATTTTTAATAGTGAGGCTGTGTTTGTCTGTAATGTGTTTTAGACTCAGAAGTTGAAACAGGAAAATGCTTAAAATGAACAGTGAAAGGAGCATGCATTTTGCAGTATTTACGGTTTTAATCACTTGGAAAGAAAAACCTTCTGTTGTATTATGGCTGCTGTGTGATGGTGTATTGGATTTGCAGTGTCCTATATATCTGTTTATTTTTTTAAACAAGTGCAGTCCAGGTGGTCATGCCACACCTGTCGGCTTGCTATTTGATAGACTGTGTTGTGCGGCATGGAGCAGCATCTGGGATCTCTCATGTGCCGCCTTCAGCGAGCAAAAAGGAGAATGAACTGTAAACTCAGCTAGACAGAATTTTCCTGTACTGCTTTTTTCCCCCCTTCAGTCAGAGTGTCAGCGTTTTTTACCCTGAACAACATTCTTGGATGGTGTCAGGTAGGTGTAGTGGGGCTTGGCTCTGAGCAATCCCAGCATGCAGTGAACCCTTCACCTATCATCCTCCCTCAGCCCATCTCTCCTTCTCCATCCCTCCATCTCTTGCCCTTTTTCTCCCTTCAATCTCACTGCTATCCTCCATCTCTAACTCGTTCGCAATGGTGAGAGATTTGTAACCTTCATTACAGACAGCAGCTTATAATAGCCCCCCAAACTCCCTTAACCCTCCCCAGTTATCTGCTCTCCAACTCACCCAATATGGATATCACATGCTGCCTCTTGCCCCACACATATTCAGCCTGGTGTAAACTCATCCAGCGTAGCAGCTCATTTGAAGGGGCATTGATTTCACCAATCCTGCTGTATGAATATACTCCTGATGCATGAGCGCTCAGCAGTGTGTTTATTGTGGACGTGCCTTTTATTCTTTATGCACTCTGATGCTAGAGTCCATGGTTCAGGTCAAACTCTCAAGATCCTTTTGCGACCAACGACAGTGTAAATTTTCTTATCGAATTCCTGCTCACACAAAGCTGTGTCTCTGTCTCTGCGCGCTGAAGGTAGGTTCACTCTTGCAGTGTTACACATAAATATGAAAACAGCAAATTAAAACAGATAATGCACCTTGTTTTCCAAAACTTATCTGCTTCAGAGTTACTCTGATGAACCATTCTAGTTCCCCAAGCTGCCTGCAAGCAGACAGCATGAGCTTTTATTCATTAAAAAAAAAAAAAAAAAAAAAAATTGTAGATAATAAGGGATACAACCTTCAATAATGAATATTCGTTTCATTACACGCACACACACACACACACATATATATATATATATATATATATATATATATATATGGCAAACAGAAAATATCTGTGAAATCCTGCAGTGTTGAGGGGAGACTTACCTGAGGCTGATTAGTCAAGAATTACAGGTGGAGATTTCAGGCCTACTGGGTCCACTTGTAATGGGCTGAACTTCTGCTCTGCAATTTCATCTCCTCCGTGCTCTGGAGTCGGGGGAAAAGATTTTTTTACTGCTTTATTGTCATACTTAATAACTCATCAGCATGAAGACACCAAAGGACTCCTCACAAGAGAATGACACACAAAAGAAAATCCAACCCCCGTCTGCCCCCAAACACACACATTTTCCCCAGGATTCCTCTTGTCTCAGCAGTTACTAATGTGTTGTTTTCCTCTTTTCTATGCTCCCTGGTCCATTCTCTCTCGTGCTATCTCCCCTCCTTTCTTACCCGGTTGTCCAGGCGACACAGTCAGTGAGAGACATTTCTTCCCAGAAGCTCCTCTCTCTCTCTCTCTCTCTCTCTCTCTCTCTCTCTCACACACACACACACACACACACTCTCTCTCTCTCTCCTATGGCTTTGTTCAGCCTGCTCTGCTGACTGGCTCACTGGTTGAGGAGAGATGAGCAGGGGAGGTGCAGTCCAAAACCTAATCTGCTCCACTGATGGCAAGCAACAAAGCTCATAGGGATTCTTACGAAAGACACAAAGCATGTCTCGAGCTGATTCTACCTCATATCAGCTGCTTTTATAAAAGGAAACGATACAGCTTGCCATGATGCTTCCATCAAGCCCCCTCCCATCCTATCAGAGTTGGTATGTTCTAGTCTGGTCTCAGTTGGTGGGGAGGTGGGGTGTGTTATAAGAGGGTGATCAGAATAACTGGCTAAAGTGTAAGACCAAGTACAGGCAAATTAAAATAAGCACTTAGAGTTCATCATCATGTGGTTCATTTTAATTTTGAAGCGTGGTCTTCTTCCTGTTTACTGCTCTCTGCTGTACATGCTGTTTGACTCCAGTGTGTGCCGTACCACTAATAATGGGGTTAATTTGACTCATCATGTTTCTTTGGTGCGCCAACAGTCCTTTTCTCCTACACTGTAGTGCCTTCACTCACTCCCATCCAGCACCAGCACTCTATTCGTACAGGCACGTTCACCTCATCCATCACCTCAATTCTGAGCTCAGGATTAGCGTAGATTGCCTCGACATCCAAAGGTAATAATCCATCATCTAAATGGGAGTAGACAACTGTGAAGTGGAATCTCACTCTGTGTAGCTGCTACAGCGTAGACTCAAACATCTAGAAAACAAGATGTATAGAGATTGGAGCTCCAGTGTGGGCTGTTGACACCCATCAACACACTGTCTTTATCCACTGATGCCGCTGTGAACAAAGACTTCTTTAGTCATTGTGATCAATAAAGTGAAGAGCAGCGAGTAGAGCCACATTTATCGTTGCTGCACTGTGGAAGAAAGCAAAACACGTCTGATGAGAAAATATCAATTGTTAGAACTGCTTGTCATCAATAACAGCGAAACGTATATAGTCTTCTTTGTTAAGATTTAATGAGTCCCTCCACTCTGAACACACTTCAGTAAACATGGATCACAAATATTGGCAGGCAAGAACTCAGAGGCAGTTGACACAAGAAAACAATTTACATTTAAATAATCCAAGATATACACAGAACATTCATTCATACAGTCACACGTACATACTAAGCACACACATGCAAACTTGCACAGGGTTTTCAGAAAGACAGGCTGACCGGATGCTGCATTTATTCCATGATCAGGCAGAAGAAGTCAAGAATTACTGTTTGACGACATTATTAAGACAAGTCTTCCTGAAAAAGCCCAGTTTTTAAAGCAGCTATTTGTTTTGTTCTAAAGGAAAAGATTTATGTATTTGAGGAAAAAATATCTACTGAATATCATCCAAGGAGAACAGCAGATGGATAAGATGAATTACACATCAAATAATATTACATTAAAAATGGCTCTGGATAACTTAAGATGCAAATCCAGAGTTTGCAAATAGATTCATGCAGAGGGTGTCCACTTACTGAGCCACATATTTCTGAGGGGCAGTTTTCCTGTATGTTTGGAGAAGGTCAGTAATATGAGGCAAGTTTATACCAACCAGTGGATTAATTCATTTGGGGACATGAAGAGAAACTACAGGATATTTAAAGCAACAAGCTACTTTTGAAACATAATTTCCTGGCATAAAAAAACCACCCCAACAATTTAGGAATGCACAAATACCAGCACGCGTGTGTATTTATATACACATATAAATATTACGTACTATAGCTGTCCACCTCGATGTGGAAGTCTTGTATAAACCTCAAGCCAAACACATTTGGTCCCCCTTTCTATGATAACATGTGAAACTGGTGAGTTAGTCTGACAGCTTACATTGTAAATTGCTGATATGTAAATGTATGAACATTTTTTTTTTTTTTTAAATCAAATATGGTTACTGTTGGACTGCAGTCAGCATTGGCTGTGTTTGATTTTCTCTTCATTTCCATCTCTTGCAAGAGCTCCAATAAAGTGGATTAAAGTAAGAACATGTCTAATCTAACACAGTTAGTTTTTAGCACCTGTTAGAGGGGCCCAGATGGAGCCCAGTTTTTGGACAGTGTGGAATTGTACAGTGTGAACACATTTAGATCCAATAAAACACCCTGGATATCAACTTAAATATCCCATATATAATTTACATTTTACATTTACAGCAACAATCGAAAAAGCCAATAAACATTTTGTCACAAAGTGATGCATAAAGATTCTGTCCGCAGCTATCTTTCACATTTCAACTTTGCAGTAACACTTTCAGGACTTTCCAGTTTTTAATATCATCACTACACATGGATCACAGTCAAAATCAAGAGCCCCAGTTTGCTGCTTTTGATCTAAATGGCTAAGGTCATTGGTCCATGAAAAAAAGAGTGGTACTGCCACGCATTTACACACACACACACACACACACTCTCACAATTTCTGTGCTGTAAACTCACATACACTCTCATTCTCTCTGTCCTATGACAAGGAAATTTGTTCATGTCCTCTGGCTACCACAGATGAGTCTCCCGGATCTCAGAAATAATGTTACTGGCTTTTTTGAGTGCCTGAGAAAGGAATAAAAGAAGACAGTAGTTATATCCTTGGTCTTAAATTAGAAGATAAAAGAGAGAGCAAAAGCACTTGCTGTTCTTCATGTTGAGAGAACAATTTTACCTCAAGCATTTGTGCAACTTCAGTTCGCTGCTGTGCTGTGTCCTGTGACTCAATCAGCAGCTCCTGCAGCAGTGGCTGTTTATAAAGCTGACCCACCAGCTCGCTTTGCAGATGCTCTTTCACAAAGTTTACTAGGAAGTGCATCACAGTCTTGGGCACACTGTGGACAAACAGCCTGGAGTCAGAAAATCAGCATCAATAAGAACAACTGAGCTCAACAGTGGAAGTAGAAGGGGGAATTGGAGGAGAGAGTGACCCAGGAGCTCTGGATTTGTTTCAGTCAAACCTGTCTTGGATGCTTTTACGGACAATGAGGAAGTAGCACTTGATGAGGCGCTGGATGACCTCACAGTCCCTCTGCTCTCTTGCACTCAGCTTGCGGGATGCGGGTACTGCCTAGCAAGCCGAGTCAAAGTAAAATGTTGACAGTATACAATGAATTCAATCCTAAGTGTTTTGTTCTCCTTCTTATCCCACCACTCACTGTGTCGAGGAGGTTAATGGCCTGGCCTTTACTGGGGCTGCCAAAGCCTGCAGGCGGGGCTTTTTCTTCCGCAACCTTCTCATTCTTCCAGCGCTTCCCTGCATCAAGGGCCTCTGCCTGACAGAAAAAAATGCAGAGAAGTCAGAGGTTCAAAGCAATTTTGGCTGAGTCTGGAATTTCATGACCAGCAATGAGATGGATGTTAATGTTTGGATATGAAAAGTAATGCTTACGGCTTCACAGGACACGACTTCAGTTTTTTTCTGTAGAGCTATAAATGATACATTTGTTGCCTGCTGTAAAGAAAAATTAATTACTTGCTGACTGTTGACAGATGCTGAGACCTGTGCAGCATCTGTGAAGTCTGGATGCTTTGTGTTGATGTAGGCAAGCTCTATCGCTATCAAACTGTGTACCTACAGGTAAAAAGCAGGGAAAAAAATGCCTCAGAGATTATGCAGGATTTTGCTGTTGGGTAATGTAATTAGCATGAAAGATCATATTAGCCAAGCTTCGGATTACCATTTCATTAGTTATTGGCAACCGCTTCCTCAGTAATCCAGTCACAACTTCCACAATCGAGTCATGCAGTTTAGGAAATCGCAGAAGCTCCTTGCAAACACAGAGATATGCATTCTTAACATGGTGCAGTCGTAATTATTGCAGCACTGTTTTAATAAATCAGAGATGTGTGAAGTGCATAATTGAGTGTTGACTAACCTGCGTGCTAAAGGAGGAGCAGTGCTGGATGATCCTCTGCAGCTCTTCATGAACGAGTTCTACACATCGAAGGCTGGGTTCCTCTAGCCGCTTAATTTGCCGCTTCACCAGCAATTCAAAGGACACCTCAGGCACAAAAAGTGCTGGCCTTGGACCCTGCAGGGCAAGTCATTAATACACACCCACACACAAGCTCAAGTATTTACCTGCTATTCCTATAAACAAAAGAACTTGACCAGAATTTGGATTAAATAAATGAAATAAATGGAAGTAAGGAGAGGTTTACCGTAGCATTGCGGATGGCAGTGAGGATATCGAGCTCAGTCAGTCCCCCAAGGGGGTCGATAGATTGCAAAGTGCGTCCAAAGGTCTCATGGAATATGTAACAGATCCGAGCACCCCCACAGCTGCAGGAGAGAGAGGTTCAGCTGTCACACCAACATTGTTTCGCAGTGCTATGTGTTAGCAATGTTAATTATGCCGAAATTAAATGCAGTCAACCAACAAAGGTCAATATTTTCTCCCTACGTATTTACATGACTTGATCGTCTTGTGGTAAGAGAACTGTGGACATGACTACGGCAAATAAAGATGCTGATACCACTTTAATTTTCAAATACAATATCCCAAGGACATCACAATCATGACATACATTGTGAACTTTTGTAAGTAAAGTGTTGAATTGCAGAGCAAAAATACTATGGCAACTAAAGAAATTTAGAGGCAACTCAGAGTGATGTTAAACAAAGGCTACTGACATCATCATCATCATATTATTTTGTATTCAGTTAAGTTCCTGCTACTGTAGAGAGGTCAGACTCACAGCTCTGAGGTTTGGATGTGCCTGGCTGTCCCCTCAATGGTATTACAGTAATCACTGGCGAACTTGGTGACAATTTGCAGCAAGGTTGCACTCTGGTCTTCTACCGGCTGCCCATAGCTGTTGAGCCTTGCCTGGTACTGGGCACTCAGCACGGTCACCCTGGTTTTGAGATCTGGCAGGCAATCCCGGATGTGGTGCATGAGAAGTCTGCTGAGAGTTTTGGCCAGATAGTGCGAGCCAGCGCGGGAGGCGAGCGAGGGGTAGTGCCGCTGCAGGAAGGATTGCTCATCCTTCATCGAGTCGTCCAGGCTCTTCTTGGTATTGATGTCATGCTGACTCCTACGAGAAATATCAATTAGGGATATAGTGAGTACAGTCAGACATTTAGGTTAACAGGGGAACAAAGAAGATACTGTTTTATTTTATGATAGAAGAAAACCAAGCATTGAGCAGCAAACACATCAATTAATTCACTACTGTTTCAAACCTGTTAACCACCCCGATAATGCCAAGCCTGACAGGGATGACTCGGCCAAGGAGGACTTCCAAGGCATCAGTTCCTGCATCCATCAGATCTAGTTTGCTGACAACTAGCAGCGTTCGACGACCTGAAACAAACAAACAAGCAGAGCATGATATGTTTCATTATTGTAAAGACGGTAGAGAAATGCCCCTAGTTTAACCTTCTTTTATTTAGACAAACCAGCAGGAAATCTTACTGTCGAGCATAACAGAAGATGGGAAACAACACTTGGATGGGACAGGATTTAAGGCCAGCTGGGGAAAATATGGACCAAGATACAGATATGGAGCTATTCCTCCACAAGCCACTTCTCAAAACAGGCCAAACTAAACAAAACTGCCAACCTCCCAGATAATTACAACAGGCAGATTGTCATTATTGATCAATCCATTCTTCAGACTCCATCATGGTTGCAATGGTAATTTTCTAAGGACCCGTTTATCGCCAGGATATGGTTAACAGTCAAGACTGACAAGTCTTAAAGCCTGAAATGACTTGTATAATGTATTCTTCCTGGACAATTAATAATTTAAAGTGCACTTAAACCTGCACCATGTTATGTAATACATACCATTGGAGAGAAGGAAAATTAAACTGAAATTTAAGGAGTGGAAGAGCCTGTGTACAACATGTCCTACCATCTGGATCAACCTCACGAGCCAATTTCAGTGCATCAGAGGTGGCCAAGTCAGAATTGGCAGGGGACACTGCAAGGATGAGGGAGTTTGGATTAGAGATGAAGGACAAGATCATCTCTTGCACTTGAGCCTCAATGTCCTCTGGCTGATCCCCAACTGGAACCTGAGAGAAAAACAATAAATAGCCAATGTTGCAGTCAATCTAGCACAGATGCAGTGCTTTGTGAATCTTTGATCACGAAAGATATGCAATGTAATCACTGTAAATCATCATATAGTTGCTATAAATCCTTGTCAAGTGGGTGAGTTTACCTTAGTGATTCCAGGCAAATCAACCAAAGTGAGATTTAAGACCTTGCGGGAGAAAATCTTCAAATACATGGGCTCTGAAATGATCCCCTGGAAGGAGTGAATAACAGAAAGAAATTTATGAATGCAGTGTAAGTGAAAGCTAAATTTGAGGCATCACTTATTTTACAACAACCTGTGTTTCTCACCTTGTTGTCACCTGAACCGCGTTCAGTCTCTGCTTCAATTTCCCTACGTATTTCCTGAAAATCTGTGAAGATCTGTCAAAAAGGTTGAAAATTTGATGCATCAAGTAAACCCTGCACAAAATACAGGACAAAGGCAGCCTGCACATAATTTAAATAGCTTTTATAAATGTACCTGGTCCTTGCAGTGTAGGAATGTACCCCATTCTTCAGCTTTGACACCTGAACAAACAAGAGTAAGTCTAAGTCTAATAATGTTGCATTATTACAGAAACACACAACAAATTGAGGTTTGGGGTGAGAGGATGTAAATTACAAAAAGATTACAAATGAATATATCATGTTGGACAAAAGAATGTTTAAATGTTTGAGTTCACAAAAGAAATGACAAGGCTAAAGAGAGATAAATCCATGCAGACTGAATATACAGAGACCTGGGTAGCTGTTTTGGGCATTTTGTTTTACCACATTTCCTGAAAAGCAGTGGAGGAAGAAAAACTGCATGTTAGCAAAGACAGACAAAGGCTCTACAAGAAGCAGCTAGAAGTTCAGAGTGAAAGAAAGTGTCTTGCCAAAATAATGATGACACTACTGCACTAAGCATACTTACCAAAACAAATGAAAAAACACAAATAAACAAAAAAAAAACTGCCTTTCTTAAATCTGCTAAATATTCAGCAGAACGTCTTAAACTTGACTGCTTGTGTGAAGAGATATCTAAAGCATCTAAAGCTTCAGTCTGATGGACATCAACAATACAAAGGCTTTTTTGGTACCGCTCTCATTTTTCAGTCTCTCCTGCAGAGGGGCAACATTAACAAGCTGCAACACCAGGGGTCGTCTTGTGACTATTCCCGATCCCCGAGGTAAGAAATCCCGTCCAACCAGGCTCTCCAAGACTGAGCTCTTTCCACTGCTCTGTAGCAACACAATGAGACAGATTCAGCAATGTTACATTTTTAATAATGGCAGGAAACCTTAGAATAGAATTAGACATACTGAATAGGCTTATAAGGAAGCTTTTCATTGTGTGTGTGTTTAGTTGGCTGACCTGAGATCCAACCACAACTATCTGAGGCAGCTGTATGATCTCTGCACCCACTGTGAGAAAGACCTCCTGCAGCCGGTTGATAGTGGGAATCAGAGTCTCCATCCTTCCAAAAAGAAAACAAAACTGGGAACACCTGCTCAAGTGACAAAACAGAAGAGACGTGGCCAAAAATGTGATGATGTTGAATGAAACTAGACCCACTCAAAGTAACACATTATCATTGGCAAAAGCCCAAAGAAATTAGGGTTGTCTACAATCTCAAGAAAACACATCAGCACACTCTGTTGAATGATTGCGGCTCCAGCTGTCAAATACGATAAACAAAGAAGCTAAAGTCATTCCCCAGGGAGGACAGATGGAAGAGTGGTGCTGATGAGGGTGGTGAGCAGCCCGAGCATCAGTCAGACCACCAGGCACTTATCGACTTAAATCACACCATAAAGTAGGATTTTCAACAGAAAAATAGCTGCCGGTTATCATTCATGCTGACCTACCTTCAGAGTTACATGGCAACCAATGAAGCAGCAGCACCGGCCGAAAGGCTCAGTGTTTTGTTCGGTAACGTTAGCCGGCTCTAGCTCATTAGTACGGACAGGAAGTGACAGCTGTGCTAACTCTGAGCTGAAGCTAGCGCGGCAGGTTGGCTCAAACGGAGGCCCGCCCTGAGCTTACCGGTGTCCAGCACAAGATGCTGCTCCTTATCCGACGTGACTGCCTGTCATGCTTTGGAGGGAGACGGTCGAGCGTCAAAACCAGCGCATTCTACCAGAATTGTGAACCAACATTAGCAGCAAGGGATAACCGTCAGTTCACCACATGGGCGGTGCTTACGTTATTCTCCGTCGATTTGATTGGTCGTTCAATGTGAATCACGAGCGTCCGCGACATGGCCGGTACATAAATCAGGAATCGATTGGCACCTCCTTGTGAAGTCCCGTTTAAAACCAACTTCCCTTTTTTATGTCTAACTTCTTTTTATGCTCCGATCGTCGCTTCCCCTAAAAGCCTTTGAACAACCTTAAAATATCATCACGTGGCAACTGAGAAAACAAAAACGTATTTTGTGTGTTTTAATGTCTGTATATATATATAAACATATTTACATCATACAATGACCATCAGTTATTTATGGGATAAAAACATTGTATTACCTTCACACAGATGATTTACAGAAAACATTCAGTCATCATCATCATCCAACAAAGACATTACTAATAAATACCCACCAGTAGAAGTTAGTGTCCCCTGGGAGTTATAGCAGCCAGAGATCATGTGAAACAAACAGCAAAAATGGATTCCTTTGTATACAAATATTATGTGATCAGGTCTTGTGTCATGACTGCATCATCAATGACAAGGAGAAATTTAAAGTGGCAAAGTTTCCTTATGCAAGACTTTTGGCCAAGGATAAGAAAGCCCTATTGCTGAGACAGTCAGTGTTATTTGTGTTCACTCAGCCACTCATTCAGCACACACTGCATTTTCCATCCCTCCCACCCTAAACATTGTATGCATCTAAAACACTGAGCACCGTTTGAAAGACAACCACAAAAAGCCACATCCAGCTAGGCATTATTAGTCCATGTAGGAGGTGTCCATGCCCTCCCCGTCTGGGTGAAGGAGTCTTCCTGCTAAGCGCTCAATGTCGTCAAGACTTAGTTGTCGAAGTGAACGTTCATAGTCCTTGAAGAAAAACAAAATAAAAACAATAAGAAACAGCATGCTGATAAAAAAATATTCTACTGAATTTATTTTAGATATGCTATGCTAAGGTGCATACTGCCCTACTTTTAATGAAGTATGAATCACAATAAGGATATCATTGTTAAATGTCTTTTTTCCATTTTTAGTTTTGAGAAAGGCCAACGTGATGCCAAACCAGAAAATTTCAGACAGTGGCAGCTTCAGACGGCATTTATAGATGAGTATTTCAAGAATTTGAAGTGATTTAAACCTGCACACAATCAACCCGTCAAACTTTGTGGTAGTTCCTAATATAGGAGCTGGATTTCTGTCTGCACCTCCTTCCAAAAAGATTTACAGAAAAATTTACTTTCTAGGATCCAGGTTTCTAATTGAAGTACTGAATTTATACCAGCGAAACAAAAGAAAAATGATGCTTGGAAGCTAAAAAGCTTTACAAGAATATCAAATTATCTTGCCCTCACATCCACACGTTCATTAACCATTCATAAAAGGATCTAAGCTGCTTAAAGCGGCATTTGATGTATCAGTCATTAACATTTTTGGCCGCCGGTCTCCACTAGTTGTTTCTGTTCAGCAAGGGTGCACCAAGTTTACCACATCTCAAAATGGAAAAGCACGAATTTAGCTTTGATCAGTAAAGATGTTGCATTTAAATACCTTAATAAGCTGTTCATGGACTTTTGCTGCATCTGCCGGACTAAAGTGTCTAGCAAGTATGGTGGAAACAGTTTGCCACACTCCTCCATGTGTGCTGCTGCTGCTTCCAGCTGTTCCTGAAGCTCCAGTCCTCTCTCCCAATGGACGGATTACCAGATTCAATTTAGCCTCTGGCCCGATGGAGTAGTCACTAAGTCTGTGCTCATCTGAGGAGGGTAATATAATATGCAATCATCAAATATTTTAATATGTATGGCTCACATATTAATGAATGAATCAAGCAATTACAGTTATTTATAAGGGCTATTAAAAATTGACAAATCTACCTGCAAGCGCTTTCCCTTTATAGAGCAACCGCTGCTGGTTTGCTGGTATGTTGAGTCGTTCAGACACAAGCTCCTTCACTGTGGAGACTTTTTCATCTTCAGTCACCTGAAAGATCAACAGCATAATGGATTAGAGGTATATGTGGGAATTACTCTTTCAGTTTAACTGAACATTATTCAACTGCAGAGGATTAATGCCAAATTGAAATTCTTATTTTGCATAAAACCAACGATTAAAGAGGGTTTCTATCCCTTTCTCCCTCTCTCACGCCACTTTTTTGGTAAATTGACAGAAGGTGATGTATAAACATCCAGTAACAGATATGTCAAAATTTGGGCAAGGACTTTTTTAAACTCAGAGGAGACCGGGGAAGAACACGACATGATCTCAACTGCTGATATAGTTTTAAAGACAGAATTTAGCTCAGCTTGACTCACACTTCCCAATTTCTCTCTCAGACACTCATCCCCTACGTGCTGTGCTGATAAAGACCACATAGCTCCCTAAGTCAGCGGCCTGAGAGCTTCTACGCGTGTTGCCTGCACTGGCCCCAGATTGTGCCACCCACAGCATCGTTATCACATCAAAACATGAGGGGCACAAACTGCGGTAGGATGAGACAACCGTGTGTAAATAACTTCACAGCTGACTATGACAAATGACGTCCTTAACCTTTAACGTAATAACTTGATCTGTCGTACTTGTTTAACCAAAACCCTTTAGCCTGAGATATCACTACACACGAGCTCGTCGCTCCTAAAAATACGACCAAATAAGGACTTGGAGCTACCTCTCTCTGAGTATGTATGTCAAAGTGATGCCAGGGAAAGTCTCCTTATCATAACTGGTTAGCTCCAGTAACATCAACCTTTACGATTTTGTGTCTGTACAAAAGTCAAGATTCGTCACAAATTGATTTTACAAGATAGATCAGTTTACACCCGAGCAGGATGTCAGCTACACTCCCTGTTAGGGCTAACGCTGAGCTAGCAGGAGCTAACTCTTAGCTCCGGGAGCTAGCTTTTAGCTCCGCGGTGCCCCCCTCACCTGGACACTGCACTCTTTTCCTTGAAGCGGTTTCACGGTGAGGATCATTTTGAAAGAAGATCCGAACAAAACACCACCACACCGCAGCACGTTCAGGGATTGGACAACACAATGTAGCCGAGTATTGTTACTTTGCTAGCTGAAGATAGCCCCGGTGCTTCCCTTCTTGTCAACGGCCCATCTTCTTCTCCGGCAGCGGCTCTCAGGCGGCAGCAGCCCCACCTGGTGGCCGGAGGGCGGCACGTCCAGAGAAACCGGCCCCGTTAATCCCATTCATATAAATAGTGAAAAGTGTCAGAGATAACACAAACACTCAGACCGGCTGTCATTTAACATCAAGAAGGAAAAAAGGGACGATTAATTAAAAATGGATGACCAACAATTTAAAAAAATCATATACTTATTAGTCATATTATTAGCCTATTGTTATCATCATGTTATCATTAAAAATTCAAAGTGGCATTTTGTTTTACATGGAATAGGCATAAATGAATTAGATGAACAGATGTTGTTGTCTGTCTACCTCTTTGTGTTTTTGTCATGCTGAACAAAGATGTGAGCGTGTAACTTAATCATATGAATTCATTATTAAGTGTTTAAACCCATTTTCATATAATTAGACAAAGTGGCTTAAGATCACATCGCAACTAAAATCCCTGTAATCACTAATTGCTATCCAAAATATTGTAATGATGTTAGCAATACAATTGTTGTCCTGACACAATTTCATAGTTTCGACGTTGTTTTGCTGTCTTTAATAAATAACTAGATAATCGCTAAAAGGGTTGGTTAATGGAAAAAAAAAAAGTCACAATTCAGGCCACAGCTTGGAAATGAACCAAGATGGGTCACCGTGCTGTCTGATCCTACACATCCAAACTGTCATCTCTTTCGCTCGGTTCAGACTCTGGAGAGCAAAATGATGAATGTTCACCGCTCAGCTTGTCTGAGACACCTCCCGCTCCCCCGGGGCTCGGAAATACTCCGAAGACCCTCTGACCCAGTTGGGATCCAGTCCTTTCCTCATTACACCATCCGGGATGATCTCCACTGACTCGGTGTCGGTCATGTGATCGCCTGCAGTCCACGCCCAGCCCAGGTCAGCCCGGAGCGACGGACGCGCATCTTCCACCGGGAGGAGGGAGGTGAGCTCTGCACCTGTCGGACGGACTGTCTGCTCCCCATCTGGAGCCGATCTATTCAGGACAGCCGAGCAACACTTCCACAGCGACCTGCAGTCTGCAATGTGGTGAGTGATCTCTGTGTGTGATGTCCAGTACAGTCCACTTCATATGCAACAGGAGTAGTAGACTGTTTGTAAACACAGATGCATGATAGAACACGCTGTTGTCGGATTTTATTGTTCATTCCCACATCACTGAGGCCATCTATAGATTTCTCTGGCTGCAAAGTGCGCCTGAATGAAACATCTGTGTTTAATTTGTATTGGGGCCTGAAGTGTTTGGGGTTCGATACTGGGTGGGTAGACAGCTTTTAATCAGACTTCACTCTTTAGCATTGTGATTAGTGAATGTGTCAAGTGTTCTAAAATTGTTTTATTCATGAAGATGTGGACTGCATGCTCATAGTGCATCTATCTATCTATCTATCTATCTATAGTTTTGGGGGCATGTATTCAGAAGTTTGCTCTGCTACTGAATGAATCCAAGTAGAAAACACTGGCCTGGGTTGATTTCAACCCTAATCTATTATTAATAGTAATAATTATTGATAATAAATTGGGGACAGGTAGAGATACATATTATTCAATGTTAGAGAGAGAGATTTTGCTGTGTTTTGACAACTGCTATTTGCAGGTAATGGGTACGCTTCGGGACCTCCAATTTGCCCTGCAACTGAAGATTGAGGAGCTTCGCCAGAGGGACACACTAATAGATGAATTAGAGCTCGAGTTGGATACAAAAGATGAACTCATTCGAAGACTACAGGAAGAACTGGATCGCTACAGAGCCACTGTCTCCCTCCCAGGACCCTCTGCAGTCAGTGCAGGTAACTTACATAAAATAACAAACGTTATGTTTTATAGTTTCGTGCACAATCCCTAAATCTCAGCTAAAATTTTGATTTATTGTGTGTGTGTTTTTATTTTTTCCTGTAGCTTGCTCAATTCAACTTGAGGACAAACAGGGAGCCAAAATGAGGACAGTGATTTCTGAGCCTTTCAGTCTGGACCCAGTAACTCTTGCCATGGTTTCACAAAGAAGCTGTGACAAAAGCCACGAGTAAGAGCACACAGTGTTCCCTCAGCTCCCACTGATCAAACTGAAAAATCTATCTCTCAGATGTTAATTCCTCCCCCAAATGCTTTCCACCTGACTATAAATCTGTGAATATTACCAATAATTTTCACTCGCTGCAGTTGACATTAAATGTTACATCAGTTTCCTACCTTAATGCCCTCAGGTCTCAGAGGCTGATTCAGGCAGCATTTTTGAAAAATGAATTGTTGAAGAACCACAACAACGGAGAAATCAGAGCCATCATAGCCTGCATGTATCCCACCACCATTAATCAAGGCAGTTATGTCATTCAGGAGGGGACGAGCGGGACTCAGGCTTATGTTTTAGAAGGTAAATCATTTTCTTACATTAATTATACTTGAAAGGATATTTGTTAAAGCATTTTTCAAATGACAAGGGCTCAAGAACTGTCAGATCAGGTGATAGATTTGACTGTTGCTTTCACTATCAATTTTGACAATGCTGGCTCACAATTCGATTAGACAGTCTCATGCTGCTGCAGTGGGTAAATGGCATGCTTGAACAAGAGGAGGCTCTTGGGGAAATAGCAAGTGACCTACATTGATGTTTTGTGTTGAAATGTCAATTCAAGCCTGAGGAGACAGGAGACGGGGGGGGGCTTCCCCTTTTCTTTAGTTGCAGAGTTCATCAGTGATCAATTGTCTGCAGGACTCTTGGTTGCATTTGTAATGTGACAGCTAACAGAAGGCAGCTGACCCCCATTTGGATGATGTGGATGGTTCTTGACGTGAAAACACATGAACCTAACACCTCTATGTATCATACTTGCTATATTTCTTCACTGACACTGTGTTCATTAACAGAGGGGAGGCTGGAGGTGACAATAGAGGGACAGAACCTGCTCACAATCGAGCCAGAAGACATGTTTGGAGAGCTGGCTCTCCTCTACCACTGTACCCACACATACTCCGTCTCAGGTATTAGAGCAGTGTGCCTGTTCCTCACTTTCTTTATTTGCCTATAACTGTTAGTGCAAACCACTGATGGTGTTTTACGGCGACTCATTTTGATTTGGTGAGCATATAAAAAATTCTTGTTTAAGAGACTCACAAACAGGCGGATTTCTGGCAGTGGTCTTAGACAGAAGACGTCTGTTGAATGTAAAATCAAAGACCTTTTGAAATCTTAGACAACGCCACAGCTTTAAATGGTTTTCTCAGAGATGTGTGGAATTTCAAACATTTTCTGTCTGACTGCCACGTTTCCTGCCTTCTATCCAGCATGCAATAACTGCATTTTCATAAACATTTATAAAGTATGTTTTTGAAAGTAATTTGTAGCCAATTTATACTTGGTTGGATCATAACCTTTCAAATATTAATTTCTGCTTTAAGAATTTGTGGTATTTCTCAGAAAATCGAAGTTGGGCTATCATTTCCTTTACATCCACTGACACACAGAATCCTGCGGTAAAACTTTCACAGAACCATCACCCCATCCATCTGACCTGGTTTCATAAATGAATAAACTGTGGAAACAGCCTGAATCAGTTTAAATTGGAAAATCTGTCTACCTTGTTTGGGCTCATTCTGTTGATGCTGCTGTCTCTATCTTGCCAGCAGTCAGCCTTTCCAGTGTACTGTTCTATATTTTATGTTTCACACAACGCTCAGTTCGTGTCGGTTGTCTTTTGTTCCATATCTGTTTCTTTCAGACCTTTCCTCTGGCTCTGTTCAGAACCCACCATGTTTATCTCCATCCTGACCCAAAATTACTTTTTTTCTCCCTATTATTGCCATCTGGGACAATCAATAAGGCTTTTCCTGTCTGTGTAGTTTCTTCCCACACAGAGATAAAGGTGTAGGTAAAAAAAAGAGTTACATCATCAGGTCATGGAAGTCTGCAGCAAGAAATGATATACAGGAGAAAATGTCACGAAATCCTCCTTTCATTTCAGAATTATGCCTTTCAAAAATAAAAAAAATAAAAAAATAAAAAACTGCACAGAATTCAAGGGCACATAAAAAGCTGTGGTGATAAATTGTGTGTCAAGCAGTGCTCAAGTGAAAACTGATGAAGTATATCCAAATTGGGGAACTGAGATAAAGGCTGCACCATATTATCAGTTGGTGGATGTGATTAGACTGTCTAGAGGACATTTACCTCCATTGTAGGAAGCTTCAGTGAACCAATCAATATGGTTCCTTATTAATTTATAATAACTTTTCATACTCTTTTATAGAGAAAGGGGGTAATTAAAGCTCCAGAAACCAGATTAGAGTAATATGAAGTATATTATAAGGAAAATAAGTGCTCACACTCTTTTCATTTTATCTGGTAAGCACTTCTAACACAGTCGGTGCTTTTTTTCTGCCCTCCAGACTGTAGCTGATGAACCTGCGTTGTACATTAATATCTATCATACTCACTACCCAAATCACTTGTAGCGTTTTATGTACCTATTTCTTGATTATACCTCCACCTGAGCTCCATGTTACACTGACAGACCTTGACACTTTTGCTGTCTCTCTCTCTCTCTCTTTTGATCTGCAGCACAAATGGACAGCAAGCTGTGGGTTATTGACAGCAAGAGCTACCAGGCCATACTTATGCAAAGAGGTCTAAACAGACTCTATCATTCAGTGGAGCTTCTTAGCAGGTGAATGTCAGACTGATACACTTGATTTGACATGGAACAGGCCCAGAAAGCTGCTTTGTAGTCTAATCCCTTAAACACATCACCAGGGTCATTATGTTTTCAAGTCACCGAGATCCCGCGTGTAGGCAGCATTAGCATTGCCTGTGCAATATCAACGTGCACATCTAGTGTAATGTAAAAATAAAATCTAATCCTTGCAAACCTCTCAGCGTGAATGATATTTTAGATGCTCCCTTCTTTGTTCTGGTGTGTATGCAGTGTTCCCGTCCTGCAATCTTTGCCAGAGGATGCCATCATGAAAATGTCTGATCTTGTGGAGCAGGTACAGTTCTTAAAATCTCAAACACATGTAAACATCACTCATCTTTCAAACAGAAAATAGCATGTAGATTGTGTTTGCAGACAGAGGGAACGCTTGTATACACGCTTGTTTATGCACCGGTCCCTCTGAATTCTCTATTGTCATGTCTGTTTATGCCTGTCAGAGATCTGTCCTTTGTTTTCCACAGACACACTACAGTGAAGGGGACTACATCATTCGACAAGGGACCACAGGAGACACCTGCTATATCATTAGCAAAGGCCAGGTGAAGGCTTACGCTCTTTCTTTGCTTCAGAGATGAAACAAGATTTTCGGAGTAAAAGATTTAGAACTTGGAGGACAAAATGTCAGAACAATGTCAGGAATTGTTTTGTTACGGAGATGATTGACTTTGAAGCTTTCCTGCATCGCTCTCTACTGTTAGGCTCCTTCTTATCCATTATCTCTTTTTTTGGCTTTATCAGGTAAAAGTGACAGAAAATAATCCAGGGCACAAAGAGATAGTTCTCTCTAAGCTCACTGAGAGACACTGGTTTGGAGAGAAAGCTCTGTGGGGGTAAGAGGAAAGAAGTAATGCACTTTTTGCAGTTGGGTTACAGCATCCAGAAGATGCTGTAAAGAAAATAAAGCATTGTTTTCAGCAGCTTGTGATGGCAGCATGATTTCACTAATGCTCTTCTCTTTTTGAAATTGTGTGTTGTGCATTAATGGCATTGTGTGTGTCTAATGATATCATCTTGGTTGTTTCTGTAGAGAGGACATTCGGACTATGAATGTAGTTGCTGCTGGTGCAGTTACATGTTTAGTTATTAACGGACAGTAAGTGGATGTTTTGCAATAATAAAATTAACGATATAGAAAGTAATACTCAGCTAATTTGGTACATTTAGTTTCTGGTGGTGCTTATTCATAGATTTGGAGAATATTCACATGCCTCTGTGTTTCAGGACATTTAAAGACATTGTTGATGGCTTTGTGTTTGACCGCAGTCATGAGCTGCAGCAAAGCCAAGAAGTCCAGTAAGTAGCACTGTGATGCTAATTTCTGCAATAATTAATGTTATTTGCTCTTGTAGAAAAGACAAGATTCCAATCACCACGCTTTTTCTTGTGCCCAGGTCTGACAAGGATTGTGCTGTCCTCCCATCTTCAACCTTAAGTGATTTCGAAATAATTTGCACTCTGGCAGCAGGGGAGTTTGGTCACATACACCTTGTAAGGGTTGATAATAGCTTGTGAATCCTGCGCTGCAGCCTACTTGAGATTCAATGTTTCTATAATGTAATCGATTGAGTTTCATCTCTGTCAGGTACAACTAAAGAGCAATGTCAAATGTCTCTTTGCCATGAGGGTCCTCAAGAAGAAGCTGATCCTTGACAATGGTCAACGAGAGCATGTCCAAAGGGAGGGGCGCATCCTAATGGAGACTCATTGTCCGTTCATAGTCAGGTGTCTATTCTTCATCAGTTTTCTAGTAAGGATTGCTCTGATGTGTGCTATTGATTTAAAAAATGTGAATCTTTTTTTAACATATTTATTTTTATTGATTACAGGTTATACAGAACCTTTATAGACGCTGAGTGCCTGTACATTTTGACAGAGGCTTGTCTTGGTGGAGATTTGTGCAGTCTTCTTCAAGATAAGTCAGTGTTTTTGGACTAAAGGAAATTAAGATTCAAAGCACTTTTTTGTCATTACTCTGATAAAATATTCATAATACTCCTGCTGTGTTTTGAGCCAAGCTTTCAACTGTTCAATTTCGAGACTGACTGGAATCTGATATTTCATGCCTGTTTGCGTCATGCATTTGTTTTTTCACTGTGATGTATAAATCAGCATTTCTCATATTCTTTCAGGGGATATTTGGACGAATGCAGCACCAAATTCTACACTGCATGTGTTGTTGAGGCACTGACCTTCCTTCACTGTCGAGGCGTCGTGTATAGAGATGTAAAGCCTGAAAATGTTGTCCTGGATGAGCATGGTTACGCCAAACTGGTATTGATAACTTTAAAAAACATTTGGAGTGCGCTGCTGAATTTGACCAAAGCTAACTGTTGATTTGATGGTATCTGCTCTTTGTAGATTGGCTCCAGATGTCTAAAGAAGGTTGATGTGGGAAAGAAAACCTGGACATTCTGCGGTACGCTGGGGTATATGTCACCTGAGATCATCTTAAAGAAAGGCCACAATATTTCTACAGATGTCTGGTCACTGGGTGTTTTTGTGTTTGAACTACTGAGTGGTGGGTAAGTTTTATATTTATGTAAAACTCAGAAAAACTTTTAAGTTCTTTTCTTGACTTAGACTAAAGTGATAGTGATCAGTTTGTTTTTTCTTCTCAAGGCTCCCATTCTGTGGCTCTAACCCACTGAAGATCCTCACTGCAACCATTCGTGGCATCAATCAGATCGACTTCCCAAAAAACATCAGCAAAATTGCCTCCAGTCTCATAAAGAAACTTTGCAGGTGTTGTAAATCTGACCCACTAGGCATCATGAATTATGACATGTTTCATTTTTTTTTATAGAGCTTTTCCAGAGATAAAAAGCTTTTTCCAGCCCCACACTTACGTGTGATATATTTCTTCCTCTCCACCCTCAACACACAAAAACTGATAGGAGCCAGTTTAGAGATGCTGCAGGCAGGTGTATTGGAACAACCTGTCCTCTGGCACCCCCTCTTGAATAACAGAATCTGATTATTAATTCAGAGTTTATTTTTTCTGTGTGTTCTGTTTCCCTCTCCATCACCAAGGAGCAATCCCTCAGAGAGACTGGGCAGCCTGAGAAATGGGGCCAAGGACATTCAGAAGCACAAGTAAGGTGACAGATTTATGACACTGGAGAAACACACAGAGCCTTCTGTGCTTAGAAAGCATGGATTTACAAGTTGTGATGCTCCGTTTTATTCAGATGGTTTGAAGGATTCAACTGGGACAGACTTTGTAAAAGAACATTAAACCCACCAGTTATTCCCAAAGTAAGACATCTTGATTTGGCTCATCTTTAATATGTGATTATTGAACAAGAGGGCATGTACGTCGTTTTTGCTCTGTTTTACTGTGTTCCAGGTGAAGCCACCATTGGACGGCAGTGCATGTGGTCATTACACTGAGGACTCAGTGGAGCTGAGCACAAACTGGGATGATATCTGATGCTATCAACTGTGAGCTTGGGGAAAAACCTGTCAGACAATACTTAATCATACTTTCAGGTTTAGTCCCCATGAATAATTCACTGCTCTGCAGTTTACTGCCACCAAGAATCAATTATATTTTCCAATAAGAAATATTTTCCACTGTATCAGTAACTGCATATATTGTCTGATAAATGAACCATGCTGCCTACTGTGTTGAGCTGACTGACTGTTTTTGATGTAAAACCTCTTTAGATGTATAGCCATAGGAGTTCAGTAATGTCACTGAAGATGAATGTAACTAAATAAACAGATAAGCTTCATCAGACTGTCTGGGCTTTCCTCCCCAAGCTGCCACTATACTGTCATTATTTGATCTCTCCCCAAATGCATGCACACAGTGAAGAAGTGACGTCACAGTCTTGGAGACCAGCAATCAAGCAACAGAAGGGGAGAAAAGTAATTACAGGAAGTTGTGTGCTTTCACCTTCAAAGTAAACTGTTGTATTAGCATTTTGAGCAGAGTAGAATGACCAGAGAAACAACGATGGTTAATGTAGTAGGAGGAAAATCTGATGTGTTATTACGAGGAATGTGTAAAAATATGATTTCATGCATGGTTCATAATGTTGATGAATTGTTTTAAATTCTAGCTGAAATAGAGCTAAAAAGTTCAACTTACTAAATGTATACTTTCAGTTTAGTCAGTTTTGTTCTGTTTCCATTTCTATCTCTTGTGCTCGAAAAACCCATATATATGATAATATTGGAATAAGTTCATACTTATCGTGGTTTACAAAAAAAAAATCGAGTTGACCATTTCCGTTTCGGCCCCTCAAGGGCCTAAATAAAAGGCAGCCCTTTTATTTTGAAAGTGTTGAGAGGATATGCTTGTCTCCAGCTTGACGTGTGGACAGATTTCGATGGATCTGCAGATGAAGTAGTAACTTAGAAGCATACTCTGTGGAAAAATTGGAGGCGTTGAGCTGAGGTGAGTGTCTGCTTGGTTCCTCAGTGTTGGGTCAGAGGCCTTTTCCTCCCTCTTCTCCTCCGGAGCTTCTGTCTGATCCGAGAAGAGGAAAAGTTCAGCCGCCGAGCTGAGTTTGTCCAAGTCTGAGGAATTACGCTGAAGGTGGCTCAGCCCGTTAATCAACTCCTGCATGGAGCGTTCAGTTTAATTTACTTACTTACTTTGCAGTTTGTCTTTGTTCAGCTGAAGCTTTAACTCACGTTTGCCGCCTGGTGCTTCTTCAAATTGCTTTATGATGCGCAGACTTTGGCTTTCAGAAATATTTTTGCGGTGTACTGTTGAGCTCATGGAAAGAACTCGTGCATAGTTGCGTGTAATTGTCAGTGTTGTGGAATTTGGTCCCAGATCCGTGCTGGGGGTTCGTGTCCTAGATGTTTTTGGTTTGTTGCAACATGTTTGAAAGTGGTCACATGTTCGGATGCCAGCTGCCTGGCATCTTCTGAGTGTCAGACAGTGACAGGATGGTATGGCAGCTGAGACGGCTGTGCCCAGCTGTGTACAGGCACTGACTCACAACTGAACTATCAGGTTTGATGCCAGAAGAACTTCTTTGGGAGGTTGTCTTTGCACAATTATGTTTGGACTTGATTGTGCTATGAAACTGAAACCCTGAGATGGAATAAAAGAAAAAAAAAAAAAAAAAAAAAGCCCAAATGTGCAATTGTCTAACCAGATCCAGACTGGTTACAGGTGAATTTGACACCATGGCTAACTAGGGAGGGGCTTGTTCAAAGTGAAGGTGTTTTCTCCATGCAGGCTACAGTCTTTCTCATTCAATGTCCACATCCTTCCTTCTCAACAAGAAAAACATCATTGTGACCAAGTGTGCGTCTGTGTTCTTCACGCTTCATTGGGGAATCACACCCTGAGTCTCATTCTTTCTCTTTTGCTGCCCCCCCACCCCCACCGCCTGGCCAGCCTCACGTGTCCTCCCTGTAGCTCTCTCCTCATCTCCCCTTGATCGGACCATTCACTACTCTGGGCACATGGCAAGTGTTCAGAGTTCATTGCTACTGGTGCTGCTGTTGATGGTGTGGTTACAAAACACTGTCACCCCCCCTCCCCTCCATGACACCTCCTGTAGTTTTCTGGGTCAGGGGGAAGCATTTCAACACAGAAACCCTGTAGTCTACTGTAAAGAGCTTCTTCTCAGTCAGGCACATATTCTGTGACGGATGTTATATTTGTGGAAAAAAGATATTTTTATATATATATATATAAAACAAAACACTACCAGTCAAAAGTTTGGACACACTTTCTCATTCAAATGAATAGGAAAGTGTGTCCAGACTTTTGACTGGTAGTGTGTATATATAAGAAATATATGTAGTTTCTTATAGGGAGCAGCACTAATGTCAGTCTTTTTCTGTCTGCCTGTGAAAGGAAAAACTTTATATTTGCATCTATTAAAGTAGCCTTTATTGCCCTTTCAGACAACAGGCCTTCTTCATTCTTACTGTACCAAAAAATAACTGATTTTATAAACAGTCCCTATTCTTCTTTTAATATAATCATACTTTAAAAAAAAAAAAAACTATACACAAACATTATGTATTGTTATTGATTTCTCCATCTGTGTTATTTCTCATTACGTGATGTTCCGTAAGTACAGCACACAAAAAATGTTAGACACTTTATCTTTCCTGAAACCAGGTGCCGGTTTCTCTATGTTTGTATTCCTCGTATTGTGTTTCTCCTGTTTTTTTTGTTTTTTTTAATCATATGCGCACACACACACGCGCGCGCACAAATTGTAGGTCTGAGTATCCTCTGTGCTCTCATGCTCTGTTTCAGCTTGTCAGTGGCAGTAAATGTGCATAGACGTGCATACTGCCTCGGGCTAGCTCTTACATGCCCACCATCCCCCTGTGAACCTGCATTGTGCTGTTTATGGCTTTTCCTGTTCACTCTGTAGCAGCAACAGTTATTTTCATATTTACATTGTTCGCAGCAGACATAAATAAATTGAACCTTCTCCATCTGATGCTCCATGAACACTGTCATGTGTGTCCTGCCACTCTCTCTTCCACATTCGTGTAATCAGGTGAACTGTTGGGAAGTTCAAGTTTCTCCCTCAGAGAGGGATGGGACTGGCCCAAGGGATTTGTTTCCCCACAGTATATTCTTGCGTGTGTGCCATTTTCTTTCGGTTCACTTCTAGAGAGTAAAAACTTGGAGCACAATGGTCTCTGTCTGGGCTTTGACAATAGGCATTATGAATGGGGGTGAGAGAGTAGGGAGCAGTGGGGAGGGGCAGAAGGGGCTACCGGAAGCTCTCCTTGCTGTGGACTGTCATTTATTTGCATGCGTCACATTTAATGGAGCCCTTTGTTTTCAATTTATTTACTAAGTGAAAGCACTCAAAGGATCACCAGGTGAGAAATGGCAGCTGAGCAGCTTTAATTCACATAAACTGATGCTTAAAGTAGATTATAAATTGTCTGAAGACAAGTGTGGCATCATTTGTGGCTTGTGCAGGGAAAGGAGGTAGCTCAGGAGCAGCCTGGCTGAAGAGGAGGGAGGGGTATGATATCACCCTTTATCCCCTCTCCTATTGGGTACTGGGGGAGAAAGTGGGTGAGAGGTTGAGGGGTGTTGGGGAGGGGAATGGATGTTGGAAAGCAGTGAGGTGAATTCCTCGCCTGGCGGAAGATGAAGTGGCTTGTTCCAGGGGGGTGAAAGGCGCACTTTTAGGGAGAAGTGAAGTTAAATGTGGGCGAACGCTGTCAGAGTTTGTTTACCGACTCGACATAGATCTAAAATTGCTTTTCCCCTTCCCTCTTTCATTCAGTTTTAAATTGAGCAATAAAGTCTTGGCAGGGGAATTGTGGGGGTGGACTTAGTAGGTCCTCCCCCTCTGCCTATCTCACCACCAGCCCCTCGCTACTGTACGTACCCCGAGTTTCTCGCTCTTTGTTGGATGAAAGAGTGGCCCGCCATGCCTTAGAGTAACCCCAGTGCCTGTTTCTGTTAAGCCAATCATTATTACTTCCTGGTGTCTCTCCACTCCACCCACCAGCCTCCCCCGAACAGCTCAGGCCTTTTCTTCTCCTCCTCTGTCCCCGTGTGCGGCACCAACCCTGTGATCCAGTGTGATTCAGTCTTTTAACCAAACTCTTCCGTCTGGGATTTTACACTTTCACAAGTGGATTAGAGTTTTTATTCATGTTTTTCTGTTTGCTTCGTTGTATTCTGTATGTTTAAAGCTAAATCACTGGAAACCTTTAGTGATTTTTTTTTTGTTGTTGTTGTTGTAGTTGTTGTTGTTGTTGTTGTTGTTGTTTTTTGTTTTTTTTCCCCCAGTGCTGGTTCAATAGGAAACAAATCAATTCTTTTATACAGTTTTGGTGAGTTTATTTTATTGAATAGAAAATTCAGAAATAATGAATGACATTTGAATAATTGGCAATGAAATTAAATGAAATATCTTTTCTTTTTCATTGCTTTCCTCTCTTAATGCATTCAAAGGGGAGTTGCTTTTTGGTATTAGTGAAAATTGAATGTTTTTATTTATTTTTATATATATATATATATATATATATATATATATATAATGCTGAAAGTCAAGTAATGAATTAGCTGGCAACAGTCTTGATCAACTAGTCATTTATCAAGAAAAATTAAAGTCGGAACATTTGTTGGTTTCAGCTTCTAAAATGTGAGAGTTTACCGTTCAGTGCATTGAGTGGAGAAAACAAGAAATGAGAATATGTTTCCTTTGGCCCTGGGCATTTTTTCTTGTACTATTGTGAATCTTCACAGACTAAACATTTAATACAACAACAACTGAGAGAAGAACCAGCAGATGAGTCAGTATTAAAAGGATAGATATGATATCAGTTTATATCAACCTTGTGAGTTTCTTGAAAAGCAATAGCACCAAAGTGCCTTACAAGAAAATAAATAGTGGATGGTAAAAGTAATAAGTAGGAGAAACACCGAAGAACAAGATAAAAAATGCCTCAGGAGGAAAAATGTATTTTAAAAAATGTACTTGGCCACTGAATCTGCTGTCTTCTACACCTTTATAATTGTTTTGCCTCCTGAAGGAGATGCTGTACAGAGAAACTGTGTCATTTCCCTCTGCTTCATCACTTTTTTTTTTTTTTTTTTTACCCCCCCCTCCTTGTCTCTCAGTTATGCATTTCCAGGAGTGGTTACGGTCACTTCGCACCAGCGTGGGTCTCAAAGGGTCTGAATCGGAGGACTTGTGGAGTCTTCTGCCATCTCTGCCTCTGTCCTCCTTCTCTCTGTCCTCCCTGTCTCTGTCGCCCTCCTCTCTGCTGGGTTTAGGAGCCTTGGCCTCCCTCACTGCGTACTGGCTGGTGACCCGTCCTCGACCCATGCGTCCTCCCTGTGATCTACAAGCCCAGTCTGTGGCCGTAAATGTGAGTGGATCCTGGTCTCTGTTGGTGCTGTTGTGTTTAGATCTTGCCCACATCATTACGGACGGGGTGTTTTTAAGGTGTTTGACTACGGGGCTTGTCGTAGGGAGATCCCAGCTGCAGGCGATCAGCTCTTCTCAAAGATGACTCACTGCTGGAGTTTTACTATGATGACACCAAGACGGCCTACGACATGTTCCAGAGAGGCCTGAGGATCTCAGGTAATGACTGATCATCCCTGGCACCTTTCCCAACACATTCCATTCAACTTTATCCTACTTTTTACCGTGTACTCAAAGCTGACATTTAGCAGGACTCGGTGCCACAGCAAAAAATAAATATATCTACAAACCAAGGTGTGTTATCAGTAAAAATTAAAATGCCACAGACATGTCCTCAATTGTACATATGTATGCGCTGAGGTGATGCTGCTGTCTTGTGCCCTTTAGGAAGTGGTCCATGTCTTGGCTTCAGGAAGCCAGGCCAGCCTTACCAGTGGATCTCCTATACCGAGGTCTGATATAGTGTCATCTTTTGATTCTCCAGTTGTCGAGGTTTTCCATTGTGTGACTCTGAGTCTCTGATCCTTCAGGTAGCGGAGCAGGCCCAGGTGCTGGGCTCTGGGCTCTTGGCTAAAGGCTGCCAGCCGAACCCACAGCAGTTTGTTGGGATATTTGCACAAAACAGACCAGAGGTATGAACTCATCCCACATTGGTGAGAAACCGTGAGATTTGGAGATTTTGTGTATAGTCTAGATTCTTGATCTTCCAAGACTGCTCTAATTCAAAATGATCTCTCCTCTGAGTAGGACTTCATATATTCTCTTACACACATGTCCATGGAGAGTCAGTTTTGATTATCCTATAGCCGGGCTCACTGGGATCTATGACTTTTAATAATAAAATGGGATTTTTGTTTGTCTTCGTCCCAGAAGTGTGTTTGCCTCCTTTCATGCTGGTGATGAAACTGGGTCTCCAGGGCAGCTAATGCTGGAAAATGTCTCAGTTTCATGTATCACTTCTGATATTTAGACTGTCAAGTTATGTGTGATGTTTACTACAACTGAGTGCTGTCCCCTAACTTGAAAAGGTCCAACTGTTTGCCCAGAGTTTCACTGTGACTTCACTCAGTTCATCCAATGATCAGACACAAACTTTCTTTATCCTTTTATTTTGGATTCAGGATTTGCTTTGTCACATTGGTTTAGATTAGATTAGATTAGTTTAGATTAGGTGAAAAACCTTTGATAAAGTAGAAATAATAGGCAGTTACTACATAATGCAGTACAATATTACAAACAAAATAACATTCTTACAAAATGATAGCCTATGTAACAACCAACTCAATTATCAAACAATAAATTATCAAACAATCAATTAATTGATTTTCAAAGATATCAAACACAGAGAAACATAGGCCTACAATAAACAATGAACAATCAAAGTCATTTCTCACCGGCAGTCGCTCTGGAGTTTTGCAAGCAGTTGGTATAGCACAGCACACTGTAGCAGGCAAGTCTCTCCTACAACAGTGTTTGTTGGAATGAATTTCTCTCTGGAGCTGCCTGACTAAAAAGGGTGGTGAGGACTTCAGGTGAGGTGATTTGTGATTGTCCTCCGCTGGTAGCAATTGACTACCTGCAATAACTAGTTCTTCCTCTGGGGGAGAAATGTGTGGTCTTTGCCATGTTGTGACTGTGGGAGAAATAGGGCTTTTTCTTTTGTGATATGGTTTTCAGTGCAAACAACAACACATAGACAACTGATTCAACAAGTACTCAGGAGTGAGGGGAGTTTTGAAACGCCTAACAGTGCTGCTCTGTCTCCCTCTGCTGCCAACAGTGGATCATCTCAGAGCTGGCCTGCTACACTTACTCCATGGCAGTGGTGCCTCTGTATGACACTCTGGGGCTGGAGGCCATGGTCCACATACTCAACCTGGGTGAGGAAAAACCTGCACATAGAAATAAATCAATACACCATAAATGAGATCTTACTATTGTTATTTAAGGGATTAGTTCACTGCAAAATGTCAAGATAGCCATCGGTGGTGTGTCTGCCAGCCTCCTATATCAAATCTGATTTGATTGAAATAATACAGGATGATCTTTCTCTCCCTTATGAAGACTTTTATATGTTATGTTTTATGTATAATCTGAGAAACTATAGGGGATGAGGTCTGTATGTATTATGGTGGAAACAGCAGTTGGAGGAGAACTCAGACTCTTTACTTAAGGTCAAGTACTTGTAAAAACCCTTGAAGGAAAGGTACTTGCATGATTTCACAATCTTACTTGAATAAAAGTACAGATGTGTTATTATCAGTGTACTTGAAGATTAAACACTAGGTTTGCTGGTACTACAGGAAAAAAACTACGTATATTCTTTTCTTTGATGCCTAATCTCTTTCTTTCTTCATTTCACATATTTTGGTCTCAAAGACCAGAGAGACAATAATTTTTTTTTATTGGTTACAAAATGTTACAGACCATTGGTTTGATCTTCAACAAATATTGGAATTCACAAGCTCATTACGTATTTTTAATTTAAGCTTATAAAGTAATAAATAATTGCAGTTGCAATTGTTACATAAACAGAATCCGAGTATGGAAGAACTAAAGCAGCAGAAAATAGCCACATGAGTGTGATTCCTGTGTGAATGTCCTCACTTACTTTATATAATTACTGTATTACATCTGTTTTTCATATTAATTAGTGGAGAGATAGTAGTAGAAGGTATTCCTTAATATGTGGGCCTATATATTATTGGCCTTCCATAGTGCTGTCTCTGCATCTGTTCTTGGATTTCACAGTAAACAGTGACAGTAAAGTTTAGATCATCTGTGTGTCGTGGTGCATTGTTAGCGGAGATCTCTCTGGTGATCTGTGACCGCGAGGAGAAGGCAGCGTCTCTGTTGGAGAACAAGGAGAAAGGCGTGACTCCCAAGCTGTCCTGCCTGGTCCTCTTCAATGACTTCAGCGAGGCCTTTGTGGAGAGGGCGAAGAGCAGCGAGGTGGAGGTTTTGAAACTGGAGCAGCTCATGGTGAGCAGGGTGGAAGGACTAAATCCCTATAATGCAGACTCATTTCAATTTCTCCCCTTTAATCAATGCTGATATGTAAATTAACATGAATGACTCATCTTTGTCCACGTCGTAGGACCTGGGAAGGCAGAACCTCAAAGATCCTGTGGTGAGTTTATCGTCTCTTAGCTGCTGTGTCACCGCATCAAACTGGTTCAAGTAAATACCTAATCCCCCTCTAAATGCTAGGTTGGCAGTTTATTGTTGCTCCTGTCCCATAAGATATCATTAACACTCACTTGTAAACAGGGCTTAAATTAAGAGTGGAGGAAGCCCGTTGTCATATTCTCATATTTTATTGCTGCCTGCTGTAGCCGCCCCAGCCCCAGGATCTGGCCGTGGTTTGCTTCACAAGTGGAACCACAGGTATCGTCTGATCTCATAAGTCTCCCCATAATTATCCTTCACTCACATCATTTGATAAGTGTCCTTCAGTGCCCACTAGCAACCTCTCATTGTGGCACTGCTTTAGTTTCCTTTGCTGCGCAGAGCACTGCAATAATGTCTTGTTTATTTATCCAGGAAAGCCCAAGGGAGCCATGATCACCCACGGCAACATCGCCTCCAACACTTCCTCTGTCATTAAGATCCTGGAGGTCTGTCTAAACTTCCACCTCCTTGTCTAATTGAGAACAGCCTCATAGCTTCCATCACTTCCCATCTGCTTGTGTCTCTGTATCTCAAAGCTGCCCCTCTCCCTGCTGTGTCTAATGGTATGATTAATTGGGTGTTTGATTGCCCCTGTCGCTGCAAGGTACTTTAACTAATTGCCCCAGTATAAAGATTCAGCTATCTTAACTGCTGTTGAAAAAGCCATACAACATGTTTGATTGCTTGCGAGGCTTCAGCGTATGCTGCTGCCTGAACTTTATCTCTCCCTGGTGTTTTGCTCATTTTTATGTCTCGTTTCCTTCCAGGGTTCATTTGTGATCCAGCGAGAGGATGTGTCGATCTCGTACCTGCCACTTGCCCACATGTTTGAGAGGATGATTCAGGTAGATGATTTGCTCAGATGTTTCCCTTTTTGATCGTTGTGTGTTTATGTGTAAACCCCAAATTAAGACCATTTCTGTCACAGGTCTCCATGTTCTGCCACGGGGCCAGAGTAGGATTCTACCAAGGGGACATTTCTCTTCTCATGGACGACATTAAAACTCTAAAACCCACCTTCTTTCCTGTTGTGCCTCGATTGCTCAACCGCATTTACGACAAGGTTAGCAAATACACATATATAAACTTGTGCAGGTTGGCCGGAGGGTCACGTTCTAAAACCTTGTTTTATGTTGATGTCCATTGCGTCCAATTTCCCCAAAGATCCTGGGCTCTGTGACATCTCCGTTGCGACGGGCTTTACTTCACTATGCAGTGAGGAGAAAGCAGGCAGAGCTCAGTAGTGGGGTTGTACGCAACAACAGCCTGTGGGACAAACTGGTGTTCAACAGGATTCAGGTTAGTAGCTGCTCCGGACTTCATTTTATATTTGTTGTCAGCTTTTCTCCTTTCTTTTTCTGTTCTTCCAGGACTTTATTATTTATGTTTGGTAGTACTTAACACCATGCTACCGGCAGCCTTTCAAACAGAGAACAAATTTGTACCCAAACTTCACAAGAGAAGCACAACTATTCCAGTAATGAGTGCCAAATTCACACAGAGCATATTGGCCCTGTGGGAGTGTATTGGAGAAGTGTGCACACAGGCAAACAAGAGCTGAAAGATTCTGGCTCGGTATCGTCAATGCAGATGGGAGATAGGACCAAGGTTGAAAATGGTTAGAATGGAAATTAGCACAATATGATAGTGTTTGAGCTATTTTACACAAATGTTGTTTGTACTTCCTTTGTTCCAGGCCAGTTTAGGAGGCAATCTGCGGTTTGCTCTGACGGCTTCAGCACCCATCTCCCCCACAGTGCTGTCCTTCCTCCGGGCCACTCTGGGCTGTCTGATATTTGAGGGTTATGGTCAGACGGAGTGCACTGCGGGCTGCACCTTCTCCATGCCGGGAGACTGGAGCGCAGGTAAGACGGCGTCACCTTCTCTGTTGCTCGTACTTTTGTGTCCATGTTGGTCACGCTTGGCGTCGTGTTTGTGCATCTGTCAGGTCACGTTGGCGCTCCTTTACCCTGTGCCATGGTGAAACTGGTCGACATTCCTGACATGAAATACTATGCTAACAACGGAGAGGGAGAGGTGAGTCTGATCATATGATCATATTATTCATATTACCAGAGTATGTGCTGCCTGTTGATGGTTTTTCTCCGGAGTTAGATCTGCATCCGTGGCCCCAGTGTGTTCAGAGGCTACTTGAGGGACCCAGAAAAGACGGCTGAGGCCCTGGACAGTGATGGCTGGCTGCACAGTGGGGATGTTGGCCAGTGGCTTCCAGTAAGATTAAAGAAAATCATCAGCCAATGGGTGGTCTGTGTAATATGTGTATAAATATTTTCACATATTTCCTGTTACCAAACATTTTGTAATTTTTGCTCTGCCAGAATGGGACACTACGCATCATTGACAGAAAGAAGCACATCTTCAAGTTGTCCCAGGGAGAGTACATTGCTCCGGAGAAGATCGAAAATGTCCTCATGCGTTGTGTTCCTGTGCTCCAGGTGTTTGTGCATGGAGATAGCTTACAGGTAGCAAGCTATTGTGACCTGATTCCTATTGATTTTATCATTGCACCAAACATTTGTGGAGGTGCCTGTTTAAAGATGTGATTTTCTTTGTTACCAGTCTTATCTCATAGGCATAGTTGTGCCTGACCCTGAGGTGTTTGTGGACTGGGCTAAAGAACAAGGCTTTGTGGGGTCTTACGAGGAGCTGTGCCAGAATCCAGTATGAAAAATCTTTTTGAAATTTTGAAACATCCCTTTTAATATGATTGCTTGAGCCTCCTCTATGGATTCTAAAAAAATGTGCCTGGTCATCTGTCTTCCATCAGGATGTAAAGAAAGCAGTATTAGAGGACATGAAAGCCATGGGGAAGGAGGCGGGGTTGAAATCCTTTGAACAAGTGAGAAATCTTTACAGACTCGCAAGCGACTAACATCCCGATGTGGACTCTAATGGGGGATTTATCATGTCCTCTCCTCCTTTCAGGTCAAGGACCTTTACTTGCATCCAGAGACATTCAGTGTTGCCAACGGCCTCCTCACACCCACCCTGAAGAGCAGACGTGCCGACATCCGCAGAGTCTTTCAGGAACAGATATCAAGCATGTACAGCAAAACAGGCATTTAAAAGACTCTACTCAGTAATTCACACACAGCACCTGAGGGTTACTGATGTACAATAAGGGGGGAAAAAGACGAGGGACCCTGAGGGTAGATCTTGAATTAACATCCAGCAGTGCCTCATCTAAAATAAACAAGTGGATTTGTTTTGGAATAATGGTATTTTGCTTCAAAGAAGTTTTAATTCTCATCCACCATGTCCAGCAAAGTCTTGCACTTAATTAACTTTTCACATGAAAATAACACAGAATGGGACCAAACCATTTTATTCTTCTTCTATTATTCTATTTAATGTTGAGAGTCATGGGGAGACTTTGCTGTGATATAAATTATTGTATAGCTGTAGAGAAGAATTACAGAAGCTATTAGGGAGCAACCTGCACAAATAGTAACATTTTATTTTTACACTGCTCCGTTCTTTTCCCAAGCAAGGATCTTCAAAGGGACACTGAACTTGTATTAGTTGTAGGTTTTTGTTTTAAGGTCAGAACATCATCGCGGTTTAAACTTTTCATGAACATTTTTGATCCCGATGGTCATGTTTCTGTGACTGGTTTTGGAGGATTTGCTAAACTGGTTTGATCATGTAATCTTTCAGCTGAATTTCCACTAATGAGGACATCAACCAGCAATGAACTGTGTAAAGAAAACGGCTGTATTGTAAATACTGCTTTTATTGATATTTGTTGACAAGACACTACTGACTAATTCCAGTAAAGCAAAACTGAAAAGAAATAAAGATTAGTAACTCCAAAGTCTTTTTGTGATTAAATTACAGCATGTTTGGCTTCCTGCTGGGCAAAAATATGGAATGGATAAGCAAATGATTGTAGACACTATTTCTACTGTCACTGTTCATTTATTTCATGATTACCTACACATTAAGGCGATAGCTGAAAACAGTCTTAACAGATACTGGTATTAATACATTTTAAAAGCCTAAAAAAAAAACCCAACAACCCAACCCTAAATGTTAAAGTAGTCACTTGGTAAAAAAAAATAATAAAAAAATCAACTTCTCCAACTTAGACTGACTTAGAAAACCCCTTCATTAATACACCTTTTTACTTGTAAGTCTAGCAGTTACACACAAAATGACACAAAGAAGAAACTTTTACAGTCTAAACTGGACTGCTGAAGAATAAATAGTCAACTTATTGGAAAGATGCCTCAGAAAAAATCCACTTGTGTGTTATGAGAGCAAGTAGTGCATGTACGTCACCATATAGCCTCGTTAACTATAGCATGATAACCATACTGAGGCTGTCCCTGATGATAAGGTGGAAACAAAGGAGTGCAATGACAGTATGATTTGGTCCAAAAACAAGAAAAGCCAAAAACTGTTGGCTTCCAAACCCTGGTGTTAAGGGAACAGAGAAAGGGCTTTCTCGTGAGTGCCAACAATGTGTGAGGCTCTTTGCTAACAGACGAACTGAAGCGCCAACAATAGAACAAAGGATGGATGGTGCAACTTAAAGGAAACCATGTGTCATAATCAGTATTCCCCACTAGAGGGAGCTCAAGCCTTTGTTTTGGACAGCGGTTTGATTATGATGGCAGCTAGTTTTCCTCAATGCTCCTGCACAGGCACAATCTCACTTCACACAAGTTTACAGGTTACATCTGCACACAAGACAATGGAGGCACAGACTGCACAGGTGATGTTTGCAGTAGAATAAATTCCCATCAAAGACCCTCACACACCATGGCGCAGAGCTAAACTTAGAGATAACCAACAAAGGCCAAATACAGAAATATATTTTTTGCCGATAACTTCCAGTATCTTACATAACATTCACTCTGCACTGTTTGTAATTTCAAAGTTAGGTAATAAAAACTATGTTTCACAGTTTGTTGGAAACAAAGTAGAAATGAAAGACAAAACATTTCCTTGCTTGTTTCCTACATTAGAAACAAAATGCTTATAGACATTCTCTGAAACCAAGAAGTGTAACCCTGTTAATTTGTTCTGACAAGAGCTGTTTGATTCCTTCACTAAAAAAAAAACAAAAAAAAACATTTGGCTTATAATGTTGCACTTGGCTGATGGCTTTGTTAATGTGGCATTTTAGCTGCAGAGTTGCAGAGTTTTTGTACTCAGAATGAAACATGGGAGTGTAGTGCAAAAGGAAGGGGGGGTGATGAGGCCACAAGGAAACAAACTGATAATCAGGTTAAGACCATCGCTGTCCATTTGAACTGTGCGGAGGAGCCTGAAAAGAGTGCAATCCATTCAGAAAGGCATGAAAGGAGCCCTTCCCCGTTTTCGGTTTTCCTCCCTCAGTCGTCGGCGACAATGGACAAAGCACGCAACTCGCTGAGCTTGGCCTCAGTCTCTCTCTCTCTTTGCTCATCAGTCAGCCCTGCCTGGTCAATCTGGTCTGTTAACTCGCTGAAGATCTTGTACATTTCAGTGAAATACACCACCTAAAGGGCAGGAGAAAAGAGAAAAAGCTGTAATTGCAGAAAAAGTCCCGTCTGTCCTCTGATGTAAAGATGTGGTCAGTCCACAGACCCTTTCTTAGATGCCTGTCAGGAAGAATTCTGCTCCACTTGTACAATCTAACCTTGGTTTTAAGTCAGAAGCTGCTGGTCTCATACCTTTTCAACTCTGCTAATGAGAACTGATTCGAGAGGAGAAGAGGGAGCCCTCAGATATCAAACAACTCCGACAAAGCCCCAAAAACCCCGAACTTCAGTGGGTAGTGACCCTGCTTTTCTCTCCCAATCTGAACAAGAGATAGAGGGTGTTCACTGAAAGCTTTTTTGACACTTCCCACCCCTGCTTCTCCCCCTTAGTTCATGAGTCAGGCTCCCTAGAGAGTTGCTTTGATGATTAATAGACTTTAATCACATTACAAGACTCCAGAAGAGTAGGCAGAGAAAAAAAGTACTGGGAAATACAACCCCTTGAAACCCACACACACATCTCAATATTTATTCACACAGTGATGCAGACGATACAATGCTCTTAATGGGGCATCACTGGCTTCTCAGAAATTCCATGCGTGTCCTATTGTAGAATGAAACTGCCAAGACCAACCAAGGTACCAGTGGGAGAGAAACTTTTGCAGTGGGTCACGGGAGAATAAGGGCTAGGTCAAGTCTGACATAAAATAAAAATCAAGCATCTTTCATAGAAATAACATTTATCTTGCTGTAATCAACAGATTTGACGTTGACAGCCAAAAGTTTTTTAAAATCCCATCTGAGTTCTCAGACTGAAAGACCTTTGTATGTTTATACCAATATTTGCCACCTAAGCCACATGAGTGGGCCATAAGTATTGGGTTACTGCGGTTTGTGGAGGTAAAGCGGATATATTTATTTAATTTTTTTTATTTATTTTTTTTTTAACCAAGTGGTTTGTTGAGATGGCCGTCGGAAATGTTCATATGACCAGTGATGATAATGTACAACAGATCGGTGTCTGGGTGTCTTCTGTAGCAAAGACACACTACTATTCTAATTAGTTGACTCACCACAAGGAATAAACGCAGCCTCACACAACTGTGACCACCTACAATACAAAAAAGAGCCTTTGGGTACAGCAGAGCTATAATTTACAGGATTCTGTCTAAGCATTTTAACATACCATAGTCCCAGCTGCTCAATGTTTATACAGAGGTTACACTTAAACTACAAAAATAACTAAGTCCAGAAAGTCCTTAATGAATGCAATCACTGTGTTAGGAGACAAAGAGAATCAACTGGAAAAAAACAGACAAAGAAAGTAATATTGCAAGTGTTTGTTAAAATGAACACACGCAGCGGAGATTTCAGAATAGAGGGGGGGAAAATATCAAGACAATGTCTCAATTCATCAGCATCTGTACAGGTGGACTGGTCAGCCATTGACAGTCACTGGACAGGACTTATGGTCATGGAGCTGAAGGCTCACAACAAAGGCAGTCTTTGTGCCTTTTCCTGCTGCTGCTGGGAGAGAAGGGAGTGGAAGATGAAACCGATCACATGCAGCAAGGCTGGGGATGAGGTCCACTGGTCCACTGACCACCCACGTGTGGTTGTGTGTATGTGTGTAAACGTGTAAATACTCATTCATGTGCATGAACAACATGAATAAAGATGATTTAGACGGAATGAAACGGCTAGCGTGAGCAACAGGAGCGCATTCAACATACCAAGTCAGGTAAAGGGTAAAATGTAATGTAACCTGAAAATTATAATCTGATTTTAGATTTGTGGAAATCGTTTGAATTAGTTACAACTGATTCCTTTAGTTTGCTAATTTTAAGATCAAAGAAAATTATACAACTTCCAAAACTGCCATTAAGTCTGGGCTAATCTAGTTTACTAATTACAAGTATGCCAGTGGCTGCCCCAAGGAGGAAATGACATGACCAGTCAGGTCTGGGGTGGGGGAGGGGGACATGGTGGCGCTAACTTGAGACACCCAGCTGTTTTAAGAGAGGCTTCAGGTTAGAAGAAGGCTTGCAGGACAGCAGTGGAGCCAGACTGATGAGGTGTGCCTTGGCTAAACACAGTAGTGTGGGCCTTCATTGGGCGTTAATCACATTAGGACAGCATGGAAGGAGACAGACTACAGGATTATACACTCCCTACCATCAGACACTTTACCCACTGCTTAACCAAGGCTCACAGGGAAAAACAGCACACTTTGGGTTGGATGTGTGCATGCATGTGTGAGCGCCTCTTTGTGTTGCAGGGCGGTGGGGGTCACTAACCTGTGCTCGGATGAGCGCCTCAAAGCTGGGCTGAAAGTAGTCAATGCGGCTGTGGTAGAACTTTGGCATCTCATCCAGCAGCTGCTTGTTTTTGACCTCGAAGTCTTCCCTAACAGGCCGGAGCTCTTCTCTTGCCTGTAGTGAAGAGGAAAGAGAGAAAACAAAAAAAAAGGCCACCAGTGGTCACTATTCAGTTTTGACTTCAGAGGTCATCCCCTTGTTCCACTCAAGTTAGCTCATATTATAATTAACGCTACACATTTTTCCACAAGGTCCACGTCTGAGAGAAACAAGTTTCAAATAAATTCAGCACTGAGCCATCATTAGTATCTCTTTTCAGATCGTTCAAGGATAATTTCCTAATTCCCATGAAGAAGCAGTGCAAAAAAAGGCTGTAATCACGACAACAGTGAGGAGGAGTGGGTAATGTGGGCAGACTTGGCTGTGAGTGGACTCCAGCACCACTGATCTGTGTGTGAATGTATTAGTGGGTAGTCTACTGTAGGCATGGAGTTATGGACTGCACAATGACTATGTGTGAGAGGGTGAGAATTTTTATTAAGGGGAAGGAGGGAGTTGCTATATTCAAACTGTAACATATTGTTTATCTGCTGCATAATGGTGGGGTCCCTTCACCTTAGTTTTCTTTACAGATTCCAGTTAAAACGGCATACGTGTGTTTTGTGAGGATCATTACTTTAAGTGCACCGGGATTCAAAGGGCAGGGATGGAGGGGCCTCTTCAAGGCTTTGTTCCCCTGACAGTGCTTTTCTCATTGTGTGTGGGTGGCTCACCATGTGAGGATGTGTTAGAGGCAATAGCATAGGCAACACTGCAGCGCTATCTGTGAATGTGTGCGCTTCTGTATTGGCCTCGTGTGTGTGCGCATGTGTGTCTACAATTCTCAATTACGTGCCTGTATATGTGCAGCACTGCCTTTTTGAAAAGACACTACTTGAGAGCCTGGTAGCTTGCGTGGGTGAAGGAGTGCACATGTACAGTATGCATGTGCTCAACTATTTTTGTTCATATCCAGTCAGCATTTGTCTTTTTCCACTTATTGTGCTCAATTCACAATACGTACAACGTGTAAGAGTAAGTGAACTTTGCTCTTCTGCAGATAGAGGGAGCATTCAAGTGGACTGGCATGTGCTCTGATCCAAGCTTTAAAACACAGTACCTGATGTAGTTTGACCATGCCGGGCCCGGTTCTTTCTTTCTCTTCATACTTCTCCACTTTGGACTGCAGCCGTTTGTAGTCCTGCAGTGCCTGTTCCCGACGTTTCACTGCCATGTTGAGGCTGGGAAACACGCCACTGTACCTGCAAGACAGGTAAAGACAACCTTAGACATCTATGATACAAACCAAAGGACACCAAACAGGGAACGAACACACACACACACACACACACACACACACACACACACACACACACACACACACACACACACACACACACACACACACACACACACACACAGGCACAGGCACAGGCACACACACGGGCACGCAGCATGTATGCAAACACAAAATGCCAGGACGTTCTCACCAGGGAGTTCAACTGAAAATCAAAGAAACCAAAATTACTGAAATCAATAAAATAGCTTTTCTTGCTCTACAAAATTTGTAGGAATGCATTCTGCATTGCATCCAATCTTAATAGAAGTCATTATGAATTAATAAACCCCTCTCCTCAATATCTTATTGTAGAGGTACTCTCAAACCCCAGAGGACAGCTCTGCATTAAGCTTCCTCTAATCTATTATCTAATTACTGTAGTTCAAAATGGCATGAAACAATTCATTTTGTGACAATTATCATATTCCAAATGAAAATATATTCTTGCAACGAGAATCCTAGTCTTCAGCACTAAAAATAGGAAAACATTCATCTGTAACTTAGCAACAGGAGTCTGAGCCTCATCCTGGGACTTGTTGCACTGGTTTTGTGGCTGCGTTAAACGGGAAGCAGAAATACTGCAATATTGTAAATATTCAACCTAATAACATTCAATAAAAAACATAAAAATTTAAGTTAACATACCTGGGTAATCTATAGCAACATCAGTATCCTTATATACATCATTTTCTTAATCTCAGGCAGGTTTTTTATTTTTTTATTTTTATGTACTCTTTTGTTTTAAAAGACAATGAATATTACAACTAATATTACAGAAGAGTGACTCCGGAAAGCTGCAACTCCAGCAATGAGCAAAGCAAAATTATAACTAAGAAATTTTGGCCTAATTTTGCCCTTGATGAGATGTAAACACAAACCAACGGCAGTGTTCTTAAAAAGTATGCCACAAGGTTATCCACACAGGTGTCTGTAAAATGTGAGTCAGTAATAAAAGCAAATGTAATGAAGAGTCAGATCTAGCTTTTTTTTTTTTTTGAATGACTCATTTAAAGCATTTCATCAAGCATGTAGGCACACTACTACAATAGTTTTAATGTGCATCTCTGTCTATAGAGTTATTAGCCACAAAATGTGTGGGCTTCATGGTTTACATCTCTCTCCATGCCCATCTGTGCCCTGCTCGCTTAAGCAGACGAGGGAGCTACTGAGAACCTTTTGACCGATTGTGAAATCATATATTTACGGCTGTGTCTGCCCTTGTGCACCTTGGTGGTGGTGGTGGTGTTGGGGGGGATAGAAAATGACCTGAAATGAGGCTCAGTCTTAGACAAGCAGGGCTTGTTTCTGACAGGAAGTTAAGCAAGGAGTGGTCTTGTGGCGTTTGAGTGACATCACGGAGCTCAACTCAGCCCAGCCCCACAGCCCACGCTCTGCCGCTATTTATAAAATACCACTTTGGCCCAGTTTATGGCAGGGGTGGATGCTGATCCTCAAGTCTACTATCTGCTCCAGTGTACACATACTTGAAGTGCCAAGGGATTATGTAACTGCCCCCTAGGCATGACTGCTCTCCAGCACAATCCTATTGGTTGATGAAAACACAGCAGCAGGCCAACTTTCAGACGACAAAGTGGCTGATTGCACTCTCACCTGCATAATTCACCTGGCACAACGATGCAATTTCCTCATGATGCACAACACTGCCAGGAACTGCCATGTTTCAGCACACTGAGCAACTTAAGGGCCACTGCTTTCCTGGCGCGGAAGAAAGAGGAAGAGCTAGACACAAAGCCAATTGCTTGTTAACTCATTTCTGTCGTTTCTATGCTGGATACTGATGTCTCACTGTTACATTCAGGGACCTTCTCTGTCCAGAAGTTACAGTGACTCAGCTGTGTCATTTTCTCCCACACAAGAATGTGCAGCAGAATATGACCATGGTTGAAGGTGACATCCATTGTAATGTCATTTTGGTCTATAACTGTCCGGACACTGGACATTTCCCTCGATGTCCTGACCTTGGCTGGACAACTACCAGTCAGTCGGCTAGATCTGAATTTGCGGTCAGCCTCGCCTGAATGAGGTCTTATGCTGGTTGAGGCCTGTACAGAGGCCAAGGGCACACCACTGTCCATGTGACAGGTCAGGGTGTGGTAAACAGGCTAAATGGAAATAGCATCTGGACCAGAGAGTGTGTTTATGAGCAGCTGCCAATCCACAGACAGGCCAGTCTGACCCATCAGCCAAACCCAAGTCTGGTCTAGACACCCTCAGTCTACGAGGCTGGCTGTTCCTCTTGACTATCACAGTCACATAACCCACTACTGCAAAACACACAGGGCAAACCACTAAAAATATAGGAAAGGGAATTGTTTATGTGCAAATAACCACCTCCAATGTGTCACAGGCTGAGATGAAAACTTAAGAGTGTCAGACAAGTTTACATCATGTGGCAAGTCTTCAGTTCAAATATGCTACCACCTGTGGTATAAATGGTTTAAGAGCAATGAACCTTGGGAAAGTGTGTGCTCCAGTGACGTACATGCCAAGCCTCCTTTGTCTCAGAAGAAGGAGTTAGATCTGCTGTAACTTGCCTGGTGCTTTTTTGATAAAAACTCAGACAACTTGCAGAGCCTGGATACACAATAAACAAGATAAGATGGGAAAACTTCACAGCAAACCTCTTGGCTAAAGGGCAACCTTAAATTAAAATTTTTGTTGTTACAGTTACAAATTTAACAACAACTTCAATCACTACTCCCACCACAAAACTGCAACGACCACCACCGCTAAGGTGAAATACAACTGTCAGCTCCAAGCTTCATAACCTGCTATGGTCACATGGTCTTCCTCTGATCGAGAGAGGTGAAGGTGGTGTGTCCAGCCAGAGCAAAACACAGGGCAGAGGTCTCAAAACAGGAGTAAATTCTGTCTCACCCAAAAGAGCAATGAAGCAGAAAGGGCTAGGTTAGGAGGCCCAGATAACACAAATTCCACAATGCCCACGCACTCCCCTCCCCACACATAAACACAAGTGATGTCACTCTGTAACCCTGCTGAGTGGATGAGAGAGAGAGAAAAAGATAGGGGGGAGAGAGACGGGGGGTCTGCCTCTTTTTCATGTGTTTACAGTGCATTTTACCACACTAAGAATTAAGGATAGGTGCCAAAATTTTAAACCCACAAACACATGAACACACACACACACACACACACACACACACACACACACCATTCAAGGTCTTCCATTAACATTAACGTTCTTTCTCTAATTTCCTTTAGAGTGACACAAGATCACCAATAGAGTATTTTGAGACTAAGTAAATAAAAAATATTCATTAGCGAAGGACTAATGGAATCTTAATGGAAGCTTTAAAGTACAGTAGCTTTTGTGTTTCAATTTTCTATACAACACACTTACAAACTAATAACTAATAGTGCTGTATTTTTAAGGAGGGGAAAAAGTTAATGATGAGGTCAGTTTAGCTTGGCTTTAAAACTCATTTATGAACTTACTTCCTCTGCTCTATTTTAGAATCATGTAAATGCCTAAATTTATGGTCTAAAATACCATCTTTGTGAGACTATGCCTTCTCCAAAATCCGGGCTGCTGTTTGTGTATCCCCATGTAGGTTTGTGTGAGAGCATGCACTGTCCTGAGACAGTTCTCCTCCTCAACCAATCCACGGCTAAGGGCCCAGGAAGCTGGGCCCTCTGCCATATTCTGAACCTGCCCACACGTCCGCCTGCCGCCCACCAGGAAGAGGAAATTAGAACCATTCCATCCTGTCATTGCTCCACCACCAGAGCACACGAGGAAGAGAGGTCTTAACACACACTCACAGACACAAACACTGACACAACCTTTTCATGTGTTACAGAGGAATCTCTTCACAATGGTTACTAAACAAAAAAAGAAGAAGAAGAAGAAAAAAAAAAGTACATTTATGGGTGAGAAATTTCAACATAAACTTATTAATAGAAACATATGCAGTTGTCTTTTACAAAGCATATGCTGAATCTCCTGGGAGGAGCCGAGTGGAGGAAGCAAAACCTTAACAAGCGCTCCGGAAGAGGGGTGGGATAGTCCAACCACTCCCTTCAGTACCTCTGCTTTGCATGTACATGTGCACACTGTGTATGCCTGTGTGTTGTGTGCGTGTTAGAAAAAGTAAGACTTGAGGAATGGAATAGCACTCATTGCTTGCTCCAATGGGGGCGAGTATTAGGAATGAGAAGCAAATAAACTTTCTTCCAGACACCACCACTGCTCACTCCACAGTTCACTTTTACAATCTGTATTACTACACTGCAGGCCTTCCTGTGGTCATGCACTGCAGCTGTATTTTTCAACCTATGCGTTTCAAGAGCAGAGCAAGGTCAAATTAAAAAAAATGATACAGATCAGTGAACTTGGTCTAACCATATGTATTTACCACATCAAGATCATTAAGCCACAAAACTAAACTACATTGCTTTTCCAATACTTACTCCTGTAATTTTGCAATGCTTTTAAAATTCACTTTATGGTCCTCTGTGAATATTTCAAACTTTCTTTGAGTGTACACAAATATTAAACTTATCGTCAGTTATTGGATTTTGGGTAGAGAAACAATTTGAAGCCAACTTTGAAAATACAGTAGCAACAAAAAAGTTCCAATTAGAGTACAGGAATTAAAAATGGATACTTACTTTTTCAGAGGGTCGATAACGGTCTTCTGTATCTGGTTGACCTGTAATAAAAAGAACAAATGTTAATGAAAACAAGCTGCCCCTGTACATCAAGGAATTAACATTATCATTTGGTATTCACTGTCAAATTGAGTTACATCAAAATTAAACTCAGAGCAAAATAGCTTCTACATCTCTCCCTCATTAGCTGCAAAGTAATGCCGCAGCACAAACATCAACAATCGTGTTTATTTCAAACAGAGCACTCAAGAAAAAGGGGAGGGGGGTTTGCAAAGAAACTTTCATGACGTTGACTTTTATTGTACACAAGCCCTGAGGAGAAACCCCTGAATATTCATTGAGCTTACAATACAAAAGCATGGAACTGTCAGGGGACGGACATGAAAGCAAAGCCCAACTGATTTCAAATCCTGTGGAGGGTGGGTTGCCTTACAAGATGAAAGTTCTTTGCAAACAAACATTTTAACAATAACAGTTTATATTTTCTTGCATTCTCCTTCTGGTTGCCAGAACTGACAGGGGAGGGAATGAGGGGAAGGGGGTGTTAAATGGAAGTAAATGAACATCTCATCTTGAGGCCTCCAGCCCCAGCACCAGGTCTCATTGACAGAAGTTGGCACACAATTAATAAAGTTTCCAGTGTCATTTACATTGCAGATTCAAAATGAATTCTACTACTAGATCTCCTAGCATAACAGAACGCTAAGTTAACCAGGCAATCGAGTCAAGTGAAGAGTAAATGCTAAGAGCAGCAAAGGAGAATTTGAAGCAGGGAGATATGAAGTGACAGCTGCATGAGAACAGTGAGCAGCTCCTGTAATCATATGTTCACTTACTATTGGAAGGACAGTCAATCACACAACAACAAGGAACAACAAGGAAGCAAGATCGCAGCTGTGCTTTGTAAAAATGCCCTGACCATCTCTGAGAACATACAGCAACGCTCACTGCTTCACACGGGCAGATTTCCAAGTACAAAATGGTTGATTGTGGTTTGAGGGAAAAGAGAGAACCAATAACAAATAAGTACATGGGAATTCACATTTTCTTTGTTTTACATATTCACACCACCACCACTCCCCCCCTTCCACGGCTGGAGCGTTGCTGCTTCTAAGGTGAGAGCATGCAGCGAGGAGGGAGAACAACAGCAGCATATTTGCTTAAGCATGCTGGTGCCCTCTACCCTCTGCCCCTTCCCACAGAGAGAGGGGGGGGGGCTATTCCTTGGAGGCCCTGCAGAGCCTGAGGCTGGTGCTCAAGCAGCAGTCTCCATCAGTGAGTCACGGGGCAGAGGCCATCCCGGCACACAGGCCTCCCAAAAATATACACAGATCGCAGAGGAAATCAATATCCCTCCAAACGGAGCATCCTCTACAGTGCTGCCGCCATCTACACTGGGGCTCAGCTTCGACAGCAGTGTGCCGGCGGGGCTGTGTGCCCTCCTCAGCCCCAGAAATAAACACACAGACCTGGGCCACTGCTGCCTTCATTATCGCTGCACGTTTTATCTGCTGGCTCTCTCACTTGTGAGCCCTGCGGCAGAACATCTCGTCTCAACATGGAGAAGAGCAAAGGGTGGATGCTTTTGTGTCTGTTTTGCTGGAGCAATAGGGTTTGCTGTTGGTGCCGTCAGAATCAACAGTCGGCTTGAAGGGGGAAGCTCGAGAAGTGTTCGAGTGAGCGGTGCTGGATTTTAAACACCTTGCAAACCTGAGGTGATATTTCACATAGCAGACTGACCAAAAAGTGCTCACACACTATTTTGCTGTGAGCTCACTTGCAGCCATTCTGGAAAAGAAGCCGCACAGCTAAGCCCAACCCTGGATCTGAGCACTGTGTTTGAGCAAGGATTTTTTATTTAGTAAGACTGAAAGAAGCGCAGAGAAAATAAAGTGTGAACTAACTGTCAAAATCCACTCTGGATCAAAGTGTGTTAAAAAAAAATATCCACGTCAATACAGTTGGTGACTGTTGTCCTCCACGAGTAAGAAACTGTGCTGGGATCAAAGTGTCAGGCTGAATCACTGTCAAGCACTTCACAGTCACAGAGCCAAAAAGGAAAACTACACACCATGGAGCCAGGAAATGGCTACACTATATAAACAAAGTTGAACCTGCTACAAGAGATGTACAAAATTGCATTCAAATAAGGGATGAGCCGATTTACTGAGGAGATCCTCAGGTGAGATTACAACTTTACTAAGGAGGAAAAGGAAAACACTTTGATGATGGGAATCAACCTTCAAAATAAGGTCGTCAAATGACGTGGGAAAAGGCTGGATTTAGATTGAATATTTCCACTGCCAACAAAATGTGCATAAACAAGGTTGTTGGGGTTTTTTTTCAGTTACGAAAATGGGGAAAAAAGCTAGTTTCATATTGTTAAAACCTGAATAATGTGAAACTTGATCTATCCTAAAAGGAGTCAAACTGGCAGGAGTGCTCTCCTGGGCACTGGACCAAGCCAAGTCCTGGAACATACACACCCGGGGTCACAAACCCACACGCTCAGTCCAACCCACATTCTACTTTGTCTGGTCACTCAAAATGGCTCCTGTAAAATCTGATGAGCTGTGAGCAAAGCCAGTCTGAAACATTGATATGATAAAAATGAAGAGGAAAGGAAAGAAACAAAAGTAGAGAGTTAGTCGTTGACAGGGCATTGTGCCTAAAATACAATTATAGCATTCAACGTCCTTTGTGATTTTTAGATTTAATCACACTACTACCCATACTACTTAGTTTGACAACATGCTCATTTAAAAAGAGGATTTCAAGCTACTCTAGGGGTATAGGTTATATCATTGCTTCACTTGCTGTATTGCTGCTTCACTCACATGCAGTGTGAAAAGGTTGTGCTTTGATTTTCTCTTGAGAAAAATGTCCAGTACATGAGGTTTGACAGAAAATATAAATAAATTCTTCTCAGCCTAATATGGACATATCCAGATGATGGCCAGTCATGAGATGCTACACAAAATTTTACTATGGAATTAACTTAATCTATTAATTTTACAAAAGGATTCATTTTCTCCAGCTTGTTTGATCGTTTTTGAGAAAAAGGTTATGGAATCATTTCAGTTCACAACAAAATGTGAAAAGAGAGAAGAATATTTTGAGGCAACAAATGTGAAAAGCCTAGAACACCTAACAGCAACAGGGCAATGAGTCAAGAAAACACAGATGGAAAAAAGTCAATCGGTATATGCCTTAGTGTTATCTCCTGTGTTCTCTCCTGTATTTTTTCCCTCTTTAAAATCTACCCTTCACAGCGTATTGCCTTGAGGATGCACACATGCGGTGCCACTATGATTCACATTATAACTACCTGTGGCAATGATTCTAATCAAAAACCAGAGTCCGCCCGGCAAATAATCTGAAGAGGCCTGACAGTCAAAGAAGAAATCTTCACAAAAACTATGAGAACACAGGCAAGAGTATGCTGTACTGCTTACAGTTGTGTGAAGAAATAACTGGATATCTATGGTTGCCCCTTAGGAAAAAAATACAAGGGTGAAAAGCACAAACATAACAAGAAACACTCCAAATGAGCAAATACTCAAAATACCGAAAAAGTCACAACAACGTAGGTGAAGCATGTGATAACACATGTTTTATAGATGGCAATGGCAGTTTAAGCCTGCCTATCGGGCCGCCAGTCAGTCTGTTGGTGTGGTCTGAAACTTTGGCAATTCCCTGCTTCTTCCTTCATCAAGTGTTACTAACAGAAATGTGTTGCTGCAGGCAAGATTTAAGAAGTGTTGGAAGTATTATAAATTCAAGATGATTGCAGCTGCTCTTCTTCATGAAGAGGGAAACAACATTTTCCATTTTGATGCAAATTTTCAAGTTTCAATATTGGAGATAGTCATGGATGTGTAAAAAAGAAAAGGAAGAAGAAGAAAAAAAAGAAACTAACTCAAAACAAATATTTGTTTCAAAAGGAATTTTAAGCAATACAATAAACTGATCCACTACACAAGCTGTGAATAGTTACCTCTGTGGATTTTGTGGTAGGGAATATTTTACTGTAGAGGAAAGGCCTTTCCATTGTATGAGTTATTTTAGACAGCAGTGAGTCACAAATGCATCAGTTTTCACAGCTGATAACCAGTAGCTTGAGCTTATAGAGGATGATGCCACAGATGCTTTTGAAAAGCAGCAGAAGGAAAGACATACGGACAGTTTTTAGTCCACAGGCTGCACAATATTGACAAATAGGAAAACATGCATTTTCAACAAAACTCATCTAATCTTCTACTTTGTATGTCTCACGAGAGACATTTCCTCTTATACCAAGCTAATACCAATGACAAGTGTGAAGAAAACAATGTAGAGAAAGAGTGAGCTAGTAGTGTGGAAGGCTAGGAATGAGTCTGACCTTCTCCTGGTTGAAGGAGTCCATCCTTTTCATGGCTGTATCTAAAGCTGTCATGGACTCCAGGAAAGTCTGGTCCTGGTCACACAGTGGGTTACTCAGCAAGTCTGCAGAGATCTTCACTGCCGCTTTGGACATGGCTGAAAATCACAAACACGCATGCACAAAGCAAACAACGCTGTTAGGACTTGAATAACTTTCTGGAAAGACTGTCATGTGCATTAGAGCCCATTTAAATGTTACTAAAAATGTCCTCATCTACATGTTCTAATCTATTTAAAAAACAGATTTTAACATTTTTCTTTAAACCATGGAGCTAATTTTTGTGGATTACACTAAGGTTTTAAGCATTTCATCAGTATATATGTTTGTATGTGGTAGGGTCTTCAAAAAAAGGCTTTTGGTGAAGAAATAAGCCAAAGCAGAATGGCACATTGCTGCCCCCATTGTAAAAATTTGTAGGGGTGGTGGGGCTGCCTGCCGTGCTCACCGAATATTCACCCGTGGACCAATGTGCAATGTTTCTACACTGACAGTACCAATTATTCTTAATCTGCACTCATGCCACTTTGTTTAGACACAGAGCGAATATCAGATTATGTTTTCACTGTCAAAATAAATGAGCTGCAGAGGAGAGGCTGTGGGGAAAATGGGCTTCATGGAGATCTGAAACACTCAGTAGTGTCTTTTCACACTCCCTTGAGATTCTCTCAAGACTAATTTTCAACCAATCAGTTACTGATGCATTGACTTTCTGTATCTCTTTATTGGCAAGTAATAAATTGCTTGATTTGACCTCGCTTGAAATTACAGAGACATGTTGATTACAAGGTTATGAAAACCAAGAGGTCACCTGAGGGCAGGGGTTTTATTATTTGTAATGATAGTGTACAAAAAACTGACACTCATGTCCTTTGTAGTCACCTGGGTTTGAAGAAAGATGAACACATTCTCAGTGTGAAAAGCAGTTATCTACCTGCCTACCTGCCACCTCTTTACTTAGCCTAATTGAAATTGTAAACAGAAGTAGCCCTTAAAAATATTTTCGTCTCTTACCAGCTAATTGTGAGTGAGTTCAATAGACTTTTGCATATCACCACTATTGACTCAATAAATGGTGGCTGATATATAAAGCAGTATATTAAACGTAGTGCTGACATGCAGAGTAGGTCCATTTCTTTGTTTGGTTACAGTTTGTGAAGACGGGACCTGTGCGACAGATGGAATCCATTAACGATAATGAGGGCCTGACAGCTATGACACTTTGATGATGCAGACATCCATATTCCAGAGCACAAAGGAGAGGAAATGAGGAAGCCTCTCGCTCTCCACCCCCACAACTGACTACTTACCACAGGCCATGTCTACTGCTACTTCCTAAATACACAACTCCAAAACCAACAAATAAGCAAATAAAAAGTACGTAAACATGGCTTTTGTGGCCAAAAAATGCATGTTTAAATCTAGACAGAGATTTCAGACAAATCAAGCCCTTGCTGAATACTGCAAAAAAAGTTACACTCAGAAATCTAAAACACACACAGACACACACACACACACACACACTATGATAACCTAGAAAAACCTAAAAAAAGAAGATTTAAGGCGTAGGCTTACAGTCGTTCGTCTCATTTGTCAATCGTCTTATTTCGGAGCACCCGCACCACTAAACAAACCAGGACAACTACACGTTTTTCTGGCCTTGAAAAAAACCTTCCATGCAACATCAAGTATGCTGGTGAGAAGTGGAGATCAATGGCACACCAGGCGGTAACACACAGGTTGGTGGCAGAACACACCTAAATCAGCCTCAGTGCTTTTCTTCATGTCCTTGTGAAGCTTTTTTGTCTGATCCTCCAGCCTGTAGCACAAAAGAAGAATGATTATCAGCCAGGTTCTGGTTTTGTAATATAGCGAGGCATCAGCAGTACTGACAACAATTGGAAATATGAACTGAAAAACTAAAACAAAGCAATCATATAATCACAAATAGAATATGAAAAAATTTCAGAAATGTTCAAACCACATAATTTAATAGCACTTTCTGTAGAGTTTGTAATCAATTTCATTCACTCAAGACATATTGACATGGACAAAGAAAGCACCAATCCAAAAATCTAGAATAGGAAATTAGTGTATAAAAACATGGTTCAAGAAGGAATTACACATTTCATTGATTCCACATAAAATGTTATTATAACATCTGTTAGCTAATTAACAATACAGGGAACACTTCTTGTTGCTGTCAACTACATTTTCACTCAAAAGCATTAATGTTTTCAATCATTCCAGTGCACATATTCCATTGATGGGTGTTAAAAATGGCAATTACCAGACTATGGAGGCTGAAAAGACATGCCATTCATTTCATTATATCAATTAAGGCAAATGAGGGGTTTAGAATGTCCCCTGAGACTGCTTTCATATCACTTCTGCTGGGTTGTTGAAAAGGGGGATCTGGTTGGGTTTCATTTTCATCATTGCTTTGAGGGTTTATATTAACTGGGAAGACAATGGATGTGTAATCCCATAGGACCTCTTGGGGGGGGGGGGAACTATGGCCACTGGCCATAAGTTGAAAAGACATTGGTATCACATATGGCTATTTGAGGACAGAAACACAAAAATGGAAGTAGGCTGCCTCCAAATACAGATTTTTTTTTAAATTGTTGTTGTTAGAAAATAAACAGCAGGTTACTGCATCATTGCCATCAGTGCATAAAACAAACAAAATGTGATTGGTATCTACTGCTGTTAAAATTGTTAAGGCCAAGAAGTAGGAATTCAAAACCATGCTGCAATAAAATTACTCCATGGATCTAGTGCAGCATCCTCCAGAGTTTTGAAACAAATAAGAAAATGCTTGCCATTTCTAAACCTCTGAATTACATAAATAATAAGCATAACATGAGGCATTTCATACATTTTGTTACAAAATAGTACGTGGAGTCCTGGGAAGCTTCATCCCTCTGTCAGATTGCACCCTATACCAGCTCTGATTTTAGATTGTGACCTGTTTTGGCAATTTCAATTATTTTTGTTTGTTTTCATTGAATAGGGCAAAGCAGACATCTGAAGATGTAGGGTCTAAGGGTAAATAAAAATTCATTAATTATTTTCTATCATGACTTATCCTCTAAATTCTTTTGTTTGCATTGACATTTCATTGGATTTTATACTGAATCGCCAGAGACCAGATGGAGGTTGTTCCAAAAATGTCATTTAAAGTAAATGATGTAACTTCAGCCTTGTTCATGCCACAGGAGAAAAAACATTCTGTCAGAACAATCTCCACAGTAACTTCTAGTATCCCTCGCTCCAATTAGATGTAACCGGTACATATAATAGGATGCGCTGTATTATTCTTCCTCTAGAGTACAAAACTGTACACTTACATTTCAGATATTCAGAAATAGGCTCTTCTAATTGCAACAGATGCTATGGGCAATTTTATCAGCATTACTTCAGGCAAAATTTAGTCGGTATAATAATAACAGGGCTCCTTCTTGTTATCATAATTTAGGTGACTCAGTTAATACATTTTCAGTGTGTATGTAAACCCAGAAATTGTGTTGAGTGTGAAGAGTTTGGAACAGATTTTTGGATTATGAGAGGGGGCATTGAAAAACTGACCTAAGAGACAATATTTCTGGGCAGCTATCACATTACATTTCTGTTCTGAATCGTACCTGTAGCCAGAAAATTACTCCTGACATTATAAACATCTGGAAATACTGATATATGGCCACTTTTGTCATTACTGTCTTTGTGATGGCTGTCAGCTGAAGGAGTTGAAAACTCTTACTACATTATTATACTTTGTTTTGAACGCAATCATGATTGCCAGTGAAATTAATGGAGGCCATGATGTAAAACAAACTGAAACAAAAATAGCGTCTTGTAAGTTGGCTAACACAATTAACACATGAGAGTAATGGAAGGAGGCAAATATGAGATGAGGAAAATAACAGTATAACAGTAAAACTTTGCCAGTCATGGACATCGGTTTTTGCAGGATCGTGGGTGAAAGCATTTCACACTAAAACAAACTACATGCTCTGAGACCAATGCCTGGGCATTAAAGATGTGGTCATGTAGTGATTATTTACACATGTGAAACACATGTTCCAGATAATAGTCCCCCCCCCACTTTAAAATACGTTCCACAATGCTGTCGCATCTTCTGTCAGCACTGTCATTCTCGATAAGTGCCAGGTGAGCCTGGAGTCTGTTTCCAAAAGGTGCTAATAGAGCGACACAGAGGAACAGCTGCTGCTCCAATGAATGCCCCTGTGTTGGGCCTGTGATGCCACCATCAATTATCCACCTATTGAAAACTGACCCCACTGCATTTTACATGACTTTCACACATAAAGCCTGTGTAGGACACTAGATAATAAACAGGCATTCAAGCATGTTTGACTGTTCACACCAGACTCCTCCTTTTGGTAGCTTGGTGCTTGGCTATTGCCATTTACAAAAGAACCGAGTCTGGCACTTACATTACACTAAAATGCAAAATCTGAAAAATCATACCAGGTCTTTTATAAACCTATTTGCTAGGATCTCTACTTTCAGTGCAGTCAATCTGACTACTGAAATGTTTTCACAACACATGGGGATCAGTCAAAATAATTCATACCAAATATATATATATTTTTTTATTAAATCCGTTTTACATGACATCCCCAGAGGTAAACAAACTGACAACCTATGAGCCAGTCAGTATTCAACCTTCTAAATGAAGAGTGACCTGTTGCATATTAATAATATGCTATTTTGTGTATTTGTTGATGTGTGTGTATTGCATTCACGCTGTGACATAGTTCACCATGAACACTGCCATGACAAGTGTAACTTTCACCCACGCACATATTTATAACAAATGCTTAATTATGATACCTTATCATGAAGTCAGGTCAAATAGTTTAGGCCTACCAAGTGTATCTCAGCCACAGAGACACCCTGTGTTGATATGAATTTCTAGGGTGGAGAACCTAAATGTCTGTACCTGCCTGCTGCTCTGACTCATCTATAAGGTCTATTGGTACCACACCTTCCTGATTAAGGGCCCTCCTACTCAACAAAACCTGAAAGGAAAATGGTGCTCCCACTCTTTTTGCAGAGCCCTCAGGGAGTTTCTATGACCTCTACCTGACAGTAAGAGAAAGCCCGAATATACAGAGCTTGAAGGATTTCTGAACAGTTCTTGTCTTTCTTTCTTATAAACACTGATATCATATTAGTCATTTCAAAGAGGGTTGTTGAAAAATCATTAACATGTGATTTACTTTTTAGTTAAGGTGTTTTACTTACCTGTAAAGGGCTTTGAAAGAGTGTAATTTTACAGTTACAACCATTTAAAGCTGGGTTTTATCATGTTGAAAGGGATATGGTAATCAAACTCTCTTTCTCAATATCAAATTTCCACCATGCTCATAGTGGGTCCTTTCACAGTTCAATGTTGAGAAAAAAAAGTGACCAAACGCAGCAGGGATTGGCACATTGTGTGGGACAAAGATGTTGTACTGTACAATGAGGAGCATGTTAAGTGTGAGTTTCTCAGAGTTCCTTGTAAACAAGTAAAGCCAAAATACCTACATGAGTGAGTAAAATTATACAGCAATTGCATAATACATAACAACAAAAAAACTCCAACAAGCTAATTTTGTATCAACATGCATACATTTGTGAAAAGATCACAGTGACAAAATCTTAATTGCAGTGTTAAGGTTACATATTTCTTACTTTCTACAACCGTCTTTGACTAAGGAATGCATAACTGACATCTATAAATAATCATAAATAATACAAAGATTTAAATTAGTAGTAAAGTTTTGGTTCTTATTTTCATTATTGCAATAATGAAAAACAATTATCAAATAAATACAAGGGAGAATTGTCTCATATACCACACAACAGGCTAGTAAACGCTAATGATAGCAGTCGTTACTGATAGTGAAAATAACACAACTTTCTATGAAAACATTTTTTATTAGACTACTCTCATTTCATTTCACCTCTGAATAAGCTGAAAATTAAATATTAACAAATTCTTCGTGATGGTACAAGGAGAATTTAAAAATGCATGGTGTGGGCATACATAAGGTGTAGGAGGACTCATTTCACTAAACTGAAGGCACCATAATATAGCATTACACACATGCATGCATGGACCTCCAACACGCATTTCAACAGACACAAAGTAATAGTAATCTATCTTATACTGGCTAAAGAGGCAAAACTTACTTTTGGAGTTTGTCATATTCACGCTCAAAGTCTCTTTCAACCTGAAAAACAGAGCACATATGTAAAATTCTCTGTGTATTATTTAATGTGTGTGTGTGTGTGTGTATTTTTTTATTTGTTTTGCTTTTTTATTTTATTTTATTTGTGCAGCAGAAAAGTATAAATAGCCATGAACAGATGATTATCCTATTATCCTGCAGGCCTTTTTGACCACCGTCCCAAAGCATATAAAATATATATTATCATAATACAAGATAGCATATACATTATCTGTAGAACGATAATAGATATTAAAATGTGTAGAAAACTAATAACACAGCCTAAAATGTAATACATACCAGCAACAATGATTGCAGGTTTGGAGCTTGCAGAATAAATTCTGCATATAAATTTTAATAAGCTGTAATCACACGGCTGACCACTAACCTATCTTCAATAGTAATGGGTTTTCTTGAAAACTTCCTGAGTCATGTCCCTTCTCAGGGACTTTTTGAGGGGTATAAACATTAACTAACAAATTATAGCTGGAGATGTGCTCCAGTGGTTGAAATGCAGGTGAAATATATCAGGTTTCCAGGGTGAGCAAAGACTATGACAGCTTGTACAACCATGTCTCTAAAACATGTCAAGTGGGTTTCAGAGGCCTCTGGAGTTCCTGTCTTGTGGTTCTGTGGGCTCTGGGATTTAAACACAGAGGCCAAAACTCTGAGGGAGGCAGCTGACACTTTGTCACTAGCGGGTCATCTAGCTGGGCTTCCTCTAACCCACTCCCTGGTTTTTGCTTAAGATGGCACAGGAAGCTGGAAACCGAGTCTGACAGTGACTGCTGGGCCACAGACCCATTACAGTGGAAGTGGTTTTCTTCAGCAAGGAGGGCACCCACTCACTGTCACTTCAAGGTAACCACCTCTTCCCCCTTTTAACTGTGGCACACTGATGACATTATTCATGTTTTACCTATCATTTGTGAAGTTTAACAACTATAGAAACACTTTTTACAAATACACTGTCATAGAGCAGTGCTTTTTTGGTTGTTTTTTTAAAGCACTTAAATATTTTGAGTGAGCGACTTGAATATATTGTTGGTCTAGTAACTTACAGTTTTAGAGACAATCTGCTTCTTTGGTTGACCAATCTTGAAGGGAATCCTGGAATGGCACAAAAACAAAAAGGAGATAACATAAGAAACTGGGAAAAAGATACCTAAAAGGTGAAATCAGTCAGTCATTAGATTGTAAATGGTTGCATGACGATGCATAACAAATAATAGGATAATACAGGTCTTAATGTGGACAGGTGCCTCTCTGAATACTGAAATCTACTGAAGTTCTTTAGAGTCTAGAGTATGCAGTCAAAATCATTTACATTAACTTTACATCATCTTTTAAAACATCAGACTCCCATTATAAGATGTCACCAAAATTTTGTAGCTTTAGTAGCTTCTTCCCTATGTGGCTCTACTACATGATTCTGGAAGGGAATGAAACACAGATGCATTTGCTTGTAGGAAGTCACCATAACATAATGGAACGCAAAAGGGTAGAACCAGGATGCTGAGTTTCCTATGAAAGATCAACATCAAAACATGTCACGAGGTTTAGTGTAACTGCAGTAGTTGCACCTAATTTTCAGAATGAAACACAAACTTTTCCTCACTCTTGAAAGAAAAACACACAGACACCATCAATAGTGTTATTACAAGAAAACGAGACCTGTTCTTTCTTAGTTAAAACAATCTTTTATCCCTATTTCAAACCTTTGCCTATGCCTTAATAAGTTGCTGCAGAGCATCAGAGTGCCTTAAGAATCCACGAGGCAGAAAACACTGCCTAACCGAGGTGCTTGGCTGTTGTCATTGATGTGGCACTAATGGCCTGAAATCTAAGGTATATGATGGACAGTTGCTGTTGACAGGCAGGGTGAGGCAGCAGCTGTGTCAAAAGAAAGGTGTGTAGAATAATGAGATGGAAAAGAGAGGGTGTGATGTAGGCCCTTGTTGTGCAACCAGAAAATGCAACTGATGTGTGAGGAAGATGTTTTTTGACAGCTCAATCAGAAACTACCTGGTCAAATAACAGGCTCATAAATAAGCAGGATCAATCTAGTTAAAAAAAGTATATCGACACAGGAAACAACACAGCTTTTACTAGAATTTCATTTGATTTGCAGTCTCTGTATGAGTCCTACTCTTTACATTGTATTAAGTATAAATGGGCTTGACCTTGTTTTCGATTAAGATTTGAAGACAAACTCAAGTTATCCAAACATGAGACGTTTACAAATGCCTTAAAACAGTTTTGTTGCTTTTGGCCAGGATAGTGGTTTCACCCTCTATGTCATCCTCTGGATGAGCCATCATGGAAAATAACCACAGAGCTTACTCAACTTCATCCGACATGACTCATCGTTTACCTGATTGGTACACGATAACATCACATTATATACAACTCTTACGTACAAATCATACACATAACAGCAACATAGCTGACGGATAGTTTTCTGACTGAGGGGTTGTGCTCTCTGTGAGAGTGCATCTTGCAAGAGAAGATCAAAGCTTGAGATTTAAGCTTGAAAACATCCACTTCAGAATCCATTCCACCTGGTCAGACACGCATCAAACAATCACCAAAAGTGTGTTATGACCTGCCTGACTTAACACTAGTTTCTCATATTAAGTACTTATTCCATTGACCCTTTCAGTCAGTGTGGGTGATCACCTGCTCCTTACAATAACTGTTACTCTTGCTAATGCAATCCTGATTAAAACTACAAATACACACAATACTGCATACATGACTTACATACAGTATATGTACTAATACAGTTTATAATAACAGACAATTGTTCCCGATACTGCGAGACTAAACTAATTCTGGTGAATGGCACTTATTCCTCTGAAGGGCATTAATGGAATTCTTGCTAATAACATCTGTAATTGTTTTCATTTGTATGTCTGTGTGGTAAGACACTTTTGTGTGCCTGAATTTTCTAGTTCTGCATATAATGTATGTAAAATGTGTCATCTTGTAAAATTGATCTTGATTTTAATGACAAATGCTGAATAATTAATGCCTGCAACTAAACAAATTTAGAACTGAAACTTAAGGGATGGTAACAGCTCATGGTTAAATAAAGAAACAAAGCAGCTGGACAGTGCAAAAAAACAAAGCCAAACTGATGAGAATACTGTCACTTTATTTGTGTTTTCTTTGTAGATCAGCCATGCATTCAATGTTATTTAGCAATTATTGCATTAGATTTTTTTTTTTTTAGGAAAAACCTAATTGAAGTGTTACGTATAAACATTACGAATGTTCAAACAGCCATTGATGCATTATGAAACATACATTTCAATGTTTGCTTTCAATGTCCTCGTCTGCTACATCTTGGCAGAGCTAGGTGTAACTAGATTTGTATCGCAATGATTTCAAGAGAGTCTCTCCAAGTGTATCTATATTTTCCCTTTAATCTAACAAAGGCTATAGTTGGTTGGAAAAATGTGAAAGAGTGTTGTTAATACTATAGATTCAAATTATATTCTCTTCCACAAAGAGCCAGAGGAAAGTGGTCATTCTCTTCAAATACTCATGAGAAATGGCAAAAATACTGAGTGAAGTCTACTTCAGGGAGGGAGAGGGAAAATGTAGCAGGCAACCAGAGGGAGAGAACGAGAAAGAGGGAGTATAGTGGTGACTGTGAGAATCATTTCTAATGTTTCTTCACACAGCAATATTTCTGTAAGGGCTGTCACATTTAGAAACATTGGTAAATTGGGTCCTGTGAACCCAGACCTAGTGTCTGACATTGCAGAGGCCTGAAGACAGCTGAGGACAGTGTTGTACACAAACTTTCATCGAAACAAATCCAAGCCTTGGGATGGCAGGTGTGTCATTATAGTATATATGCGCAAATCAAAAATGTGAATCCAAGGAGTCAATTGATTATTAACTCATATCAGCTAATACCAACCATGACTGCGGTTGTGGAGAATCACAGTAACTTGAAATGTCATGGGTAGTATGGAGTCATTGCCCATTTTTCAGGCTCATATATACATATATATTAAAAACGACTCTGTTACCCATTAGCAAGTTGGTAAAGTTGCATTTACAAAGCTATCTCATCTTTGATTTAATAGGCTGCACGTCACTGCCATCAAGCAAGCACGTAGGCAGGAACAAAGACATAACAGTCTTTCTATCCTGGACACATTATGCACTCACTGGAAGAGCCAGTGGCTTTTCACTAAAACTGCCAATCTGTACGCCATTAGAGGGATAGTGCATCATCCGGTGTTGGATATTCCATGGAGCACAGAAGGCTGGTTGAAGATGCTGGGAAGTGGAATTGTTCTGATGGTGACCCCAAAGTCAAACCGCTCACGTCATAGAAGCAAGTGTGCAGGCCACGCTGGAATGCATCAGTCAGCAGAGTCCATAAAAGACTCTTTTCATTGGTCGAGCACCCCACTCTTGACCTTGTGTTTGGCAGTGCGTGCTGGTGGAAGCGTCGCTTGCCAGCTATTGACTGTCTGACAGAACTGAGTGACGCCATCTTGCTTACTTGATTACAGTCTTCCTTGAAAATGACACTACAAATGTGTAACCCATTATATGCCAAGTTAACACGTGCACGTCACAGGCACACTGAAGAGGTTTGTGTCTCACAATTAATGAATGCAGCTCAAAAGGAAATGACAACCACTGAATTTATGCAAACCCCTTTTTAAAACTTTGCAACAGCTACACACAACTGAGAACATGGTATGATAAACTTTCCTATACTTGTAAAAATCAATGGAAATAATAGCTGAAGCTTTGGTACTCTGTTTAAAGACAGTGCCCAGCTTCAATGCCTGAATAGCCCCAAAACCGAAAAAGATAGTGAGATATACCAAATGAACTATTACTGCCATGACTCTTTATGTTTATGTTTAACAATTAACAAACACTACAAAAGACCATAAATCAAGCCAAGCTACATGAGAGTACAATCGATTACACACTATGCTGGATCTGGAGGGAAAGTGTTTCCCAGTAACAGAAAACAAATTTTTTCCTGACAACATGAAACAACCTGTTCTCCAAAAGACAAGGCAATACATGCCTACCACAGTAAAGAAAGCATTACAACAGGGCTGGCCAATAAATCAATTCATTTGAATTTGTGGTTTAGGATGACTTGTTTCTAATCAACTTTAGTTTTTCTCTTTAACTTCTACCAACAAGGCTCCCCTTGGCCTCCCATAGTTAAGAGTGGGCTGAGCTTGTCATTACCCACTATAAGTCACTACCTGATGTGAGTGCAGTGATGCACGGTCAGGTCCACCATCTTGGAAAGCTATGTACAGTAACTGTGCTTAGACAAAAATGAACCAATTGTGATTTGCAAGAAAATGCAATATAAGAAATAAGAACTTTTAACACTTGCAATGGACTGGTGACCTGTCCAGGGTGTACCCTGCCCTTGCCCAGTATGAGCTGGGATTGGCTCCAACATCCCCCGCAACCCAGAAACAGATGGTGGTGGAAGTGGTATAAGATGAATGAATGAATGAATGAATGAACTTTTGACTCTTTAACCAAATTCCAGAAGGGAAAAATCTAAACAAAACAACAGTAAAACTGGTTTTGAATAATTTCTTTGTCATTTGTAGTTTGCTTTTAAGAAGGAAAAAAATAATTAAAAATTATAAATCAAGCTTGGTGTGAAAACATTATATTTTAAGCCATATTTCCCAGCCCTAAATTATAGCATTACACATATTACTGCTTACTTTTCCGATTGAGACTATAACTAGTTAGATGACGTGTGAAAACGATAAACTCTCAGACAGCTTTGAGTGAAGTTTTCCACTACAGCGAGATCATGAGTTTGGCAAGAACTAGTACTGATCAGTCCCTCCAGGCAATCGCAATGATTAAGGCAAAATCAAAAGAAAACTATTAAAATGGTTCTGTCTTGCCTACAGTGTTTGTTTATTCTGAAGAGGAATCTGTTGACTCCAGTATGCCCAGATCAGAGTTGTGTTATCAGGCTATTCTACTCTGTTCCTTCTTGCACATCACTTCTTAGTTTCTTTTTCTTTTTTTTCTTTTTTTTTGGCGGGGGGGGGGGGGGGGGGGGGGGGGGGTCCTCTGCGGCCTGTTCTCTTAAATTTATTTCACTGTAAATAATAGGACAGCTTTATTTTCTGTTAATTTTGGACAGCAGTTTCAGCTAGCAGGATATTGTGCAGCTGCCATGCAACAGATGCAGACTGTGTCATAACACCAACTGATCGCTTGTTTTCATTCACTGAAGTCAATATCATGCTCTTTGGTGACTCCACAGAAAATTTCAAGTGTAAGAAATTACAAATATTCGAAGGAACAAAACAAGTTTTTCTATAAAAAGCAACACATAACTCATTGGTAATGCCCTGGTCATTTTTCGATTTAATGATCGACCAATTGTTTTCTCAATTAATCCTGGTGGAAAAAATTACCAAGGAAGTGAAAACTGCCCATCACATTTTAGAGGCTGGATTCATCTTTTTGAAAGATTAATAATTGGTAATCTATATTTTCACAGATTCTCTTGTCTGATTGAAACCAATTATCTCCAGTGTAATACTCAATTAACATGACTTAAAATAGGGGCAGCGCTGCCAAATTACACAATTGGTCCACATAAACATAAGCCAGAGACAGGGTCTGCAGACATAACTGAGTCAACTGTGCCTGAAAAGCCTGTTATTAAACTGTGGTTAGCAGTGGGTAACTTGAAACATGTGGATTGCTATCCCAAACTTCAAGCAAGTGTGAGGCATAAAGCCCAGTGCACATTTACCAAACATGAACCGCTCTACTGAAACATTCTATCATTTGAGAGTCTTAGCTTGATTATACCTGATGAACCTCACAGCTTTGTTTATAGCTGTGGACATGCAACGGGTTTAAATACACTGACCTATCCATCCATAAGCAGGTAAATACAATCACTACTGTGGGCTACATACTCAGGGATAACAGCTGTTATTTCTGTTATTTCTAAACAGGAGCAGTTAAGTTGTACAAAAAATATATCAATAATAAGAACTTATTAAAACGCTGTCGTTAGCCAAAAACAACCGACTGTTGTCAACTTCATTTCCCTTTAAATGGCTTCACTGTTGACCCTGCTGACCTGATGTTTGACTACATCGAGTTTCTGTGACTGGCTGAACTCTGCTAGTGTTATTAAAACGATATAAACAAGCCGAAAGTAGCTAATTCAACTCCTTTAGATGAGTTACACTAATGTTTTCAGTCTGTCACACTAAATTGTTCACTAGCTCAGCTACTTGAATTAGACTGCACCAAGCACAACGAAGTTCGTAACAGCTGTCACTTCGCGACCAACTATTAAGCAAACCCAACGGTGCTCATGTACAACCCATCGTCTATCAAACCCTAAAAAAAAGTTTTCCCTTAAAAGAATATCCCACAATTTATTGTTGTTAGCCGCGAGCTTTCACAAGCTAACGCTAACTCCTGTCCTAGTGTTTGTATAGCGCTTCCGGGAAATAGTCGGAGCCCGGCCGACCAGCCAGTGTCCTTGTTCGTAATGAATGTGTCCAAAGGAATTATTATTTTTCGATTTCGGTAATACATGAAATTAATATCGTAGGCAGAATACATACCAGCTCATTTTGAGTGCACTTTTATTCCGGTTTCATGAGGTTGTTTTATAATCTTCCGTGGACCTCATCCCTCTCTACCAGCCAACAGGACAAACGTTGAACAGGAAGTCCGGAGTTCAATCGCTCGCGTTTCCTCTCAGTTTTTTTTGTTTTTTTTTTTTTGTTATTTTGTTATTTTGTTTTTGTTCTTTTACAGAAAAGATCAAAGTTATAGTTATATTTTATTAATATGTGTTATGTATTTATGATAATAATAGAAGTGGAATACCTACATGTGTTTTTAGAATGGCTATTTTTCATGTTTCACGTTTCTTGTGTGTGTTAATGTGGAATGTGCGTGCGCGCGACCCAAGTCAACTGAAGGCAAGTGATATTTTTCTTTATTCAAGTACTTACATAGAAATAACAAAACAATTGCATTACATCAAACTGAGTGCCAAGTAAACAGGGGAGAACATCTCCCCACCACGAGGATATAGTCAAATTCATTTCAATATTCAGCTCATCATAAAAGGACCTTATTATAAGGTAATAAAAACATGAAATAGGCTAAAGACATCCACAACATTTTAAACAAGACCTCTTGTTTTCTCGAAAAAGAAAAAAAAAAAAGAAGAAGGAAAAATAAAAGCAAACAGAACAGTTATCCCAGTGTGTGTTTCCAATTCTCTGCCTTGTATTGTTAGATTTATCCCATTTCACCCAATGTGACTTTTATTTTCATGCATAATAAAGAAATGAGCACCACCCACAGCATCTGGGGGTAGCACTTCGGAACATTTCCGTGCACATGCAAACATGAGGATATACTGTAATGAAAAAGAAACACAACACAACAGAAAACAGTGAGTATCAACTCCATCTGAACACCATAGTGTCACCGCTGAAGACCACAAAATCCCTGAAGCCACACTGTAGTCCATAAGATGACATGAGTAGCCTATATTATCTACACATTATTGAAATCTCATCAAATGGGAGTCGTTGGGTTTTTTTCCTCTCTCTTTTTTTCCTGGAAATCCTGTAATTATTGGTTGTTATGAATGAGCCCAAGCCTATTGCCCTGTCCAAGGCCAACTTCACGGGGACTAAATTCAACAGTTAAACACAAACATTAGAAAAAGGCTGCCTTCAGATACAAGCAGTCTGAGGTCACATTTATGATTTGTTGCTCCTGTGGAGTTCTCATCACGTATTGTTTTTGATCAGCCAACCCTGCATTCCAGTTTGGCACAAAGATGGCTGCTGAAGTTGGCTCAGATCCAACATGGAGCACAGAATGAGGATGAGGCAAATTCCAATTTCAGAGCAATCAGCTGCCCACTTTTGGACAGATGAACATAAAAAAAAAAAAAAGCATAAATAAATTATTCTTTGAGAAGCAATAATAGGAGAGGGTTGTTTTCGATTAACAAGTCACCAACATACATCTATATCATCCACACCTTACACAGAAGAATGATTGTTCAGAAGAATGTCTTGTATTTGTTTAACCACCAAACTATATTGAATGAGTGGGATCATACAAATTTTTACAAAATGTATCTGTCCATTATGAAAATGTCACAGAGGAAAAGTGACTCAGTGAGTCGGATGAGTGATGAAATATCATAATTACAAAGTCGGAATTACATGGCTTCATTTTGACATGGACATAATTTGGTGTAGTTTCTGACATATTCTGTATCAATCTACAACACAAAGAAACATGAACACAGTTTTCTCTCAGGCAAGGTCACATTCTTATATAGCCTGCTATTATTAAAAAAAGACATTCACACCAGGAAAGTGTCAAATCTAGAGCACACATGAGCATAATTTTTGGTCAAATGAAGTCAAAATCATTAAAGTCAATCACAACAGTAGTCTAACGGGAAATTATTTTATGTAGACATTGAAGAAAATGATTGATTTTATGCTTGTCATCTCATCTAGTACATACATTCTGCGCCGACTCCATGAGGCTGTCTGTCACAGAATGTTTACATCACAGGCCATCACTCATTGCAAGATTCAATCTCTAATCCCATTGCCACAGTTTACCTGAAATAAGGAAGGCGGCTTAAAAATGTGTAAAAACGTGTATTTTCGAGAGTGTGATAAGCTATGCTTTTCACTTCAGTTTCATTTCATTGGGAAAAGTTCTGAAAAGTTTCATTAGTCAGTGACCATCTATGCAATATAATCATGTATTTTTATTATACAAAACTATTGATTTGCAGTTCAATATTGCAGGGTGTTTGAACTTTTAAACTATCTGTAAAAGTGCTAGGAGCTCTGTTCATTTAACCATGTAAATGAGTTGAGAAAAGGCTCTCTGAGGCCAAATTAACTGGAAAATAAGTGGACACTTGCCAGGAAGCTCAGCAGTCAAACTGGTTGTTACAGTAAAGGGAAATATGGCCTTGGAAGCTCATTTCTGTGTGCATTGTGTTCTCTGTGGCACTGCTTTTCTGAACATCTCTTTTGGCCTTTGTATTTATCAGTCAATAGTCTCCTTATTGCCATGTCTGCTGACCGGTACAATATTTTTTACCCAGTAGATAACAATGTTTATGTATGAGTTCTTTGCCTTGCATCACACCATACACTTATTAATAGTCAACACAGCAAATAACCATAAACACTCTTTGTCAAACTAGAAAGTGAAAAGAATGCTGCTTTTAAAAGAAAGTCAAGGACTTAAGAATTCTCATAAAATCAGAAAATATCTAACCACCACGACGAGGTCATTGCTCCTTAAACAGTTATAGAAATAATGCAAATTAATTATTTTGTGTTAACTATCAATATATTTGCCAGATACTTTTTGTGCAAGCCTTGAAAGACATGCACATTGATATTCAGTCTTAATCATTACTCATTTTAAATTTTCATTGTTTTTGTTTTGTTTAGTTTTTTTTACCGAAAGAGTGCAAGATGAAAATGCTGTGTTAAGATCTCAGTTATGACTGTTTGCATTTGCTTCACAAATACAGTCCTGGTTAAAAAAGAAGAAAAAAAAAAGGTTCCTGTTTTATAAAAGGACAGAAAACATTTTGGTGAAAATGAATCAAATCTGATTATTATTATGACATATTATTATGTCTATTCTATAATACAGCTTATGTTCAAGAAGTGCCAGTGGCAAAGATGAGCCTATACACACTGGCTCATTGAATGATAATAGAGGTATTCTTTTCTATCAGCATAAAGATCAACAAGGAGCCATATGTGAAAATAATTGGTGCGGCAATGTAGCGTATTCTGTTTCAAGATTCTATGTTTTCGTCTGTGAGACCATTAATTGGAAAACAACAAGTGTTGTCTATACAATGGGGAATATGTTTTAATTGAAATAATTGATTGCGACTATAATGGATATACACAAAATGTAAAAATTCTTGTCATTTATTCAGAGAACACATTAGTGCTTCCTTAAACCAGTTGCCACTTTAAAGCGTACAGATGGTGCAAATGCTATTATTCCTTCTTTTTAAATGGAAGATAACACTCCATATTTGGCACTATTGTAGTGCTCAAAAAATTTTGCAATGACTTATGACAACAAAATATTCTGTATTATAACTACAATACTAAAAGCTTTAAGACACATTCTGCACACGCATTCAGTCAATTGAAAGTTTGTTTATCCAGACATTTGTATTTACATGGTGTGCATGAAGGCATGCACATATATGAACGATTTAATACTGAGTTATGGTGCATTTGACATTTGAGTACAAAAGTGAAACTTCTACTATAGCTACCTGCATACATATTTGTACTGTACAAAAACAAGTCCTTACTTTACAACTCAGTCTCAATCTCTCTGTATTAGAAAAGATGTAAACATTGATTTTCAAATTGAATTTTTTTTCTCTCACCATATGTTGCTCATCTTTTTTTGTGATTTAAACAAGTAGTTAAGTCTTTTTACACTGTGAAGCACAGACAAATTCATCTTTTTCCTTATTCATCTCTCCTTTCATATACTGCTGGTTTTCAACCCAGTGTCATTTATTTAAGTAGTTTAAGTAGTCTAACTGTGCTCTTAGTTAATTTGATTTATGGATTGATGGCACATGTCATGAATATATTGCATTTAATTGCTGATCTTAAGAAAACTGAAAGAATGAACAGTATTGGTGAGCTTAAAAAAAAAAAAAGCAACACAAATAATCTGGTAACACCACATAAAGCCACCATATAAAAAAGGCAACAGAAATACACAGTGTCTCTCAGTGACTACAAATAAATAAGTATTGGCAAAGGCATTGACTGCTGCAGGCATGTTTTTTTTTAATAAGTACAGGTGACAGGGCAAGACGTTGGTTTTGCTCTGTGTGACCCATTCAGTTATTATCTATATTCAACTAAATTTTTCAGGTAAATCTAAATCTGAGATTTGGTGCTTGAAACTGATCTTTCCTTGAACTCAACGTGTGTGCTAAGCTGATATCACTTTTATGTTTGGTAAATGTCAGGCACAGTAATATGAACCAGATTACATTTGGCACATTCATTTTCAGAAAACAACATTCAAATAGAAAATAAAAACACTACACTACACCTCAACAAAAACAACAGAAAGACAGTCAAGTGCCACTAATAAGGTATCCATGACAGTCACAAATACAACCAATTGCACTTTTAAACAGATTAATAATATGAATGCATACATCCCAGAAAAGCTCATCTCTTAGCTAAGTCCCATTGTAACTGCGTCTGTTTTGACCCTTGTGAGTATTCTGGCTTCCCTCCAATGTAGAAATTCTCAGTTAAATTTACAAAAGTGCACCCAAAACCTATGGATACACAGTGGCCTTTTGGACAGAATGTGCCAAGGTGCCCTTCTTTGTGTTGGCCCTGTGTTACAGTAGCTGAGGCTCGGAGTTGCTTGAAAGAGAAAGGCGTAGCAGCCTTCCCCCCTCTTAATTAAACTAAAGGCATCCATCTCAAAATAGAAGGAACACAACTGAAAAGAGCAGGGGATGTAAAAGAGAGGAAAAAAAAGTCACCTATATATCTCAGAGTGGACGTGATCCCTTTTTCCTAAGTCTCTTTATGGGGCATGATGAGGGCTCAGTCTATGTGCACGTAGTGACGGTCATGATGTTCCCACTGTGGGCCCCCCACAGGAGCTGGGCGGTGAACTGTGGCTCCCCGCTGCCCCACTGCTCTTGTCAGCAGGCTTCTTGTCCTTCTGTTTCAGGTGAACTTTTGCATGTCTCTTTCGCTCATCGCTTCTGGCAAACTTGCGTCCACAGAACTCACAGGAGAAGGGTTTCTCACCTGTGTGTGTGCGGATGTGCGTGGTCAGGTGGTCACTCCGACTGAAGGAACGCATGCATATTCGACACTGGAAGGGTTTGTGACCTGTGTGGATGCGAAGGTGACGTGTGAGCTCATCTGAGCGTGAGAAACGTCTGTCACAGTTCTCTGCTGGACAGGCATGCGGCCGTTCGTGGACAGGGGTTTTGCTGGGACGGTTAGGGTACTTCCGTGGTCGTATGGGTTTGAGGGTGAGTGTCTGTGGTGGCGGGTGGTGCTGAGGAGGGTGCTGCTGCCCACCGATGAAACCTGGGTGAATTTGCTGTTTGTCTTTGAATGCTCTGATGGTCTCCAGGGGTGTGATGGGTGGAGGGTTGACTCGGATAGGGTCCATTGTCTGGAAGGGCTTGTGTTCCATCACACCAACCTCCCCCTGATGATGGAAAAGGTTGTAGTCAGGGATCATGGAGAAAAGGCTGCCATCCATGGAGGCTTTGGATGTGGAGTGATAGTCATTGCCAGGGTAGGCTAAAGCCGTGCTGGTGGCAGGGCTGTGGTGGAAGGAGACTTGATCCTGGTACAGGTCACTGCACGTGGAATAGGCAGGCAGCGGTGGACCATATACCTGCTCCATGTCTGACGTCTGTCCGCCCATGCTTGCTGCGGAGGATGATGTCTGCGTCGTTACCGTGCCGGGTGATGGAGAAACACCCAGGATCCCTGCGCTGACAAGACTTATTATATTGTTGTCAGAGCACCAGCCAGAGCCACCAATGCCACCTGATGGAGGAGTGTCAAAGGCAAACTTCCCCAGGTAGGTGACAGTCTGCCCGCTGCGGTTGGACTGGAAGCTGGATCCATACTGAATCTCTGCAGTTGCTTTCTCGCTTCCCATGCCCAGATCCATGATATTATCTACATAAAGAAAATTTTAAAAAAAGATATAATGAACAAATCATCCACCTGGTTGCTCAAACATGAATATGAAATGCAATTAGCTGAGGAAAAAGCCTGTAAAAGTGGTCATGTGGCACAAGTTGTTGAGAAAAAAAAAGTCTAGAAAATTCACTTTGTCACTCAATGTGAACTTGCAGTGACAATCCTGGGTTTGTCCGAAAATTCAGCTTTTTTGCATATTGCTGTTAAGAGTGCCAACAAGACATCAAAAATACAAGAAGTCTAACAGAGTTCATAAAGAAATGTGAGCGCTGTCAGACCTGTAAGTTAAGTGAGTGACTGCTGCACTGAGACAGTGGTGTCTCTCTCTCTCTCTCAGATCCCACAAGCTCTCATAAATCAAGACCTAAACACCCCCTTTGATCCAGTCATTGTGTCCCTCAGGAGTACAGCCAAACTGAATGGCAAGATCTGATTTCTTTACAGCAGGGAGGATTATAAGGCAGACGCCACATCTATCACGCTCAAGGATTCAAAACACATTTGCAGCAAAGAACATCTGCACAAACCGAGAGGGGGGGAATTTAAGTGTCCAATCTCTGCCACAGTTAGTCGAACAAATTTCCTTGATATTTTACTGGTACAGAATCGTACTCTTCACACCAAACACACACATTTTTAGAACTTATTCCAAAGACACCAAAAAAGCCATATAATGCAGATGTGTTGAATGGAGATACGGTCGTCTGCTGATCATGCTCTAAAGGTTAAATGTGAGACGTTTGAAAAGAATTCTTTCATAAGTTCGAATAGATGCTACTTTACTTTTCATTTGCGGGAATTCATACACAAGGGTGCTTATATATTCACTCCCACTAATTATAGCCTGTAGGAATTTGGCTAAAGGCAAAATATTATGAAACAAACAAAACCAAAATTATGTATATGGCACAATACTGTTCAACACATGAACAATAATACGGAATGCTGTAATTGTGTTTATGTGTGTGTAACATGAAGAAAAGAAGTCAGAGCTGATATTAAGGCATTTTACTCTACATCTGCAGACTTTTAGAGGCCTTTTGAGTCAAGCGGTATTTAAACAGAATGAGGGACACATAATAAAGTCATCCCTCTTTTCTTATAGGTCAACACTAAAGAGACCAGCACACACCTGATGCACCTGTAAAAAACCCAGCATGGCATCTTTTACGAAAACATACCGAAGCAAAGCTAGAATAATTCTGAACATCTATTTGTTTCTGTTTTTAGTGTGAATTACTTTAAAATCTGATTAGAATTAAATCTGCAACACACACCTGTTCTCTGTAGCATCACTTACACACTTGTTTAAATATCCTCTATCAGAGGTCACATAATATACATTAAATTGCTCTGTTTATTTAAAAAAAATATACATGACACAGGTTTGTCATATTTAATTCCCCTGCACTATAAATACAAACATATATAGACTGTGAGACATATGCTGTTTGCAAGAGCTGTCGCTGAGATAATTTAAACACACACACCTCTTTGGCAAATCAGGGGGGAATATTTTAGATTTAATTCAAACTGTATTGTTTTAATTTGTGAACAAAACAAATAAAAAAAATCCTAACAACTAACTAACTAATAAAAGACATAAAAAGAACAAAGTTCATGAAGGTAAATCTTTGTCCACTGCATCACATGCATACCAAGTCAGGGTTTATTGTGTTGTGAGCAGCTCTGACCCGTCACCTCTGAAGGCGAGTTTGGACAATCAGTGATTGATTTAATGCCAATCTGCAACACTGAGCCGAACCAGCGGATCAGCCTCACCATGGTGCCCGAATTCATCAGATAGGTATAGATTTAGACATATAGATGTATATGGAATCTGGACTGAACAATAAATCTATCAATACACCCGGCCTCGCATTTTAGTGAAGATAAGATGATTCACGGGCCTGGCGTGTAAACAAGTTTGATATCGGGGGAAATACCAGCCACACACGCCTACTAAAATCCAATCTGTGACATGATCATAGAGTTGTGAATGAAAGTCATTGTCTAAAGTCGCTGACCCAACATTGCGGATGGATATTGGATAAATAAATGTAATTTCTAGTTTAACCCGGTTACTCAGACTATAGGAAAATTTCCCCATATTCCTGTTTAAATCACTTGCCGTTTGCGTTTTAGTGATCAGTGGGTAAAACCGCCTTTTTCCACAACCAGCCTTATCAAGACATTTCCTCAAATACGCCTCAGCTTTGGTGAATTAACACGGCTAGAAATAAAGTAGGTCTGGTTTAATATAGAATATCTTGCCGATGTTTTTATTTTTCGTTTCTAAGTTTTGAAATGACTACAGTTGCCCTCCTTTCGCCTATTGGATTTCAAACCGTGACATTTCGAAATAAGAAAAATAAAATAAAATTTGAAGAAAAGGAAACGAAGAAAAAAAAAAAAAACCCAAAACAAAAAAACTCAATCATAAGGCCGACCCGGGAGTTGTTCACGTCCAATGTGTGTGTAGTTCACTGCGGGGCGTGTTACACCTGACCCCGAAAAACTCTTCAGTCCGGCTGCCTGCCTTTGTGAGCTACAGCAAGAGCGCAAACAGGTGCTCTAAACACAGACAACTGTTGCCTTCCGCACACAGCGCAGTTTGATCAAACACACACACACACACACACACACACACACTCACACTCACACACAGAGAGAGAAAGTAAAGTAAAATCTTACCTGTGTTCATCTGTGAATAGTGGTTAATAGAATCCGTACTGGTGAAAATATTCATAGACGTCGGGATGTCCTCTTCTGGGTAGAGACTGTCAGGGATCGTGTTTATTAAACTGCTCATGGTAAGAGGGAGCTTGTCCGCTAGTTTCCCTGTCATAGCAGTTATATTCAGTCCGACATTTATAGAGGACAACGCGCAGGTATCCAAGTAGTTACACACGTACACACGCGCACACACGAAAAAAAAAAACAAACAAACAAAAAAAAAAAGAAAAAAAAAAAGAAAAACAAACAAGCGGCTGTTCTCAAAGTGGAAAACACAGGTATGGATCAGGCGTGGAGAATAAAAAGGCAGCGGAGAGGAGCAGGGATGGATCCTGTTGCTGTAGCTATCCAAGTATCCCGCGGAGGACGAGCAGCGCCGGTTATCTCCTCCTGTGTGATCACAGGCTATTGTTGTTATTAATCTGATCACTGTGGAAGCTGATGGGCTGCTTGTTGGGGAATGTGAAGTCTGTGAATCAATGGAGGAGGTGGCGGTGTTGGTTGCACAAGAGCGGCTCTACTTGCTCTATTGGAGCTGGATAGGGGACTCCAGTCTGCCTGTATTAAATAGGGGGATGGAACATTTGCGTGACGTAGATGACCATATATGGACAGAGCGCCAAGCACCAGGCTCTCCGCGCGTCAGTCTGTGGAAACTACAGTGGAGTCAAAAGGCTCCAACAGATAGGTGACTGCAAAGTTTACCAAGTCCACATGTCACATCCAGCTGTGTCCTCCTGCAAGGGGACACTCCTCTGTCCCCGTGGAAAACATTACAGACACTGAGCTCATCTTTATCATTGTAAGGGATAACAGTAATAATATTCAGGATGATAATAAGAATTATTAATATTAATATTAAAAACAACGTGTATAATAGACTGTAAGACATGTTGTAGGTTTTTTATACAGCTGTGTGAGAGAGAGAGATAGACTAAAAAGTGTTATTGCTGTTCATAAAACAGTCTACTTTTTGTAATAAGTTAGCCAAACATCATGTCTGTTTGACTATATATTGGAATATATACCTCTTTGCTGGCATCACACTCGGCCTTATTCCGGTCTAAAGAAGATCACATGGAAAAATCTGTTTGCCGTGAAAATGCTTTCATTTTGGGCTCGTTGTGAACACACACAGACACACACGCACTTTGTGTCTTTGTCTCATGTAACGCAGGTCACAAGTTCAAAGCCCTATTTTTCATGGAGCAACGCCATCCCACAAAGACACTAACAGACGGAGCTAATCGCCTGTAAATATTGCAGTATCTTTCTAAATCCACGGGCTTGCATTGACTTGGAATCCAACTTGATCGCTTAAGTGGAAATCCAAATAAGGCAGTGTCCGGCCCCGCCCCTTTGTGTCTCAATTTGGACATGCGAGTTCCGGGTGAAGTGGTAGTGGAAAAGTGATCGGAAGCCACAGACGTTTAAAGAGATGACAGTGGACAAAGCGTCATGGCTCACTTTTCACCAATTTGCCAACTTGTGAAAAAATACTAACAATGGCTGCTTTGTATCCTTTTGGAAAGAAAAGCCTAGTATTTGGTTTATTACAAAGAAATTTAAGAATGACTGAAAACCTCTTGGGTCACTGACTGAGTTCACGCGCCACTGTCACATCATATTTATCAGCTTTTCCACTCCCATTGAATTCCTCAGTGAAGCTTTCCTTCATTTTGGTAAGAAGGTTTTCTATTTTCTGCTGCAGCTGGAATAATAAAAATACAAATTGGCTTTTGCAAAATCCACAGAAAATACTGAATGAAATGTCAGTGTCTGAATATTCAGACCTGAGAAATTAATAGTACCTCAATGAACCAGAAGTGTAAACAGAGTGTGTGGGAGAATTAGTCTGAATCATGCTCGGTGTTTAGGGGGCTTAGACAAACAGAGCAGCCAGTGATCTTGTGCGTCTCATCACCACAGGCAAGTCCTCTGTGTGTCTGTGTGTGTGTATTTCAAACTAGCAGTCATACCAGCGTTCTCTCAGAGTGCTCCGAGGGTGCCTTTCTTCCAGTCCTGTCTTTTGAATCAGAGAGTAGACAACGATGTTCCTGATGGATCGGATTCAAAGTTGAAGAGAGATTTTCTATGTTGACCTCATCCACTGCCTCATACTGACTCACTCACTAAGCTTGTTCAAGTTTTTTTGCATTAGTGCAGGTCAAAAGACAACGCAAGTTAAAATGGTCCATTCTTGTGTTTGTGTTGTCAGAGCTGAGTGTCTCTCTGCATATTATCAGGCCTTATTTAAACACTGATATAGTGATTCTAAATGAATGGCATATTTTTGTCCCCATATAAACCCAAGCTCACACAGTAACTGTCAAATCTGTCTACCATTCAGATTCATGTTTGAGGGTTTAGAACTCTTTTGGACACCATATTAAATTTAATTTCTATCAAAAGCATCTTCAGAAACAAACATTCCAGAGTTAAATGGTAAAATCTCCTTTTAAAGCAGTCCAGTTTAAGCATGTTACTTCTTTGCATTACAATGTTCAAAACTAGACTGGATAACAGGAGAGCCTGACAGCAGAATGTACTTCAAAATTATGCCATGACCTATGACCTCATGAGTTTAAATTCACAAACATACACAAACATTCACAAACAAGAATACTAGGAACTTATTATAGAGTCAGATTGTGTTTTGCTGTCTATTGTTCCTGTTATTTTGTCCAATCCAGGAAGTTGCACAGGTTAATCAAAGGAGCAGGAGATGCACAGAAAAGGCTACCTCAGTTGTCGTGTTTGTGATTAGAAACTAATGAGAGGATCCCCTCGGGTCAGGACGAGGACTGACTGTACTATCGTCTCTGCCTGGGGGAAGTGTTTGTGTAGCTCTGTGGTTGGAAAGTTGGCTGGCCCATCTGGAACACCTACCTGTTGCAGGCTTATTTCCTCGACTGTGAGCTAAGTCACATGGGGCAGGCCTGCAGTGTTTGTCGATGGCTTGCGGCGATAGAGCTCTTTGACTGCAGTATCCTGGCTCCTTTGCATATGGGGATTCCATGGAAGCACCAACTCATAATAAAGCAACGTGGAAAACGGCCCAAGGACTGTGGATATATAGTCAAATTAGTTTTGTTTTTTCCAAGCTTCATGGGGGAAGGCTCAAATTTTGTTCCTTACTGAAGATAACGTGTTCCCAATTTTACCAGCAGTAACTGTACAGCCATTATTTCACATCACAAATATATCTTCATTCAGGTGTCCATTGTGCTGATAATGATGAATGCATAATCTGAATGATGTCAGTGTTACCGCTACTTGATTATTACTGTCAGGTGAAGCCCTCCTATTTCTAATCTATGTCCTTTTTAAAAACAAACAGCCTTTTAGTGAGGCACAGCAGCATTAAATTTCAATTTCAATGGACAACATATGATTAAAGTGAAGCATATAAGAACATGCCTGACTGTAGCTGTTAGACATTGTACGTGTAATAATAATAATAAAAAAAATTTACAGAGGTTTTTGGATTAATATTCATTATTATATCATTTGTAAATGATACATTTATTTAGTTTCTTATCAAACCCAACAGTTTGAATCCCCTTGCACTCAGTTATCTGTCTGTACACACAGTTTTATTTTTCACTGTTAACAGGAGAAAATGAAATTACTAAGGACACAAGGCCAGTGCAGACACCTCAGCAAAAATCTTTAAAGGTCAAAAGGTGCATTTTAAAATTCTGCATTCTTTCCTGGTGCAAGTAGACAAGTGTTCAGAGCAGCCTAAAACGTGGATAGTCATGTGAATTTTTTTCAGAGGCAGGACTCAAATCTCCAGTTGGAGTGGACCACACTGAATCTTTGGAAGCAGTCTATCAGAACAATACCAGTCTGTTGAGGTCAAACGCCCAGTAAGTAAAAATGTGCAAAGTGGTCAGCGGACCATACTGTTGACATGCATTGAGCAGATGTCACACTCAAATCCATTTTGCCACTGCTCACAACAAGTGATGCACTGCAGAAATTCCCCATGCAGTGAAAGAAACCCGGCACTTGAAGACGGAGAAAAGAACGGAGACTCAAGTCATCATGCATATTAGATCACTTAGTGGCGGTTAGGCAACTGAATTGATTAAACAAATTCCTTTTAATTAATGTAAGTTTGAATAAATTAAGAAAATATTAAATGCCTTTCCCATATCATCAGGGGATGTGAGGAGTTATTTTTTTCACAGAAGGCAATATACTGTGCACCGATGAACTACAGCTGTCAGTTTTTCTTAATCATAATATTTCAACTCTCCTGATATTTGGAGTAAAAATAAACATATTCAAGGAAGCTGAGTGGCAAAACCCAGCTGTTTTGGCAGGATTTCTCCCAGATATAAAGGAGGAAAAATGCACAGTGTATTTGGAAGTACAAATCTTGGCTTTTAATGGTGTACTGATGGATTCAAGTAGGTGGTTTTTGGAAGAATGCTCTCCCACTTGGCATGCTTCACAATGAGTGTGGAATTATACTCCATTTGCCAATTGTTAAAAACTGTGATTTCATAAGTCAAATAAATCAAGTAAATCAAGGTCAGGGGTGAAATCACAACTGAAGGTGCTTAACAAAATTTTCTAAAGCAAAGGACTCTTTTACTAACTGAGCATATGTGCATTGTTTTGGTTGTTTGTTTGTGGATCGGGCTGCTTTGACTGCTAAGTCGGGAAGGCCAACAAAGCAGAAGCAGGACAATTTGATCAATGATCTCCCAGAGTTCACGGAGAGGGCACATAAGGGTTTACCAAGGCTGGCTTAACCACCAAAGGAACAAAAACCTCCATTACCTACTCCTGCCTGGCCCACTGATGAGACACCAAATTAGGGTCAATGAAACCACCAACTAAAGATTGATCATCACAACATCAAAGTCCCTGATGTAAATCCAGCCTTTTTCAGACATCTGGGGTATTGATACAAACCCCCTCCCAAAGGAGAGTTGCTGGTTAGAAACCAATATTCCTCCTGGGGGGTACTCTGACCCACCCTCTACAAAGACCCAAAAGTATCTCCCTGTGAAAGGGTTGAAAAGTTTAAGTTTTCACACCATCCTCTACAGACCTACCAGGTGGGCTTCTTATGCAACTGTCCAAAGTTCAACACGGGTTCAATGTCCCAAAGTTACCATCAAGGACACTTCAGCTTTTAGAGAGAACAGTTTTTACTTCACAAATACCAATCAAGGACCTGAAAGTAGCTCATTGTTTCCAGTTGAGGTGAGAGTGGTCAATGGAAATATGATAAACAATTACACAAACAGTAAGTTCCCTTCACCCGACACACCACAGGGCCGTGCAGCCCCTCCCCCTGTCCTGTCACTCTGTAGAGTATTTTGGTTCAAGTTCCACTGTAGCATCCGGCTGTGTTGCGGTCTCGGTTTCACCTCCCACTTCCTTTTTTTGCCCCTGACGTGTTTCCGTCCCTGAATTAGAACCAACTCTTTCCACACTGAATTGTGATATCAGGCCGTCTTCCTTCTCTTGTCGACAAACTTCGGAAACTAATAAGAAATCCCCAGTGGGGTCAAAATCTCCCAAGTCCTTCAAGACCACAAGAGATAGAGTGAAACATCAAAACCTAGCAGCTGGTGCAACAGAGGAACACAGGAAGTCTCTTTCTAACGGAGCGATAAGATAGATGCGAAGAGGGCTGACCTGTTGCAGGCTTTGAAGAGCTGATGCTGTTTAATTCAGGGAAAGAGGGGGAATATTATTTTGTTTATTTATAGTGACAGAGCTTTTCTTCACATCCCTTTTTTTCAGGCGTCTGAGCATCCTTCAGTCTTTGTAGTTTTGGGTGAGAAACTGCAGCGTGGCCACAGGCTCTCCCAGATCAAACCTCCGAATAAAGGCCTGAAGATCCCATTTACCTGTGAAAGCAGGAGGACACGGACAGATATTTATTGATATCTGCACACATTTACTGTAAAAAAACAAAAACAAAAAGACAATATTTGTTTTCAGTCTGATGCAAGATTGTACAACTTAAAACATATCCTGACAATATTGTACATAAATTTAGTACAGTTTAAGTGCAGCCTCTGGTGCATTTCAAGAGAATTTCTCATGACCACTCGGCCCATGTTTAAAGGGATCTGAGGCCTAACTGAGCAGCACATGGCTCTGGGATGTGAGTCACTGAGAACAGCACTGCTGAAAATAAAACATGTTGCTGTAATGATGGAGGTGGGAACACAAGGACGTATTGGCAAGAAGATATGATTCAATCCTCTGAGCGTTTTTTTTTTTTTTTTTTCTTCCCTCCCCTTTTAAACAAACACCAGACGGCCATCCGGCTGGTATGACAATATCACTTCTTAGATTTTGACAACCACTGATTCCCTGCAGCTTCCCCTCCCTTTAGAAAAAAAGAAATTTACAATTATCATTCCAAGGCAACAAATTCTGCGGGCTTTAAACTTCACATGTTTGGGTGTACATAAGACAATGCCGTGCTTGGTAATCCAGGGAATTGCTAATATTCTGGTATTTCCGTATGTGGAGTAATTACATTAACAGCTGCTGAAGAATATTTTTGCGTAGGAAAACTAATCTTTTGAAAAGACAGCCAACCACTGAAATGGTCCAAATCTGTAGAGAGACTGGTCTCGCAGTCAGGGGTCGGATCTGACTATGCCTGGATAGAACCATGAATGCTTTTGACCTCTTGCTGCAGCTGCTTTACAGGCCTTTGCAGTCTCTGTTTTCACCATCAGGGAGCCACATTTTGTATCCTCCGGCATCTTGGAGGAGATCTGGGAGAAGAAATACGCTCTATTGGTGCCACGCACAACAAGTGCGCTCAGCTACCATCAATGCAGAAACAGATCAGAGGGAGTCATTTACATATAAGACACAATTACTTATTCAAGGCTGCATTATCTCAGTTTTTTTAAAGGAGACATTATTGTATTAAACCCTTTAAGATTCTTCAAAGTTGAAAGTTTTAAACACAGAATGGACAGTACTGCCAAATTATTATTCAACTATTTTGGGGCTCATACACTCTTGCTGGTCCTCCCTACATGTTTAGCTTATGAGAGTGACACCTCACTGCCATGAGGTCAGGTCAGGTTTTGAGCTCAGCTGGGGAAGATGGTGAATAATAACTAGGAGATGAGCAGATGAGTACCTGAACCTCAACAGGTCCTCTCTGTGAATGAAGATTGCCTGCAGGCAGCGCTCCAATAATCAAGCGAGGGCAATGGAGTCAAGTGACCTGTCTGTATGATAGGTCATGGCTTGGTGGCCCCTCTGGCCTGTGCTTTAGTGGAAGATAATGTACCGCCTCTGCAGATCCCAGAATCCCTTGCATGTCCAAACCAAAGTCCCTCACCTCTAAGAGGCAACACTTTCAAGGAAGCTGAGGGGTGAGGCATGCGGGGGACAACAAACTTAACACTGAATACTGGAATATAGTTCACAAGTCATGTGGCAGATCTGACTCTCGTGACAGTCGTGTAAATATTCAGGCTTTCTCTTCCCATCTTAACACGGAGAACCTGCCCTACAATAGCGTTATGCGACATTTCTTCTAATGGAGAATGTCACACTAAAGATCAGTTTATTGTAGAATAACGATCAAAGGAACAGTTAAAACCAGGCACTGCTTGTAAGGCTTTACACACTTAATCCTATCTAAAACTGTGCAATCATTGGGCGCAATCCAAAATGAGGCAAATTCACAATATTGGGTGCTACCACGCTGGCTGGTTCCCCTGCAAAAGCCTAGACTTACAAGTGACCTTAAAATAGGCTGGTGTCTCTTTGTAGTGCAAAGACGTGTTTCCGTCTCTCCCATCTGCCTGCTCATGGAAAGGACAGATAGTGTGGGACCTGAGGGCGATGTAAAAGTATTCCTGCCTCTACTTTTGTTTCCACCTTGCTTCTCTGTCTGGGTATGGCAGGATGATCAGGACCGCTGTGAGGTGACACAAAACTGCTACATTTAGTGGTGTGGGTGGTGTCCCTGTTAAACCTCTTAAAGTGTCACAGAAAAGCTAAAAATCATGTTCATTGCAGTAGAGAGCAGGAGCAAATATCAGAGTAAGAGGCTCACATCAGCTCTTACATGAGATTCATGGTATTATTAATACAATCCTAATTTCATGGGAGGAAGTTCTTAGCTGTCTGAGGTCAGAGGTTAGCCACTGAACAGTGCCTCAGAGATACTTCAGCATTGTCAATTCCAAGGGCTGCACTGGGTAACAACTTTAATTTTTCATTCATTTGCAGACTTTTCATACCTGTGTTTGTAAAATGTTAGAAAAATAGTGACTGAGGTATATACCAATTTGCCCAAGTTGAAGATGAGTCGAGATAATTATTATTATTATTTTTTTTAAATTTTTGCTTTGTCCAAAGCCTACAATGCAGTTTAAAGTATATAAAACTGTGAAAAACTCCTTGCACTTGAGAAACTGTAATAAGAAGAGTGGCCCTAAAGAGTTCTCAGAATTGTAGCTTGTTGTAGCTTATCGGTTTAATGCCAATCCCTTTATTAAGAAGAAATGCTTTACAATTAAAGCATAGTTGAATGAAAGTTCAAACTTGGTAAGATTTGATATTTCTTTAAAAAGAAAGACATAATAAATGATGATTAGTTACCGTACATCAATTGATTGACTGAGTTATTGATTTGATGATCTCATTTCCGCAATCATTTCTAACAATACTAGGAACCTGAGTAAGTAAAGTTGAAGAAAATTCCTCAAACTTTTAACATAAACCCAAGAAGTCAATGCTTGATGGAAAAAACACAAACAACAAAAAACAAAAAAACAAAAAACAAAAAACAAAAAAAAACAACCAAAACCCCACATCCAGCTAAAATTAAAAAAAGTCAAAGTGTTCCTTTAAGGCAATCAACTCCTGGCTGAAACTCAGGCCTGCTGTAGCAACCAAATCCTGGCTCTCTTGACTCCACGAAGCTCTGATTAATGGTAGAGGCTGTGGGTGGGTGGTAGACATGGATCTGCCCATTACCACACTGCAACATTGCAAATGGCTTCAATTACTGTGGAGTGTGCTGAGCTGGCAGTAGGTGCTCTAGGAGGCAAAATGAACAACGTGCACCATCCAGCAGCTAACTGCACTGTGATCCATTCACTCACACAACATGATCGTCACATACATCTTATCCTATGTAGTTTACCGGGAAAAAACCAAAGGAAATAAAATGAGCAACAGTCATGGTTTTGATCAATTTTAAATTTTCAATGTTGACTTGAAATTTTAAGCCAGTAATTCTAGTGGAGTAGTTCTTGTTTTACTCACGTTCGGTTTCTGATCAGTCTTCGGTATGAGTGTTGGAGTGCTGGCTATGCGAAAAGAGCATGTGCAAACTACCGGGAAGGCTGAAACAACACTAGATGCCCTCTCTCAAGGTCTCAGCGCATCCTCTCTGACACTGTAACACTGTTTCCCTTGACAAATTGACTCTGCGGCACTAAACAGTAGCAGGACATATTGAGGGCTTGCCAAGTCGCTGACAAGTATCACGAGGGCCTGTGTGCCCACACTTGCCCCCCACCCTGGCATGGGGACAGCCTCCATTCAGGGACAGTCTTCCTGAGCCAGAGCAATGGGGATTCCCTACGATCACGCCCCTGTGCCCAGTGCCAAGAGCGCAGCCTTCCTGTAGTTCCCTGTGTAATAAACCAGCTGTCTCCATCAGTTCACTGACCCACATTCATAACCTTAACACAGGAGGCACAGCAGACTCTCACGGTTCCTCTGAACAGACCTGCTTCACCTCTCATTGGTCAACCCTTCTATTACTTAAGGGATGGTCAGAGATGAAAAGAAAAAAGACAACAAATTTGCGATAAAATTGAGTCAATGTCTGTGCAACTGGAAGTGGAAAACGATCATTAGGAGCCTCCCACCCACGACTAAATGCTCTCCTTTTGCAAATCACATCAATTAATGTCATGGGCTATGAAAAATGCTATCTGTGTCATACCACATGGAGGGAGGACAGACGCTAATAAGTGAACATACTTAACGGAGGAGGTGGGGAGACATGGGATTCCCTCTGTTCCTCTTGCCTCTGTGGGAATACCGTGCTCATGGCCAAGTGGAGGCCAATAATAATACAGCAGGTACACCACTGAATCCAGCCAAACAAATAATGACTGTAAAATCAAGTTGGTTTTTTTTTCATAAACCATGACTATGGTTTAATTCTTCATATGTCACATGGTGTCTATTTCCATTAGAATATTTACAAGAGCAGTTATCATTCCCAGAATTGACCGATCAAATGAAACATCTGATTATCCAAGAGTGAAATTCTTAATTTCATTTCCCTTGAATGGAGAGAACAGTTTGCAGCAGAGAGGAAGTGCTACAGCAGGAGTTAAAGTCGTCCAGTAGATTAGGAAGGGTGGATCCACTCAGCTCAATTGCTTCATAAACGTGGGGGGAACTATTGTATTTGAGCTGGCAGAAAATTAGTCTGTGTCTGTTTATTTTACACAAAAAGTATATTAAAATATTCTAAATAGCAGTTTATTATTCATGCTAGTCAACCACCTCAAATGTGAAGCTGGATACAAAAAAAGAATCCAAAGTGCGTCTTTTTTGACATTTCTTTTTCCAGAGGATTCAACACATCAAACACACCTGCGCCTAATGTGGTTAATGGTTTGCTGTCACAGCTGTCAAAACTTCAAACGGCAGCGACTGGCAGCTCCACTCATTCATTCGCCCTCAAATCAGCGCTCGTGGCCCGAGCAGAAGAGACATACAGGCACGCCTCCTATGAGGGCCTGTACTCTACATCCCCGGCTGGTGCCCCCCTTCAAGAGACTGTTCTTCAGCGGGAAGGAAAAGTCAGTAAACCTGAAGTTTAAACAAAACATTTTGCAGAGAGCTAAACTCTGCTCTCTGCAAATATAACTGTCCTTTGAGAGCCAAAGTAAAAAAAAAAAGACCAGGTAACAATAGTAGCAGTAATCAAGGTTAAACCTAAACTGGCTGCGCATGTCTACGCACACAGCTGATAAGGATTTCAGGTTTGGCAGAGGTTAACAAGACGTGGTCAGGCTGACTCGTGCAAGTATGCGTGGGAGCTTTCAATACTAGTCTTGACCCTGCAGTCATTAACACTGCAGCAGACTTAGTCACTAAACTCATTAACATTTCCTTTGTCCAGTTCAAGCACTTTGAGAAAATTATCTGCCTAAAGCAACCCCAAACGCTTCGATTAAATAATTGTGAATTAGATGGTGTCTGGCTGCAGCCCTAATAAAGGCAGCTTCAGTATTGCTGCTGCAGTATTGCTGAAACCAGATACAGTATAGTTAAATTTTAACCTATAAGCCCAAACAAATGAGGCAATAAATACAACAGTCTAATGCTGTGAAATGACACAACTTCCCACTGTATCTCTGGAAGTGGAATAAGCCAATGTTCCAAAAATAATTGCGGTGGCTAAAAAAGTTCCTTAAAACACAAAACCTGTGGCCATAAAAACCTAAAAAATTTTGAGAGGAAATGTTTGGGCCTTAAGATTTGACTCCATGGTGTAATCTTTTCATTGCTGATTCAACAACTAGCTGTCGGCAGTAGTGTTGGTTTATGATAGATGCTACAGCAATAAATGATATTAAGCCACTGGTGAGTCGAGCCATTACCGCGGGACGACTTTTCCTGCTCAGTGAGTGACACTCGGGCATCTGGAAGCTGCTCAAACAACATGAACTGGTAGCGATGAAAACCAGTCTTCTGGGGAGGGGTTGGTGGATGATAGTCTGCATGGACAAACAAACAAATCTGAATCAGGAGAGCTGAGACTGGTGGATATTACCTAGAATTACATATGATTATCACAATGATGCAAGTAAAATCCAACAGCCGGCTGAGCCTTTGATATCCCTATTGTTTTCATTGCACATGGTTTCATGGTTTCACCCCTATCATGCATCCAGATCATTATTTTGGACTACAATAAACCAGTGGTACTCACAGATCTAAACATTTATAATTGTTATTTCCAAGTGATCCTCAGCCATTCCCAGTTTTGGGCAATAAACAGGCAAAAGTTTCTTTCTTCTGGATAAATGTTCTTTAATCAGAACCAACACTGGGAGACAGCAGAGAAAAAAAACAACTCCTTCTTTAAAGGTTAATGCCTGGCTCCCAGCTCTACTGTTGCACTTATTATGACAAGAAGTTATGATGACGATCATACAGTTAAATTGCTGTAGGGGATAAAGAAATTAAAATTTCTAAATTGATGAAAATGAAAGTCCAAAAAAAACCCCAAATCAAAACAAAAACAAACAAACAAACAAACAAAAAAACCCAACCCTGTAGATTAATTCCAACCAAAAGCATATTTTTTCCTCAGTGCACTGTACATCTTAAACAACATCAATGAGTGAAAATATGTGATAAAAGTAAAGCCAGGTGTAATGAGTGTAGTAACTGAAGCTACAAAATGAATAGGCAACTGAAAACCATACTTACCAGTGAGGTTGGTTCCTTGAATATGTCCTCTCTTGAGTGCATCTCCCTGTTACATGAGTGAACATAACAGTTAGGTCCAATCTCTTCTGTGCCAACCAGTTCTTTAAAAAGACCCCAGAAAATACTAGTTATTTGAGACAGCAGGGTGGCCCGTTAGTTTGCTTCCTACAACATCCCTTAGTTTTGTGCTCTCGCAGCTTAATATTCTGTGCTTGCTTAGCTCAGTGGTCAGTCCATGAATTTGCACCCACTGTCAAGGCCATTTAATTCCCACGCCAATTTTATTTGAAGGCTAACTCTGTTATAGACTGTTACATACTTACATCTTACTTTTGACTGAAACATGTATTGTACAGTAAGGGATTTTTTATAAATATAGATCAAATAAAAATTGAATTTTAGCTGGTTATTGGGGGAAGGTTATCATTATATCACTTGTGATTTAAAGAAATAGACATTAAGTCTCCATGAAGCTCCTCAGAAGGGTTACAACAAAATTTGGCAAAGCTGAATATATAAAAGATCTTTTGTATTTAAAGATTTTAAAAAGATCCACCACTGAGTAGAACTCCAGGTAGCAATTTCTCGTATTATTAATTGTGTATTAACTCCTGTCGCTTAGGAACAGACATCATGTAAAACAAAGTGAAGTACACATATTTTTAAAAGCATTTTCTACTCTATATTTGTCAGGTTCAACTCCCTCATCCCCAGGAAGCACACAGTCAGGGACTTCACAGTACAAATTGTGTGCACAAGAATGTTTGTTTAATAGACTTGGCTGCTTACTGCAAGACGACTGCATCCTTGAGTGGGAGGAAAACTAAATCTCTCATATGTGAAATGGCCCAAAACACACTTGAGGTAAGCATGGAAGTCCCCATCACAGAGATCAAATATCTGGTCTCACTACCTATTTCTCTCTTTTTATTTTCCCCACACACAGGCTCCCCCCACAGGGTGACAAAGGTACTGTGGGACTGGACAGCAGACAAAGACTAATCTCCTGTGATCTGTAAGCAGAAAGTCACACACACACACACACACAGACATACATATATATATATATGTACACACGTGTATACACATTTCTTTGAAGATGAGGACCGACTGCAAACATAGCACAAACAGTAACAACGGCATTTTGTAGAGTTTATTTTCTTTCATCTTGGGAATGGTGGAAACACATTTTTCTCTCAGCAATTATTACTGTTTGGAAAGAACTTTATCCCACTGTTTCAGCAATCTAATAAAAAACTTCAATATGAGTTTTTGTTGACAAGGAAGATCTAATTTGATATTTAGTTATATGTGGACCAGAAAGCTGCAGGACACTGGGCTGAGCTCAGCCTATTTTTTTTTTTTTTTTTTTTTTACACTGTACCTGTTACCTGGCAGCCAATGAACGGCTGCTCCTAGCTGACCTTTTACAGATAACTATATTGCCATGTGTCTGCTAGTTGATGGCAAAAAACAAAAAAACTGACATGCACTTATAACTTTATAATGTTACTTTCATTAATATCCATTTGAAAAAATGTAGCACTTGTAGAGCATGCACCCACCATTGTGCATCAATTTATGTCTAATCCTTTAAATGCTGTTTAGAAATATTAGAAAGCAAAGCACCAGTGTTTACTCAGACTGCTACAATTCAGAAGATTAGTTTCAACTGTGAATATCTTCATCCACTGATCAGTGAGAGAGAGAAAAAAAAAAGCTTTATTTAGAAATAGCAAGAGTCCTGCAGTCTGCAGGATCCAAACCCATTGCCATAGCAACAGGTAGTCAACATTTGAGCGTGAAACATTTTCCCACATCTTAATGCTCAGTTCTTGCTCGCTCTCCATGGCACCCTGTGCCCTTTAAATTTCATTATAATACACAGAGTAAAAACAACAGCAAATGAATGTAATATTGAAATTCAGCCACACAATAAAAGAAAAGTCAATCATATGCAGAACTCACATAGAATCACAAGATATCATCTTGGAAATAATCAGTTTTGTGGTCATATGGTGGTTTGTCTATTCCAGAGCTGCTATGGCAGTAGTGACAGGGCAGGACAATGTCGAGGTCGCTGACTCTGATGTTCATTGGGGAGTGATGGACTTGCTCACACTAATCTACGAGACATTCTCACATGGTGGGTGGCTGTCCCCTGGGACCCTGATGTGGGAGTGGGGCGCACAGCGCCTCCAGCTCTGGGCAATAAATGATCGACAGCCGCATGCTCAGTTAATTGTATGGAATATCATATGTACATCACTGTATATAATTACAACTACACCTGCATATCTTGTAATTAATGTAATTTTGTACAGCTAAAAATGACAAAGGCAAAATATAACAGTGCCTCATAAAGGTACTGGAAACTGAAATGATTCGCATCCGTCAAGCAGAACTTGTCAATTTTTTAATTCATTACAGTTTCGGCTGATTAAATTCACCTAATGCCTCTCAACCCCACCCCTGCAAAAACTGCGAGTAATGAAGTCATTACTTAGGGGTGTTTTACAATTATAAGGTTCACAGTCTGTGTTGAGTTGTAACCACAATGAGCTCGCGAACAGGCACTTACACAGGTGTCTCAGTTGAGTTATATGTTTTGTCAACTACAATCATTTTGTACTGCAGCATGGACAATGGTGCTTTGTTAGAGGGAATCAAAAGCCACATTGTGCATTGATGAAGTTAATCTTGGATCAATGATGCTCTGAGCTCAGGGTTAGAAAAGTTAAAAGCTTTGAGACTCAGACACTGAAAAGCTTCAATAAAAGCAATAATATATTATTAGATCATTATGGACTCTATGGATAACTATGTTTTATGCAAATAAAACATTTGTCAGACATAATCAAAAAGAATAAAAGTTGAACAGTTGAAAGTTGTTAGAAAATTATTGAACACATTCATAAATAATGATTATGGTTTGGGGACTATGAAAGAAAGCGCTTCGATTAAAATCACATTTCAAACTGCTGCGTTGTTGTTGTTTTTCTCCTTTCTATCCACCTGATTCTCCAATGGGATATACAAGGTTGAACCAACATTGTATATTTCTTTTGCCAAATATGAAACTCTTTTACTGTACAATATCTAAGATCTCCAACTAGAAACAGTGATATTTTTGGATTGTCTGTCCTGACCTCAAGCTGAAGATAAAGTTATATTACATAATACAGATATCAGAGAAACCAGTAGTTTGGACTACTGTTGTGTGCCATATGTCTACTCTTAATATAAATGTGAAGCATGTAGCTAATTCATTCAAAACAGCCTATTAATATACAGATCCATGAGCATTAGTTGTGTCTGTTTGTCCTTCGTTCAATTTGAAAAACTGCAAAGAAAAACAAAAAATACTTGAATTACCGTCTTTACTGGAAACCCCAATATAGTCTTCACAGCCACAGTGTCAGTGTTCAAGTCATCAATTTGCAACAGTTGAAAAACAGTGGGACTCTCTTTATAAATACAGTTACCCAGATACATGTGTCTAGTGATTCTCTGTAAATATGTTATAATCTAGGCATAAAATTTCACATCTATGTGTATTAGCTATCATATGTCACATTTCTTTTGTCCATTGAACTGACTTCTCAATATACAATACCACCTATAAGTCTGTGGCATTTGTATATTGTACACTATGTTTATGTTCTGAACATATCTTTGAGGAATATTTGTACAAAAAGCAGATTTCAAAAGCTGAAAAAGATATTTCCTATTTAATATCTCCTCACGTGTAAGAATCTCTTTTAAAAGAAACTGATATAGACTATTTAAAATGTTGCATGACTTCATATTGAGGAAAATAATAATACCAGTTTGCATCATAAAATTCTGACAGCAACAAGACAGCTCAGTCTTTTTAAGCTCAGTAGTTGAAAGTACTACTGTAATGACATGGGTACTATAATTACTGATTATACTGACCATTGAGCAAACTGTTAATTTGAATAATTGTACCATAAGTCCCTGTGTGACTATGGACACCATGGATTATTCTTGATTCCTGCCTCAAATTATGAAACATTCAGCATGACAAGCTGAACATTTTGTGATCTTTAAAAAAATCATTCTTTTCATTCGGTGCCCCAAAAGACTAAAGAAATATGTGTATTAAGAAACAAGCCAAGACATTCTTTCAAACACTGACACAGCATGAAACAAATTATCTAGATCAAAATAAGACTTATTAAGACTTATTTAGTCAAAGAAAATGTGACTGCACTTTGTATCCTTTTACTAGGGGAATACCCATTACTGTAACTGTGATAGTGAATCACACACTGAGCAGTGTGGGAGAAGCAGGAACTGACAAGAGGTAAACACTGAAAGCATGAAGCATTTACTATTCTACATATTTAGCAGATAATACTAAGAAATCTTTGGAGCGTAAAGGTGTTAAATTCTTTGAACTAGAGAGCATGTTTAACTTACAGTGAAACAGAGCAAGAATCAGTGAGCAGGGAACAGAGTGAGAGAAAGGGCAGTGAGCAGGGTTAGGCTTAGGGGGCGGGAATTGAAGATACCGTGACAGGAATCGTGCGCCGTTGCAAATGATCTAGTCCCTAAAAGCTGTTGTAGCTGACCTTGACCTCTGCGCTTCCTGTGGAGGGCAGTAATAAAAAAACAGCACTGTTATTTTAACCATCATCCATTGTTTCTAATTGTCCACGAAACATATTTTCCTGAAGTAGTTCCTCAATTTGTTTTGGCTCCGTTTAAATGTAGAAGTGATGTACCCTTTAGATCTGACTATGTTAGATGTGAGGCCGCCTGTGGTGCTTGGGACACTCCATCCTGCCTCTGCCAGCCGCTTTCCCCTCATGTTTGAACTGTCTCTATCTCACTCTATGACTCAGGAAAAAGCAGAAAAGATCCCAAACATCCTACACGTTGTGAGCGATGAATAATTCTGAGAATCTAGAAAAAGCTATGCAGCAGAGTTTTATCTGTGGGTCACGCAGTAGCCTGACAGCTCAACCAGCAATATTCAGCACAATAACTTTGTCTAACTGGTCTAAGTGAAGCACAATCAAGGCTGATCCAAAGCAACTATTTATCATGACACACATGTTTTATTATTATCATGAAATCCTTAGAAATCATTACAGATGGGACGCTGGTGCATCCTTTGTATGTCAAAAAGTGGCAAACTGAAATGAGTACAGGCATCAAAGGTCAACTTTATGAAGGTTTGGAGGTAAGTTCCAAATCATTAATGAATTGTTAACTTTTCTAGGCCTCAGAGAAGATGAATTCATTTGTACAATGTGTCTACATAACTTTCATGAGGAATCCTCTAACAAGAGCCACTAGGTAGGAGTCTAAGGAGGAGGTAGGTGGGTGCAGGGTGCGGTTTCACCAGGAATACCCACTTGCCCAACAACCATTCTACTTCTCTGAGTGGGTGAGTGCTTCCCTTTGTCAGCACGAGTTACTCATGCACCTACTTGTATATCCACCGCTTCCCTCCCCCTCTCTTGCACACCCTGTAAACCCACACCTACGACAATCAGCACCCACGTCCTTCTAATGCAGTTCTGAGCGCATCATTCTCCCTTTTACTTGCAGTCAGGCTAACAGACGGGGAGAGAGAGCATGACAGATGGTGTTCACAGCTCTATTTCTGAGGCTGGACTTGTACTGCCACAGCCACCCCTCCCCCCTCGCCTATTCCACTCAAGCCAAGTGCTTATGACTGCCTCCTCATCTTCGCCTCAGTAATCAGCCCATTCATTTGCAGGGTTATTGTGAATTAAAAGTCTATGTCTCACAAGGAACCTCACAGTTTACAGGTTAAACATAGCTCTTCTTTCAGAGTTGAGGAGAGCGTGACCACTGCTTGACTAGGGGACCTAGTTATGTTGATAAAAAAATAAAATAAAAATGTTTCCTTGCATAACAGCCTTATTTCGTCTTCTCAAACAATACTGGAAATAGAAAACTTCAGAATAATCTACAACTGCGTTTAGAATGAAAGGTGTTAAGATTTATAATGAGAGCAAACAAATTGTCATCATTGCTGGTGCAACACAACTGTGATCATTGAAGGACATTGTCTCAGCTGACCTTAAGAGGAGGCAGGAGCCAAACTTAATTAAGTAAATCCACACATTGCTGTGGATTTGGTGGTTTGACAGAAGCTAAACATTGAGTGAGAAATTGCACAGACTCAGTCCTGTGACTATTTAGTCCTTACAGCCACATGCAGGGACGAGACCACTCAGAATTCACTGCTGCTCCGGTAAGGTCCTTGCAAAACACAGCCTCTCCCTACACATTCATCTTAAGTCTCACAGCTTTGCTTCTTTTCCTGTTGGCCCCCAAAAGGACCTCAGAGGAACTTGAGGTCATAATCCAGTGACTCTTCACTGACACCTGCTGCAGACAAGTATCCATCCTTTTCATGGCCCACAAGAGTCATCTGGACATCATGTAATTGATTTGATAGTGTGGGTTGACCTGTGTGGACACAAACCTCCTTGAGTTGTTTTTTTTTTTCTTTTTAAGAAGGTTTTGGAGCTAAGAGAGAGCTTTTATCTTTTCTTTTTCATTCATCTTCAACCACTTATCCGTTTCTGGGTCGTGGGGGGTGCTGGAGCCAATCCCAGCTCACACTGGGTGAGGGCAGGGAACACCCTGGACAGGTCACCAGTCCATCACGGGGCCAACACACAGAGACAAACAGAGACCAACAACCACTCACACTCACACTCAGACCTACGGACAATTTAGAGTCACCAGTTAACCCAAACATGATGTCTTTGGACAGTGGGAGGAAACTGGAGTACCCAGAGGAAACCCACGCAGGCACAGACAGAACATGCAAACGCTGCACAGAAAGGCCCCAGGCCAGGAACCAAACCCACGACCTTCTTAGCACAACAGCGCTAACCACTACGCCGCCGTGCTGCCGGTACTTCCCCCCCTCTCAAATAGATAAATCTAGTAGCCCAACACAGATCAGCACTTCTTAGTGCTGCATGACCTGAGAGTAATGTCAAAGCCAGCTGTTAAAATGAACATTTACGTCTTGGTTGAATAGATGATAAATGACCATGGTTGGTGTAAGTCTTCTGTTTTATATGACAATTAAGACTCATAAGAGGGCGTGTAAATTTTTTGTGTCTTTTACAAAGTAAAATTAATGATGTAGTTGCTTCCCCAAATGCCACCCATGTCACTAAAAAAGACTTAATATATATGTATAATATATATATATAGTCTATATATAAGTCTTTTCTTAAAATCATACAAAATATAAAACTGCATGTCAAAAAATGTAATATTTCTGTATAAATAAATGAACCAGCCTCATAATTAGTTTTTTTTTAATTGATTTCCTTATTTAAAGATATTCGAGCCCCATGTGTAAAGACCTATCAGGCTTGGGTCTGGGATGAACAGTTGATGAATAGCTGGTAGAGAAATCTAATGGTGATCAGCTAAGTTTTGATCAGCAGGACAGGGTGAAAGCCAGAGGGAAGCCACCCAGGATCTGCTTCAGTGCATCAATAAATTAACCCACTTAACAATAGCATGCTGGACTAATGGCTTTAGCAAAGAAACTCATTTGGCTTAGGTAATGAACTGAGTTGGAAAGACAAACAGTCCAGTTATTAAGTGAACTCCAGCCATCACTGACATCACCTGAGACACTGTGATGCAGCAAACCTACACTCCTTTGGTCTTGCTCATTAGTAAGAAAGAACACTATTAGTCAAATCACTGGCCTAAGAAACTAGTCACCTAAACTCATTATCACATCCATCTATTCAGTCCAATTTGCATACATTACCAAGTGGCCGTGCCGGGTTGGTCATCTCATTCTCATGGAGCAGATTGGGCCTAACAGGGCAGGGGACAGGCCAGAGAGACAGAGTTTTAATAAGATAATTGCATCCAACCTGGGTGCTGCTTGCCTTGCAGTTACTGTATGTCTGTGTGAGTGTGTGTGAGTATGGGTGCTGATGAGTCTGTACTTTTAGTACTGTTCAGGGAAGCCCAAGCCTGAGTTCCCAAGGTAACAGTCAGTTTGAGTGGGGGCTGGCTGACTCATTTGAAGGGAATCCTGGAACCTGAACAAGGCTGCCCACTCGCCCCACCCCCAGCTTCATCAGCACAAGCAAACAAGGCGCTGACATGTCCCCATATAGGGCTTCCCACTGTCGGGGGTGGCACTGGAAAATCCCAGCCTGAGCTTGCCTACTGGTAGCATCAGAAGACATGCACACACAAACATGAGGCCTCCATGGAGATAGTAAATGGAAAGATTATAATAGAGCGGTGTGCCTACAAATACATCCAGGCACGTGATAGATTTTGATTAACAAATGAAAAGATGGGGGAGATGTAAGGGGGTGGGAGAGGAAGAGAAGATTAAGCTTATTAAACAGTCAAAGGTGTGGAATTAAAATAGTTTTTGAGGTATGAGAGGTGACACAAAATAAATGAGGTCTGAAACATTGTGGGGGCCCTGGTGTGGAGGAGGATGAGAAGGACGAAGAAGGAGTAGTGGTAGGTGGACAAGAGAACGAACTCTTTGCCCACACAATTAATCTAATTAATAAGAAATTAAAAGAGATCAACAGGCGTGTAATTGACCACTCAATTAGTTCAAGGTCAGCCAGCTCTTTTGACTTTGGAAGTATGGTGAGGTGATGAGCTGCAAGATGGGAGGATTTTGGTGAAATATTCTGAAATTCACAATAATTCGTTTATGACGAATGACAGTTTGAAGTAATACTCGTCCATCATTCTGTTGTTGATAGAAAACTGATGCAACACACTATTTAAAAAGTCAGAATAATCATTTTAAAACGCAGTAAATTTTGGCCATCAAACAAAAACCGTACATGTATAGTCAGTAATGCCAGCTGTTAAGAGTAGCCATTTGCTTCTGTCCACTGTTATATCTGTTGATAACTCTGTAGTTCATTCAGTGTCTTTAGTCATTAACAACTGAGAGCTAGTACAAAGGGATTTAAGAGGCAGCATTACTGTTTTGAATCACTGGATGCTTAATTCTTCTATTATAATTGAGGTAGGAGCGAGACAGAGGTTATGGTAACTGCTGGAAACCTGTCCCACTTCACAGAAAGGTTAATGAACCTTACAAGTCCTATGGGAGTTGGAGTATGCTGTTAATTTGACAAACGTGGGAAATAAATGCTTTAATGCTTTTATTGACGGTGACCAACAGCGGCCTTTGCTGGAATGAAAGGTTTTAGTCTTTTGGGTGCTTTGGTATGAAGCAAAACAATAATGTGGAATGCATTTGTTGGAAGAAACTAAGTACATAATTGTTTGAATAGCAATTTCAGGCCAAAAAGCATCTTCATTATTAATTCCTACTTTTGGGGAACATATACTGTGCAAAATGTACAGTAACCTAATTCATGTTATGAAACAACTTTATTCTGAATGCATTCGTGGAAAGGAGGAATTTTAAAAAGGTGTGATTTGAAATCTACATATTTTCACCTTCCGTTTTTTTCACTGTTGGTCTGGGTTTCATTTTAACAGCTCACCAAGAGTTCAACGTACTGACAGCTGGAGAAAACATGTGTAACAGTGTTGGCGAGGGACTCGTGATGAATCTGATTGGGACAGCGATTTTAGGCACTTATAAACAATGCATACAGGGAGCATGATTAAGAGATTAAATGGATAATCCCTTTCCCATTTTAAGAGCCTGACAGAGGCAGAAATCTGGTTTTACAAAGATAGACTTTGACTATTGATTAGATTAAAGCTGTACTTAGAGTCATCAACAATCAAATTTTGCGTATGGTTAAATAAAAGACAGGCGCATTCTTATAGGAGAATATGTAAGAGGACAAATCAAAACACTTTTAAACATGTTTCCAGGAATCTGCAAGAAACTTTTTTGTGAACAGCTACTTCTATCTATCTAAAAGGCCTTGTACCTAAATCTGTCACTGACCTAAGAATTCTTCCCGATGTGCTGCCTCTGTGGTGAAGAGAAACTTTTTATTGATGGGATGTTATTAAGCGCATTTACTGTATTTGTTTGGGTACATGTCTGAATGTTCTTTTTTTTTTTTATTTGTATATTTAATCTTCAATTACTGTTCTCAGTTAAATAGTAGATAATCTCATGAATAATGAGATTAGACTACCTAGTACTGGTATATAAAGCTGTTGAAATGAACTCCAAATAACTGGCCAGATACTGATAGTTATAGATACTTGATATACTGATAGTGCTCAGTAGAACAGCAGAGTCTGAGACCACTGATGAAATAATATAACTCTGACTCATTAACAGTACTTTTACTGTTCATACATTAAGTGCATTATCCTGGTTACAATGTGTATTTGTTTTATTCAAATTTGGGTACAAATGGCAGTAGACTAGTCTAAGAGCCAACCGAATGCTGTCCTGACCTTATAGACCAGTATAATGTATCACTGTGAAACTGGCTCTGGTCTCATTCTTTTTGATACCCCCTCTCAACCAAGCACACTCGCTCTCTCTGTCTCCCAGCGATACTATGGGCACTGTTTCCTGTGCCTGTGTGCGCACAATCTTTGCCAGAGGAACACACAAGAATCCGTGCTCCACAATCCCTCTTAACCTTTGACCTTGACTTATTGTTACCTGTGAGCAGCGCTGTGGCAAAAATGTTGTACAACTACTGTACAGCCCTGCAAGCTGTTTGTGTTCTGCAAGTATGGAGGGCAGGGGAGGAGGGAAGGAAGAGAGGGAGCTATTTAATCCCCCCCAAAGGAACTCCCCTCTCAACCCGTATCGTGAACTCGCAGGCAAATCGCGTTGCTTGAAGGCACACCACACACACACTGCTGTCTTTTTAATTTCATCAGCTGAAAGAAATCTATACAGTTCTTTGGAATCTGACTGAGCTGCGGAGAGAAGTGAACTATACAGCACCCTGGAATGTAAACAGGTTTCACACCAACTGTAGCATAAAAATACCACATTGTAACAAACCTCTTGGCTATGATAATGGTCAATAGTACAGATCAGAGGTCTTAGTAGATTTTATGGTTGTTAGTCCTACAGCATATCAATAAGAACAAGTTGAACAGTCCAGAGAACAATTCAGAAGAAATTATTCAAGTGTAACGTAGACTAAATATTGGCTTCTGCTGAACATATTGTATTGACAGTGGCTTTTGGTTTTTCATTATGAAAAACATTATCTCCTGGAAATATTAGGAACGCTGTCGTTTAATCCCATGTAGTCAGCTGCTTGGTTAGGAACAGATAGGGCTGTAATCTGCACATAATGGACTCATCCTCCTTTACAGCGCTTGTTATTGTTAAGTATTCAAAAAACAGGCAGAATATTATTTTAATATCAGTAAGGCAGAGCCAGCCTGTGTTCTACGATTTCCATCTACATCGACAGATATTTGTCAAACCTCCATCCCTAAGCCTTGGTAACTCTGATGCTCGTGCTCTGTATTTTTATATGCAGATTCCAGCTTCACTGAGAGCAGTTTATTTTATTACACACAATCTGACTGTGTTCATTACACAAAAGACAACATGCTGTATTTTTTTAATGTTATAGTTTAGTATAACTTTTGGAATACAAACAACAATAATCGGTATGTAGAGTTAGACAGGCCACTATAATATCTGCCAGGCTTGCATTCATAGCTGTCACACTTAATTGTCATGCCAAAATACAAGAAAATACATTGGCTGCAGGAGGTCTTTTGTGAAGTCTTTGTTTTTGTGTACAATTAACTGGCAAGCATGCTATATACTTAAGTAAGGGCTATTTTAGGTGAGCATAATTATTAGTGTGTTGTTTTTATCAGCATGCCTCAATCCCCTTTACTGTACCCTATCAGGAGACACCCCTATGAGGGAGTGCTTTCCACAGCCATAGCCGCAGTAACCCCCCACTAACCCTGACATTTGTTCACATACCCACCCCTCTTCCTTCTTTCTATTTTCCATGCCATCCCCCCCTGCCCTCTATGTGCCTGTCAAGACTGACCAGGGGAACAGGTAGGCAGACTCCAGCAAAGCCCCCACCTGTACCCTGCAACACAAAAAAATTGGAGGTGGGGCCGCCTGCCAGAGATCCTGCTTTACTGACTGAAGTGAAGGGGAGGGGGGGGGGCTATGACAAAGACGACAGCTTGTGTGGGGGAACATTGTCTGCGGCTGCGACTAGAAATCTTTTCAGGAAAAACAGGATTTTATACACAATGGTCGTGGGAGTGAAGAAAGGGGGCACATATTAAAAGAAGCGCCTTTATGTTTGCACAGCTACTGGTTTTTAAACTGCATTTGCATGGAGAAGGTCCAATCTGTTCTTTTTTTTTCCCCTACCAGCCTATAGTGTGACAGACTGGATCAAAGAGGGCTTTCCAGGTCGCCTTGTTTTCTTGGAGAGTAATCGTGATATATCCAGGACAGTGCGGCGGTTAGAAATTAAGGTAGCACACTGACACATAGGAGGCATACTTCTTTAAATGATATAAATGTATAAGAGATGTCATGTAAATGTCGGGCTTTGTGAGAAAGTCAACAACTATGTGTCACACTCATTGCGAACATAGATTCTTTGGAAAAAGCTTTTGGGCAACATGTAAAACCTGTAATTTATGGTTGATTATTTCTTCACAGCCCAAGAAGCATTCATGACTTCTGATAGGAAACCATAGCAGCTCACATTCTTCATGCAGTGAAACCTCCTCAATCATCTCACCACAGCAACCACAGCAGGGAGGTCAGTTGTTATAGAGATGGCAAGAGGCTTGGTAGGTTATCAGCTACAGTATTCTGTGTGAATAAATGTATGTGTGTGTGTGTGTGTGTGTGCGCACGCAAGCACGTGCATGTATTTGTTTTATGTGGACGGGGGATGGAGCTGACAATTGAGCGGAGGATTCTTATGTAATTCTCCCTTTAGGTGGCAGAGAACAGTGAGAGCATCAGCCCACACTGAAGAAGAACCTGTTTGTTAATAAACTGTGAGATAAGATGTGATAAGATCGATGGGATTATTACAGGCTGTTTGTACACTAGTCCAGGGAGGGCCAGATGTGTCATAATGATGGCAACACAGTCGCAGCTACAGCAAGTCCAGGCACAAAGTTGGTAAGTCATCCAATAAAGCAACAGTTCCTGCTCAGCTTGCTTCTCACAAACTCTCTCACACATACATGTCAATCCTCGCGTGCAGACTTCAAACATACAAACAAAATGAAATTGCTACTTTGAAGAGGGTCACACTCAAAAAGAAAAGAAAAGAAAGGGAAAAAAAAAAGCAAACCAAACCAAAAAAAACTCCAAACAAAATAAACTCAACAAACATCAGCATCCCAATCTGGCAGAGAGGCTGTAATGAGAGTGTGATGGGGTTTAGTGAGGGAATGACTTCCTAAAGATGAACTCCGTGTAGTACCACCTCTGACATTTGTCTGGCTGAAGCTGACAGCAGGATGAGCACTGCTCTAAATGTTAAGCACCTCCAGCTGGGCTTCCATGTGAAGGGCTATTGTTGACTTCTACCAAGGGAGGTTTTGGTAGTTAAAATTATGAATGACCTGTACGCAAACTTTGTAAGGGTCAGACTAATTCAAACTACAATACAATATATGAAATATTGCATTTAAGACGTAACTGAAAGCCTATTTAAAAAAAATATCCTGAGTTCTGGGATGACTCTTGATCACTAAGGCAGGTGCTCAGTTTACTTCACTCATATATATTATTGACAACAATCTGTTCAAATTCTTTAAGGCACTTCATGCAAAGTGTGAATGTGTTTACACTGTCAGTTTAACTTAAAACACAGGATGACAACAGGTGCACAGAGTGGAGTTAAGATTAGATAAAGTTGCTTCATATGACTTGGAGCCAGGAGACACTTCTGTGTAAAACTTTGTGGAACCATAAACAAGCAAACTGTTAACCTGGGTTATGAGCATGTTTAGCAACTTTGGAGGGAAAAAAAAAAAAAAAATCACATTAAAAAGGAAAATTGTTCAATTCCTTTGCGCCCACCCCCTTGTCATAAGATATGGATGTCCCGCAAGGTTATTTGTGTTTGCTGGGAAATGAAGTGCTCAACTGGATTAAAAACATACTGCATATGTTTGGAAATCTGTTTCCCTGGGCGTATGAGTAGAGTGAGCGAGTGTGAAGCAGCAGCTTGCGTCTCCTCCAAGAGAGAGGGCAGACACTCTCATCATTAGCTGGGCTACAATGTGCTCCTCTACCTGCTCCAATCTGCACAGCCAGGCTCCACTCTGACGCCAGACAGATGTTCCCAGCACGAGGTGCAAAGTACCGAGAGGGGAAAAGAGAGTGAGCAGGAGAGAGGCAGAGGAATGGAAATATTCAGCAGCGTACACAATAAGAGTTTAATTATGAATAATACCAATGGCTCTTTGTTCTCACAATGAAGCTAGCTATGGTTTGCCTGGCCTTTGGGAAATTGTTTTTGGCTTCCATATGGGGGCACCTGTCTGTCAAAAATAAATGCTTAAATCATAACATGCCTTAGTAAGGATAATTACAGGGTAAAGAACAATGCAATTATGGATGTTTATTTGCAGTTGTGGATATGTGTTCACAAAAACAATATCTAAAGCTATTGAATAGGTAAAAATTGGACTATTGACACTATCAGGGTATCAGATACATTGATCTCCAACCGAGACCTTCTTTGAAAACTTGATATTAATTGTAACTTAATAAAGATGAAGGCATTAATGCTCTTCGCTCCATATACACAGCAATGTCTGTGTGACAAGACAAAGAGGACATGTCACACTGGACTGAAGGAATAGCTGGATGTTTGAAGGATCAGTTGTATTATGGGAAGAACCTCTCAGGTATTGTGTTTTTGTATTGTGCAGCTATGACCTGATAAATCTTATTTCTTTGTGACATGAACTTGTGCTTACAAAACTAATAAGTTAGAGAGTCATGTCATGACATCTGTTATCATTCATTTCATTATAATCAAAGATCAATCAAAAGACAAATAATTGAAAAAAAAAGGTGATTTTATTGTGTTGTGGGCTGTTTAAGTGATTATATGTTAATTAGAAAGAGATAAAATAAAATCAGTTTAATCCTTATCCGGAGAGCTAAATATTGAATAAAATACCGTCGGGAGTTACACACCTAAATGTTTGCAGTTAAAGGACATCTTGAGGTGTGGAGCAGGCAATCTCTGCAGGCCAAACAATTCACAAACACAAAGCCAGCTGGTCTGACACGCTTACAATACTTCACTGTTTGCGTTTGCCTGACCAGCAGCAGAACACAGGCTCTGTCCTCCTTTGGGAGCTGCTAAAACAGAGGTGGATGTTAAAGCCTGTATATCCCTCATGAATCATAATAATGAGCGGCCTGCGCTGTGTGCTGAACCGTCCAACTGGCCCTCAATTAGCCAAGGAGAGGAAGTTAACAAACATATGAAGGCTTCCAATCCACAGACCATATTGAAATAAAGAAGTGTGCAAACTGAGGTCACACAGTGACCACAGTTTGAACAGGTTACAATCGTTCATAGATGCCTTTTCTAAAATGTATTTCATCGTGCACATCTGGAAAAAAAGATGCAAATTATTTCAATTAAACAACAAAAAATGTAATTTATGTAATGCTGTCAAGTTTCCTAACATTTGAAAATGTTCATAATTGATTGTTGTACAAACAATAACTTGAGCACTGAATATTTAATAATTATAATAATCAAATGAATGTAAGATCACGAAAAAAAGTTGAAGATGTCTACTAATACCTTTCATGGAGACAAATCTTCAGCAGAGAAACTTCAAACATTATAAAAAGTAAAGAAAAATCCATAAGAACCTGAGGCCATACAACTCTGTTTAAATGGGATTTTATAGTGATAATGAACACCTTGGCTTTTCTCAGCGCAGAGAAGAGCATTAACTGCAGCACTGTTTCGCAAGTTCATATTGCATCATGTTGACTCTCAAACCACCAAAACTATAATGAGAGAATAAGTATTAAGTAAAAGTAACACCCAGTGCTGTATTTATATAACCTGGCTCTATTCAGATACTAATGATTTGCTTGTTACAGTAATTATTGCTGTGAGACCATACTGGAACATCTGCATTGATTTAGACTCTGGGAGAGCAGTGAGAGGGAGGGAGAGGCTCACAATCTGGAATTCAACTTCGAGAGCGAGACAACAATCTGTTGATGGTTATTTTGGTAATTGTCCATAATTGATGTAAAACACAGAGTTGCAGGAGATTCTAAATTACTGTTTCTGTTGCTCGAGGGGTCATTGAAAATGGGCAGTTGTGATTAAAATGCATATACAGCATCTAATAATGTGAGTTGTAAAAGAAAGTGGACAGCTGGTGGGAGAAGACAACACACCCACACAGTTTACACTTAACTGCTGGATTAAATTGTTCTTGACTGTCAAAAGTAATGATGTGATCAGTGATACATCCAGTTAAATAAAAGATTTGACACCTGACAAAAACATTAGAATATGATTGTCTAACACAGTTAGTCAGTTATATTATTTGTTGTGTCATACATGTACAAAAGTCCAACCCACATGGACTTATAAAATGGCAGAAATTCTGTTGCATTGGTGAAACAGTTGTCTTAGAAGGACAAAATTGCAACTATAAGTACATTTTTAATGAAAATGTAGTAAAGACTAGAGCCAGACTTTAAAAACTGTTTCCTATATTCACCTTGATGAACGTCAGTTCATCAAGGTTATTATGGCAATTTAGTTTATCCCGCATAAAGAAGAGAGGAGCTTTATCCGCTCATGGAGAATAAAAACAGCTAGATGGGTCCCGCTAATAGTAACTAGCCTAGTTTAGCAGCGTAGCATTAGCTGCCATCTCACCATCTGAGACAGCGAAATAGTACAATATCTTCTTTTTACTTTAAGATCATATATTTGTTTGTAAATTGCATGTATCATATTTGTTTTATTACAAAATGATAAGAATACATTTGAGTGAGGATTCTGTGTTTTCCCCTCACAGAGTGCAGTTTTTGGATATTTCTGTGGTTTATCCATGATTGCTTGTGAAATTAGTCAGAATGAGTCTACTAGATTGAAAAATGAAGTCCTGACATTATATAATCATCACAACTTCATATAACCACATACACTGCCAGTCAAAAGTTTAGACACACTTTCTCATTCAAATGAATATGAAAAAAAAAAAAAAGATTTGGTCTTCTGTCCAAAACTTACCATGTTAAATCTGCCAAAGGTAAACCCAATCCTCAACCACTACCAACATTTATTTTTTTCTATACCCAGTGCATAACTTTGCTACTTGGATGAGTTTAGCCTGTAGTGTAGGATGAGTACTGCAAGTATGTCGGGCATTTTACAGCACATGACAAACATCAGACTCTCATATTCCTGCCTCAGTGGCTCAGCACAGTGAGGTGACCCTCAGCACATGCATTGGTAAGTGAAGATAATACTGCTCAGAGCAAGGTGAGTGGTGTGTATGATACACAGGGTAGTCCAGTGTGTCCTTGTACAACGTTACCGTTGTTTCTCTAATGAGACCTCGGCTAAAGAATCTGTATAAATCTACGGTGCCTCGTTGCTCAGTCCTGACTGACCTCACTTCCCTCTCCGCTGAGTTAAATCTTTTACCGTCATGGCTCTGGCTACGGATAAAGAATACACACTAATTACGGAAACATCCACAAACTGGGGCAAGACAGCACGACCTTGGACTAATGAATATATATGAAAAGAATATGACTGCTGCAGCTCACACTGTTTGATGAGTGAGGATCAAAACACTGATCCGTTTGACATTTGAAAGTATGAACCCTGACCTTAGCTACAGAAACTACTTTTCTTTACTTAACAATCTATCATCAAAAACATTGCCAGAATTATCAATTTAAATGCCAAACATGTTGTCCTGACCTTCACTTTGTTTACCTTAAAAATGTATAAAACTTCTAGGCATTTATAATTTCTTAGTGGTTAGTGGTTAAATATAACTGCTAAGTTTTATATGTACGTACATTAATCCACAAAATAACCTAAATTGCTGTCAAAATCATAACTGCGCTGAAATAAAATCCAGTTTCACATTGGTGATTGAAAAAACAAAACGGAGGTTGTGTGATGTCACCTGGTCGCCGTGGTCAATCAAACACCTCCCACCATGGGTTGGCATCACTCAAAAGGCTCATTAACCCTTCTGACCAACCACCAGTCACAATCAGAAAAACATCCCGTCGCATTGGCCAGTCTCTACATGGGCAGCGCAGGTCAACTCCCACACAAGTGACAGAGAATTGAATTGCTGGAGAGAATGTGGTCTGTCTGAGCGCTTGAAAGACATTTGTTTATTACAGCTGGTCATGCAGCCAGTGAGACTTTGTGGGCTTAAAAATAAGAAGGTGGTGCCTAATACCATTTTATAAAGGTGGAAATGACTTGGCTTTTTTTTTTTTTTCTGTACATCAGCGACGTATGTGAGTGATATGATATGTACAGATTCTTGGAGCAAGCAGGCATGGGGTTGCATAAATCATCTCCTAAATGCAGCACAGATGAGCTGAATCACAAAATTCTGAATTTATGTCTGTTGTAGGTTTCCAAAAATATATATCCCAGATACATCACATTTGGATCTTTGTGGCGTTTACTTAGTGTACAGCAACGCCTTATAAAATGAAACGGGAGCAGTGATACATCGCTGCAGCGTTTTTGTGTGCTTGTTTTTCAGACCACTAGTCTTAATCTACTGGGTTGATCTCCCGGCTCCTTTGGGATTATAAAATGTCTGCAAACCACCAAATATTTGAGGCAATCAACAACTCAACACGCATTTGGCGTTAGAATGCAAGAATGTGAAAACACACAAACGAATGGATAAAAAGGAGAGAAATATGAAGAGAAATAAGGGGATCGGAGCTGTGCCCATTTTGGGGGTGTAAAATATGGAGAAGTGTGGATCATTGGGGGAGCTGCTCTGCCTGGGGGAACAGATGAAGGGAGGACATTCTGCCAAGATCTCTCCACTGGAGGGGGAGCTGAGGGACTGGAGCTCTATGGGAGAAAGAGTGTGTACCTCGCATCCTGCTCTCCTCAATCTCAGTCTCACACGCCTGCATTGACACGTCCCAGGCTCACTGCAGCAGAGGGAAATTGCTGCTGACAGGGCCTTGCAAACTTTCACAGCCGTTTAGAAAGACTTACTCCCACACTTTTGTCACAGGCGTTTATTGCACAAGATACATGATACGAAAAATTAACATTTTTTGAACTTGGCATTCTTTCTTCACCAAGTTAGGCTTAAAAACCATTCATAATTTTTCAGCCTTGCAATCGGCCCCAGTGCAGATGTAAACACAAGACTTGCCAAGTGAGACCCCGAGATTATGAAAATGCACAATTTTCAAGGGGAAAAAAAAAAAAAAAAAATCCAGACACTACTTCATAAATTTCTACCACACGAGCTTCTAATCCAATAAAGAATACTGTCCGTGTCACCCTTACCAAAAATCACACGAGGCTGCTTTGAAGTGACAGCAGAGGTTACGGTAGCGGTATGTACCTGTATGTCTGCGACCAGCCAGTGCCTCCAGTAAGCAGAAGTTGGATTGGTGCGGCTTGGAGCATCAGGATCAACCATCACCAGAACATACAGCTTGTTCTGCAAACAGAAGGTAACTCAGCTATGACATTTCTTTTAATACATAAAAGTGCTTTCTGGAGTACCACACACATTGTGATTGGCCCAGAGGCAGTTAGGCGAACAACGGTACCTGATCCCTTTCGCTTTCTAAATGCAGCCATGCGTTGTTTGTACATCCCGTTGCCCAAGGCTTGACAGCCATCTCTGTAGCTAACAATACTTAGTTTAAATATTTCCAGACTCTTCACTTTAGTTTCTTGGGTTTAACTTATTGTACTTAAAAAAGCTGCAAATGTGATTCTTATTATATTCATAAAATGTGCTTTTTTTTTTTCTTTTTTTTTTTTCAAGTAACTGCTGTATTTTCAACTGAGTACAGAAATCTCACAAAGCCAGGTGATACCAAAAGGCTTGGTTAGCCTTTTATTGGCTTGACACATGATTATCACACAGTCTTATATTAGCTGTCAAGGCTAAAATGTTATAATGCTAAAAATAAATTACCAGGAGGCAACATTGTTATAAAAAGCATGACACGAAACTGTCCTAAAGAGGCAACAACACAAGTGAAAACATACTCTGTGTAACTGCAGTACACAGATTTTTATAGGAAGAGTACATCTTTCTCATCTCATTATTCCCTAAACTTAATATAATTACTGTGACAGCAATAAAAATGACAACGTTTTGGATCTGATACCAAACCCTCTCGTTAACATATTCACAGTAACTTTCTGTCACTTCCCCAGTATCTTTATACCCCTCAATCTGTCAATAGATAAAGTGAGAGGAAAAGCATCTTAACTAACACTTGATCACGGTTATTTATTGGATGTTGACTTGGCTGCTTAATTGCCGGAAAATGTTCATTCTGTCTGTCCCTAAAAGTTAGAGAATTATGAGAGCAGATTGAATTATTGCGAGAGCACATTTGTCATCCCTGGTCCTGTGCCCAAAATCTGCCAGACCATATGATGGGCTTTTTTTTTTTTTTTTTTTTTTTTAAATTTTGCTCACTTCCTCTACAAACAGAGACATTAATCGAGACAGTTTCGATCCACAATGTCCTCTTAATGTATGTACTTTCAACTGGTGCAACACCATAATGTTATCAGCTTTAATGCACATAAAACAGATGTAGCTTCTCTCAAAATCTTACACCGACTGCCAAACAACGCTGTCTGTGGTATATTGAAAGATTTCATAGAACAAATGCTCCCATGTAAACATAAACCTTAAATTTCTGTTTGTTATGTCCTATCAAGACATTCTTAAAGGCCTCTGAAAATTAAGCCGATGTACTTGAATGAGATAAAGAAGTAGTCATGATGTATTTTTCTGCAGATGTTCATTTTCAGAAGGATTCACTGCCTACCTGACAAGCAGTAATAAGCGTAAACAACTAAGCCTAATAATAGGATAATACTGTAGTCTCAGTGATAGTGCCTGCAGGTAACATCCAGACACACCAGCAACAATAGAGCCTCCTCCACAGCCTGTCAAAAGTGACTCTATATCAGTGACCCCCTCGGGCAGCTTACCAACCATGACCTGTTGCCTTCTCAAGAGTTGTAATCCTCATTTGTACATGTTTGCTACCAGGCAAAGACACTGTGATAATGTAGTTACACTAATATTTAAGTCAGACCCTGATGCATTCAGAAATAACATGGCTTCAAACAACAGCATGAGTGCTCGTGCACACACACACACACACACACACACACACACACACACACACACACACACACACACACACACACACAAACACAGAGAGATAAATGCAATTTAAGCATTTAAATTAGAAATGACCTCCAGTCACAATTATCACTGAAATAAATAGCACTTTATTGGATATTTCATGAGAGTTACCATGGATGGAGATGAACTGTATAGGACAGGTTTACATTTCCTTAAGACAAATTTAGAACCACATTAAGAACATTTCACATTCATTTCCAACTGTAACAACAAAATCATGGCCTATTTATGGTGGGGACCGAATTTCAATTTTTGCACATATTTAGTGCTTGAATTTCTACCTGTAAGAATCTGGCTGGTCCAGCTGGCACGGGCAGCAAATAATACAAGAAGCTCCCTCCGTACTTGCACTTCACACATTGTGGCATGTACCCTTCTCTCTTACAAGTACATTTTTTTCCTCCATCTGTCAATTCCACATTAATTACACACAGATATGTGCAAAAGACTCCAGGGAAAAACAGATGCATATTCTGCCATCTGAAATAATTTATCAGGGCTTGAACAAACTAAATGTATATCAAAACAGTCCTTATTCTCATAGCAGGATACTGTAAGGCACATGTTTTCCGAGAATATGTTGGAGCTCTATTATTATTAAGAATTAATACTTATATGGAAACTTAACATTTGAGGATTTGATGATAATGTAATATTTTGATTTGCTTCTACACTGCAGCTAATCAAACGTGTCACTGATGACAGATAATTGTATATATTTTGGAGCACAGACAATCAGTGAAGAATTTAAATTGTTTTAATGACCCTGTGTTTAATTTATTTATTGTGATTATTGTAAAAAAATAAAAAAAGAGGTGAGAAGCCTGATGCCTGCTCTGTAACAGTTGTCACATGGCTTTAAAAATGTCAGAATAATGTAAGAGCACAGAGCAGAAGTGAAATCTGGGTAGGTGTCGGCCACAGGCCACAGAGCTATGGCCATTATACTGGAGGCGATGTGAGGCTCCTGGGTGCAGGCTGGAGGCGGGGGAAGATTGAGCCTGTATTCTCTTGGGATTAACCTCCCACTGCCTGCTGTGATCACAGCAAAACGGCCCAGTGAGACCACTCCTCAGACGATGGGTGGCTGGAACAAACCCTGCAGCTGACTGGGCGTCTGTGTCACAGTGACTGGTTGGTTGTAGAGCAGAAAGGGGAGGTTGCTCTCTCTAGTGACACCTATTTACAATCGGGGGGGGGGTTACATTTACTTAAGAGTACATGGGCTCTAGACCGCCACATGGATACATATTTTTGAAATACATCTTTACAGTGTTGTTTTTTCAAGAATTGACATAAAACCCCAGTTCCAATAGCCAGTAGCATTGGGTGGATACAGTGTTTGCAAAACAGAAGACAGAAGAACAAAGGCAGAGGAAGACCGATGTCTCTGAGGAAGCAAACTACTGGCTTACCTTTGAGTGAACTCTGCTGGGGCTGAGAATCAGAGAGATGTCTAATCACTGCACTCGTATACCTGCCTGGGCTATCGAGTAGGCTCTGCTAACTGATGACACCATGAAGGGCAAGAATGAGTTAGCGAGACGGAGGGAGCGAGGAATGAGAGGCCCCTCTGTGAGTTTACAAGTTCATGCTTTATCCCTGACCCAATACCAAACAGTGTCGTCCATGCAGCTGCCTATTAATATACCCATTACTTTATCCTTCCCATTCTTCATCTCTTTCAGCTTCTTTGCACAGAACCCACAACGTTTCATTAAATGGTCAACTGTGCTGACTGCTCGACCCAGAGCAAAGCAACACATCGATCCCAAATCCCTGTCTAAGTAGCAAAAACACTTGAACTCGTTGGGTAATTAACAGGTATCTGTGTTGTGATTAAGAGACAGCGATGGCTTAACAACCATCGACTGCAGCTTAGAGCAAGGTTGAGGGATCGAACTAAAAATACTGAAAAATAGAAACTTTAAAACACATCTCAGACACAACTACACTGCTTTTTTGACAAACTATTAAAAAAAATTTGAAATCAAGCTGAATGTATAATCTAGTATAATCAAGTGAAGATGGCAAAGATGTGTGAACATAATGTCTAATTTTGGAGGCAAGATGGCAGTGAGAGAGGCAGAAGTGAGAGTGATGAAGAGGGTGGTATCACTGTCAGGGTCAGATGATGAGGTTCATCCTGGTGGAAAGGAGGTCAGGGGTCAGCCAGGCAGCAGTAATTGAATCCTGACCAGAGATTGAGGGGGTACAGACCCAAAAATGAGATGGCAACGGCACACTCACCTAGTGGTCATCAACCTTTACAGGTGAGGAGGTCCCCGTTAACATTGATAACAGCACTCCGCACCCCACCCCCAGCCCTATTTTACACAGGCTTTGCTCCTCTCTATGAGCAGCATTTCAAAACCTCCTGATTACTTGGTATTCAAAATGCTTGTATTGGTAATCTATAATCTGCTACAGGTAAACTCCATGAGAAATGACTGTGAATGTCCTGAAATTTATCAAACAGTACCTGATTAACTTGGTGATAAAATGGTTTTGTTAAGGCATCAGTGACATGACCACTAACATGAGATTGGGAACAATACTCCATGTTTTACGTATTTAAGTCAATTCAATATTGATTGTTGGTTACAGTTCCAGTTGTGACTTTGAATTAAGCTTTCTTAAGTCTGAAAAAATTACTCACGTGGTCACTTGAGAAAACTCAACTTGGGCCTGATAAAGATAAATACCCAAAAAACAATATATATAGGCTTTTTCAGTACATAAAGATGCTCTTAGAGTTTGTGACCCTTGTGTAGTTGTGCCTGTGAAATAGAAATAGAAATTGCTCTGACATTTTGCAGTATGGTCAAAAAATTCCCCTGCTACCTTTAAGATTATTGTTCGGTAGGAGGTACTTTGTTAATCTTAGGTAAAGTACAAGATTTTGGGAAAAGTAAAAAAAAAAAAAAAGATAAAAATCAACAGTGGCTCTACTAATGACATTATAATAAAATTTCCCTTTGCTGACTTGAACGACTCTTTTGAACTCTTTTGTAGCACAACCTTAACCACACAAGGCACTCGGGACACTAACCCCTCCCTCTGTTGTCAGTGCCTGATGTGCCAAACATCTACTCCAATCCCCCCGCTTCAGACTTGTATACTGTACAAAAACACAACACACCAGTAAAGGTGCTGGTTAAAGACTGAACATAATCTGGCAGCAGTTACATTTCCCTCAAAATGAATTTGTAGTATTTAATTAAATGGAATTGAGGATATGTTCGAGATGTGTTTAGTTGACATTCAGATTGATTATTGACACATGGATGTCAATACTCCTCAATGTGTTCTTAAGTGCCTCACACAGTGCAGGCTGCTCACTACCTCCAAACCTGCCTATTTTTAACTCAGCCTCCCTCCCACACAGGAGTGGAGTGTGAAGTGGCTTATAAATCCACACTTCGAGGAGCCACATGGTCAAAGGAAAGCCACATGTGGATACCAACGCATACTGAAGGCCTAAAGACAACACAGCTACCAGATCCCTGCTAGGTAGCCAAACAGAGTGTTTGAGTGAGCTGTGAAGAGGCAGCAGTTCAAGAGGACTGACAAAAGAGTATAAAACACAATGTTGAGTTTACATAATTACATAATAAACACTTTCTCAGTTTCAATGTACTGATACGCATTGCATTGCTTTATTCATTTTCTATACTTAAATGCCACTTATAGCCTAAAGACAGGGCATGTTAATCGTTTAAATTTCTGAGCGACACATTTTATTTGGGCCTCTAAAATCACAATTGAGCAGCTCTTTTATGAGTAAATAACAAATAAATGCAGCCTAACCTGAACTCTGCTCATAAAAATCCTTGTACTTTAGCAGTGCAGTTTGGTGCTGCTATGAAGCCATAGCAAACATCGAGATGGTTCACAGTCTGATTGAAGCTTGAGGGGTTGAAGGAATTAGTGGCAGCCTAGGGAACCATTTCTGCATTTCTCTCAACATTGAAGACTTCTTTCACCGCGCCATGCTTGCGAACACAGCCGTGCTCATGTTAAGCTTATTAGTCACCCTGGATGCGATCTTGCTAGCTGAGGCTTTCAACACTTTCTAGTGGTGCCTTTACACACATACACCTACTCACTGCCATGAAAGCATTTCTGCAAATGCACATGCTCAAACAAACACAGTAACTACCACTAACAGGTACTCTAAAGTAACAAGCAGTCAGGCGCTGGGTTATGAGCCTTAGATCCAGCCTGTGCTAAATGAGGCAAGAGGGAAATATTTTTGTCATGTAGTTTGGCTGCTGAGAACACACCACAGTCAAACAGGGCAAATTACAGCACTGGACTCATATCCATAATTAGTCTGTCAAACATGTCACACACTCCGACTCATAGATCCACTATTTTTCCAGCAAGTGCAGCCTATAAAAGTTAATTGTCAGCACATTCTAATTACTTCACTGGGATTTGGGAATCTAAATCAACTATTTTGAACTAAGTGCCCTTAGGGGAATTTGGATGATGAAAAGTATAATAATGAAGATCTTCTGGGATTACTGGATATTTTAGTTATTGTACGCATAACTGAAAACAGCAAGTTTACAAAGTGCTTTACATGAGATTTCAAAGCTGCAAAAACCTAAGGTCATATTTAACGTGTTCGACTAATTAACTTTATCTGGGTATTTGCATTTTAGCGGCTATGTTGTTCTTATGGAAACCAATTATTCCCTTTTTTTTTGCTATTGTTACATCTATTTTGACATTTGAAGGCATAGTGGTTAGCTCTGTTAGCCCACAATTAGAAGGTTGCAGGTTCGGTCCCTGGGCCTGGGGCCTTTCTGTGTGGAGTTTCTATGTTCTCCCCGTGCCTGCATGGGTTTCCTCCCACCGTCCAAAGACATCATGTTTGGGTTAATTGGTGACTCTAAATTGTCCGTAGGTCTGAGTGTGAGTGTAAGTGTTTGTTGGTCTCTGTCTGTCTCTGTGTGTTGGCCCTGTGATGGACTGGTGACCTGTCCAGGGTGTCCCTCGCCTAAGGTGAGCTGGGATTGGCTCCAGCACCTCCTGCAACCGGGAAACGGATAAGCGGTTGAAGATGAGTGAATGAATGAACCAACAATAATACAATTTTATGGAATTGTCTATAATTTCATTTTAATAAAATATATAAGAGGTTTACCACAGTTACACTTCATAGAGAACCATCGCGAAGCAGACACAAATCTGAAGACGATGGACTCCATCCTGCCATGAAGGCAGCTTAGTTGTAAGCACTCTGACACCCATTCCTATTTGGCCATCAGAGCTGTTAAAGGTGTCAGGGCTGTTCACAGGCACTGCATGTTTCATCAGCCAAGATGGCTTCCACATTTTTTCTATCATGATTAATTATGGTTTCGGATGGTAGTACAGTGAGAAAGTGTAAATTATTCCCACATTTTCTTGTGCCCTCCGTTCAGTCACTGTTGTGTAGGAAGATGCTATTGACGCCATCCATGGATGGCAACCAAAAGGCATCTACATGGGGTGGCAAACTCTAGTGCCTATTAGGGGTTGGAAGTGGTGGTGGGGGGTGCTTGGCATGAGGGCTGAACCTAGTCCAGACTGCCAGTTGACAGGGCTGGATTTTCCAGTATGGAAGAATCTTGTTTCAGTGGGCGAAGCTGGGTGTTGGGAGACTGGGAGAGAGAACTGCCCAGGGCTTGGAAGCTTGAAACTGAATATTTCAAACAGACAAGCACCGTCTGTGTTCCAGTGTCACCAGCCCACCAGTCTGACAATCAGGGCCATGTCATCACACGGGCTCTGAGTAATTTCAGGGAGCACTCTTATCACCTTAGAAGATGTGGCAATCTCAGACATCAGAGCAGTCTGAGGTCCCAGCCACAGAAAGAGCATTAAATGATATACTACAGAAGGTATCGAAGACAGTACTTAGAGCAAGTACAGTGAAAATGTTCACCTAAAGGCACAACATATAGTATGAATAGTAAAGCCTGGTGAAATGCAATGACAATACTGTGCTTCATTTTGAATCCTTAACAAAATCCACAATATGTCTACAAAAATGCACACTGCACTGAAAATCCTTAGTTTTGGAGAACTGGTTGAAATAAAATAATTCGTCTGACAGATCATTTTGTGTATGTTGTTATATTTAGCGCTGTCAGGGAGGACATCACAGAGAATGGCACTTATATCACAATGCTGAAACTGTTATCAGAGGAGGTACAGGTTTATGGTTCAAGGGCTTGTCCATTCATAGACAACAAGCTCAGCCTCTCTGCCTGACACACTGATAAAGACAGCACAAATAAAACAGCTCCAAAGCTCCATCTTTGCCTCTCCCCAAGGGAATAATATATCACCCATCTGAATGTGGCATGTATTGAATCATTTCCAGCATTGATGATTCATTTGAATAAATCAGCCTTTTTTATTTTGCCAACTTGAGCTGATACTGAAATAAGGAAACTGAAGTAACATCGTTAGATATGAGGAAGGACAGGTGTTACACTGTTCTATAGGACTGGTAATCCTAATCCCCTTTCAAGCAACAATTAATGACTACAGCAATAATCTTTGCGTATATGTTGGTGCAATTCCTTTTTGACTGTCAACCATAACCTGCCTACCTCACATAGACCAAATCCAGGGGGATACGTCGCTGCAGGCAGATAGGATCTTATCCTGGATTTGCATAGATAAATGCATAGCAATAATTCAAGAAGCACACAGGACGGATGCAATTTTGACCTGAGATACATTCTCAATATCACCATACACTATTGACAAGGCCTGCTCCCAGGAGCTTAATTTTCAAAATATAGTTGATCCACAGAAATAGGTTCACTTGTTATCTGCATTAACCCATAAAAATATTCAAATATTTAAGCAAAAAAATTTTTTTTTTATATGGAAGCTTCCCTCAAAAAAACTTTTCAATGTTTTCCACAAAAAGCTACAGATGCACAGGATCAGCCTATCGGCAAATAAAAAAAATCAGCAGCTTGTGCAATGAAAGGGTTATATCCGCATTCAAGCTAAGAGACATACTCTAACATACACAGACACAAATCCTGTTGAGCTGAGCCGAGCAGAGATACCCTACCAGCCCTCCAAGGCACAATTAGGATTTCACGGGGGGAAGAAATCTACATTCCTGCACACATGAAAAAAAGTCCTTTCTCCCTCCCCACAACAATATCAACTTTTTACTCAAGGAAAAACCTGAAGCACCACTCGATAGGATTTGGACAAAGAAATAAAAAACAAAGCCAGAAAAAAAATCTAAATTTAAGCTGCAGTTGTTAAAGAAAAAATATCATGGTTGAGGAAAATCCAGTCCTAAGCCTCCCAGTTCCAATCAATTTCTCCTATTCTCTGTGATATGAAAAGAAGCATCCACTCATAGTTTGTTTGAAGTGCTAGTCTGTGTGGAGCTGTGTTACGTTCAGCACCGTTCTGTATGGACAGCCTCAGTGATTTTAACACTTGTCAGACATTACCTCCAAGTACAAGAGGTCAAGTACCTGCCGGTTTGAATAGGAGAGGAGAAACACAACATTTCATCTCATCAGGTATCCCACCTAATAAGTGGCCACACTAACAAAAACACATCACAGTTGATTCACTGTGGTCCAGCACACACAGACCAAGGATGTATTCTCTGCATTGGGAGGAAATCATTGTTAATTTTCATTTTCTTGTTAGCAAGTTATTATGTGCATGGATTGTTGCAATTACACCTATCACAAGCATAGATAAAATGATATTGTCTAGTTTGCAGAAAGTATATTTCCTACCAACCAGACGTATGTGTTATGCAAACTTGAGCTTTGTAGTCAATGATATCTTCTTCTGAGTTCAGGTGCATTATTGATGATAAAAAACACTGTCAACAGATTGTTCTCTGTAGAAAGAGGAAAAAGGGAGGTGAAATTAAATTGTATAATGTCTGATACTGAATTATAGGCAGGAGGCCTAGAGGAAGACCTAAGAGGAGGTTTATAGATGTAGTGAAAGAGGACATGAAGGTGGTTGGCGTGAGAGAAGAGGATGCAGAAGACAGGCTTAGATGGAGGCAACTGATTCGCTGTGGCGACCCCTGAAGGGAAAAGCCGAAAGGATAAGAAGAAGAAGAAGAAGAATGTCTGATACTGAATTATATTTAATTGTAACTGTATATCATTTATTCTATTTCAGCTATTTCATAGTAAACTGTTATCACTATTTAGTCAGATGACAACAGCATTATATTCTTTGGATGAAAGTAATTTAGGAACACTCTGAGATGAGACATATGAGATGAATCAAATCAGTACACATAATTGCAGTCAGTGCAGGAAACTAGACCTGAGACAATTAATTGATTATTTGACTGACATAAAATGAATGAGCTATTTTGATGGGTAATTATTTCTTTTCAAGTGGTAATAACAAACTTTTCCCAGTTCAGGCCTCTCACCTGTGATTTGATATAAAGAAAATTTGTTGCTTTTCTTTATATCCCCTAATACGAATATTTTTGGATAGCTGATTTTGCCGACAAAACAGAAAGTAAAATTAATGAAAATAATTGTTTTGTTTGCAGCCCTACAAGAACCACACATAATGTATCAAACATGTAACTATAGAAATTGTTTGCTCTTTGCTGCTGAAACTTTTAAGAGTTCTGTGGTCAAACCTACTCCTAATGCCCTCATCAAAGGGTACACTGTGTTTGGTATGGCTTGTCGGACTGGCTGTTGTCTTAAATATGATACTAATAAAGCAGTGCTTGACCAAAACCCTTCTCTGCTTATCATAAAACATTTATCCAAAAAGTAAAACAAGTGAAAACTAATTTGCAGTGATTTTTATGATGATTTTAAAAATGCCTTCACATTTCCAGCAACTCTTTAAACTCTTACGCAAATTAAATAAATTCAGCTTGTAGCACAGCTACATTTACTTTGACCCCATCATGTCTGATTTAACTTTGACAAACAGGAAGCTAAATACCATGAGGACAATAAATGGACTTAGGCTCCAGCTACAATTAATTGCTCCACAAGTAAACTTACAGTTCTTCTGATGCAATCTGGCAACATGAATGCCTTGAGGTACTTCCATAGAGCATTATGCCAGATAAGGACAGTGGCAGTACTTGAGTATGACCAAGACCTTTTCGCTGTCTGGCCTGTAAAATGGTGTTCAAAGGAAAAACACATTGTAACTGTCACTGCTGATTTTCAGATTTGTGTCACATCTGAAGAAAAGGTTAAGCACATCATCTATCTGAAAATACCCAAATCTGCAGTCAGGCATAAAGTTGGCATCCCGATAAATCATGCCATCACTGTGCTTCAGTTTTCTCATTATCCATACCTCTCATGACATTCACAGAAAGAAACAAAGCATCCTGCCAACACCTACTCTGTGAGAGAGCTCTTTCAGTTCAGCTCAAAAGCTGAGAGCTCCAAACCTCCACACCACAGTGTGGGCAGTGCTGGCAGAGCCATGTGCAGAGGAACACTGACTGAGTGCAACAGTTGGACTAATCACAGAACAAAAAATAAAATAAAATAAAATAAAATGGACACACAGTGGGGACGGCCACAACTACACAGCTGAGAAGCAGGTTGACTTCTGCCCACCTCTGCCTTTTTCAAGAGCGGAAGATGTCCACAATGCCACTCAGGTCTTAGTGCCATGAGGGGCGGTGAGCTTGCAGCTTCAGCCACTTCAGGGTAAAGCAAATCACTTTAATATGTTAAGAAGATTAAGCTGGATAAATGTCTAGATACATTTTTTGAAAAGCCACGTAAATCTCTAGTGTTTTTATTTGGGGAGGGGCGGTATGTGAGTCAGTTGAGACGATCAACACAAACCCACCGAAATGCAACGCGATTGGCTAGGGAAAATTGGGCTTATTTGAGATTTTGCATTTTAAGCTTCTTGAATCTAAGACCATCCCACCTCTTTTTTATTATTTTTAACACCAACCTTTGGGACAACAAAACTATTGAAAAAAAAAAAAAAAACCAACCAAACAAACAAACAAACAAAAAAAAAAAAACCCCAACGCTGGTCACAGTTTCATGTGCCACTGCTCTCACGGCTTAGACTCAGCTGTCTTATCCTGCTTATGCTGATATTATATTCTTAATTGTGCAGGTCAATGTTTTTCTCGAGAGGCTGTTAATCTGCTGGTGAAAGCATTTAAGAAAATAAACATAAAAGAAGAGAAGGAGGTTAAAGTTGAGAGTTTCTAAAGTAAAGTACTTGAAGGGTTATCAGGGTCTCTTTGTGCATTTTCAGGTAAATCATTCAAGTCAAATTAATTAATTGATGCAAGTATATTCTGAATGTGATGGATGGCTGACTTTTTTTCTTTTTATCTTAAGAATTAGCAATCTGAGGGTGTCCGCCTGTCAGCTCGCTGTACTTGAAATTGAGTGTGAAAACGAAAGGGAAAAATGGAACAAATAATGTAAAGGGATTAACAAATCATTTGCATAACATTTTCTCTGCTTCCAAACTACAGGATCAGAAAAATGACATGGAAGGCAGTTTTATCATCCTCTGTTTCAGATCAATCAACACGTCAATGGACTTGATAACTGTTACTATTAGTTACTTTTTAAAGTCAAAAGTAAAATGAATAAAATTAACAGTTAAAGAAACTGACATTCTAACTAAAAGACAGGAATTATCTAAAAAAACAACAACAAAAAAAACAACCTTAAACAGAGAGCATCTTTGAAAATATACTTTAATTTCAGTGTGCCAAATGTGTATTAACCTGTTTTTTCTTAACACTCTCTCTCCATCCAGAGTTAAGACAATAAGACCACTGGAGAGATGAAGGGGATGGCATTATGGAGAGTTAAGCATTATGAGCAGCCCTGAAGCTGTTCTTAAGGAAGGTGAATCAGAGGATTGGGACACAACTGTAACTAAACCCTGTGCCGGACCATAAATGAGAAGCACAAAACATTTTGGGCAAGATGCCACTAAGCCAAGCATCTAGGTCTTAAGTAAACTTCACATGATTACTTTTAACTTTGTGATTACTTAGTTCTCAAAGAAGCTGTCAAAGAAGAAAAAGGCAATTACTGCAGTTTTAAGTGGAAGCACCATAGTAATCCTGTGCATAAAGTTATGAAAAGAGTCTATAGTGGCTCTCTTCTAAACGTGGGTAAAGACTTTTACAACCAGCAATCTAAATTAAAGTTAACAATTCAATTTCTGTAATGACTGTCCTCATAAAAGGAAGGAGCTCACAAACAAACGTATTTTAAAAGCCATTAACAGGTGATCCAGAGATATTTTGAGATTGAACAACACACAACATATGCAGGCATTGAGAACTGCACTTGAACTGCAACTTGATTTTTTTTTTTGGTCAAAATAATGCTTTTGGGTGTCCTGAGGCTGCAAACCTCTCACTACTGGACACATCACGCTTAGAAAATGAACACGTTTCTTACTGTGCCAAAGTGCAACCGAGTCATCTCCTGATCTTACAATGATTCCCTGGCAAATGTTACATTTCTGTGCCTCATATAAATAGAAATTTAATCTGCCATGTTTGTTTAAGTATCCACAGAAGCAGATGCACTTCCCATGCAAATTATGAATCTCTGTTTGAACAGATCTTGCCATCAATGTATATGAACCGACAAGATAGAATTTCTGTGTGAATACTGAATAATAATCATGAGGCACAGGTTCAGATGGTATTTTTTATTAAAGACCTGCTGCTCTTCCAAGTGTTTGCTCCTGCCTTTGTGCTGAAGCCTGTTCGCAAATATGGGTAAAAATTTTTACTTTTGTGCATTCTTTCTAACAATGGATGTTTTTGATTTTATGACTTGATTACTTTGTTGTGTGAAAGAAAAGTGGAGCTATCAAAATTACGTTACATCAATACTAACTTCCTATGTCTAAAAGGAAGTAATCTCAACATATCAAGGTTTGAAGAGGCTTCACATGTTGAACCACCTCCTTTTCTCAGAGCTTTTGTCAAACGGTGAAAATAATTTTCTTCAGTACCACTGCTTGCTTAGAAACCTGACCATTGTCATCTGTAAGAGCATCCAAGAGCTTCCTTAATCTGTTCTTATCCTCCTATTGATAATACAATACATTTTCATGGTAATTGAAATCATATTTTACTCACAGCCGCAGAGTAAAAGTATTTCTGCCTACGCGCTTAGACCAAATGTAAGGTGAAGGAATAGCATGCTACTGTAACACCAGGGTACAATACAGTAGCTTCAATAAAAAAATAGACTGTCAGTGTAAAAATGAGTGCATGGGTGAGTGGAGGGAAGAAGACAGGAAGAGGAGGTTTGAGAAATAGGAAAGAACAGAAAAATTGATGCTCATGAGATATAAAGGTGCAGTTTAACTTGCACATGAAAGACATTTGCACTTGTCTTATGGCCCTCAGTCCTGCCAAGTGAGGGCAAAACTGACACCTTTTAGCGCTACAGTTTGTATGAATAGTTTTGCTTGCACCTGTAGTTGCCTGCATGGCACACACAAGCACCCATGGTGAAAATTATTCTTCTTTGTGAGATTGTGGCTTGCGAGGTTTATCGCCTCTCTTCATTCCACTGAATAGGCATAATCAATCGTACTAGTAGAAGGAGGTTGTAATTCTTTCCTCTTCAGAAGCTCGTGTGAATCATATATGCTGTGCAGTAATGGGCAATGACTGAATGGAGCAGGACACGGGTCAGCTTAACATGGTGTTATAATGACAAAGGGGAACATTAGCTAAGGAAATAAACTCTCTGAATCTCGTCCAAACACATTGATTTAATCCAGCAGAGCCAAAAACACCCACCTGATGACAGTGAATATGCAATTAGATGGATATTATAGTACATGTTTCACTCATTGACCCTGCCTGTCATGTAAAGGCTCAAGCAAGTGGCTTGTCTGTTTATCTAAATATACATCCTTGACTCTTCCCTGAATAAAGACCATCGCCTACTGAAAATAAAATCCATATCTTCGTGTTCTCACATCCCCAACATGAAGACCTATCAGGAATCCTGCATGGGTGGACATGTAGGCTTTCCTAGGAATGACAGGGTCTGCTAGAGAGGAACCCCACCCTCGCTTTCTCCAGCATGCCAACACAGAGGAGAGTGGGCAGCGCTGAGACGGCAGCCTGCCGTGGGCACTGCCAGGCTTAAAGCTGCCCTGTCGTCATCAGAGGCTTGCAGAAAAGAACGCTGAGATTCACAAAATAAAAAAAAAAAAAAAAGAGGAGGGGGATCGTTGCATTTAAATCCTCTCTCAACGCCCCCACATGTTTTAGCGAAGCATAAAAATCATTCACAGAGAGAGAGAGAAAGCGAAAAAGAAAAAGATAGAGGGAAATAGAGAGGAAACAGCTATTAGCAGCAGTAAGCAAGCTCAAGAGATCATAGTGAGGCAGCTCTAATCGCAGTAATGGTTTAAACCCTCATTCCATCCACCAGATGCAAGAAATGTCTACCCAAAAACAAGGCTTTGAAATCCCCCATGTCTAAGAATGTGCCCTGTGGCTATGGTCCTTACTGAAAAAAGAAAAAAAGAAAACAACAACTCCAAAAGTGTCTCCACTTTTGGAGCAACTATGAGGTAAAGATAGCTCCTGTGGCCTGCTGTGTTGTTTATGCCAAGTGCACAGAGGAAATATGAACATGCTTGTATTAAAGGAATGTATATATATGTGTGTGTGTGTGTGTGTGTGTGTGTGTGTGTGTGTGTGGGGGGGGGGGGGGTATTGATCTTATATGTCATACTTAATATTCATCTAATTAAGCTGTTTGCAAAAAACAATAGTTGAAGGTTGCAGTATGACCAAAAGATATATTTTACAATATTCTCTGACAGATACATTTGTTTATACCTTTTCAATGCAGGCTGACCTCCTTACCTCCATGACAGCAAACAAATGTGATTTGTAACGTTGGATTCCGACCAAACACATTAATCTTTTGACTGTTGAGGAGGTTAGTTTGTATTACAGGCTTGGTTCGTTGCTTCTGAGAGCATATATTTGTTGAGTTCATTCTTCAGAGACACTTACAGAAAGGTGATACTGTATATCAAACAAGAGTTGGTTTAGTTGGTTTAGTTTTCCAAACCAAGGATATTAAGAGAGAATATCCCTGGTTTTCATGTTACACCTCTTACACCTCTTGAGCATGTCGTGTACAAAGGTGAGTTGTTCTTTTGTAATCTTACATCTCTCTCCCCAGGGAGAGAGACGTAAGATTACTCTTTAGGGAGTTATTCCTACTTGCATCAAAAGCAAATTATGAAAATTTAAGTTGAATATTATGTCTGTCTGTTCTTTTGATAGGCTTAGATTTTTACATTTGTTCTTGATAAACCTGGTGTTAACCAATGCTTTTTTGACACAAGCCAAAAGTTTAGTTTAGTTTAGTTTAAAGTTATATTAATGTCAGGGTACTATATATTTTGGATATGTCAAATTGACAGCTTCAGCTTTTCGTCACTACAGTGACTACAGTGACTACAGTGATTTTAACAAAGTAGGGCCTTTATTTGTAGCTCTCTATTGGTATAATCTTTTTAAATACAGATTCAGACAATATCACATTTAGTTGAACAATACTGTCAACACACCAGTTATGTTTTCTCATCAAAAAACATGTATCCATTTATACATATATATATATATATATATATATATATATATATACACATACACACACACACACACAAGCACACACATACACACACACATACACATACACATACACATACACGTGTGTGTATATAAACATACAGTATATACATATGTACATATATGGTACAATTATGGTTCTTCAAAGCCTTTTTTAACAGAAACTGAAGCATGACACAATGTTATTATCAAAATTCTCTCCTTTTAGTTCAAAGATTCATTAAATAAAAGAAAGGCCATGTTGTTTCAAATGTACCCAGCTTCCTCATCACTATGTATTAACAACTACAATGTTTTCTAAATATGTTCTAAGAATATTGACAGGACTGTTTATTTTATCTCTTTACATATTACCCCTTTCCTATAACTTTATTCAGACCAACAAAGTCATGGTTTTATATTTCAGTGCTGTTAGTCGGTTCATATCTGACTTGTATCAAACTGCGGGTACTTTTGAGACATTTGCTTCTAATCTGGGCTGCTAAAAATGCTTCATTAATAATGTGCCAGGTTTCACTCACACATAAGTTCAAGTGGTGAGTCGTTGCTCCGAAGTTTGGACACAAATCTGCAGTTTCTGTGGCCCTTTGCTTTTGTTTTTGGTCATGAGCACCTATTTAGAGGCATTTTTATGGGACTAGTGCCCATTGCGCTCCATTACAATTACTCAGCAGGCATGCAACCCGTCCCAGTAATGAAGTGGGTGTTGCAGTGGGTGGATTTGAGCCTGAACAGCCACTATTCTGTATTCCTGCTACTGGGTACGAGGGTTGAGTGGCAAAGAATAGCAGTAACTCCGGCAGTATGGCACAGTGACAGAAAGCGTGGTGGACCAGCAGACCAACCACAGAACCACAGGCAACAATCGGAGCCTTCAGTAGTGCATGTTTGCTTAAGTGTCAAGAGGAATGGAGAATTACATTTCAAAGCCCAGTAAATAAAGTTTGTATTGATTTAGTCTAACATGTAATCTGTTTTGCTGTCTAGCACTGATTCTGGCAATAAAAGAGAATCATGTAAGACAGCATTATAGATAATACGACCATAGATCAAAGGGAGTTTGAGCAAGAGAAGGGCAATAGATCATGTTCTAGCTAGACTGCTTAGCTCTGGAATTCATAAACTAGCTCCTAAATTGAAGTGGCTTTCAATTTTAGTTTTCAATTTACAGATATAAGATTTGGTGTAATTCCATTGTCAACTTCAGCGGGGGTTCTGAGGACTGGGAAGTGTCTCTCTCTCAATCTGTCCCTTAACAATAAAACTACACAGACAATGACTTACTGAGACACACACACCTAAATTAATGAATACTACACAGCTCATATGAATGAATCTCTGTGATGACTCTATGCCTGGCACCGGCATTTAGATGAACACACCACGCAATGTTCAAGCTCTACCTCATGTTTGTCAACCCAGTTTCTAAACTTGTTTCTCTTTTCACTTCATGCAGTATAAAAGGAATTCGGGGGCTGTGCTGTTAATGCCACCTTCTTTTTAAAATCATTCCTGATGTTATCATAGTTAACCACAATTTTAAATCAATCTTTTGCACTAAAATTGGAACACTACACTCAAAAGCAGTTTTAATTCATGACTTTACAGCTTCCAGTCATTTCGATGGAATAATTATAATTAGTTAGAAATGTCTCGTATTCTGCTTTGACTGTTACTGTTCATTTGAACGTCAGTAAAAATTGTTTTATTCCTAAACTTTATTTGCCATTTTTGGGTGCTGCTTTGTGCACTGATTCTCTAAAACATGCACAGCTTTGTTTGCTGTCAGCTGCTGTTCATTCTAATAAGTGTAGCTGACACCTAACTGAGGTTGGAGATTTTTTGTCTATGTCACTTGTTTGACTGGAGTTTTTACCAATCAAACATGAGCTATTATTGATTACTGAATTAAGGATGTCAATGACAATATCACAAACTTGACAACTCATGTTATCAGGCATTCTAAATAGTATAAACTACAAATGCATTATAATTGTGGTTGCACACAATTTTTCTATGGTTGAGTTATGTGTATGAGGTGCTAGCACCCCACTCTGGTGGTACAGATTACTACAGTGAACCAGTAAAATATACTGGCAATGCAGATACTAGAAGGGGGGATAAATGCTTAAAGTTGAAGATAACACTGACATTTGAAATATTGCTTACATGTTTTTATGTTTTTATTTTGTCAAATATTGTGAATGCTTTGTTTATTGTGTCAGTAACCTATGGCCTGCTCTGTTAAGGTTAAGGCTGCCTGTTTTATCTATTACTGCACTCTAGTGTTAAAAAAACGCATGTGCACGTTTGATGACATGCTCTAATTACATGGAGACAAAATAACAACATAATGTTAAAAACCTTTTATCATATTATATATTGCATTTCTGGAAATATATAATGAATACACTTGTGTTTACTCGGGGTGGATGGTAAACTGGTACAAAGATATGATATGGTTTCCATTTCATTTCAATTCAATTGCTCTAATCTGCAGTATTGCGTACTTATAATAGTCAAAAAAGGGAATATGCACCAATGGACATGCGCTTTTGTGCTCTGTGAAAGTTCACTCCATTATTCGCAGAGAAAAGTGTATAATTTTCTCTTACTTAACAGCCCACATGGTGGAATAATAATCATTGTACCCTTAATACCGTACAGGCTCCCTAGCATCTAGTATTTGATTAGTCTGACTCTCCCAAAACCTCAAACAGCATAAAATCCCTGAATAAGACAAACACGATTATGTCTTACCTTGTGTGCTCCAGAGTGGTAAATCTGTGGGGCTTTCCAAACCTTGCTGACTTTCTCTCTAAGTTTCTGGCCCTTTGGAATTATTAGACATTTGGTGATATCCAGCGCTGAATAGGTCGCTTCTAGTCCACCACTGTTTTAGAGAAAGACAAAAAGTAAAACTTCTACACATTTGCATTACATTATGTACTGAGAGTAAAATGAATAGGTTCCAAGCCTGGTATAAACATGGCTGACCTATTTAAAAAGGCTCCAGTACTGCCATGAGCCTAAAGTGCTCAAGGTAGACATTTATTGAAGCTACTCCCATAATCACAGGCATCTGGAGCATTATCATGTACTTACTGACAGAAAGAAGAATCCAGAGAGCTCAGTGTGTCTTCTGCTGCTTCCACATGGGAAAACCCCAAAATGCAGGCACATACCACCCAAAATGGCCCTGGTACAGCCTGCAGAACAACAGCAATCAGTCAATAGTGAAGCTATAATACTGAAATAATTATTTTGTTGGGGAAATGGTTTTGTTTTGGACTCTATTATGCTCAAATTGTAATGTTGTCTACTGTACTCTAACAGTTAAAAGTCAAAGCAAGCCTATTTATTTTGACCAGTGTAATTTCAAGTGAATAACGATTTAGGTCATTTGTCCCCTAAGCACCATAGCTTCTGAATGGTAAAGAAAAATTTCATTTAGCAGGGGTGGAAAATATCTTTTAGTGAAGTGCTTCTCTGCCACAACTATTAACTAATTTCACTATCAATATATGTATATGGTTTTGATAATAAACAATTACTATTATTGATTTATTTATTTTTTGTAACAAAGCTTATCTGAACAAACTCCCAAAGTTAACGCTGTTGAAAATACTGCAGCAATTATCTGGCCAACTGGTTATTCCTTTTTTCACTATTTGCTTAATAGTTAATTTCAGCTGTACTTTGATGTACTTAACTTCATTAGGTTAAATATTTTGTGAGTGTTTTGGATCTAGTTACATGCCAATAGTTGTATGTGTTCAATATGTTGTAGTCTGGACCAATCAGAGCTGACCTTCACACCTGGCCACGCTCACACCTGTTCAACCAGGTGACACAACATCAGCAGCTCGCAGCTGTACAATACTGCGTCTGACCAAAATAAGCCTCCACTTTACATTTACAGGATGAAAAACACGCATCTTTTTCTGTGTTACTATTTCAAAATGTCGCGCGGGACACAAATGGAGGGTCACGCGCTAAAAACCCCCCGTGCTACTTAAGCCCCTCATACTATATTTAAAGTGAACCTGCGGTGACCTTTAACGTTATTACTGTCAAACTTAAGACTGAAGTACAAGTTCAAACAACCTCACCAGTTAAGTACATTTTAAAATGATTCGTTTTTTTCTTGGTAAAACACTCACTAACTCAAGTTCAGCCTTCGTTTGCATTAGCTTGTTTGTATTTATGCTGTGTATCACATTACGAGACGACGTAACGGTGGACGATTTGTCTGAATAGACATTACATCAAAGTATGACAAACTACAGCACAGCTGTGTTAGACTGTATTGTTTTTACCATCTCTCAGGAGTTGACCACTTGTGTTTTGAAGCTGCTTCTTCTTCTTCTTCTTCCTCTGCCTCCTCTCCTTCCTCTCCTGAAGTTCAGACACTGCAGCTGCTGCCTCTTCTGCGCAGTGCAGGAACCGACTGACGCAAAAGTTTCACACGACACAGCTAACATAACCCGTAACCCGGAGACGGATAAACGGTAATGAATGAATGAGCAACTAACACAACATATGCCTCTGTTAAAAAAAAACTACAGACGTTGCTCGTTTTTTTTTATTTAGTAAATATTACTTACACAATTTCAAGAACACATGCTACAGAGTTTCAGATTTACAGCTCCCAGACAATAAAAACAGCTCTTGAGAACAAAACTCCCTGATGACAAAAGAAAATGTCATCTAGGTTTTGAACACTGAGAAAACATTCAAGCTTTTTTTCTTTTCCTTTATTACTATTTTTTTTATCATTATTTAATTTTTAACCACTTCTGAACAAGGCCTCTTAAACTATGCAGTAGTGATTGTGCAGCATATATAATATATTCCTGGTGCTGCTAAAGCTCCCTTTGGTTTGTGCTTCTCTGCAGCAGTGATATTAGCACCCAAACATATGGAAAAGGGCCCCAGTGACAACATCTTTGTAATTTGTGATCTAATCTTTTTTTTTTTTTTTTCAACCTGATGTTGTCTAACTAATGATGTTGCAATACCATCTAATGTAATTTGAATAGAACCTGGTGCTACAAAGCAGTGCAAGTTTGTAGTTTCAAAGTCAGACATTTCAGTATGCATAGTACAAAAACAGTACCTACTTAAACTATGCAATAGCCTGTATCAATTGCTATGCCAGGTTTGATTTACAAGTCATCTCATAGTTAATATTTACATTTTTGAGTTACAATCTAACTTCCAATGGCCACACTGTCTCAGCAATTTGTAACTATGCAGAGTCCAAAAAATGGAGCTCATTAGCATAAAGCAGCTTTTAAATAATGAAACAAAATTTAAATCCCTGCATTCATTTCATGGTTAATGTCATAAAATGGTTTGTCATTGTATTGTTCCAGTGTGACCTTGATGATCAGACTCTATAATTAGTTTTGTGTTTTGTCTTTTAAAAGTCATAAACACTATGCAGCCTTCAAACTATAGCACACTCATCAGGCTCCTCAAACCACACACAGGTTGATTGCTTTACAGCCAAAATAAGGGTTATGTAAATTTACAAATACACACACAGCCTAGAGAGCACCATGGTAACTTAACATATAGCAAACAGACTAGTATTCATAGTTACACTACTTTACATTCAATACCATACACTACACTGTACATTAAGGCATGAGGTGTTGTTGATGCAAAACATCAGCAGTAGATTAAGTGAGAAATGCATGAATCTATGAATTTTATCAATCACACCACCAAAGCAAATTATAACAAAGGCAGATCCTCCTGACGTTGTATTTAACCAAATTTGGTGTGAAAACCTTATAAATAAATCATTTTAAATAAATTAAACATTCAGAGACAGAATAAATTTGGCTCTAAAACACTACTATTGGCTCATCCCTCTGTCTAATGTGTGACCATGCGCACCTAAACATTTGAACTATTATGATATCCAAAATAATGATTCCTATGTTCAACTGGCAATAGACAAAAAATTATGCAATTGAAAACAATTTAAAGCTACTGCTTAGAGCACCAGCACCATCACTTATCTATAGCTTACATTTTAAATGACAATGAATTAACTTTATCTGTTCTCCTGTGAGCCCTGTTCATGCAGTGTAGTTAGGTCAGGAGTTATTACAAGCAAGAAATTGGTTTTGTCACTGAATTGATTCATACCACTTAATCATTTGAAACTCTTTGTTGAACTCTATTTAATATCTGTCTACTGTATGGAAAAGTATAACCAATCATATGCAGAATTAAAGTAAGCCTTTCTTTAACATATGCCGCAAAGCAAATGCTACAATCAGAATTTACTGATTTGATAACATGGTGTGTTTAAGAAAGTACCTTAAGTCTTCAATATGCAATTTAATTTATACAAACGTGTCTACTTTGCACTGTAATCCTATTTTACTATTGATCAACTGTTCATTTGAACTGCCTGTAATTTGCATGTATACTACAGTATATAATAGATGTAACTCAAGGTCAGCACAATGGGTACTCAGTTTTTTTTAACAACAGTTTGTAGCTGCACAGTAACTAAATGCAGGTCTATATTCAGTATATGTATTACTCAGTAATACTGTACGATTCTGCTCACTGCCAGCAGTGCACAATATTAGGAAACTGCACATTAGAGTGATGCAAGTTACTTGCAGTTCATCTGATATTTTGTACAATTTACAATAGTACCGCTCTTCACTTCGGGACCATGGTTACAAATTCAAATAATGCTGCAGTTCATCCTACTAATCAACAATCAGGTAGATGACAATCTTCAACATATACTGTGAGGTGCAAAAAACAAATCACAACAATGATTTGATCTAAACCTCGTCATGACATTTTTTTGGAAAACATTTCTTAAATATCATGGTCTTGTATCCTCCACGGGTCTTTTTTAAAATTTGCTGCAGCATGTCATGACACCATACTGTCTTTAGTGGCGTTCATCAGGACGCTGCTACTGGAGGTCTTTGTGTGTATCTCTGTGGAGAAGAGTCCAGAAGTGCTCAAGGTGTGTAATAGAATATGGATGACTTCACCCAGGCATGAGGAAGCCTCTTGGATTTACAAGTCTCACACAGCCAACTGCAAACAATCAGGGGACATCGTCTAATAACTAAGATAAGTCTCTAAAGGCCAAATAACCACCAGTGATTGATGCATCAAACACACCGTCACAGGGGAATGGTGACGTACATGTGGTCACTCCAGCTCTGAAAATGCTGCAGTCGGTTCAGAGATGCATTATGTGTTGTTCTCCAGGATGACAGTGATCAAACTGATGGGACCATTCAAGGTAAATCTGAAGGACTCAGAAAACATGTGTGCCAAGAAGCCTCATCAAGCAACAAATAGGAAATAATAGCAATCTGGTTTGTTTTTGCTGACATTTTACAGAAAATACAATTATTTTCCTTGATTTGGGATCTCTTGTGTCTCAGGATACTGAATGCATTCATGTAAACTAAAGCCCTTTTGAGACAAGAGGCCACAAATCACAAGATCACAACACGTAAATGCAGATTATGTCCAGACTTACATCACTTTTAGCTGTGCAAGCTGTACACAAACATTTAAAAACAGAACGACTGTACACAAATAAACTTGCCAGTATTTTCATTTATGCATATGGATCATAGTCTGCATGGTTAGGGTGAATGACTTAAGTAAATGATTCCTTGCGACACTATTGTTAAATCCTGTTGATGAAATCATACTGTACACATAGTTTGGTAGATTGTACAAACACTTAAGGGCAAAGTGTTATATCTCTGAGACGTAAGTTCTGTGTTGAATTGCTGGTTGTTGCAGCTGATAAGCAGCACTTGGTTATCAGTTCAGGTGTATTGATGATATTTATGATCATAGGTGGAAAGTTCTGTGCCAGCAGAGTTGTACGTTTAAAAACTCAGAAGGTGGAACATCTAACAATCAATGTGAGTTGTTATTTGCGCCAGTTACACTGTGCCATATTTCAGTGAGGTTTGAGTCTCATGTTCACCGAGCTAAAAATCTAAGGAACAAAACTAAACTTTATCTACCACATTGAGCTGATCTTGCAAACCTGGAGGAGTGTCGTTTGACTGCAGAGGCAAACAAACAGGAGGAAAACTGTGTGCCTGAATAATTGGGGTGTACCTAGTCAGAAGTGCTTATCTCCTTTTCTATCTTTCAAAACTTGCATCCACATTGACGCACTCCAGTGTGGACCTTACCACTTGGTCAAATGACAGCGGACGAGCCAGAAGAGGGAGAGTTGGAGTTAGGTGAGGAAGGGAGGTTCCAGAAGAGCCACTTGCGTTTACATTGCCGTCTCTGGTACAGGTAGTCCTCCTTGTCACGTTCTTTGCGTGCTCTTTGGTAGTGGTCATCCTCTTTAAGATACCACACAGGTGGCCAGCGATGTTTTTCAAAGTATTCTTGGTTCTCTGTATCAAAATAATCTGTTTTAGGAAAATGTTATGTTGGTGGCTGCACGTATCAGTTGTAAGAAGTACATCCAACTTTTTTTTTTTTTTTTGTAATAGTCTATTAATTATATATAAATATTCCACATAGTTTAAGTTCAAGTTTAATATGGTGGGCCTTAATTTCATGTGTGACAGCAAAATAATGAGAATTCATCAAGTAAAGATGGGTACTTAATTATATTGGCTATAGGACCGTAATTCAGTGACAGCATTACAATGTGTGTAATAACCCTGGTTTTTGGGAGTCCTTGAGCATTTCTGAAGCCCAGAAAACATCGTATTAATTCTACAGATTTGCCTGAAGTTAACCATTCAACCTGTTTTTATTTTATGCTGCCAAGTAGTCTTCATGTGCTGCAGCACCTGAGTGGCTTAGTGATCAAACTGAATGTCAGTGTTATGTACGAAGAAAAGGACATTAATGGTTGATCCCAGGTCACACGTGTATTACCTGTAGACTTGGCCTTCATTTCTCGGGGAAACTTGCGACAGACACTGTTGTAGTTGGTGCAGATGTGGTGAAGACACCAACCAGAGAGCTGCTGGGCGCCATGGAACTTTCAACACACAAAATGCATTATTTTTCATTGTTGTACTTATGAACTCTTATGGTTTTTTACTGTTGGTTGGCTCCAGACACCTTAGGTGACCTCAGGTTCAGAATCTGACTCGGCTCATCCTTACATGTTATGAGAGTTTTATCAACATCCACCAGCTTCTGCTGCTATAAATCATTGGGAATTGCCCATCAGTTGTACAAAGTACAATACATTTACATTTTAACCTTAATACTAACATCAGTACAATAATTTTAGCATGTTGACATTAATATGGCACCTGAGACAGTAAAAGAGCAAAGACTTTATTTTAATTTTGTGCTTTACTTGGGCATATTACCAAATAAATTAGTCATTTATCAAACTGCCAGCCTTGCATGCAGCACTGATGAACTGAAGCTAAGGTGAAACTGCTGAACGTGAAGCACATCTGAGTCTGAATGATGAGATAAACTATAGTGTAGAGCCTGACTCCAATGTCCTGAATGTCCACTGCCCCGACAATTCTTTGCCATTAATTTTGCCAAATTGCTGACTTGCACTCTGAGACTGCATTTTTTACTCTTCTTGCTCCACCTCAGCGCCTCCAGAGCAGTTCTCCCAGAGAAATGGCCTCAATAATAAAAAATACTATTTGCCAAAGCATTACATAAGTGCTCTACTTACTAGTTCTTATTCAGAGATGACAGACAGGTCACACCTACCTGGGCCATATCCAAATACACCAGCACATCTCCATCAATATCAGCCCCCATCATCGCTGCCTCTGTCAATACTGTTACTGTGTAGAGTTCTGAAAAAAGCATAAATGGGAGTCACAAACACAATGGATTTTCTGAAATACAACCCTGTGGTTTCCAAAGTAATAACTATATAAAAAATAATACCTGTAAGTGCAACCAGGTGAGGGAGGCAAAGACGATTGGCAAGAACAATAAGTTCCATCGCATCTAAGTCAGGACGAGAACAAAACCGCCCTGTGTAGAGATATTCTAGTACAGCCCGCATACAGCTGCAAGTTGTGTTGGGAAACAGCACCTTAGAAACAGGAACAAGTGCCAGTCAAGTCTCTGGGCCCACAGCCTTTATCATGTTTTGCATTTAACAAAAAAGTGAATAAAAATCCACTTTACACTTTACTAAATCTACTATGTAATACGAAGTAAAATAAATATTTTGAGTGTCTCAAAGCTGATCTAAAAATATATTTGAGGGGCATTTGACTGATATTTGAACATTAGAAATGACAGGATCTACATCTGTACCTGCAGAGGCATTCTATTGTAGTATCTTTCAGTTGTATTTTTAAGGAGATGACCTCACAGAACCGCAGTATGTTTGGATCATAAAACCCATACTAATTTTATTACAATGGACCTGCAATCCTCTAATTAAATCATATCGTGTACACAGACCACGTATTTCAATGAGGCAATAGATCCACTTGTATGCTTTGTGTAATTACAAAATAATTAAAATTTAAAAGTTTCTTCTTTATATACCAACTGGCAGTAGGAACACCATTGACAAATACTATCACTGCATGGACTTTGGTCTGTGTATGAGCTCTTGGTCTAATTAGCCCACTGAACCAGTGATATAAGGTGACTTACTTCTTTGGTGCAGCTCTCCACAAAAGGCCCGCCAAACATAGCTGCCATCCAGTCACAGCTGGAGATGAGCAGAGGTTTATGAGCCATGATCGTCCCATCGTCCAGTTTGAAAACTACATCTGCAAAACAGAGTAATATTATAAAACAGAGGCGAGACACTGGTGGCGCCTGTGTATTTCAAGCAGAACACAAGAACAAATGTGGCTTCATGATTTTCACCCACCAGAGAAGGTGCCTTTGGCCAAGCATTCTTTGACTCTGTTTGTGCGCCGTACATGGAAGGCTTTGGTGATTTCTTGGTTCATGAAGGCTTCGTTGTTAAGTATGTTTGCCACCATCATCCGTAGGTCAAAGACCTCCAGCAGCTCAGCAATGTGTGCAATGTGCATTAGCTCTTTCTCATTCTCGTCTAGCTGACCTGTGTACAGGTAGCGAAGTACTGCTCGGAAAGGACCAAGCTGCATGGACTGGTCCATGTGTACTACAGTCATGGGCCTAGGGCTGTATGTTAGAGGGTCATCTACCAGCTCCTCCTGGATGCTCACAAAGGCTCTGCTCCACGAGGAGAGCATCCTGCCCCGTCGGCCCCCTTCAGAATCCTTCAAGGTCCCGTCGCTGGTGCAGGCCCTCAGGTTGGCCCTGTCTCCGTCATCGCTGCTCTCACACACATCAAAGCTAGCAGCACGCATTAGCAGCTCTCGGCCAGAAAGAGGACCCCGAGGGGGCCTTTCTGTCTCCTCATTTTGCGTTTCCATGATAAATAAATCATAGAACTTTGAAGAAGATGTTGCCAAGTATATCTTGTGTGCAAAGATTTTCTGTCGCTCTTGCAAAACTAGAATGACATCAGCACAGTGTGGGTCTTCCAGGAGACCAACTGGATGCTCCTCTGTGGTGGTTGGGGGAGGAGGCACAGTGATGATAGGTGGGGGAGGTTTTGGTGGCAGGAAGGGCGCCTGAAGGAGAGGCCGCTGCACATTTCTGAGGTGAGATTTCCAAAACTGCAGGTGGCGGCGAGAGATGAGTGCAGCTCGGATAGCATTATCAAAAACGTCCTTGACACCAAATTGAGCAACTACACTGGTCTCGTAATATGGCACTCCCAATTCTTTGGCCACCTCCCGGCCTCTCTCTGGAGGAAGAATCTCATTTGACTTAATGGGTCTGGAAAGGAAGAGAGTATATTAAAGGTGATTCAAGAGTAAATCAAAACTAATTTCAACCTCTGACTTTCAAACATTCAAGTCTCATTACCTAGCTAAAGGCCTCCGTGCCCTGTTCACGGCTTCCAGGTCAGCGTAGCGCAGGTCTAGCTGACAGCCCACCAAGATGACAGGAGCACGGGGGCAGAAGTGCTTAATCTCAGGGTACCACATGGTCTTCACATGGTACAGAGAGTTGGGATTGGCGATTGAGAAACACAACACCACCACATCAGACCTGAGGGGAAGACACGGGACAAATAAATTCTCTGAACTCAGGAAGCAGCATAGGACTAACAATGAATCTTACTCACCTGCCGTATGCAAAACGCCGGTCCTTATGATGGTCTCCAAAAGTATCCCAGAGCCGGAGGGACACGCTGACATCATCCACTACATCCCTGGACCGCTCTAATACCTAACAAGAGATAATAAATTCATGCGTATGTAATTACCACTTACTTTAAATCAGAATTTAATCTCAATGTAGTCCAGTTATGTGAGATTGTAATGCTCAAAAACAGGTTTTAATATTTTGTGAAAAACATGCATGAGATCTTAGTAAAGTTGTGAGCTTGCACACTCACCTCCTGGCATACTCTGTACTGGTCAATTGCCCAAACCGTGGGCACATGTGTAGCGAGTAACTGGTATTGAGTCAGTGTGGCATTGCAGGCCCGGGCACAGATAAGGCGAGTCTTTCCAACTGCATTGTCTCCCACCACCACACACTTGATAGTTTCAACGTTTGGCCTCTCATAGTCCATATCAGAATCTGTCAACTGGGACCTGTGCGAACAGAAAGGAGCATCAGTGCATCAGCACCAGAAATCCTAAACTATTGTCCTGAACAGTACAGGAACATGAATCGATGTGGATATTCGACTCTGTGACTACTCCTCATCATCTGCACTGCTTTTCCTGCCTGCAGAGCTATCAATGGATGGTCTCGTGACTTCCCCGTGCCCATTCACAAGTTCCCTGTCCTTGTTCCTGATATAGCAAAAAATTTAAAGGGACAAGCAAACAGAAAGGGCCACTCCAAAAAAATAAAAGAAAAAAAGAAAGGAGATTACAACAATTCATGTACCGTAAAATATGATAAAGTAATAGGATGACTATCTTAACATAGCACTTTAGTTTAATTAGAAGGATAAAGCATAGCTGGTTTCAAAACAGTTACCCATTTACAAATGAACAGTTTGTCTCCTATGGGTTAATCAGAGCTGATACAATCCTGTCCACATATTTCTGTAATCCCATCACATTTGCAAACCTAAAATACTTTTTCCTCTTTGCAGTTCCTATATTACAATATCAACAACCTTAACTTAACTCTTAGCTTCAATCAGCACAGCCCTAATTCATAACAATGAACATTAGAAACCTGGCATGCACAAATATGCCTGAATTAAATGAAACTGAGAGAATAAGTAAACAAACGATTTCTGTCTCAGGAAAATGGTGGCGTATGATTTAGGTACCCAGCCCGGTTTCCTAGGGAACTGTGATCTGTGTCTCTGTGTGTCACGGTTTATATCAGTCGATCCTATATGAATTGTACTGATAAAGATTTTTCATCTTGTTCTACAAAAGCAACATAACAGGAACTGCTGTGTTTTTTGTCTTGTTTTAGTCCTCCTTTTTTTTTCTTTTACCACCACAGAACACAAGAGAACAGTGCACTGAATGTCCTAAACTTAGTCATGTCTTGTTTGTCCTGTGCATTTCAACAGCAGCTCACCAGCTGACTTTTGCGTCAGCATCCTACCCCTCCCTTAAAAGAGTTGCTGCACTGGGAACCTTTGATCAGAATAGTCATTCATATTTATATCACCTACTCGGATACTGCTATATTCTTATGAATGAAACCAGCTAGACCTTGTGTCCCTGTGCCCGCCCGGACCCCACTAAAAAGACGCATCTGCACCTGTTTTCACTAAAGCATCACTATTGGTCACCGACACTACAACCAAAGGCCTGACTCTCTGATGACGTCAGACGACGACAAAACAGCATTTAACTCTTGCAACAAGACTTTTACATTCTGAAATACACAATAATCTTACAGATTAAACCTCCAGGCTGCTAATGGTCTCTCACTTCGCAGCCATTCATGAAATCAATCTTTCATTGACTGGCCCATCTGCATCCCTGTGGGCTGGGTCCCACTCCCTTCATATGTAGGCTACATCTATTTATAAATATACACACACACACACAACTGGCAGCCTGACTTTAGGCTGGTCCTGGATGACACAATAGAGACACACCACCTCTAATAGTCCATTGCTCATTCCTGTTAACAGTCTACACTGCGCAACTCGCGATTTAATTCATCGTTGTTGTTTTTTTTTTCTAAAACGGTCCGATACTCTATAAAAGCCCCGCAGCGCCTTCAGTCTGTCCTCCTGCAGAGATCGCCCAAAAATAAACTCAGTTATCATCCGTAACAAAGATGGCAAAATTGTGCATATCCTACCAGGAGGACCGAACAGTCCCTCCACCACCGAGACACTAGTCATGAGGCTCTGCTGCATTACACGTTATGTAACACCCCGTCACTGACTCTTGAGCCTGTTTATCTGGCTCAGTGTTCAACACAAAAACCAGACTGGCAGATAAAAAGCAGTTTGATCCCCCCCCCCAAACTCACCACCACCAGCCCTGAAGGATATGTGTCACTTCCCTCCCTCCTTACCTCAACATAAGGAAGTGCTGCATCGGGCTGCTCGATGAACGAGATAAAAAGCAGGGCTCCATCGGATGCGGCTTGCACCTGACGGCAGCTCGTATTCAACTTCATCTTCAAATCCAGGTGAACGAGGCTGGGAAATGGGCAGCCGACCGCAGACGTGTTTTGGAGAGCTTCCTCTTGACGGGTCCGATCGCGCTGAAGGCTGATCCGGAGCCTGTCGGTGGGCTGCGGCGCTGCAGCTCCGACCGTCATGGAACCACCTCCACTTACTGTAAGGCCTCCGGAGCTAATAATAGGCAGGCGCACAGACCTGGGGGAAAAAAATCATTACAAAACACTGATCCACTTTAAAGTCACACAAATCCCATTCCAGATAGACCTGTCCCCAGTCCAACGCTATTACAAATCTCTCCATTCAAACTCTAACACTTTCTTTGTGTTTGTGTTGGAAATAAATATTACACCACAGATTTCACCATGACAAATCATCTTCCTCATTAAGTCCAGGAGCGGTACTACTATGTTCTCAGCTGGTTCTGCAGAGAGAGTAAGTTGGACACCTTTGTGTGTGTGTGTGTGTGTGTGATATACAGTAAATAGTCTGTATACACAAATATATATATAAATATATTGCATTAGATTTGACTGACTGCAATAAACAACCACAACTGGATTCTTTTCTTTGTCAAATGACAAAGAGATTAGATTAGAATTTTTTTTTATTTTATCATATTATTTCCTCTATTTTTACCAAATCCTCATATAACTCTCTTGCTAATGATGCTACTGTGACAGTAGCTGTCAGCTCCATATGGATAATGAACAAGCTCAATTTGAATGATTAAGTTTATGAATCTTTATTCGCTTTATATTGTCACACCCCCTAAGAATTACAGGTCAATAAATCTCAACATGTGTTACATTCACAGATATTTATCCAAGACTATTACTTGTATTATGCTTCTTAATGATTATGAAAATTGCCCATTTCTTGCTTTTAACAATGCTGACACCGGAGTCATGGCTCTTAATGGCAGGCTGATACTGTTTAGCTGTTTGGGGAATCTAGTGTATATATATCTTATATCTTCCAAGGACCTAAAATCTAAATTACCTCAGCCAACCCACAAAGTAAAATAGCCTTTTGGTGTTCTGGGGGACCGAATGATAGTGAACTACAAGTCAACAAATTTTGTCTTCAATGTTCTTTGTTTTATATAACTCCTGCAATGTTCATTCTGTTCCAATAGGTGAGGCTGACAACCTACACTTCTGCACCCTGTCTCTAATTTAGAGCTTGAGCGGTTCATTGTGAGCAATAATTTCCTTTAAAATAAGATGAGTGAAAAAACCCCAAATGATTTTGTAAGAATTTGGTAACAAGTAATTGTCTTCTATTAACTTTAAAGTAGTCAATCAATTAATCAATGCCAGATTGCACCAGCCGAGAAACAGAAGCAGTAGTAAATAAAATATTCATTCATTTTCATTTTGAGGTGCTTATCTGTCAGGGTCGCAGGGAGGGCTGGAGCCAGCAAGCCAAATAAAATGTATACTATAAATACCTATTAAACCAATAGACGATATAAAAATTATTAAAATAAAAATTATACACAGTAATAAAAGTCTGTATTTGCTGTCAGTATGCAGGGAGTATTGAGGAGGTAGGACTGAATAGATTTGGACTGGACGTGTTTTTAATGTTCAACCACTTTCCACGGAACAACAGCTTGTACATGATAAACGCAAATGCTTCTGTGTAGCATGTGCTGATTTTTATTCTTCGTAAAGCAATTTCGTAATGTAATTCTGTGCCATTCACCAGGTGCTGGTCAAATGATAGTGTAATAAGGACAATGTGGCTTGTGAGAGGGCCAAAATTATTAAAAACAATTAAAAAACAGTTTTCACAAAGTTAAGTGCAGGCACTAATGTGCTCCTTTTTACTTGGAATTGAGCAACAGCACGAGGGAGTGATAAATGTTGTGTAAGGTATAATCATTGATGACGCTGAAAGTGAACTCTGTGCCAGAGTCCAGTCAGGTGAGGGTCTCTTGAACTATTCAGATGGTCAGAGGATTGTTGCTGTCTCTGGGTTTCTCTTACTTTCTCTATGGCTGCCGTTGAACCAGACTTCAAAGTGTCTTTCTGTCTGGACTCCTACTATGTCTCTGATGAGCTCGGCTTCATCCTCCCTGAGCCTCTGGTAGGTGGAAAAGCTCTTCTTTTCTTGCTTCTTCTTCTTTTTTTTTTCACAAATTTTACACAAACAGTCAGATTTATGCTGACTGCCATTGCCAGGAAAATGTATTGTCTGGGAAACATTGAAAGCACTTTAATATAAAAAAGTACCCAAAGATTCCTGTTTAGTCAGAGACACAAATGTGATTCTCAGAATTTAGTGGTTTTAAAACAGTGAACATGTGGCTGGTGTTATTGATTGAGATCACGTGACTGAAGCTGAGATTTGGCATTGTTAATGTTTGTTTTTCATATTTATCTTTATTCCTACAGACGGCAGGCATTTACAAAATCACAGTTTCTTCTCTCAAATTCAATGTGACTCTGCCCATCACAGCATTAAGGGAATTTGAAATGTAAACTCACAGGCCTTTTAATTCAAAATAAAATAAATGTCTCTGATTCTTGTAGCATTTGCAAGCTCAAATCTGCACAGTGTTTCATTGCCATTTGAACATTTTCTCATGATGCACACTATGCCTCAACTTCACATCCAAAGAAAGAGCTTCCCCCCTACTACCAGCCATGGATGGACATTGCCCTGCAAGTTCCAGATCTTGTGCAGTCTCACAAATTGCGCTCCCATATTTACAAAGTAAGTGGTAACAGTAAACTGGTGAGGACAGCTCGCCATGTTTGTGGTGCCATGGCTCAGAGTTGTTTTCTATTCAGATGCCACTGCTGAGTAGTGAGTTCCTGCAGAAACACAGAGAGTTACGTCTGGCCCACCTGGCCCTCAGTGTGATGACCATGGGCTATGTTTGGCAGGAAGGAGAGAAGGGCACAGTTGAGGTAACTCTATGTCTGTCTGTTTGTTTTTACACTTTACTTCGGTCATATTTACTTTTTCCTCTCTGTTTTACAGCCTGCACAGTAACATGTAAATCAATGTTTTTCATTTTCTTGTTTCATTTTCATGTTCCTATAAGATACTGCCACGTAACCTGGCTGTTCCATACTGGGAAGTGTCACAGCGTTTAGGATTTCCCCCAATTCTCACCCATGCTGATGGAGTATTGGCCAACTGGAAGAAGAAGGACCCTAAGGGGTGAGGCCAGTTTTCATCTGAAGGTGGTTTGGTCATGTCCCATATATATGACGGATACAAATCTGCCCTGTTTCTTTTTCCATGTGCTTCTCCATATCACCTATTCCAGGCCTTTTGACATGGAGTGAGTAAATTTGCCGTTTAATTCAGGTGTTTTCACATTATGTACCACAATATTCAGTTGTTATAGGTTTATTTACCTAACACAGGAACCTGGAGCTGCTGGTCAGCCTCCCAGGAGGAGACAGTGTGCGAGGTTTCTTCATGGTCACTCTGTTGGTGGAGTTGGCAGCAGTTCCTGCACTGAGGGTGAAGATGAATTGAAAAATAAATCCAAATCATGCAATGTGTACTTGTGAAAAAGTAAATCTTAGGAGGACTGACTGTGTTTGACTTGCTGACTGAAGACTATTAAAGTCCAATTAAAAACAAAGAAATAAATCAAGGAATAAACAAAAGCCAACGAACTGGATCTGTGTTGCAGAGTATTCCCACTGTGATCAACGGTGTCCGCTGTGGTGAAACTGAGGCCGTGGCCAGAGCTCTGGAGGTCATCAGCCAATCAATGCAAGACATGACCGATACCCTCAAGTTGATGCAAGGTAGTCACTCATGTCACATATAAGTTCAATTTATTGATATTCATACTTTTAACAAGTGTTTTTTGATAAATTCTTATTCTCTCAAGTGCATGTGGAGCCTTCAGTGTTCTACGGCATTATGAGGATCTACCTCTCTGGGTAAAGAAGGTTTGGCTCGTATGCTTTCCATTAGTCATTTAATTTTACAGTGGAACATATTTTTGAAATGTGTATATGTCTGTGTGTGTGTTGATGCATGTGTAAATAGGTGGAAAGATAACTCCAGTATGCCAAATGGGTTGATTTATGAAGGGGTCCAGACAGAACCGATGGAGTTTTCAGGGGGGAGTGCTGCACAGAGCAGCTTGCTGCACTGCTTTGATGAACTTCTCGGAGTCAAACATGAAGAAAAAAGTGGTACAAATGACTTGGGTTTTTTTTTCCTTTGAATCACAGGGCTGGGAAGCAACAGAAAACACTGACTGTGATGATACTGCCTCTTTTAGGTGCCTTTTTAACCCGGATGAGGAACTATATGCCACCTGCTCACAAGAAGCTGATCCAGGACATCTCGTTGCAGCCCTCCCTGAGGGGCTTCGTTCAGCAGCAGGCCAATGAACAGCTGAACCAGGCTTTTCATCTTTGTGTAGCAAAACTGTTGGCTTTGCGCAACTACCACATCAATGTCGTCAGCCGTTTCATCACTGTACCTGCTGCCCGTGCAAGACAAATCCGTAACCAGAGCCAGGACCTGCAAGGCGAGACGATCAGCAGAGCACCCATAGCACTGGAGGAGAGGGGCACTGGAGGCTCTGGGATCATGATCTTCCTAAAGACTGTAAGAGACAAAACAAAAGATGCCTTCCTGCTTGAAAAAAGCAAAGATGTGAACTGTTGATGTGAACTCTGAGACTGCACAGCGGTTCAACAACATCACATAAAGTAGGCAGTAAATGATCTCTGATTGCTTAGCACAGTATTCAGTTCAGTATGCCATTAAAATGAGAAACAGACCTTTGTTGTCTTACATGGAGCTTTGCTGTGTCTGTTAAAAAGCCATCATATGAACCATTGTTGTTACTTTCCCTTAAATTCAATGACTAATTCCCTCTTGAATTTGAGCTGGAACAAAAATTCATGAGACATCTGTTCCAGTCCTCTGATATTCAAGGATAATTGGACAGTCATTGCTAAGCCACATTACTTTTGGAGAAAACGCTTGTGAGAAGCAGTTAAGTTGCAATTTAGAAAATAAAAAAGGTTAGTCTTTTCCATCTTAAAAATGCAGCAGTGTTTGACTTTAATATTTAACCATCCACTGATACTGGCTGGATATACAAATGAAATTAGTGCAATGCCTCATCAAACCATGGCAGGGCACTAAAAGGCAGCATTACAAACTAGACCAAGGGAAGATTTCCCTGAATTTGCCTTTAAGGAACTCTAACAGTGGGCAATAGCTGCATGCACCAAGGCCAAGCAAGCAACTTATTGGGAATTGTCAAACAAAACTCACCTGATGAAATAAAGTACTTATTAATTATTGTCACTTTAATGTGTGTTGAAATCCTCACTCACTTAAACCTTACTCAAACTGACGTAGCGACAGGCTGGAACCTGACCTTTCCATCTCAGAAAATAATTCTCCTTTGTTGCGTCCTAACTCCGCCATGCTGCCTCACAAAGGGGTTGTCATGTTGAAGCACAATGCACAATGTAGTGCAGAGGTGCACCACTTATCAGAGTGATTACCTCAGCGTTCCTGCCATCCTCCTCAAGCCCACATCCAGCCCTCACATGCCCCACTGTACTTCCTGGACAGGGAGTGTGGAAAACCCAGAGGAATGAAGGGATGGATTGTGTCATGAATCGCTCGTGCTGTGTAATCTTCACCTTTGTTGGCTCGTCTCCACTGGTGTTTCATTACAATAACAGCCAATAACAAGATCAGATAAGAGACGGAGATGTGGCAATTAACCATGACAATTCCTCCCAACCTGAGCAATCTACTACATCTTTTGCTCTGCTTTCCACATGTCGGTTAGGAGGAACAATAATGGAAGTGCTAATATGAGAAGAAACAATTATCAATGCAGCATGACAAGAGTTTAGTGTGTAGACTGCACAGAAAATAAATAAAAAGTGTATTACCGAGCAGTCACCAGGTTGGTCATTCATGCCTTCACTCGCTGCAAACCGTGCACTGAGATGTGTTTCACAACCTGAGAAACTGTTCATACAGAAAAAGACAGGAAGCCACAAGGTGAGTAGGTGAAAGGTGAATGGAGGCTATGCTTGGAGGTAGAGAGTTGGGTGGCGAGAAGGATAAACATGATCACATGTCACACAGTCGCAGTGATGTGATTAGAACCCTCTTCAAGAGCCAAAGGAAATAATCCCTTTCCCTATTGCCTGACTGTGGAGGACTCCCTGACAACCCGGTAAACACAGGCCATCTCTAAGGATGTTTTCATTGTGTAGTCGAGGCCGGGCCTGTAGGGTTCCTGCTGACGTTTCGCCTCATGTCACAACAGAGGCTGGTTTCACTGTGTATCATGACACGACCATACACGTGCAGACATCCTCTCTCGCTAATCATCTCTATTGCAGTGACAGCATTAGAGATACATTGTGCAATACATGTGCGTAAGGTTTCAGTTTTTATCCATAAATACTCCAAAGAAATCAATTCCAAAAGTTCTGTAGCGTTAGGGCACAAACATGTCACGTAGATGGTATCAAGAGTCAACCCAACAGGCTAAATAATTGATTTTCCTCATGGCAAAGGGCATCTGGAATCAGTCTTGTTTTCATGAAATCCACTCAAACATCCATATTCCATCTATCAGAGCTGACAGGATTACAGGCGTGGGTTCTCCTTTTGGTTAGACAATCGGATGTCTGTGTCTTGGTGGTTAACCACAGGATATCCTAGATTCTGTTATTTCAAAATTGAATTTATGATACTTCTACTTACCTCAAGCCAAGCAAAGCCAGGACCTTTTCTCACCCTTTGAATGAACACTTTCAACGTCAGGAGCTCTGGGACTGATTGTCTTTGGCGCACACACCACAGGCGTAGCTGGGAATTATGGGTTGTATGTGCAGATACAGTAGGTGAGTCTGACTACTTATTTTGAAATCACTATCTTTGGCAAACATACAGTGTATACACACCCAGAGGTCAGATACATCTTCATAATTCATTTACTGATGACTTAGGACACACCCTCGGTTAAACTGTGTTAAATCAGAGATCTATGTGGCCTATTATGCTGTCATCAAAATTTTTTCATCACTATGTTTCCCTTCAGACGATTGGCGTCTTTAGACTGAAATCTGCTTTTGTTTGTCCTCATGTTTCGCTTTCTATAAAAAGACACACATGAGACAGTAAAAAGTAATTTAGACCAAACATTCATGAGACCTATTAGTTTGAGGGTGGAAATAATGAGTACCCTGATCATTCCCCCTATAGTAAATCCATTAGGAAGGTTTCCAGAGAAGCCTTTTTCTCTAAAACTATTCCCTGTGTTGTGGCTTTTCAAACTTTGCTTTGCTACCTATACTAGTCATCATTAAACAAAACATTAAACTCATCTTTCAGCTGCCACGTCTTTACTAATCATTTTTTAAAACCCAAGTCCTTTGTGCAGCACTTGTGTGTTCTGTTGGACCAGGTTGAAAGCTTTTGATGTAGTCATCTTACAGCAACTTAATCCCCCCCGCCCCCCACTGAGTTCACTGAGCCACATGAAAAAAAAAAAGAGAGCGAGAGACGCTGTCATGTTCACAACCATTCAGAAAGGCTGTTTTTTCAGGTGTAGAATTACTGTTGTTGCCAGTGTTGATGATCCAACCCAAGTAACGTCACTGATTTGACAGGAACGCTCACGTCATCCTGCAGCCCTTTTTCTTCAAGGGAAAACTCTCAGATTAGTATTTCATGGGTTGCCATGTTCCATCCCTGTAGTCCTATGAGCTGCAGTGTCACGCTAAATGCGTGTTTGTCCAAATGGCAGTCAGTCACCTGTGATGTTGTCAGAGCCTCAGAGGATCATTAAAGAAGAAATTAATTAGCTCGCCTAATTTTCATCTCTTATATTTGTGATTAAAATGTTTATTCGTTGATTTAAACGAGAGTTTACGTCTGCAGCCAGGCCAGCTGCTCTGTGAGCTCAACTGATAATGCTCATATGACAAATTTTAGCAGGACTAATATTTATCAGCTTCAGCATTGTAGTTTGGGATTTTAACATGCTAACAGAATACAGGTGGAGGTACAGGTGAAGTCGATGGGTCTTTTTAGATATTTGGACAAAAAATGACAGAATTGGGTTCGTGAGTACAGCATGTGCACCCCATGAACAGGAAACTACAAAGTCCCCATCGGTGACACTGGTACGATTCCAGCAGGTGTCTGCCAATTTGAAGCCTTGAATTAGATATTTGGACATTGCCATTTAATTTTTTATACATTTTTTTTACCAGAAGAAACCATAATTTTTGATGAGCTGGTGGAGCTAAGGAAGGACAACAGCTGAATCTGAGCTGCTCTGTGCTCTCAGCAGTGAGTTGCTTTCTCTGGTACAGTCTGGCTTCATGAGGGAGCCACACCCTATAATGCTTACCATGTTTTATCATCTATTTTTGATGTTACATTGAACAAGATTGGAAACCATAAAAGACCTAAAACTCATTTCAAAAACATTTACTGAGATAATTAATCAGCTGATAAGTTGAGGCATTTTCTCATAGACTTTGGCATCACATTGCAGCCCCCAAACTTATGAACACTTTTATGTTGAGTCTATATATTGGACACATGTTAAACATTATCAAGCCTACTTTGACAGGAGATCATAAAGCTTTGTATAAAATTTAATGATGTTGGATTGTTGAGATATTTTAGTTTGGACCAAGATGAACCAGCATGGACAACATTGCCACCCCTACAACTGTGCTGCAGGCAAAATGAATGGACTAAATGAAAGTTGTCACTTTCCTTGCTTTGTTGTTGCTTTGTCTTTCACACTTAACAATGACTCTTTTTTCCTGCATATAGAAATTTATTCACTCATTTATCTTCTACTGCTTTTCCGTTTCCAGGTTGCGGGGGATGCTGGAGCCAATCCCAGCTCGCCTTAGGCGAGGGACACCCCAGACAGGTCGCCAGTCCATCACAGGGCCAACACACAGAGACACACAGAGAAAAATTTAGAATCACCAATTAACCCAAACATGACCCTCAGTCCTTTGCTCCATATTTTCATTGTGTTTTTGTTTTCTAGTTGCTGTTAGCCAGAGACTGAATTGAAGGGTAAAAGATATTTTAGCACATTATCAAAATCTGTGGAGAACCTCAGATTTTTTACGCTGTCACTCTTGTTTTCCTTAAACTCTACATTTTGGCTTGAGAAGTTAAAAAGTGATGTTGAGAGAAATGGGGTAAATACAAATGAGTACGACTCATAAATAATCATTTCAGAACGAAGTTTTTGTTTTGTTGCTCTAAGTACCATAACACACAGGTTCTCAAATGGGGGTAAGCATACCCCTGGGGGTACTTGAGGGCACTCCAGGGGGCACGTGAGATTTTTTTGAAATATATGTTAAAAACAGCATCAATTCAGAGGTCCTTTAAAAATATTATATAATAAATATTTCCCTAAAATATGAGTGTAATGTTAGTTCATAAGATGAATTTTACATTCAATTAGTATTTCATTATCCTAAAAAGCCAGAGTCTCCATTATCCCAGGATAGTATGACCCAGCCTGGCACATTTCATATAGTATCGCCTGTCAATCACTGCAATCTTGAGAGCTCCAAACATGGAGATGTGGTGGAAGCATAGCAGCAGTGCTGCTGAAAAAACAGATGGACAAGTGCCAAAGAAGGAAAAACTCCTGGAAGTGTCATCTGACTGCGGCCTCCAGACCAAGTTTACCACATCCACATGTGTGGATGTGTGTGAAGCAGGAGCACCCTGACCTGAGGCAGAAAGCTTTGGAGCAGCTACTACCCTTTGCCTCCACATAATTATGTGAGGCCTCCTTCTCTGCAATGACTGTGATTTAAAAAAAAAGAGCAGAGAAACAGGCTGTGTCTACAGAAAAGCGTGATCAGAGCAGTTGCCTCCCTGCCACCAAGAATGACCAAGATGAACAACAATGAAAAAGAGCCCAAGTTGGTTCCTAAAATAATACGTCATTGTTAACAGTTTGTGAGTTTGAGATTCCAGTCTGATTTTGATCCTTTAAGAAGAGATATTAGATACAAGATTTATTTCTTGTGAACATTTCTGTGCATATTTATATGATTTTTTATGTTTATATGTTCACAATTCATTAATTCAGTTTGAAAACAGATCTTTATTATTAACCTAAAAGAGTACACTTTAAGTTAATGATTATTATCATGTGCACAATTCTTTATAATAACTAAGTTAATAATTTCTGTTCTTACAAGTCGTTATTTATTTTTTATATATTGTTATTTTCGAAGAAGACAATGCAATGTTTTGCATAGTTGCAAAGTTTAATAAATCAGACAGTGATGGCACAGTGTTTATGTTTTGTTTTCGATTTTGTTTTTACCCAAAATGCTTTGCGCTGGTTAGGGGTTACTCAGCTGAAAAAATAATTTACAGGGGGTACATCACTGAAAAAAGTTTGAGAACCAGTGGCATAACAAACGCAACTATCACAAGTAAGCTTGAGAGTGAAAGACAAACAGCAGCGGAACATTTTGAAAGCTTCTGTGATTCTTTTGTGTACTGTGACCCCAGTAACCTGAACTTGACTGTGAGCAACACTTTGCAGGAAGACTCACAGTGACCAAAATGACCTCACAATTCAGTTAGACTTGCTGAATGGTTTCCCGCGAGACCTCAAACGCACATTTGAGACCAGATTTTGATGGCTGCTAGAAGAATACATGACATTCAGATAGCTTCCCTCACAGGATTAGCAAAGGCCCACACACGTCACAGCCTTTTGTCTTAAAGGTTAACACAACTTTGAGCAGTGTGACAGGGAATACAGCTCAACCTCTCACTGCTGACTCACTTCTGGCCGAGTCAAGAGTGAAACAGTGCTGAAACAATTGTGCTATTCCCACACACACTCCCATATGTGTGTGCACAGGCATGCATACACACACATGCAAATGCACTTAAATACACAGACACACGCCATGCACAAATGAGCACACGTGTGTGCACGTGCAGACTCATCCCTGCATTCCCCCCGACCTGCAGACAGAGATACCTCACACGTGTGTTTACTCCCACTTTCCCAGTTTGGCTTTCCTCTCACGCTGTGCTATTGTCCTCCTCCCTCTCACTGCGCTGATTGACTTCCTCTTCCTTTGAGTTGTCGCTAATGTCACCTTCCCTGCTGGTGCTCAAACACTCATGTTATCAACAGCTTCTCATCTGGGTTATGAAAATACAGGAAGTTCCCTGGGGTCTCCTGTATGGAAAAGAAATGCCCATCTTTCCCTATCCCACAGTCATATGTATTCAGTGCTACGTATAGAGAGATACTGTATGATAAGGAGGCCATGGAGGATCTCAGGGGTAGATTACTCAGTAGGTGTTCCAAGATAATACCAGTAAACTGTGGAACTGGAGATAATATCTGCCCTGGGATGTTTACACCCCCATATCCAGCACCAGCATGGACAGGAGCTTTGCCACAGGATGAGACACAAACCAAATCTGTAACAGAAATAACCTGGTTACACACACTGTAATGGTTAAACACTGGCAGATCCAGTTTCACTGATTAAGAATGGACTACTGTTCACTTGAAAACTGTTTCATTGTAATTAATCTTTGGACAGTGAAAGAGAGAAACTTGCTTCCCAGGCCATTTAGTCATGGACACTGTGTACTGCAATTTTTGGAGCGTGATTCAAGTTTGTTTTTTCTACATGGGATAAAACTCATTAATCCACCCTGGTGATGGCTTACTTATGTAAGAAAAATGGGGGCTTCCTTTGGAGTTCAACTAGTGAGAAATGGAATGAAAAAAGCTGCAATGGTCGTTTAATCCCAAACTTCCCAGTAAAAACATTCCACTTCCTCCCAGGCGAGATCCAGATTTGTTCGGGAGCAGAGTTGAGGCAGGCAGAGGGTGGGCTGCTCCAAACATGGGACAAGCTGGAGACAGAAGGGTTCAGGGAGATGGGAGGAGTGGTCAGGTGCAACTTACAGGCCTGGGGAGACCACTGGCATGAGGCGCTGCAGTGTTATGACATGGACAGGAAGAACTGTGCAGACCTTCACAGTTAGAGTCAGATTAAAAAGAACATTATAAATTGGGGTAAAATGGAGGACAGGATCATATTGTACCGTAGCTCACAGTTGGATTCTTTGTCAGACAATTATGAAGCCATCATGATAAATATATCGGACTATATCTATTAATGCTATTGAATAAAGGAAAAGTCCAGTGTTCTTGGCAAGCTCTGAGTTGGCTGTACTAAAATGTAGATTTGGAAACATTTGAGCTGAGTGTATGTGTCTTGTTTTTAATGGTACATGTTTTTGACAGGCTTGTTATTCACTTATGTTATCTTATTTCTTTTATGGTCTTTTGGACACCTCCTGTCTCATTTTGATGATTGAACTTTGATTGTATCGCTTTATTGCACGTAATTTATGAGGTTTACTTTGTTCATTGTGATAATGGTAATAAGCACTAAACCCAAGCTGAGTTGAGGCTGATAGGAATGCTATTAGCCTTGCAGGTATTTACTCTATGGACATAATTTGATCTGCTGGTTGTTTTACTTTTTAAGACAAATGAAATTTCAAACACTACTTTGACTGGTCGATGGTGGAAAACATTCAAACCTTTGTCCCACCCTGAGGTTGGCCCTCTGCTGCCCACACAGCGTGAGCTTACTTCGCTCCTCTCTGCTCCCATGGCACCGTGTCCTGAGAAAGTGTTTTCATAAAACAAGCTATTACAATTTGTTCTGCCAATATATGTTCACCTAAGCCAAAAGCAACCAAATTTAGATTTAAGACCTTGTACTTTCTGCCATGTAATTTACAAAATTGGGGAAGCCAATATTGTTAGTTTCTGCAGTGGGCTTAATGCAAAACATATAAATAGATACTTGCCAAAGGTACTTGTTCAGTATTTTTGTGGATAAAATTAGCTTCTGAGGACTAAAATATTTTTCACAAGAAAAATCAGGAAACCCAAAAAATATTGTTGCAGGTCGGGGCGCCTCATATGTGGTGTCATCTGGATTACTACTGTGGAGTGTAAATATACAGCAGTTGAGCAAAAAGTTATTTCTCATTTCTGTTGTGTAATTATATAATCTTGTCTGCTACTATGTAATCAAATAACTGAGCTGGTTTTGAATACTCTGAGAGGGCCTTTGTGCTCCGATGTTTATATTAACCATTCTGTTCAGGGTAACACACGAGACCACAGTGAACAAAGTGGACAAGTCTAATAAAATAAAAGTTTGCAAAGGTCCACAAGACCTCAGTTGCCTGCCTGGCTGCGGAGCCTCATAAAAAATAAAAAAAATCACTGTTGCAATTTTTCAGACATCAAGTGGTACCTTGGCAGCACTGTGCATTCACTTTTCAAATTTTTTCACTTTTACTCATTTTTTTATCTGGGCAAAGTCCAGGGGTTTTAGTCTGGCTTCTGTGCACCATTTTTCAGCCTTCCTCCCATCATGCAGCATCACATGCTGATGGATATTTGCTCTCCACCAAATAAAACCTTTCTTGAAACATAATTCAGTAAAATAGTTCTCTTCTGTGTCAAGACAGTGTGTCTAGCCAGAGCTAATTCAATAACTCTGAATGGCCTTTATTGTAAAAATTAGTTGACAAATTACAGTGTTTGGCATTTAAGTGTTCTTTTTCTTTTTCTTTTATTTATTTATTTATTTTTTTTGGTTACTTTTTATTCAAATGAATATTGAAATCAGCCGTGCAAGCAGGAGCAGACATGGGATTGAAGAGTGTTTTTTGGCAAAGCACTCACTCACACACACATACACACACACACACACACACACATACACACACATATACAGGAAGTAAATCCTCCACAGCAGGGGCTGAATCTTCACTTTTTAACACCAGTCTCTAAGCAAGAGAGGTCTATAAATAGTAATTACCCTGAACAGACTGTTCTAACACTGTAGTGCAATTTGACCTGTTATACACACTCAAATTTTCAAGCCTACTCTTCTAATATGACGTTGATGTGATTTTAACTGCTGCAAATCAAATCATATTTGTAATAGTGAGAAAGAGGAGGAGCTTTCATGTGGAGAATTGATACAGTACTGATGTTGTGCAGCCTGAAGACAAAAATCAGTATATATGGTTTTTGACATTCATTACTGACCTTTTAAATCATAATCATAAACATCATAAACATCTACTCATAAGAAATCTTCCATGGCTTTCAACCAAATTTCTTCACCTTCACTGGCAAAGAAAGTTTGCTCGGTTGTCATGGAGACAGTTCAAATACCATCATGTGACCTATTAACGTGTATGTTAATAGGTCTGCTGATGAAAACCAAATTTGAATGAAAGGTTTGGTAAATTGTTATTTTTTTTGTTTTCTTTCAATTTTTGTTCAGATTTGTCTTCTATGACTTGTAATGTAAAGATAAGTTTACTCAGCATGAATTATTTCAGTGATTCAGATATTAAATGGCCTTACTCCGAAAGTTTAAGCCCGGGATGCAGATTTATGAGCTAATCCTCTGTATGTTTATCACAATGAGCAACCTTTCTCACAAAGGCCCATCATTTTCACATTTTTATCATAAACATATGAATTATATTTATTTTAATACCAATCAATAGAACTACTAGCATAAGAAACAAGACTCTTTGAGAACCATGAAATGAGCCCCTACCCAAATTTATTTCCTTTTTATAAAACCCCATAATTGAGCCACATTTCCTAAAACCACAGATATTTTCAAAGAGGAGAAAATCCAAATGTACAGGGGATAGATTAATTTTCATCCTTCTGCATGAAATTATTTGTCAAAAGGAGAAAAGACATTAAATGAAAAAACAGGACATTGTGTCCCTGTGCACTCCCAGTATACAGCAGTGTGAAAGGCAGATGTACTTTTATTGAGCTGATTATCCTCCAGCACATTGTCCCAGTGTGAGGGGCGCTTGTGCCTCAGCTCCACTAAAGTCAGTCAGTCCTAGTTCTGTTGCAGTACACTGAGTGATGTTAATGAGGCTCAGGCTTTTTTTTTTTTTTTTTTTTTATTCTTAGCTCAGCATATACTGTTATTGTGTACTAGCAGAATTGTGAGTTGCTGATGACCAGCTGTTGACCTCCATCTTCCCGTTTTTGAATTTTCTCAGTGCATCTGCTGCTGAATTGCCTCAAACATAAAAAAATAAATAAAAATAATAGTAATAAAAAAAAATTCATAGACTTAATGGCTTGCTTGTTCTCTCTATAAATACAGTACATTCTGCAAAACTCAAGTGTTTCTCAGTGTAATATTTAAGGGAGTTCTGAGAAATAAGGCAAATAATTACAATTTTTAGATGTTGTGGGAACAAGAGTCAAGGTCGTCTCTTGATAATGGCACTGGATGCTCCAGCTATTTAGTCCTCACCTGCTGGCTTGGCACCAAAGAGACCCAGAAGAAATTATCACGCAGCTTCTTGAATTAAACGGTCTCATGCAGACAAGTTTGTTTCATTAACAGTGCACCACAGAGACAGGCATGTTCCAGCATCCTCCCTGTGTGTCAGTGGTATTTGGGTACAAAGCTGGATGCCAATTAGGGCCTTTGTACTGTGATTTAGGTAGAGAGGGTCTGTCGTTTGAGGTAGCGTGTGGTGCTGCATAGGTAACAGATATTATGCAGCTGTCTAAGCTTCTTTCCAAACCTCTACATGGGTTGTTTTTCCAACAATGTTTCAATAAAATTCTCCCATGCGTCATAAGTTACAGAGTAATGAACACAAGTTAGAATTTTTTTGGGTTCAAAAGACTCAAACTATATGCAAATTAGCAGCCCACAGTGTCTAGTAGCTGCATTAGATTATGGTATTTATCAATCTTAATCTTTTAACACCCATGGTTCCGAAGTCACATGGTAGCAATATGCAGGTGATTAACTTCTGGTACTGTAACATGAATATGCCTGAAGTGGTGAGTGGAATAAATTGAAAATCTGCATCACTTGTTCATTAGAAAGTGTATATTGTGGAAGAATCCATGGGTGGATAAAACATTCAGGAGACCACATTGCCATATTAAGAGGCCACTTTTAATGAGCTGTAAAAACGAAATTTGTAATGTTATAAGGTGATAAAGTTATAAACAGTGGTCTTTTACACATTAAGTAGATGTAAAAAGGGAGATAATTACAAAGCAGGTCTGCATGCTGGATTAAATCTGTGACATATACACAGTTGGCGTTCAGAAACTTTGCCTTAAAACAAACAATCTGGATTTTTGCAATTTTGTGGTGTCACAACTAAGCAGACATCAACCTAATCCAGGCCCCCTCAGCGGAGCTCAGATGGACATCTCACTTTTGTTCTATTGTTGCTATAACTTCATTGACAGCACAACAGCAAGCAGTCATTCCAGGATTTAGCTAGTCAGTCCAGTGTCCCTGACAGCCCAGACTAATTCAGAGAACATCTTCGACTTCACCAAACGTGCACAAACGTGACCACCCTCAAACTCACAGCAGAAGTGTTTCCACCAGGTTAGCTCATTCATTCATTCATCTTCTACCGCTTATCCGTTTCTGGGTTGTGGGGGGTGCTGGAGCCAATCCCAGCTCACACTGGGTGAGGGTGGGGAACACCCTGGACAGGTCACCAGTCCATCACAGGGCCAACACACAGAGACAGACAGAGACCAACAACCACTCACACTCAGACCTACGGACAATTTTACAGACAATCTGTGCAAACTTGGCACAGAAAGACCCCAGGCTGGGAACCAAACCCGCAACCTTCTTGTTTTCGGGCAACAATGCTAACCACTATGCCGCCGTGCTGCTCCAGTGTAGCTAACCTGGTATATCCATGAATGCATAGCAGCCCGTGCTGAGTCTCATCCCCATCTCTTGTTCTTGCTTGGTGCTGTATTCTTGACTCTCTTGACTGTCTGACTGTACAGCGAACGTATGCCACAGAGTTCCATCAAGATTGGATGAATTTTTCATTCACATAGTTATCCGTTCCATTAAAATTGGAACATAAATTATAGTTCCTCTGCCCCTAACTTTTCTTTACTAAAGTTAGACAAAACTGTTGATATGGAGCATGAATTCAACAGTGTTTAACTGAGGATATCCAACTTGCTTACCAAACGCTCAAAAATGGACATCCCCTACCTTCTTCTCATATGGTGGATGATTTCCAGTGTATCATTTTTCTGCCTAATGTAAGCCATGGGAAGATCAGACAATACATGTGTGAGATAAAACCCAGACCGTTAGGAGCCAGTCAAGGTACATACAGTTCAAACAAGCACCAACATGTCGAAGCAAGGAAGTCTGGGGTGATGATGAATTTCTTAAGGATGACACGATGGACAAAGTTTTTCACTCTTTCACGTGATGATACTCTATCCTCACACAATCTTACATTAAAAATATAAGTCGATATCCCTGTGGGGTCTTACCTTTGCATCAAGTTAAAATAGACAATGAAAAACTTGACCATAAGTTCGCTGGTATCTAAAAAGCTGAGACCTTGCAGATAATCTGCATGATAACACACTACTCTCATTTGTCACAGTCACTTTTCAGACATATGGCAGGATTTTTGTATCCTCGTCAAACGAGCTGAGTTTGCTCTTGCCATTCTGCCACAGAAGGAGTGAATGGACTCATACTGAAAATGGAGTCATGAATCTTGCAGCTGATGTCAAGAGTAAGATAGAAAGCTATTAAATCTCTCAAGGGAAAATAATGCAAGAAAAGAGTCTGCAGCACTGAGGGAGCTGATAGCGTTTTTCCTGTGGATCGGAAAATGGAGCAACCTCTGTCCTACACCGCTGGTGGGAACGTCTGTCAGCAAGCCACAGCCGGGTCACATTAACTACCAGTTTTCCCACAATCTGGCCTTTATTAGAAGGGCTAATAGCAACCCTAGAATCAGGTAGATCTGAACTACCCCACAGAGAGAACACTGAACACTGCCTAATTCATACAGGACGACCTAAAAATATCTCCCTGCGTATGACATGATGCCAAGGAAAGCAGTCAGTTCCTCAGCTATCACAAAGGATGTTGTTGATCTTGAGTGTGCGGAAGGTTGTAGATCAACAATCTTCAGTTAATCTTAGGAAGGTTAATAAAAGGTTGCCGGTGCGTTGTTGTTTTTTTTTTTTTTTTTTATTCCTTAAGCGTTCTGATCCAGAGTTTGGTCATATGTGGAGATGATACTGAGCTGCAATGTGGGCCACAGTGAGGCTTTGAATCTCATTTGTACAGCAGTTTTAAGATGTAATGTGGCGTTCGTCCAGTTTGGTTTGGAAAGGGATCTGTGACTCAACAAGAACAAGAACGTTTGCACTCATAACCCAGAGGAAAGCACTGTTCCCTGTTGTGTTGTACCACTTCCACCTCATTCATGTTGAGTCACAAAGCAGCAACAGGGAAAGATATTTCCCACTTTACAAATAACTCATTGTGGTTTTCTTGGAAGCAATGTTTGACCAAGATAAAGTAAGCTCCAAACTATCACTTCCACACTTTCTTTTTATCAGGTGCCATATGTAAAGTGGTGAATGCTCAAATTAACAGCTCCAGATTGGTGCACTTCCACTCCAAACAACTTTTAAAAAAACACAATGAATTTCCCTCTTGAAGTTTGAAGTCATGTTAGAATATCAGTAGCTCACATCTACCCACTATGAAAACCTGCAACAACATGACTACAACGCAGATGTAATTGTACAATTATTATTGTTATTGACATGTGATATATGACTTTATTTAGGATTTATTCAGTATACATTATATTATTTATCATTTAAGAATTACTATATATCAGTTTTTATGCAACAGAATACATATAAAAACTTTATAAAAAGTTCAAACTTTTGGAAAATAACAAAGCAATTTTAGTACTTTTTGACTGAAATATAGTGACACTGTATATTTCACCATTCAGGACAAGAAATGAGTGAAAGAAACTAATGAAAAAAGATCTGTCAACAGGCCTAACCAGGCTTCTTTCATTTCAAACAACAAATTCCTTTAATTCTTACCAACAGCTTAGTCCGTCAATCAGTATATTAAAAATGATTTGATTTTGTTCAGTGTTGAGCATTTTAGAAGATATATCTCGGTCACCTTAGACTTTCTCACAGATCTCATTGCAATGCTCCACAGTCTTCTGGTCACTGTGCAGGTAGAACAGCGTTATCCTTCATCTTTGAGGGAATTCAACACCTTTTACACTGTCTCTCACTTGGAACCACCAGGGACCCTGATTGCCCCGAATACTATGGTTCCGTTTTCAGCATTGAATAAACAGGGGATGTAGCTAATATTATCTGTGCAAAGATAGACAGACTTTCCAGCAAGTGGGGGGTAGAAAAGCAGCTGTGCATCCTGGTAAGACTACAGAGAGAGAGTCTCTGGGGTGCTGATTAGTCCCAGAATGGGCAAGTAAGGATTGAACAGCTCTCTAAACACATGGGAACCAACTTAAGTGTGAAAAGGGAAAGATTGTTGGTGCAGACTGAAAAGCAAGTCGTTTGAAGTGTTTGTGATGGATATACTCTATCCTGGAAAGGCACCTCATGACTGTATGAATTGGCGTGTGAACAGAATGCTCAGAGGAAGAAACACAGGGTAAACAATACAGAACGAGCAACTGGAGGAACTGAAGTCAAGCGAACAGGAAGTTGCCCAGCTTCCCGTTTGAGATGTGAATAATTGCTGTTAATGATTCTGGGTGCTGAGAAGGCCATCGTTCACAGCTTCTCTGTATTTTTGCTTTCGAAAACAACAATATGATACTTTATGATACTCATTTGACTGACACCGTTTCTTAAGAAAGGCTGTGTTCCTTTCAATTTTTTTTTTTTTTTCACCTACAAATTAGTTGTTATTGCTTCTCTCTGCAGTTGAAATTTTGCAAGAATCATCTTTATTCTGGATCATAAAAGCCAGACTTTGCACAGAATGCAAATAAAGTGTTTGAGACATACTAAAGAGACTAACAGCAGGCTCCATATTTAGCAAAATAACCAATATTTTCCAGGAAGGTTAACTTAAAAACCTCTGGCACCACAAATGGCGATGAGGGAACAGAAAATGAAGACCAGATTTTTGCACCCAATTAAAGACATAAAAAAAGGAATAAAATATAGTATAAAACATGTTCACCAGAAGAAGTAATTACTCTGTAATGCAGACTTGTTCGGGATCCAAGGTATAATCTTGTGTTATCATACTTTATAGAGGTGAACTGTAATGGACCAACATGGCATTTGTTAGCAGTCACTTTCTGAACTGACTGTGAGCATCAGGACAGCAGTGAAACCTGTTTTGGCTTTTTAAGAGTCAATTACTTTCCTGTTAACTCACAGTTTTGTTTTGTTTTTTTTCACCAATGCATAGTCAAGTAATTATTCTATCCCAGCTTTAGTTTTCACATGTATCATCCCATTGTGTGCGAGCCAAGGAGACGTCATGCACAGATGAAGGGATTCCTCTCGGTGGTGTTAGCATCAGTCAGAGAGAGCAGCACCACCTCAAAGGACTCACAACAAAGGAGAAGACATGAGAAATGCGATGCGGAGCATGGTGAAATGATGTGACGCAGCTCACACACGGTTGGCACAATGGCAGCTTTATGGCTGCTCACAGGTGGCCCCTTTAAAGTTTACAAACATCCTCTATAAAGCTGCTAAGTGACTCTGTACTGACTCACCTTCACCAGCACACGTCTCTGTGTGCACCTGCATGCTCACACGCAGGCAGAGGTTGCCAAGCATTGAAAGAACGGCAGCTGTGAACACACACACACTGAGAGAATCTATTATCAACTGAAAAAGTTTTTAAAACTAAACATTTTGCAGCAGGGGTGAACACTGGGGCAGGAACCTCTGCAGGGCTCCCTATAGAATTAGTGTCAGGCTTTTGGCGACGTGAGCCTGGAGCTGCTCTGATGTAGAAAAACAAAGGTGGGTATGTCAATGAAAACAAAATGACTGGTATTTCTCTAAGCAGGCTGGTTATCATCCCAGTTGTAGCTGTGCTTCCCAGGACCTGAGCTGTTTACAAGCTCATGAATTTCTTAATGGAAAATATTCACCCCCAACAAAGTCACCGCCAGTGTTGTAGGATGCGTTACTAAGTGCCAGCCTCTGCTTTTCCACATAAAACCACCATTTCTAAATGGTGCACTTTTTGGTTTAAAACTGGAATTATCATCTGTCCTCAACAGTTAGTGCACTTGGGGAGACTAAACATCACATTATTCATGTAATATACAATGTTATATTTAAATGCAAGAGATTGTTCTGAAAAATGTTGTTTTTAGATAACATTATTTTGAACATTTTGACCAGTGGATTGAATATCATGAGAGTAATTTAATGTTTTGTGAGACCTACAGACTGAGGTAAAACTTCTTCCGTTATTTGGTCAGTTACAACCACTAAAGAGAAAGCCAAGCTGAAACAACTATGCCACTAATTGGTCTGGGCTACTAATCAAAAGCCAATTATATGCTATTTGAATTAAATACCTTCACATAGGTCTCTACAAGGTCCTTTTACACTATAATACAGTATTTGAAAAGAGTCGTACAAGTATATGTGGATGAATATTTTCCAAAGACACATAACCTTTTTATTATTAAGATATTGTGAGAGCTGCCAACATGTTGGCATTTGCTTTCATATCCATCCAGACTTTTATATAAAATCACATCTTTTATTTTGCGCCATAATACTGAACATGAAGTATCTGATCAATGATTCCTGAACATTTATATGATGATAAATGTTTCAGTAAGACAAAGGGTGTGGGAGGACGATGTGCTGATCAGATTTTTGCACCACGTGTTCCACATGCAACATGCCTCTATGCATAAATGTGTGAAAAATTATCACACAGCAGGCTGCGAGGTGAAGTGACAAATGCTGGATAATCCTGACATTGTTATTCAATATAAAGCAGAGCCTCTAACAGACACAAGTAAGATAAAGAAAATCCACTTGTTTTAAGTCAAATACATCCATGATTGATGGCCCACTGTGCCGCCAGCTGTGCATGTAAACTATTATATCTTCTGGGAGGTCAACGGGATAAAGCTTACACATTCTCCACTGTGCACAAAACAATTCTTCAGTTCTGCTTTCCATGCAAGCAAAGTTGGTGAATCTGTCATCCAAGACAAGAATGCAAACATACTCACGAACAAAGAGCAGGAGGGAACATCATGAACATTACTGGTGGTGTCTGTTCAACTTAAATAATTAGCCAAGACTTTTAAATGTGCTGAGAGCAAAGATCATCCATTTCACTATGTAACCAACCTATCAGTTATTTTTCTGGACACTTTTTATGTACAAGAGCAAAATAAGAACATGATCACCAGACATGGAAAACTTTATCTCCGGTTATAACTATTAAAGCGCACTGAAGTTAGCACACCCATGTGCTCACAAGTAATATATGTAACAACTGATAGATCATAGTCCCAGCCCTTTCAAAAACTCTCCAACTGGGCGGCTGAAATTTAAAATGTCTCAGGGAAGTGAACATGGATTTGCCAAGAATGCTCACATGAAAGGTAACAAGGACCCCTCTTGTTTTCGTTATTCGTCCCGCTCGCTGTGAGTGTTCAATGTGGTTTATCCTGCAAAGTTATATAAACACACGACCAAAGTGCTGCAGAAAAGTAGTCATAAAAACAGCACTCATTTACTTTCCCTTTGATTCACACATACACCAGCCACGCAAGAAAATACCTTTAGCAAGACTTCCTTGTTCCCTTCCTTATAAATCTAATGATTGTGGACAGTAAAGAGTAAACTGGACTCAAACTTTCCAAAACAGGTCTAATGAAAAGACTGAAAGATGTTGTGAACATATGCCAAAGTCACTGTTTTAACTTTCTGATCAAACAGGTCTGCTGGACATGCTACATCCATCTGAAAAATGATGAGTCTCTAAACAATGAGGCATTCACTAATTATGACTGTGTGTATTTTATTTCTTTCTAAAATGTTCATTCTTTCCTTTCGTCATTCCATCTTTCAACATTGGATCCTGCATGTTGGATATCTATCTATCCATCTATATATATATATATATATATATATATATATGTATATATATATACATGTATATATATATATGTATATACATATGAATGGGTTTTTCCTTCCTGAGTTACCTGAGTAAATTCTTTCTCTTTGTGTCACCTTTCAATTTCCCTGCCTCTTCTCCTATTTGTCAGTTAATTTCCGCCTTACTGCTAACAGGGACAAAGAGGGGAGGCAGTGGCACGACCTCTCCTTGTTTGCACTTCCCCAGCTCTCACAGTCTGATTCAGTTCCTGATGGATTGGTGGAAAATGCATGGCAACTTGCAGGAGATGCAGGAGGATATATTTGGAAGTTGTAAATGGCCTTTCTGTCAGTAAAGTTGTCAGTGAATAGACTGAATAGATGCTGTCCACAGACAGCAGCTATTTCATTTTGGGCTTTTGGCTGACTAAGCCGGAGTGATTTACAAAAAGTGAAAAGGCCATGTCTGTTTCTAAAGAAAGCCTGACAGGTCTGTGTAGATGTGGTGAGACATAGTTGTGGATTAGTCTCTCAATATACAAGGATGAAATTTTGCTAATATTCTAATATTGTTCCTAACACTGACTCGAACAATCAACAGATGTTTTGTTGTTCTTTGCTTTCATTCTTGGACACAATGTCCCACTCTCCCTACTTTGCAAATTTAGAAAACAAATAAGGAAGTGTCCATCCATCAGACTGATGCGACCATATGTTTTGCTGCAGCAGAGCCTCCATGTGATGTAAAGGAGATATCTGGCTACAAATCTTACATACTGTAGGACTATTGTCGGTGAAAACAACGTAGAAGTAATTGGGAACACAGATTCATACTTTACTTTATGGTGTCTACAAAGGTCAAATTAAAATTTAAATGGCTTTCTAGAAAAACGTAATGCAATGATATAAATGGGTTGGTAAAGTAAGTTTGTGGTGAGACCTGTCAAACAAGTGCAAACGGTGAATAGGAAGCATTGTACGACAGAGCCTTGGAGAAGATAGCTTCATCACGAAGGTGGTTCTCACCCTGAGGACAGGGAACAATGGCCTCTATTGATAGACTTTATTTATAGCTGTAGAAATGGAAGTCTGTGAAAAAAGAATTATAAAAAAAAACATGCACACTGAGTTAAAAGGCTGTTGACTGGGTTAAAAGTTTTTAGGTCACTTTCCTTTCCTGCTGAATAACATCTTTACCTAGGACTGTCAAAGCTAAATAAAAAGTTGATGAGTTAACTGAAGAGAAAGTCGCGGGCTGGTTGGATGAAGGCTGAGGACAGAGCACTCTTTTTGTCAAATCTAAAATAAAGAGGGATATTGGATTTCTACAAATGCCCCTACCACTGTGTACATACTCACTCATTTGGGCATTATTACTCCAAGCCTCAAGAAAGTGAAATACAGGATGTCAAACAAAAACTGGTATGCAATAAGCCACATCTGCTGTAGCTGCAGGTGACGGGCTCTTAGATTTATCATTTGGAGGAATTTAAATGAAGGTCTAGTTTACAGCAGCTTTCATACAAGCTTGTGTTCCTAATAAATGTGGATCAAATATTCCCTCCCCTTTTAATTCTGTTTTTGGTCTCCACCAACTCTGCTTTGCTTAAACTGCTTAATTCTCCACTCTTCCTACCAACTAGTTTTTAGCATTGTCTGCCTGCTGATGGTGCGGAGTTGATTTAGAAGAGCTTTTTCACTGAAAGCAATTTGATGACTGTTGAGCCTGAGCCAGAAAAGTCATGCTGCTCGCTATGAGCAACTTCTTCAATACTTCATCTTTTGTTCCACCGTTGACAAACAGCCAAACTACACAAATCAGAAGTTGAAGCTTGAGATGATACACCCAACTTTTATCAAAGGTTATAGTAGAACATTAAACTCAGGCATGAATTATAGTAAATGCCTTGAGGCAATAACTTTAAGAGAAAATAAACATCAGGCAAAAGTCGCATGCGATCTTGAACAGCTGGGAAATATATTTGTTAGTTCCATGACCTTGATGAACAGCTGATGGTGAACATCAGCCCCGCACCTAAACACACAAACCAGTGTGGTTACTCTGTAACATCAGAGCTTCCTCTCCTCCCGTCACTGTCAAGGACATTGAATGCAGATGCAACTCCATCTATAAAAGACAAGCTTGGACTGCTGCCACCCTCGACCAGGCATCTCATTTTCCTGATATGGCACTTAATACCTCAGGGCCCAACCTGTAACATGGCATATCAGTTTTCTGCCTGCTCCCAGGAGGGGCTGCATGGTGAAGAAGTGGACTGCCATGTGCCCACAGAGGGCCAACAGAGCTCCTGGATCCAGGCATGCTTCCAGCCCCCAGCACGCACACCAGCCCATCTTCCTATCCCCGGGACATTCTCACTGATGGGTTAGACTGGCTTTTCACTGTGCCATGATGCTTTCATTAAGCTAGTTTATTCCCTGTTTTCCACTCCTGGGCACTTCTCCCATCTGCATTCTCTCACATAAATTGGCCAAGCTGCTGAGGCTCCGGGAGACATGGAGGCTGTGTTTCAGTGAGGATGCACCGTGCTTTTACTACAAATCCCAACACTTTCCCCATTATCCATCACAGTGGCTGTGTGGTTAGGGTGTCTGCCATGAACCTAGTGGGCTGTGGCTTGGTAAGACACTTTTGCGTTTGTTTTTTTTCTGCTTCAATCTCAACTTTGTAGAGGCAGCTTTGTCTTGCTGAGCAACATCATTGCAGCAGTATGGAGAAGATGTCAATGAATGAATCATTGTCCTTTTGGAATTATCAGCATTGTTACAGTCAAACTCTCGTCTCATACGGACTTTGTTTAATCCAAAACAAGTTATGTAATCAGTCTTAATTGAGCATTGGGAAAATGAAACCCACACACATTTAGCTCAAGCAAAACAGAACAATGAAAAATAAAATTTAGAGGCAACAGCTCATGACAAACAACTGGGTACATAGTCACTTGCAATGGCTGCAAAAGATGCTACTTTAGAGCTGCTTGGTCCTTGTGTCCTGTGTCCAGATTGTGGTATTTGTAAAACCTTTGGCCTTGTTGATTGTTTTATTTTTTTCTTATGTTCTATCGATCACCACAGCCTCTCTCACTGGATACATTCTGATTACACATAATGTCTGTAATTAGACTCTACTAAAGTCAGTTTGATTTGTGGTTGTCATGGCGGCTGCCCCTTTGGGGACAGGATGCGCATCTCTCTCTCTCATAGTAAATCACACAAGAAGTTGGTTTGTATTAAGGTTTGCGTTAAGGTGACACATATCACATCTGATACGCAGTGACCCAACTTAGTTGACTGGAATGACAGTCAGGTTTTTCCAATTTTACTTTGTCTTCTTACTGAGGAGTCCTGTGAAGTGTAACATTCACTCTTTCAAAGAGGAAAGGGTTTGCAACTAAATTCCTCTACATTCAATGACAACATTCAATCCTTCATTCATCTTCTACTTCTTATCTGTTTCTGTGTCGCGGGGGGTGCTGGAGCCAATCCCAGCTCACATTCGACGAGGGTGGGGTCACCCTGGACAGGTCACCAGTCCATCACAGGGCCAACACACAGGCACAGACAGAGACCAACAACCACTCACACTCACACTCAGACCTACGGACAATTTAGAGTCACCAGTTAACCCAAACATGATGTCTTTGAACGGTGGGAGGAAACCCATGCAGACACAGGGAGAGCATGCAGACTCCACACAGAAAGGACCCACGCCGGGAACCAAAGCCGCAACCTTCTTACTGTGCAACAGAGCTAACCACTATGCCACCGTGCTGCCCTCAATGACAACCTTTTCATGCCCATTTTCAATGACAGTTCTTGCTTTCTCCTATATCCACACACAGCTACCAAATTCTGGTTAAGGTGCAGGGAAATGTGGTTAGAAAGGTTACAAAAAGAATTTTAAAAAGGTTTACAGTTTTATAAAGAGCCAAACATCTGTGGCAGGACACAACTGACAACTCCACGTCCCTTGCCTCCATACTCCACTTTGATACTGGGTGTAAAATATGAATAAATGGATGTCATACCTTGAAATATCGGGTAATGCTGATAGGTGACAAAGTAAAGCATTCTCGCAAGGTGCCTCCAGAGCAGCTTAAGCTGCACTTGGCATAGATTGTGCAAGTCTCTACTGGAGGGATGAAGACAAGACTCTCCCAAACAATCTTCCCTCATGGTGCCGCTGCACATGTGGAACAGACCTGGTGACTTTAAAGACTAAAGAGTGTGGTTTACATGATAGGGGATGAAGATAGCAGCAGACATATTTAAACGAGAACAATAATCAGTTGTGTTTTCTTTGCCAGCATCTCACAGACGGCTGTAATGAATCTATATGATGCATATCGCTGCTAACACCAGTTTCATTACCATAACTCCAGTAATTACCCGAGATGTTTTTGACAGTAAGGATGCACTGAGCATGGAAAATCTGGCTGTCGCGAGAGACAGAGGTTGTGTACACTGCTGCCCACAAAGCAACAGTGCCATAAACATCCTGGCATCTGGCTTATGTTCCCATCATAAGCCATGCTCAAATTCACTTACCAAGTCAACATTCTCTGAATGATGTTGAAGGGCTCTTGATGGAGAACTATGTACATAACTCTGATTAGGGATTACGAATGGATGGTGACAAATACCACAAGACCATTGAGAAACACCCCAACATCATAAATTAAAGCCACAAAGGTTCTCCAGATTTCAAGCTCTGTTCAGTTCTGATCATTAGAAAAAGAAAAAAAAAGTTGCGCATAAAACACTTTTAACAGCATGGGAATTAGTGTAAGGGTAAGAATTATGGTCTTTTGGTGTATGGGGGGATTTTTCTAGGCTTACTTACTTTTGCAGCGTCTCACACAAGTACGGCGTGTCCATAAAGAATGCATAAAGCTTACAATCGCATACATAAATGTTTTTTTGTGTTTTTTCCACTTAACTATGGACCATTAATGGGAATCCACTTAACCACAGAGTAGACTGCAACCATAAATGGCTCATACTGAGATTATCCATCCATTATAGAACAAGACAAATGCTGCAAGTTCCCTTTTGAAAAAAATAAAAAATAAATGAAAAAAGCTTATTTCACTTTTTCACTCCACAGTGCATCATAAATTTAGATGGGTCAGATTTGAACTTTAGACCAACTTACCTCCAGTTTATGCCTCTTGTGAATTTTCATGACATTTAAATCTTTTGTTCTTTTCATTTTTTTTACGAAAAAATCATAATAGATGCACTTTTATAGGTGCTTTTATGTGTGTTTTATATGAAATATAAGATCATAGGACCCCATCACCAATATAATCAACTTTATCTGCTAGTAAATCTTGGTTCACATCATACAAATTTAGCTAAGACATATAATTTCTTCCCACAGTTTTGGTTTATACTAAGAAATAAAACTACAACTTAGAGAAAGGGGCCACAAATCTTTTGTATTATGCAGTGGACAGACTTTTTTTTTTTTACCCAGATGTTTTGAAGAGTCTTTAATGATTCTGGAAATACTTTGAGATAAGTGGTAAGCCTTTTTAAATGACCTTTGACCACAGTGGTGTATCTTCTATTTCAAGACATTCTTGTGGTATGCATCTGTGGATGACAATGTCAGGTTTGTGGGCCCCAGAGGAGAAATTTAAAAGTTTTTTTTTCTGTTGTGCCACCAGCAGGTCAAACATTTTAGCTAACTTAAGCAATGTCTCAACATCTATTAGAGGGTTTACCACAAAATTTAGTGGAAACATTCATGCATGACTTTTTGTATCTCTCAGCTTTAATGAAACTAATCTAAGAATTGTTTCTTATTTACAATTCCTTTGAATTCATTAATTCATTTTCTACCTCTTATTCATTTCTGGGTCACGGAGGGTGCCGGAGCCAATCCCAGCTCACATTGGGCGAAGGTGGGGTACACCCTGGACAGGTCACCAGTCCATCACAGGGCCAACACACAGAGACCAACAACCACTCACACTCACACTCAGACCTACGGACAATTTACAGTCACGAATTAACCCAAACATGATGTCTTTGGACAGTGGGAGGAAACCCATACAGGCACGGGGAGAACATGCACACTCTGCACAGAAAGGCCCCAGGCCGGGAACTGAACCCGCAACATTCTTGTTGTGGGGCAACAAGCCATGCTGTCCTGTTCACATTTCCAGTGATTTAAAATTATAAAAGTCATTTTAATTCAAATAAACTGTTCAAGCAATCCCATTTGTCACTTGTTTGTTAAGCAATGATGGTAAGGAAAAAGAACAGCGCTTTACAGTAACTGCTTGGTTTGGGTTAGGCAGAGAAAGAGCTTGGGAAAAGATCATAGTTTGGTTTGAAATAAGTACTTTTTCCAAGGCATGTATGTGTTTGTTAGCTTTCTGACCATAAAATAGAGGTTCCCCAACTCAATATCCCTTCAGTTTCAATTCCAGTAGGGCTTGGGTGGGGACAGTGAGTGCACCTGAGCAAAAAACCCATGACTCAACACTCTCAGTCTACAAAAGCATTGCTATTGGTTACAGCACTTATTGATCACTGTAGCTTAAAAACGTCTTCCCTGTAAACCAAGACCCAGTAGATTGGAATGGGCACTTCTGAGCAAATGAAAACAGGCAGACAACAGATGAAGTGGAAGTATATGAGACAGAGAGGTCAGGTTAGGCCTCAAAATGTTTTAGTATATTTTGTGTCATTTCATATTGAAGTTAAGAAATATTTCCCCACAGTTTTCATTTTAAAGAGGTCCTAAAACAGCACTAAAGAGTCCACTGCTGCAATAATAGTAATGTAGGCAACGCAATGGTACACAAAGCGTGAATTCCTGAACTTTGTGTAAATACTTTTTACAAGAAGAAGGTATTTCTGGTCCTGTAAGCCATGTAAGCCCTAGATATACACCAAATCTGACACCAGGTTGCCTCTTTAGTTGTTCTGTCCTTAGGCAATCAGAGAGTTTGCTGATTAACAATCCTCAGTTACTTCCACCTGTCAAATCAAATAATAATTTTTTTAACACTATCACAGGAGTGTTTTAACCCAGCGGACAGAGTACACATACTGTATAACTATTAAAATACAGGACTTTTAGACTTGGATACACTGGTTGCCTGGTTGTCAGCTGGTCATCCTTAATTGGCCAAGCCGCACTGCTGGATAATATTAAACTGTGCTGCAGCAAAAGTTGGGGATGATTCTCTGCGACAGGCCAGTGATTTTATTAAAATAAACAATTAAGCTACATTTTTGACACATTGCTTTTGTAGTTCGGAAGGAGGCTTTAGAACATTTGAAAAGAATGCTGAGAGCTGCATATAGATGTGAACGATGGGGACTGGGTGCCTGATGGGGAACTTATATGAGGGCTACCACTGTGTAGCTCATATCAGATTAAATCAGGAGTAGTATTAGCATGCAAATTGAAAAAAGGGACAGTATTTCCTTTGGATTAACTGCCACCGCCTATAACAATGCATAAGTGCTACACTATAGCCCTTATCGCACAGCCATATGAAATACTGTAGCTGTACGAGTACATGCCCACGAGCAGAAAGGTCACCACTGGTTTAGTCACTGAGGTCATTTAAAGGTGTCGTGGGACATATTTTCAAATAGACTCAGGTACAAATGTCACGGTGACATAACAGAATTCAGTGTGTGAGGATGTGACACACACACACACGGACACACATGTAAAACTCTTAACTATATGGCAGAGCTCAGTCCGTGATAGGGAATGCAGCTGGCTAAGATTCATATAAACTGGCCTGAGGTTTTGCTCTCTATATTTAGAATAAGATGTAGTCTGTAGAGTGAATGATCATCACTATTGGTGGATATTATTGAAGTAGAACAGCAGCATCTCAGACCAGAACAAATTCCTCTGGCCTCCTTTGGCCTGAACCCCTCTCTGCTCCCTTCCCTCTGTCAGTCAGCAAGGTGTTACAAAGCCAAGCAAAAGCCGCTTTTCAACACAGAACAGGGAGCACAAGTGTGCAAACGAAAATAACCACAACCATTAGTCCACCCTGGCATTGTCGTACTGAGCTCCACAGCAATGCTGATGGTTATTTTAACATGTATAACAGCAAGCTTAAGTTTAATTTAAGCTACCATGTTACTTTAACTGGTCTCTATTCCAAACAGACATAACATTATTATTATAGCTTTATTTATATAGCACTTTTTAAAACAGTAGTTACAAAGTGCTTAACAAACACGCGACTCAAGCACACAAAATTCAAACAACAAAGCAGGAATAGGACAAGAGGCCAGAAATGAACACTGGAAAACATATACAGGACAACGTACAGGCTCGCAGTGTACAAGCTCACGTATATGCTAACCTATAAAGGTGAGTCTTTTTAAAACAGTCGACAGACTCGGCTGACCGGACGGGGAGAGGGAGATTGTTCCATAGTTTAGGGGCTGGCAAAAGCACAGTCACCTTTCGTTTTTAAATTGGTACATGGAATGGTTAAAAGGTTTTGATTCGAGGATCTAAGTGGACAAACAGATGTATATGGGTGAAGTAATTCGGAGAGGTAGACCGGAGCTAGGCTGTGTAATGCTCTGTAAGTGATTAAGAGAATTTTGAAATGGATCCTGAGTTTTACTGGTAACCAATGCAACGAGGTCAGGATGGGGGTTATGTGATCTTTTCGCCGAGTCCTACAGAGTAATCTGGCAGCTGCATTGCACGAACAGGCTTCAAACGAACCAGAGCAGTTTGACAGAGGCAGGTGAAGAGAGAGTTGCAGTAGTCTAGACGAGAGAAGGTGAAGGCTTGAATGATACGTTCCAGGTCTATGGGCGATAGTAGTGATCTAATCTTAGCAATATTTCTAAGATGGAAAAAGCATGATTGGACTAGTTTGTTGAGATGGTTATCGAATTTCAGTTTGGAATTGAAGATAACACCAAGGTTCCTAACATGCGGTCTAATGGAGGTGGCAAGTGGTCCAAGGTGGGGATGAATATCGTTGGTAATAATGTCAGGGGCAATGAGGAGGAGTTCGTTTTCATCTGAATTTAGTCGCAGGAAATTGAGTGACATCCAGTTCTTTATAGCATCTAAGCAGATGTGGAGAGTGTAGATCTTACTGTAATTGCCTGGTTTTAAAGAAAAATACAGCTGGGTGTCGTCAGCATAAAAATGGTATGTGATGCCATCAAATCGGCTGATTATTTGACCTAGGTGGAGCATGTAGATGGAGAATAAAATTGGACCGAGGACAGAGCCTTTGGGGACGCCATATAATAGAGGAGCAGACGAAGAGGTGAAGTCCTCTAAACGGATGAAAAAGGATCTATTTAAGAGATAAGATGTAAACCAATCAAGAGCAGTGCCAGAAGTGCCAGCACAATTCTTTAGACGACAAAGTATACAGTGATCAGTGGTGTCAAAGGCAGCGCTTATATCAAGGAGGATCAGGATGGAATACTCTCCCCGGTCAGTCTGTATCAGGATGTCATTAGTGACTCTTAAAAGTGCAGTTTCAGTGCTATGTTTTTGGCAAAACCCAGATTGAAATGGATCAAAAACAGTATTCCCTTCAACAAAATGGCCCAGTTGATCAGCGACTGCTCTTTCTAGTATTTTAGAGACGACGGGTAGCTTGGAGATAAGTCTCAGATTGCTTAGAATAATGGGATCGAGACCGGGTTTTTTTAACAGAGGGTGGACACTGGCGGATTTGAATTGATCAGGGACGATACCAGAGGTGAGAGACAGATTAATGATGGTGAGAACAGCAGGGCCAATGCTAGGAAAGACTCTTTTAAAAAATGTCGGGGGGAGGATATGTAGCATCACAATATTTACACATGAAGGAGATGAATCATAGGGTTCTGGTCACCTTCCTGGCCTGTATGCCTTTGTCTACGTCTTGTTTTCTTGAGGAAAAATTTTGTTTTCAGAGGAGGAAATATGGGAAAGTCATGACCAACTGAATTCTACCATATGGGCGGTGCCTGTGTTTATAAATGTGGAGGTTTAATTTGGATAAAAACACACAGGGGGAGGGTGGTGAGTGCTGGGGACACCGTTCAACTATCGATATAAAGGACAGATCCTAGCTGACAGAGTCTGCTGCTATATTCTTATTTAAATCTTGTTTATATAACGTTTAAGACAACGACAACAACAAAGAAGGTGTTCACACTGTATATGATACCTTTCTGATCTGTGTAACGGAATGTTTGTACTTTAATATTAAGAAATTGGGTGCTCATGTAACAGATATCAGAAATTAATCGGTATCAATTAATGTGAGTCTCAGATCTTCTGTTTGTCTTTTGTTCTCAGTAAAACCTCAACTACACATAAAGCTACTCGATGTGTTTGGTGTGGGAGCTTGTAAAATACCCCTGTCAGTTTAATATGAGATGAGCTCCTTACATGGTTCTCGTCACTCCATGTCGTCTCAGAGAATATTTGCGGTCGCCCTGAAATCAGCAGACAAGTATGTGTTGTGATTGCGGCCTGAGCGAGCTGTGGTTACACTTCAACTTGTTGAGTGGTGACATTCTTCCTGCGTAGCCATCAAGGTATAACTCAGTCAATGTCCTATGTACCACTCATCCACCTTCGTTTGAAGCAGCTCTTTTAAAAATAGTATTTACCACTACTGCCGCCTTAAAGAAAAAAATCTCAATCACTTGGGTTTTAGAGACGTTTAAAATTGAGTAATTGAAAACACTTGTCTGTGTGAACGGATGTGGGCACCCCTCCAAAATGTATTCCTGAGATGCCTGGGCTGGAGACAGATCCAGATGGGTCTGAACTGAAACCAGATGGCTGGGCGAAGGAAACATAGCCTAGGTACTACTGCATGCTGCACACAGACGGACTCCTTCTAAGGTGCACATACTGTGACTTTGGTTGATACGTGTTTGTCAGTACTTGTTTATCTGAGGAGTTCATGCACACATGCTAGTGTGTGGAATGTAAAGAGGAATTACAGCGCTTATCTAAGCACTTATATTTAAATTTAACGACTTTTGTTGAGCTATTGTATTATCTATTGCCTTATTCAACTGTCTTAGTTTTGGAAAAAAATAACGATAGCATTCATTCTTTGAATATAACACTGGCAGAGCACATATTGTACATTGGGCTGGAAGTTTTATAGCTCTGCGTGAAAACAAGAAAATGTACTGTGTAATTCAGGTGTTTGGATAAAGCACTCCACTGTTCCGGAGCAGACCGTTTTGGCTTTAACCAACGCTTTGGCAATGAAAAATTGGACTCTACACACATAATATGTTCAAGTGAGCAGCCATGACATTAGATTTAAACGGTCTGACATAAAGAATAAATCATTGCAGGATTTGCAAATGTAAAAATATGCTTTTCATATTTCATAGTGCACATTCTAGAGTTCACTCTGGAGAAACTTTTGTCAAGTACAGTTGTACTTGTAAGTGTCCTTAGACGGTGTGATTATGAAGTCAGAATATAGGTTGAATAAAATCATCTTTATCTACTTTGGACATTGTTCACGCAAACTACAGAGTAAATTCTCTTGTATTACAGTCACATCATGCTGGCTGCTGTGCACCGGAAAATATTACCCATAAAAATAAATAAATAAATAAATAAATAAACATCAGACGGCAGGTGTCTCCAACGCTAACTGCAAAAGAGCCACTGCATGATTAGGAGCTCTGGGAATGATATTGTTCTTTTAGTGTTTCACAGTGAATGACTCTGCCCTTTGGGAAATAGTGTGGGTCTGATAAATTAATGCATTTCAAATGTATCTTCAACAACATGCCTCACGCAAGAAGACAATAATTATTTCCACCATCTTACTTCAAACACATTCCCATTAAAAATGTTTCCAAACAGATTTAGCTGCATGCAACAGAAAACAGGACAAAAACATGCAAACAATGCGCAGGCACAATATCAAAAACTCCCTTTCATCCTTTTAAAAATGTGTTTGGGCTCCTGATCTGTGTGAGCAGCATCATTTCATTTCCCGCAGGAGAAATGAGTGATTTCAGTTGACTTACAGTGAGGTAAAGGTGCTGTCACAGTTACAGAAACACATGATGGGAGTTGCGACTCAGAATCTTGCTTAAAGACGCTTTGACTGAGTGGATGCTTGTATGCCGAAGCCGTGGAGGACTCTGGAAAAGGGAACTCAGCCGGACCAAAAAGTTATGTAATTCAAGATGGGAGTCTGATATGTTCATATCAATGTAACCTGAAGCAACTGTAACATGTCTTTAAAATACATCATTCAGAAATTCATTGTGATGTCACTGATGACATTACAGCACGAGGACATTATGTCCACTGGCTGAATGTATTCATTATATTTATCTGTCATTTTATTTATTTAATCTGCTTTTTTCTAGTTAATCTCTTTCCCTTTGAAAGAAAGAAATCTTTGTTCTTTTAGCTGGTTGCAAGCCGAAGCAAGTCCATCACCAAGTGAGCGCACATCTCCAGTGTAGGGAAAAGTGAGAGGACAGGAGTCTTCCACTGATTGAACTTGTGGAAATGTTTCAAGTGCTTTCCTTTATGTGATGTACAGACAATTTGCAATTTCTGCTTGTAGCAGCTTTAAAAAGTGAATAGTGGTTGTAAAACTAACGGTAGAAGGGGATTACAAAATGTTATTTAGGACTCAGCTTTACATTTTGATGTCCCCACCTTAAACTTCAACATGATGTGCCCTGCACACGCAGTGGGAATACATAGAATTTTCAATGTAAATGAATATTAAGAAGCCAGTGCTTCCACACCAACGTTAACACACATGTGGTTCCTCTACTTGACTTGAAGACAAGCCTTCCTTTATGGTCAGACACATATCAGGCTCCAGCAGTTGGACTTGAAGACAGTAAAGGTGGAAACTTGTTCCATAAGCTCTCTATAGTTTACATTTCTTAGAATACTTTAACATAGAATACGTTTATTGTAACATATACGGAAAGAAAACTTCATGGAAATGTCTTCCTCTACAATCTGCCATCCATATTGTTCTCACAAGATCCTCATGTCCTACACTCATATGAATTCTTAGACTATTATAAATGTTTCTACATTCACTTGATTCTGTTTCCTTTTTGCACAGCAGTGGAAAAAAAAACATTCATAGCAATTAACTTTTTATACTTTTTTTTTGTTCCTATTGTTTCATGCGGCAATGTGTTTTCATTCCAGCTTCCAGATCTATAGCCCAACTATGCTGCTAATGTCGGATACACATTCAGGAATGCTGATCCCCTGAGTTTTTTGCACTATGTTCAAGCCATGCAGACATCTGTTTGAGGAAAAGCACCATCCATTCAAATACTACAGAGTAAGAAATGCGTTTGACAGTTAAGAAAATAAACTGAAACATTTCACCTTCCTTTCTCGTGATGTGGCAACGAATACCCCAAAATAGTACTTTTGAATTTTGATGCCAAAACAAAATTAGAGATGATCACAAAGAGGTGTCTGCTAAGTTTTAATGATTTTTTTTTTTTTTTTTGTGGTTACAATATAAATAGGTTTAACTGGTCGCTGTGCTCCAAAACAAATCACACTCTGGTTGCTGTTGTAGACACTAACAGTACTCATTTGATTTTCTGGAAGTGGTTTTCAAAGGCTGTTAACATTTTTGTTTCATAATTAATCAAACTTGTCTGCATCCTGAGAATTTCACATGCGAATTTGTTTGATTTCGACTCAAATCTTGAGATATAAAAGTGACTCTGTCTTTTTTTTTTTCATGATTTTCTGACAGCTGATTTCAGGCTGGCTGTTCTGTCTAATGGACACATCCTGGTTCTGTCTGTCAGAGCTGCTGCTCATACCCCAAGTCATGTTCAAAATATTTCCTCAAAATTCAAGCCCTATTCTAATGTGAGCGCCACAGTCATCTGCTGCTAGAGAGCAAAACACACTTTTTCCCACTAAACCAAATGTCACATGACAAAACACAGACAGAAAAATCTAAATGTAAAATCCACTTGTACATGCAAACACATCACTCTTCACTGGTTTTACATGTGATTATGATCCTGCATCTTTCTTCTCCTCGGTGCAAACTAATCTCTGCGTACTCTCCATCTCTCCAATACATCAGATACAATAGACTGTTAGAAGGTGATACTTCACAGTAATGGCTCATGTTAGTAGTAAAATGTAAGTCTGACTAAGTCCCTCTTGTGGACACAGGTAGACCTGCACTGTCCTCACTTTGCAAGTGGTTTCATATAACTCTTTATGTACACTCCTTAAAAGATTGAGTGCCTACATTAACATTAATATCAATTAACTTATGATTAATTAACTTGTACTTTAAAAAGAATCAACCATCAATTTTTTACACTTATCTGAAGTCTCTAGCTCATAATGAGAAATCACACAATCTTATAATTATAGAGGAAGTGTCAGTGTGGCAAATGGCAATAAGCTCAGGGCAAAATTCAACTTAGATGCAAAGTGACTTATAATCAGAGAATCAGTCCATCCAGCTCAATGTAAATGAATGCAAAACTGCAGCCGCCTGTTTTGAGTGCACCTTCATTCTCTGTAACAGATTTGTCCTCTGGGTGAACTCTACCCTCAATGTTGTCAGTGTGGTCTGTTACACTTTTGAAAACAAGGGGAAACATCCTCTACCTGACAAAGGAATTAATTATCTTTTCCCCCACAGAGAACACAGAAGTGGTATTCTCAGATGTGTTTGTGGTGTGGCTTCGCTCCAGCATGGAAGAGTCTGCAGTGGTGTGCTAACAGGGATGACTCCAACTTCCAAACTTATGAATAAACTCTCAGTTCACGTCTTCAGTTTCAGCTGAGACACACCAAACCCCCAACTATAGAGAGGACGACACAAGGGAAGCAGTAAATTGCAGGAGTGGCAACATATTCATGGAAAGCATGAATATTAGTTCAGTTACATATTCTCTGCATTGTTGTTTTCTTCTGACAAAACCAATGAGCAAGTGGGCTGGTTTTGACATGCCGGTTTTCACACCTAATTCATTGAGATTCTGCCTTCGTTGAGGAAACTCTTATTGAAACGGAAAAACTTGAAAGCATAGAGATTATAATGGACTGCCCGGACATATCCAAAGAAGAGATGATTAAAATATTCCCACCAAGTGACAAACCCTGTAGCTTCTTTTGAGAAGACCCTCAGTTTGGAAAATTGTCAAAAAAAACCATACATCTAAGGTGAAACTCTTGGACAAAGACGCTGATAGTGATTGACTGTGACAGTAGATAATAGCTCATTCATTAGACTGTTACATTCATATCATCTTTCCACTGCTAAGGCTATCAGTGTAGCTGGCAGGGAGCCTTCTTTAGATTCCCAGGCAGACACAAGGTGCCAACAGCTTGACATCATGCCCAAGTCCTGACAATGCTCTGGTAGAGATTAGGGTTTTAGCGTCGTGATTGCCAAAGATAACCAGAGCTACAGAAGACAGACATGAAGAGGAGCTCTCCGCTCTCTGAACCACTACAGGAAAGAGAAAGTGATTGACAGAACGTGATGCACTTTATGAGATAAGACGATAAATATTTTCAGGTACATGAAATGGGCTTTATTTCAGTTAAGGAAAAGGTTTATGTTGTAAATCTAAATCCAAGAAAGTCTTTTCAGGTCGCTGTTGAACGTTTTGTTTCCCTCCACTCTATGATTATCAGGACAGTTCAGCCTCATAGTGTCTGAGTCTGTCTGTAATAGATGAGCATTGCACTGGGTGAAGAGGCGTGAGGCCTCCATGATAAATGATAGCTTAGAGTCCCACACATCATCCTCTGTGTGCCGGCACGTGCAGCTGCAAGTTAGTGGACTATGAGCCAACATTTCACAGTCTTAGTAAGAGAATTACATCAGCACCAATCATTATCCACACTTTATGTCAACAACACAGGTAGTTTTCATGTTAAGTAGGTTCCCTAAGCTAAAGCAACAATGATGTCATCGTCGAGCATGGTTCACGAAAATGCCAGAGTGATAAAAAAGACATGTCATTTGAATGTTCTGGATTGATATTTGGGCGAAGGTGTTTTAAGTCTGGCAAAGAGTGCACCACATTTGACTAAAATATTGATTGATTAAAAACTCTGGGCTGTCAGTGGTGAGTGTGGTGAAGGGTTTCGCCCTTGTTGATGTTAGGGACAGCAGAAAAATGATTTTGGGTGGGGCTGAATCTCCTGTTTCCTTTAAAAATAATAATAATAATGAAATAAAATAAAATAAAACAAGACCTGCCTTGGGGTTATCAGTATTTTCTTTGGATCCACCCCTTGAGTAAGGGAAAAATGCTCCACCCTCTCCAAATTTCTCCAATAAAGGCCCATAACCTACAAAAATACATTTCCAAAATATGTTTTATTAGAATGTTTTAAGTGCTACTTTCTGCCTATTGGAAAGATTGATGCACATATCAGAAGACGTGAAATCAGCAAAATTGTCAAAATTGTGGTATTTACTTGGATTGAGACACCCGCTGCCATGCAAACCATAAAATAATCTTTTCATGTTTTTATATGATTCCGATAAATCTTGTTAGAAAAGCTCTCACAAGGCTCGAGTGAAAAGAAATATCAATCTGAACTAAGAGAAAATAAAAATGTCCTCTCTAATTTTCCCAGGAAGGTCAGACTATCCTCCCTTCAGCCAAAAAGAAACATTTCAACTCCATTTAAAACCCAGTTATTGTGGTACAGTCCTTATTTTTTTTTTCACGCAGGCAGAAAGCCTTATCCTCTGGAAATCGATTTTAACCATTTAGTTCATCTGTAAAACAATCTGCCCTTCATCAGTGGAAAAACCCCTATTTCAGGCCTCATAACGGATCTCCAAAAGTGTGATGATCAAACGGAGTTCAGATCTGGTCTGCTGGGGGTCAGTACAGGAAATGATTTCCACCTTCAGTCTGAGCTGTCACCATCATCAGTGCTGGCCGCGATTTTATCAATTAGTAGTGGAGAGACCGGGACCACGGTCTGCAAAGCCGCCCTCTGATTGGTCCAGAGGCAGAGCTCGTAATGTTCAGCGCTCCCATATAAACCCATGCAGCCCCAACATCGCTGCGATCTGTCATGCAAGTCAAAAGGACAGTGAGGAGTCCAATGTAGAGACGCTGCTGACAGCACACTTGTACCAGCCTACATTTGATGTGTTTTCTGTCGCCGCAGAAGCTTCTCTCTCTTTTCTTTTCTTTTTTTTTTTTTCTTAATTATTATTATAATTTGTGGAGCGATATATTCCCATGAACTACGCACAGAGCAGGAGGCGTCTCTTTCCGTTTAGTTGTACCATCTGCGCTGAGAGGACGATGCCTTTGAGGACCGGACTTTTTCTCCTGATGGTGCTGAACGCATCTGCAAATGAACTGGATCAAAACGAGTCTTATTCGCCCCGGAGAGCCCGCTTTTCTGCCAACAGCCCTTGTAAGTACCACGCTGCTTCCATCTGCACAGCCCCCCACCCCCCCATTTTTATTTGTATTTTTTAACACAATGCACAGCCTTACCTTCTCTCGCTCCCTGTGTGATCTCCTTCCTCATGATGTTCTGCCTTTCCTTCTCCTTTCTTTCTTTCTTTCTTCTGGCCTATGCAGCCCTTTCTGCGTAAAGCAGCGCGTTGATTCCCGGAGCAGGCTGCGGGATTAACGCTGTGCTTTCTGCCGGTGTCCTGCCGGCAACAGATGAGCATGGAGCTTGGTGCTGACACCTGAGAGTGCAGGCTGTGTCATGCTGACGGTCTCTCATAGCTGTGCCTGCTGCATTGGTCCAACTATTCAGCATTGTAGTAGACTTAAAGGGAGGGGGGGGTTCAATGCGTAAAACATAAAGCCCCCTGTGCAGTCAGAAAGAGAAGTACGCTACAAACCATTGTATTTTTTCCTCCCCAGCATGCCATAAAAAAAAATTAAAAAAAACAACTACTCTGTTATGGGGCTGTGCCATTTGGACAAATTAATGCAACCCCATTAGTTGACAGCAATCCATCAAAAAACACAAAGGTACAGCCCCCCCAGTGATAAAAGGCAGTGGGTGACAGGGATGCTGATTCCCCTCTGCGGGAATTGCTTCATCATCATCATGAGATTTGCAGCTCACTGTATTTTCAGAGGAATCTCTGGTCCCTGGCAGCAGGCAGACTCTATCCACAGGTCAACATGGGGCCCCACATTTGAAGTCTCCCAAGTGAGCTCAGGATCCCCTGTGAGGTCTCTTAATTGTTATTACAAAGGATTTGACTCAGGCTGTTTGCCATTGCAGTGGATTGTTGGAAAATTGTCACTGTCCAGATACGCCGATGTACAGATTTTGTCACCCAGCTCTGTCTTGGTGTAAAATATTAGGTCCCCTGCATTGACGGAGCTGTGTCTCTTGTGGCTAAGACTGAAGGACTGAATGCTGCAGGGGAGCTGTTTCGAAGGCTTTACAAAGATGAGCATCATGGTTACTGGTCATGTGATGCTCTTCAAATGAATATGGCAGCATATTCTGAGTGTGTACTTCATCATGTTAATGTGCATGACATCAAATCTGAATATGTCACTGGATGGGGACAGAAGCTTAGTCAGTGGCTAAGAATATGAAGTGGTTCGAAGCCAGAGAACCCAAGTTCAGCTTTATCTCAGCTTTACAAGTTCAGTTTTTGTCCAGTAACTGAAGACAGACTCTGGTGGCACTGTCCATTTGTGTACATGCGTTTGTGTGTGTGTGTGTGTGTGTGTGTGTGTGTGTATGTTTATGTGTGTCTACAGGCATGCCAACAATTTTCAGGAAACTCTTTGGTATTTCTGGTACTGTTCATCTGCTGAAAAGAACCAAACAGTGGAATATAGGTTTCTGCCAAGAGAAAAGAGCAGTTGTGCCAAATAGTGTCTGAGACTTTCAGAATTGTAAGGTGTCCAATCCCCAGTCAAGTCACTGTTTGCCCCAAGTGACTGTATGTCCTTTGTGAATCACCAAAGTATGAAAATTCCCTTTTGTTCGTCACATTTTTTTTTTAGCTGAAACCCTGGCAACCCTTGTGTAATGAGCTCAGTGAGTGTGCAGTGATTCCCAGTGAACCCACTGTTGGCTCCCCTGCTGATGGTTCATTCTCTGTGCCCACAGCAGATGTGGCACGCTGTCTTAACAGTGCCCTCCAAGTTGGCTGCGGAGCCTTCGCCTGCCTGGAAAACTCCACTTGTGACACAGATGGCATGCATGACATCTGCAAGTCCTTCTTATACAGTGCTGCTAAATTTGACACTCAGGTATACGCTTTTATTCATTTCAAAAAAAGTCTCCACGCATAAAGTATGGCATTTTTTCTGTTTCCATGTGTATATCTGCCGTGAGGTTTTTATACGGGTGCAACTGTCAGGCCGATAGTGTGTAAAACACAGTTGTGGTTTTTTTTCTATTCATTTGATTTCTTACAGGGTAAAGCATTTGTGAAGGAGAGCCTTAAGTGCATTGCCAATGGCATCACCTCGAAGGCATTCCCTACCATCCGCCGCTGCTCCACCTTCCAAAGAATGATAACTGAGGTCCAAGAGGAGTGTTACAGCAAACTGGATATCTGCACCGTTGCCCGATCTAATCCAGATGCTATTGGTGAAGTGGCACAGCTGCCAAGTCACTTCCCCAATAGGTGAGCTCTTCCTCCACTTTCTAAACTATACAATGGATATATTCGTAGATGATTAAGGTTGGCAGCAGAGCGCATGTTACATGGCTTGTTGAGCGACAGACTTTGACCTCCAGAATAGAGTGAAAAACAATGGTTGAGCTGTCGGGCCGTGGACAATAAGACAGTGAAATGAATCTGCTGCTGATCTTGAGGGAATGAAAGGCGCAATGATGTAAAATGCTGTTCATATTACAAGTATTCAAGTAGATGCACCTTTAGTCCTGTATTATGTAGCGTAACAGATGGCTACATCTGTATTGATTTCCATGTTTTGGTTACCATCTGTTTTATACATTCTTTCATACAATGAAAGAAAATAAAACAGGAATATCAAGTTCGGGTGTTTTCGTTCCTCTTGTTGCTGTAATACATGTAGAATTGTATTCTGGGAGTGGATTCAGCAGGATAGAAGGGTGGAGCACAAGACTCAGAAGTGAATGGAGCCAGGATGGTCAGTCCCATATGGATGACATCACACATTACAGCACATTTACAAATACAAAGAAATGTTAAATGAAGGATGATTTGACAGCGCAGCAGAGAGAACAATTGCACAACAGGAAAACATTGTTTTATCTTTTGAGCTCTTAGAAAATGATTCCATGATGCTTTGTGTTGTTGCTCCAGGTTTTATGGTAAGCTGCTTCAAAGCCTGATGGACTGTGATGAGGACACGGTGGACCGCGTTCGGGCCAGCATGGTGTCGCGGCTGGGCCCAGAGATGACCATGCTTATTCAGCTGCTGCAGAACAAGCCCTGCCCATCCACTGCTGTGGCTGCAGCTGCCGCCATCCCAACTGGAGTGGAGGGCCGTGGGAGCTGGCGCTGGTCCATGGGTCCCCATATGTACAAGATCCAGCCTAATCTGCGAAACAGAGACCCTGCCAGTCATTTTGGCAAAAAGCGCTCCGCCAGTGACAGCTCCTAACTTCCACTCAGATTCCAAAAGCTCCACACGCCCCTCAAAACATCACGAAAGCTCCTCTATTCCCTAGGGGTGATAGAATCCATTCCTCCACTAGACTGGAAGTGACAGAAATATGCACCTCTAGGGAATGCCAGAACGCCCATAGAGTTGATATCAGAGTTTGATTGTCGTTATATTGTATCTCCTACACTATAGGCTTGAGAGAAACCCCCTTCCATTGACTGTTTTCAAACGTGTCTGCTCACAGTTAGTGTTGAACATGCGGCTGTTGCATTTGTGCAACATGGTCCTTTTCACATCTCTTCACCTCCTCCAACAGGGATGAATCCTTAAGATCTCTCTTGATGCCAAAACAAGAAAAAACAAAAAAACTCAAACAACCATGGGGGTGCACACCTCTAGAGCACAAGTCCGTACTTTAAAAGGCAAAAATACAATCACATAATCCTGATACTTGTTCATGAATAGAAATAGTTGGATTATTAGTTCATTGAGAAGAATTGGAAATTATTGGTAGGTGTATCTAATATTTCAGCAATGAGACAAGTCAAATTGTGAGCTTGAGATGTGGAAATGAGTTTAACATCTTTTTTTCCTGACATAACACTTAAATGTACTGTATACTAAGTTATCTGAGACAGCCATAGCAAGTCCTCTAAATGAGAGTGCTCATACGGAGTGAGGTCTGTAGAGGTTACATGATAACCTTTGAGAGGTTACCTTAAACTGACCAAAAAATTTCAAGCTGCCCTGAATGCTATTCATGAAATACCAAAATGGTGTATAGCTATAGCACTTATCTTCTTCTTTAGTTAATTAATTTAGTTTTTGTTTTTTTTGTTTTTTTTTTTCTGATAGCTGATATAGTTGTGGTCATGTGTTTCAATCATCATCCTGTATTTAAGGATAATTCAGGTCATGGCAGAGTCTGTTTATCAGAAGACAAGATCCATTTTGCATATCTCGTATCCAGGCACTTGTAATGCTTAAGACTGTTGAGCTCTACAGTATATGTGGGACCATGTTGGGTGGAATCTGTATCCATGTTCTTAACTGAGTGTGAAGCAGTCGTGTATGTGCAGTAGCCGATTAGCACGTTGTTCACTGATGAGAGTGAGAGCAGCCATCTTCTTGGACTGATGATCATCATTCTCTGAGGTGAATCACATGACATACACACTGACTTCCAGTGTTGGGATTGAAAATGACTATTTAAAAAAAAAGCCTTGTTGGAGTTATATTTATTTTCCTACTATATTATTTAATGTGTTTTTATTATTATGTTAATGCATTATTGTAGTTTTAATTAGTTTTGCAAATTTAAAAAGCAGTTCAGTCATGGCTCCTAATTGAACATGATCTCTATGCCAAAAAAAAAAAAGAGCTGACACTCTGGTGACTGAATGGGACCCATGTCATGACTCTGTGCTGGCCATAGGGGAACAAGGATGGTCATTCAGGTCAGGTGATCTACTTCATGGGTGTTACAAGGGACCACAACAAAACTCTAGCTTCACTTTGACACACTTTCTGGATAAAAAAAAAAGAAGAAAAAAAAAGGAGGTTGCCACTTCAGCTGCTAGATGTGCTCGTTCAGAGCTGGGGTTTTGTGCACATTATTCAAGACTGAATAGGTGTGAACGGTTAAACAAACACCAGCATCAAGTTCATAGTGATGTTTTTATGCTTCTGCACTAGTTCTCAGTGATTCTTCTTGCACAGGATGAAATGACTTTTCCTTGAAATGGCTGGCTACATGTAGAAAAATCGTAATCGTAGCCAATATCCGCTATTATCCTCAGCCCACAAATTTCTTTCGTATCATTATTTATTTTTTGTGTTCTTGTTTTTCCCTTGCCGGTTCTGATATAGCAGTAGAGAAAGGACGATGTGCCTTGAACAACACACTGTATTGTTTGTATTGGCTTCAAGCTCTTGGTCTCATTCTTTTCTTTAAAATGTGGTTATAAATATTGCTTATGTCTCCATAGCAATAAATATTTGCGACTAAATAAGCAACAATAATTATTATCTCAGATTTGATCAGAATTGTGTGGCTGTGGTGTGATCAGATTTGATTGACACTTACACTGGCAACATGAGCATCCCTGCTGCTGTTATCAGAGTCTAATTGAAATGTTGCCAAATCCTGATTGATGCATGAAAAAATGTGACGTTTACTTCCAACTAGGAAGTAAGTAAAACTCATTCATGCAGGACAACATGGCTCATAGTTTGAAGTTGATGTTTTCAGGGCAGTGCCAACCATGACAGTTGTGTTCCTGCTCAACCAATTAGAGGGTGAAAGAATTTCCTTCGCATAATACAAAACAAAAATGAGGGGGGCATTAATTCATAAGTTTAAACTCTGTAAAAAACAAGACAAAAGGTACAAAAGTCCTTGCAGATTCTTACTCTAAGATCAAATTGGTCTTTGAGAGTCAGTAGAGCCACAGTCATTGAGAAGGGTCTTCATGCTGGTGTTTGTCAGACAGGTCCTGGGTTTGGTGCCATTAACTTCATTGAGATGATCGGTGGCTTAAGCTTGTTTTTGTTTTGGAGTGAATTGTTCATTTTTGTGCACATTGCAAATGCAATATAGAGATGAACATGGAACCAGGGCTGTGCTCAGTTCTCTATGAAGTGAGGTAAAAATGGATCAGCTTACATTTTATTACACAATCATGAGGGTTTTCAAGCAAAAAGCTCCCACATGCCTGACTTCTATTTGCGCTTACTTGTTAGTATTTTGACTTCATGACCAATTGAACCCAGTCCTGTTTTCAGGGAAAGTCAATCTATATATTGTCTTGGATCAATAAGAGCGACACACAAGCCAGAAAAAGAGATGCTTTATTTTTCAGTGTCAATTTAAAAGATATGTTAAGAATTCCAAACTATGCAATAATCTCACACACGGAGGATTCATAGCAACATAGAAATTGACCTTTATTTCATTCAGTGCCAGCAGATGCTGTGTGAATAAAGCAGCAGCATGTGTGCTCTCATACTGCACTCTCAGTGTGAAGGCATTGCTGTATCGCTTTCTGTCTCTTCGGTTCGTGTAAACTGGTGATTCTTTTGTTCCGTGAATCGGACCTTTTCCCTTCTGTCATTTGGTGCAAAAGGACAGCAGTTCTGAAGGAATCACTTTGGAAGTTAAGAGCTATAGTCACACTGTAGTATATCCTAGCTTACTATTTTATGTTAAATATGCACTTTGCATCCTAACCACTATAAAGGGCATTGAAATATTCAGCACACATGCAACTGAGACATGTCTTATTTACCCAGTGAATGGAAATCAGTTTGAATATTTTGCATCCTGAAGGGTCAGGGCTTTTTCATGTACTATTGATACATATGTCTGTATCTTTGTTGTCCATGGGTAAATCCAAAACCCAACAGCTGCTGCTAAACTGTTACTTCCCTGTATGATGCTGTCCAGATGCCCATTTACTGTGCTCACTCCGATCTGTCAACACACAGCAAGCTCAGCATCAGTCCGCATTTACATTTAAGCATTTAAGCAGTTTCATGTCCATCCATGTCTTCATATATTTATTTTCTGCAAACATTTCTTGTGTCACATATATTTGGCAAGGGCAAATTGATTGTTCCGCACCAAGTCAAATGTAACGGTAATTTCAGAGAATGTACCTTTACACTGAATGTTTGTTTGGACAAGATCATGGCCGAGTTTGGTGACATTTAAGGCAATTTGGGAAAAATAAAGAGCAAGAAAACGATAAGGCTTTCTTTTTGTTTTAGATGTAAATTCAAACATAGAATAGGGTGCTTAAGGTGGTACTGGAACTTTGTTAAATTCACCGATGGTTACTTTTGTTAAACAGTTTCTCCTGTAAATACCAGAGACTGAAGACTCCCACACTCCTGGCACTTCATGGTACTCTTTCCTCTCAAGACTTGAAATAGATTGGTAATGTTGTTGTGCTTAAACAAATTCAAAAAGCTTCAGTGACTAGTAAAGTTTATTTTGTATTCATATCTAAGTGACAGTTATTTTACTATCAGATTCAAAAAGTTATCAAAGACTTAAGGAGATGACTGAAGTTGCTGATACAGATGCTATGTAACGCATGATTGACCCTTGTGAATCACTTGCACTTTAGAATATACCCATACTGTGTATATGTTTGGGTTTTTCCTCTGTACTGAAAACTCATGAAAGATACAAATGCATCACTTTGTGTGTCTTTTGCTGATCAGAAATAAAATATTTATCATATCTGGCATATGGTATGAAATATGTTGCTTTGCTCTTGTTTCACTCAGTTGAACCCATCACCATTCACAGCTTTCCATCCAGACTGATCACTTTAAAAGGTCCTGCCTTGATGTTCCTCACCATCAGTTACTCTAAATGTTTGTCCTTCAGCACACTCTAAATGTGATGGTTAATGGATAAAAATAGACTACAGTTTTTACCTTCCACTGCTGATTAGATGAGTTAAGAGATGTAATTTTGTTCTGGCTGTATGATTCACAGTAGTACAATCAAAGCACAAATAACAGCCCCCCCCCCCCAAAAAAAATACAATTAGGAACATGCTACCAAGCTCCTCAAAAACCACAAAATACATGATAGATGTCGCCTCTGTGACCTGTTGACACGGAGTTTGTTTGCCAAAATATTTCTGCTGGATTCTTCATTTCCTTCATCACCACCCTCTCAGCAAAACCACACAATCTAAAATAAATGCACCACACTTGACACTACAATAATATCCAGGGATATTTGCATTTCTAATTTCCTCAGTAGCATGAAAAAAGGAAACAGTGTCAGACCCAGGGCCTTAACATTTGGCACCGGATTTTAAAGAACTGCAGTCGTGTCGGTTTCATCTTCAACTCTGCAGCAGATGATGAAACTCAAGAAAGAGCAGGAAAGACAGTTAAATTCATTCTAAACAAAGGCAGAACAAAGGCAGGGACACACTAACCACACTGTGAAATCGAACCGTTGATCACAAGACCCAAGGTAATCAAGCACCAGCTACATTTAGCTGTTGGTTATTAATGGCTATTATATGGGGGCGTCTATGGTCGGATTCCCCACAATGTAAAACCAAGACACAATCGACTGGGGCAGGGTATAATTCTAACTTCCCCCTTAATGTCATAGATATTCATTTGATACGCTGTTATATAAAATTTATTGGTTATGTCCTGGATTTAAAACATGCCTAACACTATGAAGCCAGTTGACTGACTGACCTCACGAACAGCCTTTACTCAATGATCATGTTGTGTTTCACATACCAAGAGCCAGTTTCCGAAGCTGATATCCAATATTTTGACAACAACTTACCAAGTGCTCCTGGAATCACTGTTAACTGGTCCAGGCCAGAGTGCCTGGGCTGTTCAAGACCAGAACGCAGAGGTCTTTACTGTAAAACTCTCAGCTCTGTTCCCATTACTTCCCCGGATATAAATACTCCCTTTGTCCCGGTGCGTGATTTGCCATTTCGTGACACTAGTGTCTTTTCTTTACTACATCTCTTAAACTAAGACTTTGCTATACAGAGAAAGAGACTGCAACCCTAAAACCCTGCTATATTTAGAAATTGTTTAATATATCAGTTTTGTGGCACTTTGTTGCACAATACAAGTTCTGCACTATGTATTGCATGTGTTGTAACTAACGGTGTATCAATTTCTCTCTGGTGAATGATGAAGTAGCTGCAAATAATCAGCACATAACACATTTACTATGGTTTACCACATCCCTTCGGTCCTCTGTATGTGTAACAAATCCTGCAGGACCTGGGGAGGAAGAAGAAGGACACAGGGAGCACCTCCTGATGAAAATGAACTTTCTTAAACTTGAGCACAAACGAGCTGAAACTGCAAAGTGCCTGTTTGGTTTGAGAGCCTGAGGAAAAGAGGGGGCAGAACGCAAGAGGCTCCACGCACGCTAATCTCAGTCAGAGGGAGATATAATTTCATGCCTATTTAGAGAAGAGTCCTGAAGGGCTTTCTCATCAGCCGCTCTCCAGTCTCATGGATAGGTGATGCAGCAGCTCTGCACACAGATGCTATCATCCCCTTCTTTAAAGAGACATTCACTCTTCCACTCATCAATGAATTCAACACAGGCATGATGGACAGGACGAGACAGTTTTGGATTTCTCCATATGGTCCGCGTAGACATCTGCCTCTCACTGAGTCTTTCTGCACAGTTACACTGCTGCAGTAATGTGGTGGGCAGCTTTTAAAAGCAATTGGGATGGAATTACTGCTTTCAACACACAGAAACATCTTGTTGCCAGGAAACATTTGAACAGATTTTTGACCCTGCTTATTCACATTGTTGCCTGTTGCTTGGACTGCTGCCGAGTGTATCACCACCACTGACAATCACAGCCAGAGTAATAATGAATAATGATGGAATTAGAATATCATTATGCAGATGCAATTCATTCCATCTGCTTGTGCTTTTCTTTTTAAATCAGATACATTGCTATAGTGGGCTACCTTCTGTTTTGAAAATATTATCGAGACCTTCTGCCGTGCACGCCTGTAAAATGCATCGGCCTGCATTGCTCAAATGTCATCCACATATACATGAATTTCTTGCAGGCAGACCAATAAAAAGTACACACATTTTAGCAGCAGGGTGCACAGCGTTGAGGGGCAATGCCTTCCTTAGATAAACACTCAGCCTGAAGCTGATGATCATAAAGGACCATGAAGTTAGAGTCTACAGTCTGCAGGCAAGACACAAACCCACCCATTGTTTGTCATTGTTTTAACCTCTTGATCAAACTCTGAGGGAGGAAAGCAATGAATCCATGGTGCATGCATAGTGTCAGCAATTTGATGGGACAAATGAACAATGCACTGTGGTTAGTGCGGTACGGAAATTGCCTCTCCCCCACTCCCAGTGTGTTTTATATTCATTATGTCTTTCTCTTTCCCATGAAACTTGTGGCATATTCATCAGCAGTGTGACAAATTAGATGTGCAGTGAAATGGAGTATGACTGAGAGCAATGGAAGATTAGATCCACTCCAATCTTACCCAGCAATCACTATCCCTTCATTTCTGTGGGGAAATACCCAAGGACGGGAAAGAAAATTAGATAAAATTTTACTGAAGAAAGCTTTGGAGTGGCAGGGGGAAGAGATGAAACAGAGCATTTTCCATTTCTACCCAAGCATCTCTCCAAATTTGTCTTGGAGTCAAATGTAATGCAGCTTTTTGCTAAATACATGACACTAAACATTTAGTCTGGCTGCACGGAAAATACAGGTAGATAGTATAATTTTGTCACCATCCACTTTTTCAATTTGCACAGCACCAAGCTATCTGTGCACCTGATGTTTGCCTCAGCCAATCAGACATCCACCAATGTGGATGACACCACACGCCACACAATATTGTTTTAGTTTCAAGCACAGGTGATTTACTTTGTAGGACTAAATCACCAGTTTTAAACTGCATCTTAGTCTTTCTGTTTTACTTAGAGGATCAGAGCAACACAGGACTGGGCCAAAAAAGAAAAAAGTCACAGGTTGGATCTTCAGAGCAAAAGTTTCTTTATTGCTTGTTTCTACTTTGGTCCTTAGTTTGAAAAGACCGTCGCTGTGTTAAAGAGAAAATAAATTTGTAGCAATCACATCAGTGTGTCCTTTAATCTGTGAGCTTCACATGAGGTGTAAATTCAACAGCTCTCTGCTGCAAGACAGTGAATGACAATAAATGAATCATCATTTCTCTCTTTTCGATCAAGTGTGGATAAATTTGCTCTTTTATTAGAGTCCTTAGAACAGTGTGGTAGAGACATCTAGTGGCAGCAAACAGTTTGTACATAGTTTCTTCACACAAAGTTTCAAAATGTGAATTCATATCATAGGACAAATCCACCAGAACCACACTGATGCAGCAGTCTGGCTTGTCAACCTGATTTTCTTTTTTTTTTTCAAATTCATGAATTCATCTATCGCAATCCATCATCTATGATTTGTCCAACAAAGAACACACATAAAAAGCACCTTTTAAAAACAACCATCCAAAAATTGGTGTTACTGTAGATATCAGGACAGTAAAGCACAAAGACACTGAGAAGACTGATAGTCAAGGGCACATATATGTTCAATGTTTTTTTATTTCTATTTCATTTCACTGTGCCACAAACATCACTGTATCATTAGCAGGAAAAAGTTCGACAAGTGGGAGGCCACTATCATCTGAAGAATGCAGCAGTTCTGCTACCACTTGGCAACAAAGGCTATTTAAAAAAAGATACATTCCCCAGAACAAAAAAGATTAAAGGTTTTTTCTTTTTTGTTTTGTTTTGTTTTTTTCAAGAAATCCAAATGCAGATTTGAACGATGTCAATGGCACATCAGTGGAAAGTCCAATCAACAAAAGTGGAAAAGAGCAGGAGATGAAACATGAACGGGCTGGGGAGACATTCACCTGGTCAGATGCATCACTAAGAGTTTGACAGCTATTTGTCCAAGGTCTGGGTTTAAACCCCAGGTGTGGGACCTTTCACTGTGGAGTGTGCATGCTCTCCCTACACCTGCAGGGACTGCAGCTTCCTCCCACAGCCCAAACACATGCATGTTGAGCTTAATTGGTGACTCTAAATTCCCTTTAGGCAGGAGAGTGATTGTGAGTGGTTGTTTGTCTATATGTGTCAGCTTTGTTGTGGACTAGCGACTTGTCCACTGTCAGTCCACCCCCGCCACACATAGACAGAGCAACAATGGTGCCAAGATCCCTGGAATAAACCACAAGAATCATCACATATAAGAGAAAAACTGGTGATGGTGATTGTGGAGTCAGTCCAGTCAACTTCATGTAAAATGTTGTATATCAGTCAAAGAAAAACAGGGTTCAGTTTCACCCAGTGCAGGGCTGCTCTGTCTCCTCTTTCAGCTGCTATCAGCCTCCTATTTTGCTGTATGATGAATTAGGGGTATTTAGTGGTAAACTGTACTTAGCTTCTTATATTACACTGAGGGGATATATGGTGGGATCAGTAGGAAAGACTTTGAGGAACAGGAGTAGCAGAGAATCAGGAAGAGCATTGCTCCGAGCCTTCGGAGAGGACAGCTGTAGTGATTAAGTAATTTACCCATCAAACTGGACACCCTGAAATCCCCAACATGTCAAACAATTCACAGCTAACTTCACAGCTAACTAGCCCTCCCCTCTGCTTTTGAAGTTCAGGTTTCTTGGTTTGTCACAGTAAGGTGGGCTTGTTTCACAAAATACAACCTGAAAAGCATTCAGCACTTTAATTTGAAAATCTGAATGTTGCATTAAACTGCAACGTTCTGTTAACCAGCAGGTACAAGACGTGACTAAAACAGCTGTATACAGATGTTGAAGGCTTCACATAGCAACCTGACAAATGCAAAACTGCATCATTTCTGTTTTTAAGTCATCTTCTGGGATCATATTACCCTTTGTGGTTACATTTGAAAGGAAATTGTGTGAATTGTAATATTTCAAAGAAAGAAATCAAATCAACGTCCATAACTATGGGCTATTTCCCCTTTAATAATAATGAACAAAATGTCATTACCTGTGATGCTCACTTATTTTAGTGTACAACTTAACAGAATTTTAAGTGTGACAATTTATTTCCATATTTACTTTCCCTGTGTCCTTTGGGCCCCTGGTGTATTTGACCACTGGTATCAGAAACACATTTACGCTTATGATTGGGCTAGAACTTCATTACTTAAGCTGAATTATTAAAAAAAACAAAAAAAAAAACAAACAAGTGAAGTCAAATTTATTTTTTCTTTATCAAACTAAGGTGTCAGAACACCAACAACGCCCTCTGTTGTTAAAGACAATGAGAAATGCCAATAAAATACAACTAAAAGAAAAATTAAGAAACAGTGGCAAAAATTCATAATATAGTTATTAAACACAGACCTAATACTGAATTAATACTGATTTGACTAATCCTGACCTTAAATCGTGAATGGATGCTGTGTTTTATTCTTTGGCTGGAGCAGGAATTCTCATCTCCTCTTCACATTTGGATGTCCTTCCCAGTCACATCTGACCAGGACAAACATGAGAGGTCTGACCACTGACTGGTGTCTTTTTCTTGTTCCTCTTCACATAATAAATGCGGTAATGTTTTCTGGATGAAAATGTGTCTTTACATCTTGAAACGCATCTGGTCCAACTCTCTAATAATGTATATCATTTCCTTAAACCTTAGTAGAGGATTCTGGCTAATATGAACAGAAAAAAATTTTGTTCTTGTGAAGAAAATTCTGAATTATATGATCAGCCTTACAGTTAGAGGAATTCAGGGACTCCCTGTGCAGCCATACAGGTCAGATGAACGGGCTGTGAAAGTGATTTGGGTTTTGACACGGTAAATGGTGGATTCAGGTAAAATGATTCTTCACTCACTTCAGCTGTTTTTTTAAGGTTGGAGCCAAAGCTGGACCACCATGCTGCAGAGCCCCAGGACCTCAAGGGAGCCTGGTGGCTTCCTGTTCACCTTGGCAGTCAGGATCAGCTTGAAGCTACGAAATACACCAACACTTTATTCACCACCAAAGAACATTATAAGTAAGAGGCAACATCGGCATTATTATCTTGTTATAGACCATTTTTTCCTGTCAAGGAACCTTCCTTTGTTGTTTCATTAAGTCCATAAAGGAATTACATCTCAGATCACATCCACAGGAAATTGTAATAAATACATAAAGTATAACAAAAACATGGCACACAGACTCAGGCACTGATTAAAACACAATGGCACAACGAAAGGGGAGGAAACTGCAAATTCATAACATTAACAAGACAACTCTGAAACAACAAACAAAATCTTAAGATTATTCAGCGTTTATTTTTATAGATGAATACAATGATCATAATTGTATTAATCTGAGTTTAAACTAAAGCCTTGAACCTTTCTGACATTATCTGTTACAGAAAGTCCTTTCAACATGACACTAAACTGTTTTAACTAAAATATATTACAGCACCTGTGGCGTCCCCTGAGGACTGCCTCTGTTTTGATAGAAGTCTTTACAAGCAACTTTTTTTATTATTATATCTCTGAGCTTGATGAAACTGCAAGTTTGATTTTGCCCCGACTTTAAGTAGATCCAAGAGATTGGATCTACTTAAACCAACAAAGCGGATGTCTCCTCTTCTGGAGCAGGAGATCAAATGTGTGCCTTATTTATGTACCTGTGTAAAATTCATGAACTAATACACTCAAAGTGTAGTTTCTAAACTGTGAGACTGAAGTCATGATAGACCTGATCATGATAGGATGAGTAAACACTGCTTTGAAACAAGTGTTACCTGTTTTCATTTGTTATTCCTCCTCTTGTTCTAAATAAAAGGCCAATTAAAGGTTTCTATCAGCGCTTTGAAAAGCCTGCTGAGTGGCGGCCATACATCCTGCCGTTGGGGGGGGGGGGGTCTGTCCCTGTTCCTGTCTGTGTGGACCCGAGTCTCGGCCTCAGTCATGCATTGCAGGCTGGCGCCGCGGCCTCTCCACTTCCACAACATCAGGTGTAATGTTTCTGTTTGTTGTGGCCTGAGAACACTAATAACGTGGCTGGAAGACAATGTTGATGGTAAAGCTGTTCAACATCTACCAGCATCACTCAACCCCACAAGAGCTGAAGCTGATCACATGGTTTTCCTGGGCTCAGGACGGGAGGCTTGGTACACACTCAATAAACTCACTCTTTGAAACTGATTCATTAGAAGCTGGGATTGTCTCCAGCCGTGCTTCGGGCTTTGGATCAAAAGATTTCTGACAGCAAATGTTCCTAGTTTTCCACAGAGGTTCATTCTGAGACATAAATTTTGAGTGACTGTGAAAAATAAATGCGTTTTAAAGGTCGATAACACAAATTTCTGCAATAAGCAACTGTGAAGGAAAAAAAAAAGCTATAATGAAGCCAACGAATATAATTCGTTGACATGTTTGTAGTATTAGTGTTATCACTTAATTGGTCTTCTTCCGTACCCCTCCTGACAGCCAGAGCCGGCCAGAGACGGGGGGACACGATGAGAGGTGTTCCTGTAAGGTGAGAAGGAAAGGAGCTGCAGGACTGTGCGCAGGGTGTTGGCCACTGACAGATATATCTCTCCCCTCGCTCTTCAGCTGGACCCTCCAAGGATTTAAATCTTCCCAGCCCCAAAACCATCAGTTAGTTAAGAGAGCAGCATCTCCAGCTGCTCGAGCACTGTGCATTTAAAAAAAAAAAAAAGATTTGAAAAATAATAATACTTGACGGTGGGGATGCATCCCAGCTCAACGTCAACCTCCACACCTTTTTCTGTCAGGGACATTTTGAAGCTGGAGCACCACCCTGACTTTGAAAATGAATTTCTGGTGACCGATCATGTTCCGATGCTTCATCACCATCATCAACATCTTCCTAACCATCGTGAGCAGCAGCAGCAGCAGCGGCGGCAGCAGACACACGCTGGGTCCCGGAGAGAGGACCAGTACGGGCGCCTGGAGGGGCCGTGCGTCCCGGAGCTGCAGGAGAAGCTCGATGCTCCCAGCTCACCACCGGAGGAGGAGATAAATGAGCAGGGTGAGGAGACACATGCTGCTCATCATCAGCAGATTAGCTGCTTTTCATACTAAATGGCTGGTTATTCAAGGTTAGGCCGTCCGAGGGACGGAATGGGGCCTTGGTACCCGGCAGGGGCCTCTGACCTGAAACATTTTCATTTCTTTCTCCATTTGAAACCACAATCAACTGTTATTAACAACCCTGAAACCAACACATTTAATATATGTTTGCACCAGCTATCCAAAGATAAGAATGGGCACAGATCGTCACTAATAGAATCATTATTATAATTATTATTTGGGCAGTGTGATCAGAGGTAACCAACACTGTTGGAGTCCGGCTTGCTCTTTTCCTGCAAAGTCAGGGAATCCATCAAAATCAAATGTGAAGTCAGATCTAAAACCTGACTGGCAAAGTCTTCAAAGTCTGGCAAATAAACTCAATTTCAAGTAACAAACTTTGCCTTTTTTAAACTTCAAGATAATCCAATTTATTTCCTCTAATTCAGACATTTTTCAATGCTTTTTTAAAAATATTTTAGCTCTCCTTCTATTTCATTCAGAGACTGATAAATTGTGTATTTTCTCATAAATAACAGACTATTAATCTAAAAAAATATAGCTTCTGGTATCAATAATGCAAACATTGGATGGTCTATTGGAATAAAGTAACAAAGAAAAAGAAAACAAAAGTGTAAAACTGATCAGATCCGACTTTATTCCAGGAAATGCTGATGTAGAAACATTGGTCATCCTTCAACACCATCATCAGATTTAAACTTTTTTTAATAGAATAAAACAGGATAAAATGAAATAGACAGAGTGGATTAATGTGGGGGCTTTAGCTGTAGATTAAAGGTGCAAAATCTTGGCCTGTGGCAGCCAAATTGTTCTGAAGATACTGGCTTTTGACTTTTATAGATTTCATGTGTTGAACCTTCCTGTTTCGTGATGTGCAGAGATGAGCGGCCTGGACAGCTCACCTGACTGCGGCCGGAGCGCACAGAGCCGGCCGAGGCAGCGCAGGAAGCCCCGGGTCCTCTTCTCCCAGTCCCAGGTGTCCGAGCTGGAGAGGCGCTTTAGGCAGCAGCGCTACCTGTCCGCCCCGGAGAGGGAGCAGCTGGCCCGCATCCTCCAGCTCACCTCCACCCAGGTGAAAATCTGGTTTCAGAACAGGAGGTACAAGTGTAAGCGTCAAAGGCAGGACAGGTCTCTGGAGCTGGCGGGGTTCCCACCTGCGCCCCGCAGGGTTGCGGTGCCGGTGCTGGTGCGGGATGGGAAGCTGTGCGGCGCGGCTTCGCATTCATCACCTTATAACATCAGTGTCGGACATTACAGCCCGGTGTTTGGATACGGAAACGGCGGCGTGTACGGCTGCAGCTACCACAGTGCGTCTCCTCCAGCCTCACACATGTCCCACCAGCCGCTGGAGGATTTAACAGGCAGCGGCCCAGGGAGCTTCACCACCGGACACTTTCACACAGCACAGGGGGTCAGATGGTGATGCTTTTATCCGTGGGCCAGAAAGCTGTCAAATGTTTTATTGTATATTTTGTATCTGATTGTTTCTGTCGCCAGTTTTCTCTTGCTGAAATTTTCTGAGGTAAAGTAATAATAATAATAAAAAAATATCTAAATCCAAAATCAGCCGGCTGGTTAACGCATTATTACAGTGTTTTCTTTTTTGTTCTGTTCGTTTGTTTGTTTGTTTTCTCATATGTAGACGCACATTTCACAGTTTAAGTAGACTCACATGCCGTATGAAAGATATAAAATTTCACATATTTTCTCAGAAGTTGCTGTTACATTATATTTCCGCGGCCTGATGTTAAATACTTAGATTTTTATCACACTTGGTCCATGATATTTTTGTTTATCTTATTTAAAATTAAATTTCAGATTTTTTTAGGCTGCTATTGCATCAATGAAGATGAAATATTTTGAAGTTGAAGTTGAAGCCACTCATTTTAAACTATTAAAGGTCATTGATGTGTCAGAAAGTCTCCCAGATCCAGTTTGACAGGGCGTCTTTATCCATTGTTTCTGTGACTTAATGTTCCTCCTGAGATCCAATTAAAACAACATATTACCAACCTCACTAAACTCTTTAGTAACCCATCATGGAGCTTTCCTCTGTCCACTTTATCAAGGACAGCCATCAAAAAGTTAATGGATGAAGTGACATCTGACCTGAGTGCGCTGCTCTATCAAACTGAGCTCATTATTGTCCCATTGACAAATCCTCTGATAAGGCTGGAGAGCTTGTCCTGTCCCAGAGCTTTGCTTGGTAAACAAACCCGCAGACAGAGTGGCTCTTTAACTTTTTCAAACTTTCAATCAAATGGGAAAGAGTCCCAGTCTGACCTGTCAGTCATCGATGAGCAACAAATACAACCAAAATTTACTTGCAATGCAAAAAGTATCTCCAAATCTAAATGAATTTTGTCCATCTCTGTAGCTAACTAGCTATTAAACATCATGATGGTACATTATGCTAACTAAGAAGAAATGGCAGCCTATAATCAACAATACAATGTGGATTTAATGAGTATCAGTAAGGAAGCCCCTTACTGATATTTTTTTAGTTGATAAATGAATGGATGTGTGTGTGTCACTGTGCCAGTTTTAAAGGACATGGACTGGGCCACAGGGCCTCAGGAGGAGAAACACCTCTGGGGGGAAGAGAAGAGCTGAAGGAGCATCTGTGTACAGATAAGGATGAAGCTGCAGACAGAGAGGAGACCAGAGACACTTCAAGAGATCAGATAATGCCACTCAGTGTGCGTGTGTGTGTGTGTGTGTGTTGATGAGTGTGAGGGGGAGACAGAAAGAGACAAGACTTTGCAGCAGTGAATATGTACATGTAATGTTTGTGTTTGAAAAAGTTTCTTCTTATTCAGGCAAATATCATAAATAGATATAGTTGACTCCACTGTACCTGTACGTCATTGTTTGGGTGTGCCCTACTGACGGGTTACTGCTTTAGTTATGTAGTGAGTTTCCTGGGAGAAAATTCGATATCTAACATCTGACACCAAGGCCCATAGTAATGTAAAGTACTGAGGACAGTAGCTGCATGTAATTTATCAGTGGGAGAATCTCATATGTGTGCAGTAGCTGTTAATTTTATTTGGTTCAGTCTATACTGTATGCATAGTCATGGAGGGTTGCTAACTAGCTCAGCTTAGTTAATTGAAATTTTCTGCATTTTGCTTGGTCCCATCAGAGGATCGGGCTTTATTAGCATGTTCACTATCTCAGCAGGCTAGTTAGGTGGGGTGACTATTGGCAGTTGGTCTGTGGATTGACAGCATGCAGTCAGTAGGTGGCTGCTCATCCTGACGTGAAGGTAACCTGGAACAAAGCGTGTGGCTGGGGGTAAAAACGGGGCTGGACTCAGCTCTCTGTGTGTCACCTGACTCAGTAAAACCCCAGTTAATGAGAGTGAAGCTATTTAGTGACCCTACGGCCTGACTGCACTATCTCATCCAAACACATATCAATTTAAATACTGAGTTTGGTATGACAGGCCTAGAGCCGCAATTGATTCAGAGGGTTAGTGGTGGGCAGTTTGTATTGTAATTATTTTGTGTCTTTGTATTTTGTATTTAACCTGGGGGCAGGCTGGATCGGTCTAGCCCTTTAAAGTGTCAGCTGTCATAGGATCAAGCATCATTTGAAAGGAATGCTGTTTTTTTTTTTTTTTTTAAGAGATATGAACACTTGATGATTGCGAATAGAGCAGGCAATTGAGGTGGTTAACAGCTGAGGGACGCAGAATAACACACCACCTATTGTAGAGAGAGAGGGAGGGGATTTGACAGAGTCATAGCCTCTCAATGAAGGCAGAATCCCCAAATAAAGATAGTTGATTACACTGTTCTGATATTTCATGAGGGTCACTTTAAATAGAGGATGACGTAAGTCTAGCCATCAGTGAAAGACACATTATGCTTTTACTTAAAAAAGGTTTCCACTCCTGCAGACAGCCTTACGTCAACTTCTGTCAAGCAGACGCCTCATCTTTGGCTGTGCAATAACATCATTTAAATGCCAGTCTGACAATGTGCATGTTTATGAAGCTAAGATGATTCACCACTCCAAGATCACTGTTTCTCTGTCTGACCATCCACACGACCAAGTCTTCACAAAAACATGCTGATTTTATAGTTGCAAACTACATGAAGGTGAAACTACCCATGAAAGATAAGCACAGATGGCACATAATCTGATTCTCTTCAAACTAAATCTCTGCTAAAATAGCTCATTGTACGGTTTTTCCTGCAGCTCCAAGTGGCTGCAGGCTTGTTTGCTTTGTGGGGTCTTCATGTGTCGTCTTAAGGCTCCCTCTAGAGGAAGACCCCCACATCACTTTGCCATGATGAAAAAACCATAGACCTTTATCTGGTAATAATAATAATAATACAAAAAAATATGTAAAGCCTAAATTAATAAGACTAGCACAGCAGTTCAGCGAAGAGGTAATTCTGCAGATACTAAAGTTACAAGTTGCCTTTTTTTTTTTTACGAGCTCTATCACAACACTAAAATATAAACCCTGCTCCTCTAAATAAAGTTTTCTCAGAATGAAGTGGGTGAAAAAGTAGATGGGCTGGATGGGATAACGGGAGGGATTTGTTTTAATCATGTTTGTATTTAATCCAGCCTTCTTTTGAGAAATTATCTGTGAACTTTAAAGTGACCTATGAAGCCATATGACATGTGTGGTGTCAGGCAGGAAAGAACTTGTGCAATATCCCAACTCTAGGACATCGTATAATACAACACTGATGTTGAGCAGATAAAACTTTAAATCTACTGTTGCAATAAAATTTCGCTGCTCATCTTCCCGGAACAAACAAATGGAAGTGAAACAACAGAAGATTGATGGTACAACATCGAGCTGTGACACAAAGAAAACATCGTCAACACATATTACCTGCTGTGGAAGACTAATGCCTTTCTGGGCTAAAAGGTTAGAGGGCACACTATGTCATGTCTGATGCACAACTACGCAGCTGAATGTCTTTGTAATGAATACCCGGGACACATTACAATAGTAAAGAAATGTCATTGTTTTCTACTACTAGCAATCATGTAGATTGTTTGAGAATAAGGGTAAAAGATGACAGCATCCTTCAAGCACTAAAAGAACTATTTCAAATGGGTAATCACACCACATAACAACTAACAGGCACTACAGTGGGTGTGTTGTGTTTTTTGAAGTGAAAGTAAAGTGACCAATAGTTTGTCTATAAACTTAGATTTTTTTTTTCTTCCCCCCAACTGAAATCTAGTTTTTCTTACATTTTATGATGTATGATCTAAAAATGCACGTAAGGGCTTTACAAAGAGAGAAAAACTGTGTCTAGACAGAGGGATAAAAGCTGTCTATGCTTACAGTTCAACATACTTTGGCAGTCTCATAGTTGCAGACAAACAATAGAAGGTGAAGCATATCATACTGATGATCTTAATACTGTGTTGTCCAGACAGCAGCCAGCGCTTAAGAGGAATCTCAGTAGATTTATAAATTATGGTCAACAACACAGGTCAGAACATGTTAAACTTTACATCAGTTACTGTGGCTCTATATATGTGTTCTTATTGCACATATAGTAGACTGCACTTTACTTGAAATTTGAATACTGAAAGTTAATTGTTGTATTTTTAACAAACTGAAGGAGTGTGACAAAGTGTTGTTGCTGCATGGAAGCTGGAGGAGTGAGTCCAGCTAGTGGGCACGGAGAGGAGGGTATTTATCATTCCTACATTCATGTATTTCCAAATGAGGCATGAACTCCCTGAGGATCACGGGCAATGCTAAGAAATGTCTCGATCTCTGGAGAAAGGTCAGGCTGAACCACGGAAAACAGCAAATAAACAGCCACTGAACAATGACTGTGTCCATTCAGGAGCCAGCCCAAATGTGTCAAACTCATTAGTGCTCCGGTAGGTATGACCACCCACCACTGCAGACAGAGTTGTTTCCCTGCAGCTGCCGACAACTGGGTTACTGCCCTGATCTGAGAGATCCACGAAACTACAGACAAATCCATCCAACTCCTGTGACATACAGTTAATTAAACACTGGAAAAGCAGCGTATTTCTCTCTATATAAAGCCCATCTGGAGATAAAGATTATTTAGCTGGATATAAGAAAAATACATGTCTTAGATTCTTGTCTGTATTTGGTTAAAATACCAACCATATAGAATTTTTTTTTTATACTTAATAACATGTATTGGTAGTTTGCTTCCCCTGCTGAATGTTTTGTATATGCCACACATGCTATCCTGGATATACAGCACAGCATATATGCTTTATATACACTGGGTGTCAAGCTACCATATACATAACATACAGTAACATGGTTGATTATATAAAAGTTCTTTTCAACTTGCAGTGAAAGGCTAAATGTATTATTGATACTTTTTAGTAAGTCCACCTCCATGAAGGTGAAATGAACAGGAATAAGAGTTAGGCAGAGTAAACAGTGAGCCTCTTGTCCCGCCTTCCCCACTTATCAGTGCAGTCTGGATGAGACCGCCTCTGCTCTCGTATAAATTCAGATGGTGTGAGTGTGTGAGGAGACACACCGTTTCAGCCACGTCCCCCCGCTGTAGCCTTCTGGCACTGAGACGCCCCTGACCTGTGGATTACTGGATGGAAATGTCTGATAGCGTCAAACCTTTGACCTCCTTCCTCATAGAGGACATTCTCTCCATTAAGGACAACACAAGATTAAATGGCAGATGCTGTTCACAGAAGATGGAAATATGTTCACAGTGGAAAGAGGAATCTGAAAAGTTGTCAGAGAGACTTAGGAGTCCTCAGGAAACAGTATTTGGACTGCAGACAGGTGAGCAGCAGACTATATGATCACAATTTTTCACATTAAAAAGTTCTTAACTGATCAAAGTATTTTGTTAATAGTGATGATTTTTGATGGTCATACCACCATGAACATCTTTCTGAACTACTACTACTACTAGTCCGATGTGCATACTAGACCTTATTATTTAGAAGCTTATATGCATCTTATGGCCTGGTCATATCTGTACTTCACAGAGTCCCTGGACACGTCCTCTCCCAGCACCTCAGAGCCCAGCACTTTTTCCTCCTCGGGCAAACAGAAGCGTTCCAGGGCAGCATTTACACACCTCCAGGTGCTGGAACTGGAGAAGAAATTTAACCACCAGAAATACCTGTCTGCCCCAGAGAGGGCTCACCTGGCCAGAACCTTAAGACTCACTGAAACTCAGGTGAAAATCTGGTTTCAGAACCGGAGGTACAAAACAAAACGAAAGCAGCAAACATCAGACCTCTGTAAGGACGCATACAAAGCAGAGGGACTGGGCCTGAGAGACGATTTGGTCAGATCATCACTCATCACCTCCATCTGCAAAGCTTACCATTACAGACCATACCTGTGGGACTATAGTGGCCCCTGGGGGCCAACGTTATGGTGAAGCTGTAATGATGTACAAAGCTATGATTTCTAATCATAAACCTGTGTTAAGTATTCCTGATTTTTATGCTTTGTTGCTTATCAAAGCTGATTATTTGTTATTTGACACTGAATACAGTGTGTCATGATGTGTTGTCTTCACTCCTCTTCCTTTTTAAATGGTTTTCTCTATGTTATACAAAAATCATACAAATCCTGATGCATGGACATGACATGGTTTTACACAGCAAGCCATTTCATCACTGAATTAACTTTGGACATTGTTGATTAAATGATAAAAAAATTATGCATCATACCCGTCTTTAGAGATTTCTGTTACATATAAATATAAAGAAAATGAATCATTCTGAGATTTTGTCGAACTATGTTACTCTATAAAATGATTACAATCACCTGACTGTAATAACTAATGTACAATTAGTGGTCTTTCTAATGTAGTGAAACTAGCCAGTATAATATCAACTTTACTACATGGAGTACCACTCTAATGGTGACAATCACAGTTTTATACACTGAAAACATTCAAGATATCTTTGTGGCATTTATATGGTAAAACTACAGAGGAAGGTAAGAGACAGTGATGTTTTGCTTGTGCCACCATGGCATGAAGAAGCGTACCCATCAGGTAGCTCATCTCATGATTGAACTGAACAAAACCAGTTTGTTAACATGACTTCCTCTTTGGAACATACAGACTAAGAGAGCCTGACGGTGATAAGACAGGAATGTCACCCAACCCTGTAGTGCACATCAAGCAACACTGGATATTGCTGAAAATGTATGGTTGTCTACTCAATTGTCAGCCAAGTCAGTGCAGTGAAGTGAAAGTACTATTTTACATATTACATTTTCCAGTATTCCTGGGTGTACTGCGTCCATAGACTCTCTGCCTATGGCTGTGGAGCATGTGTGTAATCTGGTTGCTTGGCATTTGTATTTAGCCTTTAGCTTAAAGGGGCCTATCAACAGCCTGCAGGTTTGTGCCAATATGTGACACACTGGGTCCTTCAGCTGCCCAGCAGCACAGCTCAGCTATGGTATGCACTTTGTTATCTTTTCAAGTATTGATATTATCCGTGCCCTGGATATAGAACATTGTCTCCTGTTGTTATCAGATGGCCTCGTGGATATATGCTGCCCTCAGCAGGTTAGGCCACTGCCTGATTCACCACAACTATTGAATTGTAACTATACAAGTTCCATAAACCAAGAACCAGACAGGTGAATGAAAGCCACTGTTTCAGAGCTTCAGCGACTGGCCCAAACAGAGATGGAGTTTATTCAGTGTTCTCACATAATTTCCATTCTCTGTGGACAGTCGTAAGGGTTTAAAACTTCATCCTTTGAAAATATGATGTCAATCATTTCCTAAAATAAAAAAGGAGACTTTCTCATTGACTGTCATTAATGAGCTGTCCCCTGTTTATATGCCAACAAGTGAGAATATAACCTGCTGAGCTGACTCAGTACAGTGCTGATTAGTTGGCACGCAGGATTTAGAGCTTTACAACTTTCAAGAAGGACAAGTTTGTAGTAACACGGGTGTGTGAACAGAGGACATCTGGAACTGATAGATGAAGAATTGAGAGCTCTTGTGCCAGTGAGCCATTGTTACCCTTGCAGGGATTTGTCCTGTACCTGGTCTATCTGGTGTTAAAAGATTATTACATGTCCACTTTTACCATCCCTTTCTAAAGAGGGTCTGGGTCAGGCATACTACGATACGTCTTACAGTGCAGAAGCTGAAGAAATTAAACCAACATTGATTTTGAATCTGAATGATTTCCTCAAACCAAAGTGAGTTTTTATCAACAATGCCATCGGCAGCACCATTCATTCATTCACTCACAAGGCCCCTTGGAATAAACAGGTAATTAGACATGAAGAGGGAAGATAACATCTGTTTTGACGGCATTGAAAATCTGACAGTATCTCTTGGTGTCTCTCAAGCTGTATATGAACACACTCATCAGATAAAGGAGCTTGTTGAAGGGTAAAGCTGAAGGTTGGGAGAGCTATTATTATTGTACTTGTCTTCATAATACCTCCACTTCCTGAAAGAGGAAATTTCAAAGGGACACAACTTTCACAAATAGAGAGGACTTAAAACCAACATCCTCATGTCTATAACATCCTTTCATTCCTCGGGGTTGGGGAGTGTCTCTAAATTTGTCTCTGCACCACCTAGATTAACTGGATTTGCCAAGTAAATGATGAAAAGCAGTTAAGAGTTTATAGCATTACTGTTTTATCTCCTCCTGCAGAATGGGATCAAAGATTTTGCCAGTACATGGCTACATATTTATTTTCTGGGATATGAAGATGAAGCTACGAAATCCAAAGTAAAGTCTCTGGTCTCAAGAGTTTATCTTCTCTGTCTATATATTTAGGGATCTGATGGTGAGGTTCAGTGAACAGTGTGGTCGTGGAGCCGTTGTCGTGCTCTTCAAGGTGGCCAATGATGCTTTGAAAAACAAGCAGATCTTCATAACAGATGAGGCGAAAACCAGAGCCCGACCACAAAGGCTGCCTTTGTCAGTGCTCCAATATGCCGTGACTGTCAGACAAATTTGTAGGAGTTGATAAGATGGTTTAAAAGAGCCCTGATCTTTTCACATGGGAACACTCATAAACTTCCTTGGATAGTGTAACTGGATCCCTCATGTTACAGTACCAGTAGAGCAGCTGCCCTTCTTCTCCCATCAGCAGATACACTGCTTCAGCTTGACTGATGGTTAACATTGATTGTGCTGCTGCAAACGGTGTGCATGTACATATGTTTGTGTGTGTGTGTGTGTGTGTGTGTGTGTGTGTGTGTGTGTGTGTATGTAAGTGAGAGGAAAAAGCAGGAGGCCAGAGAGAGAAGAGTAAATCACCAGTATGATTATCTGTGGATAGAAAGTAGTGGGATAGTTTACTACAGATCAAAGTGATTAGAGAAAAGTATGACAAGGACAGAGGAGGTGGGCTGGCATTCATTGTGCACTTCAGATAAACAACCTGCTCACGGACAAGGGCCAAAACTAAACACATCAGGGACAACAACCTAACATCACAAGTGTACGTGTCCGAAGGCACGTTGGTTTGAAAAAAAGATATGCAACGTCTGCATTTCAATAAAATATCTGATCAGACTTGTTTTTCTGTCACTACACGGGGGCCTCATGTACGTGACACACATTTGACCAATTAAGCATCTACCTTAAAACAAACAAACGAATAATTAAGATGGGGACACTGCAGCGAATCATTTAATGTGGAGTGGTCACACAATCCCCCACATGAATATAACATCAACAGTGCATTAGAAGTATGGGATTACACGCTGACTGACCCACGGTTCACAGGTATCACATTCACCAGTGATCCACACAGCTGTGTTTCCAGTGTTCACACTGTCCCTGCTCTTCCCTTGGGAACAGCTGGCAGCCCAAACAGTGTCATTTTTAATGTAAGGTGTTTCTGTCATGCTCTTCACAGTGTTAAGTTAAAAAGCAAAAATACAAATTCAACACTCAAAGATGGTTTTCCAAAGACAATAATAACAATAATCATAATAATAAGAATGGACCAATCAAAATTATTTATCTGAATTTTGGGCAGTGGATCAAAACACACAGTGACACATCCCTCCCTGAGTCTTGTCAGCCATGTGTCTGTGGTGACAACATTTAAATAATACTGTGCTGCCCTCTACAGACACAGACTGACTCCTGCAGGATGGTGACTTTAGAGGGTTGATCCGTATAAATATCAGTTAAAAACATGTTATCGTTGATTGCTATTAATTGAATTAGGTCTCTTGGTTTGTGAATACATCAACATCAAAGTTTTCAATCCTAAATCCCAATGTTCATTAAAAAAACAAAAAAAAACTAAGTTAGATAAAGATTTTCATAATTATTTTTGTTGTTAAGACTGGAAAAGAGGTAATCATAAACTAAAGCCTTATTTTATTCTTATGGTAACTCCAAAAAGACATAGCGTATCAAAGCCAAAATTAAATTAGTTCAGAGAGCAAACGAAGAACACATCAGTCATCAGTTGCTTGTTTATTTCAGCTCCAGTGTTATATACTGTAGCAGCATTATTACAATCATTTCATATTTGCATTGTCAAACTTCAAAGCATTCCTGTTGTGGAGATGGCACTCAGCAAAAAACAAACAAAACAAAAAAAAATCATCCCAATTCCCATTTGAATAATTTGTGCGTAAAGAGCATAAAAATATTTACATTATGTAAATCCTTACATGGAATATAAGCTCTGTGCAATACAGTTTGGATAATCATGAGGATGATGATAAACTGATACCTCAAAGCAATGACAGAAGAGCAAAAATCAATGATGAGTGCAAGTTTAATGCTGTCAATCAAAAACTGTCTTGATTGACTTCATTTTATTTTTGTTTATCGTAAAATTCACTTAAATTCAGAGGGGCAGAGTTTTGTCAGAGTCAACAGCCAAACATGTAACTGTGACTATAGCTCAGAAGGAAACTGTATGAGTCTAAACTTTCTATTCAAGATGAACATCTTTTCCATTCATATGGAATAATTCATATGGATAAAGAAATAGGTCACAATGTAATTTTCCAAATCACAATAACATACAAGTTCAACTTTTGTTTAGATACTTTTGTAGTGAAAGAAACTTGCCAGGGGAGAAAATGAAAAGAAAAAAGGCATCGCCAGGTTAAAGAAAGACGATGAAAACAATTAAAATGATGAGGAAATGTAACTCTACACTGAGTGAAAACTGTGGGAGGAGGGTGAAATGACAATTCACCCCAGACAGGCAGCACGTAGCATCATTACTACAGGTTCAATGTGAGACACAGAGAATACAAGGCTTTTCTTTGGTATATTAGTAATTACCCAACTGCACAAGCATGAAGAATATTTTGCCGAGGGGTTTCATGAGACCACTGGAATCTGATGAACTCCATGAACTTTTCCAGAGTTGGAAAGAAAAAAAACATCCATAATTAAAACAAATAAATCTAGTTTCTTGCTGGATTACATCAATATGTGGAGGAATGTCTTTGACGACTGAATAAAAATAGACAATAGGCTGGCGAGAGCAGTGAGCACAGGAAACGTGTAACTACAACAGGACAAGTGCCAATAAAATAACACCCCTGCCTGCTTACTGGCTGATCAGGATTCACTGGTCTTGTGGAAGCAACGAGTGCCCAAAAACATCTGTCAGTTTCAAAACACACGTCACAACATCTGCACTTTGCGTTTCAGCCAAACTTATACTCTGAAAATATTTTATACACAAGCTAATACCTTTTGGTTAACCCTTCCTTCCGTGGAAGGTACCATATTAGTCACTTGCCCAATAATAATAAAGGGTTAAAGGTCCGTACAACATATATAAAACATTGCACCAGTATAAAAGCACATTAAGACGGACACATGGCCATCATCTCAAGTAACAGCCATATTTTATCCACCTATTTCTCAGAAATTGTCACCCTCAAAATATATATTCATCTTTTTGAATACATATAAACAAGCTGCCTTCTTTCTGCAACAGGTTATTGTGCGTGATTCAGGAGTGTCGTAGTACTGAGCTTCAACAAGACAAACAAACAACTGGACCACTAAAGCCACACCATAATGCTGGGACATACAGCTGCTTTGATGAGGGAAAACATGGTACTGAATTAAATGGTACATTTTGTACTGAATTAAAAAACAAAAAAAAAAAAAAAAAAACAACTGTAAGAAAATAAGAGAATTTCTAAAGACTGGCTTTTCGTCATTTGGTGTGGAGATACAAATTGAAAAAACTCAAAAACCCCATCCAGTTTAGCTTTCACAGATTAGGATTGTACACTTTTTTGATACAATTTGCACCAAACAAAAGGGAAGACGACGGAAGCAGTGTTTCATATTTATGAGGCACTTGGAAAGCACAACTGTCCTGTCCATCGTGGAGGGGAAATGGGGAATGTGTTGTAATGGTTCTTTATAAATACACCACAAAATAAAACAAACAAACACTATTGCGTTTCTTCCGCAGCCATATAATACAGGTCTTGAAATGCTAACAAAATAAATAAAAAGCTCCAATATTAGGAACTATAAACACTATTCAAGACAACTTCATTACATGGTCACTACATGTAGAAAGAGTTTGGAGTTGATGGGTGTGAGGAGTGAAGGAGAAAGATGAGACCTATATAACTCTCCTTCCCAGAAGAGTCATCTCTTTGCATATGTGGGTTGTGCAGCATCCTCATAACTCAAAAACAGACACAGACTTCGGTAAATGACCAATTGCTAGTGTCATTTGCTGCCACACCTGTGGAAAAACAAGTCAAGCTCACGCACCTTTGGGTTGGAGCTTTCTTTCACCAGTCTGTGTGGGTTGCAGCAACATGTTTTCCTTTACAGCTGTCCAGGTGCTGCTTCCTGTTCCAGCTGCTGCTTTGTCAAGAAGTACTTGAAAAACTCGTACACTGACCAGGCAATGGCGGTGGAGGGCATCTGATATATAACTCTTGCTTGGACCCCTTTGAAGAAGGCTGTCAGACCGCCAAGCCGGTACACCGTCCTAAAGGCATTAGCCATTCCTGTTAAATGGCCACTGATGTTCATGGAGTTTAGCGCTACATTCTCTTGTGTGTTAAGCAGCGTTTTACAGACATCAAGGGGAGTGGTAACTGCCGCAGAAACAGCTCCCGCTAGTGCTCCCGACATGATGTGGCTGCCGGGGTGGTAATGTCTGTGGGGGTTTAAATGTTCCTGCATCAGCTCATAGGTGATGAAATGAACGGCCTGAAAGGGGATGTTCATGGTCAGCTGTGTGCTGTAGCTGCGGTAGAATGCTCCAATACCTTCAGCACGCGTGACGGTTCGAACACAGTCCCACAGTCCTTGATATGGAGAATTGTACATTTGCATTCTCTGTTTTACCACTGAGGAATTGAGGGAAACAGGAAGCCATGTCAGCATGTATGTCACGTCATGCCTTCTACAACACTTTTTTAGAAGATGTTTTTACTAGATTAAGGGATTTGTTAGGTCAAAAAACAATGATTATGAAAATAATATTTTTCATATTTTGAAATAGATCTTAAAGGTGTTAACTAGGAAGCCTTTCAGTTATCAAGGAATATCATTATGCCTGTCCACATCAATTACAGTTCATATCTGTTCTTCTTTCTTCAATACTTTCCATCAAAATCTTTTCATCATTAATACAAAGTTGTTGCAAGGTGCATATTATTCAAAAACTTCAAAAACACTATATTCGCATTCATTGTGAAATCTCGAGCGCAGGCCACCAATCTGAAAGAGTTTGGAGTGTTGGTGTGTAACTGATACGTCAGTGTGAGCACTGGAGCACTGGTGCCACTGCACCTTCCTTTTTTCTTACCTTCAGCTGGGTTCATGATTGCATCGTGGAGAACAGTGGCCACACTACCTGCCACACCTGTTAACAAATAAACTGGATCAGTCTGGATCAGTCTGAACCAGTAACTGTGAGTACAAGGATTTTAACCACACAATTTTGAGCCACAGATTAATTGCCCTAGAGCTACATAAATTTGTTTGCAAAAGTTGTTTTTTTTTCTTGGTGTTTATATGGTAAAAAACAGAAGTCCATATCCACAGATAGCATTTTTTTGTATTTGGGATATAGCTTTGTGTCTGTCACTGCAAACAGGAAATGGCATTAACATGACTTATCCTGACTACACTCCTCCAGGCTATGTTGCTTAGCCTAGTGTTAAACAGTAATTGTGATAGCCAAGTGATCTGTGTAGAGTCGTGGGAACTCGTACCATTGGCTAAATGGCTGTTGCCTCCGCTCCGAATGACGTCACTCAGTGAGCGTTTAACACGCTCATAGCAGGCAAAGTAGAGCGCATGGGCGGGTCCTGCTCCCATCATGGTGATGTTGAGGCCTCTCAGTGGCCTGAAGAACCCCTCTGTCTTGATGATCCTTTTAAGAGCCTCGTACACACTCTTGTACTGTGCATTTGGGTCTGGCTGCAGGCTCTGCATCCTTGTCTGGACAAACAACAGATATATGTTTAATAGGCTGCATATCATTTGGTCCAGTTTACTCTGAATAAATGTGACTGTGAGTAGATTTGAACTGGGCATCTGGTATAAGACTAATCAGAATTTCTGGATGTATCGTTTCTCTTAAGCTGTCACATTGTTCTGACATTAAGTGCTCTTAGCAACAATGAGGTCGCATCTGAGGGATGTGTGTCTGTTGCACAGCTGATGTAGGAGGCTGTGGCAGCCCTTTGTTTTACTCTATCATGCCAAGTTATCTGGCCAGCACAAAGCATGTTTTTTTTATTTGTGAGGAGAGTCGCAGCTGACTCAGGAGATAGGCCAAGTATATCTTCCACACCATGTTCCTCTACGTTTCCTTCCTTCAGCTTGACAATAAAGTATCAATTACCTTTCCGTTTGATACAGATTTGGGAACTTGGGGCACACAAAAGCTGGTAGCATAGTTCACATTTTGGGTTTTGTTGCTGAATTCAGTACTACAAACTGCGCTATTCTGCTAAAGACAGAGGCATTAATGTGATTTTTATATACAAACCTTTTCAATCTGATAAGTTTCAGTTGAAAATTATAACATCAGTTTACAAGACAGCTAATCTGAATCTTAAATTGTGCTAGGGACAATGTAACCAGCAGACAGTTGGATCCTCTGACTGTGTTCTTTGTTAGTGAATAGAGAAGGCCCAAAAATAACAGAAACATAACAGCTATCTCTTCAGTATCCAAAAGTTAGAGATAATACTGAAGGTTTAACCACACAAAAGAGAAGACAATCATGAAAATAGAAAGATGGTTAGGTTATTATGGAAAAGGGTAAGTGAAGCAAATAAATATGGATTAATATTTACTAAGAATATGTTTATGGTTTAAAAAATCTGGCATGTTAACGCAGGATGTGATGGCCCAACAAAAATCTTCTGCATATGGTAGCACAGATATGTTTATCTTTTGACCATAAAATAACTATTGGCTGTGTTATCAGGATGATTTTCTTTTTTTCCACTTTCAAAATTTGAAGTGTGATATGAAATTTGAAATGGTTGTTTTTAGGTGCAGACCTCAGTACTAAACTAATGGATTTAGGTCGAGTAGATTAGGAGTATCCTTAGAACTGCGAATGAGATTACTAATAAATTTTGGGGGTTAGGGGGAAAAATAAAATCAGCGGTCTAGTTTTTAAAGCTCCATTCGACTCGCATTGAAATTCAGATTTACATATTTTTGTGTTATGCATAATAAGGGAAGAGTAGTAGTAGCATGGTAAAAACCTGTGGTAGTACTAAGTTAAACACAATACTTGTATGCACATGCTATTAACATTACTATTACGGGGTAACAAAACAGGCAGAAAGTTTATCCAAGGAGCTAACATGTACAGGGAAGAGTCCCGCCTTTTGCAAATTCTGTGCTATCTTTCTAATCCAGCTGAGGAGGTTGTAGTTCAATGGCAGTTTACTAATCAACATGACAGGAGAGCACATGCATATCCACACCCTTCACTGAAAAGACTAAGTCTGAATATGGTCAACAGTGATAAGGTTCCCCTCCTACCATTAGTACGGGCTACTCCCTGAGCCTTAGCTGTGTCCTCTGCTTTAGTGCGAAGGTGAAATATTCAACTAGATTGTTACTTACACACATAATGAATTCAAATTTGAAAGTAAATCCAAAGGGTTTCTAAAAAGAAAAACCTGAAAAGAAAACTGAGATTCTGTAGAAATCATCTCAAGTTGATGTGAAATGCCAATTGATCACTTCTTCCAACACTGATCCCTAATTTACAATGCGTTTACAAAGCGTTAGGGCCCATTTTGTTATTATGTTTCAATCAACACTCAACACCCCATACCAACACACCAATAACATTAAAAATCAAAAACCAAAATATCACATTTGACATAAGTGACTCTTATACCAGGGGCGGGGTCCCATTCGTCTTGAGCATCTTTATTTTTTTCATCTGAGGTAAATTCAGCTGATTAGTCACGGTTAGGAAAAGGCACATACGAGGTCTCAAAGGTGATCTGGTGAAGGCCAGAAAATATTCTGATGGGCAGAGAGATCCTGCAGCATGTTGGTGTCCATCACAGCTCAATAGAAGAAGTTTGGAAAAACCGGGATTTTGTAACTGAATAATAATGCAAAGTTGGGCTTTGTAAAAGAAGTGACTAAGAAACCATTGGACAATGTGACTGAGTCCCAGAGACTCTGTGTCTATTTTAGTACATTTTCAAAAATATCTAAAATTCTCTTCTCATAATAAAGTATTGGGAGTAGATTAATGAGCAGAAATATATATCATTCATTTTAGCTTGAGGGTGCAACAACAAGATATGAAAAAAATGAAACAACTTCATGTCATACATGTCTGTGTTTTTTGCAGTGCATTCTCAAAAGTATATAAACAGGAATAATGGGAGCCGTGATCAAGACTTTCATTAGTTTAGTTCCACTGGAATTTCTAAACAGGTTATGTTTCAACCCTAGACACGCACTGATCAAACTAAATGGGGAAAACTTAAAAACTAAAAAGGGAAATTGCAACATTGGTATGTGTAATAAGGGCCCATTTGTTTGGAAAGATGTCATGACTTTGACACCAAGGCAAAGGGGATATAATGATTTATTTTTCTGTTGCAGTCTGGATTCGTCTGTGCCACATCATAATTATAGTTAGGAGAGCAAAACGCCGAATTATCAAAACAACGCCACATTGTTAGGAAACAATAGCTGAGCACAAGAAAGAGGATTGCAGGGGCAAGGGCCACAATCAACTCAACAGTTACTGATTTATTTTGCAGACACAAGCCAATTTTTAACTTTTCATTGAAAGAAAAACTTTTCATTCAGTTACTTAACTTCAATTGAAGTAGGGGTGTTACTCTCTTTGAACCCAAATGTTTCTTACCAATTACTTACATAATTTAAAGAAAATTAAGTTAATTTAAAATCAACCTTTGTATCTGTTTACTTGAAACATGCTTACGGGAAGTTGCATTTCTTTGCAACTTGATATTCAGCCCTTTTTGTGGCAACTCCCAGTCAACAAATTCAAACCAGCTGTTAGACTGAAGCATATTTAAGATCAACCTTGCTCCTTTTTGGAACTAAGATGTTTGTCATCTTCAAATGATCAGTACGACCAACATCACAAAACCCAAACACGTAAATTTTTTTTAAATCAGAAATATCTGCAGATTGGAATCAACTGATCATTTAATGAATAATCATTCAAACTCTGCTTTGCGGTCCCTCGGTTATTCTCGAACAAACAAAAAACAAAACACACAAAGAGGCCCAACAGTCATACAGCACATTTACTATTTCTGATTTTGTACAATTACATTTTTCTCATGAGCACTACCCCACTGGTTTACTGTCCATCCTGGTCATTCATATATTTTTGCATGTCTCTACTGTATATATACTTTTCTGCAGTTTGTAAATTACAGATAGCAAACTGCATTATACAACCATGATGTAAAGGTGCAACTGGACAGCAGTGACAAAATGAAGTAGAAGAAAAATGAAGAGTATTAAACTCCTGTATTTGTCAAACTGTTCAAATTTAGAGTTGATTCATCTAGTCAACCGTGACACAGTTGACATAAGTCGGTGTATAAATGAGTTGTCACGAAAGTGCTTTAAAACCAGTACAAAGATTATTGACAAAAATGTAGGTGTGGCGTTTTAACTGCTGTAATAAAACTTAAGACTTAAGTTAAATTTCTAAGTATTTCCATTACAGCCAAGCAGTTGACCTTCACTTACCTTCGGGTCAGGAACAACTAGTCTGTATAACTCACTTCGCTTCACTGTATGAAAGAAAAGCTCCGAGTCTGACAGGACAATAAAGTGCAGAAAGGAGTTTTTCCTCAGTCAAACCTCCGCTGTTGGTCCTGTCTGGGTAACTTTGTATTTTAAGGTTACAGTGGGCGTTACACAGTTCGCTATGTTAGCAAAGTATATAGTTATATCCAGAGAGAACAGGAAAAAATGTTAATGAAACCTCCAGCACCCGGATTGTTTATCTAGCACACAGCATGTTAATATGGTTTTAATTTAAGTTAGGCTCCTCTGCTGTGTTGCTGACTGAAGGCTCCTGACCGAGCAGGACTGGCGTGTTTAAATTAGCTAACACTCAACATTTCACGGCTAGCGCTGGTTAGCGGGCGGCAGTGGACTGTCTGCCCGCCCGGCAGAGCGCTGTGGCCGGGGGGGCGGGTGAGCCGCGGAGGGCCGGACAGGTGCAGCTGTGTGTGCGGTACCTTGACAGAGTCCACCGGGTACATCACCGTGTGCTCCAGTATGCCAGCCACGGCTCCGGCTGTCATGTGGGTTGCCACTGAGACATGAGGTGGCAGGCTCTCGTAGTCTCCGTCAGTGCTAAGTAGCTCTTCGTCTTTGCTTTTGGTCTGAGACATCTCCAGGGCTGCCACCGCGCTGTCCGAGGTGGCCTCCATGCGCGGCGGGCTTTCAGGAAGAGTACTGTGGGCCAGACGGGACTCAGAAAGGCGCAGGCGGCGTGGACGACCACAACATCTTAACTACTTGGTACCGTTGCAGCGCCCCTGTGACGTTGGTACGTGCGGGCTTGTCTTTGGGAAGGTTGGGCCAATCGCGTGTTAGCTTTTCAACAAAAGGGCGGGCTCTTTGCTACGGGCGACCAATGAAAAGTGTCCGCGGCGGATTCTCTGACAGTCGCAGATCTGGCAGTTTCTGTACATCCCTGTTTTTTTTTTTTTTTTTTCTTGCTATAAATACGAATGTTTGTTCACCTTATCAGTTGACATGTGTTGATTAACCATCACTTTACAAATACCGGTCGATTATCCTTTTTCACACTGACAATCAATGTATCTCCAGGTCGTGGTTTCCTCTCATGCATGTGGTTGTGCCAGTTATTGAAGAGGAAATGTCAGATTTCAGGCAATTTAACCAAATCTGAAACTAAAATAATCAGTAACAGCAGCGCAGATGAGTTTCTGGGTGTTAACAAAAGTGTTTATTGTGTAATTTGGCCCTTTCCAGTCATAGCATTTATATATTGCAACATAGATTTACATGTTAGAATCTGATGTGGATACATTGTCTGTTTAATTGAATGCAGTAAGATGCTATATCAACAGAAAGTAACTAGTAATTCCAGCAATGAGGTATATGTGGCTGAGCAAAAAGTTCAATACAACTGATTAAAGTCCAAGTGTTATGTTTCTTATTTTTTGGATGAGTTTTTTGTTTGTCAGTGTAATATAGAACCATATTACCATTTAAATCAGCTGAGACAAACTTGCTTTTAGACCCACATCATTTGTTCCAGTAGAATGAAAATGTTCTCAAATAATTTTTTAAATAAAATGCATTGTAAAGATAATTATTTCTTAAAGGCACTGATTGATCATGGAGCAAAAACTGGAGCAAAAGCAACATTTGCGACAATCCAGGGGGAGGAGAACACCTATTTAAAGTAGTATGGGCCTACACCAAAACCAAACCAAACAAACAAAATTTGGAAATGTTGATTCACCAACATCATCCCAACTTCACATCATGTGAACAGTTGAAATAGTCTGGGCATGTTATCTGAAAGACCCATAGCAGCAGGTCACTTTACAACCATGCTTTATTTTCAGCCCCTGAATGAGAAGTCCGACATTGTTATGACATGTTCTAACCTGTATATTAGATGGTGGTGACTCATAGGTCTAAATTAAATTTCATAGAGATTCATAATATTAATATGACTTCATGGATGTGTACACATTTTCCCATTATATCTCTGATTCTTAATAATTTATGTCAGGGTTTTTGTTTTTTGGCTGTGCCATACAGGCTCTTGTTGCATGCCAGAAGTTTAAATTTCACCTTGTCCAACTGTATGCCTGATAGTGTTTGTGATATCACCTTAATCTACTGAGTATACAAAGATTTTGTGATTCTCTGCCAATCCACTGTCATTCTTACAGTACAGAGAGAGATCCACTTTTACCAGCTACATCATTCAGTCACATATTTTAATATTTGAATTATATGATTCTATTTAAGAAACTGTTTTCATTAACTTTACGGCAACTGAGACGAACTTGATCTTTTAACTATCCTGTGTCACTCACCATTGGAAACTTAAGCTCGAGACACAAAGCACAATGCAGTGTCACTGTGGGTGTGTGACACAAAATCGTGACTCAGCATTATAGGAGGCTGCTGGCATCATGAGGTAAACTGCAGTTGGAATAGTAGACTACTAGTAGAATTTAGAAGTTAGCTGTCTGGGGAAACATCTGTTAAAATCCTATTATTTACCATTAACTACAAGGTCCATGATCCATTATTTCCTGGTTTTGGAGAGTGCACAGGATAGTTTACCCACAAGCAGAGTGAATCAACTATTAACACACCCCATGCACAGCATCAGGTTCTGTGTTGTGTTTTGAATGAAGTTGTGGTAATGGTTTGGTCACTATACATATGGTCATGAATACACAAGTGACCAATTGTCTCTGCAGTTATGACAAAAGATCAATACTAAAAGGAGCTGAAGCTGAAAAATCCAGCAGTTTGATTCCAAAGCCACTGAGTGACCATGATTCCTGTCTGCTGCTAGTACAATTACTCGGCACTCCTCTACTGTTTTTGCCCACAACGTTTTATATGGGTTTGACAAACATATAATCACACAGTCCTGCTTCAGTAGATATGCAGGTTTGGTCACTTTGCCTGGCAGCAGATGTTCATTAATACTGTAGAGGGATTGTACAATTGTCCTTTTCTGGACAGGTTCTCACATTGAATGGCTTCTACCATTGAACGAACTACAATTATCGCTTCAACATTTGTACCCCTTTTCTACTTCGTCTGGTTTCAGGTTACTACACAGAATTCGTTCAAAGTCATATAAAATATATACAGTTATAAGGAACTTATCATAATTGCTATTTAAATTATTTAGTTATAGCTAATAACTTGTTTTGTGCATCACAGAGACCTTGACTCCAAATTGAATTATTTTAAACAGTTCCAAAGATTACGAGGTCAAAACTGTGTTCATAAAGTTGACTTGACCTTTGACCACCAAAATCTAATTAGTTAATATATGAGTTTAAGTGGTTTTGTGCCATAACTGAAGGTATTCCTTTGAATTGAATTCCTGAAATATTGTATTCACAAGGCCAAAACCGTGTTACAATTAAGCTACAAATCAACCAATCAGAATATGGCTGCTGATAAACCAATCAAAATATAGCTACTCATTAAGAATACAGCAATAAACGCTGATGCTGGATGGAGGCTAAAAACCCACTAAAGTAGCTGTACTAAACTCCTCTGGTCCTGCAGCTGTACAGATTACTGCCACTGAATGATGCTCTCAAACAACATGTGTCATTTATCTATTACTCAATCCTTTAAACACTTTTCAGTTTCACTGATATTGAGGTCATGTTTATAATTTTAAGTTAAATTTCAACTATTTCACTGGGAGAAAATACTGATCTGATTCTTCGTGAAATTACAAACCAACCAATTATAGCATAAAACCTTTATTACATAATTGCAATGTGACATTGACTTCGCATTTGTCTGTGCAAACATCTTATGAGACCATTTCCATATAAATAATGGGGCATGTGCACTCACGCACAATCCCCTCACAGCAGTGATATGACAGCTTCTGAAAATGAAGCCCAACATAAATATATGCAACTGTATCCAACATTATTGTCAATAGACGCAGAACAAGAATTTTAACAGGGTCATCAGAGACTTATACTGGACAATTTTCCAACAGTGACAAGACATGTATTGCACCAGAGGCAGATTTGGGGAAAATACACACACACAGACACACACACACACACACACACACAGACAGCTATGCAGTCTTATTCTCAACTGCCTTACAAAGTGCCCCTTCCAATTATTATAAATTGTATTGCATTTGAGGTCTCTGTAGACAACTTTACTAAAATGTGATCATGTACATATAAAAGGCATAAAGGCAAATGCCCACACATACACACAAAATAAAAAACTGTTGCCAACCTTTCTGAAATTCAAAGTATGTATTATATATTCATTTGGATTTGGAAGTTTACCTTGCCTGAAATGTACCATTTGTCTGTCATAGATATGAAAGAGAAGACACCTGAAGACAGCCGCCATCTGAAACTGACAGGGGAGTGAGACTGGCAAGAAAATGAAACAATAATTGAGATTTAAATTCAACCCCCCCCTCTCAAAAAAAACACCTTAGACAGAAACACTCATGTAAGCCTGAAGACCCTAATAAGATCTTCATTATCTGTCCAAATCTCTGTACCATCCCTAAACACATATTAGGGAGCAGCCCCATTTTCAGGGCTCAATGATTAGGCAGATCGTTCCAGAAAGAAAAGTGAAGATTGTATTCACACACCATAAAAGAACAAAAAAACAAAAAAACAAAATCACACATGTTGTCCAAACTTTACGCTCTACAGAGTTTAGAGGTTGATAGGAAGTGTTGGTGAGCCAAGGCCCTCCTCCAACCATGGCACAGAGGAAGGGGTGCAGCGTTGTGCTGCGCGCCGGTGGAAGCGGCGGAGTCGCAGTAAGTACAGCATAATAGACAATAACACGATGAAGAAACAAGCCAGGAATAAGTAGTGGTTGTTGACAAAGGAGAAGCTGTGCCGCCAGTGAGAATGTGCTCCTTTCAAGGCTTCCTGTTGCATGTCCCTGAAAGAGGCCAAAGAAAGCCAAACACAGCCAAACACATAAACAAATATCCATATTTATTTGACCAGACTCAAAAAGAGATGATGTGCACTGAAAAACTGTATCACATAAAAAACTGTATCACACAAAGATTGATTTGATCGATGATAAATGATCTTAAGAGCAGCTTCTTTCTTTTTCCAAGGTTAGCTTGGATAAATAAACAACATTCATTTTTAAAGCATAGTCTATTAATAAGTCAAGTCAACAAGAGTTTGACATTGATATTGTTCTTGTATAATAGTGTTGACAGTTTGGGTTTTATTGGAGTTCTTTTTCTCCCTTAGGATGTCGTGCTTGAGAACAGACACAGTTTTAATTTATGTTCTGCTGCCAAGTCTCCATCCAATCAAGGCATTGTACTATATCTGCTTACCAGCATGGACTATTGTTTCAACTGCACTCATTTCAAAATACAAGGTTTACCAAAGATAGGCCTGAAGACAAAACAATTTCTCCTCCACATTTGCTGAGATCATTGTTGCTTGTTAACAGGGAGAAAAAGTCCCACAGTCAAGAGAAAAACTATCTTACCTCAATGGCAGAAACCGTGTTCTGTATAATATAGCTCCAAGAGTCCACTGGACCTCCTTATCATAGACGAGTAGGGCAGTTTTTAGGTTTTTATATCTGGTTGGGAAGGAAAAGCCTGAGTGCAATACTTCATACATCCACGCTGATTTAAAACACTGGTACCTGCAGACATAAACACAAAACCCCTGTTAAAAAATCCTGATATGACAATGTGGTTAGTTGAGCTTGAGAAAGGTTTTTAACAATCCTGTTGACTTACTTCAGTCTATGAAGATCAGCATGTGAAGCATACAAGCCAGAGTCAAAGCGTTCCCTCAGAGTCTTCCACTGGGTGGCACAGTAACTCTGTAAAAATCAAACTACAACGTCAAGGAGGTTTCCAGTGATAAACAAATTGTACACAAGCATCTTTTTTTCACAAATGATTTTACCATTAAAACTACAATAGCATGATGCGCCAAATTTCAACTAGGAATCAATGTTACCATTGTCATATGTTTCACACAACATTGTGAAAACAAAATACCCAGCAGGGGCATCTCAGTAAATTAGAATATCATCAAAATGTTGATTTATTCCAGTAATTCAATTCAAAAAGTGAAACTGGTATATTAAATAGATTCATTTCACACAGTCAGAAAATCTGAATATTACTTAAGACCAATTTAAAAAAAATGTTTTAACTCAGAAATGTTGGATGACTGAAAAGACTGATTTTCTAATTTATTGAGATGCGCCTTTATATTTCAACAATATATATTTATCTGGTTGACCTGAGGGGGGTACATAGTGTGTTTGTGTGTGTGTCTTATGTTTTTATATATATATAAACATATATATATATATATATATATATATATATATATATATATATATATATATATATATATATATATATATATTATGTTATTGCTTTCTTCTCTTTTTCTTTTATCTAAATTCTTTTTTTACTATGTATATCAAGCTGCTGTATACCTCTTTGAGGGAACAATATCTTTTCTGCTCTTCATTTTTCAAAAGAGGAATGGTGGCTTCTAAATACTTAATTCAAATAGTCAGTGAGTCTTTGAGAAAGATTAAAAACATGTGTGGCTGCAAAATAAATACCGCCAAGACTGTCGGTATTTTAATGTCATTGAGATTGATTTTCTGATAAGATGAATCCATATGAAAATGCAGGAAATAATGAGTTGCTTATTGAGGATGATTTCCCTGTGTAGCATTTACCTTAGCAGCATGGGCATATTTTGAAGCGTTATAATCCCCGCCCATGCGCAACACGTCCTCTGTGCAGTAGTAAAATTCAGAGAAGCCGTAGAACTGACTGTTGTTGTAGTCAATGGTTGGTTGGTAAATACCACTGAGGGATGTTTGGGTCTCATTGGTGCGGTTGAGGAACGGTTGGAGAATCAGGCGACACTGGTCAAAGTCTCCTGTACCTCGCAGATAGAGCTTCTGTGTAGATGGACCAATCTCATCCTGCAGGTCTGTGGGTAGACAAGGATCCAGGAGGGGGGACTCTGCTGACTCACCAATATGCTGATCCAAAAGCCTGAAAAAATTTGCAACACCCTGTAAATAAACACAAACCTAGGCACTGACTGGTGGGAAAAAAAATATAGCAAAATAGATGTCTGGATCTCACTTGTTTCGAGCGGCAGTGTTTCTGATGAGGCTTTCCTCATATCTTTGGCGTGCTGCATTTCCTCCAAAACCCAGGAAGGTGGATACATAAACACGATAAACATGCTCTGTTCGATGTGCGTCACACCCCAAGTTGAACTCAGCCAGTAAGTTCTTGGCAACTTCCTCCTGGGGAATAAAAAAAAAAAAAAAAAAAATCAGCCTGGGAATGACGACACTGTAATAAACAACATGTGCTCATCTGTATAACATTTCTACATACATAACATTACTGTCATAAAATTTTTAGTTACATAAATACACTATTTATGTAAATAAATCACTTTTTATTACCAAAAGTATACTTGTATATATTTTGATTTATATTGTATTTTTCTTTCTTTTCTTAACCCAGGCCTCAGTTCTTAATTTCGTACCCCCCTTGTGTGCATGCATAAGTTGTGGGTCTGACAATAAAGCTTCCTTGAATCCTTGAATCGACAGCTGGATTAATGACTAAAAGTGATTATTTTGATCCAAATTCAGAGGAAGACTATAAATTGTTATGTCTAGATTGATGTATTTCACACATGAAAAAGAAGACACTAAAAACTGCCTAAGAAGAAGGTAGTGAAAATACAGCTGAACTTCACGTATGAACAACAAACAAAGAGGACAAGCAATGCATGCCAAAGCTGATACTACACTAATACAAACAAAAATCTTGACCCTGACAACTTCCTTTGTATTGATGGCCTTCAGATAAGTTACTTGATGTTTAGGTCTTAAATCCTGCTATGGAGTCATGCAGCAGGCTTACAGTATGCCTTCAATAGTGATGAACGGAGAGCAGACCATCTCCAGGGGGACAAAAATGGTGCATACAGGTTTAACCAGGAAATGACAGAGGTTGGAAGGAGGGAGAAGAACAAAGGGTGAGTGACAAAACCAAAGACAGCACAAAAACAGAATTGGTTGTGGATAATAACCTGTTGTGGAGAAGCAAAGCTTACAGTTTTGGGCACTTCGTATGCGATCTGTGTGGACACTCCGCCCATATCCAGGACACCGGCAGTCCTTTTCCTCACCAGCACCTCCTGCTGATCCCTCCCTGGACCCTGTAACTCAGGTCCAGCTTCTCCATCTTGTATGATTGACAGGAGAAAGGTGAGACAGTCAGAACGGGACAGTACAGGGAAGGGTAAACCCTTTCAAGCCATAAAATTTTCACAAAAAAACAAAACAAAACAAAACAAGAAAAACAACAACAAAAAAAACCCAACAGCAACAAACAACAAACAAACAAAAAATAACCCAACACACATATTCCAGTAAAATATTGTCTGTTTAGTTCCTTACCATTATGCACGTGGTTAAACCTTCCCAGGACAAAGTTTATTCCAATCCATGCATAAACACCTGAAACCAATAAAAAGTAATTGCTTTCAATTTCAATATACAGACATAATACAACATCCACTTCTTTTGAAAATTCCATCACATTGTCAGTTTTCATATATAACAACTAATAAGAACTCTGTCAGTGCAGGTGAAGAGATTAATCTAAATGCTTATTTAAGCTATATGGATAAATTAAACGGGAACTGCATATATATATATATGTATATGGAGAGAGACATTTTAATTAGCCATAATGCTTTTCATTCCAGTCAATTTTCCATATTCAATTTATTTACCTTCCTGTTTTCCAGAAATCACTTCCACATGTGAATCGGAGAAGAGGAAGTTGAAATGAACAGGGATGTCTGTACGCAGATCCTCAAGAAGTGCTTCTTGTTGACTGAGATTAAGTAAACACCAAAACGGCATCATTAATAGCTTTACCTCTTTCAACATAACACACTGAGCCAGTACTGTTTAATAAATTCAAGATCTTATTTGCATCTGTGGTTATTCCCATTAGGACCAACTGTACCTTTCAGGAAGGATTCTCATTCCAGCTGTGCACAGGATATACAATGGTGTTTCTTGATGCTTATTCTTGGGAATGTGTTGGGCTGCAAAGCTCAGCAGTGGGAATATATAATTACTGGCTTTCTCAGGTGTTTTAGCCAATTCAGAGATACCTATAATGGAAAAATAAAGGCCAAACATGTCGTCTGAGAATGGGAAAATAACAGGCTAGATTAAATTGATTTGTCTTGTATAACATTTTATCATTTCAGTTTTTAAGCAAATAGTACTGTTTAACATTAAACACAACCTATTTAACATTTTAATTAGTGAGAATCTTGCCTGGTTTGATCTTCATTACCACAGGCTTGCGGTGTTGATCCCGCATTTGCTGGATGTCCAGAAGTTCATGTGGATTGCCGTTGTGCCGGGGCCAGCAGTACACAAATACCCTGGAACCACTGCTGCCGCAGTCCACCACCAGGCCATAGTTCAGGTTGGGGTTGCTGGTGTCCGTTGCATCCACATCAGTCACCCTAGCCAGGTGCCTTGTGAAACATAGAGACTTGTTAAGACCGACATAACATTGTCTGCATTTCATTATCACAAAAACAGCTGTTGTGTTACCTGTGGAAGTGACTTTCCTTTCTGATCCAGCTGACGTGACCCTTTGCAGTGACCAGCAGCAGGTAGAGCAGACCCCCCAGGCAGAGCACCAGGCCGATGAAGAGCAGCTGTCTGAGGGAAGGAGTCAGGAGCCGAGGAAGGACCTGGGATGACAGGCTGAAATGCCACGACGCTGGGAAAAGGCACGAAAAGCTGATCCTGTCCGCAGGTAAAAGAAAGAAGAGTCTCAGCAGAGAATCCCTCAAATAAAAATGCATGTTTGTCAAACAGCAGACCAACCTCCCCATGGTGCAGATCGTCTTCAACTGACCAGTTTCTTAACATAAATCCTCTATCACTCGGCTGGTTTGGCTTATTCCACGGCTCCGTCCCATTTTTCATTTATCATCGTGACCTTATGAGGGAAACTGTTGTTAATACCAACATTATTCTGTTAAGAATTTAGCAGGCACTTTGTCGTAATGATGTGAGAAAGGCCCTGGGTTCTGACCAAGTGCTCTGACGGTGATGTCCCCGCTTCACTGCCGCTGCTGTAATGTGTTGTTTTACATCTTTACAGTGTAAACAGAGACAGCCGGGAGAAGTGACAGTTACATTAAAGCAGGTAACATTAGCGTTAGCTGTGACACTGAGTGTCAGCAGTCTGCTTGTGAGAGAGAGCTAAAATAACCTGAATTTGACATGTTTTTACGAACCGTCAGGGTTAAACCACCGAGGATATGTTTCCCAGATATTTGATTAATGTAATACTTACCAACAAAAAAGTGAAAGTCCCCCTGTCGTAGAAAACAAGACATTTCCAAGCCTCCAGATGCTAACCGCTGGCTAACGCTAAGCTAGTCTGTAGCAACGTCACCGGCGAGTGACGTGTCACTCCCTTCCGCGGTGCGGTGTGTTTGAATTCCACGTCGGCGTTGTCCGGAAGAAAAGCGGTTCAGTCAGAATTTGAAAGTAACTAATTCATCAGATAAACTGGTTAGCGTTAGCTCTTTAGTGCTGTGGTCCATCTTTTTTTTTTAAATCGTTTTAAACTTGTTAAACTAAATATCACCAGATTATATTAAACATTTCTTTAATTCTATTAAGGAACTGAGATCAATTGGTATCCCATAAAGAGTATTTGACAATTAATATTTGGTAAATGTATCTATAAGTATGATGAGATGGGTGAAACGTTTTTTTGATCGTTCTATTTTCCTTTTATTTAACATTACAGTTTTTTTCTCCTAAATAATATTATTTAGTTCATTAATGAACAATTAATTGTCTTACATTTTTTCATATGACTTGTTGCATGTTTTATACTTGGCTAAATTTCAATACACAAAATGATGGAAAAAATATATCATATGATCACATATATTCTTATACGATAATTTGATTTATATTGTATATTTTGCTCTCACTATAGCCTTGCATTGTAAAACTTTTGCGAAGTCCTTTGGCAAAACCGTATGTAATTAATCAATAAACTGACAAAGCACATCTGATTTTCGCCCAACCCTCCGAATGATCCACAAAAATAACTTTACAAACACAACATTAGGTTACCACCACAGGATTCACAAGAGGCATTGAGACATGTTGATGAATATGTGATCTTTAGTTATATATATAATATTCACATCTCCGGAGCACTTGTCACATGAGTTACTAGTTACAGTATAAAAAACTATTGCCACTATTATCCCAGGAACTGTAGGAGTAGATCTAAAGTGTTTAATGACAAGATTTAAGGCAATTTCTCAGCTGAAAACTCTAAAATATCAAGCTGCCTGTTCCATTAAATTTACAGAGCTATAGTAACACAAGACACTGTAAAAAGTGTGAGAGTTTATTTAAATGATTCTTCATCCTTCATCATCTCCATGAAGGCTTGCTCCATTATGGGATACTGGCTGCCTCACTACACCCAGACAATTTCAACTTCTTTTATCGGTTTACAGTTCAGCCACTCAAGATGACTGATTTCCCAGCAGTAACTCAAATTGACAACCTTGAGTCTCTTGCACCTTTGCATTATATTTCTCATTGTTGTCATCTTCACATCTGTCCGCGGCATATTAATGTGCTGTACCCGACCGAGCGGCATGGGAGGAAAATCTGTGGAACCTGCAGAGAAACGCCTATCCCAGGTCCCTTCACGCAGTACATCCTGTAAAACACAGTCCAGAGGGCACGGGAGGGAGACCAGTGAAAGCTTCTCCAGTAAAGGGGAACCAGTCAGGAGATACTTAAGAATCTGCTTCAGGGACACCCAGGACATGACAGGCTTCATTTGGTTGTGGTCGTAGGAGAAACTGTAGGCAAATGAGGGAAAGAAAAAAAACAAAGGGGATTACTTTTATAATCAAATTGTAAAATTATTATGCCGCCAATCAGATACTAGATGTCAAACATAGTCAATGTGAATCCAGATTGGTTACAAATTGTGTGAGGTCTACTATAAATTGTTTGATTTAAATTTTGTCATTTGTTTCCCCAACACATATAATGCCAAATCAGCCTGCAAGATTAAACTATAAAACATAAGTGTCTAAATTCAGATTGCCTCCATTTTGATTTGACCATTTTAATAATGAGATTTTGATTTGGTCCATAAGAAACAACATTAGTTCTCTTATAGGTAACATTACAGCTGTGTCAAAGACAGGATTGTGCAGTTTGTATCAGGAAAAAACTGACAAGGGTCAGTAGCTCCTCGTGCACCTCATCAGTAGCCTTACTTGAGTGAGAGAAAGCGGAGGTTAGGCAGCCGTGGAAGATCTCGATCATCATCCTGATCCATATCTTGTTCTTCTTGTAGCATGGTGGGAGGCTCAGCTGAGATGAGTAGGTCTCTGAGCCTAGGACAGGACTTGATGACCTCCAGTAGAGGGGTGCGAGGGCTGGTTTTCACCCCCTCCAGGGTGAGAGAGACCAGTGATGGACCTACAACTTGCAAGGCAGGAAGGAGATCTACCAGAGGAGCTGAGAATTGTACTGACAGGCCCCTTAGCTGACCTGACCAGGTCTGGAGGCCCATAGCTAACAAAGAACCTTGGTTTCTTCTTTGAGTATCTTCAAGATCATCAGCATTTACAGATATGGAGAAGATGTTTGGGCATAAACGGCCTACACTGTCCAAAAAGTCACAAGTTAAGCCCTTGACATCCTGTAGGCGCAGGATCAGGCGTTCATCACCAGACTGTGACAAATCTCTCCCTCCCCTTTTTTCTTCTTTTTGATTCACAGAACAGCCCAGCTGTTCATCTCTGCTGGTGTCTCCCTCACTCTTAACATTATACCCATGCCAAAATATCTTCTCCTCGTCCTCCTCTTCATCCTCATGTTCCTCATCCCCTGGTTGTGCCCCTTCTTTCTTCTTCCCCCAACTATCCATGCTCTGCCTGTGCCTCCACTCCCTCCACACCTCATTCATCCTTGGTACTCCCTCTCTGTCAGTCAACATATCTGTCTGGCTGAAGTCTCTGTGATCAATGAGACAGCATGCCTTTGTAAAGCCCTCTATGGCTACTCTCTGCAGGTCAGGCAGGGAGAGAAGCAGGTAGGCTGCTGCAGCCTCTCGATCTCCCTCTTGTCCCCCAAAGCCAATATCAAGAGCCAGTAGACTTCGGAGAGGGAGTGGTGACAAGGGCGTAGAAAGGGAGGAGGAGGGGTCTGAGCAGAACGATGATACAGGGTAAGGAGATTCTGAGGTGGAACAAAAAGATGAGCTGGAAGGGCATGCAGAGGATGAGCAGAAAGCCCCACCTCCAAGAGGCAGAAGTGCAACAGGAGAAAGAAGATGACAGTGGGACACATCTAGATGTTGCAGTGAGCGGCAGCAGTCGGCAATTGTTCGGATCACCCATCGGTCACAATGCATACCAGCCAGGGAGAGCGAGCGGAGGGCAGGTAGACAGCGGACAGTTCCAGACAGGACTTCTGCAGGCAGCTTCTTGGCTCCAGATAGATCCAGACTCAACAAACCCTGGAAAAAAAAAAAGAGCAAAATAAAGGTGAGCCAGACCCAAGATATCAGAAAAGTATTTTTTATCCCCTCATCAAATGTAGTGACAAATAGTGTAAAATATAGTGAATTTTTTGCTGTATAGGTAACTATAACAAGTAATTATATTTTACAAAAATAAAAAACTCTGCATTTAAGCCCTGAAAATATAGTGCAAGTACACAAACTAGTTCAGCTTGATGGTCAAAACAGTAAGGATGTGTCTAAGATTTGCATTATGCAAACATCAGCAAGGTCAACAGCAGGAAAATAAAGCACAACAAAATTTAAGCCACAAAAAAAAAAAAAGAGTCCACAGAGTCAACAAAAAAACAAGTGGACAAAGACAACCTGGCAGCGTGCAGTAATGTGGCCACAGAGGGCTGAGGTGACCAGACCAGGACACTTGTCCAGAGCGAGGCCCTGGAGCTGGGGGACCAGCAGGAGGTGAATGGCCGCCCGGGACAGTTGCCTTCTGGTGCACAGCAGTCCAGTGAGCTCCTCAACCAGCTTACCCGCTACAGAGAGGAGAAGGGACAGAAAAAAAAAAAGAGAGAGCAGGATTAGCAGCGGCATGGTTCAGTGGTGGTTAGTGTCTCACAGCAAGAAGGTTCTATGTTCACTGCCAGGACCTGGGACCTTAATGTGCAGGGTTTGCATGTTCTCCCTGTGACTATAAAGAGATGTAGAGCAGAATTACATGTGGTCAATGAGTGGCTGTGGACAGAGGGAAGTTGTAAAAAACACATGAGGAAGTACTTTTATTTCACTTCACTTCATCTGATTCACTTCACGTGACAGTAAAAAATGTGATTTCCCTTGTGTCATTTTGAAGTGTGACAGATGGTAAAATTCACATTATTAATATACAGCTGATCTCTGAGTGTGTGATACATTAACTATTTATAATCACCCTGTGCTGCTGTGTTAAACGGCCCTGACAAACTCACGCAGTACGTTGAAGGGCCCCATAATGTGCCTGAAGTGATACTGATCCAGGTAATTGTCAGCGTAGTCTTTCACCCACACATTCTTCATGTTGTCAGCGAGGCTGAGCAGACACAGCTGGGTCAACAAAGGGATAGAGCCGTCTTCATCGGTCTTCCCACTGCTCCCCATCCAGGCCATATTCCTCCTCTGGCCACCCAGAGCCTTCACCCCTCTGCCTCCACAGGACCCTCTGAACAGAGGCATTGTGGGACAGCAGTGGCTGCAGGACTGGGTGTGAGGGACGCTCAGGCCTCTCCTTGCTGCTCAGGGGCAACGATCAACAGGAGACATTAGTGGCAATAATATAAACTGCTGTTTTCTGTTTGTTAGAATTTAAATACAGTTACAATGTGTGTTTACCTTCACTAAACTGATTTCTGATTGAATTAATAACAACATATTAACATAGGCAGAGCTGACATTTAAAAACCTACAGTAGAAGGATTTTTGCATTTTCACCTACCTGCCGGCTCTATTGGTGCCCAGGTACTCAAAGAGAAAGACGACAGGGCTATTTAGTAAAACACAGTTGCTCCTTGGCAAAAAACCCCCCCAAAAAACTAAACTTGGGACATACAGACACAATGAAACTAAATTGAGCTATGTTCAAAGCCGGCAGGTAGTTTCAGAAACGTAAGTAAGCAACCTGGGGCAACATGGCTGAGGACATTTTGTCTTTTAATCCGGGGTCTTAAATCAAGATTATGATATCTAAATAAATGTCTCCATCATTGCCCAAAATTTATAACTGAATGACACATATACACTTTTTAAACTTACCTCTACAGGTATCAAGTCACACTGATAACTTTGGATTCGTGTTTTAATCAAATCACAAGCAAAAAATAATAGATTTGGTTTCCAGGGGTAACACGTGATCTCATACATAATGCACTTCACTGAACATTAAGTACATACTGTGTTTGCATACATGCGTAAGTGTGTCTTTGTATGTACAGGCAAGGCTGGAACAACAGAAAACAAAAAGTCGATGAACAAAAGGCGCTGGAAACTGCAGGTAGGTATAAGAACAAAGTTCAAACCAAAGATCGCTAGCGACGTTAGGAAAACAGAGCAAAGGGGTTAACTTAAAATCACTCAACGTGAGGAGGGGTAAAAGTATGTGAAACAAAATATCACTAGACATGCTAGGAAGGCTGTGACAGAAACTCCCTAGTAGTACTAGGATCGCGGGATCAAAGTAGCAAAGAAAAGTCACTAGTGCAGAACTAGGAGGATAGGACGCAAAAACATAGAACAAGAGAGTCGTAAGGATCAGGGCCTAGGGAGCGGTCGAGGTTTACTGTGCGAGAACCATGACGTGCTGGGCGACGAGTCTTAAATACAGCCACTGATGAAGAATCAGAAACAGCTCAGCACATCCAGACCGCGTCCACCCCGGCAGCGAAGTAAAACAGAAAACACAACACCGGAAACAGAACGACATACAACTACCGAAATAAAAGCAGAAAACGGAACCACGACACTCAAACTGGGGTCTGTAGTGTAATTTGGCTGTATGATGGTTAAACAGACAATGACGTAACGGTTTCATTTTCACAGAAATGGATGTTGTCATTGATTTTTTTTAATCAAACAGACAAACACAGACATAATTTGAAATGGTTTGTTTTAATGGATAAACTCCTGTAAATTACAACTCCTTAGATGAGAGATATCTGACTCACAGCAGTAAGAGGGAAAAGACAATACAGACAGTAAACTCATAAAATACTTTTTTTAATGAAACAACCAGCAGTCTTTGGCCACGCTGACATTTATTCTCTTTACTATTTGTAACCAATAACATGTGCACTGTTTTTCCTGCCAAGTATATACTATTATACTGCTATATGATACTACCATTAAGGATCTTGGCTGTACAGCAGAGTAGGTTACAGTGCCCCCCTCCATTGGCTGGGACTGTTAGCATGGTCTCCTCCTCCTCTCAGTAAATAAACTCATGGATTTGAAGTGGAGCAGAGGCCTAGATGTCAATGAGGCATGACAATATCCATTTACGTGTCTCTTTTTCCATCTGACCTTCTGAGCTGCCAGGCCCAGATGGTGGAGATCATCTACTGAAGGAGCTGTAGAGTGCTCTGTTAGTGTATTGGAGGGGTGGTAGGGGATTTTCTTCCATCTATGCCTTTCATCTTCATTCTAGGTTAAGATCACTGATCAGTAGCTGTTTACTGAAGATTACAGAAAAATGCAAAAAGATGGATTTCTCTTTTTTTTTTAAATCAATGATGAACATATTAAATATACTATTATAGAGCCATTTTGTGGTAATATATACTTATGTTAAAAGGGGGCATCTTTAAATTCAACCTTATTTATCAAGTTATTGTTATCAGTCCACTTTATTTCCCTTCATTCCTGAACAATCTTAAGATAACTTGACAAGGAAAATATAAAGGCAAACTAATATTTCTCATTCACTTAATATGAAACACATAGGCAGTAGAACCATTTGAATTTGAATCACTGAATCATCTAAAGTTAGTTTGACAAAACTAGTAATTGATTCTGGATCTTAACGCACCAGGTAATTTTAGTTTCGGAATCAGTCAAACCAGGATTTGGATTCTGAGATGATTTAGACATAAGTTAGTTCAGGTAAATTTTGGATAAAACTAATGATAAGACCTGTGCACCTTATCATAAGATGAGGAGCTCAACAACACTGAGCGTTGTGATCTAAACCAGACTACACACAACAATTAAATAATATAGTCCTGTGCTTTTGTCCGTTTAAACAGATAACTGGATGCATCGAATGGAGTGTATAGTGAATATAAAGCATTTTCTAGCTGCATAGTGAGCAACTGTGAAAATAGGATAATATCTTCACTAGCATGTGCAACAACAAGCCATTCACTAAATATCTGCAATAACTAATTGAAAAAGTGCAATGTTTATAGCTTTTTAGATGTTCTTTCCCTGTTTAACCAACCCAGTAATCAGCTTAAGATGAAATTCCTTCTCAATTTTGTATGATGCTCAGCGAAGCTTACAAATGCTACTTAATTATATAATTTGTCATGATATTTACTTGCCCTACTTATTTGTCTACAGTGGTGCAGTAATATAGGTCTTGCTGTAATTGATTATTCTAGTGATAAAAACTGTTGTATCCTTTGAATATGCATGTATATAAGTCAGACAGGTGAGACAGATGTTAGGGGAGCCAAGGGTTTATCTTGCTGGCTCTGTGAATGGTAGCACATTCCTCCCAGCCACAAACACCTCAACTATGTTCCGATCATCCCCTGTAAAAGAGCAAACATATATAGACAAGCATACAGGTCATAGTGAGTGACGCACGAGAGTCCGAAATGTTAGCTAATTTAACTGAAATGTGCACTCACCCAAATTTAGGAACTTTTCCAAAAGAACCTGAAATTAACATTACAAATAATAAATATCACAATGAAATAACATTTTCTTTTCTTTAATAATCTGTGTGTAACTGTATTTGTTTTTGGTAGTTTGTAGATTAAACAAAGAACAACAACTGACCTTTGGTCCATCATTCTGAAACAGGTCAATGGGTGCTCCAGGAGCAGCTACATTCACCCTCAGGGCATCAAAGTCTTTGCCAACTTCAAAATTCCCAGTTTGGTCATCCAGTGTCAAGGCTACAGACAAAACGTGTAGTGAAAGATGGTGTTTTATTCTTGTGCCCTCTTGTAAAGTTGCATTCAGTCGTCAATAAAAGATCTTGTTCTAGCAGCTACAGATGTGTTAAAAGTATTATATGCATTTCTGCTGTAGTCCTCTTATATAGAACCTGCTAAAACCTACCAAATCTGTAGGGAAAACACTTTGCTTCACAAAAAACAGGGGGAGACAGAGACCGACCACATGATTTTTCATTTTAACTTCTTCACAATGCTTGCTCTGTTTCTGAAGAACAACCATGTTTGTATCTCACCTTGGCTGCCTCCGAGTGTGGCCAGCATGAAGACCTCCTCAAAGGTGAGTGTCTTATAGTCTGGGTCCTGGATGGTCAAAACTTTGGATGTGTCCAGTGTTCTCCTAACAGCATCCAGCATAGAAGCCGAATACCCCCCCGCCACATCTGACCAGATGGTTGGAATGAATACAGGCACACATAAAAACACAAACTTGTATTGAGGATACAAAAAGCATATCTAATTTACATTTTAACCATTTCAATCACCACCTAAAATATCAATTAATGAGGAAGTTGAAACTGGGAAAAAAGAAAGTAATCAGCTGATGGTCATTTGATGACCATGATCAGCTGACTGCACTGCCAAAGAAAAAAAACAAAAGATAGCCATAAAATCAGGTGATGCACCATCACCATCCCACACAGTCTCACTACAGAAACAACCTACTACCACCCCGTTTCTAAGCTCGACGAATCCTCAGAGTATATGTGGCAGAAAGTTTCCAGAAAAAATCTAAACATGATTGAAATACTTCTTCATAACTCTCTGCTCGTACCTGTTCCCAGCCCCAACTTCACTTTGTGGTTCAGGACGTTGCGGACATCTAACAACCCACTGCATAACCTACAGGTATGTCAAGACAGATAGAGAGATAGAGAGATAGAGAGACAGAAAGACATAGAGAGATGACTGATACAATAAATCAACTGTAAAAAATAAGGTTATGGTAGTTTCCTGTCTTTTGATAAATTCAGGACTATTCACAATAGTGTAATCTTTTTATTTGGGCATTTATGTGTACATGGTGTATGTTATACCGTAATTCTTAAGTGTAATGTAATCTAAAATTTGATCAGCACTATCAGCATAGGTCACATAAAGGTTTGAGAAATGAACAGAGACTTACGAGATGTTGGAATTGGGGCAGTGAGACAAAGAAGCCCCTGTTTGTCTGAACAGTTCCAACTCTTTATCGCTGAGGTAGCAGCCGTGAGCCATCACAGTCTGTGAATCATCCCAATTATAAAATAGTTAAAGTTGATATCTGCACTCACTTTTTCTACAGAAATGTCAGAATGTGGGCGCTCACCATGTCAGTAAGCAGGTTGTATTTGTGATAAACATCTGTGTAAGACTCTGAATCAGGAAACAGCTCCTTTACAAGCTTCACCTCCTCAGGGTTTTCACTGATGTGACTCTGGCAATGAATGCACATACATATTGCACTTTAAACTCTATTTGGGCACAAAGCTTACATGTCAGCATGCTGCTTTCAAAAAATTGCATGTTTGTATTTATTTAACTGTTGAAAAACCAGACATGGTCAAAGCTGAACCGTCTCTACGTGAACCGTCCCCGGTGGACAGCCAGGTTTGGTTGCCACAGTGAACACACCTGAATGTGCAGATGGTTATTCTTGGCAATTGCTCCCAGTTGACCCAACAAAGCTCCTGTGCAGGATGGTGCGAAGCGGGGAGTCACTACTGGCTTCACAAGTGGATACTAACCCAGATCGACCAAGAGAAGAGGAGGACAAAAAAAAAAAAACCTGTTCTCACATATGATTTTTTTCGTATGTGTTTGAATTGTCTTTATTGTAAAATGGGCTCTTACTTTTCTGGCCAAGAATTCAGCAATAAACCTTGAAGAAGAAAAAGAATGATTGCAATTAATTGACAGAACTTTATAGTTTTATCAACAAAGTAAAAGGTTTGTGAAGCAAACACTTCATCAATCAGGTGTGCATCTCCTGCATGAGTATTTGCAATATAAAGTCAATCATAATACAAAGAAATTTACATATCGAGGCATGTAAATACAAAGCCTGTTTGCACTGTGTTGGTGGAGACACAAGAGCAGTGCTGACGCACTGAGAGAGACCTAATGAGCTCCCACAGGATCGGCTCTTACCTACATCACATTGCTTCCATCACGACTCACTTTATAATCTGTGACAGAACTGTTGTGATCTGTAATTTATCAGCTATCTGTAACATATTTTACTAGCTTTGTGCCTCTAAACTGCCTCTTGTATAATACACCCTGAATCAATTCGGTGTAAGTAAAGTTATTACTCCAAAGAATTTCCCCTCCCTGAAAATGTCTTCAATAATCTGCATGACTGTTTTGTAAATGCTACGAATCCATTTTTGAAAGGGGACACATAAGCCTTTATCTTGTGTAACAATTTGGTTCTCATGATGTAAGAATCAGATTATACCCACCGATTGGTTTCCTCTTGAGACTCCTGAGTGGTCTCTTTGTAATGTTTCACAGAGTTGTTCCTGTCCATACACACCTTACCCACCAAGGCACGCTGTCCGAAGTCATCTGCAAGAAAAACACACATGATGGATCTCACACCAGATTTTTAAGCAATTTGCAGCATAGTTAGATTAGTAATGGCACATTCTGCACTTGAACACACGACACGGCAGTGACAACATGACGAAACAACGTTAAAAATTTTCTATGTACACCATCCAATACTAAATTTGCAGTGTTTCTCTAGACACATTTACTGTAGGCATTTAGATACCTGCAGTTACACTCATCTGACAAGTATGTATAAAGAACATCCATGCACTTAAAAAGCTTTCACTCAAACTGTGTTATCTTACTTCCATTAGAAAAATTCACACTGAGTCACTAGAAAGAAATCATAATTGTCAATCTGTAATTATTTATGTCTTTCCAAGTCCTCTGATAAAATATGAATATAATCACATTCCCTGATGAACAACAGTTTGACTTACAGTGAAACTCGACCAATGGGAAAAAAAGATTGAAATGATAGTGATACAAATCAATACTGAGCTTCATGTATATAAAACTAAGCAAAAAGTGGCAGCAGATAAGATAGATAATTATATAAACAAACCAAATAAAGTCTGAAGGTAGAAAGTAACAGGAGGAACAAGACCAGAGTTATAACAGAAACCACGCAGCAGAGAGTTCAGAGTTCTCTCTGTCTGACAAAAGGGAGTTAATGTACACTACCAGTCAAAAGTTTGGACACAATTTCCCAAAGTGTGTCCAAACTTTTGACTGATAGAGTATAGTGTTATGGTTAAGGGCAGGAAGAATTTCCTGTATCCATTGTTACAACAGTGAATTTGTAACAGACTGTTGGAGAAGGTTCTCTGTTGTCTATCCAGTTAGTTAGCAGGGCTGTGGACAGGACCCTCTCTACCACACGCTGGAAAATTAATAAAAATGAAAAAAGCTAGTAAAAGCTATTAAATTCAACACACATAAGAAGAAGTGAAGCATGATCTGGAAGGGCTCAAACATCCATAGACACACAGACACAATTATGTTGAATAACAAGTCTTTCAAAACAGGACAAAGGTAAGAGGTTAATGAACCTGATTGCACCTGATGAATATGGAAAGCTCCTAGTCTGTCTGTGGGTGTGTGTGTGTGGGTATGTACAGTATGTGTGTGCGTGCGTGCGTGCGTGTGTTCACTAGTGCATTACATGACCCAAGGTGGAAAACACAAAGCCTAAAGGTGAAGGCGTTGAGTGTTTTTGTCTTTCTAAAAATCTGCTTAACTCAATTTCTCAGTAGCTTAATCTGGAAGGTTCAGGGTTTTCATGGACTTCCTCAATATACGCTACCAGTCAAAAGTTTGGACACACTTTCCCATTCAAATGAATGGGAAAGTGTGTCCAACCTTTGTCTACACACACATAGACACTACACATAGACCTACTATGACATTTTGAGGCTCTGGTTATAATGATACAACTTGAAAAAGACTAATTTATCATTAGTAAAAGAGGCTTTTAAACTATGGGCTAACATTTTAACATATCATGACTGATCCCAAATAGATCTGACTGAAATGGTCTCCCAACTTGACACACTTTCGTCTAATTTATTGATTGAAAACACTGATGAGGAACAGTAGCTAAAATTTACAATGATTTAGGTCATACTCTGTGTGTGTATGTGTGTTTGTGTATTTTTGTGAGTGTTGGGAATCTTACTTGCAATCTGGCCCAAGAGGAGAGAGGCATCTGTGTGAATGGTAGCAAAGTAACATGCAGTTGTTGTTCCATTTCTCAGGGTCCTTTTCTGTACAGAAAAGAGATCATATTACAGGATTAACCCCCTCACCATATTGTTAAGAAACCTTTCAACCCTGCTCAAATATAAGGTTATGACTCAGGGATTCCACTTTGTCTATTTGCCCAAGGGCAAACTGAGCAGAATTAAGTAATGATTTATATAACAAACAAAAAAACTAAACAGCATGCAGAATAATTTGATGCTTGAGGGAAACTTATAACATAATGCCAGCAAACTCACCACTAACTGAGTATAAACTGTTTTGGCAAATTCCAGATCACTGAAGCCAGACTCTACAGGAAAGGTGTAGGTATTGAGCCACTGCAGTAAGGGCATGTCCAGGGCTGTACCAGCATAACTGTACTGGGAAGCATGAATGTGGGTATCAACCATCCCTGGCATGAAGAACTCACTGTAGGGCAGAAAGCATCAAAGGTGTTTTTTATTTATAGTTTTGACAACCTATGTGATACAGGACCTTATAAAACAATGTGTCATTCTCGTGGTTTACTTTCTAGCATTGAATGTGGCATGAGTTAATTGATTGATATTCAAATGGTACTTACTGTTCTTTCAGTTCAGTGACTTCAGATGGACCGAAACCAAAGGTCTGAAAAAGCTGGTACAGATCCTGACCTGTTCCAATGAAAGCTATCTGAAGGCAGAAGAGAAATCAGTCAAGAGTTACTGAAATCAAACATGGTTAAAGTGTTATACTCTGACTAAGCTGTGAGTGCTGGTAACATCGTACACGCCTGATTCTACTTGTTAGTGAATTGTGCAGAGGATTAAATTTTCATTATATCATCAGCAACTTCTGTAGGAAAACAAATGTATTTCTTATGTAATCCTGTGAACAGCATCTTATTTGTGTCTCTTTTTGTGTCCACTGATTGATAAGCAGCCGATCATTTCCCCAATGTCCATTTACCCCTTTCCCTTCTTTTTAATACAGAGCATTGAGCATTTTTTACATTTTTTTTTTAACTTTTATTTATAGGAATAGCCATTTTGTCTATTTTAAGAAGCTTCTACAAACTGTAAGCTTAGTTTGGCCCAAATTTGATAAGTTTCTTTGCAACAGCTCACTTGAGAGGACACTTAAAAAACAGACGTCCGCCCAATGTGTATTAATGGTAAACAAAAATAATAGTCGTGGTCTATTACTTTAACCCCCCCCCCCCCTTTTTTTTTTGCCACACTTGGTAACCAATTTATAAAAGCTAATAAACCAGGAAGCTCAAACCAAACCAGTTGATCGGTTGATTCGTATTATATAAAGAGTATTATCTACAGCTATGAAGTGAAATTACTTTTGTCAAAGCTGTAACGCTCTGTACCCTGTAACGACTGACAAGTAACAGAGAGAAAAAAAAAAACAAATGGTCTAGCTGGCGGTTATTTAAGAACAACAACAACAACAACAACAACAATAATAAAAGTCACAGCGGAAACGACATGGCCAACGAAAGAGCAGACAGAAGAATTGGACAAGCAAGATGTGATGAAATATTGATTGTTTGGCTGTTGCATAGCAACAGCAACATTTATTAAAAAATTAAAAGATATATGAATGGGGGAAAAAACCAAGCGTGTGTGTTGCTTTAATTTTTTTATTATATTATTTAATTTCTTTATTTATTTTTGTCACACACCGTAACCGTTTTATAAAGCAATAGCTAGCCTCAGTCCGTGAAACAGACTATTATAGGGCAGATGAGAGCTGTCGTTTGGTCTGAAGCGAAAGCGCCTGAGTGAGCTACTGCTTAATCGTCGTACGGCTGTCCACTTTAAGGCGATAATCGCGTACTAACGCAATCTCATTTAAAGGCAACAAATAATAATAATAATGATAATAATAATAATAATAATAATAATAGTAGCAATAACTGTGCTGTTAATACACGCTCTGTTTGACACTGCACATCACCTGATTCATGGTTCAGCTGTGCGCGGTGTCACAGAGCCTTGTGTATTTGAACTTGGAAGCAGACCGGCCTAATGGGAGCAGTACCAGGAGTACTGCCAGGAATATAACGAGAAATATAATGATAGATAGATAAGTTTGAAAAGTGCATCTTGGACAAATGGAACTTTGTTTATCAAGTTGTTGTTATCAGTCCACTTAATTTCCCTTCATTCCCAAACAATCTTAAGATAACTTGACAAGGAAAATATAAAGGCATACTAATAATTCTCATTCACTTACAACTACACACATCAGCAGAATCATTCAATCTAAAGTTAGTTTGACAAAACTAGTAACTAACTAGTAAAATCACCATACAACTAGGGTTGAGCCCATGCTTTTTTTTTCTTTCTTTATTCTTAACTCTGAATTATATCTAAAAGCAAATGCTCCCAACTTCCTCCGAAAGCGTCTTTGTGTGTTTTTATACAAACCTTGCCCTGTGAGTCAACTCCCAGGAGCCCATCTTCCAGGACCTCCACCGCCTTCTTCTGCGTTGAATGGATAAATGTTCCCCTGTAGACGCGTGAGATTGCGGCGGTGGCTCTCTGACAGCTTGCCATCGCTTCACCTGACCGGCCGGCGGAGAGACGACAAGTGGCGGCGGAGTGCAGGCGTTTGTGCTCTTTGGATTCTCAGGTCACCAGGACACACTACTCCACCTCACCCAGCCAATGGGGAGAAAGAGTGTGTCACGGTTTGATATCCACCAGCTCACGGAGACACCTCCAGTTTCATATTCACTTTACAGCTGTCGCAAAGCAGCAGCAGACAGCAAATCAGTGGATATCCGATTTGTTCAACTAAAGTTTAAAAAAACTTTAAAGCTTTATCAAATTCATAGTATAATATGTATTTGTCATTTGTTACATATTATTTTCAGGAGTATGAAGTCCTCAGACACCAGGTCCAACACATTACACCCCACCCACCACCACCTCTGACACTTTGGCTTGGGGCACCGGAGACTGTGATCGCTCCCAGCCTGTTTAGTATACCTCTCATTTACATCAAAACTTTTGAGCTCTGACATATGCAGAAATATTCGAATGATACTGAGTACAGGAACCACGTTGAGAACTTCACAAGGTGGTTTAGGTCAAACCATCTGCAGCTGACAATCAAATACATGGGGCTGCAGCTGGACAACAGGCTGGACTGGACACCAGACATCAACAGTGCACAGGAAGGAGCAGGACAGTCCGTACTTTCTAAGGAGGATGGAGTCCTTCAACATCCACAACAAACTATGTCACTTGTCTTCTAATCTGTGGTGTGCTGGGGAGGAAGCAGCAAGACACTGGGGGCTATACACCTGGACAGACAGGTGAGGAGGCCTTGGTCTGTAGTGGGCACGGCGATGGACTCAGTGGTGACTGTGGCATAGAGAAGGATCCTGGACAAAATCCTTTCCATCCTGGACTACCCCGTGCACAGCACATTCACCAAGCAGAGGAGTTTAGCAGTGGAAGACTGCTGTCCCACTCCTGCTCCACTAAGAGCCATTAGTCAGTCCCCTCAGGCATCATAAGTATCGGTTGTTGTAATCTTGGAAATTAAAAACATTAGTTAGTTTGTCAGAAATGTGTCCTTGTCTGGTCCAGAATAGGTTCAGGTTTGGAGATCCATGAGTTAATTGGTGTACACCACATTATTTATTTTTCCTGCAGGTTCCTGCAGGCTTAATGCTGCCCAAAATTACATGATCATTAGCATGTAATTTTGGGCAGCATTAAGTCAACATCAACAACATCACACACTGTCATCCACAGCCTCTTCACACTTATTGCTTTAGTACAGACTGACTTGGAGTCATTGCAGTTTGCTTTAATAGGTTGTAATGTTCTCATATTTTCATAATAACAAAGTAATGATTAAGTGGATATCACAAATAATGTAGTAAAATTGGAGAATTAATAGAGAAAATGCCCAGACAATGTAAGTGAGTGTAAGTGTAATATTTTTAAATATAATTTTATAATATTTATCTTTCTAATATTTAGGTCTGATTGTGATAATTGAATAATTATTGAGTAAAAACATCTTAGTAGAGCAGGGCAGTAATAATATAGCAGAACGGTGATTAAAAAGAAAAGATCAGTTTACAGTGTCGTGGCATAAAATGCTTTTTTTTTTTTAAGCAATATAACCTTTGGTGACCTGAACTAGCATTAGTTTCGCTATTTATCAACCATGCCATACAGAGTAGCACGTGACAGAAATAAAACACACGTAGGGTGTGGGTGATTAATTGTTCTATGACACGTATGAGCTAAATTTGGCTTTCTTGTTATGCTTGTTATAGCGAAGAGTAGTCTAGCAGCTCTGGCTCTCAAGAGGATTAACCCCATGAGGAACTAAAACATGAAATAATGTCACATTATTTCAAATGAATGACCCCCACATGACAAGTGACAAATGCACTGCTTTCATGTAAGTAGAGGTTATCCGGTCACAAAATGAGAATGTGTATAAAGCAGCTGAAAATAATTACGCCTAATATTCAAAAATGTTTTTCTAATGTAGCCGCAAGGGGGTACAAGCCAGTGCCTTATTGTGCCGGTCCCAAGCCCGGATAAATACAGAGGGTTGTGTCAGGAAGGGCATCCGACGTAAAACTTTTGCCAAATCAAACATGCGAATCGAATCAATGACTTCCATACCGGATCGGTCGAGGCCCGGGTTAACAACGACCGCCATCGGTGCTGTTCACGTACAGGGTACCGGTGGAAATTGGACTACTGTTCGTCGAAGAAGTCGAAGAAGGAGAGGAGGAAGGTGTGTTCGTAGGAAGAGAGAGAAAAGGAACGCCAAGAGTCTAGGACTGAGAGTAGGGACTTTGAATGTTGGAACTATGACAGGGAAAGGTAGAGAGTTGGTTGACATGATGCAGAGGAGGAAGGTAGACATACTGTGTGTCCAGGAGACCAGGTGGAAAGGTAGCAAGGCTAGAAGTGTAGGAGCAGGGTTCAAGTTATTCTATCATGGTGTAGATAGGAAGAGAAATGGAGTAGGAGTCATCTTGAAGGAGGAGTTTGTTAGAAATGTCCTGGAGGTTAAAAGAGTATCAGATAGAGTAATGAGTCTGAAGCTAGAAATCGAAGGTGTAATGTTCAATGTTGTTAGTGGGTATGCTCCACAGGTAGGATGTGAGCTGGAGGAGAAGGAGAAATTCTGGTTGGACCTTGATGAAGTGATGCAGAGCATCCCTAGAAGTGAGAGAGTTGTCATTGGTGCAGACTTCAATGGACACGTTGGTGCAGGAAACAGAGATGATGAGGAGGTGATGGGCAGGTTTGGTATCCAGGAGAGGAACGCAGAAGGACAGATGGTGGTTGACTTTGCAAAAAGGATGGAAATGGCTGTAGTGAATACTTTCTTCCAGAAGAGGCAGGAACATAGGGTGATTTATAAGAGTGTAGGTAGGAGTACACAGGTAGACTACATCTTGTGTAGACGGTGTAATCTGAAGGAGATCAGTGACTGCAAAGTAGTGGTAGGTGAGAGTGTAGCCAGACAGCATAGGATGGTGGTGTGTAGGATGACTCTGTTGGTGAGTAAGATGAAGAGGGCAAAGACAGAGCAGAGGACTAAATGGTGGAAGCTGAAAAAGGAAGAGTGTTGTATGATTTTTAGGAAGGAGTTGAGACAGGCTCTGGATGGCCAGGAAGTGCTTCCAGTTGACTGGACAACTACAGCTAATGTGATCAGGGAGACAGGTGGGAGAGTATTTGGTGTGTCATCTGGAAGGAAAGTGGATAAGGAGACTTGGTGGTGGAATGAGGAGGTGCAGGAGTGTATTCAGAGAAAGAGGTTAGCTAAGAAGAAGTGGGACACTGAGAGGACTGAAGAGAGTAGACAGGAGTACAGGGAGATGCAGCGTAAGGTGAAAGTAGAGGTGGCAAAGGCCAAACAAAGGGCTTACGATGACTTGTATGCTAGGTTGGACAGTAAGGAGGGAGAGACTGATCTATACAGGTTGGCAAGGCAGAGAGACAGAGATGGGAAGGACGTGCAGGCCGTTAGGGTGATTAAGGATAGAGATGAAAGTGTACTGACAGATGCCAATAGTGTGATGGGAAGATGGAAAGAGTACTTTGAAGAACTAATGAATGAGGAAAATGAGAGAGAACGAAGAGTAGAAGAGGTGACTGTTGTGGACCAGGAAGTAGCAAAGATTAGTGAGGATGAAGTGAGGAGGGCACTGAAGAGGATGAAGAGTGGAAAAGCACTCGGTCCTGATGATATACCTGTGGAGGTCTGGAAGTGTCTAGGAGAGGTAGCAGTAGAGTTTCTGACTGGGTTGTTCAACAGGATCTTAGATAGTGAGAAGATGCCTGAGGAATGGAGGAGAAGTGTGCTGGTGCCCATTTTTAAGAACAAGGGAGATGTACAGAGTTGTAGCAACTACAGAGGAATAAAGCTGATGAGCCATACAATGAAGTTATGGGAAAGAGTAGTTGAAGCTAGACTAAGGGCAGAAGTGAGCATTTGTGAGCAGCAGTATGGTTTCATGCCAAAAAAGAGTACTACAGATGCAGTATTTGCTTTGAGGATGTTGATAGAGAAGTACAGAGAAGGTCAGAGGGAGCTGCATTGTATCTTTGTAGATCTGGAGAAAGCTTATGACAGGGTGCCCAGAGAGGAACTGTGGTATTGTATGAGGAAGTCTGGAGTGGCAGAGAAGTATGTTAGAGCGGTGCAGGACATGTATGAGGACTGTAAGACAGTGGTGAGGTGTGCTGTAGGTGTGACAGAGGAGTTCAAGGTGGAGGTGGGACTGCATCAGGGATCAGCTCTGAGCCCCTTCTTGTTTGCTATGGTGATGGACAGGCTGACAGACGAGGTTAGACAGGAATCTCCATGGACTATGATGTTTGCAGATGACATTGTGATCTGTAGTGAGAGCAGGGAACAGGTGGAGGAGAAGCTAGAGTGGTGGAGGTTTGCCCTGGAAAGGAGAGGAATGAAGGTTAGCCGTAGTAAGACGGAGTATATGTGTGTGAATGAGAGGGACCCAAGTGGAAGAGTGAGGTTACAGGGAGAAGAGATAAAGAAGGTGCAAGATTTTAAGTACTTAGGGTCAACAGTCCAGAGCAATGGAGAGTGTGGAAAAGAGGTGAAGAAGCGTGTGCAGGCAGGCTGGAACGGGTGGAGAAAAGTGTCAGGTGTGATGTGTGATAGGAGAGTTTCAGCTAAGATGAAAGGAAAGGTGTACAAAACTGTGGTGAGACCAGCGATGTTGTTTGGTCTAGAGACAGTGTCACTGAGGAAAAGACAGGAGGCAGAGCTGGAGGTAGCAGAGATGAAGATGCTGAGGTTCTCTTTGGGAGTGACCAGGTTGGATAGGGTCAGGAATGAGTACATCAGAGGGACAGCACATGTTAGAGGTTTTGGAGATAAAGTCAGAGAGGCCAGACTGAGATGGTTCGGACATGTCCAGAGGAGAGATAGTGAATATATTGGTAGAAGGATGCTGAGTTTTGAACTGCCAGGCAGGAGGCCTAGAGGAAGACCTAAGAGGAGGTTTATAGATGTAGTGAAAGAGGACATGAAGGTGGTTGGCGTGAGAGAAGAGGATGCAGAAGACAGGCTTAGATGGAGGCAACTGATTCGCTGTGGCGACCCCTGAAGGGAAAAGCCGAAAGGAGAAGAAGAAGAAGATTCAAAAATGTTTTTCTGCCATACAGGTTTGGTGAGAGATTATATTGACTTTACAGCCTACAGTACATTCTGTCAGGCAGGTTGTTGTAGACTCCACCTACTGCTAATAGTTATGTTTTGACTATCGTGTCATACCTGTAGAGTTTAACAGTAACACTGATGACCTCAAAGACTGGATTATTAACAATGGGGTTGATAACACTGCTGTCAAGGCTGTTGGTCGTCCTCATCATTTCTGTGTTTCCTTTAATGTGCTAGTTTCTCCTGCCACACAAACAAAATTTGTTTTTATAAAAAAATAAATATACTATGTCTTTTTATAGAAATCATATTCCATTAATTTGTTCTTTGACAATTTTGACTGTGTAATGATGAATTTCAATAAACCGGAAAAGGTAAAAAATGTTTCTTACAAAACAGGCCGCTTAAAAGAAATGGCTGGGCTGTACTGAGTGAGATTAATTTAGATATAGGGAAAGTCACACATGCAGTTATCTCCAGCAAAGGGGACCACCATAAGCACTTCAGCTAGTCTACGAATAACCCAGTAATAGGGAGTCAATAGGGGGTCATTTGTAATCTTCCAGAGAAAACCAATCAGGGCTCCATGGTCTGGAAAGAAGCAAGCAAACAAGGTCAAGGTGTTTTAATTTACTATGCTGCAGGCAGACAGAATTAACCCTGCACTGAAACTTTCCTACCTACCTTTGATTGATTGATTTGTCTGATGCACTTGAATTTCCCTCCTAACAGCTTGTTACTGCACTATAACTTCACTTCTTTTCCACTATTACCTTTGTCAATTTGCACTGTCTATTTTATGTATTTATTTTTCTTTATTTTATTCTCATACTTGATTTCATTGTCTTTATTGCTTGTTTCCCTCATGTTGTTTAAAAACATTCCTTTGCCTGTGTAAAGCACATGGAACTGACTTTATATCTGCTTGTAGTGCTGCTAATATGAATAAAACCCCAATAAAGCAGCAAGCGCGCTTAATGATTTTAAACCTGTAGCTCCCACATCTCTAGCTATGAAAACTTTTGGGAAAATCATTAAGGTGTTAACAGAGATAGTCCAAGTTGACTTGGTGATGCTCTTAGCACCCTGTTGTGTGTCTGGTCTCTGTTGACTTTTCTTGAGCATCCAATTTTGTCCAGCTCCACATTTTGGCACATAGGCTGAAGGATGATTTTGATATCAATTTTGATTTGACTTGCTGGCACATTGATTTCCTTACCAACAAGCCTCAGTGTGTTAAAGTGAATGGCATTTTATCTGACACTTTAGTGCCTTCTACAGGATCACCACAGAGGTGCATTCTTTCACCATTTTTGTTTGTCTTGTACACAATAATTGTCAGAGTTGACGTGAGAAGCATCACTTAGTTAAATTCACTGATGACACAGCTGTGGTGTCGTGCTAATGCAATCCAGTGAATGACCATCGTTAGGAGTTATGTTAGCCCACTGGAGTCATGACTCCTAACGACAGTCATTCACTGGAGGTCTCACAGGTCTAACAAAGGTCAGTGAAACTCCGCTAATGGGCTATTGTCACAAGGAGCTTTGTGAACACCCCCACAGAGGTTAAATACATGGGTCCAAATCCACTGTCTTGTCAGACTAGTGAGGACTAGTCAGACCGATACGTTGAGAACTGATGAAGCCCCTTGGATAAGAGGTGAAATGTCTTCTTAGAAAAATCTAAATCCAGTTGCTTTCGATTAAATTTGTTGCCCAGATATGACTATGACCTGGATGAATGAGAATATACACAGACATCAGTCCAAATATTTTTCATACTGATATAGAAAACAAGTTGTCTTTTAATGTTCATGTGGACGCTGAATTATAACATCTAAGCCGTAAGAGTTCATTTTCATCAGCTAATTTGAGTGAGGTCACATCACAGACTTTGTACTGTTCAGTGAATAAAAACTTGATTGGACTTTTCAGAAAAAAGTCCATCATTAAGTCCTTGATGATACAGAAACAATCTAACTGGCTTTAGTCTTTAAGATTAACTCTGGACACATCTGGGATTGCAGCAGACTTGGTCTGTGTTTTCCTTGAATCTGAGTCATTGTCAAAGTCTTCATCATCATCATCTTCATCATCACCAAAGTCATCATCTTCATCAAAATCATCATCATCATCATCCAAGTCCTTTCCCCCACATCCTTTCTTTCTTTGTTCAGCATCTTCCTTTAGCTCGTTCTTGTCTGGATGTGAGTTTACTCTACATCAAAGATAAAACAAAAATTAGGCGGCACCAAAAGCAATTTTTAAAGAGACTCTTGCAATCAAAATCAATGTCCACAAGATGGGAGTATTGCAGCTGAATTTAATGTCATTGCTTGATGAATAATATTATAATAATATAATGATTAACATGAAGGTTAATTTTATCCAGGTTCCAGATGAAGAACACGTTTCAGGCCATATTTCATACATTGTTCCCCTCATATTCCTGGGCCTCACTCACAGTCTAAAAGTTCAGGTCAGAAAAACTTTCAAATAGTTAAATAGTGGTTTACTATTTAGATTCTATTATAGGGGTTATCCAGTCTTAATGGAACCATTACTATCCTTTGCAGGAAATGTAGCCAAGGTCTTACAGATGAAGGAAAGGAAATATGGAAGGAAAGCAAAAACCTTCAAATTTAGTTTCTGTGGAGGACTAATTTATGTTTGGCACATGACAGGCCACATAAAATATTATTTTGGTAGGCGCTTCTTACAACAAAGGTTCTGGCATTTTTGTGCATGAATGTTTACATGGCAGTTTAGCCATATTTTGAGTCAGGTGTGTGGTAGAAGGTTACAACTAATGCCTGCCTAATGTATCCCACCTGCTGACAAGAGAGATTATTCAGTTCAACCTGCTGGGGGTCATAATGTTACAGCTGACACAATTTTTAACCAATGCAAGACGTGACATCTTAATTTTCTATTTAGTGCCAGAAAAACTGAAATAAGATTGAGATGGATTTTCTCAACAGTGAGCAGGCATACTTCACACATTTGTGTAACGTGAAAATGCACACTGCCTTTATAGTCATTTATCATTTGTATGCATCTACAGACACATGCACCCACACACAAACTCATAGTACAATAACACTCACGGAATAACAATGTCCTCTTTCTTTCCACACTTGCAGCATATCTCTAGTTGGAGAGAACAGGGCTTACAAATGATGTGATATGCATCCTTCACGGCCTTTTGAGAACATTTGACACTGAGAAAAGACAACAATACACACGTCATCCATTTACAAATTGGCAACGACTAGGCCAAACTTTATTAAAGTGATGTATGTAATGTGCAACATGCACATTCCTACACTAGACTGACAGATTAATCAATCCAGTCTGATTTAAATGTTCAGTTGGCACTTTTTAATCAAAGCTTGATTGTGTGTCAAACATGTTGGGAGCTCAGTTGTCTAATGTGATCTGACTGATCATTTCATAATGATAAAAGCTGATCGAATCCAATGACAACAAGCCAATGAAGTGATTCATTGGGTTGCTGTGTCAGTACAGACCTTTACCTGCCTGCTGTAAAAGAAGAACTCAGTTCAGATCTATGAGCAGACGTGGGCAGTTTTTGAAACAATTCAAATACTTTACTGTATTAGGCTAATGTTGTAGTGCCCAATTACACTTACCATTTTTTGGGTTGTGTCAGTGGTTTGTATTTGTTGTATTTGACTTTCCACTCAAGAACATCCTTGCAGTGTTGACAGAGCCCATCGTGGATCTTCGAATTTGCCTTCTACAATCAGGATCGCATTAACAGACACGTGTATTTTGTCAAAGGGAAAGCATTCTCGTTTACAGTAATTACATGTCTAAAAGTCCCATTGCTGGAGTAAATCATCTTGATGTTCACACACCTTGACTTGTGCAGTCGCTCCGTACTTGTCGTTTTTGTAGGCAGTGCTGTTTTGATGCTTCTGGCCTCGAGACCGACATAGGTTTCCTTTCTGAGAACTCATCGTATTTCCCAGTTTTCAGCTACACATGTTAAGAAAATCTACGGGTCCAGCAGGCATGCCATCGAGCGCACTGACCCGGAAGAAGTAAAAGCGCATCATGAAACGTCATAGAGGGGAAAGCGTTAACAATATCTTGCAACATATTATAAAAACGATTGCGGCAAAAATCTAAGCAATCAGTTGACTTGGATACAAAAGAAAGCAAACAAAAACACAAACGGACCATGTTTTAAATTTTTTAAACAACCTTCAAAAGTGGGTCTGGTGTAGTGACGTTACATACAAGACAACCCTCGCTCGGTTCTGATTGGACTGTGCTTCAGAATAGCGATCTACTGGCTCTCGTAGACGTCAATCAACACACAGGCCACCACTCCTTAGCGTCGATGGGACACGCCCATAAATATCCCCATTGGTGAAGCTGCGTCCTTGTCCTCTTTGCAATTGGTCCGCGAAGCTGTCAATCAGCACCTCTCCCTACGAGCCAACATACAAGCAGAGAGAGCCGTAGGTGAAAGGCTGATGTCTGGGAGGCGACTGAAACCACTGAACTGCCACTGCGGACCCGTGAGGAGAATTTACTTCATTTTTGGCCTTTTTCCACTTTACTCATGTCGCTGTTGAGCCGCGTAGACTTGTACCTTTTGAATGAACCGACCTCGTTATCATTCAGGATCACATTGTGAGAAAACCGAGCGGAGGAGGAAAAAAAGAGGCGGCAGTTTGGGAAGGTGTCTGGACCGGAGGACGACAAGCGACCAGTTAATAGTAACTCACAGACGGCCGTCCACACTCAGACGGACACGGAGCAGGGGATAATCTGGACCAGGACAGTCCTGTCAACCACCTGGCGTTCAGGACGAGATAAGTTTGTGTTGGTGCGAAGATAACACCTGACTGCGGCGACGTTGGCAAACACTGTCACATCAATATAGAAATAAAAAACCCAAAGTAGACTCCAGGCGACATCCAGGTAATGTGATGGTTTCACACACTCTAGCATGTGTAGTGTTTTGGGGCTAATTGGCTCATCACTCTGGGTAATAAATTGTCTGGTGGCTCGAAATGCTTGAATTTCCTGTCATCTCTCTGGACACATTTCTGCTTTCACCACCATTTTACAGTAAATCACAAACCGGGCTCCATCCTGAATCAGTGGCTGAGGGATTATGGACTATTTTGGGTACTACGGGAAGTAAAATATGGTCCACTATGTAGCTTCTTAGGCAGGTGACAGCATCTTGCAGAGGTAGCCTTCATTACAAGCGGCTGTAAAAAGTAGTTATTAAACCAACTCTGGAACAGGATGGATGGCACGGATCATTAAGATGAAACGAAGTCGTCTTTGTGTAATTAAATTGGCACAAGTTCAGATCCTTGTTAGTTTTCTTGTTGAGCTACATCATGAAGATAAAAAGAGCCTAAATTCAGCAACACCCCCCTTTGGATAAAAAATTAAGGTGAATGATAACCAAAGATTAAATGGAGATACTGTCTCTAATAGTTAGAATGAACAATTGTATGAAAATGAAAACTTCAAATCTGCTGAAGGTCATTTAAAAACCATACAAAGCAAGAATTGATGGTTTACAAGAGACCCTTGGGAAATCTGTAGCTCCTTCAAATTTGCCTATGAATGAGATGGGGACAGACAACAACTGCTGCTTGAAGCCTTCTTCTCACATAGCTTTTAGTAGTTCACAAATTAAAAAAAAAATGGGAGGAAAGAAACCCTCATATGAAACATTGGATTGCGTTTGCCAGAAGCCATGTAGGAAACTAAAAGTGGAGGGAGGCTACGAAGTCTGAGAACAGTTTACTGGCTCCCTGCCTTTGGTATAAGATGGATATTACACATCAGCAGAATTGCAGCATTCACTTTTAAGTTGTGGTGGCTGCGTTATACTGTGGGATACCTTTCTGCAGCGGGACCTGGTAAGATTATAGAAGCTAAAATTTGTCTCCAGGACTTGAAATTAGGTTAACTCCTCCAGACGGAGCTATATGAGGTTTGTCTGTAAAAGAAGAGAGAGAAATGCTTTACATCATATTCAGACTTAAGGTTATGAAAAGCTGCAACGGCAGGGTGTAATGTCCTCTTCATAACTTTATGGGAAATACATTTTCCTGCACTGTCTGACATTATGAATCTTTCAAGGAGGCACGTTATCACTCCCCCTAAGAAAAATCTGAAAATGACTTTCAGAATTGTACTATGCATTTCTGGATATATTGTGATCTTGACAAATGTGCTTCAGTATCACCTAACCAAGCTCTGCTGCCCACTCCAATTCAGAGTTACCTGAAATATTAAGATTTTTATTATATCTTAATATTAGGGCTGTCAAATGATTAAAAATTTAATCTGATTAATCCCAGGGCAGTTGTGGATTAATGACGATCAATCACCATTCCTAAATATGATTTAGGCTGTATTAACAATGTAAAGCAGTTCTCACAAATGTCTCTTGATTGAGAATCAAAGAAAATGACTATGTAATTGCCTTTTTAGATTTATTTCATATCAAAAGAAGTGTAAAAGGTCTAAGGGAACAAAAATTTAAAGAGCTAAAAAGGCAGTGATTAATGTTTTAACGCTGCCAGCCCTACTTTGTGTCCTTTATTTTAAGTATGTTGAGTAGTTAACATGTAAGGTACACATTTAAAACAAACAATATGAGTTTGAATAGCTGTCATGCACTGATACTTCCAATGTCAGTTACAGCAGGTAGTACCTGAAGAACCAGCCGATTACTCGAGGAAGTTAAATGTGGACTAGATGTAATATATCATGATGATTTACCAACAAATGATTCATAGATGTGCAGACCTCAATGCTTTTTGCTCCTTACTGAGAGAAGGCAGACCAAGTATATCATAGAAGATGTAGTGGTGAGGGTTGTGACTATAACCAGTAATAAGCCTTAGGAAGACTCCAGGGGTCCAAATGTTGAGGTACTGGCAAGTCCAAGATATGTCATTTTCCGGAAGTAGCCTCAGGTAAAAGTCCTGGTGCAGGATGGAGTAAAAGGCCTTTCAAGTCAATATGTCTGAGTGGTTGTGGAGCCTCAAGGCAGACCACAAACACTCAATCAGGGTCAGCACTTTTTTTTACATAATCCTTACTGAAAGGAGCCTTGCTACTGCAAAGGACCGTGTGTACTGAGAGCATAAAAAACAATGACAGCAGCCTGATTTTTATCCCAGCGTCCTGGAAACTCTCAGCTTTTCTACTTAACCAAAACAAGTATTTTGTGGAGAGCATCATAACAGTCGTATGGCATGAGTTTACTCTTGTGTTGTTTTCTTTGTGCTCAATCTGCAGGGAATGCAGTGACGCATTGGCGTTTCAGCTAAAGTGCTCTTGTTTTTATGAAATAATGCTTTTTCTCTCATTCTCGGTTTTCAAACACTGTTTCTGCAGTTAGTAGCCTAATGATATGTGTGTTTCTGTTTTAACCATTTTTCTCTCTTTGTCACAGTGTGAGGATGAATCACTTATCCCTCAGTGAGCTATGCTGCCTGTTTTGCTGTCCACCGTGCCCAAGTAAGATCGCATCTAAGCTGGCCTTCCTGCCCCCAGAGCCTACCTACAGCCTCATGTGTGATGATAGCGGTAGTCGATGGACGCTGCACCTCTCCGATCGCGCCGACTGGCAGTATTCAGCTCGGGAGAAAGACGCTATCGAGTGTTTCATGACGCGCACCGCAAGAGGGAACCGCATTGCCTGCATGTTTGTCCGCTGCTCACCAAGCGCCCGTTACACGCTATTATTCTCCCATGGAAATGCAGTGGACTTGGGCCAGATGAGTAGCTTCTACATTGGCCTGGGATCGCGGATTAACTGCAATATCTTCTCATATGACTACTCAGGTTATGGGGCCAGTTCTGGGAAACCCTCAGAGAAGAACCTGTATGCTGATGTAGATGCTGCCTGGCAGGCACTCCGGTCAAGGTAAGGCGATATTATGATGGACACAAGGAAGGATCAAGTTATTGATCATTAGTGATGCATGCAATAATATTAAAGTAACACAATACCAAACAAACCCTGTAAGTGTTTTATACAGGAATTAGGAGAATTAACTCCTATGAGCCAGTCACTCAGAACATGCTAATTAGTATAAAGTAAACCCAAAAGGGGATGTGGAGGAGGCATGAGAGGCATTGGATGGTTTTAACTCGCGTACAGGAAATGGTGTCATAAGACAGATCATAAATGGAAGAGGAAGTAGCAAACGACAATGGACACAAAAAGCTAAAATCTTCCCATACAGTGGATGGTAACAGCTCCATTATGAGTGGCTCTTGTAAGTTCTGCTCTGTGTGATGTAAGTCACAAACAAACTCTCTGCTGTGGAAACAGCAAAAAGACAGCCCCTTTAAAAGCAACTCTCTGTTCATGTGACTGTCATGAACAACTTTGTATTGCCAGTGGAGATGATGTGAATTACGATACTGTGGTGAGGAAGTTTTGAAGAGTTTCCAATCAGAGCTTGAACGTGATAAAACCATGGGTAGAGATGATGAGGAATAGAAGTTTTGTTGGGATGACACGATGTTCTTGTAGGTGATAATAAAGAGCGTGGGGTTTTTTTTTTTTTTGTTTGTTTTTTTTTATACTGGTCAGTCATATGTAGGTGTGAGTGGGTAGTTTGCTGCATGTTTTTGCTCAGCGGGCTTTGAATACATCAGTTAACGCCTGCATTTGCCATCTGCTGATTGGTACTATCTATACATTAAATGCATCATTATTGGTTGATAAAAGCTGCCTATTCAGTGCTCCATGTCACTGATATGTGTTGATCTTGGTTTGTAATGACAATGAAATGAACAAAGACCCCAGTACTCCCAATGTTTTTACAGAGCATATGACTTAGAGGAATTAGTATTTCTATTGCAAACTATTAATTTATAGATTTAATTAAATGTATAAACTAAAATCTTACTAAAAAACAAATTTTTGTTTTCTAAATATGTTTTAAACCTCAATCCCTCCCCCCAGAACAGGCCTTTCTCCATTTTAGCAACATGCAGTCTGACAGTCTATCTTAACCCAGTGTCCCTCACTTCCTCCTCATCTAGGTTTGCTCACTGTCTTCCCTGTCTCGTCATCTCCTCCTTATGTCTCTTTGTAACACCATAGACTTTATAACCCATATCTTAGGGGAAGGATTGCCAAAAGAGCCTCTTTGTTGAGGTTCCCCAAACATTCAGTACATCCACATCCTGTATACAGAGCTGAAGCAATTAGTGGAATAATTGATTAGTCGAGCAACAGGAAATTCTTCATGGGCAGCTCTTCTGATCATCTATTATTTGAGAACATTATGGTTGTCATCTCAAATAGTGATATGAAGAAAACCTCTTGGTTTCAGTTGCAGCCCCAAACAGATGCATTCAAGACAGATGCTGTGGCCTATCTGCCACAACCTACTGTCATCAAGAACAGGATGCAGAAGAGTGTTCAGTGTTTATCTGTGAACATGTGTGTATTCCTCCATGCATGTGAGTGAACACAATGTATTTGTGTACTTGTGTTTTTTTTGTTTTTTTTTATGGATTTGGGAAAAGTAAGAATATCTAGTAGGCCAGTGGGTTGTTTTTGTATTTTTATGGCTGCAAGACAGACAAATGAGTGAGAGGAGAGGGGAAACGTTTGCAGGAAAACTAAAAAGACCAGAAGAAAAGAAGCAGCCAAAGTAGCTTAAATTAACTACAAAGAGGAAAAACTTGGCTACTAGTGTGGGGTGCTCCTCCTGGGTCAATGCTGTTGTGGGTGTATGTTCTTTCTGTGGTAAATGAAAGCTGTTGGCACTGCAGACATTTCAAAGTGCTAATGGGTAACACTGGTAAAGCAGCTGGCAATAAAATGCTAATTTTTCTTACTTTTGCTATCTGTCAGCATTTCTTTTACTTATTACACCATTTACCACTTCATAAAATATACTGTATTAAGGGGTTTCTTTAAAAAAGGACATTTTTTAAATAAGAAAGCTGGCAAGTTAAACAGGAAACCCTTATTCATAAAGGTTCTGCATGCACAAAATGCCCTGCTGCTGTCAAGAAGAACTTGCTTTTCATGAAGTCAGATGTTGTGTGGATGTGTGTGTCTATTCAGAACCAAATAGAAATACACTCCTTTTAATATTGAAACTAGTCAATGGGGTTTTCAATTCAGCATGCCTTGTTCCCAGGAATGTCACACAAAGTTTTACCAAAGGTTTAGTTACAACACCAATGTGAAAGTAAAAGAAAGGCGGTAAACATGCCATAGGTACAAGAAAGAAAGGCCTCCTGCGCGGTCTGAAACTTTGAGGCACTTTTTTCTTTGCACAAAACAGACTACTTGAAGGGAGAACATAGTATAGACAGCTCTTGTTTTGTTCCTCATCATGCTTTTGTTTTGGTTTTGTCTTCCATTTTATTCTTCTTTTCCAGATTACTATTTCTTAGATTAATAGTCAAGGAATCTCCTGCTCCCACACAGTTGTGACCACCTTGCATGAATTTGCTTTGATTTGCTTTTACCTAAACTTTACCTATTTGGAATACAGCAAAACAGATGCTTTATCAAATTATGATTGGTGTTTTAAGTCCAGAGCATGAAACGGTGACTCTAGAAGCTCAGTCACATAGATATAGATGTTTGGATGTCAGTTTCCTTGTGGTGATCCATCTTCCCTCTCTCCTCTCCACACTGTGTGGTCCGGGCTCTATTAGTTGGAGCTGCGTGACATTATTTATTTTACCACTAACTGACCATTTCTGTTGTACCAATGATCTCATTCCCATTAGGGGTATATATTTTAGTGGAGGCATTCATACTATAACTGTATGGCCATGCAGATGTCTAAAAAGCATTACCTTAGCTGAGAAATGATATAATCCACATCAACAATTGCAATACCTAAATTGCTATGGGCAACTAAGCCTTTGCACTTTGATAAGATGAGGTAGCTATTTGCCTACCAGTATGACTCGAGTTTCTAGTAATACCAATAGAGGTACTGGTATTACTGGAGATTCCAGTAACATTTTACTTAAAAGGGGACAGAGCATTTAGTAGTCTGGCATCAACCTCAGACTTTATCATATGTTTTTATAGTTCAATTAAATAAGAAAACCTTTCAAAATCGAATAAGAGGCCTCTAGGAACTAATTTGAGTGAACAGTTCGGTTGCCTTCTGTATATCCCGTGCCTTGTAGTCCCATGGTTAACACTCACTGCAGTGACTGACTTCCCTCTGGCTCTTCCAGTAAGATGGGCGGAACTAGCTCGCATATCTTAGTACTGGCTGTTCTTTTGCTAATGTGCTTTGCTATACATTCGTACAGGTATAATTATGTGGTCTATGAATAAAGCTCTGTGTCTCTGTATGATGCATGTCACTGGCAATTTGAAGTTTTCTGATTTTGTTTCTTTCTCTAAAGTCAGATTCTTTTTGGTGGAGAAGCGTGTGAACATCTCACTTGGGCTGTTTACCAAGAGATGCATTGTTGTTTTGCACAACAGTAATAGTCCCAGCCTAGCAAATCTTTACCCCGAACACAAAATGTGTGGTTACTTTCATTTGGCACAGGACATTAACACCATAGCTTAGTATAAACACTATTTGCATACTTGTGTTCACTTAACCAAATGACGAGCATCTATTTAAAATTTGTGGTTGCGATACCTCTGTACCTTTATTGCTGCGATGTTGTCTCACTGTCTCTGTGATCGGAGAGGCAGCAGAACTCCCACAGACGGTGTGTGTACTGTTAGTGCATTCCAACATTAGCAAATGGTGGTGACAATTCTGACAGCTGAACTACTAAGTTTTTGCTTGGTGACACTGCCTCCAAAATCTTGATGTCATAGCAGCTCAGCTAAAGCTGACATTGATCCAGTGCTACAACTTCACATTTCTTAAAAGAATGCAATAAGGGTTTTTAAGGATGCTGAAAAATGATTTACAATTATTTATTAACCGAAAATGTACTGAGAAAATTATGCCGAATTTTGTGAACATTTATCGTCAATATATATTTTGTTACTTCTGTGTGCACATAAACCTCTAAGTGTAATAGCTTCAAACCTTCGAGTAAATAAGGCCTCTACAACAACATTGTATATTTTCAGCTATTTTAACTCAGGAGTTTCTGATGGTTTGAGGACTATGTCAAATTTATACTTGGCTGCCTGTGTGACAGGGCAAGGGTACAACCCAGCCTTTTGACCCTGCTGAAGATAAATCAATTCAATTGTGTTTATCACATCAAAAGTCCTCGCTGCATGGCCTCACATTAGTCGGCACCCTGTGGCCCCTGTGCATGTCTCTCGTGTTAAATGTCAGAGAGGCTCTCGTGTATCTCATTCTCTCTGCTTGTGTCAGTGTCTTTTTTTGTTTGTTTCTTCGTTTATGTTTTTTAATGGGGATCATTTGACATTTTGAAGAAGACGCCAGATCCTGACTTCTGAATTGAAGTTTGAGCTTACTGTCACCAAGCCTTTTTCCTTTTATAATGTAGCAGTCAGCTAATTCACCTTCTTCTGAGTGTTGCCCAACTTGTGTAGGTTGCTTTTGCTGAAATCCAGTCTTATGACAGCTCACAATTCAACCACAGCTGCTCAGCCAGGTACACACACACACACACACACACACACACACATACATACATACATAGAGGCATTGTTCAGGCATTACGAATTAGGCACTCCCTTCACCTGAGCAGGGAGTGGGACAGATTATTCAGTTGTATGAGTCAGCGGGTTTACTCATTCACACATAACTTCCATTATCGAAGTATCTACGTATGAACAGAGGACTGTGTCAAATCTATGTTTTGCGCACTAGATTATAAGAAATCAAGCACAAGGAAAAGGTTGTTTATTGGCTAAAGAGTGAGCCATTGGTTCCGTGTGTGTACGTGTGTACACACAATGGCACTCATTTTCTTTTTCCTCTGAGATGGAGGCGGACCAGTCAGTCCTGCTAGTCTAATATTTAGTGGTAACCTAGCAACCAATTTTCAATGAGCTTTCCAAATGGGAAGGAAAAAATGGTCACTTTCTAGTCAATCATCTGATTAATCCAAATCAAAATGCCATCAGTCATCTGAGATATTCTATAGTAGGGGGAATTGTCACAGACAAGGACATGCATGAATGTAGCCCACCCTGTTTATGATTACTTGCTCAGTGATGTTTGAAGTAAGGTAATCTCCCTGATAAAGCATCCAGACAAAGACTGCTGTGTCTAAGTGCAGGCATTCACCTGACTTGGTTCGGAACAACAGCACTGCAGTACCTGCTGTTCTCTCATTTAAATATTTTATTCACTCTTATTGACTCCAAGTGTAATAGCATTGAATGGCAAACAGATCTTAATGTCTACATATTTTCAAGACATAATGCAAAAGACAAGTTTTCAATGGGAGGAAATGAGTTAAGAGGTGCATTGTAGCACATCAGTGAATCATCCCCCCAATGTAGTCCAGATGGTACTGTAATCTGTTAAACATGCCTGCACATATGCTCAGGATATCCTAAAATATCTATTAGTCGTAGTGACTGCGATGAGAAGAGAATATTCTTAGTCTTCAGGGAGCATGAGGTGGGCAGCCAAGAGGGAGAGCGGCAGAATAGGGGAATGAGGGAGGAAGTTGTGCATAATGGATTGGATTTGTGTCAGGAGTCTAAATTGATGAAGGTCTGGGGGAGGGGTGTAACCATGGAGCATTGACGGCTACGGCTTCTGAAGGTCTATTCAAGCTAAATGCAATGGAGTAAATTGTAGCCTAGTGATAGTTGGACCTGGGGGGTTGACTTGTGTGGATCTAGGCTAGTCAAAACCTGTCAGTTTTAACAAGAGTGCAGCAGCAGACCTGCTCTGCCATTGTCAACTCCCTTGCACAGCCTTTTTTTTTTTTTTGAATGTGTCAGGAAAAGCCGCGGCACTCCATCGTGCACTGCCAAGAAAGCGGGATGGGAGAGCAGTTAGGATAACCTTGGTGTGAGTGGAAGGTCACAGCTTGAAGCCTTGCATTTTTCATGATGATCTTATGTGTCCTCAAGCAAAACTAGGTAAGCATAAAGCATTTGCTCGAGGGGAAAAGAAAATAGAGCAGTTATTATTTTTTCTCAATTGAACCGTACACTCCCGCACAAGACACCCCTACTTGCACTACTTAAATTTCCTTTCACTGAGTTCAATTAATATATAGTTATATAATATTGCAACTTGTGAGTTGTTTTAAAATCTTACTGTTTACATATCTTAAGAATAGCCAGGTAAAGAAAAATAAACTCAGGGATAAAACTAACAAAAAAAAAAGCTGTGGTGAAAACATAGACCACATCTTTGACACCTATCCAGAATCACCAGTTATCAACTCCTGTCAACATTTATGAGTAGAGAAAGTAATCAACCAAACAACCAAACTTTGTGCAAAAACCACAAGTTAATAGTAAACAGAGGCAGTCATCTCAGACTCAGACCTTTTCTTTCTTTCATTATCATTTTTGACAGTTTCACAGTGAACCAGATTTAAGTAAGAATCTAACTTGACTGTTGGTTTATTGAGCTAGAGAGCTTCTTGTAAAGGTTACCTAAAATTGAGAAATGGCCTTTCTGCAAACTGGAAGTGGCCAGAGGAGAATGTACAGTAATGATGACTGGGCCTTTCATTTTTATGATGAAGGATTGCACTGATTGTGGTAAGTTATAAAAGTGTTTTTAGGCAATCTTTTCCACTTCTTCCTAATGCAACACATCCAAATGGGCGCTGTCTTTTTTTTTTTTTTATACTATACTATACTTCTACTATACATTTATCTCTTCACCATTCATCTCCTTTTATGTGCTACACTGTGTTGTCATTGAGATTAACTTTGACTCCATGATTTTTGAATAAAATATAAGGCAAGGTTGATAATGCGGCACCTAACAGCCTGGAGTGACTTTCCCATGCCATGCTGGTATTTTCACCACTATTTATACTCAGTCAAGGCCAGCTGACACAAGAGCAGTAAACAGATATTGTATTTCTGCCAAGGACTGTCTACGAGCTAGACTGTCTGTGTATACATATCCGTGTTCTGTCTGAAGTGGATGGGCCTACACTTATGTCTCCCGCCCTTTGTAGCAGTGGAGAGATTGTTATCTTACAAACTCTGTGTGTGTGTGTGTGTGTGTGTGTGTGTGTGTGTGTGTGTGTGTGTGTGTGTGTGTGTGTGTGGTGGTGGTGGTGGTGGTGGTGGTGGTGGTGGTGGGGGGGCTGAAATTATGATAATCTATAACAGCAGTGTAGGGTGGTGTCACACTTTGGTGCCCACGTATTGTTCATCACTGTGTTTTATAATGAATACAGTTGCAGAGGCTGTAATGTTAAGCATGTAATGTTGGTGTTCCTTATTTTAATGATAGACAAGAGCAGAAAATTTTTTTCAGGCTCATTATGGCTGTTTTACTAGGTCCTATCCAGCAGTGCGGCAGCAGAGACACTGATGCAGTGTGCTCAGCCTTTGACTTAGGTTGTCAACTGACTGCCTGCTCACCGGAGTGGGTCACGTTGTCCATAATCAGTTGTGGAATGTCCTCTCTTCCCTTTTTCCCCTCTCGCTTTCTGCTTCTCCCACAGTCCAACATCAGTGTCTTTTTTTTTTTTTTTTCTTCTCTCTTCTCCTCCTTTTTTCTTTTTCCCTCTCCTCCCTTCTGAATCACAAGATTCAGTGGTGGTCGTTTCTGTTAAGATACTGTGAAGCAGCAGAAAGCCACTGAACTATGACTGTGTCACATGTTTGTGTTCTTGTTTTAGGAGGCCCTATAACCATTGAGTCATTGTGGCATGACATTTCAGCCAATAATAGAGTACGAGTCAATCTCAGTTAACACAAAGGTGCGTGTTTGCTTATGGAGCAGCATGTGTACCAAATGATGGGACAGTTGGAGACCAATTGTCAGTGTGTGACTGCTGAAAACTAGACTGTATCAGAAGGATATTTGTTACAAGTTTCCCCATTTATAGTAGCAACATTTCAAGAAAATCTAATTTGAAAACTAATAGTTGGATTCCAAAATGCTGCATTAGCTTTTTCTATTTTGTCAGTCGAGCTACTTTGTATATTAACAAGACTAATTGGACTGCGGCCAGCCTCTGGTAGAGCACACAAAATATCCCAGAAAAAGTCTGACTGCTAGTTTTGTAAACATCCTGTCCATGATCAGCAAAAGTGTGATATTCAGATATTCTCCATCCTTCTGGCAGGTATGGCATCCGGCCAGAGAGCGTGATTGTGTATGGCCAGAGCATCGGCACCGTGCCCTCTGTGGACCTGGCATCTCGCTACGAGAGTGCCGCAGTCATCCTCCACTCCCCGCTAACCTCTGGCATGAGAGTGGCCTTCCCAGACACCAAGAAGACATACTGCTTCGATGCCTTCCCAAAGTGAGTGTACTCAATAGTGAGATTGCATCTCCTGAGTAGAAACTAACAACGTCCAAACATGGACCAATCAAGATATGACAAGACATAAATCTAGACATGTGACATTTTTCAGAATTTTGAATCTTCATAAATTGTTAGGTTAAAAAGAAAAAAAAATCTCAATATCGCCCCCTTGGGGTCAATTGGCAAACAAGCCCTGCTTTCTCTGTCAATTTTCTGTTTTTAGTCTTATTTATTCATTCATTCATTCATTCTGTATTGTGTTTAGGATCAGGGTAACTCACCCCAAATTGCATCTTTTTATCATGTTTTTCTTCATGCATTGTCTGTATTTCAGCATCCCTACCTAACACTATTTCTTTATTCTCTCATTTCAAAGCATTGACAAAATTTCCAAGGTAACGTCACCGGTTCTGGTGATCCATGGTACGGAGGATGAGGTCATCGACTTCTCCCATGGCCTGGCACTGTATGAACGCTGTCAGCGCCCTGTGGAGCCGCTCTGGGTGGAGGGAGCTGGACACAATGATGTGGAGCTCTATGGACAGTATCTGGAGAGACTTAAGCAGTTTGTTGCACATGAGCTTGTTAACTTATAGGGGAGCTGGAGAGGGGGGGGGGGAAACAATAGTTTCCAGGAAAGCTTTGTGATGGATTGAGGGTACAACTTGTTTTTTCTTTTTTCATGAAGTAACACAGGTCAAAGTGGCATTTGTCTCTCTTGTACTGATTTTATGGCAACAGACATCTCTCAACATCGGGAAGCTCTCCCCTTGGACCTTGGGATCACCCTGACCCAGGGACCGTCATTACATCCACTCCACATGCTGCAGCTATGAACTTACTACTCCCCATCCTTTTGTTTTGCTTTTATATTTCCTTTTTATCATGTTAAAAATTGCACATACAAAAGCATGTTAATGATTGAAGAATTAGTCGTCCACAGATAACATACCATGTGTATATGCAGTATGTGAGTATGTGTGTGAGCGTTTGTTTGTGTAAGGTTATTGCATTTTTTGTTACCTTTTGAGAAGAACATGGTCCACAGTTCTTAAGGGAAACCTCTGGTCAATGGAGGTTTTTTTTACCTTGTGAGCAACGGCCTTGCTACAAACTGGACTGGACCAGAAGTGGGCCTGACCATCACTAATCCGACTGAACTCTGTCAGACTTTGAGGTCACATTTGATCCAAAACACTGCTGCCACCAGAATCTTTTTTTGGGGAGGGGGGGGATTACTTTTGATGATATGTTTTTATATTGTACATTATATTTGCACACATCAGCTATCACTGAAGAACTGTACAAACTGACTTATTACCTACCTGTGCAAGTGTTGCCAAATGTTTAGTATAATATATTGCAGAGACTTAGACACACCAAGAAGTGTACGTTGTACAAATAACATCTCGAAACAACTTGAAAGCCCTTAGCTGTATTCTGTTCCAACTACTTTTTTTTTTTTTTTGGTACAATGGTACAATTTGATGATGCAAGATGGGGCTAAATCAGCAGCTTGTGTGGCCAGTTAAAAGGCTGAGATGCACATTGTTGACCAATAAGGCAGTTTCTAGTGTATTGTTACTGTAACATCAGTATCACTACATCAGTTATCAACTCTATAATTTTTTTTTTTTTTTTAAACATTGCGAACCATTCTGTGGACAATGATCATCATATTAAGCTATAGAGAAGCTTTTAGTTCAGAACATTAGATGTGAAAATGACTTTGTCCTTGGTTATTCACTCATGATATGGTTTAAATTAGCAGAAGTGGCTCAGCATTAAAAATGTCCGTGGTCACCAGAATGCTTATCTTTTGTTTTTGTCTTTTCTCTTTCTGTCTGCAAGGTATTTCTGGAACCATTGTTGTCTTTCCATTTTTCAAGTTAATGCTGACTGGAAAAACAAAGCATTTGCCAGCTGATGCTCCTGCATGTCACAAATGGCCATTTCTTTTTTCTTTTTTTTTCTTGTTTTGGCCTGAAAAGCAAATGCAGATTTATCAATCTTTTATGGGCATTAACAGTAATGCTTGTATTACACTTAGACCTCTGTTGCTATTGCGGTAAAGTACTGTTATATACTGATAATTAACCAATAAGCCAATGGGTGCTACTGTAAACCTTCAGGTCTGATTACTTACAGGTTGAGAAGAAACAAAAAGAGCTTGATGTTTGTACGAGTGACCAATATCCAGATCAGGTTTGGTAACTGTTGTTTGTCAGGCGATGCTCTGTTATGAAAACACTTTTTTCACAACTAATTTGTCTTATAAACAAGGTAATGCTCTTTTTCATTTTCACTGTGTATATAGTATTTGTACTGGATAAGTTGCCATGTTTATTTTGCTCTCACAAACTCTTTGTCATCTTTGAAAGTTCATACTCTAACTCTTGGTATGACGAATATTAAATTCAAGGTAGGCCATGATTCTGGCTTTTCAGATGACCTTTCCACGGGTCACCATGACTAATGTCATGTCTGATTTGATTTAGATTAATTTTGTATAACGTAGTTCAATACAAAAGGAGCTTATATGTAACAATGTTAATATAGTAATTCTAACACGTATAGAAAAATAAAAGTATTTGAGACGCAACAGATTTTGTCACAGATGTTTTGATATTGGTTGAAAACATTTTTTACATCGGTGTTACATTTTGAGGGGGTAATCATATGCTCTTGCATGTATAACACAGGGGGAGAGCTCGTTTTCTTAGGATACCAGTGCTTCTGTTATTAAAGATGTGAATTGGCGTCTCACAACAAAGCAGGCTGACATTGGCTGTCAACAAAAGATGCTGTTGACAATTGACACTCAGAATGATGTCGTCATAACCACATTAAGTGTTCCCTGATTCACACTTCAGGACAGATATTCATACCTTTAAAACATCTATAAAAGGTCTTGAAGTCCAACACATCATGGCTGCATCTAATATTCTCTTTGCAAGTCAGAGACCAGAGATATTTCAGGGAGGAATGAAGTGTGATTAGCATATGTTAACACATATGAAATTCCAAACTTCTTAGTTTGGAATTTATTTGGAAAATTGCAGAAATTTTGCAAAAGAACGTAGGGTCAAATCCAAAATTGTGGCAGGAAAGAAATGAATGCAGATGTGAATGGTCTGGAAGTTCTGAGCTATTCCTCTGACACAGAAATCAATGACGGTATTTTATCAGTGTTAAATATTTCAGACCTTATCATTCCAAAAACCCGATAAAGTTTCTGAGATCCAGCTGTTCCTCCAGTCGCTCTTCCAGCATGGGATGGTTGTGTTTCCTGTTCCGCCAGCAGGTGGCAATGTGGCCCAGTGTTAAGCCCCTCCCCCTTGGACCATGCCGCTACACTGCTCTGGGTGACCCCTTACAGATTCCTCGGAAACTTCCACTTCATTTGGTGAAGCCCAAAGAAAGGCACGTCTCACTTTGATACCTTCTATTAGGGATAGAAATACACAAGCCACCTCTCATTTCAATGCTTTATTGTGAGTTTGTGCTTCACCCGAAGAATTACAATGGATAAAGTAGCTATGTACTGTTCTTTTGATGCTTCTAAACTTGCATTGTCTTGTTAATTCACAATAATAACCTTAAACAGTCAGTAATTGGTTTGTCCGAAAATTAGCTGAACGACATGAATGAAAAAACATATATGATCATCCCGTACAGATGAATGAATCAGAGCTAAACGAATCTAAATGAAAGCCATCAAATGTTACCAGATGCTGGATTCACAAAAGGTTTCAGAGTAAGAGCATCTGAATCCAGGTGGTGAGACTTCCAGACTAGGCCTATTCAACCAAATCCAGCCAATTCAATCAGGTCTGACATTGCCACAAAAGATCCTGTAAAACACAGTTTAACATAAATACAGCAAAGTTGAAAACCGTCCAGAAGGTGGTTGTTGTGAATTTAGAGGCACAAAAAAGCGGAATCTGTGAAAACTTTCAGTGAAAGTCTGGCACATCCAGGTGAAGTGTGGTCTGGATAAAGTTAGTCCAGGAACAGGAAACATTCGGGGCCCGTTCACTGAAGGCTCAAGGCTAGACTAATTGTTTTCTAAACCCTTTAAGGAACCTTCTTTTGGGTTTCCATGGGAACCTTACAGATACGTGCTACTGACATCCACTAAAAGTTACATAACTGTGACCTTCAATGAACTTAAGCATAAGATCTGGAGGCCACACAGCCAAATAAATATGAATATATAAGCATGTGTTAATGAGGAAGAATATGGCCGCAGACCAGATAATGTCACAGTTGTGTGTCACATTAATCTGAACGGGCCGAGAATCAGTGTTAGGTGACTCAGAGCAGGAGCTCTGAGATCTCTAAAGATACTGACAAAGAAGAGCCCTGTGGGGAGTAGGGTTGCAAAGGGGTGTATATTTCCAGAAACTTTTCATGGGAGGTTAAGCTGGGGAATGTTGAAAATACATCAAATTGGAAAATTTCCACAAGAATTTATGGGTATTAACTGGAAATTTGTGGTAATTTAAACTGACTGTATCATATTCAAACATAATTATAAACATTGTGTTTTGTCATAAGCAGACATCCGTGCAAAATAATACAATTAAAAAGCATGACATGACAACAGAATTATTTGCAAAATTTGAATTCTTGGGCATGAAGAGTTATAATCTCCAAAATATGTTCCAATTGATGCATAAAATGTTGTCTGGTTCCAGAAAACTGTCTCACAGGAGGCAGAAGAAACAACATCGCATTTATGGTAGCTAGCCTCTTAAATCAATGAAATGGTGCTAGCCAGTTTACATTTAGCACCTAACTTGCCAACTAGCTATTTTTCCCGTGTATTTCCATATATTCCTGTGAATTCTGATGGAAAGTTTATAACTTTGAAAATTCCTTGAATTCTGCAACCTTAGTGGGGAGTCACTGTTTGTTAAATGTATTTGTTATACATTGACATTTCAGATACCAACAGCCCAATGACTGTTTAACCCTCTGATTCGATAATATGGCCTCCTTCCACAGGTCAATTCTCAATTCTTGTTTAAGAGCTAACCATGTCAGTAAATCTGACATATATATGGGAGCAAGTCCATCTGAAATACAACAGGGAGCCCCCACACTGGAGCTAAATCCCTATCAAGCTGTCATTCTGTAAATCAAGTAGTGCCAACAAAACAATTTTCTCCATGTTCATCAGATCAGGAAAGAAAGCTAAAACTTAATAGACAAGGGAACTCATGCATATGAACCAGCTCCCTCCTCTACTAGTAATAAAAACAATGATTATAATAACAGTCCTTCTTCTACAACACCTATCAGTCTTTTCTAAAATTTGAATACCTACCAACACCCTGAGGTCATGTGTATTTTAGTACTCAGGAGGGAGGGAGCTGCACATTCTGAGCATTTATTATGATGATGATAGTTATAATAATGATAATAATAATACATTTCATGTCTTAGATGCTTTTGCTACACAATGCTAAAAGAATTCAAACAAAGTCAATATATAGAATAAATTAAATCACATCAATACAAGTAAGGCAGAGAGGAATAACCATAATAAATAAAATAAAACTTAAAAAACAATCAACCAAGACAATTAAAATACATAGATTTTAATATAATAAATGTAAACAATTTTAATATAATATAATAATAGATATTAAATAGGAATTTAGAGCTTCACAACGGGGAACTCTGGAGAGAGTTAGACTGGCACCCAGCATCTTAGTATATTTAAAACACAATTTACTGATAATCAATATTAATTACCACGAGTACAACGACACCAGGATCACGTGCTTCCAATACGCCGTGCCTGGATATCTTTCCTCCGACAGCCCGTGAATGCACCGTCACTTCCTCTGTCCCAAGCCGCGCCTGCTGCTCTTCCTCTCGGCGGGACGGAGGGGGCCGACCGACGGCTGGACGACAGCCCATCAGCGGGGAAAAAAGGAAACATCATGGGAAGAAACTGGGTATAAAAAGAAACACGGAAGGCCAAGTTGCGAGGACGAGGACTCGATTCATTGGTCTCGGCAGCAGCAGCAACTCCTCCGCCCGGTCCTCGTCTGTCTCGGCTCGGCAGACGGCGGATGGACAGAGCTGGAGAAGACCAGGACCAGGACCAGGACCAGGACAGCCTCCGACAGAATTACCTGCCCGCCGCCTACATTGTGTCCCAGTCCCCGGGGGCTGGTGGAGGACTCTCCGGGTCTGTCTGCTGCTGCTGGACTAGCTGCTCCTGACCGGTAAAAAAAAAAAAGTTACCTTGGTGCTTTTTCTAATGTCTGTTTGTTTGTCCGAGCTGGAGTTGAAAAAGTTGAGGTCCCATCCGTACCTGGAAGGTCAAAGTGGACCAAAGCTGCTGCGACGGAAACTGTTTTCCAAATCACCCAACCTGCTGCCCAAAAAGAAATGGAGTAATATTCTCCATGTTCCTCTTTTGTGCTGTTAACATGAGTTGTATCTGCGTTTCTACAATGTGGCGTTCGATGAGTCTTCTTGGTCGAAACAAGGCCATAGATCGCATTAAAGCATTAAATGTGTGCATTGAACGCACCAGCGTGGGTGAGCTCGCTGTCTGCGCTGCACTGCACCTCCAGTCCTCAGGTCAGAGCCGGGCTTACAGGGTTAACATAGAAAACACATGGCTCACTATTTGTTACACAGCCAGCGTCGATTTCCTCAGTGAAAGATGATTTTACAGCCAAGGAATGTGTGATGGTCTGTCCCACTTGGACTGCAGTGTTTCCCCCCACATCTGTTTGATATTCAGTAGCTCTGAAGTGAGCAAAATATGAGAGGAAAGGGAGGGAGGGAGGGAGTGCTGCTATCAGAGCAGCCCCAAGGTGACAAAGTCCACAACTCTTTTTAGTCCACCTGACAGGTCAGTTAGTGGCAGGGACAGCTTGGCCCTTTTTATGGCGAGGAATGTGAATAAAAACATAAATGGGGCTGTAAAGACTGATGCCTGAGGGATCGTCCCATCCGAGTCCCGTCTGAGTCTGAAGAGTGCAGGACGTAGAACAGTGATGAAGATGCTCAGGAAAGTGTAACCAGGGGACCTGTAGTTAATGCAGGTCCTGTTTAGGCTGAGATAAAGAATGAACAGCTGTGACAAATGGTCCAGAGAGACACTGTGAGGGGACAATTCAGGTCGAAGTGTGTGGAACAGCTGCAGTTAGGTCAAGCTTATTTGGTGGCCTAGATAGATGCCCGTGCCGCTGTCCTGCAGTTCTTGATGGACTTTGTTTGTTTACGAGCTGAAGAGGCTTATTGTCCTCTGGGCTAAAATGACGACTAAGGCAATACAATGGTAGTGTGTGTCTGTGGGTTGGTGCAGGTGTGTGAATGTTTGTGCACACGTATTTGTGTGAGTGCGTGTAAAGTGTTGATGGACCCCTGGCTGATTTAAAAAATGTGCAATTCTCAACTGGACTCAGGACCTCTCTTGGACAGTTGCAGTTTTACACTAATAACTTTTTAAAAAGCCTTACGGCTCAGTTGTGGTTGTGAAAACTTTTACTTGCTGACATTTTGTTTCCCATGACCACTATGGTGTGTGGGAATGTCATCACTGTGTTCCTGGTGTTTTTTTCTTCTTAAGAAAATTGTTATTGGTGCCCCCCCCTTTTTTTTTTTTTGTAGATTCATTTCCTTCACCCCCATGTGTTTGTATGTGCAGGTGTGTCTCTGCATGACCTTTCTGTGTGTTTGCATGTGTGTACACATCAGTTCACTTTGTGTGAACCTCTTCAGTTGTGTGAAATAAAGGGAGCACAGACTCAAACTGGAGCACTCTCCTCTTTCTCTACTGTAATTGGTGCCATCTGTTTTGGCTGTGTTAACATAGTCTGAGGAATGTTGTGATCCATTATTCACAGCGTCCTTTGTTAGTGCGGACAAGAGCAGCCAATGTCATTCTGTTCAAACCAAATCAGCCAGGAGAAAGGTTGACTGTTTGGATCAATAGACTTGGAGTGTTTTTAAGACCCAGTCCCAGGATATTTACCTGGAGGTCCATGTGTGAGACACTTGCCGGCTTAGTGTCATTTTCCCCACAATCAGCACTTTTCCTGCGTGGCCTCCTCCTACTGTTTTTGGCTGAACTGTAACAGAGAGGCCAGCTTTGAAAACACAACTCTCGCTAACTGACTGACTGAATTATGAGTCTGTACCATTAGTGAGCCAATGGTGTATAACTCAGAGACAAGGTTACACTATTGTTCAGCCTGGTGAGTGTTGGAGTAACCCCACTGGTCAGTGCTCTTTCAATATCATTTGGTGCTGAAGCATTTTTGTAAACTTCACCTATATTGCCCCCCAAAGCGTGAGGTCTGGCTCCCTGTATTCAGGCACACCTCTCTATGGTGAAGGCAGGACAGCTGGCATGAATGAGCTTCTGCTTTCCTGAGTCATCATCTTACAAGTAAAAAAAGCTTACATTACATTGATGGTTAATTTGGGACTTCCCGTTAGTTAATGCATATTATCCACATTCTGAGTTTCAGTGAATATTTACTAGTTGATTCAGTGTCTGACAGCAGAAACCAAAAAAAAAAAACAAAACCCAAAAAAACATGTAACTGAGAGCAGCTATATAGGCAATTCAGCTGAATGAAAAGTACCATATGTGAGCACAGGGAATAGAAGCAAACAGATATTGGACTTCAACCTGCTGATGCCCGGCAGAAACTGTTTTAGTGTCTCCATCTTTCCATCTTCTCTTTCACCTGTTCTGATTAACTTTTTCTTTTCATGAACTCCCTTGGTTCGACTTTGTATGCCTTATGTCTTATCTCGTTCTCTCTTTCTTTTCTCACCTCAGGTAGCAGACGCGCATACCATGCCGACAAGTGATGGCCCCAGCCACTTCCCTGTGTTTGTGGCTCCGCACCATGGCAACCACCAGAGGTCCCCTGGCTATGTACCAGGGCGAGTTGCTCCAGTCCGTTCGCCACCACCTGCTAAAGCTCCACCACCGCCACCCCTAAAACCTCATGGCCCACCGCTGGAGCGACCAGTTGCTTTCAACCTGGCAGAGGAGGGCCAGCGCAGGGAGCGCGCTCAGAGCCTTAAGCAAAGAAAAAACACAATGATCTGCATTGGCGTGTCGATGGGTGCTTTGTTACTCACAATTATCCTTGTCCTCAGTCTCACAAGTGGAGAGGTGTTAGATGGTCAGTATTGCAAATTTTGTGTTCATGATTTCAATGCTTTGCATTAAACCCATGAACCAATGGCTACTCAACCTTATTCTTTCCATATATACCATTGCTGCGTATTTTTTCATTTCCCCGTGTCATAGAAAATTAAAAGATGCTCTGATTTGGTACTAATTGCTCATTTTTACAGCGAACTGTCCGGACCACAACCCTTCCCTTAGTGGCTGGAACCCAGGCCACCAACCAGACAAGGCTGTTGTTGTGAAAAAGGGACACTTGTTGAGATTAGATTCTTCTGCTACCTTCTACTCACTAACCATCCAGTCAGGAGGTAAGCACTCCAAAGACCATGGTTCCTGTAGTGGTATTTCAGCTGTAACATTGACTAATTTTCATGAACCAAATATGATAAATGACAATAATTTGCTGCCCAAGTTTAGTCTGTAAACTTATGGGTGTAACATACAGCAGACATGAAGTCACACTTGTCTTTCGCTGACTTCTTGCAGGTCAGGTAGTTTTTGCAGACAATGCTGATGGCTCCAAAAACATAACCCTGAGAACACGCCACATCCTCATAGAAGATGGTGGAGCCCTGCACATCGGTGCTCCCAAATGTCGCTACCGTTCTTTTGCCACCATTGCCCTTGTGGGCCGTTCTGATGACAAAGCAGTTCCTGAGGTCCCAGGCTTGGGTCGCAAGTTTATTGGTGTTCAGGGTGGTGGAACTCTAGAGCTACATGGTACCAAGAGAGTTTCCTGGTCTCTGCTGACCCGAAGCATTCCTGCCACAGGGCTGGCCTCAGGGGGTCATACCTTTCAGCGGAACTTCAGCCGAGGCATCAACCTACGAGTGTTCGACCAGGACACTGCTGATTTGCTGTTTTCTGAACGCTATGACACGCACGAATCCCGCAATGAAAGTCGTCAACTGACACAGTTACTGCGGTCCCTGCCAGCGGGCCGCATCGTCACTCTGGCTGTAGGAGACTCTGCCGTCAAAAGCCTTCTAGATGAAACCAAGAAAACCATTGAAGAAAAGCTCGGGAGCAGCTTTGTCTATGATCTCAAATACAGGTAAGCACCTTAAAATGAATATATGAAATGTCTTAAAAGACTTGCTAATGATGTACAGCTTTACGGCTTACAGGGTCTCCTGATGTTGCCATGGTGAATATGTCTTTGGTCAAACTGTATGTGTGACTGATTTTGTATTTTGGCTGTGCTCCATAATGATCCAGCACTTGAAGACTTTGTTTGGGTTCTCTGCTTAAAAGGTTTTGGGAATGTCTTGTTTATTCTTGCTCTCCTTGGACTGATAAAGAAGGTTAATGGTTTTTAATGTTTTTGTTCAACCACTGAGAAAATACTTCTTACCTTTGAAGCCATAATACAGGGAGTGTGAATGCCAGCATTTTGTTCCACATCCAACCTTCCTGGAAAATTTTTTGTTTCATTGTGTTCTGTCACTTGATTATCATTCCTGGTTATTGCTTTTCCTGTTTCCCATGTTTCTGCTATGCCAGGAAAGGAAGTATGTACCGGAAAATGGGGTTATGGTCAGAGAGTTTTCAGAGCTTGCATAAAATCTGGCCATTCAGGAGATTTTTTTTGTCCATCAGGCTTATTCACTCAAAGGAACAAACACTGGAAGTCTGATATCGGGTGATGTCCTGTCCTCAGGGACTCATAAACTGACTGAAGTGGATTTCAGTTTCACATGACATCCAGTTCTTTGTTCGCGTGACTTAAATTCATGTATACAGAAGTTTTCCTTTTTTCAATGGAAAGTCCGAGTGCAGTGTTTCACTTATTTGTGTCATTTGTATCTTGGCCTGGTTTGGTCCATGGCTGGCTGAAAAGCCGAGTGCTACTGCAATTTCCCCAGTGTCACATTTCTCTTCTGGGGGTGGGTGCCAAGGCAGCACAGAGGTCCTCAAACAAATTCCTTCAAATACACAGCACAGTGGTTTAAATGGATCAGACGGTAAAGCCAGTGTGTATGTGTTGTGTGTGTTGTGTGTGTTGTGTGTGTGTGTGTGTGTGTGTGGGTGTGTGGGTGTGTGGGTGTGTGGGTGTGTGGGTGTGTGGGTGTGGGTGTGGGTGTGGGTGTGTGTGTGGGTGTGTGGGTGTGTGGGTGGGTGTGTGGGTGCGCACTAATAATTGTGTTCTCCCTCTCACCATTTATTGGAGATTTTTATCTGAGCTTTCTGTGGATTTTCTTTATAGTAAGAGGAAGCACAGGCATGTATTTATGAGACAGCATGCAGTTTAAGATGCCATTAAAGTCACACAAAGTTAGGCTGAGTAATTTTTTTTTAAGATGAAAGCATTTGGTGGAGAGTACTGATGACTTCTAATGTGGTGTGGTGTTGTAGAGAAAGGGCAGGGAATCTTACAGGAACAATATGTGGGGCACTAATTGTGGTGCTTGTTTTTTGTTTTTTTTTATTTGCCTCAGTGCTGTATTATGGGATTGCCATTCAAGGGCCTTGTGATCTTAAACTTATTCTTAATTTAAAGTGAACAGTAAGAAACCACCACATTACACAAAAAGTTTCTATAGGTGGCATCCTCTCTGAGAAAATTAATCACTCACCTGTTGACCCCTGTGCCTTTCATCTTTGCCTCTCAGGAGAGCACTTACACATGCATAAACACACATTCACACCGGTCTGTAGTGTATTCACCTCTGGCCTCCACACTTTGCCATTTCCAGTCAAACAATGATGTGGTGACAATGCAGACAAACACCAAATCAAGGAAGTGGAGAAAGGAAAACATGAAGCAACCATTCAGTTGTTTTCTTTGTGTACATCTTAACTGTTGGACTCTTTGGTGTGAACTGTGCACTCAAACAGGCAGCATATTAGCAGCCTGGGGACAGAGAGGAGGCCTGTCATGATTTTCCCCAACAGGAAAGCAGCAGAAAGCCACACACTGGGTTTATAATGACAGAGCAGAGTGCATCACCAGATGGATCCTGTTTGTGTATCACTGAAGTGCACAGTGACGCTTTCACCTGCAAGAAAACCTGGTTGGTCAGTGATTATGCAGGAGCAATTATTATGCCCAGAGATGGATATAAACACAGAGGCATTTTGGTTTTAATAGCTTCAACAGCTTCAAATATTCACAGAGAAAGAATACCGGAAATATGAAGTCGCATTAGTGTACATATATATATATATATTTTGTTTGTTTTGGTTTTTTTATTTTATTCCAATGACAGTTCTCTAATGAGTATGCAGTGTTTCATCACTTTTGTAGGAGTTGTGACTTTGCTGCAGAACCTGATGAAATACAGCTAGAAGTATATGTGAGGGTGCATTTATGAATTTTTTTCTGTCAGTGTAGCCAAGCGGGGTCTTACTGGTAACAAGGGACTCTGGTTTACTGACTTTTAGGGGTGTGCCAAAAAATCGATTCATGTAAGAATCGCAATTCTCATTTAGTATGATTCAGAATCGATTTAAAATGTCCCAAAGTCGATTTAAAAAAAATAAATCAAAATCCGCAGGCTGTCTGCCTCCATTTTGTATGCGGGACGTCTTGACATCACCGCAGAACCAGTTCTGGAACATACACATGCGTGGTCAGCACCAAAACAAGGAGGAAACTACAATAATGGAGGAAAGAGAGATTAAACCGGCCCCGTCCTCGTTGAAGGCAAAGATTTGGACTCATTTTGGTTTTTACCTAGAGCCCTATAAAATCCGTTTTATCCGTTTCAAAATTCTGTCTTAATTTTTCACATATTTGTTTTTTTTTTCTTCTTTTTTTTGGGTTTTTAATTTTTGAGAATTCCGTTTTTAGTATTTTACACAATTTTAACCCCGAGACAGTGTTTTAAGTAATGAAATATAGACAATTTTTTCAGTTACAACTGAAAACTTTAATGCTTCCACACATTTAAGCAAAAACATAACAATAAAACAATGAAACATACGTCCCACAACTTTGGTGGAAATATCAAATCCACTGTAAACTTTTTCATTTCTTCTATCCCCATGCTCTTTGGTTTTCCACCGATTAATGACATCTCCATTGAAGTACATTATAGTCAACCTCTTTGTTGAGCTCAGTGAGTGACTCTCCTTTGACTTAGCACTTAGCACTCAGAGGGCCACTTCACTGGTGGGGGGCGTGCATTATTAGTGACCCCCTCGGAGAAGTTTCCCGACAGATACGTTCCTTTTTAATTCTGAAAAACAGGTCGGGGGTCCGGTCTCTGGAGGGGTCCGTTCTAGTCTTTGGGCAGGCGGTCTCTGGAGGGGGGGGTCCGGTGTCTTGTCTGGGCTCTCCTCTCTGCAGGGGTCCGGTCTCTGGTCTGGTCTAGTCTGGTCTAGTCTCTGCAGGAGTCCAGTGTCTGGTCTGGTATAGTCTCTGGAGGGGTCTGTTCTTTGGGGGGGGGGGGGGGGGTGGTGTCTGGGTCCGGTCCGGTCTCTGGTCTAGTCTAGTCACCCATCGCTTGTTACCAATTAACCATTTATGCTCAGGTGCCCCCACCGGGAATCGAACCGTAGCCTTCTTATTTTGGGGCGACAGCGTTAACCACTACGCCACCGTGCTGCTCAGGTCACCACATACATTTACATCAAGTCACCAATTAACCTAGACGTGTTCAGGTGCCCCCAGACACCACATTCATTCATTCATGGGTAGGGGGGCGTGCATTATTAGTGACCCCCGTGGAGCATTTTCCCGACAGATACATTACTTTTTATTCCAGGAAGAAAAAAAAAAAAACTTTGATGTAAAATGTCAGCCAGTTCTGTTATTCCGTGTTTATAATGAATTCCGTTATTACTGTCTAATTCTGTGATTCTGTGATCGCGGATTTTGTAGGGCCCTATTTACCGAATGCCCAGGAAAACCGAGCTTGACATGAGCTTCACAGTGTGCAAGGTTTGCAATAAGAGGAGCCCATGTTTAACGGCACTATTTCTTTTTTTTTATAAAGAGACACTTTTATTTTTGTTACTTAAGCAATATGTGATATTGCTTTTATGCAACAGTTGCAACAATTCCATCTAAGCATGGATAAATATTTCAAACTTAATAAATGTGAAAAAGACACTTTAATGTCTCCATTTGTCATTCTGTCTTGCAAAGCAGACTGGAGTAGATCATGAGAATCCTTTGCACACCTATAGATTGAAGCAGAAATCATTATGAATCAAATCGTTTTGAATCGAAAATTGATTTTGAATCGGACCGTAGCCCCAAAAATCGGAATCAAATCGAATCGTGAGATAGTAAAAGATTCCCACCCCTACTGACTTTCCCATTGTGTACCAAACTGTACAGCTGCCTGTCCAGATATGGATTTAAAAACAGGCTTCTGAATGGTAAAATCCTGGGATAGGGTTGTGTTATTCGGGGCTAGTTTATTTAAAGAAAATAAAGGTCATGTAATACTTAAGAACAATGATCTTAAAATATTATTCAATTGATGAATAGCACAGAGGCTTTAAAATAGTTTAAACCAATTCAGCCAAAGCTCAACAACAAAAGAGCAGGCGTGATTCTTAAGAAGTGAAGGTCATAACATTTGATACATTTTGGGCGTGTCCAGTTGCTGTACGCCAGTCCACCATTCAACACCCTCATGCTCCTGCTCACATGTTTTCAGCCTCCCCTTCTTATTTAACATTTATAATCTTCCTCCATCCATCTTCATCCACTTATCTGGGGTCGGGTCGTGGGGACCATTATAATCTAATTCTAAAATCGACTTCCTGACATTCCTTCTTTATAAGATATTGTGTAGTGCTGTGAGAAAGACTTAGAGCAAGAGTATAAAGTTGAATTCCTGTTTTGCCCCCATTTTAGTAATCCTTCAGTTAAAAGAGGAAAATTACAACATGCCATCCACTCGTTTCTCTGCTTCTTTTTCACCTCCCATCCTGCTCAAGACACATCATGTATCACATCGAGTATTACAGTACTGACTAATTTCATCTGTTTTTCATATACTCTAACTCAGTGCCTGCCTGTTTTGATCTGTGATATCTATATAGTAGACAGTGTCTTCACCTCAACACACACACACACAGAGACAAATATTTAAGCATAGAATCAAGATTACTCAGATTAGGTTGCACCCTTTGTCTGACTAAGCTGTTGGGTCTATAATAATGATTTGAATGTTCTGTCAACCTTTTCCCTGAAATCCTCTACTGAGACTGCTCCACTAATTCTGATATCCCATGTAGTAGCAGTTTCAATTACCTTTTTAATTTTGGTTTGGGCTGTATGTTGCAAACAATGAAATAAGGCTTCACTGCTATGAAGAATTAGGCTATATTTAGTATCATTTACTTTTCACTGAGACTGTTAAAGGACTAGTGTTTGTCAGGCAGTGAGTGTGTGAATGCATGACATAATAGCAAACTAGTAATGAATAACTATGTGTGCCTTTCTGCTAAACTCCAAAGTTATATTCATCATCAGAAGAAAGTCTCTGGGAAACATATGTACTTGATTATTCATCATTCCTTGACATGTCTGTGCGAAACCACTCTGTATTGTCTTAAAACAAATTCCTCTCCTTTCTACATCTCTCCCACTTTTCTCTTCATCCTCCTGGTCTCCTCAGGCAGGCGTGGGCTTTGGTGTCTGTGGTAGATGGTGGTAACACATCATGCTCCGAGGACGTCAAGGAACATGAAAACCATGACACAGGAGGGAGAGCTCTGGCAAGACGCAACTTCACCACTGTGGATGGAGTTGGTTTCTCGGTCACTGCCTACAGTGAATGGAAGAATGGTAAAGGACAATTTAAAAAGCAGTGAAACATTTATGGCTCAGCATTGGTACCATTTAAAAATTATTCATTGATTAGCTGTTTTAGTGTGGATGTTCTTAATGACTAAATAACGTACAGCACATGTATTTTAGAAGACAATAACTATACCTCAGATGTAGTGCTTTGCCATGTTGTTCTATGCTGCACCTCTTTCTTCTTTTATATCAAGTGTTATGCTTTGTTCCCTTTGTTTCCTTTAGGATTCGCCATCTCAGGCTTCCAGGTGGATGCTGTGGATCAGGTGGTGCTAAATCTGCAGGATGAAGTGCGGCCAACCTGGAAACCAGGGGATCGGATTGTAGTTGCCAGTACTGACTATTCCATGCACCAGGCTGAAGAATTTACTCTGCTGCCCTGCCCTCTCTGCACGAGCAGGCAGGTCAGGATACAAGGTGAGAGTGTACCTTGGCTGCAGACATAAACTTGTTGTCTGTGTGATTGTTTGTCCTCCGTTGGAACAATCCCATCTGTGTGTGTGTGTGTGTGTGGCGGGGGGAGGCTTGTAATTTATTGCAGGTCACAATTTTGGCTGCCCTTTGACTTACATAGTCCTCGCTAAATGTGGCATGTTTAAAAGAAAAAGGAAGGAAATGTGTTGGAAAGTGCAGACATTTAATATTAGAAAGGTCGTGTTCCGACTTTTGTAGAAACTGAATAACATTTATACTACCATTCCAGTTAATATATGTGATGACCAGGGATATCTGGTTTCTTGTTGTGGTGTTACACTGCTGAACGAATATTGGTGGTGGTTAAAAACAGTTGTCAGTGGATGTTTTGACCATAACCTCATCTTAAAATAGCAGTGGTTGTGTGGCTGTGGTTTAGTTGTCTCAGCTTTGCACCATCTTACCCTATCCTGCCCAGGTCATTTCTTTCTCTAGCACTCCTTTAGGTTTTTTATCCATCTTTCTATCGGATATGATTCCTGATCTCATTCCTCAGTTGTCAACAATTGCCAACTCCCTTCCTGGGAATGAGGGTGTGTTAGTTTGTGTGTGAGGAAAGGCTGAGCAGCTGGAGCACTATTGTGAGTTAACATTGGCATCTACACCGTGTGGGCAGGGGTACTTTCCACATAATCGAAGAGCTCATTATTTTGTATTTCACATGTATTTCATTACTTTTGCTTGTATGTGTCTATTAAGCTGATTGGGTTTGAAGTGTAGGTATTTTGTGTGTGTGTGTGTAACTGCATGTGTGTATCTGCAGAGTGTTCAAATATGAATCCTCCCACCTCAGAAAGGTTACGCAAGAACTTGAGGACAAATTCTGTTATAATGAGATTCCTTTTCTGATGTTTTGGCAACACTGGAGTGATTGACATTTTTGTTCATAAAAAATAACCGATTTCACCTTTTCCACCATTTTTCCATCGGTGTGTAAGATTTTCCCTGCAAAACGTTCCTGTGATGTAGCATGTAACCAAGAACCGACCTGTCTGTGCTCTTCAGGGAAGCCTCAGTATCACCATGTTGGGGAGATCATAGATGGAGTCGACATGCGTGCTGAAGTAGCTTTGCTCTCCAAAAACATTCTCATCTATGGAGAAATGGAAAAGTCCTGCTATGGAAACAACAAGTGCCAGTTCTACAACCACGACACCTACGGAGGCCATATCAAGGTGTGTCTTATTTGTGTGTACTTGTGTCATTTTATAACATTGGCTCTTGTTTAACTCATTTAATTGCTGATGTGTCCGTCTGCATGACTTTACATTCTCATTAAAGGTCACTATGTCAGCAGTAATCTGCGTGACTGTTTCCGCGCTGCAGAGCTCAAGTGTGAATGCATTCCATATATATATATGGAATATATATATATGCCGTGCTAACTGAGAGGGGTTATTCATGGTCTTAGCGCAGTTGGTAAAATGTAGTACCATGACTTCTCTGAGTGTCTTTCTCATTTTTTTATCCTATTCCTCTACACGTCAAGCTTTTACATTCATTTGTGAAATTTCTTTTGACAACATGCAATATCAACAAACACTGTAGACAGAGGACAGATAAGGGTCAAACATGTCCCTTACTAGAGCATCACACTCTCTCAGCTCTCTACGGGTCTCTATGATCACTACATGAGTTTACTATAATTCTGTTAACGGTCCATTCATATGTGAAGCAAATAGACAATAACATTCCCTATGCTCTCTGTAAGATTGACAAAATAAAACAGCATTTTTTTTTCCTACTTGATGTTTATTAACCAATGAATTATATCTAACAAAATACTTTCCCTGACATTGCACAGGCTGCCTCTAAAATATTTGACCTTATCACCCCAAACTAACAGACCCTTTAAAGATAGCCCTTCACATCTATAGCATTTCACCATGTCCCCACTTGGGTAAAATTGATGTCTAAAGTACAGGCATTTTCTGCAGTATACTGTATAAACAAAACATTTGTTATCTGAGTGTGTGCGTGTGTGTGTGTGTGCGTTTGCACGCTTGTGTGTGAGAGAGAGGGACAATGAGTGAGTTTGAATTTGCTGGAGGGATTGGCCAATAACTCTTTAACAAGAACAAGCCTATGTGGATTATGGCATTCCCACAAAAAGACCTCCTGGAGAGCATCATACAGCATATTTTCGATGGATTATTTTTTGCCATTCATGTCTGACCTGATGTGCTCCCTGGTATATTTGTGTTTTGCATGTGTGCATCTCTGTGTAGCTTTTAAATCATGCTTGTTGTGGAGAGGTATGACTCACTTGAGCCACGTGCCAACTCAGCTGTTGCTCATAGCCCAGTGGCATCATAGACAAACACAGAATGGTACTATACATCTAAACCTTTGACTAGACCAGAGTGGTTGGACAGTCATCCTGCTTTGTGGCAAAACGTCAACTTTGTGTTTTCTTTCAGAAGGCCAATGCAATTTACAGAATACAATAGTTCATTGTACTTGGTTGATCAATTCTGTGAGTCTTTTGGGAATAATCCTCTGCTCCAGCCTTTCTTTGTTGTCCCTCTCTTACACCTTCAGATTTTTGGTAACTTCTCATCCGTGCATCTGTCCCACGTGGAGCTGAGAAATATGGGTCAGCAGGGAGAGACGGGACGCTACCCGCTCCACTTCCACATGTGTGGGGATGTGGACCAGGAGGGAGGCTACTGGGAGCCCACGTATGTGGACGGACTCTCCATACACCACTCCTTCTCCCGCTGTCTCACCATTCATGCCACCAATGGTTTGCTGGTTCGTAAAGTCTATGTGTGTGGCTGTGCTGAGTTATACCACAGTGTATTAGATGATGAAATAGCAGATGTAGACATGCAGACAATTTATACTAATAAGTACCATGTGATATTGACTGGTGAATGCTCATTGATTACAGCTTGCATCATTATTACTCTAATGACTTCCTTCCTCAGTGCTTTTTCTTCTATGCCTTTCTCCCTCTGTGTTTTTTCATTCTGTGTGTGGTATGTTTTGCTCCCTCTTTACGTCAAATGGTGTCGGCTCAATCTTTGTCCTTGAAACATCAAGGAAATGGAATTTACAAAGTTTAGGATAACATTGTTGCACTTGCTGCTACTTTTTCCTGTTTCAGTTGGACAAAGAGCGTATGAATTGTTGTATGTCTCCTATGATGGCTCTCTTGATACCGTCACTGCTTACATAGCTTACGATGGATTTAAAAAAGAGATTTTCTGCATATTTCTGAAGAGTGTAAACTCCCTACCCTTGGAGAAGGAGAGAGTGCTGTGGATTATTTATTTATTTGTTTTTCTCTCCTGCCTAGGACTGAGCTGCGAAAGTGGCTCTGGAATCTGAATTACTCTTTGGTCTCTTCTTCTGTCTTTGACCCAGGTGAAGAACACTGTAGGTTACGACACCTTGGGTCATTGTTTTTTCCTTGAGGATGGGATTGAGCAGCGTAACACTTTCTACCATAACCTTGGACTTCTGACTCGACCTGGCACTCTGCTGCCCACTGACCGCAATGACACGGTCTGCTCCAGCATCAAGGACAAGGTCTACAAGGGCTACACTCCCTTACCCAGCACAGAGTGCAAGTAAGATATTAGAATGAAGACATGCTATGTCTCTGGTTAGAGATAGAACTCACACAAGTTAGTGGCACAAGTTGATGCACCATAATCAAGAGCATGGCTATGAATGGTCACAATGCACTACTTAGCAATCACTACACACCAAGAACTCAGGATAAGGACTTGCATTTCCTCGCTTTATGAAACTGTACTGTCTTGTGTCTTAGCATTAAATCTGCTGTGTGAGTATAAAAGATTTATTTAAAAGTTTTGACAGTTTGCTTCCACCAGCAACTGCTTTTTAGGCTCCTACAGGTTTAAAATTAGGGCACATTACACAAAAAGAGAGTGAGGATTTTACCAGGTCACAAGCAAGTTAAGACTTTTTTGGACCATCATCATCATCATGATGCGTTTTTCATTTAACGCACTGATGAGAAAGGCCATGTCCTTTTTTCCCTTTAACACTAAATGCCTAATCTGTCTATGTACAGCTGTAATTCAGAAACTCAGAAACCCACTTTTAACAGTAGATAATATTTCAGACACTGCTGTGAATACGTTTGTTTTACCCCAGTTATTTATGCACTTCAGAGTCAAAATGTTTAAAAGACTGAACTATCATGTCTTTAAGCATCATGAAGCCAAAGGGGTTGTGACACTTTTAAATGTATGTGTGTGAGAGTAAATCTTTGACTATGGAATCAGTGTGGGGAATTAAGAAAGATAGTGCAGACATACTTTGAAAAAAGACAGAGGGCCCATGTCCGAGAGAGAAAAAGAAAGTATAATATTGTTATAGTGTGTGATTAAGATTGGAAGGGCTATTTTACCCATGCAATAACAACCTGGCCTCTCCCTGGGATGTTTTTATGTCAAAACAAGAACAAGAAAAGTTCCTCTGTGAGGGAAGCAGGAAGGACTGTTTCCACGCAGTTCAGTGTGAGTCTTGGCAGAGCTCAGCCCATCTAGGGTTTATGTTGGAGAGGTGGATTATTGAAGGAATTTCTGAAAATTGACTTTTATCTGTCTTCTGTTTCTTAGTTATAGTCTCTGATATGGAAAGGTACCAGCCTTTTAATATCTTCCTCTACTTGTGTGTGTGTGTCTCTGTCTTTGTCTGTGCTTGGTGGGGGGGGGTTTCCAGGGCAGTCTCAACTTTCTGGATTGCCAACCCCAATAACAACCTCATCAGCAACGCAGCTGCTGGTTCTCAGGTAATAACATCAGTTATCTAAGAAAACAGCTTCAAAATAATGTTGGGCAGATTATTAATAATAAATTTGACACACAAGGAGAGCTTGATAGTGATAAATGAACTGAAGCCGCAATGGCTTTGCTGTTCCTGAACTTTACATCATAAAGAAAAATCTATCAATAAAATGGGATTTAACAGTCTTTACTGTTTGGTAGAGGGATACAATAACATAGTGAGTCCTGTAATATATGAAACTGGAAGACAAAGAGCTCTGATCCCATCATTTTGGCACAATGTAGAAACCCAAAGGGGAGGGCTCTAAAGAATACCTGTTATATAACTACAATATTTACATTGATCAATATCTGATCAACTTTGAACTTCAGTGTGTCACTTATATCACAGTTTATATAAACTCTTTAACATCCTTTATTCTTTCTGTGGGACATGAGATTAGTATGACATCCTGGCTGATCTACTAAGTCTTTTTTTTTTTTTTTTTTATATGTGTATGTATTTTAACTACAACCACAATTCCAAAAAAGTTGGGATGCTGTGTAAAAATGTAAATAGAAACAGGATAAATTGATGTACAAATCTCAAAAACCCATAGTTTATTTAAATAAATCATAAACAACATATCAGACATTGAAATTGAAACATTTCAACATTTCATTGAAAATATTAGGTCATTTGAATTTGATGAATGCAACACATCTCAAAAAAGTTGGAACAGGCTGATGTTTACTTGTTGCGTCCCCTCTTCTTTTAACAACTGTCTGTAAATGTCTGGGAAGTGAGGCGACCAGTTGCTGGAGTTTTAGGAGAGGAATGTTGTCCCGTTCTTGTTTGATGCAAGATTCTAGCTGCTAAACAGTCCTGGGCCTTTGCTGCTGGATTTTTGGTTTCATGCTGTGCCAAATGTTTTCTATTGGTGAAAGGTCTGGACTGCAGGCAGCCCAGTTCAGCACCCGGACTCTTCTCCTGCACTGGATGGGTGCAGTATTTGGTTAACATTGTCTGGCTGAAATATGCAAGGCTTTCCCTGAAAGAAACTTTGTCTAGATGGGAGCATATGTTGCTCTAAAACCTCTATGTACTTTTCAGTATTGATGGTGCCCTACCAGATGTGTAAGCTGCCCACACCACCGGCACTAATGCAACCCCATACCATCAGAGCTGCAGGCTTTTGGACTGTCTGCTGTCCCCACTCCTCTTTAGTTCACAGGATGCGACATCCATGGTTTCCAAAAAGAATTTCAAATTTTCATTAATCTGACCACAGAACAGTTTTCCATTTTTGCCTCAGACCATTTTGAATGAGCTTTGGCCCAGGAAAGATAACAGCGTTTCTGGACTGTGTTCACATGTGGCTTCTTCTTTGCATGATACAGCATTAACTTGCATTTGTGGATTGCACGGCAAACTGTGTTCATAGACAATGATTTCTGGAAGTGTTCCTGAGCCCATGCAGTGATGTTGTTTTTGATTTGTGTCAAATACTTTTCCAGCCTGTTGTTGCCTCTGTTCCATCTCTTTTGGGATGTGTTGCTGCCATCAAATTCAAAATGAGAATGAAATGATACAATGTCTTAGTTTCAACATCTGATACATTGTTTATGTTCTTTTGGGAATAAAATATGGGTTTATGAGATTTGCAATTCATTGCATTCTGTTTTTATTTATTTTTTTGGAATTGGGGTTGTACAACCACCTATAGATGTACTGTGTACACGTGCATATTTATCACTATATTTCTGTGCTCTTAATTCCTGTCACAGGATGCTGGCATATGGTTTGTGTTCCACAGCTCTTCTACTGGAGACTCTCACGGGCTGGTACCAGAGACCAAGGCAGAGCTCACTCCCCTGGGCATTTTTTACAACAACCGTGTACACTCTAACTTTAAGGTGTCATCAGTGTTGCTTTTTTATTATAATTTTAAATTAACACTTATGTTCAAGTCTGTGTTTATACATACAGTTTTTATAACATGTAAAAAAAATTACACATAATTCTCATTCACTTGGCTCTGACCAAAATGGGCCATGGAAACACATGCACACATGCACACATGCACCCAAGGGAGCTCTACAATAGTGCTCTGTTTTGTCAGGACAGAAGTCAGGCAGGTGAACTGTAAGCTCTTTGTCCAGTCTGACCACAGCAGCCTCTCTTATAGAGGAAGGAGCCTCCAGGTATAAGACTATACCTTGCTTATACCACAAGACCAACTCAGACTGCGCCGGTTTCCATATACATAACATGGACACACATACACACGCACAGGGTTATCATAATTTTCATTTAATTTATTTAATTTTTGAAACATAATAAACAAATCCATATATTATAATCCATTTATTATATATTTATTATTGCTCCAAGTCCAAAACTGTAAAGTAGAATAGTAGTTTTGTTGATTCTAGTACAACGGAAAGAGCCCTTTAGGATTTCTATCCATGTTTTAGAAAATCGTTGACCTTTTATTGTATTCATACTTTGTTCTTTCCAGGCAGGATTGTTTATTGACAAAGGGGTGAAGACCACCAGTGCCAGTGTTGCTGACCCCCGGGAATACCTGTGTCTAGATAACAGTGCCAGGTGTGTATGTCTGTGCACGTAAAACACACAGACTGCATTGAGACTGCATTTGTTGGCAGTGTCAAAAGACTGTGATTTATAACCAACTCGTGCAGTGTATATGTTTTTGCACAAAACATATAACTGTGGGCTATTAGAGGTTCTATGGTGGATCATATGCATCATGGTGTACAATTACACTATGTAAATATTTAGCTATTTGTGGCTCACACATATATTTGTTTAATACTGCTGTCGATATATGTTTATAAATTATTTCTGGCTTTTAACTGTATGTCTACAAGGCCATAGAGGGGGTAGATAGATGGCCTCTTAGTGTAACTGCATTTTAGTGGAAGGTCTGTCAGGTTTGTGTTGACAGAGAAAACAAGGCTTCACAGATAGAGTTTCCAGTCTGTAGCTCCCTACCCAAATACGGCCCTCAACCAGACGGAAAAAATCTTATGTGTCCGCTGAGACTACTGGCCATGGTGTGTGTGTGTGTGTGTGTGTGTGTGTGTGTATGAGACAGAGTACATGAAAATGGACAGAGGCATGAGGAGCCATCATTTTAAATTTGTCCCAAATATTAATTGTGCATGAGAAATTGAGAAGAAGACTTTTGTTGTGCAATTGTGAGAAACTCTAACATGTGCAAATTAGACACTACTATTTTCCAGGAAATATGTTTCCTCGAGTTTAAGTGTTCAGGTTAATATTCGTCCATGACCAGGACTTTGAATTTTTGCCTTGGATGTCATCAAAATTTTGAATTTTATGAAAATTTGGTTGTTAGACTTAAATACAGAATACATAAAGACTTAAGGTTATTCGTAATGTGAATCAAGTGCCACCAATAAGCTTGGAAAAGGAATATGTCCTGTTTTTTATGGAAACCCCATAAAATTTGGGATTTGTGGTTTGTTCAGTCAAAAAAACCTATATATCTATATCTATATGTGGGCTTTTTCAGATTCAGACCACACCAGAATTCTGACCCCAGTCGTCCTCGGGTGGCGGCAGTCATTGATACGCTGATCTCCTTCAAGAACAACGACTTGGGAGCTTGGATACGAGGCGGGGATATCATCATCCAGAACTCAGGGTGAGGCGACTCCCAGGCTGTGTGATGTCATCCGTGTCCCGTCTTTAACAGAGCTGAGGAGTCGGAGCTTGTAGCATGACGTATGATATAATTTCACCATAACTCCCTATGATGATGTCATATAGTGTCTAACAAATCAGTGTTCCTGTCCTCCTGTATTAATTCTGGCAGCTCCAAAGAGGCAACAATGAACTGACAGTGAATTATGTTTTTTAAGGTGGCGGGTTTAATTTTGAGTGCATTATCAGATGTTTCCATTCTATTTGTAAATTAATCAATTAATTCATATTCTACCACTTATCCTTTTCCGGATTGCGGGGGATGCTGGAGCCAATCCCAGCTCACATTGGGCGAGGGCAGGGTACACCCTGGACAGGTCACCAGTCCATCACAGGGCCAACACACAGAGACAGACAGAGACCAACAACCACTCACACTCAGACCTACGGACAATTTAAAGTCACCAGTTCACCCAAACATGATGTCTTTGGACGGTGGGAGGAAAAGCACGCAGACACGGGGAGAACATACAAACTCCACACAGAAAGGCCCCAGGCCAGAGAACCGAACCAGAGACCTTCTTATTGTGGGGAAACAGCATTAACCACTATGCCGCTAACCACTAAGTACTTTTTTTTAATTCATTCCTGAGTGCTGGATCAATAGCAAGCTACTCTCAGCACTTTACTCAACTACTCTTAGTTTTCTTGACAGCTTGCGGTCATTGGTTATCAAACATGTTGCAGGGCTAATGCATTCTTTTATTTTTCTGCCTTCAGTTTTGCCGACAATGGAGTGGGATTATCCTTTGCCAGGTGGGTATTTTTCAAAATCCCTGTTATTGTAGCATTCTTGTCTGTTTTTTCTCTCTCTGCCAGATGAACTTGCCAAAACCATTTGTGAGTGATCAAAGCTGATCACTGACCAGATAACTTTGATTCCTAAAAGCAGACATCATTGTAAACGTATCCCCTCTTTATTCTCCAGTGACGGCAGCTACCCAAAGGATGAAGGCTCCAGCCAGGAGGTGATGCATTCTTTATTTGTGGGTGAAAGCCGAAACAGAGGGACAAACGGAGGACAGAATAAATACTGGGGACCAGGAGGCTCAGATGGAAAGATGAGGACGCTGCCTAGAAACAGGTGAGGGGGACTGAAGAAGGCGGAGGATACGGTGATGATGGCAGGAGAAATGTACTGACAAAGACAAACAAGGGAGAGCCAGTGAGGTATTCAGGTAGTTGGACATATAAATGAGGCTGCTAGAGCTGCTTTTAGTGCTAAGTGGACCTTAGAGGAAAAGAAGTTCTGTTTCTATCTAAAGTTGCCTCCAGGGAATTTTAGGCAGTTTCTAAAAAACTGTGGTGGCAAAATTTCCATAGAAATTTTAGGCAAGTTTTTTTTTTTCACAAGATTTCAGGTTTCTTTGACACACAGCTTCTGTTTGTTTCAGCTAAATATCACTGTTTTAAAAAATGAAAGATATAAAAAAAAGTTATAAATTATGTTTTGAAAGGAACATGAAGAGCTCACTAATAGGGGTTTGATACCTAATGTGTTTTGATCTCACACCACTTGTTACTCACCAGTAATTTGACTTCCCTTAGGAGGAAGTTTATGGAGTCTCTCCCTGCAGTAAAGCCATTTCAGTCCAGTGGACAGTCCTAATGAGAGCAGAGTTTTGAGTTTTATGTCTCCTCAGGGCCTCCTTACCTCTTTCTTACTGTATTTTTCTCACATTACAGTGGTAGTTATACCAAAAGAGAGCAACATAAACAAGAGATTGGCCAATAGCTGCCTTTTTTGTGTCAAGGACTACAGTTTATGTCAGTTTGTAACCACTGTCCCCACTGTGTTCAACTTTACTACCATTTTACAGGCTTTGTGACCGCACGGTGACATTTGGCACAGTTGGTTTGTCTGTCGTCATTGCGGTTGCTGCCAGAGCAGCTCACATGCTTTTTTTTTTTTTACTTCCCAGAAAGCTGATTTTAATGGAAGTTCAATAAGGTTTAATTAACAGCAATTACATCAGATTGCCAAGTCAAACTTTTATTTCTCTGACCTTAAATCACTTTTCAGCACACAATGCTCAACCTTAGATCCTCATCTAATGAAGTTCAAAATGTTAGGATATCCTCAAATTTATCCAAGTCCACTCTTATTAACAACAAGTAGCTTGACTTTTTCCATGAAAACAATTCTTGTAGCTTTTGTGGCACACTATTTGGTATCATTTCAAAATGTGTAGTCTGTTTTTCGTATGAATTAGTTTTACACACGTGACATTGAATTAGTTCTCCCCTACAATGACCACAATGTTTACATTAGATTAATATAGTTGAGTCATTTTGAGGTTAACCACTGAAACTGTAAAATTGATTGAAGACCCATTTAACCAAGAATAAGTGTGTCATGTCTGAGGCCATGCCGACCTGCTGTCTAATGAGCTCATGGCCTGGATGAACAGTGTTGAAACTCTTCAGAAGCTTTGGGTTTTAGTGAGTTCATGACTAAAACATGAGGTCATCAGGTTCAATGACTTTCTCGTCTCCCTGTATTTCCTCCTGTGTTCATTACTGTCAGTTGTCCTGCCTAATCACATATTATTGCCTCTCTGTCTAAACTGTAGGACATTCCCAATCCGAGGTTTCCAGATCTACGACGGCCCGGTGAGGCTTACACAGAGCACGTTTCGTGGCTTCCTCCCCACACCAGAGCGTTACACCAGTGCAGTGGGATTCAACCTGAAGAACACCTGGCAGCTCACTCCACGAAATAACCTATCTCAGCTCAGCTTCCACTCTACTGTGAGTAAACAACTGGGTGTGATTAGACTTTCCTTGAGGCGTCATAAGCACATTATACAGTTACATACTACAGTATGCATACTTTACAACATACATTTTATCATATAATGGGTCATATTTCAGAGTTATCTATTTGTGATTATCTATTCACAGTTTATACTAACTAGTGACCACTTGCCTTGTTTGACCATATGAAAGTTTAGAAGAAAACCACGTGACTGTTGCTATCCCATTTTAAATATAAAATTTACATCAGTTTTTCTTTTTTCTTTTTTTCTTCATTCTCTCTTCTGTAATCTTTTTCCATTTGTTGCTTCTTACTGTTACATGTTTGTTGTGGTAGGCTGATTCACTACACTGATTCACACTGATATAGTTAGGTTGTAAATACTGGATTAACAGATTATTTAATTTATCTTCGTCTTCACCTTTTCTCCTTACTTCACTTAATGTATCCCGAGATAGACATTAATGTATGAGTTATATCTTTCTGGAATACTGGCTCTGATCGTTTCTTCTTGGGCAACTAGATTGTATTTGTTCTTTACCCCCCATATTGAGAAAAGGAAAAATGCCTGTGTTGCCACAAATATAACTCACTGGTGCCCTCTTGTGGTGTACGACAGTGTACAGCATTGTAACCGCACACTGTAAATGTCCTGATTTATCCGAGCTCATCAGATCTTTTAAATATAACATCCTTGCTATACTCATCTTCAATATGGGGTAAGCATCTCCTGTGGAATTAATATGAAATTGATGCCAGGCTGCAGTTTTTATAAATTGGCATCCTCTGTTCAATAAAAGAAAAGTAATCACCAGAGAACAAAGTCAAGTCCTTCTGAAGTGCCTGAGAAAATTTTTGTTGGTGAGAAATTTAAATGAAATATCATGAATGGATTTCTTGTTTTACTCAAGAGAAGAATGATTGTCATGATAGTACTCTTTTAAATCAAATAGCTAAATTTCTTTTTATATTAAAAACAATTGTATTGAAATATTAAATAGCAGCACTAATATAAACACATACCAAAGCTTAAGCTTAAGCAAAGTAATTATCTCTTGAATTTTTAAATAGTGCTAAAATTTCTATGGTAGCATTCTCAACTCTCGTTGCTGGAATATCCTCAGGTGGGACTGCGGACGTTTTTTGGTCGCCCTGGGCAGTGGTTTGAAGATAACGATCTGGATGGGGACAAAAACTCCATCTTTCATGATGTGGATGGGTCGGTAACGGGCTACAAAGATAGCTACGTCGGCAGAGCAGACAATCGCCTGATCCAACATCCTGGCTGTGTGAACATGTCTCGGTGGAATGGAGTGATCTGCAGTGGCCGCTATGCTCAGGTAGAGCATTCCCAGACTGACGCTTCATTCTTGTTATTCTGTTCTTGTAATGTAAAATGTGCACTCAGTCTCCTTCCTCCTCTTCTTTTTCTTCTTCTTCAGGTGTACATTCAGACACAGGGAGCCCCCAGCCTCAGTTTATCCATCAGTAGAGATGAATATCCTGATGCTCCTCTGGTGCTGAGGGGGATCAACAGTCAAAGGGCCCAGTCTCAGCAGTATCAGCCCATCCTGATGATGAGCAAGAGCTACACTCTGCACTGGAGTGGACCTGCGCCCAGAGAAGTTGTCCTTTCTCTTATCAACTTTGATAAGTGAGTAATAAGAATCAGAAGTGTGTGTTTGAATGCTGCTGCATTTCTCTGATGGTCTACAAATGAGGATATATTTTTGAAATTGTGTTCTTCAGATGTTTTTGTGTTAACATGATGATGCCATTAAAACCATTCTGACCTGGAAAAAAAGCTAATAAACAAACCAGAGTATGATGATTTTTTACTAGTTCAAATCTAAATGGCCTTCAGGAAAATCTCATTCTAATTCTTCTACCTTTCTCTCACTCAGAGATGACTGGGTGCTGGTGGGGCTCTGTTACCCATCAGAAACCACATTTCAGATCATGGCTGACATCAATGATAGGCAAAGCAACACCTTTGATGACATCATAGACTACGGCACCATGTCCTCCCTGGCAGAACTGATGAAGAAGCCAATGGAAAGGAAATACTTTTTTGACCGAACTGCTGGGTAAGAAAAGAAAATCCAGTCAGTTTCCTTTCTGTGTTTTTCCATAAACACGCTAACTCACACGCACACTTGGAAATATTGCTGTATGTGTGCAAAAGCAGCAGTTAAAATTTTGATATCACCCATGTTCATCATTTGAACAATTTTTATCTGTCACCCAGTTTTTATCTTTTGTAAGTTTATTCTAGTTTCTTAAACTCTGCCAATTTTCTTTGTTTTCATTTCACACACAGCTTATTGTGGCTTTACCTTCAGGCCAGACATGGTCGTGATGGTCACAGTTATTGTTCAGTGAAAGGCTGTGAAAGAGTAAAAATAATGGCCACCACGTCCTCCAAGCAGACCTGTAACTGTGCAGCTAAGGCTTACCCCAAATACTCCAAGACTCCCTCAGCAGTGATTCCTATGCCAGCACTTAACACAACCCCCTGCAAAGACTGCGGTGCTAAACAGGTTCGTGTTGCTTGAATTAAGAGTGTTTAAAAAAGTTTTAAAACACAAGGAGCCACTCCTGACCAGCCTGTTTCTATCTCAGCTTGTGTTTTCCAGTGAGCCATGGACCGTCTACCTCCAGACACAAATCAAGTCTCTCAGCAGCAAAGAGCAGCAGAGAGGAGATAACAGCTCCTTCATCACTGTGAGCATGGCAGGCCTCAGGCCTAAAACAGATCTAAACACACAATCTTATCTATATCCATACATCCTGTCAATGAGGGTTTATCCAGCCTATATTCTTTTCTGTCAACTTCCAGGTGAATGAAGGGAAAATGCCCTTCTCGCAGTCAGGGTATTTCCTGGTCACCGTGGATGCCTGCTCTGGAAAAGTCACCAAGAAAACCTCATTTTCCAAAATGGATGCCAAGATGGAACAGTATCTAAAAACTGGAATACCAAAAAGGTGAGCTGCGCACTATATATACAAAATCAATATTTCATTTATACCATTATTCATTCATTCATTCATCTTCAACCGCTTATCCGTTTCCGGGTTGCGGGGGCTGCTGGAGCCAATCCCAGCTCACTCTGGGTGAGGGCGGGATACACCCTGGACAGGTCACCAGTCCATCACAGGGCCAACACACAGACACACAGAGACAAACAACCACTCACACTCACACTCAGACCTACGGACAATTTAGAGTCACCAATTAACCCAAACATGATGTCTTTGGATGGTGGGAGGAAACCGTCGTACCCGGAGGAAACCCACACGGGCATGGGGAGAATATGCAGACTCCACACAGAAAGGCCCCAGGCCGAGAACCAAACCCACAACATTCTTGTTGTGGGGCAACAGTGCTAACCACAATGCCTCCGTGCTGCCTCCGTGCCTCTTGCTTATTTTTTGGAGCCATGAATAAGTTTCAGGTTTTTTCTTCAACAGGTCAATAGTGCTCATGGCAACACGAGGTCAGCCAGAAGGTCTGGTCAATGTAACACCATATCTGATCTCCTTAGGTTTAGCCAAAGCTGCTAGTCTACACAAAAAAGGTTAGTGCCACACTTACATGTTTTCCTATCAGTGTCTATATTTTCTGTATTTTTGGGCAAAGTCTCTCTTTCTCTTACACTGCTGCCTCTCACCATAGAGAGTCTGGCACTCTGGGGCTTCCAGGGCAGCTCTTCACCCCCTGCGTGGGTTTCTCTGCAAGTCGGGCAGGGGGATGAGTTTCTGAGGGTGCAGGAGCGCTACCTGCCCCTGAGTTTGGAAGCATATGGCTGTTCACCACCTGCAGTTCAACACCGCAAAGACCTGGAGCTACTCAAAAAAGCCACAAGACTACAATGAGCAATGTGAACTGTACAACTTACCTACCCAAAACACTCTTGCACACAGATACACAAACACACACAACCAGCTGATGAATGTGAACTGCTGAACCTTTAATTTATTAACAAAAGCCAAGATGTTTACCAATATCAAGTGGAGAAAAGGTATTTTATTATGGAAGGAGTATATGTGTGATTTTGTTTGTGTGTGTGCGTGTGTATGGGTAAGTATGCCTTGGGGCCGCTGAGTCAATGCACTTTCCTTTTAAAGTTGCTATATGTATGTTTTCTCCATTGCTGATTACGGTTTGTCACCAGCAGTAGGGGATGATGGTGAAGATGATGCTTGTGCTTGCCAAGAGCTTTAATCTTGGATTTAAAAGACACAAGGTTAGAATCCACCCTCTGTTCAACGTTACTTATTTCTCTGAGGCAGCACTGAGGGCAGACTGGACGCTACAATGATTCATGATCACTACGAGAACTCAGTGGCCAGTGCCAGCTGATTAGCATGTTCAGTAAAACAACATAAGTGATGAGAAATAGAGACAAAACGATATATGTTGCATACACTTGGGGAATAAAAGAATGAATTTTGGTGCTGAACTAGTAGTTTTTCTGTTAGACCAGTAAGGAAATAGCTGTCAGGCTTAAAATGGCTATGTATTGATAGCAAAAAGCTACATATAGCACCTTTTAAAGACACAACTTGCCTTATCAGCCTAAGTGATCAAATGGAGCTTTGCAATACTGTAAGTCAGTTGTTTATCTTGGATACGAGGGATAAGAGACCCAAAGCGACCTTCGACATCTACCTGCTCGTCTTAGTATCCAGAATTATTTATTTTGTACTGAGTAAGAACTGAATAAATTGGATTGAGCCTGAAAACAAAACATAATGCATTAGATTCACACCTGCTTGTGTGAAATTAGGAAAATAAATTGCATTGTCCCTGAAATGAGATCATCTTGAATTGGAACCAAAAACAAAAGCTGGATTAGATGTACTCAGGTCAGAAGAAAATGACAAAAATCAATGCTATTGCGTCTTATAATTACACAGCAACATTAAGCCAAAAACGAACATGTAAAGTGATCAAACGGAGCCAGTGTGTCAGGTCTCTTAGAAATGATTTAATGCAAAACATGTTAAGTCATAACAAGCCATATGCATATTGATATTTAAATATGGGCATACAGAAAGTTTGCGTAAAATGAATCTGGCTATCTTGACTTTCTAACATATAATCAGGTAAAAACTTTGTAGGTCCTTCTTCTCTTCCCACTAACCCTCACACACATCTTTAGCTTTTGATTTCGAGGTCTATAACAACTGAATCTTCAACTGGAAAACCTCTGATCATCGTGCAGCTGTACAACTAAAGACTTTGAGCACCTTTGTATAGATTCTTACTTGGACTTACTGAATCTTTCATCTCATATCTTGTATTTATCTACTTACATTTATGGTCTCTCAAGTGCTGGCTACATGTGCAACACAAATATTAGGTTAGATTTATTTTTATTTTTGTTTTCTTAAACAGCATTGAATGTTTTCATCTTTCATCTGCCTCATTTAGGATCTCTTCGTGTGCATTATTGCCTAAACTGTGTGTTGATACATTACGGGGTGCGTTTTTAGACAAGGTGCCCTGACTGTACAGTGAGCAGTCAGGGCAGTAGTGATCAGCAAAATGTATACAGCTAATATACCAGCTGTGAGGGATACGGCTTTATGTTTGACTCATAGTATATAATCTTTTATAGGGTGTTTGTGAGCAGGGCTCCCCCACTGAGCAATGATGAGTACCTATCTGTGACTTTGCATGTGTCTGTGTGTGTGTGTGTGTGTGTGTGAGTAAATGACTGATCAGGTTAGACAGAGAGGACAATTACCTTATTGCCTTTTAACCACTTTACTGTTAGAGCAAAAGAATGAGAGAAAGATGTTTCCATCCTTTTCCTTTTGTTCATTTGATGCTTTAAAGATGCACAACCAGATTTCTTCATTTTTTCTTTTAAATAGAAGTGAGCTTTGTAAATATGGTGTTTAACTCCAACTGTACATGTGATGGGAAACTAGTTGTCAATAATGTGTATTCACTGTTGTTTTTGACAGAATTTAAGTCAATTTATCAAATGTTCACCAAAATCTCATGAAATTGCTGATTAAAGAAACATTTATGCTTTGTGATAAAATCATATTTTTAAACTTGGTCATTGGAAAGGAAAGAATATGTTTTTCTATCAGATATACAGCTTCACCACTTGAGGGCAGCCAAGTGTTTTTCTGACGAGTTCCTCACTCTGAAATGTACCTTAGCGCAAATCCACATTCTCTTACTGACCAATTTAAGTTTACAGCAGTATGTAGACAATATAGGTGACTAAAGAATTCCCCATCCAACCGTAGCCTGAAAATCTCTGTTTACTTCAGTCCATCAGTCAGCAGCACAGAGACAAGTGGCCAAAGGGATGTTTGATGAACTTTTGATGAACCTCTGAAGATCACAGTTAACATATTCTGTCAAGCATGAAAAACCATTATATGTCAGAAAAACATGGTAGAAAATCGTTATTTCATCACCTTCAAGTCTTCAAGCACTTAGACCTGCACGCAAACAGCAAACATCTGCCCGGTAAACAGATAAATGAAAATGTGATGGCAGCTACCTCATTAAACATACAAACATTCATGTCCTCTTGCTAGATCTATTGACATCTTGAAAGAGACTGATCATTGGTGTGTGTGTCTTTTTCAGTGTCAAGCACTTTGACAAGAAAAAGGTTTAAAAAAAAAAAAAAACAGTCCAGACACATTCCAGCCTGCCTTATGGCTCAGACAGTGAATTCACTCGTCCATAAAATGGTCTCTGGCCATGGAGCCCGAGTGCTCCCACTCGCTGCACACACCATTCTGCAAATGAGAGGGGGAAGATTGGTTGACACACTTTGCAGGCATAGAGATGCCAATGAGGGCAGCCGGTGACACTCTGCCATGATAAAGTAAAAAATACGACACTCAGTGGTGAGATAACTGGATTACTGTCACTCACTGAGTGAACCCTGTCTTCCACATTGGTCTGGACACATTTAAAGTTTAACACTGATATATTATCAAATGAGAAGATGAAAATGTTTCCCTCATATCTGATACAGCCAACACAAATTTGAAGAGTTGTGTATTGGGCAATATTTTTGTGTTGTTTTTGGGGGGGGGGGGTTTTGCTTTTTTCTCCTTGAACCTTGTGATGATTACACGTTGTGGCATGGATAGACTTGGATTGAGTGAAGTTTTAATTATGTAACAGCTTAGGCTTTTGAAGTGCGCAAATACAGTTAGAGAAATGCCAAAACAAGCCGCTGTAGAGACTGGTACGTGAGCTGGAGTGTAGGCTGTATCCTTTAGCATGGTGCTGTGTACTGTTTTAATGAGAAGGATAGAACTATGGCAACATGCTTTTGACATTGTGACACATTACTGTTTTCTTTCTTGTGGTTTTGTTCTTCTCCTTCTAAAGGCTTTTCTAAAGGTTAAATGAGAATGGAAACTGAAGAATAATTGCCTGACAAAAGCAGAGAGCAAGAAATGGTTCAGAGGAAAGTGTTTAGTTCTTGGACTGACTGGGCAATACTAAGTACAGCCATAATTTTATGTTTTTCAGGCTGATTACTATGAAAAAACGAATTCAGTTATTGACAGATGTTAAACAGACATATTTAAGACCAAAAAAGTGTACTGTGCCTTTAAAAAAAACCTGTATGGGAATATATCAGGGGAGAACACGGGGAACAATTCTTAAAAACCACATTGGAATCAACCAATTTGGTTAATTTGAAAATGAATGCATTTAAATGTGTGAAGAAGCTTCTCCTTTCTCTGCTGGTCTGGGCTAGTTTCAACATGATTCCTGCTAGTTTGTTGTTTTTATCCATCATGCCCAGTAAATACCTTATTTATGTGGGACACAAATAAAACTGCCAACATGTTCAAATACAGGATCGTTCCCATGTAACTGCAGAATTTACAGTTTTCTTTGAAATGATACATTTATGGAGCATTAAGTTGTCTCTAACAAGTTTCAACTAAATTACAACTAAATATGCAGTGAGTGCATTTTTGTTTAGTTTGGTGCGGTGGCTTACATGGCTGTACGCTTCAGTGTGTACAGCACAAGGTCCTTCAAAACGCTTACTTGCATATTATTTGTGTGTTAACATTAGTTCAGCGAGTCTAGCCATGAGTTGTATAACTCTTCATAGCAGGTAAGTTCCTCTGATTTTCCCAACTTGCTACACCATATTATTCTTTAATCTCACCATTCAATCGGATGAGCGGTTCCAGTTGATTCCCCACTGATGCTCGGTGATGGTGGTCCTGAATAATTAACCAATTCTGACAGGCATGTAGGGGTCCGTTACCATGACAACCCCTCTCCCTGTGTCCTTGCTGCCCGGAGGAGTAATGTAAATCTCCTGTCTGCTTAATGTCACCGAAACGGCAGCAAAGACTCAGAGGTTGGGGTTAGTGGGAGCTTCTGATTATATGTCTGGCCTCGATTTCTTCCCCGGCCGAGTGTCGTAACACGGGGAACATGTGGCAGATAACCTGTGAGCACAGGAGATACACACTCACACACTGTCACATAACTGAAAATGGCTTTTCCGGGGCTGGGGGAGACACGATGTGTCTTAATTATACATTACACCAGCAGCGGGGGAAGCCAAACACGCGTCTCATTTGGCTTTCTCCAACATTCGATTGTGTGTAACAGTGTCGTCAGTGTATTCATGGAGAACAAAAGCATCAGTAAGTGCTGATGAGTCAGTGCAGAGGTGGGTGGGTTCACACTAAGGTCACAGAGGGAATGTTTTAATGATGTCCGTAATCTTTTCTGACAGGATGTTGACATATTTACGATTCTGAGAGTGATACTCCCCACACCACACCACACACACACACACACACACATACACACAAAATATCCTCGCCACCTTTCACACTGCACCAATCAGATATAGTCAATTACCCTTTAACATCAAATGGCTCATCAGTTGCCCAGGCCATTAGAGAGTGAATTAACCTTATCTACCTGTGGATGAAGAAGTGTAGGTGGGACGGTTGAGACCTTGTTCTAGTCCAAGCTATTACTAGAAAATATGCCATGTACTTTCCACACAGCATGATAGTGGCTAATCAGGCCCAGAGAAATGCAATAAAAAACGGATTATGAGGAAGTTATTTATTGTCAAAACTGCTTATTCTGTATTTTAATCATTCACTCATTGAATACGTGGTTACATGTTGTGTTTGGCCGCTCAAAGGGTTGTGTGATGTTTAAAAATTAAAACTCAGCATGGGTTTTTTTTTTTTTAATAGCCGAATGTCCCGCGAGTACCTTTTATTTCAACATGAACTATATGACACCATAGAAACCTGCTCCGAACAAACATTAAAGGGTTTTTGGTTAAATAGCATGTTCATTTTGTTGCTTTGTCAAAGCAACACATTGTCAAATGTGTTGCTTTCAACAGAATCTGCAGATGTGTTCTGTAAGCTGAGGGCTTACAGAAAGGTTTTACAGCTCATGTGTACTGGATTCAACAAAATCTGCTCTCATGAGGGCACCAAAATGTTCATGGACATGTGAGGCTGTTTGTATTTGGCAATCATGATGGCAATGACCATGAAAATGATGATGGTGATGGCAGCAATAGTACCGTCAGTGTCAATCTCCAGCTAAAGAAATTCTTGCTGTGAAACCTATTGCCTGTTGAGACAAATCAAGTTGAGACATGACATGTGGTTAGCAAACTGGGATAATCACAGTTGCCTCCAGAGATAGTAGCAAATTTCCGTCTGCAGTGACTGACCAAACATGTGAACCCGCTGCTCCACTGAGAGCTACAGCTCCAGGCTGTGACTGAGACATCTACTTCTGAAACCAAGCTGAAGCCAACTTTGGTCGACCCCCGTGGCCCTTGGGGCCGAAAAACAGAGATCACAGGACAAATCCTCTGAGATGACCCCTCATTGTTTAGCCTGTTAACCAGAAGACAGCCTGACAGTTACTGAACAGACCAACTTTCTCTTGAGAAAATGTTCAACTGGCCAGCTCAGTGTGTGAGTAGGCTGAGTGCATTTCCTAGTTTGTCTTGGAGAGGTCTGCTATCAGCCACTGCTTTTTTTTGATTAGGGATAGATTTAGTGTTTCTTTAGGACATAATTGACTAATTGTCTGAAATGTTGTTGCCCTTTGATGGCACGTGAAACCCAAAACATAAATCACCACCACATTAATATAGAAAGACCAGCTGAAAGTGTGTGTTTTCTAATCTTGTGAGTTGTCTGTGTTCAGGATGTGGAACGGGACAATACATATGAGGCTCAGTGCAAGTTTCTCTCCTGTTCTCTCGCTTCCATATTTTAATGAATCATGTTCTTGCTCAGGTAAATGAGGTGAGGGTTTCAGTCACCTTTTGCCTTTGTTTGAGGACTAAGTGATGTTGTTCTGAACTGCTCTTAAAGTCCTTTTCCGCTAATTTTACATTCTTAACCCCGGATTTTAAACCAAGCTTTTACTGTCCTCTTTGTTTCATTATTCTGTCCATGCTGCTTATCATCCTCCTTCACAACCTCCTCTTCATCAACCAGCTTCTTTCTCCAAAATCATTGTCTGTAATTATTTGAGCCCAACAAGCAGTATTCGTAATAAGTTTGTGGAAGGGAACCACCCACTCACTCCTACTCACAGTCAGGTAACTAATTACTAATTGCTGCACTTGTGGGAACCTATTGTCTAAGACGCAGGGCCTCTTTTAATCACTTCATCTCGTTCACAAACTCTCCTCTGATTTGAGAATTTAAAGGATTAATATTAGACGGAACTTGTGTTTGTGGTTTTTATGTCTGTATGTGTATTTGAGTTTGTGGGGCTGCACAAAGGAGCGGTGTGGATATGAATGAGGGGTTGATCAGTACCAGTTTGTACCTGATATGACAGACTGCAATTAGATGAGCCATTTTACAATTTCACTGCAGTGGAGCTGACAGGCCATGATGGGGGAGGAGGCAAAGTAAAAAAAGGGAGATGGAAGAATAATTATTGCAAACAACAAGAGTGAAGGTTCATTTAAACTGGGGCAGGATTGGGGAGGAAAAATGACGTAAGATATTGATGAGGGGGGAAAAAAAGATTTATAACGGATAGATACCAGTGAACCATGTGTTACATTATGTCATGCTCACGTTTCCAGACAACAGAGAGACATATTGGGGTCCTTAAACATCTAGCAGCTTGACGGGGCCCCTCACTGTCGTCCCACAAAACTCCTCCCCTCCGTTGCTGTGGCATCCCAGTGATCTCTTCAATCATTCATAGCCAAGCGCCAAACTAAATTGGCACTCATTAGCCTCCCGCTGTTTACTTTTCTTTATTTGCTTAACATTAACCTTGCTCCCTTCAGACTGTGTGTGGGTGTGTGTATGCGTCAGGGGGTCATGGGCGGCGGGGGGGGGGGCTTCATATCCGCCTCACCTAGAAACCTGTCCTGTTGAGATGCTCAAAGGGTCTGGATCACTGGAGGTGACACTCCCTCAGTCCCTCCGAGTATTGGTGACTCAGGTGCTTCCGTTGATGACGTTCCACCTGCCAGATGCTCATCAGGTCCAGACGACAGCCAGTTGCGCACGAGCTGGTCCTCGCTAACACCCAGATTCTTATTCTCTTCCACTTGGCCCCGCTCAAACACGAGGCCTTGCCAGCTAATTACAGGAAACAAGCTGCAGACTCATCAGCCAATGAGGAGTAGCAGCGGAGATGCTGGAGCGAGAGGGACATGGTCACTTCATCCTCATCATCCTGGGCATTTATTTAATCTTCATGGCTGCCAGATGAGGAGGTTTGGGTTAGAGGTGCAACACAAGGAGATGTCTTCGACTTCTTCTTCCTGTTTCTGAGATTCAGGCTGTAGCACAGAGGGGGCTCGCCATAGCAAGCATTCAAACAACCCCAATTGGAGAACGACTGGCTACGACTTTTAGATTACTGCAGAAGGTTTAATGCTAATAACTGCAGGACGGTTTGGCTGCTTTTGGAGTTCAGCCTCTTACACAATGATTGTGGAATATCTGGATTCTTGTCATCAGCCTGGCATTTCTAATAGACCTACAGATGCGCTATAATAGAAACTGACAGTGTCACATACACAAACACACATGTACACTGGTTGCGTCATGCTCCAACTTCCAACAGCTCTCCACTAGCAGAGGGACGTCTTGGCCACCTGTGGCTCCTGACTCCTGAAGCCAGCCATCTTCTATCATTCACCATTCCTCCATCCAATCATCTGGCTTTTTTTCCCTCTGACCTGATCTGTATGTTAGATTACAAACCTTCACACCTTTCTCTCTTTAAAAGAGTGAAGGACACTCGCTCAGCAGAAGATCCAGAAGTTAAAGACTCAATCGAAGTAAAGAGGAGAGAGGAAAGTGATTCCCAACGGAGCTTCAGAGACTTTCAGAGTGGTAAGACGTCAACCATTTTGAATTTAAATGCTCATGCTTGCGGAAGCAAAGTGTAGAAATGTAATGCAAAAAGGCCATCCATGATGAGAATTTTTACAAGTACACAGGATGTTTGATAAAATCATAATTTGGCAGAAAATAGTGGGAACAAGGACACAGTGATTTGGCAAATAAGAAAAGTGTTAGAGTTTTTACTGGGTGACGATAAAAATGTGTGTATGTGAGCTGTAGTAACACAACAAGGCTGGGAAGTGGTTGTCTGCTGGTGTGCTGAATAAATGATAGTCGTCTCCCTGCTTTGCCCCTCCATCTGTTGGCTGTTGGACACTGAATCAACCATATGCTCTCTATGTATAAATCATCTACAGTAGGTTGCTCTCTGTTAGTCTGATAAAACATGGATTTGGCACTTTTCTCCATAACAACCCTCTGAGGGATTTTTTCATCCCTAATCAGAGACCTTTTTTTGTCTTTCCTTCAGTCTTTAGCTTTACTTTCCTTTGAGAGATTGAGACCAGAACAGTGTAATCATATGCCTTATGTGATCTTTAGTTTTCTGTTTCATTCCTTCCAAGCATCAACTACAACATAAGACAAATCCCTTCCACTGCGAGGACTGAAGGTCAAGCACAGTTTTATCAAGGTCTTCCTTTTCTAAGAGTTTTATATCTCAGATGCAACCTTCAGTTGCTGAAGCTTTCTCACCAACTGAAGGTTTGGTCAGGACGTTCCTCAGTGAACTTAACTGTCATTAAAGAGAGAAAGAAACTGTGTGTGTGTGTGTGTGTGTGTGTGTGTGTCTGTGAGTGCATGTTTTTGGTGAGAGTCAGCACATGATCCATGATTCAGTGATTAGTGATTTGTCTGCAAGCCAGTGTGTGGCTGTTGTGCAGACATGGATGAGCTGTCCCTCATAAGTGTCTGTCTGGCTGAGAAACAGACACACACATACACACACAATTACAAGCAAATGCATCATTTGTCAGCATATTGAGAGCATGATGGGTTAGCGAGCTAGCATTTGGACTGCATTTTTGGCAGCAGCTTGGACAGTTTTGATGACACTTCTCCACAGGAAGGCTGATGAGCTTTTGGCTCCCCCTCTAAACAGCTGAATTTCTGACTTCTGCTCAGGAGCTGAAACCGTGAAGAGAGAATAGGGCTCTCATCTTACCATGTGCCTTCTTTTAGGTAGATGTATGGGTTCCGTTTTGCAGGATGTTCAAATATGACAAATCACCCAGCACATATTGTAGCAGCAGCTCTTTTTGTAGTGGTACCCCACTATGGATATATCTAAACATATCAACCTTACGCAGTGCAGTATGAGAGACAGTCACAAATTTTGGCAAAGAAAAACACACATATTGTCTGTAGAGTCTGTGTTTGAATAATTGATGGTATGAGCCTGCTTAAAAATGCATCCCCAACCTTTCTGTCGCACAGAGAAAGGAAGCAGTAATTAGTGATAGAATATGACTGCAGAAATGGGCTAATTATCAGTGGGGTAAACACAGCAGCCCTCATTTAGAATTGGAATAAACCTTGTTTATTTTAGACAGATTCTGCAGGTGCAAGAAAGAGGGAAGAGGATATGTGTATTTTCTCTTCACAAAAAGAGAGAAAAAAGTTATTTTGTTTTTGTCTGATTGTGAAAGCCAATTGTCACAAGCTATTCCCTGTTGAAAGGACATGGCTATTCTGAATTCATTACACCAGTTATCTCCATTGATTTGCTCATTTGAGTGAGTGGTTTCATGCCAGACTCTGAGAGCAGCACTCACGGCTGAATAATTAAAAAACAATGACGGTATGGATGGATGGGGACTGTGAACAGTTCAGATCAGAACAAAATAAAGAGGAACGCACAACAGCTCAGCCTCCTCAAGTTTAACTGGCTGTAATGAAGCTGGAGAAGTTGATAGATGATGTTGGGGAAACAGAAGCTACAGGTGGGAGCTGAACTGTGCCAAAGTATATCACATCACATCACATCTCTTGCCATTCAAACTCAGATTTATTTCTGTTAGTATGGAGTTTTTGCATTGATCTTATTGGTCCTTTAAATAGTGTTTATTAAAGCAATTATTCTAAATATTGTGAAAATAAAACACTTGTGACCAGAAAGCTGTGAGAAAATTGAAGGAATAGACAGAAATACTAGTAAAGGCAGAGGAAAGTGTGAGCCACAAATTGGTTTCAGTTTTGAAAAATTTACAACATAAAAAGTTGTGAAATTTGGCACACGAATCGGGGACACTCTCATGATGCGTTTCACCAGATTTTGTGGTGTGCTTTAAATGCCACAAACAGATCAGTGTTGGAGGTTTTCCACAGATGTGACTTTTGAACTTGATTCTCAAACATGATTGATTCTCAAACACTAGATCAATCTGTGTTTAACGCTCCCTTAGTTTCTGAATTTCTGCTATATTGGATTTGCCCCATATTAAATAGTTTTTTAATTATTTCTTGGACAAAGTCATTAAAACTGACACAAATAATCTTCAAGCCACAATTCAAAAATGTTTTCAAAAGCATTCGCTGTCACAGTCATGCAAAAATGGTAGCAAAACTACCAAACAGTAAGTACATTGATTCAGGACCTCATCAAGCCATGGAACCTGCATTTTACTTTCTTCATATATATACCTTTAAAAAATTTTCCTGACAGAGATAAAGTAACTGAGTCTGTTTTAAGATTGAAGAAGAATAATTATGAAGAAAAGATACATTGTTTTCTAACGTCCTTCTCTCTCTGATTTCGTCCTCCAGAGGAAAATGACCAGGAGATCCCACACCAGGAGAGTTCTGACCCCGCTGTGCACAGAGATAAAGGTAGGACACACACTTCCTGTTCCCAGGGTCCTCCACATAGAAAGAGACCAGAAGAAAAATAATAACAGCAAAATTAATTGCCCACATATTAAGAAAAAAAGGCAAAAAAATACATACCGTGCGTCCACATCTTAAGGGTCCTTTTACTCTTGAATTTTAAGCACAATTGTCAGTGAGATGTGTAAGCTGCAAGGTGTTTTCTTTAAAATTTATACCAAATTTATACAGTCACCAGAGTTTGCATGTTCTCCCCGTGTCTGCATGGGTTTCCTCCCACCGTCCAAAAACATGCATGTTTGGGTTAACTGGTGACTCTAAATTGTCTGTAGGTCTGAGTGTGAGTATGAGTGGTTGTTTGTTTCTGTGTGTCTCTGTGTGTTGACCCTGCGTTGGACTGGTGACCTGTCCAGGGTGTACCCCGCCCTCACCCAATGTGAGCTGGGATTGGCTCCAGCACCCTGCAACCCGGAAACAGATAGGTGGTTGAATATGAATGAATGAATGAATGAATGAATAAATGAATAAGCCGTTTCAAAAACTCAATTTGTGCAATCAAACATGGATGAAAAAATAGGAGGTAAGAAGTTCCTCTAATGTGGTTGTATTTTGCTGACAGTCATTTTATTTACAACTCTGCTGTTTTGATGAAGCATGTCAATGAGTTTGCTGATGTCTAGAGGAAAGAAATGCACTTGGATCATCATCAGATTTCAACACCTGAGAGTAACCAGAAAGTTTGGAAAGTAGTATTTGTTTAGGAGATTAGAAGCTCACCCTGTAATTTTTCTCAAGTATTTTGTTATTCGTTTTCTTAAGCACAGCTGTTTTTGCGGGGGCATGCTTTGCTCTGCTTTCCAGTAACTTGTTCGAATCTTAGCTTGAAACTTTACACAACCTTGGAAAAGAATCCTGCTAATCAGACAGCCAATTAAAAAAAAGTCACTCATGCAATGACCTGGAATTCAAGGGCTACAGTGTGATCAGGAAAGCAACTTTGCAGGTGATTTTTAATTACTTTATTTATTAGATGTTGCACCATTTTCCATACATGTCAGTCCTACTAGCTGAAACCAAAACAACATATCTTGAGATCTCTTGTCTGAGTCAGTTTTCTGCCTCATTACTTTTTTTTTATTTCTTATAAAATTATTTCCCTGCTTTTTGTGTGTGTGTGAATATTTTAGCAAGTGAATAGTTGTGTGTCTGCTGCTGATTGGGGGAATGTGTATTATATTTGGATATAAGTGCTATTGCATGTGAGAATATTTGGTGATGCACGAGGGGATTATAATGATTATAAGCTCTGATTATATAAATTTAGTAGTTAGTAACCATGGCAACCGCACAGCCCTGTGTAGGTGGATATTTGATGTTAAAGAAAGGGGCTTGTACTGAGGAACAGGAAGGAGGCAGATGTCAGCTTGTAGTCTAAGTCCAAACTTTAAACCCACCGTGTCAAATCTCCTCAAAGCTCCTTAGGTGAAACCGACAACTTACATTTCCATGTTCGCTTTTCAGACTTCATGTTTTTCCATGTCCTGTCAGAGTTTTTTTTTTTTTTTCACCTTTTTTGCTCTGCCTTCTGATTTTTCTCACAATCTCAATAAATTCTGGGTAATATTGCAAATGTATTAATTTTTATTCATTAGTTTACACAGTAGTTTTTTTATTTAATGAGCTATGAGCCTGCCCCAGATTGTTATAAAAGCTATAATATGAAACAGTATATACATTTTCATTAAATTATAAATTATATATTTTTAGGACATTATTTAGATTTTTGTATCACTTTAATTGACTGCATCCCTTTGTGTTGATCCTTGTTCTATAGTCAAAATATTTTTACACAAATTTCTGAATGGCTGGAAAAAATACTATGTACTGTGTGCGTGAGTGTGTTGTTACTTGAAACAAATATACAGTATTGTCGTCCACCACTTGTTTTTTAATCAGGCATGATTAAAGCCGCCCCTTGCTGAGCAGTTAGGACACCTGTCTGCCTGTACAGGACAGTTGACCGTCTATCTGCTACGCAGGGATATAAATATTTATATATGCTTTAATGGAAAAGTTTTTTGGACGGCAGTTGGACATGTTCCCGTTTTTATCCTTAAAAAAAAAAAAAAAAAAAAAAAAAAGACAGGCCCGGTGAAAATAACGGACAGCTGCATCGTTAGGCAGGGGTCCAGCTGCAATTAGTCAGGTTTTGAATTTGTTGGCAGAAAAAGAGGTTAACTGGCTGACTCATTCAATGGCTCATAACCGAGCAGAAAACAAACATTTCCGGGCCAATTTAAAATAGCTGGAGGATGGGAAAGAGGACTGAAAGGAAGCGTCTACCGGACGATGCAGGAGCTGACGGAGTCCCTAAGATGGCGGTAACTCAACTTCTGAGATTCAAGCTGCCCATAAACATGTTCGAAACGACGATGAAGAGGAAGTTGTTGGCCGTCTCTACCAGAGCCTTTTCAAACTTTTTTGAAACCTTTTCTGGGTGAGTTGCGGACTACGGGAATATAAACATGGAGGGGAACTGATGATCCAGCCTCGCATCAGCTTCAGGTAGGTACCGAGTCACAGCTGTTTGCCTTCTTTCAGGTTTGGCCTGTAAATTTGAGTCGGTTCAACTTCTGCCGTCATGGATACTGCAGGGCGGACCCGGAAGACTTTACTGTGGGAGATTCAGTCAGAGCTAACACGGTGTAGCATATCACTAAAAATGACATTTCCATCTCAGTGCATGTGACTTAGCTGCTCTGCAGGAATGGAGGATCTTTGGGGACCAGGTGGTTTTTACATGGTTGTAACTTTTCAATGGCTTCAAGTGAAGACATGGCAAAAACAACACAATTATGAGCTCCACTGGCCATGCGTCAGGACTCAGCATGAGCATCAGGCTGAGGGTCCCCCCTCTTTTAATACATATTATCTCTCATAGATGTGCACTGAATTGAGTTTGATTGATGTGATATGAAGCTTATTTCAGTCTAATCCTGAACCTTTTAGTGTTTTTTTGTGGTTTGGTAGAGAATAACTATGATTTATTTAAATGATTTATTGACTGCTGGACTGGAAAGATGCTGGTTTACAGTTCAGTGATGGTCATAACACAAATTGACAGCTCAAATAATGAGCCTACTAAGACACAGTGTTGTTGTTTGGTCTGCACACTCCCACACATACTGTGAGGAAAGATAACGGTGCTTCCACACACTAAATTTATATAAAGCAGTGTGCTCATTGTTAGTAATGTTTTGTCTTTTATATGTGAAATTTACTATAGGCTGACTTAGCATGCTAAAGCGTAGCATTGACTGATTAAGATATGAATGACACTTCCAAAATGTCCCATACACTAGCCAAACCTTCGCAGACTTGGTTGTTTCAGGATGGCGAAATCGTATAACATGACCTGTAAATTTACAGGTAATTTAACACAATGTGATGGACAATAAATAAAAAAGTTACAGCTTAATTGCCAGTGGCCCACTTTACTGTTGTAAAATGAAATATAGTTTAGTTAGATATAATTAATTATCAACTTTTGTTTGTGTGGCTAGTTGAAGCTCTTACACTGCTCTGTAACCTGTCTTTGGGGATACTAAGACTAATGAATGTGTAGCATCTCTGATACGCAATCACACAATCAATCAATCAGTAGTTTTTTTTTGCTGTGTTGTAAAACTGAGCTTATCATTGAAACTGATTATTTTCTGGAGCATTTTATGCATTAAAGCCAAAATTTAGCACTTTGCTATTTTGTTTTGAGCTTTTATGATATTTTTAATGCAATGGGTTGTAATTAAGAAATGGTTAACTATGAGATCTAAAGTCATCCAAATACAATAGTGAGGGCTGACTTGCAGTGTGATTGTGCGTTTGATCAGAACTTCTGACTATGTGTTATTACTCTGTCTCCCTCCTTCTCCTGCACTGCCACTTTCACTTGTTCACTCTCATCCTTCGGGGAATTTCTGTTCTGCTTTTTAACTTTGTGTCTCTCACTTGCTCAGTCATACTCTCTGTCTCTCTCTCTTTCTCTCTCTCTCTCTCTCTCTCTCTCTCTCTCTCTCTCTCTCTCTCTCTGTGTGTCTGTCTCTCGTACATAAAAACACAGTAGAGTTTGCTCCCAGGTGGTGAGTCGTTGCTGGGAGCAACAATGTCCCTGGTGTTCAGAAACTGTCACCTCTTCTTACTCTGCGTCCCTGTCTCTGTCCCGCTATCTTACTTGTTCTCTCATTGGCCATTTCTCACTCTAATTCCCTTATCTCAATTTCTTGTCTCTGATTATTTTTCTCTCTTATTTTTGGCCGAAACATGGACACAAGCATTTTAGATTAGACAATTCCAAACCTGAAGAGGTATTACATCAAATTCTCATCTAATATCAATTCTACAACTCCACTGCAGGGAATGCCTTTTAACACATCTGGAAAAAGTCAGAGAAGGAGAGGAAAGTCAGGAGAGCAGCAGGAAATTGAAAAAGCTGAGAACACTACAACTGCCCACTTTTATTTGGTGTTGTCCTTTTCTCCTCAATTTGAACTGAGGCTCAGGTGGCTTAAACCAGTGAACTGTGAACCATGTACATCAAAGAGGAACCAGAGAAAGAAGAAGGAGTGGTATGTACCCCACAAAAAGAAGAAGAAGGAGGAGGAGAGAGAGATTGTCATTGAAAGCTCGGGAAGGAAGAGGAGAGGGAGGAGATGTAGGTTTAGTAGCTGTGGATATTCAACGCACAGTGTTCACAGTGAGAGAGTGACTTACTGAACAGGGTGTCTGTGTCTGTGCCTCTCACTCATCTTAAAGCAGCTCTGCGCTATGCTCAACAGGAACCCTGCACTCCACTCTTCGACTCTTTGTCTTCTTGACTTTCCTATTTTTATTCGTCCACCTGGCTTGCTGTATTTTTCAGTTTTTTCCTTGGCCAATCTCTGAGCTTGTTGCTTCTGTTTTTCCTCTGTCCTGAAGACACTTTCATCTGAATATCGTACCTTCCAACCCCCCCCCCCCTTTCTCTTTCCCTTTCCTTGTTTCCCTGATTCCCTCTCTCTCTCTCTCTCTCTCTCCTCGTGAGTGGAGAAAACAGCATCAACAGCCGAGCCACAGTAACAGCACATGCAACAGGGTGCAGACAGAACCTTTTGCGTCGCCAGCTCTCCTCTCTTACTCTCATTTCTACCAGAGGAAAGCTACAGCAAAGAAAAGAAGAGCACAAGCTTGCAGCCGAGCAGGTGAAGAGCTGCTGTCCCACTCGTTTTCATCAAAAGCTCAGAAGAGGTGAAAAAGTCAAAGAGAAAGGAGTAAAAAATTTGCCTTTCACAATCTTCTGAAGTGAAAAAGAAGAGTTAAACAAAGAGAACAGACCCAGAGACTAAGTGGATCAGGCTAATTTAGTACAGAATAGTTGGGAAGAAAGTGAAGATGCCACCTGTGGCTCTAGTTTGATTGAAGAGCAGCCTCCTAGACTCTGCGTGGCTGTCCTACTTCCCACATCTCCTTGACTGAATTGTTAAGACCAATGGCTTCCAAGAAGAAGTGGGCTGAGCGGAGGGAGTTACGAAGGGAGCGGCCGTTCTCCACCCGTGATGATTCATCTGTTGCGTCCGGGACATCTGGGCCGGGGCGTCCAACCACCAGGGGGCGTTTCTCAGAGTCGTGGAAGAGGCTCAGCTCCAGAGGGGGGTCCACCAAGAGGGGGGTGCTCAACTCTCAGCAGCCAGCGGTAAGATGTTTTGAGGACACGCAGCCCCCTCTACATGCCCCCCCCCCCAAAGATAAATCGATAAACTGGGTGCTGGGAGGGTAATGCTGCTGCCAAGATAACACCTTTCCTGAGAGGGTGTTATACGCAGCAGTGAGGGATCACAGGGGACATGAGCCAAAACACTTTGAATGATAGACTGAGGATTTGGATGTTTAAATTCTTATTTCTTCCAGTCTGTGGTCCCTCTTAACATTTAAGGAATTGGCCTGACTCAAAGTAAGACACTGTTTTTCTTCTGTGCAGTTGTTTCCAAATTTACACAGTTTCCGTCACCCTGGAAACCAGGTGGTGTAGTCGGAGCAGAATATTATATTAACATATGGGTTTATTTTATACATATTGTACACTTCATTGATTAAACTTTTGAAAGTCAGCTGTGGGCTTTATGGATTCATAATTCAAATAAAATAAATAACGATAGTGACATCTTGTGTTTTACCATTTTTATGGAGTCTTGGAGATCAGCTAAAACCCTGCTGTCACAGTATTTAGTAAATTTGCCCCTGTCAAAATGAAAAAGGCATATTTGTTTGCTTGTGCTAGCTGGTTTCAATGGTATCAAGTGAATGGTAACAATGGAGTGTGAAATCCTGTACAACATGGTGTACCGGATTTCTGCTGCCAATATTTGGATATATGAAAAAACTTGAGCATCTGTATTTTCAAATATGCAATAAATATGGGTAATTAATAGGGATGAGCCAGTACACCACTATCCATATCCATATCTGTAGCTGTTCAACCATCTACATTATCTGGATCCATATTCGTACTTGTAAGGGGCGGAACTTAAACCGGAAGTGGGCATGGTTTATACGAAAGTTGAATTTTTAAGCCTGAAATTGATATGGGTTGATCAGAAGTTGCTATATCTATTATGAGCCTCAATATATTTTTATTTACAGCTTAATTTGTATTACACCAAGGTAAGAAGAGTGAGCCGACCAGAAAAAAACCTGACCTGCTGAAGAAACAGTGAGAATGAGAAACACGATGCGGGCTGCATGCAGCCCTGTCTCGGCACACAAGCACTGCTTCTGTTACGAATCAAGTTTTTACCCCATAACCCCAAAGTGGGGCAGATTTGAAACGTTTGGGTTATAAAAAGCTATGATGATGTAGTAGTGTGGATGTAGCCTAACTTTTTATCGCTATTAGGTTAAATGATGATCTTACCGGGGGACTCAATCAGGTAGTTGTAAATGTGTCACCTCCGGCCATTCAGTGGGATCATTTCTCCATAAAAATGAAGACAAATAGAAGGGACATTGAGAAAGACCCATATATGTGAGTTTTTCATTGTACCGTTTTTTTCTCCGGTACAGCTAGCATGTTAAAATACTCATTGGACATGTTGAAATAATGTTTTAAGCTAACTACTGGACAGTGTTTTTTTAAAATTGTACCGCCAATTGTTTTCCCCTCCGGTGGGTGTGGCTTTCGGAGTATGACGTGTTGCGCTCTGTCTCTATCACAGCCCTGAGGAGGATTTTCCTTCAGCCCGAGATACTGACTTGTATTACTCGTATGGTACTCGTACTCAAATCAAAATTGCTGTATCTGTACTGGATACTCGGCTGAAACGAGTATCCGGTACTAGGGCTCAACCCTAGTAATTAAGTATCATTAACTGCCTACTGACATAGAAATTGAGAACTGGGAGGCTTAAAATTATCACTTTGGCAAATATTTTCAGTTAAGTAATTATGCATTGGACTAAATCACATTTGAAGTAATTTGTGGGTAAGTGAACAATTAGAAAGGAAAAAAGGAATTCCAAAACCTGCACTTTAAAACCTAATGTCACAGCCATACTGTAAGTATATGGGATAGATTTTGAGGCCATCAGGAATTGTTGAAAGAAATGTGGAAAGGAAAAAAAAAAAAAAAAAAAAAAAAAAGTCCATGCTCAAACTTCGGTCTGTCAGCACCTGCAGCAGCTTCAAGGGGCATAGGTGCTTTAAAGGTGATATATACACTCTGCATGTGTCAGGTCATTGGGAAGGAATTCTCCACAGTAATGGAGAATGGAAATGATGGAACTGCTCAGTGGTCGGGATCTGGTGGAGCTGTGTTCCCATCCAGGTTATTTTCAGAATGTAGACCTCGCTGATGCTTATGGATCAAGGTCAGAATAAAACTGGTTTCAAGCTGCTGATCCTCAACTATCACACTTAGCCAATCCATGGGGTGATATTTGGCAGAGATATCAGCACTGAGAGCTGTGTGGGAGACAGAAATATGCATGGTTGGTGATACAAGATCCATTCCTGGTTTTTCTCTAGTGCCCCAGTAACCAATGATATTCTGTATTGCACACCGTGATATAAAATATCTCAGAGGAATAGCTTTTTAAAAAAATTATACTTACAGTGTGGTTGGTAGTATGCTGTCAGACAGTTTTGCTGTGACTTTGATCGGAGTTTATGAACATGTAAAGATTTATTTTAAATCTGACTAAAATTATATAAAATTATACAGATAATAATTTGTAACAGTCAGTTTGAGCTGCTTGCTGTGTTTCAGTTTGTGTGCGTGTGTGTCTGTGTGCTCAAAGAGAAGCTAAGCTTAGTCCTCTGGGATTTGTGTTGCTTGGATATGAACCACTGAGTGATAGCACCACAACACAACTGCAAGTTTCATCCGACACTCATCATTAGTCAATTCTAATGGCCGTGTGTGTGTGTGTGTGTGTGTGTGTGTGTGTGTGTGTGTCACTACCCATGACCCCCCGAGCCTAAAGCTCAATATAACCCTAAAAGTCTAAATCCTTAAAGAGACACTTAAACCTGTGGGGTCTTCATGCAGATGTAGTTGTTTTTTTAACATTTTCCTCTGTGCTGTGCTTTTCAACCAGTTTAGCCATACAGTACACTGTATTAGCTCATTTTTACATCTTCTACTGTACAATTTTTTTATTTTTTTTATTTTTTTTCAGCTTCTATCTTTTCCCTGAACATGTGTGTTTACAGGAATGTGTAAATACTGATGATAAATTGTCGGTCTTTGTTGGTGTGAATTTGCTTTTTTATTTACTGCCATGTGAATTCCCTGCAGTTTGTGAGGCCATCTGTGGATCATGGAGACTTTCTGCTCAGTGCAGAGTAATTCCCTATCCATTTACAGCAAGACAGAAATGGTCATCAGTTTTAAATTGTGTTTGTGTCTATTTCCATGTTTGTGTGAAACAATATGTCATCAAGCAATTTGAGATGGGATGGTAGTGTCAAAGCTATGCAGCTCAAACTATTGCCCTAATGCTTTTAGCTGCAATGAGCCTCATTTTATGTCACAGTTGGACCATAATAGCAGTGATTACAGACATTTTGGCCACTATGATCATCCCTGGCACCCAAGCATGTCTTAAAAGGCTCCCATAGCCAATTTGTCTTTTGTTTGTGGTGCCAGACTAGACTAGTTGGTATTTAGCATACCTTTCTTTTTATTTCCCTCATGTTAGGAAAAAGAAATAACAATTAAAAGTTTCTACACACTTTCTAATTCGCAATAAATAATTGAAAAACTGAAGTCTAGAGTAGTAGACAATCTACTTGTAATAGTTGGGTGGGGACTATAGATCTTTAAGGTGGTGCTGTGCTTAGCTGTTTTGCCTCACAGCATGAAGGTTCTGGGTCTGATCCCTTGGTTTGGGGCCTTTCTTTGGGTTGTCATGTTCTCTTTGTGCCTGCGTGGCAATGAAAACTTCCCACTGTCCAAAGAAATGCATGTTGGCTAATTGCTGACTCTAAATTGCCCGTAGGCATAAAAGCACAAGTGAATAGTTGTTCGGTGCTGAATACTGGGCCTTACTGTGGATGGATTTTCACAAAAAAAGTGAAAGTCTTTTAAAATTTTTATCAGAGAAACATGTATTTATGTCAGTATTATAACATATTTGAGGTAATCTTATGCACTTAATCATAATGCTTTGATTCAAGCTAAAATGTTGTATCTCATGATGTTGGGCTCCGATTAAGTATTAAAGGCATCAAATGTATAGTGTATGACTTCTGGTGGTAGGGGATTCTCAATCAAAACAAAAACAAGGTAATGGGGGGTCCATGGGAGTTGCCTGTAAAACCATTGCCATAAGCTTCACCTGCTTGGGAAAGGATTTTTACAGGAATCAAAGTATTTGCAGAGCTGACTTCTCCAAATAAATGAGATCCTGTGATTACGTCTGGTAAAAACATTGAATAAAGCAGTTTCACATTAAAAGTCAGTGTTTACAGACACTATATGGTGGACACTGTGTCCTCATCTCCCTAACATACAGATCAGGGGACTAAAGCTGGTAGATGCATTGAATAAATTCATAGCACTGTTCAGTAGACGCGAAATGTCAGGGAGTAGCTTGGAGCTGGGCAGTCAAACCTTTTGGTTTTCTCTGATTATTTAAGATTTTCAAGGTGTAAAAAGTAGATCAGAAAAATGTGTCATAAAACTGAATAACTGTCAATTTTATTCTTCTCATCAGCAACCACAATATCGATGCATCAGTGAGAGGCCATGATTAAAATCATGAATTTCTTTAGTTCAAAAAATGGTGAGAAACATTCAGGATAGGGCAAGTTAATATGTAAAAAAAATATACAGCATATAATATATATAAGCATTGTAACACGTCTATGTCACCTTAAAACACCCCTTTACATCAGTTATTGTACTGCATCATGGGTGTTACATCTTTTTTTAAAAATTGGATATAATCAATACCTTTGTAAAGATAATGTATGCATTAGGGGTGTGCCAAAAAATAGATTCATATAAGAATCGTGATTCTCATTTACTACGATTTAAAATGTCCCAAAATCGATTAAAAAAATAAATAAATAAAACAAATCCGCAGGCTGTGTACCTCCATTTTGTATGCGGGACGTCCTGACGTCACCACAGAGCCGGTTCTGGAACATATGCATGCGCGGTAAGCACCAAAACGAGGAGGAAACTACAATAATGGAGGAAAGAGAGATTCAACCGGCCCCGTCTTCGTTGAAGGCAAAGATTTGGACTCATTTTGGCTTTTACCTAGAGCCCTATAAAATCTGTTTTATTTTTTCCCAAATTCCGTTTTAATTTTTCCCATATGTTTTTTATTCTTTTTTTTCGGTTTTTAATTTTTAAGAATTCCAATGTAGCCGCAAGGGGGTACAAGCCAGTGCCTTATTGTGCCGGTCCCAAGCCCGGATAAATACAGAGGGTTGTGTCAGGAAGGGCATCCAACGTAAAACTTTTGCCAAATCAAACATGCGAATCGAATCAATGACTTCCATACCGGATCGGTCGAGGCCCGGGTTAACAACGACCGCCATCGGTGCTGTTCACGTACAGGGTACCGGGGGAAGTTGGACTACTGTTCGTCGAAGAAGTCGAAGAAGGAGAGGAGGAAGGTGTGTTCGTAGGAAGAGAGAGAAAAGGAACGCCAATAGTCTAGGACTGAGAGTAGGGACTTTGAATGTTGGAACTATGACAGGGAAAGGTAGAGAGTTGGTTGACATGATGCAGAGGAGGAAGGTAGACATACTGTGTGTCCAGGAGACCAGGTGGAAAGGTAGCAAGGCTAGAAGTTTAGGAGCAGGGTTCAAGTTGTTCTATCATGGTGTAGATAGGAAGAGAAATGGAGTAGGAGTTATCTTGAAGGAGGAGTTTGTTAGGAATGTTCTGGAGGTTAAAAGAGTATCAGATAGAGTAATGAGTCTGAAGCTAGAAATCAAAGGTGTAATGTTCAATGTTGTTAGTGGGTATGCTCCACAGGTAGGATGTGAGCTGGAGGAGAAGGAGAAATTCTGGTTGGACCTTGATGAAGTGATGCAGAGCATCCCTAGAAGTGAGAGAGTTGTCATTGGTGCAGACTTCAATGGACACGTTGGTGCAGGAAACAGAGATGATGAGGAGGTGATGGGCAGGTTTGGTATCCAGGAGAGGAACGCAGAAGGACAGATGGTGGTTGACTTTGCAAAAAGGATGGAAATGGCTGTAGTGAATACTTTCTTCCAGAAGAGGCAGGAACATAGGGTGACTTATAAGAGTGGAGGTAGGAGTACACAGGTAGACTACATCTTGTGTAGACGGTGTAATCTGAAGGAGATCAGTGACTGCAAAGTAGTGGTAGGTGAGAGTGTAGCCAGACAGCATAGGATGGTGGTGTGTAGGATGACTCTGGTGGTGAGGAAGATGAAGAGGGCAAAGACAGAGCAGAGGACTAAATGGTGGAAGCTGAAAAAGGAAGTGTTGTATGATTTTTAGGAAGGAGTTGAGACAGGCTCTGGATGGCCAGGAGGTGCTTCCAGTTGACTGGACAACTACAGCTAATGTGATCAGGGAGACAGGTAGGAGAGTATTTGGTGTGTCATCTGGAAGGAAAGTGGATAAGGAGACTTGGTGGTGGAATGAGGAGGTGCAGGAGTGTATTCAGAGAAAGAGGTTAGCTAAGAAGAAGTGGGACACTGAGAGGACTGAAGAGAGTAGACAGGAGTACAGGGAGATGCAGCGTAAGGTGAAAGTAGAGGTGGCAAAGGCCAAACAAAGGGCTTACGATGACTTGTATGCTAGGTTGGACAGTAAGGAGGGAGAGACTGATCTATACAGGTTGGCAAGGCAGAGAGACAGAGTAGAAGAGGTGACTGTTGTGGACCAGGAAGTAGCAAAGATTAGTAAGGATGAAGTGAGGAGGGCACTGAAGAGGATGAAGAGTGGAAAAGCACTCGGTCCTGATGATATACCTGTGGAGGTCTGGAAGTGTCTAGGAGAGGTAGCAGTAGAGTTTCTGACTGGGTTGTTCAACAGGATGTTAGATAATGAGAAGATGCCTGAGGAATGGAGGAGAAGTGTGCTGGTGCCCATTTTTAAGAACAAGGGAGATGTACAGAGTTGTAGCAACTACAGAGGAATAAAGCTGATGAGCCATACAATGAAGTTATGGGAAAGAGTAGTTGAAGCTAGACTAAGGGCAGAAGTGAGCATTTGTGAGCAGCAGTATGGTTTCATGCCAAAAAAGAGTACTACAGATGCAGTATTTGCTTTGAGGATTTTGATAGAGAAGTACAGAGAAGGTCAGAGGGAGCTGCATTGTATCTTTGTAGATCTGGAGAAAGCTTATGACAGGGTGCCCAGAGAGGAACTGTGGTATTGTATGAGGAAGTCTGGAGTGGCAGAGAAGTATGTTAGAGCGGTGCAGGACATGTATGAGGACTGTAAGACAGTGGTGAGGTGTGCTGTAGGTGTGACAGAGGAGTTCAAGGTGGAGGTGGGACTGCATCAGGGATCAGCTCTGAGCCCCTTCTTGTTTGCTATGGTGATGGACAGGCTGACAGACGAGGTTAGACAGGAATCTCCATGGACTATGATGTTTGCAGATGACATTGTGATCTGTAGTGAGAGCAGGGAACAGGTGGAGGAGAAGCTAGAGTGGTGGAGGTTTGCCCTGGAAAGGAGAGGAATGAAGGTTAGCCGTAGTAAGACGGAGTATATGTGTGTGAATGAGAGGGACCCAAGTGGAAGAGTGAGGTTACAGGGAGAAGAGATAAAGAAGGTGCAAGATTTTAAGTACTTAGGGTCAACAGTCCAGAGCAATGGAGAGTGTGGAAAAGAGGTGAAGAAGCGTGTGCAGGCAGGCTGGAACGGGTGGAGAAAAGTGTCAGGTGTGATGTGTGATAGGAGAGTTTCAGCTAAGATGAAAGGAAAGGTGTACAAAACTGTGGTGAGACCAGCGATGTTGTTTGGTCTAGAGACAGTGTCACTGAGGAAAAGACAGGAGGCAGAGCTGGAGGTAGCAGAGATGAAGATGCTGAGGTTCTCTTTGGGAGTGACCAGGTTGGATAGGGTCAGGAATGAGTACATCAGAGGGACAGCACAAGTTAGAGGTTTTGGAGATAAAGTCAGAGAGGCCAGACTGAGATGGTTCGGACATGTCCAGAGGAGAGATAGTGAATATATTGGTAGAAGGATGCTGAGTTTTGAACTGCCAGGCAGGAGGCCTAGAGGAAGACCTAAGAGGAGGTTTATAGATGTAGTGAAAGAGGACATGAAGGTGGTTGGCGTGAGAGAAGAGGATGCAGAAGACAGGCTTAGATGGAGGCAACTGATTCGCTGTGGCGACCCCTGAAGGGAAAAGCCGAAAGGAGAAGAAGAAGAATTTTTAAGAATTCCGTTTTTAGCATTTTACACAAATTTAACCCCGAGAGTTTTTTAAGTAATGAAATATAGAAATTTCTTCAGTTATAACTGAAAACTTTAATGCTTCCACACATTTAAGCAAAAACATAACAATAAAACAATGAAACATACGTCCCACAACTTTGGTGGAAATATCAAATCCACTGTAAACTTTTTCATTTCTTCTATCCCCATGCTCTTTGGTTTTCCACTGATTACTGACATTTCCATTGAAGTACATGATGGTCAACCTCTTTGTTGAGCTCAGTGAGTGACTCTCCTTTGACTTAGCACTTAGCACTCAGAGGGCCGCTTCACTTTTGGGGGGCGTGCATTATTAGTGACCCCCTCGGAGAATTTTCCCGACAGACACGTTCCTTTTTATTCTGAAAAACAGGCCGGGGGTCCGGTCTCTGGAGGGGTCCGTTCTAGTCTTTGGGGGGTGCGGTCTCTGGAAGGGGGGGGTCCGGTGTCTCGTCTAGTCTGGTCTAGTCTCTGCTCTCTGCAGGGGTCCGATCTCTGGTCTAGTCTAGTCTGGTCTGGTCCGGTCCCTGGTCTGGTCTACTCTCTGCAGGAGTCCCTTCTCTGGTCTAGTCTTGTCTGGTCCGGTCTAGTCTCTGAAGGGGGGGTCCGGTGTCTCGTCTAGTCTGGTCTGATCTGGTCTAATCTCTACTCTCTGCAGGGGTCCAGTCTCTGGTCTAATCTAGTCAGGTTTTGTCTACTCTCTAGTCTCTACTCTCTGCAGGGGTGCGGTCTCTGGTCTGGTCTAGTCTCTGGGGAGGTTCCGTCTCTGGTCTAGTCTGGTATGGTCTGGTCCAGTCCAGTCTGGTCCACTGTGCTCTGGTTGCTCTGCACCAAATGGCAGACAGGCAAAGTTAGCAGCTAGCTGGTGATCATAGTGGAGCTTTCAGCAGCTAAAGAGCCATATTTCTCTGTGAACATCTGGTTTTTATCCAATAGGTTGTCAGAAACATGAGTCAAGATGAATGATAATAGCACTCCAAAACAGCTGGATGTGTAAATATGAAGCTTGTTTTCACTGACCCCAAGTGGCCAAAAAATTGCTGCTTTAATAAGCCGAACATCACCCGACATTCAGGGCAATGGAACCACACAATCTTTGACGTCAAATCTCTCTTCATATAGAATAGATACATAGTTATGACATAGACCAAATGGACAAAATTTTACTGAATTCATGTACCAGCTTCATTTTGAGAGAAAAAACAGGGTCAGTTTTGTTGAAAATTCAATTTGACTTTCAGGATGAAACTGAAAAAGTGGGAATATGTGTTGGCTTCTCATTACAATGACTCTGAGTATGGTATTACTTTATGAGGTAGAGAAACAAAGAGTTTTGTTGGTTCCTATGGAAACTGTGCATGGTTTAGAGGCTTGTGTTTTTTCATGGATGTTTTTAGAATAGATCAGTGACTTTTACACCTAAAAGAGTTTTCTGTGAAATGAACATGGTATTTGCTCTTTTGCTGCTTTATACAGACACAAATATAATTTCAAAGACAGCCAAAGCTATAGCCTTGTTTTGTGGTTGGAAACAATTATCTCTTCCATGGCAAATCTTGAATTTAAGGTATTGAGTCATGGCAAAGGCGGATGCATCAAATTACATTAGCATCATAATGATATCTGTGTTGACTCTGACTTGACAGATTATTATTCACTACAAGTTGCAATGACTGTACTAGTCAGTTCACCTCCTTTGTTTGATTTTTTTTTTTTTTTTTTTTCCTCCTCCTCTGTGTCACTGTCCCTTGTATTTTAAAACAGCCGTTCATTCTGTATGATGTGTCATGTTAGTGACTGTGTGCACTTTATTTACAGTTCCTGTTATGCTGACACCTTCTTTGCACTTATTGTAGGCTGCCTTCCCTACAGTTAATTTTGTGTACTACTCCCACACTAAAATTTTCTTTAGTTCATCCATCTGCTGTGAGAGTCTTAAGAGTGCTCGGTTGCTTCCTGACATATGCTGAAGATACAATTAAGCCTCATTCATTACAACAGACATCTTCAGAAAGCCTTTACTTGGTTTTCTGAGTTTTTGGCTTGTCCGCCCATCCATTCCATTCTTCTAAATGCAATTTGTTGGTTAGTTTCAAGGGACCTTATTCAAATTTGACACAAACATTTGTTAGAACTCAAAGACACAAATTCATATACTATTTTTGACAATATAACTGGAATAAATAGAAAATTATAACATTTAAAAAACAAAATAGTCACATGCCAACAGGTTTTCTAAGGTCGAATCATAATAATGAATTATGGAATTATTTGTGAAAATTACAAATCCAGTGATGGAGAGTGTGACGCTTAAAGATGATTTGTCTTAATTTGATTAGGTTTCCTGTTGTTGGGCCGATTTACTTCTCTTAAATAGTGTCTATACCCAGTGGTGGGTGCAGTCAGAAGGGTTTGTGAGATTCAGTTTAGTTTAAGTGTAGAACAAATGAGGCTGTTTTTTTTGATAGTGTGTTCACAGTGGACAAAAAATACATCATGTAATAGCTGGGAGATATATTTATTGGGCCTTAAAAAATGTGTGAAATAATTGATTTTTAAAGTGTGTTGTCCAGGAAATGTTGTTTGGTGCTGACCCTGCTGATTAATCTATTACAAACTCATATTTAATGCAATGAAGGAGTCACCCTTTATGTATGGATGAAAATATATGTTTTTGATGACAAAAAGAACAATCACAAGGTTTCTAAAGACTGCATAAAAAATTAATTAGCCATAGTTACAAAATAATGCTCTAAGATGAATAATAAAAAAGCTATTTCATGTTTCACATAATGAAAGAATGTTCATCATATAACAATATGGGTATAAAAATTCAAATGTTGAGCAATGCTAAATGTAATATGCACCAGGGCAACACATACACACATGAGTAGCCCCTTTTGTTTCTCAGATGAACATACATTTAAGTAAATGTGACATGAGCTGCTGTCTGTTTTCTAAATTCAATTGTTTTTCATTGTATGCATAGCCATTAGATCTGGAAAATGATATGTGAAACTGTGAATGTCACACAAGAAGCTTTAATACATTTTTGCTAAAACAAACATGAAGCTTTGTATACGGAGACTAATCATTCGCTGAAATATGTGGGTGATGTGGTTAAGCCACTAAAAGGTAGTGGTAAGACGAAGTGTGAAGATGGGTGAGGCAGGACATACTGTCTAGTAATGGCATTCCTTTGAATTTCAAATACAATCTCAGTAAAAATTGCGTCGTTTCTATTGAGATTTTCTTTTGGTCTCTTTGTAAGTACTTTTTTTTGTGCTGTGTGCAACTTCTCCATTTCCACTGCTTTCCACTGTCCAAAATGTCAACATGGCAACATGTACTGATTAGATTGTTCCTAAATATCTCATCAGTCCTTAAGTCAACAAAATTGGTTTTGTTTTTTAAGCTTCTGTTTTCAAGCAAACTCCTGTCCATTATAAATTTTGTAAAAGGCTGTTGAATTAAGCAAAATTTATGAAGCTAGACATTGCACAGGACAGTGGAAGTCCAGCCCAATGTCACCCATTCATTTGTGAGCTGCATTTAGAAGGTTTGAGCTTGTAATTTGGCTGTTGCCATCCTAATTTTTATCAACCAGCTGATGGTCATGATAGTAGATAGACTGCAGGTTTAAAGGTCCTCAGCTGTGGCTTTACTTTACAGCCCCAGCGTCTATATCTACTTTATGTATCTGTGAGTAGAACCAAGACACAGATTTCTGCTTATCACACTGAGGTAGTATTTTGATTCTCATGGTGGTGTCATCATGTAGAGTTGTCCCGAGCCCTTCCTAAATCTTTACTGTGCTCTACAGTGTTTTATCCACCTTGGTCTGTTGGTGGTGTTATTTACATGCCAGTAAAAACTGCTGTGTATAAATGAATTTAATGGTGGAGTAATGCGAGAGGCTTTCACATCCATCTTGTCAAAATAAAAACTTTTGTCTGACTCCATTAGTGGCAGGGAATAGCGTTGCACATTCATATGGGACCTTCTCATGCCACTCATTAATGTTCATTTTGTGAGTAACTTGATAATTGGCCAAAAATGAACTTGGCTGTTGTCAAGTTTTGCTTTAGCTAGTGATTTGTTGTGAAGGAAACCCCAACTCTATAACACTGATAAAACGAGGACATACCTATTATCTTTTCTTGTATGTAATTATTACTATAATAATAACTATATTAGCTTTAATATAATAGTATGCATTCAACAGTGTTCAGTGACCCACAACTATCCATCCATGCATCTCATACAAATTAGGAAAGTGGAAAGAAGCCTTCTGGAGAAAGCACAGAGGGTGATGATCGGGCAGACGGACAGACAGATCAATCCCCACACTGCCCTGTAACCATAGCGCCATTAAACCAGGCAGGATGTACAGGAAGACAAACTTCACCACAACAAACTGGTCTGTCTCTTTAACCGTCATACTGCACCTGAGACTTGCATCTCACTGTCTATTGGAATGTTGGAGGGGCTGAGTCATTTTTCACCTGAGGCTGGACTGCTTAAGTCCTCAACACTTTAATCTGCTTACCACACGTTTCAGTGGCATACCAGTAGTATAAATAAACTGGTTATTTAATGGCAGCGATTTTGTGTGTGTGTGTGTGTGTGTGTGTGTGTGTGTGTCGACTGACATCCGTAGCAACAGTAGCTTAGAAACAGCCCGAAGTATCATGTAGAGTTTGTTTAAGCAGTGAAGGCAGTGGGAGGTGTGGGATAGAGGGCGAATGTGCTGAGGGGACAAAGCATCTTTTGGAAAGATGAAAGCACTTATTTATGACTGTGTGTGTGATAGTGAAGGAAAGAGGGTGTGTGACACAGATGAAGCTCTGAGTGTGAGGGGGAGTAGAGGAGGAATTGCAATCTTGAGATGTCTAAGTGTGTTAAATATCACAAAGTATTTCATATGTTTATCTCTCTCACGCATACACACAGTAGGGTGTGGCAGAGCTCTTTATTTGTTTGGACCTAACTAAGGGGATCTTTTATCTAGATACCATTTTGAGAGAGAGAGAGAGAGAGAGAGAGAGAGAGAGAGATGATGTGGATGGTGAACTTTGTGGGTCGGGTAATAGAAAGGGCAAAATGAACTGTGGCCATGAAAAGGAAAAGGATAGGGGGAGGACACGGCTTGATAAGGTCGCATGGCAAACTTTTGTTGTTGTGGCAATGATTCCTCAAATCACTTTGCTGTGGTAATGACCACAGCTGACCTTCTAGACATTATTTGTGTGTGTGAGTGATAATGTTGTGGAAGATAGAAGGCGTATTGTGACCTTAAAAACACTCATCGTGCTTGTTGCAGCCTGACTCCAGTTGAGTCTGTGCTGCAACCCGACAAGTTTCACTGAACTGTTAGTGAGCGTGCCTACGCTGTCTGCTTTAGCTGGTTAAATTACTAAAATAGAAAAAAAAAAAGAGCTCGCAGATTTTTCTAGATCAAATATCACACCGTACCCTCACCTACCATATCATCACTCCTTGGTTTTCTCGTGGAACAGTATGACCCCATACATCGGTTTGAGAACATGTGATCAGGCTTGGTTTAATTAGGCTTTTATTTATCACCTTTCTCTTTGTTTCATCTTACTAACCTGCTAATCCATTGATTCTCTGCTCTGTTCTCCTCGTGTGACTTAAGAGAGGGAGAGGTATTATGACAGCTCCATAATCCTTTCTCTCTTCAAGGCTTTTGGATCATTTGTGGAAGTGAACACTGTGAAGGGCTTGTGAATGAAATTGCAGAGCTCCTTTTCATGATATCCCCCTGATTGAAGTGTGGTACTGTCCCCACTTTGGACTCGTTTCTATCAAGGCCTCTGCACTAATGCTGAGTGGGATGGATAGAGAAGTTATGTGGCATAGTGGAAGGAATGGTGAATTTGATTTTACCTGGGGTTGCTTATCTTCTCCATAGCAGTTTGGATGACATGTACTCATGCCCACATACAGTACACACACAGATAAATATATAGAGGAAACCCAATAAAAATCACCCATGTGGCCTAAATAATTTAACCAAATAGAACAAGGCCTGAGGGAATATAGTTTTGTAGGATTTCTAGAATAATTAAATGAGATGTGTTTATGATGAGGGTAAGATGGCATAGAAACATATTCATAAGAAGAGGCCATACCAAAGAAGCTATAGCTTCTTACAAAAGAACATGATTTCAGCTGCTCTCCATACAGATTTGTCAGATTACTGGCATGGGTCCCGATCAAAAGCTTTTTTAAAAACTCATCCAAGAAACATCCCTCTGAATTCCTTCAGCTAATTTATCCTCACTTAGACACAGGAGGAGAGGAACAAAAGTGGAGAGAGAGATTCCAACTGAAATTTTTCAGAAATGCTCAGTCATGCCTCAGCCAACACAGCCTCTATTACAGAGGCTGCATTAGATTACACCTTTTTGGTATGCAAAAAGAGATGTTAAGTCTTACTTTTCCATTTCCCACTTATTCCTTTCAAAGAAAGGAAACTCTCTGTCTGATTTTTGGTGCTTCTGTGACATGAATGAGACTGGGCTAATATATCTCTACTGGCGCTACTTTAAACCTTTGAGCTATATATTTTTCTTTCCTCTGCATTATTGCTATTGCAAAGGACTGTGATCAGTTTCCCCCAGGAAATAGCTGAGTAGAATGTGAGGGCTCGGCAGTGGCCTTGTTGGAAATGCAATGACAAATTAAACGATTTGGAGGTACTGATGCGAGTTCAGCTGGGAAATAATTTACCTTTGACTCTGGTAAAAAGTTGAAGTTGTTGTTTTTGGTAGATGGTAATTTACACCAAAAATCAGCATGGTGTGTGAGCCGCTTACCTCACTGTGACTGATCGAGCTGATTTTATCCACTCTGCAAAAAAAGATTTTCCTTTTTCCCACCATTTAAATATGCTCCTCTGATTAATTACAAATGTGATCAATCAGCCGTTGTCTCGTGTTCAGCTGAATCAGGAAGACCTGCTCTCATTGTTAATGTAGGAACTTTCTGCTAGTCCCCCCCCCCCCCCCCCCCCAATTAAATACATGGTCCGCTGTGTGACGTAACACATCAGCTGGTTGTCACTAATACTTGATATTGTTTTACAAAAGTGTGATACATTTTTATGCCATCAGCAGACATCTTCTTTAAGTAAAGATGGTGGACCTCCACAGTTCAATGCTTAAAACCTTTGTATTTTGAGAATGTGGAGACTTTATGGAGACATCCTGTCCGAGCCTGCTGCTGACGGTCCTCATACCGATTACTGAACGCTGAATGAGGAAACCCTATGATAGGGAGCTCTGTCATTTCAATGTAAATGCAGTTATTTTTTTTTTTTTATGTAAATTTAGAGATCTTTGAATAAAGAGCTGTTGATCTGACACCCATGTTGAACCCTCTCTTTGAACTGTCGCTTTGAAGCTCCTCTGTCTGATGCCATGAGATCAGGGCTTTGAGGTTAACCATATCCCTGTATGTATTTCCTGATGTGGTGGTGTGGCAGTAATGATTGCCATAAAAGCCATTAAAAGGGGCCCCGGGGCCACTAGGCTGTGGGTCCAGCTTTATTATACCAACCTGCCAGACGGTAATTACAAAATGTCTATGTTGCCATGGCAACGTGGGGATAATGTAGAATTTATGTCAGGGGAGTGAGGCATTTTGTTTTCATACACACCACTGCAGGTATCATTCGGTGTCTCTGTGAGTGTGTGTGTGTGTGTGTGTGTGTGTGTGTGTGTGTGTGTGGCCCGCTTACTTTATAGTATAATATGGAGGAGGTTGACCCATTAGCTGTACCATCGGCTGTTTCACCTCACTGGTTCCATACATACAAGTGAGTAATGAGACTTGTGATTTTTTTTTTTTTTTTTTTTTTTTTTTTTGTTTGTTTGTTTGTTTGTTTGCTTATTATTTTTAGGATGACCTGGAAACACACTGAAACACAAGCCCCGTCACACAGTCAGGTACAACTAGCCTGAACTAGACTGATCCGAACTCTGCATTTTTGCACAGAGGGAAATTGTACCATCAAAATCCAAAGAGCCGTATGGCTTGTATTTATCTTATATGACATGTTTACGATTGTTTAAGATTGGTCTCATAAAGCAGCTGTTATATAAAGGTTACTGTATGTAAAGGTAGAAATTATCAATATATTTATTCTTTTCCCCATGCTGTGATAGACTGTGATAGTTACTCTAAACATTTAAAAGTGTAGTAAAGACACAAAGAGTGCTGCAGAAGGATATGCCAGTTTAATCTGCAGTATAGGGTGAAATGTATGCCTATTCGTTATAGTGGCTTCTGACACTTAGCCATGTCTGCATTGCTCTGTTGATTCAGAAGATTAGACTGGCAAGCACTAGCGCTAATCCGACATTTATGGATTTCTTTCTGTATATGTGTATGTGAATGTGTGTGTTTTGCTCTATTTCTTTACTGAGCACAATACTGGCACAGACTTGGGGGCACCAGGTATTACAAGAAAAGCTGATCCTCTGTAGAGAGAGAGAGTGGTAAGTCCTAGTCATCGTGCCCGTGTGAATCTTAATTTTAACAGCAGTGTTTGACTCAGCCCTGTGATGGACTGGCTACCTGTCCAGGGTGTACCCAGCCCTCGCCCGGAACTTTGGCTGGGATTGACTCTAGCACCCCCGCGACCAGGAAACGGAAAAGCGGTAGAAGATGGATGGATGTTTGACTCAGTTAACAGCAGCATTCCAGGTCCAGCAGTGGGTTAGGCATATCTGACACAGAATCCAATGATTGTCTCTCCTCTTGCCAAAAACTTCATCTCCACTGGCAACGATGACCCGATCAGAGCCTGTATAGACTTCAGTGTGCAGCACTTCATTTTAAATTTTTTCTTAATTAAAATTTTTTGGCAAATCTTTTTTCTTTCCGAGGCACATAATACATGGGCATTAGAGTGTCTTCCATGGAGAAGTAGCCAACACTTGCTTCATCTGTATTTAATTGTGTAGCACTTATTTATATTGAGTAATACCTAACATATAAAAAGTTATGCTTTTTATTCCCAACTTGATTTAAAATCCAATTCCAAGGTTGTGCTTTTCAGGTTAAAACCTCATAGATCTCATCGGTTTAATTTCCTTGTGGCTGGACCTTCATGTTTTTTCTTTTTAATTACCTGTAAGGAACCCCATGGCCTGTCCATAGAATAAGTTCCGAGTTAATCCTCTTTTTCTAACCTGGGCTTTCATTTTCGAGCTCTTAAATCTGCCCAAACATGTCTATTTTTCACCTCGTAAAAACCTTGCTATCAATTGGCCATCAATTCAAGTTTCATCTGATATTTATTATTCTTGTGGCTGCAGTTGAGAAAGCCAGACTATTCACAGAGACAGGGTTGTGATCATCCAGCCAGAGCACAAAACATTTGGACACACATTAGCAAGTTAAGCACAGCAGAGGACAGACATTGTCTACAGACAGATATTGTTGTAATATATGGCTTAAAAATAAAGAGTCTGCTTTTTTCACACCAAACTTGATTTACAATTTTAATAGATGTTTTTTTTTCCCTTCTTAAAGACAAACTACAAAGGACAAAGAAATTATTCAAAACTAATTGCTCTTAATTTGTTTTGATTTTCTTTTCTGGGATTTGAAAAAAGTTTGCCCTCATTGTTAAATTGCCATATTGTTAAAAATTCATATTGCTTATTTTGCGTTTTCTCGCTACTTGTGATTGAATCAGGTGCTGTTTTTGTCCAAGTGCTGTATTCAGCTGTTGTAGATGGTGGACCCAACTGTGCATCACTACATCAGTGATTCACATTGGGTAGTGACAAGCTCAGCCCACTCTGAAATACGGAAGCCCGAGGTGAAAGAGGAAAAACAGATTTTCATTAAAAACTAATCGTAAACCACAAATTTATTTTAAATTGATTTATGAACCAGCCGTAGTTTGAAGTTAAATTTACATTTCAAGACACACTAATTCCATCTCTTGTATGATGCTGCACACAGAACTATTTAAAGAGTGATTCTTCAAATCATAATACCACTACTGCAAATACAATATATTTAACTCTTTAAGTTTTAATTGGTGTCATAGATGTGAACAATAAGTAACATGTACAATTCATATATGCACAGACTTAAAATTCATGTGCACAGCTGAGTTTGTGACCAGATTTGGTAACACTATGTATCTCTACTATGGTCTACAGTGCTGGTGCTCTCAATTTCAGTTTTCTCCATCTAAAAGACTAAATGATATGCACTGGGTGTATATTTTGATTATCTAAATTGCCTTGATACATCTGGGCTCACTTAACAATGGCCTTTAATTGCCTTGGCTGTTTTAATGCAACCACATTATGCAAAAGAGCAATTTGGTGCAAGTTTTTGATAATGATATACATCAAAATAGTGTAATGCAATATTTGTCCTAAAGGATTATGACCTTTCTTTATTATTATCTCTTTAGTCCATTTCTTTTTTTCTCTTTACTCTTTTTTTTTTTTTAATCTTCAGTCCCTTCTCTCCATCTCTGCCCTGTCAGTCACTATCAATGTGGTGGGCCTCAGACGGACTGAACAAATCTTTTCTTGCCACGATGCCTTTGTCACACTCCTCTGACTTATAGAAGTACTTTTGGAGAGATGTAATACCAGATATTTTTTTTTTTATTATGGGCTGACTCAAAAGTCCTCAACCTTTTCTTGTTAGATAACTTGCTTCATAACTGTACTATAGGCAAATTGAGTGTATTCTCACAGACTCGAATGAAAAAAAAATTGGCATTACAACACAGAGGACAAGACTGACAGAATAGAAGGCCAAAACAATTAGTTCTGTGAAGGAATGCCTTTAATTCATGTACATTATTCATATCCAGTTATATGAAAAGGCGCCCATAATTGAGCCACCCCTCCTCCAATCCTCAGTTCTGGAGCAATTTCAAGAGGCTTTTCAGCCTAACACTTATGAATCTAGATGAATGTTTAGTGGAATCCATTCTTTTTTTTTGCACCTTATGTAGAGCTTACAAGCGGGCATGGGGACATTTGCAAAGTACTGACTTCATTGCTGTTTATTGTGGTTCGTTTCAATATAATATATTATATTATATTATATATATAGAAAGTTAAGTCAAGGTCACTTTATTCTCTTTTCAAGAATTGTATTTATTACATTTCATTTCTAAAATCAACAAAAGTTGTCATTTACATTATAAGTTAATAATATATTAAAACAGAGACACGTGCAGCGACACGTCAAATACAATGTTATTTGAAGTTGTGTGTTTTTCAAGTCAACTCAGTCAAAGTGTTGAACTTTCAAAAGTTCAGGTTTACACTTGATTTTGTTCAGATGGTTATGATCCAGTATTAAAAGTATCAATATTATGATTGCAGTCTTAGTTCAAATCCATTTATGCAGTTTTGAGGTATTTATGGTTTTTGTACTTTCTATTATGGTGAACGTGAAAGGCCACATAAATAATTTCTGCTGCAGAGAAAGGAAGATTGACTCTTGCTGGTCCTTTGATAGACTCACTCACAGCATGAAATAATACATACTAAATTAAAAGCTCTAAATTATCTGGAGCCAAGATTTTTTTAAGTTCCTCTTTTCCTTCAATAACTCCAAATATTCATCATAAAATTTTCTCTTCCTGTCTCTTTTACTCTCACTGACTCAGTTATACATTCTTCATCTGTCCACACTCTTGTCATGTATCTATCTTCAAATGTTATCCTCTGCCATCCTCTCGCTTGCCTCCCAACTCTTCTCCTGTTGGTGTCACTTATGTGTCAATTTAAAGTTTGACAATTAAAAATTAAAATAATGTAACTTTGCCAATATTAAAGTAAAGAAAAAGGTTTTCATTCTATTTAAGACGAGATAAGACTTTTTACAAAGATTATGTTCTAAATGAATGGGAAAAGATGAGATGTTGATCGAGCTACAGTAACTTTTGCTGATAAGCAGTAACTCTGTCATAAAATGTCATGAAGGATGGCTTAAATAACTGCCACATGGACAGGTCATTACTTTTGATTAGTACCATCTTCCCAGCCCGTTACCTCTGGCTTCACTGACAACACTGCATTTTGTCTGCAGGCGTTTGCACCTGTCGATAACATCTAGCAGAACAGCTGGAAGCTTAAATGTCCGAGGTGAAAAATGTGAACTTGATTTTAAGGATGTGTTGACAACCACTCCGTGACAACTTGTGGGGTGTGAGTGAGGAAGTTGAGTTTGAAGGGAAAATACTTTTTACCAAGCATTCAACTGCAGTGGCAGATCAACATCTCATTTATGATTGGACTTACAGCTGAGTGTCTAATTGTGAGTGATGGCAAGTAGAAAAAAAATGTGGAGAACACAAAAGATTTATAGAGCTATATTTCTTGTTTTAACGTGCTTTTGTGCTTGTGTGTGTGTGTATGGTTCCATCCCGCAGACTAATAATCATTGCCTCTCTCCAGATGGAGGAGTGTACCCGACTCAGCAGAAGTCTTCCTGCTTCCTCAGGGCAAGAGAAGTAGGGGGTAGTTGTGTGTGTGAGCGTGTGCGTGTGCGTGTGCGTGTGCGTGTGTGTGTGTGTGTGTCTTAGGGTGCATATGGCGGAAAGTATTGAACTGTCACTTACGAGAAACCTCTAGGGGACAAGGATCACATAGAGAAGAGATAGTGGAGGGCAAATTAGATAAAGCATTTTGGTATCATCCATCTACAGCAGACAGCTTTAACACATACCTTCAGTTTCTTATTTCACTGAAAAAACAAACAAATGAAAACAACAGGGTCATTCTCACTGTGTAGCTGTGTATGTGGGCGCAGTCATCTCTAATTCTTTATGGCACCATATGTAGATTTTCACTGTGGTTCACCATGGGGGAATTGAACCCCTAATTATGACAATCAATTCCTATAGAAAAAGATGGACTGCTAGTAGCAAGTAGGTAAATTTGGATGCTGTCCAAAGAGTAAATGGCTTTAATGTTGGATGTTAGATGGAGGTTTAAAGTTGCAACAAATAATGTAAAAGCTTCACTTCAAACAAAACATGAAAATCTGGGCGTATCAATGACTGAGCAAAGTCTCTATGGACTAAAACTGAATACATACATGCATCTCCATATGTTGGGTTTCATTTTTTTTTAACGATTTTATAGTGTGTCATAGTTCACGCATGTGCAGAGGTAAACTTCTTTTTCTTTTTTTTCTCTCTCTTTCTCGTTTTCACCCCTACACAATATCGATTTCAAGTTGGACTGGGAGAGTGCAATACAAATGTTGTGTATAAAATATCACAACGCATATATTCACTGATCTCCACATTTTAATAGGAGATTTTTCACCATGAAAACGACTTAAAAAGGATTCCCTTTTTCAATGGCCTTGTTTGAAAGACAGGTGGAAATGGGCTTCGTTCTCATTCCTGTCACAGAGCAGATAGGTGATGGAATGAGGTCTACTTGTAGCTGAGATGTCTCCCAGGAGAAATGGACTACAGAACAGAACACCCACTCAGAATTATTAAGCATAAATGTGCTCGCACAAACTCATCTTACAGATGATTTTATGTAGAGTTTCTGCCCAACTTGTCATGGGTAAATTATTTAGACATTTACCAATGTGCGCACACATTCTTACATTTACATAATACCACATAAATCCACATCTACAGGCACAAGAGTAAAGTGACTTCAGTTGGTAAATTAATCTTGCTATAGCGACAATGTTCAAGTTGAAAAACTGAGAATCAAAATACCATTTACCTTGGGAACAACCTTCTCTTTGTTAAACGATTATATGGAACTCCTTCTCCTACTTCATTGGAAGAACATGAGTGACGAATTGTGTTTAGATATTTATTATATTGCTCACCATCTCATTTAAGCTCGAAGCACTGAAGCGCACAAGTAATGCACAGTAAATTGCCTCTGTTACCAGCCAAGTTCAGCTCCCATTAGGAAAAATGAATCACAGAGAGGTTTAAATCTCATTTTGTCTGGTCTTGTTCTTTGCTAGTGTTTAATGCCTTTTAACGTCATGATAATTAGTGTAGCCAAGAAAAGTGAGAGGATGAGACAACTAAGACACTGCCTGCAGCAGGCGTGTTGAACTGATGCCATCTGGTGGGTGAAGTGTGAATGTTGCTGCGTTGGCAAGAAGGTGATACAGACTTATCCTGGTGTCTCCTGATGATTAGTAATAAATAGATGGCCACTGATTTCATGGTAATTAAACAAGTTGTATGATAATGATCCATCGTTGGTATGAAATGGCACCAGGGCAAGGACCAGGATAGATTTGGGCTGAGGATGAAATAGACATTGTGCATTAGAAGGTTGCCATCTAGAGTCAAGATGCAGATGGTGCAGAATGATCTACTGAGGTGTGGATCTTCACTGAACCATTTCATGGGGTGAGATGGAGAAGTGTGACATGGGAGGGTTTTTAGGTGAGGGGGAGACACTCTCATGCCTTCCATAGCAAAATATGCATCGTCTCCACAGTGACTAGCTGTATGGTTGACAGACAGGTTGCCCCCAGGACTGGCAGGTCCTCAGGGACCCAGTGGTCAGTAAGGTGGATATTCTTCATATTAGTCCTTGACAGTCAGGGCTGATGCCCTCCAACTATGGCAGAGAGAGATGCATTAGGCCTTTTACTAATATAATCAGGACTTTGACCCATCATATTAGAAATTGCAGTTAGAGATCAATTCATGGTTTGTCATATTGTGATGTGTTTTGCAACAGTTATTGTTTTTTCTTTTTATCTGAGAGAGAAGAAACACTCAGTCCATTACAAATGACTTCTTTGTTCTTTATTTGGCTTCCCGGCATAACTCTGACAGCTTGTCTTAGTTTACTGAATGAGATGCTTCAACTACATGCAACCATCATTACCCTGCAAGGTTCTCTTTTATGGAAACTGTAATGACAGATGAACTCGTTATTCCACACCAATATCATACATTTACCTTTTACTTGCACAGATTTAATTTCTCAGTTAAGACAGATACAGCTACATTAGTTTTGGATTTAATTTGAACAATTTTACTACAATAACAATGTGTGGTGCATCTAACCTTTACACCGGAGGATCAGATCACATCAAGTCACTCTCCCATCAGCCCAGACATGCAAAATCTATTGCAACGTGAGTTGTTAATTTGTGTTTTTCATATCTTTTGTTCTGACAAGCACTGAGGTGTTGGGTGAGGATTATGTATCAGTAATTTGACGACAGAGACAGACAATCTGGGCAACTACAATAGAATTAAAGGCACATCAAATTTAGAGCGCCAACACAGATGAAATAGCTGGCTCACTTTTTCAGTGTGTTTCATAATCGAGCATGCAAGCCTATGAGAGCTGCTGCTGCGCTGATAAGGTTCTTTGTTCATATACTCCAGATTACTATTGTACTGTTGTTGAGCCAATAGCATCAAAAGACAATTCTCCCCGTGTCCTCCAACCATGAGGAGAATCAAGGTGCCTTTACTGATTTTCTCTCTGATTGTTTCAGGGAGAACATTTTATTTATTTATTTTTTTCGTTCAATCAATGAAGAGTGACATAGATGACAAAAAATTGCATTCCTCTGAGTCAGAAATTTTTAAAATAAAAACATAGTATAGTGACATTATGACTGAAATCTTTATTTGGATCAGGGAAATTGAAAGAAAAAGGAGAATTACATCACAACTTTCATGCCATTACATAAAATTTCATTTAAAATGATTCATGCATTATGAGAGTCACATCAACATTTCTGTTCTTAGGTTTTTTTTAAATCACTTTAGAGCCTCTTAATGTGCGAATACTTAAGTAGGTTGTTCTCCCCTCCACTGCTACGGTATCAAGTTTAATGTGCTTATGTCTTCGAGCTCCATCTGAATTCACTCTGAGAGTGTTGCCTCTGCTTCACACATTTCCCTTTTGACCACCATTCAGTGCCTCATCCCATCTCTTCCCATTCTCTCCATTTTACCCTCGCTCTCCCTCTCTCCTCTTCCCATGCACAGAGGCAATCTTTTTCCCTTGCATCCCATCCCCAGAGTTTCAATTTCAGTCAGTTTATCAGTTGTATTGGATTTTATGTCTCTGTATCTCTCTTACCCTCTCTACCTCTCTTTCTCTGTTCCCTTCCATTCTATCATCTCTCTCTCTCTCTCTCTCTCTTTCTCTTTCTCTCTCCCCTTCTTTCCCATCTTGGAGACAGTAGAGTACATGCAGCCTCATATCTAAGCTGCTGCCTGTACAGCTGCTCCGTTTATGCGCTCTGTGTTGCTCTCGTTTCCTCTCTTCTGCCCTCTGCGCTGTGCTGCACTGCACTGCTCGTTTCTCCTATCCTCTCTACACATCTCCATCTCTCCTCTTTCTCTTTCTCTCTTCTGGTGTTTTCTTCCACCTGCATCCAATTACAAGCTCTTTTCTCTGCTGCGCTCTGCTCCGTTTGGGAAAATATTTCACTCTTGGTTTTTTTCGCGCCAGAGCTGAGCTCACTCTAGCTACTGGTGGAAAAGGAATCAGATGATCCCGGTGCTCCAGCTTTGGCTTGCCTTGAACTCTTTGGATCTGTCTGAGATAGGTTGAAGAAGAGGGCAGGAAAGAAGGGGAGAGGGGGCAGAGAGCTGCCCAGGTGAGACCTTCTTCATCTGCGTGGGGAAGTAAAGGCTTCAAGGTGGTGGCAGTAGCGGAAGACAGTTGTCCGTCGAGGGTCATGCCCTGGGACTTGTGTGCTTCTTGGCAGTTGGAGTTGGAGACCCTCTCCCATATTTGCCCCCCTAGTGGGGCAGCATTGATCCTGGTGCCGGGAAAAGCCACAAGGCACCATTGGCTGCACGGTGAAGAGTGGACACCATGAACCAGCTGGATGCACCACGGCCACTCAACTGGACCATCAGAAAACTGTGCCATGCAGCCTTTTTGCCATCTGTACGACTGCTAAAGGTAAAAAAAAAAAAAAGAAGCATAGCCCTCCTGCTATGCTGCTGCTTTCCAAAGGAGGATGAGTAGAAAGAAGTGTGAGGATACAAAATGAGTGCTGAAGATGATGCTTCTCTCGCATTCCTTCAAGTGTACTCAGTAGAAAACTGGATATAAGGCAATCCGTAAGAAGAGATGTCTGGAAGGATTTAGTCTAAAAAAGAAGAGAAGTGTGGCAAACCTGCCGACATACAAAGCTCACTGAGATGGAAGCATTAAGGTTGCCAAGTGTGGGGATGTGCAAAGAGATAAAAATGGAGATGAGGTTACAGCATGATGTTTGAGAGGTGCACATAGAGTGAGGTAGAGAAACTGAAGAGGCAGTGACAAAGTGTGTTGAAACAAAAAGTAAAGATTTATGAAGGATTGAGAGCAAAACACAATTAAGGTGGAGAGAGAATTGACAAATGAGAATCTGGAGAGAGAGGGGGTGGATTGTAGGGGTTAAAACAGCAGCAAGCTTATACAAACGTTGAAGGTGATTGCATGAAATCTGAACAGTTAAAGACAGTAAGCAAAAGAAATGATGGGAGGAAAAAGAAAAAAAAGATGGTGAATGGAAGAGGCAGAACATAAGGGAAGAGGGGATTTGTAGGCATGGGTGAGGAGAAATATCAAAAATTGTAATTGCTGGACAAGATTGAGGAAGTGGTTGATGAGTAGGGCAAAACCCAGTGGACAGGTGTTGAAATGGTTCCAATCATGTACCTAAAGGTAAATCCTCATTTTGGATAATATATTTTATGTATAATAAGTTGGTGAACCAAACCTTTTCACATCATCACCTGAGAAGAGGTATGTAGCATTGTTAATGAATGGGTCTGTATTAGTCCATATATCTATGTATTTGTGTTTGTTTTATCGGCTCTGTAAATCTTAAATGCCTTTGTATGACCTGTTTACAGATATTGGTACCCCAAAACCTCAAATTTATCCATTCATATAAGCCATTACAGGCTCTCTACAAGGTCTATTGTTGGAGGTCTTGAATACTTCTTCTTCACTCTGCTTTGATCTGGTTTTATCAAAGTGTCTCATGGAACAGTGATGTTGTGATGTTGAACCGCACAACCAGAGTGCCTGGGATCACATGTCAGGCATTTGCATTTGTATAGCCTGCCTTGTACAACCTGGCGGTGAATTTCATTGTAATACTTGATTAGAGTTCCCCAGGATCTGTTTGTGCACTGAAAGTGTGCATGTCTCGTGCACATGTTGCAGTTTTTCACAGGTATTTTATTCTGGATCTTAACATGAGAATGCAGCTTCGTTAGTGTTGTACACTGGTGTTTGTTGCAGTGCAAAGTGTTTGAAACATATCGGAATACATTCATTTAAAAAAGGGCTCATAAACGGCAGTGTAACATTTTAGTCAGTTAACTCTATCTGTTGTAGGTGATTAAGTAAAGCTGTGTTACATTCCACTCCAAATACCCCCACAAAGGTCAAAGTGAATATCCACAAATTAGCTGCATCCCTGATTGTCAAGACATGAATAGATGTCCTGCCCCTGCATGGGCTCACGGCTAGACCAAAATGAAATTTAATCAAATTTAGGGCTCCCTGCTGTGAAAAAGAAATGGGTTCAAATGCGCCCATCCTATATCCCCCGAGCCCAAGAACTGCTTACGAAACAGCTTCAGAATTAACAACACCATTACTGCAGAGCAGTCTTTGCTCGTCAGCTCAGGAAATGCTGCCTTCAATGAAGTAGAATCTGCTTTGAAATATGAAAAAAAAAAAATAAAAAAAAAATGTGTGAATTTACATTTAAGGGGAATTTTTACTACGACCTTTTAACTGTTGCTGCTTCTGGATTGCTGATTTTAAATTTTCATGTAGGTGAACATCTCAGTGTTTTGGTTGTGGCAGTATGCAGCCAAATCTGTAGGCTGTGTTAGCAGCATGGGTGAAGCTATAGAGAATTGTGGTGTCTGAAACTGTATTTACTGTATGTGAAAGCCCCCCTAGGGACACATCAGGCTGTCAGTATGAAATTAATCTAATAGGCTTGTCATTATTGTTGGAAATTTCTGTCTGACAAGCACTATCCTCCCATGTCCCTCTAACTTATTACCTGCCAACTGCTGCCAACTCTATCCTTATGCACGCATATGCATTTGAGTGCAGTGGCAATTTATAGCCTGACAGAGTTATTTTCAGTCTTCCTAAGGCAGGAAATATGTCCAACAGATTGCAAGTGCAGATTTGTGTGTAGGTGTGTGATTGTGTATGTGCACATGCTATTCAGCAAATAAGTGCATTTATAATGCAGTGGTCTAGGCAGAGCTGATGTTACAGCAAACAATGCAAGTGCTGATGTGAGTATAGGATTTGAGACCTGTCGTCAGCTCACATATTACATGTGTTAATATAGAAAAACATACCAAGAAATAGAGTAGAAAATGAAGTAGTAAGTAAGAAGAAACTGAGTGGCCCTATGGGGATAAATAAAGCTTTCTGTGTATGTGTAAGAAATGTTAACATCAGCATCAAGTTAGCACTGCCACTATAGATATCTCCTTATAGCTAAGCACTAATGCAAATTAATTTGATGTCTTCTACAGTGCAAACATAATAAACCGACCTAAACTGGTTTCATGTTTCAGTGCAGTTAATCCAAAACCTATTAACAGTTTCACCATTTCTTTAACCCAAGTTCATCACCCTTAAGTAGACCAAAAAGTGTATATGTACTTGTTTGTGTGTGTGTGTGTGTGTGTGTGCGCTTTAGTCAGACTGGAAGAATGTACACCTCTATATCCCTGCAGATATCTTTTTCACAGTGACAAAACCCTGTGACCCTTAGCATCGACATGGAAATGACTGGTTGACTCTGGCTTCTCTATCCTTTGAGATCCAAAAATAGAAATTTTTAAAAATGTGTCTCTGTTTTCGGGCAAATGTTCTTGAGCACAACCTGGCGTACAGATGTTTGGTTCAATGTTTTATTTTCATGTGTGAGTGAAGGTCAGATTTATTGAAGATGATTTCCTGTTACAATATATACAGGATAAAGAATAGTTGTCATATGTGCTAGAGAGGACTTGCTTTCATTAATGATCTCAAACTGAAAAAAAATGAAAGTTATGTTGACATTAATGTTTAACTAGTTATTCAGTTCATTACAACAGCTTTCTGCTGACCTTTAAAATGGCAGGCAGTTGGTCAAGTGGCATGGAGATGACAATTGCCCCACTTGGACAAAGATAGGGGGGTGGGGGTAACCTGAACTAGGACATGAGGAAAAAAGGATAGAGAACACACCTGGAATTCCACTCTTGTCCATATGCTCTCATTCTGTGTGTCAAGCCAAAGAGATCCAGAAATAGTCAAACAGCTTTAAGTTTAATGTCTCACGTTTATTGTTACTGGATATGTTTTACAATTCAGATTCAACTTGAATTCACTGCCTGTCAGCGCTGGTCTCCTGTTCCTCAAATCATATATTTGATATACTGAGAATATTTAATAGGACTAGTTGTAAATGTCCCTGGAATATCAGCACCTATTTTGGAGTGGTTAAAGATGTCATCTTGGGTGGGGTTGGGGTTGGATAATGACCACCTGGCGCCCCCAATACGACACATCATCAGTTTTGCACCCCGAGGCAGGCCCACCACAGGCTGATCAGACCTGGGTGTGTGTCACACTGGAGTCCCCATGCGGTCACCCCGCAGCCCACACGGTCTCCTTCCTCTTTGGCCACAGCCAGTGACTGCTTTTTTCGGTAACACTGGCAAGCTCTCTGATGGTCTTTTGTTGGGCCTGCCCTCTGATTCCCACGTCCTTCAGTAGCCATAAAGCCTCTGCAGCCCACCTCCGCTGGGCACACCTTTAGGTTCCAGTCTCGGTTCTCAGCTTCAGCTGCTAGGTTGGCATACCACAGCTTTTTCCTCTGGAAAGCTTCATCGATGGCTTCCTCCCAGGGGACTGTCAGCTCAACGCTGAAGAGCCGCTGGCAGAATTTGGACCAGGGTGCTAGGTCTGGGCGCTGGTTGGTCACTGTAATTTCGGGTGGGAAGGTGAGTTTCTGGCCTAGATCTACCCTCATTTCCCAATCCTGGGCTACGTCCAATAGGCATGATTCTGGTGGTGGTGGTGGAATGGTCTGCCGTTTCTCACCTTCCCACATAAAAAAAGTTAAGTGCAGGAAGATGGTATTGGTGGTTGCCCTCTTAATCTCAAGTTCTGCTGCCAAGCACTTCAGCACTTGGTTATGGCGCCAGGTGTCATAATATAATTGCTTCATTATATAATAGCAATTACATATTCACCACGCTGACATTGCAGACAAGTTTAAGCCTGGGATTTTTGTGTTCACTCAGTGGGATAAAATATGAAACGGAGAAACTTTTTTGGACAGAGAATAGGAAATAGAAAATCTGTCTTTGACATTTCTTTGCGATTTTAATAACTCATTCACATTTGCTCTAATTCCTTTTGTTTTAGTTTTACCTCGTCTCATCTTGCTTTTTAGGGTGGCAGCCTCTCTCTTTGTGTGTGTACCTTGTGTTTTGTGTGTATTTTATCTTACTTTTGATCACCATGTTACATTAAGTTGCAATAACTGCCTCCTCTTTATCAGCTTTGAGGGGATTTTAGTTCATGTCTCCTCAACCTCTGAGGAAATCTGACAGTTAATACTGTACCTCTGCAGTGCTACTAATTGTGTAAATGTCTCATACAGTAAAGTGAATACAGTAATAATCCCCACCCCCAACCTTATCTCCTTTCTCTGTCATGTCCTCTCTCTTTCTCTTTTATCTTATTTCTCTTTCTCCATCTCCTTTTGTGACAATCTGCCCTGCTTCTCCTTTTCTTCCATCGCCTCATGTAATCATAAAGCATAGATAAGACTCCATCTTATTCAAAATACATTGGGAACAGGATGGTACTGTTAAAAAAATAAATATATCTCTTCAATGCTAAAAATAAAATTGTGTTACATAAAAAGATACACTGTTGCAGTGCTTTCAACTGTGTGTTGCTGCTGCAAAGAAAGGAATATGCATGTATGTAGTTTATGAGAGTTCTGATACCATGTGTATACTACTACATCCATTACCAAAGTGCATGCTATCACCCATAGGTGGCACCACCCATATTTGTATCTGCTGTAGATACAGTCAGGTAGACAGATACAGATCTCAGCTGCTATGAAACTAGATAACTTTAAAAGGACCCATACATGTCAGATATTTGCATATCTGATATTATTGTCATATTGTGTCCAATTTATACAACATAAGAGCAAAAGCCAATTGATTTGTATTTGTTCTGTGGAATGGGGGTGGAGTCTTTTAAAGCTATTGCACATGTTGCACCAGCAAAGCATCCAACACCTAATTGTAGCTTGTCTGTTTGCCAGACACACAAACAGTAAGATCCAAATCTTATGTCTGTGAGCTGGTTTAACTTTGTTCAGTTTGATAGGATATTGACCTGAAATGGGCCATAATTAGAACTGGTAATCAGATGTACATAATGTGTTTGTTAGAGCAGGTAAACTGTTGCAGAATTACTTTTTTCTTCAGTGTGAGCTGAGTCTTTGCTTTAAACACACTCTCTACAACAGATGTTTTCCATTGACACTTTCTGATGAATTATTAAGATTAGGAAATGAACTGAACTGAAATCAACAAACAAAAACAGCTCCACATATGAACATAAACCGTTAGATGCTGTTCACTGTTCAATGTTTGTTGCATTGGAGTGCAGTCTACTTTTTCCCAGAGACACCACACTGTTCTCTTATTTAAATGTATTCTGACAGTCTCCAATGTGTTGACAACAAATGCTACTTGGGTGCTGAATGAGAGTGGAGGAAACACATTGTCACACACATACCTAAGGGAAGATCTGTTTCCATTCCTCTCACTCTCCTTCCTCTTCTTCTTCTTTGGTATATGAACAGGATTTCTCAATGGTTGCATTTTTTTGTGTCATTAAAATAGCAAATACCACATTTATGAGATTTCAATTAAAACATTATTTCTCTAATGAGCCAAAACAAGAACATAAGCTTCCAATTAGCATGTCTTTTCTTTTTTGGAGTCTACAAAGACTTTGTTTACTATTTGGCAAGTCTCCACACATCACGGGAAGTGAAATGAGCTGTTTGCAAATTTGTCTTTAATACTTTCCAAAAATATTGAAATCTTTCAAAGGAAACCATTTCTCCCAAATAATGTGTTTTCATACTTTTATTACTCTCTATATTTAAATCCATTCGTACTGATTTAATGCAACAGATGGTAGAGAATGACTCTACCTCCCAGTCAGCAACTGAATCATTCATAAGAATCATTGCTGAAAGGACCTGCAGACTCAGAATAAATGTATAATTTGACAAACCACTTGTGACTTTCACTGTGGAAATTTCTCACATGATTGTTAATGATCACTAGTGGCACGCATCTATCCTTCCAGAGCTCCCATCGTATTGGCAGAGTCACAGCATCCATGACAAGCAGAGTTATGAACTCTGAACACTGACCTTTGACCCATAAACTGCCAGAGGGAAATCATAGGCTGTTTGATAATGTATAAGGACAGTAAGTCATGAATACTGATCTGCTTCATGGACACTATAGGTGTAGATGTTGTGAAACTGGGACAGATAGATATTTATTGATAAAAAATTCTGCAAACATTGAGCACCTACAGAATATATGATGAATTTAGTGTACATGGTTGTGAAGGGCTGTGAACAGGGAAGTGTAAGAGTGTGTTCTCCAAATTTGATAAGATTTGTTGTACCACATTGGCCTCAGACACAAGATGTGCTACCTGTCCAGGTCTGAGATATTAAGGCTCAATTTTAGGCCCTCCAATACCTGGACTCCCAGGAATAGATGATAATGGTTGGTTGTGGTCAAGCCATTACAACACATAGTCTGGACACCCTCCCTGTTGGCTACTACACTGTTGTTGCATACCAGTCCCACTGTTGTCATGCTGTTGATTCATGCATGATTAATGTCATGCAAATTTGATTTAGTCGTTGGAGCTGTAGGTGCAAGCTTCTGCTGATAGTGAAGAGGGAGTAGAGATCTGGTTTTAAGATGCAGCCGTGGGGAATGCCAGCATGATGGTGGAGAAAGTGTGATATCCAAACCTGACATGCTGTTGTTATGCTACAGCTGAAGGGTTTCCAGACCAAGACTATGCCTGTGGTTTTGTTGACCTGTTTGTTCGTGTCCGAGTTAAATGGCAAGCTGAAGCTGACAAACAGCAGCCCCCAGGTGTTGGTGTTTTGTAGGAGAGTGGGGGATAAATGGAGTGACTGCATAATCTGTGGCTCTCATGTTTATTGCAACCAGTCTGTAATTACCACTGTTGTGATTGCTGAGGTCATTGATAGAGATGATGGTGAAAGTTCACAGATAGACTGGAAATGTGATTTGTTATTGTGGTGACACAATGACATATTTTTTTTTGTTGCATTTGATGTGCGTGAATTATTGCAGAAGCCTACCTTTGTAGTATTTTCCTGTCACCTTTCCTCAGGATGTAGACTTGTACTGACTTTAGGGCAAACACAGTAAAATTTTCAGTAGTGAAAATGGGTGTATTTTAGGGATGTTTCTGCTGTCTACATAATTAAAAGAAGGTTGTTGAAATCCTTTACTCTAGAATGAGTATCAATACCACAGTGGATTAAAGGAGTAGTTTGACATTTTTGGAAGTTAGACCAGATGCTGGACAGCAGTATTTTAGCTCGGCTTCGCATAAAGGGGGGCAGCTAACCTCACAAAAACCTAACTCCAGAAACAATCTTTTTGTTGGGATTTGGTGGGAGAATATGTCTTGGCTGGGAGTTGTGATTTCTTGCCATTACTGTGACGTTGACAGTCAGCTGAGATTTCTGTGAATCTGTGCTCCTGCACAAGAAATTGTGACACACACAACCCTAACAACACCACAATTTGTCGTTTTTACTCAAAAGTATACCTTTACTACAGCATGAAGAAGCAGCTTATCTTCAAATTCATTGAAATATTTACAGAAGTACAGGAGAGTACAGAAGATGAAAGGTGGGCTTACCTGGAAGAGGGAATATGTAAAATTCAGAAATGATTTTGGGCTGTATGCGTAACAAGAGGGACTGATTGTGGATGTCTCTAGTATAAGTTATAGCCAATCAATAGGTCATCAGTAAATCAATAAATTCACTAATCAATACATTTCCATTTAATCACTCTCACATGTAATTGTCCAGGCTGCTTAGATAACGAAAAGGCATGCTGAGGTGTTAGGACAGGTATTGAAAGCATTGAAATTGCAGCCCATGCCCAGGAGACTAGAATTAAAGTGTCTAATCATGTGAGAGCTGCAGCCTTATTGTTACTGAAGTGTGTGCAATCCATCAAACTGTTGACCATGTTGGACTGACGCCAGCCAATCAGGGCTGCTTTGACAGTGTAGGAAAATCCTGCCCGATTAGTCCTCGTTTCCGAATCAGCACCATGGACAGCGACTGCAGAGGATGAACTCTGAAATTCAAATGATATTCCAGCCACATCCACTATTTTATTCCCCACCGTCAGTCTTATTCCATAGTTCTGCACAAAATGACTATTTTAATCAATTGTCAGTTATTCTGCTAAAAACTTTGAGTTAATGAATTAAATATTTTGTGAAAAATGGGTGAGAAAATCTCAGGAAATGCCTTTTTTTATCAGACCCGAGAGACATGTATTCATATGCCTTGTGCCATTCAAACCTGTTCATTGGCGTATAAAGGACCAACAACATTAACATTTTTGGGGCTTTTCCTTGGAAAGTGAAATGAACAAGTAACCATAATTATGCTGTCACTGTGATTCACATCTAATAGCTTCTGTGGCAGAAGTCATGTCATGGTGTATATGAATTTATAAAGGTTTTACAGTATAGCTGTCTAGGCATTAGCACTTTGTCCGTCTATAGCTAATGATGTGGGACATCTGTGTACTTCAGACTCTGCACTGACTGAGGCTCATGTTTAACCAGACAAACTCATGGGAATAGACATGTAGGCACAACAGTCTGTGTATGTCTGCAGATGTTGTACTTTGTAAATAATTGATATGACCTTGGTAACTGTGTGTTTTAAAACAACAACAAAAAAAAAAAAAAAAACCACTGAGGTACAGCACAGTTTTTTCCTTTTTCAGCTGATTTGAACTGAAGGCCTTTATTACCCTGCACTGCTCACTGACACACTTCAGTGCTCAAAAACTTGATAAAGAATAATTATTTTTCACACTGAACCTAACTGGGTGCTCAGATTGAGGTAGCATTTATCACAAAAAGATGAGACTAAGAAGATTGAATATTATTGTTTTCACTCTTTGCATCTATATTTTCTCAGCACTGGAGGAAATAAAACATTTATGTTATGCACAGTGTTATCTGTTGCATAAACAGTTACAGTAGCTTGGTTTTTATCATTTTAAAGCATCAAATAAGTGTGTTTTTTATTAGTTTTTATTCCTTCATTTTCAGGTCGGCTGCACTACTGGTTATGTCTGCCTTGCAGAGCTGTGAAGTACACATTAATCATTGTTAAGTTTTTTAAATTTTTACTTTAACAGTATAATGAAAGTTTTTTTTTGTTTTGTTTTTTTAACAACTTTCTTTCTTGGAAGATGTATTATGTTGTGGTTGGTTGCTAATAATCCATTCCTCATGAGAAGCATTTCTGGCACTGTGACTACAGTGTTGGGAGGCTGCTGCTGCTGCAGTGTGACAGCCAAATAGAGAAGACTGAACTAAAGATTCTTATAATATGAACAGTGTTAAAAGAGAATATGATTCTTTACGACAGGAAAAGTCTTAACAAAACACTTTGATCTGAGTGAGCATCGGGAACAGAGCACGCTCTCTCTGTCTGTCTCTCTGATTGCCCTTATGTAATATCTCATTTGATCACTTTCTCAATCTGTACCTTTCTATGTTTCTTCTCTGCTTCACCATCCACCACTACCATTGTCACTCTAGTATCTTCTTCAGGTCTGCCTCTCACTGTCTTGATCTGGAAGTACTGCATGTTCACACAGAAACATCTCATTTCATCTCATGTAATCACACTGAAGTTATGTCTGTTGTTATTCAAGATGTTCTGGTCAGATGGAAAGATTGAAATGACTCAACAGGAAAAACCAACCCACTAAATTCAATTCAAATTCAAAACTTAATTGATTGTGGCAACGAATGATGCTCTGATGTTGTTCCTCTGAACACTGTTCTGCACAGTAGCAAACACACACACTGTGGTGGAGGCAAAACCACAAAACTCCTCTGGTGAGAATAACAATAGGAGACTTTGGCGTCTTGGTCTTTATTACATATCTTGCAGCAAGGAGCACTCAGTCACACCCAGCTCAGAACTCTGTAAAGGGGTGAGGAATGACCCCTTCCTAAAGCACTCAGCAGATATGTATATACGACGTACAAAAAGGGTTAAGGCTGGAATATGTGCAGATGCCTGTTTTAAGAGGCCATGATGCAGTGCAGAGCACACTTCCCCTCATCAGGTCACATTCCATGCAAAGGTTACAATAATAATGAGCACTTTGCAGGGATAGATAAAAATTGCTACATTTGAAGAGTCACAAATCTTTCACAACATACACACACACACACATAGGCAGTACTGGGGAGAAGTGAACTACATGGAATTAAGCTGGTTGTTTGACTACAGGTTTACTACAGCCTGCTGTTTTGTTTATATGTTGAAGGAAATACATTTTTATTTAATTGCTTCTCTCTTTCATCCTCATAGCTGTGAAGGCTGACCTGGGTGATGTATTTGTCTGCCAGTCCACACCACGCCCTTTACCTTAATGTGGCCCAAGTGCAAAAATTGGGTGTTCCTTAGTACTTAACAAAGACAGCCAGATTGTAGATACACTTCAAACTCAATCTCAGGAAGAAGCACAGAGTTTGAACTTTCATTTCTATGTAGCCTCAGTTGACCTAAACGTCTTTCTAGATTTCCTTTGTTTTAGTTCAACATCTTCCAGTGTGAAGGAATTGGGCTTGCAAGGATTTGCTTTCAAAGTAGCTTCCCCAACACTACACACACACACACACACCTTATTTAAGGCCGGTAACGTGTTTTTATTGAAAACCAATATGGGCTTCGGGGCATGTTAGGCATTCAAACGCTGTAAGGAATGGCAGGTTTAGTTTTTTTCAGCACTGTTATTTTTTTTTATTTGTGTAGGAGGAATTCACACCAAGGTTTTTTTTTCTGTAACATTTTGTTCTGCTTTATCTACACTTCCCATTATTACTTTACAATAAATTGACTCTCTCGTCTCCTCTGTTCTTAGCTCTTTCTCAGCCTCTCAGTCTCTCACTCTGTATTAATTTCCCTACAATCACTATTTTCTGCAGCTCACAGGGTGTCATTTCTCACTCGGGTCATTAGCTGTGAATGGTAGCATTTGAAATCATGCTGGGGCAGCTTTAGCTCCCTCGGATGCCTTCTCCAAAATGTTGCTCTTTGCCTGAACTTCTGGACCATCATACATTCCTTATACACAGAAGAAACTCAAAATTTAAATATGCATGCTGCCAAATCATGCATGCATGTACACACACTCAGTACTATTGTGCTTACACACACACACACACACACACACACACACACACATGCGCACACACATAGTTTCCTCTTTGGCACATAGACTTGTAATATTTTTAATGGAAGTGAATTCCATCTCAAGTGGAATAGAGGGATTGGATTTGTGCAAACTGCACACATTAAAATGTTTTTATCCTTTGCTAAAGTGATAGCTACACTTGTCCACACAAACACAATCACACACATATGATTCATATAGAGCATCAGGGGTGCTTGAAGTCCTCATCTGTAACAATAATCCTCAATTTTTAAATCATTGTGTCACCACTGGCCTCACAAGACTTAAATCCTTATGTGTGCAAGTTCTCCTCTTCACATCTTTTTCCCTCTTTATCTTTCCTTCCCTGCATCTCAGCGTTCATTTCTATGCTTCTGTCCCTTACCATCTATATGTCCTGCCAGTCTCTTACCATCTATCTCTCTAATTGTGGTCCCCTTTTAAATTGGATGGATAGTTTTGAGCCTTATGGCACAGTTATAGGACAACACCCTGGGGAGATCTCCTAGTTGCAGTCAGTGCATGTGCATATGTATGTGTGTCTGTGTGCACAAGTGGGCCCATCTTTAAATATGAATTTGTTCCCAATGTCTTGCTAGGTATTTCTTACCATCTATTGATAATACAGAATGGAAGTGGGAAGAGGCCTGAGAGAAAGAGCGAGTGTGGAGGCGTAAAAGAACGAGAGAATAGACCATTTTTATCATGAACAGAAAAATGAGATTGTGTGCATGTGCATGTGCCTTTATATGTGAATTGGTGGATCTCTGTGCATGTGTATAAGTCAGAGGGACATTACATAGAAATGTGCTTGTGTGTGTGTGCGTTGCTGTAAATTGGATGTCGGGACATGGAAAATGAAAGTGAACAGCATGGCCACACAGGGCTATTTTTGTCCTTCCATCCATCTCTCAGTCCTTCTCACGCTCTCCCAGTTCTGGATTCTTGCTCCCCCTCCTTCTCCCAACTTTCTGCCTTGTTCGCATCTCCCTGTCATCCCTCTCCCTCTCTCCTCCTGTTCAATATGTCTGATATATCTATGTCCATATCAGCCCAAGCAAACCAGTCCATCTCTTTTACAGCAGTCACACTTCTATCTCAGACTGTACAGCCCTACCCTGAAGGGATGACAGTCATTTGACGTTGAAGAGGTTATTATAGCAGTGCTCCACATTGGCTTCCAAAGTGCAATTTTTACAACAGTCAGTCTAAAATTATCTCTGCAGTCCTCTCAAATTCTGTTTCCGCACATCTTTTTAAATATTCTGCAGCATTCTCCATCCAAAAGTCAGACTTTGAGTCATCCCCAAATTTATTGCATAATATTTCGTATGTAGAAAGTTTATTTTTTTATAGACTCGCACTGCTCTGAAGTAGCACTGTTGTTATGCCTCTGGGGAAAATTCTTTGGAAAATTCTGCTATAGTTATGCAGGATTTCCCCCTCACTCCTTTTCATCTTTTTCTTACCCACTTCTACAGTAGACAGCTCAGTTACGCTACATTAAATTCTATCTATGAAAATTCAATTTCAGCCTCAGTAAGAAAGAAGGTTTTTGGTAGGGGGAAAAACCAGGGCTACTCTATCTGACCGAATAGGTAGAAGGTTTATTAGTTCAAAAACATATAGAATGAGGTCAAATATAGTCAGAAAGCTGTTTGTAGAAGCAGATACCATATGATTGGTTACTGAAGAACAAATAACACTTTCACAGAAGAGCTGTCTGATATTTGACCTTAATTGTAAATGGTTATTGTCCCGTTAGCATAGAAGGTCCAAAGTGTAATACAGAGCATGGATTGTAATTTTCTCAAACACTAACATCCTTTGACTCCTGCAGTTATATTTTAGATATTTCTGCTTAAAACAAATCCTCTTTTTCTTTCTGCTCTTACATATTTGGTGCAGTACGTACATACAGCATTAATGTTCAGACACTGTACCTCCCTCTAGAACATCAAGAGGATTAGAGACTAGAGGAAAACTGCTCTCTCTGCCTGTCTCTAAGCCTGATCCCAAAAGGCAGGAGGAAAGTAGGATGTATCGCTTTCCCAGAAAGTTAGAGGAACAGAGGGATCGATGGAAGGGTATGCAGGAAATTAGAAGAAAAAACAAAAGAAAAACAATCATAGATGAAAAAGAAAGAAATCAGCCAATTGAGGAGAAATGAATGAATGAGAAGACGAAAAAAAGAGAAATTGGAAGTAGGATGCAGGAAGTCTGTAATGCGTGCTCATTGCTCTGTGGGATTGTTGCCAGTTGCTGTGCTGCTGAGCACCAGCTCCAGTCCTGCCAGCAACCTTATGTGATGAAGCTTTATCCCTGCCACTCCACGAGGATGAGAGGTACAGCGGCACGCTGCACCCACTCTGCATAAGAGCCATGAAGAAATATTGAGCAGATGAACATGAATGAAAGTTTCTTGCCCAGGTTTTCACTTCTAGTTATTACAAGATTACATCTCATGCTGTGATTCAATCAGTTTTGTGAGAGTGAATTTAATTCAAAAAAGCCAAATTCAAAAGTGACATTGGTCTCATTAATTTGATTTAAAGGGTCTTTTCGGTTGTATCATTTCCTGAATCATTAATATGCTAATCAGAGCAAAGTGTCCAACGCTGTGACTTACAACAAACTGGCAACTGTGTTTCATGTATTTTGGCAAGAAAATTGGTTTCCCTGGTTCTTGCTTTTAATTCATTGCCAGCTGTTGAAAAGACAATAAGCCAAAAAAGGTGCTCCCTAAATAGAGGAATGAATGGTCGAATTCTCTTTGCAGTGACATCAAGACTTCATATGAGCCAACTATAAAACTATTAACTATTAAGTTAAATGGTCCTCTGACTTTGTGCTTAATGTAAAACATACAACGATTCTTTTTGTTCCTTTTATTTAAGTGTGAGTTGCGTTCTAGCTTGACAAACTGAATGCAAAGGATTTATCACTTTGAGGATTTCTGCTTGCTCTTTTTTGTTGCGGCATTTGATGCTTTGCACTCAATAACTCTTTTCAAGGAGCTCACTAACTTGACATTCATGCTTTAGCTGACAGTCAGGGGATCAGGAGGACCAGTAAAATTTGAATGGTTGACTCCACTTCTGTCGAAACAAAAAAAAAACCAATTCATATTATTACTTATCAATCAGCAAATGTCACATTTGGTTCACCAGTGTGTAACATACTGACCCATGTGGAAAGGCTGTAATGCAGCGCTGCTCCATTTCCTGACATCCCTTATGGGACTTCATTTATGCTTTTATCTTGCTCTGTTCATTTTTCCATGATGGAAAATCAATGATGTATGGTTTTGGAGTAGACCAAAATGCTTGACTTTCAGCCCATGACCTTGACCGTTCTGATGATCTGACATGGTCCAGGGGAACCAGCTTTCTTGTCCTGAAGTGTATGTGTATCATATATGTGTCTGTGTTTCATGTATTTGTGTGAGTGTGTGTCTGGATAAGAGGGTCAGATGCTTCACAGTAGCAGCTGCCAAGGGAGCCGGACAAAGAAAGCCCAGACCATAGAGTGGTTGTAAATGAGAGTAGCTATTTGGGGAAACCTCAGACTCGAGAGCTCTGCACCGCAAGTGAGAGAGAAACACTCATGAGTCACTTCATAGGCAGACATCAGCTCAGTATGCATGAGGATTCAAAAGGCAAATGCATATGTGCAACGTGTATTTTTGTGTGTGAATTCACTTAGATGCTGGCACATACACACGCACATACACACGCACACACACACGCACACACACACACACACAAACATGCTCTATCTCTCAATCGCTCCTGTATTTGCATGTTTGTATGGAGGCATTTTCCTCTATGGAATTGAATAGATTGATGGAACGGGGCAAGCGAGTGAGGTGGGAATTGGGGGGAAGAAAACCAATTAAAGTTGCAGTCCAATGGTGGCGGTGCAGCAGAGCATAGGATGGAGTCAGTCCCTGGCTTAATTATGGTTAGGCCTCACCGCAAGATGTGTCACCATGACACACTTGAAGAGCCGGGAACACGCGGTCAGGCTCTATGTTAATGGTGCGATCCGACCATGTTGTCACACATTTGATATCGCAGGGAAGGAGGGAAACCTGTCAGGATTATAAATATTTGAGACACACAATGATCTGGAGCTGACTGATGTGAAGAACAGCTCAAACTACTTCATCTAGAGTTCTTAGTGATATAAAGGCTTTTTTTTTTTTTCGGACAAAGTAGAAGGAGATGTTCAAATTACCTTGATGTGTTTCGACTGATAGCTGCAGTCTTCTTCAGAAGCGTCATCTGACACACACAAAAAACCAAAAAAACAATATCAAAGACTTAGTAATCATACCATACATATGGGGAATAACAGAGCCAATACAGAGAATCATGAAAGAACACAAAACTAACACAGTAGTAAAACCATGTGCAAAACTATGACAGCCAATGGTACATCCCAAAGACAAAATAAAACAGGACAAAAAATGCAATGTAATATAGGAAATATGTTGCAGGTCATGTGACAAAACATACATAAGAGACACATGAAGAACATTTAACAATCGAAAAAAAGAACATCAAAAAGAATGCGAAAATGAATTGGCAAGATGACTCACCCACTTAAAATCCGCTATATCTTACCATTGGAGGAAGGACAATCAGATCATGGACTGGGACAGCGCAAGGATCGTCAGATCAGAGAGCAATAAACACAAACGCTGGATCAAGGAGGCTGATCAAGAAGTGGGCCAGGGACAACATCAACCTGGATGAGGGGACGTTTACGCTCTCACACACCTTGGATTCTCTCCGCCAGAGACCATCAAATGGCGGAGGCTCATGAGATGATGAATTACCTTGACATGTTTCGACTGATTGCTGCAGTCCTCCGGTCATGCTCTTCATGGTGAACATGTGAAGGTCATTGGAACATCTCCTTCTACTGAAACTGAAAAAAGCCTTTATATCACTGACATGAAGAACAGTTTACTTAAAGTCAATTAGTTACAGCTGTGAATCATTTTCAGAGAGAAGAATCTGAGCTTCCATCAGTTTCTTTTTTAATAAGCTATGTTTAATTGTTGCTACTTTCAAACAGATTATTTCTAATCAGTCCAAGTCATCTTCAGTGCACTAAACGTAAGCTCATACTCAGGGTTGGAAAATATTTTGTCAATCGAGACAGTGATTCGCTGTGAAGCCATTCCACGTTGATATATGAATTCATTGTACTCTCCAAGTGCAGGCTGTTGGATAAATGGCTGATAATTCACCTCTAACTGCCCTAATGCCTTTACATACCACAGTGAAGTCGTATTTTTTGAAAGCAGGTTGGAAGCAGGGGCTGTACTGTACCTCACAGTGTGTTATGCAAACACATACAGTATGCAGGCGTATCTTTCATCTTACAGAAAGCTCTTGAGGATTCACATTGATATTAATGGTTATAGGAAATCTTAGGATACAACTTGTATGCTACTGAATGTGTGAGTTTGAAATAATGTGAAATGATCTTTCAAAAAGTTTTTTTTTTTTTAAATTGCATTCAATTGCCACCACCCATAAGTCTTTCAGATCTCTCATGTCTTCACTTTTCAGTTTTTGTCTGTGGACTGACAGGCTGATAGCTGGAGAGGAGAGGTAAAAGGAAAGCCAAGGAAACCAAGAGGCAAGAGTTGACACTTGAAAGGTGATCGCGGTGGCTTGGAGGTGGTTCAATACTGGATAGAAAGGCAAGCGGAAATCCCATTTTCAGGAAGACAGAGAAGTAGAGAGATGTCTGAGAGGACAGAAGGCAATAATGAGTTGTTGAGAGAATGAGACGGTAAGTTATAAAAGGGAAAAGAGTGAAGAGATCCATTGAAAAGCACATAAAAACAGTAACAGAACAAGCAAACAAAAGGATTCGTTGTAGCCGAAGAGCAGAAGAGGACAGCGAACAAGGGAGGGGGACATGTCAAAAATTTTAATAGGGAGAAAAAAGAGGCTGGGAAAGAGAGGAAAAGACAGCGGTTTACTTCCCCTGATCCTTAGCCAACTCTTTTTGCCTTATCAGGATAGTCCAGACATGGGAGAAAAACATGTACCCACAATGCACTGTGGCTTTTGCTCATCTGTGTGGAAAGAACCCCTAACCCCATCCTATCAGCTCAGAGGTCGGCTGCCAGTGCCAGTGGCTCTTCATCTCTGGATTCAGGGAAAGATTTGTGTGTTGGGCTGGGTTAACAGGCAAACACAAACACATTCACACACAGATGCACAGAATCACACGTGTGGCCAAGACTTTGCCATCTGCAATCAGAAGTTGAGCGCAGGTCACATTACAGTAATAATCCTTGTCTCTGTTTGTAGTTCAGTTGTAAGACACAGACAAACAGAACACAAACATAAGACAACCATAAATATGTTTATCTGTTAGTAGATTATTGATTAGTAAATTTCGTTTCGTTTTACGGCTGTCACTATCGTCTAAATCAGTTTTGAGCAAAATGAAAGAAAGCACCTCAGGTGGCCCAGTGGAACAGGCAGAGAGTTACAGCCAAAATGGCTTTGGAAAATTTTGCACACTCAAGTGCCTGAATAGGAATACTGGTGAATGTGCATTAGTCCATCAGGCACATACCATTTGTCTCTGTTGAGGGAGGTTAGTCTTTTGGCTGTTTAAATTCACACATTAATCACAAGGCCATTAAATGTCCACTCTCCTGAAGGCCACTCAGTGTGTGTGAATGTGCTCATGTGTTCACCTCCATGTGTGCACAGCCCTCTGTGTCAAATCCAGGTAGTCTTAGTGAATGTGACTCTCACTGATGGACACTGATGAGATGGTTGATAAGTTTGCAAGGCCATTCCTTTAGGCAAAGGGTAAAGCCCAGAGAACTGTGTGATGTCATTTCAACTTGACACAGGCGTGAAAAATCAACATAAAAGACTTTCAACTCATTGTTCTTCCATTTGAAATTAGATATTGTGCACAGCGTGACAGCGAGAAATCGACAGAGAGATGGGCGGGGGGTGACTTATGCACTGTGCATGCAAGAGTGTGAATGAAGCGTCTTTAAGCTCCCTGTGGAAATTACATTCAGATGAGATTTGATTGCCCCTCAGCAATGTGCAAAAAAAAAAAGTGAATCATAGTGAAAAATGTGGACATGTGATAGGAGAAGCAACGTGACTCCCTGCCTCCATCCATCAGTGTCTACATACTCATCTATTGCATCACTACAATAGTTAGTTGTCAGATGCCTGCAGCATATCGGAAAATCTGACTCATATGTGTGTCCAGGGTGATATTAGGTATATTTGTGGCAAGTGAGCCCTCTACATGTATGTGCTGTTGTCTCTGCCCATCTGTTGCAGATTAACTTGCATCTGCCAACTGCAAGTTACTGTCTGCTCCTAAGGAGCATCCTGAAGCACTTATGTTTGAGGTATTACTGCATGACAAATTAATTTCATCTAACAAGAATAGCACGGATAAAATCATGGGGAAGCAGAAAAGTAAGCTAATATTAGTTTACCAACTTTTATTTAATGGTGGATACTTGGTGAGTTTGCAGAAAGCTCAGTGAAGGAGTGGCACTTATTTACATAGATAGCTGTAAAAAGCACCTTCATTTATGAAGAACTTTCATGTACAGCCAATTTTGGAGAAATGTTTTAATTTATTTATAAGCTACAAAATCATATGTTTATAATTTCTTAGCTTTATTTCTGACTTCTTGAATATGCAAAATAAATATTAAAGTAGTTATTGATGGGCTTTTCTCTAGATTTATGGGACTAAGTGCCCTTTTTTTTTAAACACCTTAGGTTTTAACCTAAGAGGCCTTCAATCAGTCCTGGTAATTTGTTGTACAAACAAGAGCATGTTATCAAGCTAACATATCTTCTTTATCTTCAGGCTTCAAAAAGGGACCAATAACATTTAATTGCTTCCTTTTTTGCTAATTAAAACAGTGAAACCTTTATTTGTGTTACTGTGTTCATAGAACTCAAAGTCATCTCAATAATTCTAATAATAATAATAATATATAATCCTGTAAATATAATACTGCATGTGTGTTTTTATGCCTGTGTGTGCACTAATGGTAAGTGGTGCTATAGAACTCAGTCATTCACTTTCAGTCATTTAAATCCCAATGTGAACACCAAGACTTTTATATTTAGTGATTTGCTGACCTAAAATGTCAAGTCGTATCACTGCGTGGGGAATCAGATTGTGATATGCACCTATTTTTCAAACAAACTAAAAAACTAGGTGAGGTTCACTGGAAAGCATGAGAGGCAATGGAAGCACATTAAGACAATGCTGTGTGTTTGTCTATGTGAGATTGATGGCGATGCTGATTGTCTGATTATATAGGCAATGCTTCTGTCCCCTGAGACCCTGCTGTTCTGACAGTTCATTTCACAGGACATAGTATCAAGTAGAAACCTTCAGTCTCATCAAATCAACACTTGTTACCATGTTGGTGGGACCTGGGCCTTTATTTAAGTCACCTGGCAGTAAGTGAGGCAGGCTTTTTTTTGTATTTTCCACTGTTTGATAAGTATAATTGATGAGAATCGTTGTTTTTTATTTGGCTCAGTTTGACCTGTTAAAAGAATAATATTATGCTATCATTAAAAAGTAATATTCCTGCAACTGTTTAAAATTTAAAACCCTTTAGCATCAGTGAACAGGAACTCATCTCTTACTGGGGATGTTATTCTGAAACACTTGCAGGTTTTTCAGCAGCCTTTATTTAGGGACTGGCCTTTATTTGCTCACGGTGACCGTGCCCTTGGCCATTATTGTCTGTCATTAAATTCTAGTATTTATTATTATATAGTATTTAGTGTTTAGTATTTAACTACACAACACACAAAACGATGATAAGATGAATCTTTTTTTAATCTTGGATTTTTTGAATCATTCATACAAACAATCAAATCAAAGTGTCCTCATGGCTCAAAGCTAATCAGAGTCACTTGATTTTAAGTATTCAGATGGCTTTATCACTTTTCATTATGGACAGTAAAGTGAACACTTTTATTCTGTACTGATGTGCTGATCCATTCATTACAACCTGAACTCAGCCCTGACAATGAGAATGGCTCTATGTTGGCTGGATAATCAATGCTGTTTATGGCATTAAATAATGTTAATGTGGCACTTCTACACAGCCAGAATCCTTCCAGGTATTATACAACTGATTACATAATGCGGCTTTATTATGCTGTATCATTTCACCGCTATCTCCCAATCCAATTTGGCCCTGGAGACACCTACTATCGCAGGAACTACCGCAGAGGCATTTTTGAGTTCTTTGTTTTTTCATCTACCTGTGGATGGATTTTGTTGCAGCGATAATGTCTGACCCCCACAGGACCCGGTGATGAAACTTTACTGAAGATCAATTTTTCACAAAGTATTTATTGTTTCGTTTTCCAGTACAATGCAATGCTGAATGATTCAGTTGCATGAGATAGATTTGTTCGTAACAGAGCACGTCTTAGCGCTAAGGCAAGTACAAATAGCTGTGATGCTGGGGGGGTGTAGGCTATGGGGCTGCATGGTGGGGGTAGCATACCAGACAGAAGAGGCAAGCAGAACAAAATTTCCGTTCATGGTCTACAAGGCGGAGCGTTCTGAACACACTTCTGGCTCTGTCTGTTTGTATATATGAATGTTCGTACAAAGAATGTTCAAAAGAAAAGTAGTGACTGTACTCAGATATAAATCAGTGGATCAATATTTTATTATCTTTCGCAAATGCAAAATGACTAAAACAAGAAATATATTTTTAGCCTTAAATGGAAAACAGTAGCATGTTCGACATCTAAGTGCATAACATCGACTGTAATTATTGTTTGAATCACAGAAAGGACCGAAACCTGAAGCCACAGCTGTTAGCTGGAAAAGACTGAACAAAATAAAGATACAGTATCAACCCAACAATAACAAACTAATCTGAAGACCCTATCTGCCCGCACTAGATGGGATCTTTAGATCACTTATTTTTAACATATTGTAATGAGATGATGGAAGTAGATTTTTCTATAATGTACCCATAACAGAAGCAACTCCACTGCCTGGGCATAAAATTACAGCTGTCCATTTTTACTGACACACAAAAATTGATCTTTTAAGAATCAAATCAGAAAAATTGTTATTTTAGCTTCACTCATTCTCATTTCCAATCCACATCATATATGAATTTTTCTGCGTGTGGGAATCAAAGTGCAAGCTGTATTCAGCATCTATCTCTTAATTTGTGGAGTTGTCCTTGTCTCAACTTATCTGCTTGCCTTCTTTCCCACTGCCTCTATAATAAAATTATATAAATATATAATTTTCTATGTTTTCACTGTAGGAGGTTTTTGAAGTAATGATGTGTAAATACAGGCCATTTACTGTACTATCTACTTCCTCTTTGTCCAATTAGAGAGACTGACACAATTCCCTGCTGAGAAAATACACAAAAATCTAATTACAGGCGTAAGCATCGGCACCTTCCCCTCAGACCATCCACAGTCCCATTAAAAACCTTCAGTATATACATGTTTTTAGCATTATACCTTTTATGTCATCAAATATCACATGTTAACACATCTTTATCGAGTCAAAGTGAGAGAAACAGAGGAAGAAAAAGGACAAAGCAGAAAAATGTTGGTGTGGGTAACTTCAATATCTGACAACTGTGTAAAGATCAATAGTAAGGGAGGCTTTTCAGCTTCATTCTTCAGTACTGTGTGTGTCTGGTAGAGTCCAGTTTCCCAGAGTTGATTTGAGTTGAGTCATCTTAAGTTGAGTCAGTAAGTCAAGTCATTTTCCTGCCCAGTACCCAAGCACTCAATAACAAATGCTAATGTGCTCATCTGAGCGCCAGTGGGAGTGTCGGTGTGAAAATTTGGTGTGGTTGGACACACTCTGGGCGTATTGGTACACTGTGGCAGCTAAAAATGATTGCATGTTTGACCAAGATACAGTAAACACTGTTTGAAGTCAGTATTTCCATGATAGCAATAGACGCAGCCAACATACACTGTGCCTCTCATGCACAAGTCGAATGTGCTGAAGATGCTCTTCGGTTGTTTGGATAAACCAGGTGGAACCTGACAACGCTGCCTCAGAGGGGCTGCATTCTTTGTGGCAGGTTGTGTGTTGCGTAACATTACCACGGGCCGAAGTCATAAATAAAGCTCTGCAAAGAAATGTTTTAGTCACTGCCAGTCACCCAGATGAAATTTCCACCACAACAGCTTTGTGGTGAAACAAAAAATGTATTTTAAATTTTGATAATGTAACACAAAAGTTGTTGTGATACGTGCCTTTGTTTCTTTGGAGAGCTGTGCACAGCGCATTGATTCACTCTTCCTTGCCCTACAGGGTGGGAATAACTGCTGTGTACATGTGCCAGGACTGGGCTCACTGGCAAGTCACACTATGTAATCAGCACGCCACAAATCTAATTCTGTGTGAAACAGTGGGCCATTATGGCAGTAATCAAAGCAAGTGTGTCTGCATTTTAAAGAAAATGGAGGCTGGCACTCCCATTGGTTTATTACATGTTATGTCCAAGACACTACCGCAATTAATTAAAAGAATGCAATCCTTTCCAACTACACACCTGCCATTGCAATACCAAAAGTGGAAACAAACACATTATAATGAACTTTCACCTCATTTTGCACTTTGGGCTGTTAAAAAAAAAAAAGCCAGAAATCAATAATCGTTCATTATAAGATTTGAAAAAACAAAACAAAAAACATGACACAGATGATAATAATCACAATCATGAATATTAACAATGATAATAGCTACAGTAATAGATAAAGTAAAAAAGAAACATTGACTTGTATGCACATCTGTGTGTATTTGCATCTGGATGGGTAGGCACGTGCTTCATTATGTGTACGTGTCACAGAGAAGGGACAAAGAAATTTTGTTTGAGGGTTTTTGTCCTCATTATCCTGTCATGTCTGTGGTTAAACAAACTATTGCCCCTGCCCACCAATTAGACTCAGATTCCCACAGCACACTCCCAGTGACACAAGAACAGGCACTCCATTAGCAAAGACAGAGAGGGAGGGAAGGGAAAACAGACAAGAGAGGGAATAGACATTAGTCCTTCCTTAAGTTTTTCTGTAAAAAACTCCTTTCAAGGCATCATTAGCACACACAGAGTTGAACAAGTCATGAATGCACCGAGGGCAGAAAATAATATTGTTACAACAATTTGGTCAATTTTAGTCCAGCACTTTGCATAATGTTTCACGTTTCGCTTGATTGGGTTTAATGTTTGCAAGCCTACGGAGCTGCAAAGCAATTATATCAGCACATAGACATTAACTGACTGTCACACAGAGAACAATAACAAAGGTAATATATTATGTTTGCAGTGCAATCATAAATATATAATTTGCTTAGTTGTGACTGATGCTGAAGCTGCTCTGACAAGTCTGTGTACAACATTCAGTTGATGAACTAACACACCTCAGTTACGGCTCCTTTTGAATTTTACATTTACCTGAAAGATTACCCATAACATGATGCTATACGGTCATAGACAGGGGCAAAAATGAATAACCAAATACTTTGTAACAGCTGCTTATTTGTGAATGAGTGATGAGTTGGATTTGAGGATTTGTATTTTCAAGTAGTTTGTTGTTTTGTTGGATATTCAAAAAGGTCTATGCTGTTTTGTTTGTGTGTTTTAAAGTTCCACTCATATTGTAAGTTTAAATACAATTTAAATGGAATAAGACTGGAAGAGAGTGAAAGTAAACCTGAAAAAATACAATGCAAAGAAAACATTGAGTAAAAAACAGTGCAGGCTTGTTTTATTCAGATGAGTTTGGACTGACATGAGGAGCATCTAGCCGATTGTGTGTCTCAACTTCTCTTGAGGGGTGGAGGTAACTTGATTTTCACACACACACTTGGTGAGAAATGAGCCCTGCAACATACACAAGCTGAAATTTTATCTTGCTCCCATAAAAAAAAGATGAATAACAAAAATAGAGCACAAAAGTTGAGGTTCTTCTTGTATTTTATCACCATACCCCTTTATCTTTCCAACCATACTATATTTCAGCTTTGTGTTCAAAGTGTAGGAGGAACAAATCATTATAATGAGCCTTGCTGCTCTTCTTACTCCCACTGCTAATGTTATTTTTAAGGCCAAGGTTAATGTTGATGTTGCTGTCAGGCTCCTGATGTGAGCATTTGTGGGAAAGGCTAAAGATGGACTGACGAGTTCACTGATTCTCACAGAAAGAAGAAATCTGCCCACACTTTAATCTATGTGCACCATACTGAGCTTGTGAACATGCTAATAGAGGTTTTGACTGATATTCTCCAGTGAAACTGTGTTGCAACAAGATAAAGAAGAAACTAAAATAACCTAGAAACCACACACACAGACCAATATGTCCCACAGGTCACGATGTGGTTGGGGATTGGAGAACTAAGTATGTCAGTTATATGGCCAAAAGTATAAACAAACATTTCAATATGATTTTAATATAAAACTGCATGGAATCAATTTCAAACATTTAACATCATATATTACTATATTTGATATTGTGTATAAGTGCATAAGATTTGACCTGATAAATTGGTGATTGAATGACATATAGCATATTCTAGATAGTGAGGTTGAACTGTCCTGGACTAAGTCAAAGTATCGATGGCATATTGAGCTGGTTTGATGGCTCAGCTGGTGAATTTAGACATAGTGTGATACAGTATGAGAATAACATGGTTGGGCTGGAAATGGCTTTTCCTAATTCCTCAATAGTTAGACAAGCTAGACAACTTAGATTGTGGGAATCGATCTGCTGACCTGATAGGATCAGGGTTAGGATCCTGTAACTAACGGACTTTAGACGGCTGCTTTTACATAATGAATGAAGAAGCGTCAATGAAGTGGCTAAGTTAAATCAATGAAAACCCCTGGGCTCAGCTGCATTGGGATATTTTCTTTCAAAAACAGGCTGTTCACTGGGCGGGATATGCATTATAATTGGATATGTCAGAGAGAACTGATGTACAGTATGGCACCCTGTAATTTCCAATCATTTAAATCCACAACCATTTTTTCTGACTTAAATTCCTGAGGAATTGTCACTCGCAGCTGTGACGTCAGTGGTCTGTGACACCGCTTGTCAAAATGCACAGTTTTTTCCCTTAGCAAACTCCCACATATTTTATTCCTGGTTGGCAGTTTTTCAATTTACGAACATTTTCTTTTCTATTAAATGTCAGGGACTATCTCACAGGCCTCCAGCTCAGTGTTCCCCCCCACGGTTTTTCTCGGCAAACACTTCAGACAATAGCTGGTCACAGTCACTGATGTCCTGACCCGAGGGAGTTCACCTAAACCTGAGGATGTAACATCCCCAAAACAACTGAATAGTTTATCAGTTGCCTTCTTCAGTGAGACAGCTGAGAAAACAGAGTTCTCAGACAAGCTGTTCTCAGTTTCTTAAGATGCACCTTCACTTTGAACTCTACAGCCCCCTCAGTCAGGGCCCCAGCTCCAACTTTTGTGTCATTAGGCTCAGAAGTGGCGAAACAGGCTTATGTTTGACCTGAAAAAGGGCAGCACTACACAATAAGCACCAATACGACACAATGTTATGCAACATTTTTACAAATTGCATAAAAGTCGCAACCACTTAACAGCTTTAGATTTTTAAAAAAAATTTTTTTTTCAGATGTTATAATTAGAAATTCGATTGTTTATGGTCGGAACTCGGTTTTGCTCTCGGTGTACTTAACTTTTTCTGATTTGATGTCACAAATACCATAGTTCATCTTCCTGTGGGTAATACATTGGGAAGGAAGGACCCTGACGTCAGACAAGTTTTTAGAAAAACTTTCTGCCATTTTTGCCACAACCCTCCCCTTTTTTTTTTTCTTTTTTTTTCTTTCATCTCATACATCTCTGGCTATGTGAGACAAAGTGCAGCCTCCATGCTGGGGGGCAAAAATCAAAACAAAACATTTGTGCAAAAGTTGGTGCTATACTGCCAAATATGTACTATTTATTTGTAGTTTGTCGTAAACAGTACCAAATTCTTTCATCGTCTGTTTCTCTGATAAATATGTATATGAAAAATATCTGAATTCTGACAAATTCATTTATTTATTTGGTTATCCAATTTATCACATTTTCATGCAGTCTATTTTTTTCCTCCTCTGGCTGTCTTGTCCTCTTGAGACTGCACCCATTTCACATTCAGAAGTTCTTTTCGTTTAAATTCTAGGTTCAGTGCCTACAGCCTTCCTGCTTTCAGCTTTTCTTCCATTTCGATTTCCCCCCAACACTACTTCTGTGCTCTTGTCAGAAATGCAGTCTGCTACTCCTTCAGCCTTTTACATTTCTAACTTGCAGCAAACACCTGCAGTGGTTTCTCCTTTATAGACTTGCCAGTTATTCCCTCTTTCATCCGTCTGATCATTAGAGCCCCATTGGAGAAGCTGTCCTTCTTCAGTGTCTGCAGCCTCCTCTCTTGTGACTTCTGCTCAAGCCCATCTGCTTTCCAGTGGCCATCCAAGAGGGCACCATTTTTCTCACACTGTTATGAAAACTAACACAGAAATGTATCTTCCCTTATTTTAAACAAGAAAAAATTCTCTGTGTTGCCATGAACGGAATCAGGACTGTCAACAAATTTGTCATTGACCAAGTTTGAGAAACTCCTGCCATGTTCATAAGTACCTGTCTGCAGAACAACGAACTTGATATGAATCTTTGTAGACGGCAGGTGGGGACAAACAGTCGGGCTGCAGGAAACTGAAGGTAGAGTCTCACTACAGTAGCAGCCAAGTGAGAGACCCAGCACCTATACAGTAATAAGTGACATTGAGGCGAAGACCAGAGACATCATTCCAGCTTTCAAAGCATAGTCACATTGTTCACAAATTACTGCTGGCAGTATATCAAAACATTACCCACTGTAGCACTGCAGCCAGGTACATAATGAGAACTTATCCAGCAGCGAGGGTCTTTGATTGGTTAGGGAGCATGCCACATTATCGCAGCGTCCGGGGTTCGAATCTGACTCGCAGACCTACTGTATGCTGCATGTCTCCCTGCTTCCTGTTGGCCTCTCTGCCACTGACTGTCTGAATAAAGGGCATGAAAAGCCAGAAGAAATAATACTAAAAGAAAATGACAAGTTTTCTAATCCCAAGAACTAACAGATCATTCTGCCCTGCCATGTCAGAGAAGAGACATGAGATGTTTTAGTGTGCTGTGATTTATTTTTTTTTTTTTTAAGGCACATTCAGTTTTGAAGCAAATTTTTCCAGAAAGCCAAGATCAAATTGTTTGGATGCTACAAAGAACAGTGGAACTCATTTTTGTTCCATGCTGCTACACTGTCTTAGTCTTTTAGACTTTTAATGCCTCACTTTCTGTGTCTCTCTCTGAAAACTGTCCCATAAATAAAGCATGACAAAGGGTTAAAGAGGGGGCAATGGACACTCAGAGAGACATGGACTGGGAGAGGGACGATCAGATTAAGGCTCAGGTCTCAGTAAAAAGCTTTATGCCAGTCCAAGCAGACAAAGTAAATCTAATTCACACAGATGGGTTTCTGGCTACAGGCCCTATGCAGGAAAATTGAGATGTTTTATCGTCCTTCTGCTTATACTGCAATCATCCAAACATGTTATTATACAGAAGGTAAGAGGATTCCTATAACTCATCTGTGCTTTATGGCTTGATTGGATTCACTTGGATGATTTTTTTGGATGTTTTTGTGTTTTCAGTTCCTCAGGCCATATCCAGAAATGTTTCATTTTAATATGCAGAATCCAATACATGTGTAATAACCGAACATTTGACTGTTGAAATGCAAAGGTCAATTTAAAGATCATCTCCCAGGAAAACACAGCTGTTATAAACATTCACATCTTTATGAGTTGAAAAAGCTCAACTGTGACAGGTGGTTGGCAAAGTAAAGATGCTTACATATGTGTCCTGATCTGCTCCTAGCTCCGACAGACAGCGTCATCTCTGGTCAGACAGATCAGTCTACAGCTGATAACAAATCCCTTCTCTGCGCTACTTCCATGGAAAAGAGTGTGTCTCAAAGATGCAATAATTTGTAAAGCCATGACTCTTTTGAGTACCTTTACAGTGACAATATGGTGAAAACAGAAAAATTGGCAACTCAGTGTCTTCACAGGTTGTGCCTGTGTTCAAAGTTCACAAATCCTCAGAAACTTAAATAGTCTAGCTTCCATGACTCTTAAAAGAACAGGTAAATAAACTGGAGACATGAGACTCAAACAGTCAACAATGCAGCATAGCTTTTAGTCTTTCGCTTGTTTCTATGGGATTCTTTTCCACCAATTGTATTTGCCACTCAGAATGGTCCATTAGTTGATGTTCTGTCTGTCATTGTGACCGCTGCTTTCCGAGAAATGGCAGGTGAGGTAAATATTTTAACGTTTAATTGATAAGCCCACTCCCTTGATGCCAGGCAGAGTCATTATCTAAATGCTTGGACTTGATGGGCCTTGTCCTTCGCAGGCTTGCCAAATGTCATCTGACACACAGCATCATGTTTGATTGATGGAGTAGATAAATAAAAAACGGCCTGATCCTCTGTCTCATCTTGACTAATTTTCTTTCAGTAATATTCGTACTTTTTCGACATGATTCATATGTTTTCATAAGCCTGTCAGGGAAATATTGTTGTACAAATTTGTAATTATTCTTTGTTACCTTGTTCTCTGTGTGCGTGTGTGTGCACTTGCTGTCACATCAGCATGCTGCTACACATAGGCTTGCTCTTGAGATTAGCTCTTCAGTTCCCAGCTCTGCCTAAGGGCCTATGGGAGGGGGGCATAGGAAGCAATGTGGGGGGTTCCTTCTAGTTTTCGGTATCCATGGTAACATCATCCTTCCCTGCCATGATCTGTGTCAGCGATGCTGTTATGGGCTACAGAGAGACCGAGGAGGGTAAGGAAGGGAGAGCAAAAAGAAAGGAGAGGGTGGGTGAAGGTAAAGAGAGTAGATGGGGGGATTGAAAGGATGTGCAAAGTGAAGGAAAACAGCTGGCATGGTCTGCTGGGGGGTGCTGACAGTGGATAAAGCTACAAATAACCAGAGAGAGAGAGATGGCAGTGGGGGCTGGAAATACTGACAAGGTTGAATTATTTCAGTGGTACCTGACACTTCAGGGGACAATCATGTAATGCCTCTTATTATCTCTGCATCTTCCGCCCACATACTCCGACCCCCACTCCCAACAAACACCCCTCCCTCCCTGGCATCAGGGCCAAAACTGGCATGATGAATTTTGGCCGGAGGGGATGAGCTGTGACTTCCTTCCTCTCCCTGCCTCCCTTCCTGTCTACCTATCTGTGGATCTAATCTCCCGCTCTCTGAATTGTGAGAATCACATTGAGAGTACCGATCAGCTAAACTGCTTATTGATCAAAAGAAACTCCTACCGGGAGGCAAACCAAGGACGAGTTTATAATATATTACAGACGTGATGATTTGATTTCAATACAGACGGTTGAATTTATGTCTACTAACAAGAAAGTCTTGATATATTAAAGCATTGGTTTAGGGTTTTTTTATTTTTTTATTTTTTTATGAGTGTGTGTTTTTCTGTCTGTGTGTGTTGAAATAATATTAATGGCATGCCAGAAGAGGAAACTTGTCAGCTGTTCCTGCTGAGCTGGAAACAGACAGACAGACAGAGACGGAAAGAGAAAAATAGCATGTGGGTTTGTTTCAGCATGTGAGTCTTGTATGTGTGTGTGACCACACTGTTTATGCCTGCTTGTGATTGTGATAAATGGATTTAGTTGTACATTTCTTCGTCAGTTTGGGAACCATATGTACTAGTTATGTTGAATGACACTGAGATCCACATTTCACTTTTGTGGCAAAAAGGAGATGTTCAGAAAACCATCTGTCTGTTTTTTCTTGGATGGTTAGTCACAGACACTCAGTTACAGCTGCTAAAAGAAGTTGCTGTCCTCCTGTTAATTCAGAACAGAACATCTTCTCTTCCGCTTCACAGCCTCCAATTATTGCAATTACATTAAAACTTCTCATCACAACACTTTGTCTCACAGCTATGTACCATTAGAGCTCAAAAATCTATTGATGACACACTATGAGCCCTTGAGGTCTCTAAGATCACCAGGGACCAGCCTGATTAGTATTCCTCAAAGAGAAAAACACACAGTGAGGCTAGACAGAGGTGGAATATCTGAGATGCAGCCCAACTCCGGCTACTTTTGAAAACAGGCCTCTGTGTTTTACTCACAGCAAGAGAGTCACACTTGTGGAGTCACCTTACGACTGTTGTGCCAGTTCAGATATTAGAAATGCATCGTGGGCCATGTACATTTAACCTGATCCAGAGGAGATTTAGTGAGAGGGAGAACTTTAGTGGACAAAGTGAGATATGGTGGAAGACACCAGACAGGGTCAAAGTCAGCCAATGTGAGCCTTTACGGCACAAATCATTTAATTGCAGTGTTTCCCTGATTCATTAATGTGCTTCTGTTTCTCTCTGACACTTTTATCCATAGTCAGACATTCAGACTACAACACAGTGGCTAGACCAGAACCAATTTCACAGCCTTTGGCCTGAACCACCACACCACCTGCAACTTCATTACTATACACTAGCACTGGTCTGCTTCACACATGTAGGCACACACTGATAACACGGCACAGTGGATTGCGACAACTCTTGTTTTGGCTTCAAATGTGGCACTTCATGATAAAGGCAGTAACATGCAGACGACTGCACAAGTGCCAAAATGGTTAGTGGGCTGGTAAACAGCAAATCCTTTAGTGGAACAGCAATAGCCCCAGAATAATGAATGTTGCTGGACAGGTACAGATACGATACAAATCAAAGACAAATACAGAATTGGCTTGCAATATGAAACAACAAGTTCTGTCATTTCTTATGCTGTGGTTAACACAAGCTCAAGACAGTTTGGCCCTTTATTCTATGATATAAAATGCCTAAAAAATACACCTTTCATGTTAGACGTTACATGATTATGAGAGTGAAATCATATGACTGTGCTGTAGTTTGCTTATATCAGAAGATTTATGAGTGTACTTTTACTGGAAATTGCCTATTGGCCTTTAATCATAGAGGTGCCATAAACCTGTCCACCACGGATCTAAATTTCCAGAGTCATTCAAAGGCTGATGTGAATTTGGTCCATTGGCCAACGAAGTAACCATGGCGATGCCAACTCTTCCACATCTTCAATGGGTCTGGTTCTGTTTATTTCCCCCAAAAGGTGACCCAGCCTTAAAAACCTTTGAATTTCATTTGAAATTGTTTTTAAAAAGTTACCCTTGCAGTGAGCAAGTCTCCATTTGTGCAAACGCTGAAATGAATTCAGCTTTTTTCATTAACGATAATGTTTCCAATCATTTTTCTGTCACGTATCTGCTTCTGTGGAGCTTTAATTTAATCACTTAAATTATTTGTAATTTGTGTTTTACACTTCTGCTAAGTACTGAGCAATGTCGCATAATAATAAATAACTGCATCATATCATCTCATCTCTCTTTCCACTGTGCTTTCATGCTTTGAACAGCTTGACTGTGAATCAAGCATTGAACTGCCTCCAATGTGGTGTTGAAAATGTGTTAGGATAAATATATATATTGCTACTTATCAAATTGAGCAAAACAAAATGACGCTTGCAACAAGAAATTGGCACAAGCACAAAGTGTGGATGAGTGAAGTAGAACAAATTGTAGCCTATAGTTTGATTGTCATGCTAAGTGTTAAGCATATCACACATAGTAAAATTCTGCTTTACAGGACATAACAGCAACACAAACCTGCCAGAGCATGACATGACCCTAAATGAAAATCACTATGAAATTAGAAAACACATCATGTTACAACCTGACATGACGATAACCAGCAAAATGTATTCCTAACAGGCCTAATGAATAACACCATTAGTAAAAAAAGCAAAAAACAAACAAACAAATAAAAAAAACCTTACACACTTCATTTCTTCCTTCTATTCCTTTCCCTCCACTGACCCGACACTATGACAACTTCCTCCATGACTTACAAGCCACAGGCTACCACTGCTGATCAAACTGTGGTTAACTTAAGCACCATGCCATCTTCACACTGGCTGCAGTTCACTTGATGGTTGCTCCCTTTGTCATTCACTGTTGTGCTCACTATCTCTTTCATCATTCTCCTTCTGTGCTGACCGCTCATCTTTTCTGATGTGAGGTCCTTCACTTCTTGAACCTCATGTTGACACATCAAAATGGATACAGCCAATTTCTCCTCTCCATCACTCCATTTCTTTCTCTGCTTGCCTCTCTTTTGCTCTAATTCCGCATTCTCTCCCACCTTTCTATTACTGTTTTTTTTTTTTTTTTTTAAAGAGGAAAAAAAATCCTAATCTGTTTGTGACTGGCCTCTGATTTACAGCAAATACATTCTTTCTTTCTTTTATTCTTTTTCATCTGATGTGTTCTACGTCTGACTCGGAGAATTGCCCTCCTTCTCTCTCTGCAGTTCTCTCCCCTGCAAGTCTCTCCTTGTTCTCACCTCTGAATTTTTTCTCTCTCACGTGGCCTTTTCACCCTCATGTTTCTCACATAAACCTACTGATCCAACACAATTTATGTCACTTTCTCTCTCTCCACCTTCTTTTGTTAACACCATCTCGCCCAACTTCTCCTGTCCCTCACCTCTTATCTCTCCCACCACTCAGACCGCTTCCATTTTCTCCTCTCTTTGCCTAGCCCTTTCGTGCTCATCTTCTCTCATGCTGACCCCCCCCCCCCCCCAACCACCAACACCACCACCACTCTTCCCCAATCCCTGCTCACCCACCCACCCACCACCAACACCTCCAACCCCCAATGAGTGCTTTCCCCCTCTGTCACAGACAGAATGGCCATGCCAGTGTTGATTAGAGCCCGCATGGCCAGATGCACAGCTAGGCTTAGCGAAGGCCTGTGGGAAAGAGAGCTGCTTATTCTAGCCTCAGGAGATGGATTGAATACGACGGGATCTAAAACAAGCAAGCATTCTGTCTTTTACCCTCACACATTCAAAACACTTGCACATGTGGACAAAGTACAGAAGTAAAAACATATTAAGACATAATAGTCTTCAGAAGAAAACAGATGTGTGCAAAATCACATTGTAAAAACGCACACAGGAAAATCCTTTCCTCATGCATTTTGCATCTGATGTTGTGTGCTGAATATATGAAGCAATCCAGTCTTTTATTGGTCTGGATTTATGTTGTTCGAAAAAAACAAAACAAAACTGTATACTTGCGTTAATACTCGCAGGGTTTGGGCAGGAACTAGAACTGAGTAATACAGGATTTTTCTGGTCCACGCCATTAAGTCTTAGGCAGTTTTTGAACGACAATATCTTTCGTACATCATCATAAAAACAGAGCAAAGTGCAGTTTTGCGATGCAGCGTTTGTGCAGACCACAGCTCAGGATGGACGGACCCTAACTGTACAAATTCCAGCGCCAGATCTCACACCCCCTTCCATGGACATTATCTGGCTGATTTGTATGAAAGTGAAATTCCAAAATTAAAAATTTTGGAACAGCATGAATGAAGAAAGTAGGTAAAAACCCACAAGGTTATAGACAGAATCAGCTCAGTGCATCCAAAACTAGAGGTGATAAATTTAACACTCCGTGTCTTTGGTCCTTTTTATTCTCATGATTGATCTCTCTTTTCTTTTGGATTTATATCCACCACCAAACTACTTCACTACACAGTTTCTAACAATCTGTATTTATCAGGTTCATATTGCAGTGATTTATTTACATGCCAGCATCCCACCAGTTACTTGTGCTTTATGCATTTTCTAAACAGCTGTTAATGTAGAGAATGTTTTGGATTGTGATTTACTTACTTATTTTGAGGAGTATTAAGGGTTCAGTTTCATATCAATCAAAATCAGTAAATGAATTAGAAATGTTACTTCAAGGATTTTGCAAAACCTACAATCTTCTGTTTTACAGGATATTTTATAACTGCAGTGAAATCCGTAAATTCCATCTGAGTTGCTCCATAAAACTGAGTGCAGTGTGCCATTAATTCTTCCCTCAAGAGGACTTAACCCCAGTCTAGATAAATACAATGACGGTTCCCTCAAGGTCACTGAGTTGAGGGACCAGATACAGATAAATAGACAGATGATTGATTTACAGTATGTAAACCTGAAGCTGGAAGTTATCCTTTTCAGCCACCTAGTTTGAGGAGCAGTTTTATGGCATTTTCTGGTACCTGCTGGTTTTTAAATTGAAACTAAAACCACTGAAAAGCTAAAAGCAGCTGTGTGAATTTCTTTGAAAGTAACCACAAATAATAAAATACAAACCCAAGTGTAAAGTGCTTTGTTTGCCATTTTTAACAAGCTGGATAATGAAATAAATTCAGTTAAATGCTAAAGTACAATACTGGCAGAATTGCACTGTGGGTGAATGTATACATTGTCTTAGAATCCCTGTGACACTTAACAAATTGCAGGCTTTAAATAATTATTCCCAGTGTACCTTTAGTAGTTATTAATCTTCAGTATTTAACTAAAACTGGGTGTTACATGATTCTAATTGAATGTCATATTGTGCATGATGAAATTGTGGGCAACTGCTTCAGCAGGCACAAGTGTTCCCTCTCAATGTGTTTGTGAGTGTTTAATACTTTCTGTCACTGGGTCTATGAAAAGTTTGACTTCAGTAAGGATTTGCTTAAAAAATTCTGCACTTATTTGGGAATAGGGGGTTTGAGCAAGTCTTAGGTTAGAGTTAATTGCCCCCTCAGGTCGATCAGACTGAGGAGCTGTTTTGCCACTTCTGTGTTACAGCAGATAAGCTGCTCAGTCTACTATTGGTTACACAGTTGTTGGTGCTTTTTTATAATTTAGCATTTATAAAAGATCAGTTTGAATTAAGGGTTTTGTATTGTATGTTCGTGAGAAGAGGTTCAGTTGATATTTGTTTGGCTACTTTGAGAAAGTATCTCAGTTATTGACCAACAGGACAAACCTGACACGTGAGCAAACAAAAACATCGTCTCACACACGTTATTTAAATTCACTTTGATTCAGTGTTGCAATTTGGTTTATACTTTAAATCTCTCTTAAGCGGCAAAATGCTGAAACTAATGGAAAAGACAATTTGTGTGTATATGTATGTGTGTGTGTGTGTCAGACGGCATTGGAGCATGAATGAGTGTTTGCTGGCTCATGCTCATGAACGCCAGCCACCCTCCAGGAAGATAAATCTGGTTTTTGCGTGCCTGTCCAGGTCACTGAATGCTATTTCACTCAAATAAATGGTTCCTCCCCTTGACAAGGTTGCATTACGAGGTAATGACATCACTCTTAATGTAGGTAACAAGGCGTAGTTGGCGTTGGTCCTTTTGGGTCCCGATCAAAAGTTGAGTCAGTGTAGTGTTGTGGACTGAAGAAGATGAGCTATCAAGGGATGGTCGTTTTAAAATACCTCTCATCTCTGGTTTTAAGTAGTTTGTTGTGCATTTTTTCCCCCAGCTGTTGTGGAGGGTTACGAAGCATCAGAGAGGAGAACAAGGAAGAAGAGACAAGGAATGAACAGAGAAAGAGAGTGATACTCTCAGTGATGTTAAGTAGATGAGTGTGATTGAGATGGGAGGTGAAATGACTGTGCTGAATCTATTTTAGCTCAACTGCAGTTCAGTTCATATCTGCTCTGACCTGTCAAGGCACAGAACAAAGGCAAACATAACTAGATCTTCTTTTTTTTTTGTTTTGCAAAGCAATCTTAAAGTTTACTGGTTGAATTTAAATGACGGACTATCTTTACTCTGAAGTGATCGAGTGTCAAATCTCCTTTATTTTGCCTCTTCAACTGCCGTTTCCATATTTTAACTCACACATCCTAAATTTTTCAATCTGAATCCCATGTGTGCATAAAAGCACCTAGATTGCATATAGTCAATTCGGTGGAAGTACCAGACGGACAGATGAAATGGCCTCTGCTCAGAAGCTCATCTCATCGATTTAGATGGTAAATTTCAGTCTATGGCAGCTGTTGTGTCAATAAGATGCTCATTAGGGAGCATTAATTTGCTTGAGCAAACCTCTATAACTTACTATGGATAAATTCACGAGTATATTTTCTGTCTCTTTTCTTTACACTTGGGCAGCATGGCAGCATAGTGGTTAGGCCCCACAACAAGAAGGTCGCAGGTTCGGTTCCCGGCCTGGGGCCTTTCTGTGCCGAGTTTGCATGTTCTCCCTGTGCCTGCGTGGGTTTCCTCCCACCGTCCAAAGACATCATGTCTAGGTTAACTGGTGACTCTAAATTGTCTGTAGGTCTGGGTGTGAGTGTAAGTGGTTGTTGGTCTCTGTCTGTCTCTGTGTGTTGGCCCGGTGATGGACTGGTAACCTGTCCAGGGTGTACCCCGCCCTCACCCAGTGTGAGCTGGGATTGGCTCTAGCACCCCCTGCGACCCAGAAACGGAAAAGCAGTTGAAGATGAATGAATGAATGAGAGCAAATAATGTCTTATACTAAAGAGAAGTATGGCAAGTTATATTTATTTTCAAATTAAGAAAAATCATTTTCCTCTCTGTGGAAAGGAGGTGAACAGGCAAGAGCTGGAGCTACAATATAAAGTACGATTTGGCACCGTAATGTCAAGACAGACAGCACAGTGGTATGACACCACATTCAAACATTTATAGACTGCTAAAGGGTGAGATGACATCTGACCACTGACGTAAGGACACCACAGGGAGAACTTCATTCCAACTAGGCTCTTTGAAAAAGTGACAGTCATAGGAGTTGTATTGGTGGCTGCTTGGATTCGACCTTCGCTGGTTTTGTTGTACAGCTCTAGTTTGAGCTGTCTCAACCAAACCTCAGCCTGTTAATATTAGCACAGAGCTGTGTGTTAAACAGTGTGTCAATTTTATAAAGTCCTGTCGTGTCATGTTTTTAACCAGAAATGCAGCCCCAATATAAATCTGTTGTAAAGGTGAGAACAAGAAAGAAAGACAGACATCAGAAAGGGTTAGTAAAACAACATACTACACACATTGCTGCCGACTGCTGACTGATTCTTGGCTTATTAAAAGGCCAATATGCTGGCTTTGCTCTGTACATGTATGCATGTTACCTTTATGTGTGTGTGCATTTGTGTGTCCTATAGAGAAATCAGACAAGTGAGTAAAATTATAGAATTATAGAAAATTATAACTTTGTCGTCTTCACTGCTTGCTCATGTCTTTGTGTTATTGTAGTTCACTGAATGCACACACATACACTCTCACGTTTGTGTTGCCCTGCAGCATCTGAACTCCATGGACTCTGCAGACTCTGAATATTTTGGGTGTAATTCACACAAGGTCTGAGGAAGTGTTTGTGGTTTAGTTCAGATTACAGTCTTATGTTCCTCCCACTGCTCCTGCTAATTAAACCTGGTCTGTATTGTTGGCAGTTCCCTTTATCTGCTTAATGACGAAGTAGGAAAGTACACTTAGACAATGCCAGAAACTCACTGACACAAGTTTGTGTGTGTGTGCGAGAGACACACCAGACAAACCCTCAAACCCAACTAAACTAGTCTGTACTTACTTCTCAGTCTCCTCACTACTCTCAACTCCTAACAGGAAAAATGCAAAGGAATATAATTAAATCTGATTCACACGAAGACACAGCTAGTTAACCAGCTACAAGCAAAAACAAAACAGAATCTGACCTCTTTAAAATTTCTGTATGTCTACAGCCTCTTCCAAAAGAACTGCTCTTAGAGAATTAAGTATTGTCTTCTCACCAGCACCTCACCTGGTTTAGTTTGAAATTAAATGTGGACTGTCAGGCTGTGTGCAATGCATGATGTGTGTGTGTGTGTGTGCATGAGGTGAGAGAGCGATCGAATGTGTCATCACAGCCTCATTTCTGTCAGGTACCAAAAATGAGGAGGGAGTCTAAATAGTGAGAGAGCCTATTAGGTGCAGTAACATGACATTCATTGAGCCTGCTCCCCATCCATTTTTTGCCACATACACACACAAACACACACACACACATACACATATACACATTCCAGCAGTGCCAATTGTCCAGAGTAGACCAAATGCCTATGGACAGAGAGGTGGCCCGATCAGGTTTGCTCTGATCCGGTTCATTTGGGGCCTTTCAGTTTTTGGATCATGCTGCCAACACTCCTACCTTCTACCTTGATTAAGATGGCCATGCAAAGCAGACTATCGCACAATAAAGGTGAGTTGTAGGACACATGCTTCACATTTTGCTTCCTAATGAACTGAAGACTTTTTTACTACGACTTAATATCTAAGCTAAGTCTAAGTCAATACAAAATGTTCAAATTCTTGCAGTCGTCAAAATGAATTTCTGTCTCAGCTGGGAGTTCTTTTTGAGGGAGGACTAGTTTTTAAAGCTTTTTGGTGTTTATTTGAGTTTAACTTCAGCTATTTATTTTGTTTTAACAGTTGGAAGTAATTTACTCATCATAAAAATGTCTTTTAACCATCTTGACCACCATCTACTGAGATTAATTTTATTTATTTATAATTTTTTTAATAGCCCTGCAAATTGGGGTATCATTCCTAAAATAAAAAAGGTACAAACCAAAAACAGAAAGCAGGATGAAGTTGAGCAAAGGAGGCATCTCTATTTTCAGCTTTCATCACTTGTGTGGCAGTAAAACCAAATTCACTGTGTAGCAATTGAAGAGCAGCACAAACAGAAGATGAAGTCTTAATTCAGCACCAGAGGGATGAGAACAATTTATCTTTTTATCACTTTTAGCAATCAATATACCAGCAAAATAAAGGGAGTATTTGGGTGCTATATATTATACTTTAATGATGAAACATGTTTTTTTAGTGTTACTCTGCATTAGTATCTTGCTTATAATTGCAAATATGCTGGTTATGTTTTATACATATTTTATCCTGCATTCAGTAACCTGGAGAGGATCTTAATTTGCTTTTGACTAATCTGGATGCATTACCTGGAATATTCTGATAGAAATCAGGATACTGTGGCATGGGAAGACCTCATCCAAAGTCTCAATCAAAACATACCTGCAGACAGATGAATACAAATGAGTAAAAGAAAAAGTAGTAGAAAGATTAGAATGTTGATTGGATATGGTTGTCAATTCGGCTTCTTGCCACTGTCAGTAATGAAGAGGAGCAACAATCTACAGTAAAAAAGAGAGCAAGGACACAAGGGTGGCGGTGGGGGAGGCTGACTGTAATAGAGTCAAGACCCCTAACAGCCTGTCAGATGCTGCTCACTTACTGCACAGTCACTCTTTATACACACACACACACACACACAAAAACAAACACGTGCATATGACACAAACCAATGTTTATCTAGACAAGTGGTGTGTTTGTCTCGGTGAGTGTGTATGCATGTGAGTGGGCCCCGATGGGGAGGCCCACTCACATGCATACACAATAGATACAATACAGTAAATACAATAATTACACAATACAGTGCAGGCCATGTACCATCTCATCATAGCATGTCAAATCCCATAAGCAACTTTAGAGAGCATGTGTATACCGTATTTGTTTGAAAAAAAAAAAAAAAAAAGGAAAGAAAGAAGTAGCGCAAAAGATGGTTTACAGAGTGATGGAAATCTTTGGCTAGGATGCTCTGGGATGGAACGATCGTGGTTCCTCTTTCAGACGTTGTAATAGGGAACATGAAAGGCTTTTTGGGTGTGCCACTTTGATTTTGGCATGGCCCTATTAATGCTAATCAACTTTAAAAACATTTGCTGCTGCTGCCATTGACTGGATCTAGATCATGCAAGGATGAGCAGGCGGATGAATACACAGTTGGAGCATGTTAGAGAAAGAATGGGGCTGGGGGCGTTGTTGTGGCCTGTTGAGTCATTGTGGCCAGGGTGAGCTCTAAAAGCAGCCCCCCAGCCCCCCAGAGTAATGGTTAATCGTGGGAAGTCTGGTGTTAGGGTAAGTGTGCCTGTGTGCAGGTTCGCCCTCTTTGTGGCCAGATGCGGTGGGTTTTGGCGTGCCATGGTGTGACATGGCCAGTCAAGCGGATGGGGCGTGTGTTGTTGTAGCTGTGGTGGTGGGGAAAATCCTGTACAAGCAGCTCTCAGCTCTGTTGGCTGGGAGAAAAGTCGGGGCAGCTCTCCCAGAATAAATAGCTGGGAAAAAAAAAAGCAAAAAAAAAAAGCTCTGTCCTTTTGTTTTCATGGCTGTTGTGTTACCTCTGCTGTGGGTTTGGGACTCTAGTCTGTGTGTCCTCCTGGTTGTCTGTGGATGTCCCATTGTGACATATGGTCCCATGCAGGACGTTTGGTGTTGCCAAAAAAAACCTTACACGGACAGTCCACTTCCTGGAATGGCGGTGTAAACACAGGAAATGCAGCAATTGGACCGATAGACATTTGAATCATCCAGGATGCAATACACAAATGTTTTACTTTATTCAGTTTTTTTTCCACAGTTAATAAACATACAGCAACACAAGAATTTACTGAAAGAAAAAATGAGTGAAACAAAACCGACGAATAAACACTACAAAGATGCTCGAAAGTTACAACGTGACCAGGACATGAGACATTACTTAGCTGCGTTTGTATCTCCTTTGACCATCGATCATATTATAAATGATCAAGGCAAACTCCTCCTGATAACTTGCGATGTGTGAATTGTGTTCCCAGGATTTTGGTTTTTGCCTCTTAACAATTTATAGTTTTCTCCTCCTGGCAACACGAGAAGAATTTCAATTAACAGGGCAGTAAGTGAAATTTTAAAATGCAACACAGTTCTTTCATTTCTTGACGGTAAAAACCCATCTGTATATTTTCTTTTGGGCATTGTCCGACTTCAACTTCACATTTAAAGCGAAAATTGGATCAATCAATGATAAATGTGAATAAATCATGTTTGACCTAATTATAAACAGTTATACTAACCTTGTCATCAAAGTCTTAAGGTGCATCAGTGTTTAAAATATATTGATTCATATGTGCAATAGTACACTCACATGCAAATCCACACAGTCTCTAATGTATGGATTTTCTCTTTTGCAACCTGTGATAGAAGTAATGTAATGGGACATATGAAGCAAATGTCAGAGAAAGTTCAGCTGTGGTATCTCACCTTGTGACATTTAGCTTGATCTTATCTATTGCGACAATGCAACTTCATTAATTTGAGGTCACTGTAGACTCTGCCAGAGATGGTTCGCCTCATTGATAAAGCTCACAGAATCATAGATGACTTGTACTGTGATGTTTTTTACTTGTCACATGGCTCTGGATACTGTGCATTTTCTTATTAACTCAGGGAGTATTTTCTACATGCAGAATATCACTTTATGCTCTCTATGCTTCTTTTTTTATTATTTATATGAGGGTATCACACACATGTGGAGACATCAATAGAGATGTGTATTCGGGTTTTATCCTGTGCTGTACAGTATGTGTATCCCAGCCTATCTCATTGGCTCAAAAATGTCTTTCAACTTGTGTCTGGAGCAGGATAAATGGCTCTAGTCAGTTGTGCTATCACTTACACATGCAGCAGATGTGAATGTGGAGGATCAGAGTCTCACATATGCACTGTGGCTGGATTATGCCGAGGAAGTCTTTTTATACTTATATACAGTTCACAATATAAGAAGAAAAGGCATATATAGAAATGTGTACACGCACTTTCTCATATAAAAGCAAACGCACACACACAAACTCAGCTGGCTGCACGTATGAATATCGAAGGACTAGAACTCTGACATGATTTAATGCCTCAGTGCATTTAACATCTACTTTCTCTTTCCTAGCGCTTTATATCATCTGGTTTGGGCTGGAGTCACTAAGTAACATGAAACATTCCTGTCAGGCTGTCTTCAGTATTTGAATTATGAGTGAGGGTTTCCGCATTGTGTCCGTGTGGGATGTGTCTGTGTACTTTTGCCATTTCCTAAGTGACGGCATGGTATTTTCAGGTTGTCTGTCTATATTGACAACACAAAATCTCCACAGCTTCCCAAAAAACTGTTTTGACATCTTGCATGTAACATTTCATGATGGCCCTAAAGAATTTTAACATATATATTGTCTTGGGTTCAAGGACGATTTAATCATAAAAGTTGCAGATTTTTCTTTCAATTTCTATTTTGCACTCATTGTCTGCTGCAGAACTTTGCACAGATAATAGATCCAACATATCACAGTGTTTGCTTTGATTGCCATTCTGCAGTACACGATTGGAAAGAGATTGTGGCAGAAAAGTCTGTGGAACCTTGCTCAGACGGTCTTATTTAGCACAACGTACAGCTACTGAGCGTGAAAAACTTCCACAAGTGAACTGCAGGCCTAGTCCCGATATGAGCCTTTTCCTGCTGCCTGTCTGTAGTCACTCCTTCATGCTCAGGGTGCATCTCCATTATCTGGCGAAGACTGACTTTCCTTTTTCCTCCTTTCTTCAGGCACAGAAATCGTGGATAGAGAGAGCATTCAGCAAGAGAGAATGTGTTCATATCATAGTGAGTGCCAAAGACCCCCATAGGTAAGTGTCAATGTATGTAAAGTAAATGGGGAAAATCTTAATGCATTGCATCACATGTAAAATACACTGCTGTTTTTCACCTCTAGCCTGTCATTTTTAATATACTGAAGGTAGTAAGAAAAGTCTGAATTTTTTATTTTTCAAGTCTACATTTATAAGAGCCCTGTAAATATATTTTTATTTTTTTCAAATGTGTCACACTGACCTGTATTTGCATCACAGTTATATACACTCCACTAATGAGCCAAAACACTAACATTACACATTTTAAAACCAGAAATGGTAAATTTTTTTGCTTTAGTGACATTTCTGAAATCCAGGTCAGAATTAGTTTATTTCACATCATTTTAAAAGGTAGGAGGACAGGAGCATACTTCTTATCCATTCAGTATACGTGAGCATCTTAACAATGTCCCCGACAGGATTATACAACTCTATAACATGGTTGTCCTGATAAGAATCTGTCCAACCCTGTAATTCTTTCCATTTTGCTCTGCAAAGTCACTGTGGTCATTGGTGAAATTATCAATGTCTTTACTACAGCTGAAGCCGATGCTTTGGATCACAAACTGAAGAAGTCAAGTTTAAGCTGCAATACAAGCCTATAAACAAATACACACACACACACACTACGTAAGGTAAACAGAATCAGCCTAACTGGAGGAAAGCGAGTGCAAGGCATGAACGGGAAGACGGGGAAAAATGTTCAAGATCAAATCAGCTTTTCTTTTTAGTGAAAAACCCCTGTGTTGACATGCAAACTACGTTTGTGGAAGATGACGGAAACATGAAGTGATAATGAAAGCATCCTGATTTCCTTTTCTCCGAAAGCTCCCACTCCATCCTGTAAGGTAAAAATCAGAGTATGAAAGCTGCATTCAGTACATCTGAATAAGTATGTACTCATGTAGGAATAGTACACTTCCCGTAACTGTCATTCTTCTTATTCTTGAGTTGCTAAGAGAAAGAAGGAGATGAGAACAAGGGACAGAGATAGACAGAGGGTCATGAAAAACAGAATAGAAAAAGAGACGGAGCCGACAAGATTTCAGGAGCCTCCAAATCCTTTTCCTCCTCTCATCCCTGTCAGTGACAAGCTGTCACTTCAGCCTTGCCAACCTCTGACTTCTAGTCACCTGACTTTCACACGGTTTCTCTCATTCTCTCAGTCACACACAAGCTCTCTGACACCCTTTCTTATTTTCCCCTCTGAAAGCTACAACAGATTGCTCGGAGCTCAGACCTCTCACTTGTTCTCTGTAAAGCAGTGTGTGATACACCAATCTCACATTGGCTTGTACTTTCTCTTCTCTTCCAGGTGCTGTTGTGGTCGCCTGATAGGTCAGCATGTGGGCCTGCCCCCGGGCATATCATCCAGTCAGAATGATAAGACAGAGCGCTTGGCCAAGAATGACAGCCTGTCGGAGAAGTGGTCAATCAGCAAACACACGCAGCTCAGTCCCACTGATGCCTTTGGCACCATTGAGTTCCAGGGAGGAGGACACTCCAACAAAGCCATGGTAACTCTCATAATGGATCTACTGTTTGCATTCTGTCAGTGTTCTGTAGAGACTCTGCTCCCTGAGATAGTTGATCACAGCCAGGATTCAAATACTAAATGGAAAGGACACGTTAAGTGAGCTCATGGAGAGCCCTTGTGTGCCTTCTTCAGTCACAGAGAGCAAATTAAGACATCAAATATGTAGAATATGCATCACATGAGCATGCCTTAACAGCAAAAATCAATTAAATTAGTATAATTATCATGTAATTACATATAATTATCGTTTTAATAGACTTAAGTGTCTGGAGGCCGCAGCAGTAAAATTCTGCTTCATTTGATAATCCATCCCAAAAACAGTCTGACTATATGTCATTCACACAGTTTCTATGTTTGTTTAATCATAGTGACTCAATCACAACACACTCACCCTAGCATTCTGGGAATCCACATTATTAAGGCTGAATTATGTCTGATTTATTCCCAGTGTTAAATCATTCATTCAGACACATGTCAGGTTGGCTGTGTTAGAAGGAAATAGATACTGATAAACAGATGTTCCACAACGCACGTGGCTCTTCAGTCGTAATAAACATCTGCTCGATACTTTTTGTAAAGTGAAAAACAAAAAGCCATACACTGGAGCAAGTCTTCATATTTCTCAGTCATTGGACGTTCACATCAGCAAAACATCACAGCCACCTTTACATGCAGTTCTCTCGTATGTGTACATAATCTATGTGTTTATGTAACCATATGCTTGAGGGTAAAACAGCTGTGCTGCTGCACATTACTGACCTGCTCATCAATGTGTGCAGTACGTGCGAGTGTCTTATGACACCAAGCCTGACCTGCTGCTCCACCTGATGACCAAGGAATGGCAGCTGGAACTGCCCAAGCTGCTGATTTCGGTCCACGGGGGCCTGCAGAACTTTGAACTACAACCCAAACTCAAACAGGTCTTCGGCAAAGGGCTCATCAAGGCTGCCATGACAACAGGAGCCTGGATTTTCACTGGAGGGGTTAACACAGGTAAAGTACAGTGCCAACAAGCCACTATATTTCAAATAAATAAAATAAACTGACATATTAATTTGAACTGTGCAGTCTCACATCTTTTTATGAAAATGGAGTGACCACATACTTGTGCTGCATTATGAGTTTAATGACTGTGTTCAAATGTTCCTTTTGATTTATCAGCTGTTAAATTACCATTTATTAAGCCCTTCAGGGCTATAAAGATGTTCAACTACTTGATCCATTTTTATGCATCATGAATGAAAATTGTCTTTGAGATTCTTAACTGCTGATTTTTTAATGGCTGCAAGTCAATGAAAAGTCTCATTAGGACCAAACGTGTCTTTTATTAAAAAAAATGCAGTTTAATCAAGGAAAACAATTTGAAAAAAGTGATCATTGTTGTACTTGTTTCAACAGAAATGGCTCACGAGATAATTAGGGCCCACCATCAACTTAGACTTTTGGAGGAATGGTAACTCACTGAATGCAAAATGCGATTTCACCTTAGAGGGTTCAATGGTGTGGAGAAGATCAGCTTAAGACATTGCAGGCTAAGATCTCTTGCAGGAGACACTAAAGAACTGGATGAAAATAGCCTGAAGGAGGATTTATGATGGGCTCAGTGGACTGGATGTTAAACATAGGAGGTGGATGGTTAGAAGTGTAAAAGCAGTTAAGGAGGATATCATTTCTCTGACAGGCTGATGAGTGGGGAAAAGTATGCATGACAGAATAAAAGCAGTAGGAAGAAAAAAAAAGGTTCAACCAAAACATCAGATGACACATTGACAGCACATGAAATATTAGATATGAAGTTATCATTCAAATGGAAAATACTCTCTGTGACAGACCCTCAGCTTTATCATGTTTCTTATCTTAGTTGGCTACGGATAGTTTGGGATCATATGGATTACTTCCTGTGTTTATTTTCACATGTAATTTGCATCAGTGCTGTTTCACTGTGTCTTCAGTACAGCAGTTTACTGTTTGTTTGTTTTGCTGCCTTGTTTCTATGTTGCAAAAAGTCTTGACATAAGAAAAGAGAAGGGACGAGAATGTTTAATACGAGAGTTAACGGCAGATAGAGGGACAAGATACACAGTGGGATTGAGTGCGCTGACTTGAATACAGAAAGGAACAGAAAGTAAGATTTAGTGACAGAATGGGTGCAGAGGCAAGACAGAGGAAGAGACAAACCTGAATAATGGATGGAAGGGTGGATTGGACGGACAGTTGAGGTTAGAGGTGGAGAATGTCAGCAGGAGTGAAATAAAGTTGAATAAAATGGCCTCCAGGGCTGCCTACTACCTCCCTGAGGACAGCAGCTAGACGCCTGGAGCTATGACCTCTCTGTGTTTCAAGCTGTGTGTATGTTTGAACGTGTATTTTCAAATTGACTATCATGCTGTTGTCTTCTGTACCAGATTGTGTGACTCTACCACAGAAGAATGTGCTGTGATATATTTGTTGGATTTGTTTTGATGTCTGGATTCTTGTTGATTGATTTTATTTTGTTTGATTCTGTGTCATTCTCCCAAACATATACAGGAGTGATTCGCCATGTAGGTGATGCACTGAAAGACCATGCCTCCAAGTCACGGGGGAAGATTTGCACCATTGGCATTGCTCCATGGGGCATAGTAGAAAATCAAGAGGATCTTGTTGGCAAAGATGTAAGTCCCTGAGAACAATCAATATTGCACTCATGGGTGCATGTATGCTGTTGCGCTTGTCTGTATGTCTGTATTTGAAAAGTCTACAGTTGCCGGAGCCTGTACATTGCAGCTGACGCCTTATTAACTGATGTGCTGAGTAAGCCAATAGAGTCTGTGATAAACGCTCCAAAGTGAGTCGGTCAGCTGGCAGAACTGCATGAGAATGTGGAGCACACACTGACTTATTCAAATCTGGGGAATCATTGTTATGTTATAGTTAAAATTTTATCACAATTTGCTGCACTCTGAGCAACTCAAGCAGAGCCGATTAATGTTGGTGGCTGAAATTAGATTATTAAGTGCTGAAGCTCTTTTCTAATGCTTGATTGGCCTTAACTGTACGCCAAAAGGCCAGATGAGTTCACCTGTCAGAGACCAATCCAAACTCAAAAAAACTGCCATTAATACCATATCAGTTTTATGTAGAGTAATTTACGGTAACTTTAGTTGGCCAATTCATGCTTTGCTCTTGCACTAAAAACTGCAATAAAAGAATCAGCCTAGCTACTAAGATAAATAGGCAAATCAGTTTTTTAAAAACAATGGGGATATTTAATAATTGAATACCAAACACACATCTTCAATCATGCTAACAGAAGCTCTCTTATTATAAGTTGTTGTAGCCTTCATTTCCCATGATGCAAACTCTATGTCCTAGTTTGTAACTTAGACATACCATTAAAACTTTGTGGTCTCCAAGCTCCTTTTTAGCCTTTGAAAAGCTTCCTCTAAGTACATTATCCAGCTGTTTCTGGAGGCTGAGTAGTATGCTCTGTGGCAGGTAAAACACATTTGAGGAAGTTGGATGACGTCTCCTTTAATAAGAGGAGATGTGCCAAATTAATTTTCTGGGCTACATTAAAGCTAAGTGCTAGGAAAACCCGCCTCAGTTCCCATTATTCCATCCCCTGTCAGCTATGGGCCTCTCGGATGTTTGCATGATTACAAAATGTTATCTTCTCACGTCTAGGTGGTGCGTCCATACCAGACCATGTCCAATCCAATGAGCAAGTTGACAGTTTTGAACAGTCTCCACTCCCACTTTATCCTGGCGGACAATGGCACGACGGGCAAGTACGGCGCAGAGGTCAAACTCCGACGCCAGCTAGAAAAACACATCTCCCTGCAGAAGATTAACACACGTGAGTGGAATTTACTGTATCCATCTGTCATGGCTGTTGCCCGAATCACCTAGATGTCCTAAATTAGGGTTGTTTTAAAGTAATAGTACAAGTGATAACAGTATAATGACACCATTATCCTTGTTTTATCAATGACACCCCTTTAGGTTAATTGGGTTCATAGCCTATTTTACAGCTGCAACCAGTCTAAGATTATTATTACCTGCTTTACACTGAACACATGCTGCCAGACTGTGTATTTTTAGCGAGCTGTGATATAACTTGATGAGCCTTTGAAACTGTCCCTCCCTTTAGGATGGGCTTATAGTTTCTTTCAAAGCTTTTGACAGCTCAGATGAACTGTTTCCTCAAATGAACCTGCTGGTAATCTGCGTGTTCCAGTTCTGAGGGGGTGCATAATGACAAGCACACAACCTGTGCACATGCACAAACACTCACATTTAGGTACATCAGTTGTGTTTTAGCTTTGATTTTCAGAGTATCTATATTTTCATTTGCTGCCTGGTCATGCAAACCTACATTTCAAATTTTTTCTGTCAGATGCTGAATGACACATTATTGTGCATTCAGTTTAGTTCTATGTTTTGATTTCAAATGTGTTGATTCATTTGTTGCATCACTAGTAAAAAAGGCCCAAAAGCGAAGGTGTATTTTTAATGCTTGTTTGTGCATCAAAGGAAATAGGTGTTAAGGTATTGTCCTTATTTGAGCCTGTGTATGTGCCATTTTGCTTTTGTGTGGCATCTTCACCATCTCTGTTGAAACCCTGTCACGCTGCATTTGTCTATTTTCAATTTCCGCATTAGACCTTAGCTAGAAACCAAATGAATTTGCATGAATACAAAATGAATTTCTCCGTCTTTTTCACTCTCTCGCCTTCTTTTCACACACACATACTGAAACAAAAACAATGGCACACATAAACCTCTCTGATACCCTTAAAATACATTTCCCAATAGCCTCTAACAGCATTGTTTCGAATGTGTCAGAGCAAATCGGAGTCAGAGAAATTGTTCTTTGCAGCCATGATTTATTTATTACCCTCTTTTGTTGTCACTGTAAATTTGGTTCATAAGAATTTTCTTAGGGTTTGGTTGACATGAAAGCCCAAATTTTTATTCAAGCCCAAGTGCCCGTAAATAGGTGTTACCAAATGGATAGATTGTTATTGCCAATAGCAATATCGAGACCCAAATCTTACCTTTGTCAATGCGATCTTTGTTCACTGTCACTGATGTTTTCAATTGAAATTTATTATAGATTATGTGAGTGACAAACGCATTCTTCTTAACGCCTTGACTTGTGGACTTAATATGTGGTGCGGTTGACAAGATAAACAAATGTGATTCCTCCCTGATCATCATCAAACCATGTGACCAATGGACTTCCCTTTGTCATCCTATGCCTGGATTCATACAAAAGGGGCTGGGAAGGCAAAGGGACGCCCAGCAGTCATTAAAGCATCAAATATAAAACAGATTTAAATCCATCATGTGATTTTTACATTTTTAGATTTTTTTTACCTGTCCTTGGAGCCAGTCTGGGCACAGACGTGTATGGTGACCTGCTGGTGAAGTAAGGTGATAAATAACTAGATTCATTAACACCCACGATACAGAGCCATCATCAAGACTGTCTCACGGAATAACTTTAAATCAGCAGTGTCTGAGGTTGCGGTGATAATCCACTTTAGTTCCATCAACTGCAACAGTTTCCTCTTCAGCTGAAGTGCTGTATCAGCTTTATATTTGTGCCACAATCCAGCCATAATTAAAATCATCTTAATACCTGTGTGTGTATAAGCAGGAAGTGAGACTGTGCTGGTATCTGTGACTTGGGAAGTGAGTGCATTTCTACAATCAGATGCAGCAGAAGATAAATTCAGGATTCTTGTAGCTCGGGTCAGACACCTAAACATTACTATAGAGCTCATTTAAGATCATTCTAATGAGTACTACCGCTCTTTTGGCCAAGACCAAGTGCTTCAGGGGTTTTTAGGATACATCAATAAATTGTTTTTGAAAAACAAACAGGTATGGTAGTTGACCAGATGTGCAATTGAATAAAAATGATAGAAAGCAAATTAAATGTTAAATATTCATGACCAGCAGATTTGAGGCCCATGAACAATGATAAGCCCCTTAACTTGAGAAAAACAGAGTACAGTAATACACCTGAACTTGAAACCTTGCCTGTTAGCGCAGGCCTATTATTAACATCCATCTCAGGTTATTAGCTCACAGTGAACAGCTCTAAATTCAGGTGTGAATACGCCCAAAAGGCATTGAGGCCATATTTGAGATCAGATCACTCAGGCAACATTCAGACTTGCTAAGCTGCTTAATGCCAACAGCTTTGTGAAGATGTGAATATTTTACAGTTTCAAATGTGAAAAACAAATACAGTTTTTGTTTCAGATGAACTGTACCTTATTGTACATCCTTACCATTTACTTGCTCATTCACCGCTGTGGGGTTGGCAAACGAGCAACATTTCTTGATTTATGTATGAAGTATGAATTTTACGGGATCATGCTGTGAGTGTAGCTCGAGTTCCTGAGAAGAAAAGGAGGCTAAAGAAAGTTAAAAAGGAAGGAAGCACTTTGAATGCGCGGACATGAGGGTTGCAGACCACACATAATCACAAGCCCATTTTTTCTGTACACACTGTAGCATCACAAAATGAGTGTAATCTCCCCCTGTGGTATTTTTGTGATGTCTGGGCAATCCTGCAGCTAATTCTACTGTGGCTGTGCCTGTGTGCAATTTTCTGTGCGATGGGATTTTATCATGTGACTACCACAAAATGCTGTAGCAATCAAATTGGCTCCCTGATATTACAATACACTTTCAGTTCTATATAAAAATTGTATAGGTGCTGTGGTCTGATTGTGTCTTATGGAAAATGTGATATTGTAGACCGCCTCTTAACAAATCACTGCAATTCTTCATTTTTCTGAAAGCTTCCTATGTTTGATTACCTCTTGCTACTAGATATTTATCGTCATTACACATTTCCATCACAAGTAATGGTCGCTCCCGGGTACCTGTCAAAACCCTTCACTGGAGTTTTCTAGTTGTTAAATCTCTAAACTTTTATATTGCCTTGAATATTCCTTCTGTGTCCCCTGCTTTCTCTACTACATATTTTATGTTGTGGACGGTGTCACCTCCTGTGGTTTTGTAAATGTCTTCAGTGGAAGGTGTACAACAACATCTAAGGGACAGTGCTGGCTGAGTGCAAACAAGATGAATGTCTTAAGGCAAACAAACTGGGGTTGTGAGGCTGTAAATACAGAGCCAACACATTTATAAGCTTCAGTAAATACTCAGCTCTGTTCCCTGCTGTACATGCAGGGACCTTGTGTAATTTGTTTGCCAAGATACGGTCTAGCTTGATAGATCATTTTAGGAGATGGAGATGCAAATGGGTTTCGGTAGTAAGGAAGCAGCTTGGACAGGACACTTCATATATTAACAGAGAGGCTGAGTTATAAGTAGTGATCTAAAGCATGTATTGCTGAATTAAACACAAGTGTAACTAGTGATTCTAAGAAAAGTGTATCATTTCTGAATGCACACTCTCAGGGAATTTCTTTCCTTTGGGCTCCTCCTCCCACCATCTCCTCAAGCTACTTGACATCGTTAAACTCAAACATGAATAAAACCAATTAAATATTGGTACCAATTAACATCGTTCACTCACCCGCTGCACAGTTCTTTTGACAAGTCTTCAGCAGTGGCTGAAATGCTTTCAAATCACACACCTGCCTCACAGAGGGAGGCAAAGGAGAATGAGAGATGGAGGAGGAAATGAAAACAAAAAGGGGGCTGAGCGTGAGCAGAGAGGGAATGTAATTACAGATGAAGCCGTTGAGGTGTCTTCACTCAAAAAATGGGCTGAAAACACGAAAAGGCAGCGACAGAAACGACATAATGGACTTTATGAACATTTTTTTATTTTTATTGTAAGATTGAATGAGTTGAATGACTCTTACTCACTTGCACTTTGGTTTTTTCACACAACTATTTAAAATTTGTTACACACAGATATGAAAAGGAATAAAAGATTTGTTAATTGTGAAATTTTTGATCAAGTCTGTGAAACTGTATGAGCCTCTCACATTTTTCCTCTTACTTTTAACCTAGATGACTTGGAACATTATGATGGGCGCATGATTTTAGCCACACGTGTCTTTTAAGTCTGTGTTTACTGTGTAACCTTCAGTGACTCTCTTATAGAGGTGGATCCATTCATCACAGCAAAGATGAAGTAGGTAAGGAAGCTGAGGTAATTGAATCCTGAAGCCATAAGACCTTGCGTTGCAGATTAGCCATGACACTGTGACCTCCACTATGGAGTAGCCTGTAGAGAAGGTATTATAGTTACATTATGGTACATCGGAAGTCAGGAGGCTTGTGAAGCTCTTCTTTCAAGCACTATAAATGTTAATGTTGATATTTTTTATTTATTTCTTTTTTCTACTTGCAGGCTCTTGCTCTTTAACACATATACAGCTGCAGTTTGAACCTGCTGTACAAATTCCATCCGCTGTTAAATATGTCTGTATCATGAAGGCCAAAATAACAGGACAGCTTTATGACGTAAAGCTTATAAATTCTACTCTGCAAAAGTCTTGAGACTAACAATACTATACGCTAAGTTCAATTATATAAGACCTGAAGGTAAAAGTTTAAACAAAGACTGCTCATTGCAAAATTGGTGGTTTAGGTTGCTCTGAGTAGTGATAGAGTGGAACAGGCATGGGGACTGATACTTGATCCAGGACTGACAGTGGAGTTTGATAAGGGGAAATGTGATTGTTCACTAAGCACAGGAGACTGACAGACGAATCAGGAAGTGATGCTGAAATAAACCCAAGGCACAGGCAAACAAAGAGAGAAGGTAACACACACAGCACAAAGAAATACGACAGACTAGGAGAAGTGGCTGATGTGTTAAAATGTTGACAGACAGAACAAACTGGTGAAGAGTGGAGTGCTGGACTGGTGCTTTATATACTACAGACTTCAGGTGGAGTTAAGGATGATTGTCAGTAGACTAAGTATCTGTGAACACATGAGAATACGTGTCAAGAGACTGTGAGGGGACAGTTGAAGTCATTGGGGTAACTGTGAGTGGATTCAAACAAACATGTCAAAATGATAAACAGGAACCATCAGCGTTCAACCCCGGGGTGGACAGATGAGAAGGGTGAATGTTGGATACTGTACCAGACTCTATGCTGGGTTGGTTCCAGGTTGAAAAATTTCAGTGTGTGAGTTGTCATAAATATCTTTTGGAAGAGTAGGAGTTGGAAAAAAAAAAGTAGTGTGGAGGTGAGAAACATTCTGGTAGATTATTTATACACACTAATAAACAATAAAAAAAATGTCTATCTTTCTTTGTTCTCTCTGTTTTATACATTTATTTAACAGTTTGGCTACAGTAAAAGCATCACCAACCCTTTGGGATTTACCTGTGATGATGAACTTACTGACTTTCTGCTTTACAGAATTTCCAAATGCAAAGTATGTGACTAAATATATCCAGACAGTTTTGGGAAGGACAAGTGAGATTTCAGATTTATTGGATTAAACACTTTGCTTTATATTCCATTAAATGCTTTTTCACTTTGCCATATGTGTGAGTCCCCATTAGCCAAATTACAGATGACGGACCAGGTGAATACACTGTTTGAGCATCCAAGGCGGCTTCAGTTGCCTTGCAAATCCCTTGCAAACGCTTCCTAGACGCATTTACTTTCAACATTTTGACATCCGATAGTTGTCCAATCCAAGATGCATGAAGTGACCACTTCTAAGTGCGCTCCAATATTTCAGATAACTGAGTAGATGCTCAGACTCACATAAACAAATCAATGGAGAGTAAAATTCCCTTTAACCCCGATTTCCCACTTGGTGAATGAGACCATCCATTATTGATTCTTAGAGGCACTGACACAGATTACTGCTTAAGCAGGTGGCATAGGCCTTCAATAAATCAATCCATTTGAACCACTCAAAATCAACAAGACATCTTGATGTCAAAACACAACTGAAACAACAAAGTTTGGGAGCAGTTTTGGCCTTATAATGCATTGGTCTTGCTGACCTTTTGTTCTGCAACCCGTCGAGTCGTGTTTCCCTCACTGATGTGATGTTTTGTGTCGGCTGTAGTTGTTGATGGGATAATGGTGTATGTGTGTGTGCGGGTGAGAGAGAGTATGTTTTTACTTTTTGATTATTTGTGGGGGGTGCGCAAAGACATCAACCGTCATAGCACTCCTTCTCCAGTCATGCCGATGCTAATTTGACACATACAAGGACAAACTCTCAGACGCTCGCACAGAGCCGGGCACACGCAGACACACACACAGAAACACACAGGATGAGTCATTGCCGGATCCTTAATTAGGACCATTTAAGCATGTTATGTGTGTCTTGCTTACATGCTCCTCTTTCCCTCCCTAATTCCTTCTGTTGCTCGTTACTTCCTCGTCTCCCTGGCTGGATAAATATAGAAAGTTGGCCATGGATTGTCATAGACCACCTTCCTCCTTTTCTTCTGCCTTTGCCTTTTCATTCTTTTTCAGGGAAGTTTCCTTCCTCACAGATAGAGTGTGGGCACTGTGTTAAAACGATGGCTGTGATGCAGGGAGACAGGAGAGAGAAAGAGAGAGAGTACATGAATACAGTCAGTTTGTGTGGAAGCAGGAAGCAGGTCAGGTGCACTCCAAGGGCAGTACAGACATATAAAATATATTATGTATGCGCATGTATTTATTTCTGAAAAAATACATGCAGGGCAGCATGGGGGAGTAGTTGTTAGCACTATTGCCCCACAACAGGAAGGTCGTAGGTTCAGTTCCTGGGCCTGGGGCCTTTCTGTGCGGAGTTTGCATGTTCTCCCCATGCCTGCGTGGGTTTCCTCCCACTATCCAAAGACATGTTTAGGTTAACTGGTGACTAAATTGTCCGTAGGTCTGAGTGTTTGTCTCTGTGTGTTGGCCCTGCCATGGACTGGTGACCTGTCCAGGGTGACCCCTCCTTCGCCCAATGTGAGCTGGGATTGGCTCCAGCACCCCCCCCAACCCGGAAACGGATAAGCGGTAGAAGATGATTGATTGATTTATTGATTAAAAAATACATGCAAGCAATCATGTTTAATTTCATCATCAAGAACCAAGTAAGAAATATACATGGCAAAAGAAAACATGCGAACACTTGATTTACAAATGACAAATGTAGCAAAAACATGCTGTATTTTTTCACTCACAAGGGCTTTTACCATCCACTGCTCTCTCTTCATTTCTTGACATTCAGTTACAGCACGTTTTATATGGGATGTGGAAGGAATAACAGGTTTATGGGTATAGTGTCCAGTGATCCACACACTGTAATACATTAACTGTAACAACTGTATTATAATTACCTTTAGAATCAGACAACAGCATTGCCCAGTCAGTAACCAAACAGTTTAATAGTTTCAATCATGCTCTTCCTTTAGTAATAGAAAACTGAGCCTCACCTCACTATTGGGATAAGAAACAAAGGCAGTAAAGTACGGAAGATTTTACTTTCACAATTTAGCATTTCACGGTTTAAATTTCCATCAGGGACGTGAAGTGTTTCTCCGAAAGTGCAGACTCATCTAACTGCACTGCATGTATTCAAATGTGTTTCCCAGCTTTCTAACAAAAATATTCTAACCCTAACCCTAAGTGTATAAATTGTAATTCAATGTAAAAGTGGAGTAGAAGCATCATTTGATGAACATGAATAGGCTGCAGGTCCCACACGAGCTTCCAGAGATGACAGACATGGTCAAATTCACATTATGTCTTTTGAAAGAAAAGAGTAATTTATGAAAGAATAAATTATTTTACAAATAACTCTGTAAAATTATTCCAAAAAAGTTTCCTGGGCACCACCCAGAGAGATTACTCATCACAGGTATAACTGAAAGGCCAAGTGAAATTTAAAGCAATAAGAACCAAATCAAAATATGATTTAGCACCAACAGTTGGAAACTGAAAACTTTTCCAGTGCATTTTTAATTAGAATGAATGGGCTAATATGTTTTAATACATCCACACCCCCACAGGAATGAGGTCAAGACTGCTAATTGGAAAAACCAAATGTTAATGGGGGGGGGGGGTCAAAAACTGTTTGAAAATGTGCCTGCTGCTTTAGGGTAGTCAGGCAAAAGAGAAATGTGTGGTTTTGTTTACATTTGTGTCCCGCTGTCTGGATTTGTGATAGTTACTGCGTGTTTGTGTTTGTGCAGGCACAATTTTCTCCTACCAATTAGCCATGACACAGCTGTGCTTTCCCCAACTCATCTGCCCCTCCATGGGTTTCAGTTGAAGAATAATCTGCTTTAGACACTGCAGTGTTGCCTCCAAAGCTCACTAGTCATCAATATCAATGCTTGATGCGACACAACAGCAAACTCAATCGCACTTTCACACGTGCATTTAGCAACACAAGTATACACCAACAAGAAATAGAAATATCAGAAACAAAAAGCCGTGTCATTCGTTGGTCCCTCTCTGTCCTGTTGATTTATGGTTGTATGATGCGCTGTGGCACGGTGATGTTTTATCTCTTTGAATTAGGCGAAGCCCCTAAAATATTCTCCTTACATAACTGTTCCTGTTGCAAGGCCACAGGAGATTGTGTGATGCAAAGTGTAGCTGTGTTGAATGTGCTACTGAATCCGTGTGTGTGCTTTTCTTTGTGTGAGTGTGTATGTGACAGTATATAAGCACACGTTTGTATGTGCTCAACTACTTGCATGTTTCAGACACACCCTGCGCCTACTCCTCAGTGAATTATGCAGACCAGGGTTAGGGAGTGGGGCGGGCAAGATCTGACAGTTACACAGCTTTTGAATGAAAAGAGTCAAAATACCCGAAAGAATAGGGCCCTGGAGTTTACAGAGTTTATGGTGTCGAAAGACAATATTTAATGGTGTAAAGAGAGTCGTAAAGACAGCATGAAAAAGAAACCAGAAGCTAGAAAGAAGAGCAAAAATAAAGCAGGATATTCCTTTGAGAGTCTGTCAATAAATGTAATACTCACAGTACCCTCTCCTGTACATAGCCTGACTTCATGCAGAAATGCCCACCTGCTAATTACGCAAAATTACCCTAAAAAGCCTGTGATGAGCAGGCAAAGAGCCATTTTTGTTTGGAACAGGGAGGAACTATCAGCTCTCTCTCACACACACATACGCTGCTGGAACAGAGCACAAAGTGGGTTGGTTATTTTTGGTTCAAGTGCTTTTTTAGTACCTAAGAAAAACTCTACCATAATTAGAACAGCTAGAGTGTTGTGACAATCGAGTTGTGAAACATCACAGGTGTCTCAGTTGCACCTTGTCAGCTACAAAGTTGAGTCGAGTTTTTCTATTTATGGATTAAGTCTGTAGCTGATGTGATGATTATCTTCCCTGTGTCTTTTTCTGACCTGAACCTGTCTTCTCTTTCTTCAATCCTCCCTTTTCTGTATTGCTCACCTCTGTTTCCCTCGTTACAATCACTCTGTCACCCCCTGTTTCTCCTGCTCCCCCCTTTATGTGCAGGTATTGGCCAGGGCGTGCCGGTGGTGGCTCTGATTGTAGAGGGGGGTCCTAATGTGATCTCCATAGTGCTGGAGTACCTCAGGGACACTCCTCCGGTCCCTGTGGTGGTGTGCGATGGCAGTGGAAGAGCCTCGGACATCTTGGCCTTTGGACACAAGTACTCTGAAGAGGGAGGGTATGCAGTCACATGTGCACATTTTGCTGTAATTCAAGGACAAATATTCACTGATAAGAATTTCATCCAGTGCCGAAAATCAGTTACACATCAGAAAAGATACGGAATGTTTGTTCATTCATTCATTCTTCATCTTCTACTGCTTATCCGTTTCTGGGTTGCGGGGGCTGCTGGAGCCAATCCCAGCTTGGTGTACCCTGCCCTCAACACACAGAGACAGAAAGAGACGAACAACCACTCACACTCACACTCAGACCTACGGACAATTTAAAGTCACCTATTCACCTAAACAGGATGTCTTTGGACGGTGGGAGTAAACCGGAGTACAGCAACAGTGCTAACCACTATGCCGCCGTGCTGCCCTCACAATGTTTCTTTCAGTTTTAATTATTAGAAAATGATACAAGTCTCTTTGATTAAACAAACAAACCCACAATGTCAGAAGCAGCAATGTAATTTTGCCACTGCTCATGTTGTAGGAAACATGAGGCAATGTAATCTGCTGATGTGGTACTTAGACTACTAATAAAACAGAAGTAAAAATGCTCAGATATATTTCTCAGGAAACATGCAATTACCTTGCTGAATTAATTTTTGCAGCTTCATATATCCAGTTACAGATGGAGCTAAATCAAATTTCACCAGGGACTCAGAGATACCATACAGGAGAGTCCCAGTCAACCCTGGTTTCATTTACCGTCGAAACCAAATCTAATTTTCCTGTTTCTCCCTCAGTGTTTTCTCCTCTTTGCCTTTACCCGACCCCTTCCTGACACTGTCTCATCTTTCTGTCCACACTTCTCTTCTTCTGCAGTATAATCAATGAGTCTCTAAGAGACCAGTTGCTGGTGACCATCCAGAAAACGTTCACTTACAGTCGCACACAGGCCCAACATCTGTTCATCATTCTCATGGAATGCATGAAGAAGAAGGAGCTGGTGAGTATCAGTTTTGTACACATTTGGATATTAATGCCAACAAATACATGTATACATGTGAACATATGTTTGCACATATGTGGGTATATTAACTACTGCATAAAAAGCAAACATGTAAACGGTATACACAAATCAGTGACCCACAGCCAGACCCACATAGAGACTGATGCATTCAGCCACAGCTTAGTAACAATAATATCCCACTTAAACTTCACTTTACAGCAAACCCCCAAAATAAGTATGTGACACAAGAGCAAATGGATTTGTCAAATGAAGCTTGCCCATCATGAAATTTTAATGAATACAATTATTACCCCATATTTTATGTATGACACAGAATGTTAAGTGGATGTAAATGTATCCAGATGAAGTTCAGGACCAAATGCCTTCCACCTTGAGAGTCTGTTCCGCTTTGGAAGTGTTAGAAGTCTTAACACTCATCTTGTCAAGCATGGCTTTCTCACACACACACACACACACACACACACACACACACACACCTCTCCCCTGGCGTGATCATATGAACCCAACCTACTACCTTGCTTATGCTGTATGTGTGCATGCATGAGTGTGTGTTGTACTGCTGATCACAGCAGCAGAGGGCATGATGTTGCAGCAGTCAACATGGCAGAGGTATTGCACATAGTGCTCATGTGTCTGCAGACAACCTTGCACTCGCTCATGAGGTAACACTTTATCTCCTCTGTGATGCAAACAAGCAGCTTTTATTGCAGCAGTGCTAATTTATTGACTACATGGTTACTCTTGCCTCACTTCACTTTGAACGTAGAAGACTATGTCTTTTGCATGGGAGGAGATTATTCGTCAGATCAGTCAGCGTCATCTGCTAATAAAGTTGTAATTAGTCGTATACACACACATCCAAGCCTTTCTCATGATGGGTAGAATGTCAGAGATAAGTGAGCCAGGTGTTTATCAGGTGATAGTTTTAATAAATTAAGTGTTTCAGTCGTTCTAACAACAATAATAACAATTATGCACTGAGTCAGATGAATACATCAAAAGCATGTGCACACATAAACCACACACGTGTGCACACACACATACACATCATATTTTCCATGCAGTGCAGCACTGGTCATGGTTGTGCAGTGCATAAATGGATTGACTGCGTCCTCAGTGGGGCTCAAGTGGCTAACTGATGCTCACACTGATGGATCTTCTGAACACAATACACCACAGCAGAACAATAGGCTGTGACTCATTCAGCAGGAGCAGCTGTAGAGGCCAGATAATACGATGCTGCCTCTCTCTGAACTCTGTTTCCGCTGCCTCACTGAAACTGCAGCATAATAATTCATTCATTCATTCATTCATTCATTCATCTTCAACCGCTTATCCGTTTCCGGGTCATGGGGGTGCTGGAGCCAATCCCACCTCACATTGGGCGAGGGTGGGTACACCCTGGACAGGTCACCAGTCCATCACAGGTCCTGCAGCATAATAATTAAAATCAAAAATCTCTATTCCTGCCATGTATGAATATTTCTGTATATTAAGGTCAATTATCCCTTTTAAAGAAATCCATTTACTAACAAAGGAACTAAATGTATGTCTCGTAATTCTAGTTCTAGTGCTGATAGGGACTGATTCTCAAAACTACATTGTTATGAAGGCTTTTCCATTTTTTTTTGTTTTTTCTTTCTAATCTCTACTAGTATCGTTACGGTTTACAAAAAATCCAGCCTAAACAAATGCAAACAAAATAAACTGTCTTGGCAAAGGCAAAAGGCCACTGATGGGGAGATAGCAATGACAGACAAGAGTGTTGAGGATGAGTATGAGGACAATGCTCCACTCTTTCTTTTTGATTTTAATGTGAAACAATAATATTATTAATAATGATAATAATGTATATTATGTTTAATGGGCATGGGGTAATTGATAATTGACAATTAAAATGTAGGCACCAAACCTAAACTGTATAAGGAAATATTCTGCATTATGTCCTTGTTGAATTAGAAGCGCTGTGCTTTTGTCTTGCTTTTTGCTTCAACTTTAAGCTTACTTCTCCTGGGTGACAGGCGACATGACTTAAGAAAGAGGGAGGGGGGAGGGGGATGACTGGGTATGGTCATGGAAATGGGCAAAAAAAACCCAAAAACGTAAATTTATATAACTTACCATCTGCACTAACAGCTGCGGAAACTTCCTTCCACGCGTTTTTCCTTTTTTCTTTGTCTTTACAACAGAGACCATGTGATCTCCAATATTTGGAGTTTGGAATTGTCTATCGGTGAGCATTGCGATAAGTGATGATTCGTAACCAAGATATTTGTTGACACCTTTAAAGACACAGAGAGTGGGAAAATTGGGAAAATTGTCTCTCACCCATCATTTATATAATATGATTATTTTCTATTCTAAATAGTATACATATATATGGCATCCTCTGTCTTTACATGCAATTGCTTAAATGGTGAAAGAGTCAGTCAGTCAATATTTAATTTTTTATATTCTGTGTGATATTTGGTAATAGTCTATTAAAAAATATTGCAGAAGTTGTCTGTAAGTCCGACACAAAATAACAGGATTATCCCAGCGCACTCATTCTACAGTCCTAAGATCCAGTGCACCACACAGGGTGTCAGAAAAGCCAAAGTTGATTATGGCTTCTGTAGCATGGTCTTTTCTGTCGCTCACTGAGGTGATTTCACCAGCTTCCTCTTCATCAGGCTGATAGGTGTTGCATGGGTTCCCTCCAGCTCCCATTCAGAGAACCACCGTGTATGTGATATTGGAGGGGTGTAAATGTAAAGGAGAAAGGGACAAAAGAGGGAAGAGCAAGAAAGAGAATTCATTCTGGGAAGCTTCCTCTTTGCTAGTTCATAAACGTTATACAACTCATATATTCAATTGCTGCAAGATAAAATGTGGAACAATCTTTTTGAGATGAGGCCAAAAGAAATCTCCCTATGAAAGAGTCTTCTGGCTCTTTCATAGCTAGTTTGGCAGGATGTGGACTTCATTATTAAACTTGTTTGTTATCCCCACTGATACAATAAGGAAACAAATCATGGTCCAAGATGACGAACAAACTGTGCTGCATGCCTCCCAGTGAATTGCTGTTGTGGAGGTGTTTCTGAGCAAACTGCCTACCACATGAATAACACGTGGAAAAAGGGTTAGATGAAAAACGATTAAGTTACCGCTGCACATCATCTGCATCCATATCAATCAGTTATCAGTGAAATGCCTACCCACCTATTTTGATAAACAGGATATGAGGAGCATAAAAGACAAGAAGGCAGGAGAGAGATAATGAAGTGCTTTGAAGGCGAATCTGCACAGAAACTGACAGGACTTATGCTGTCTCTGGTATAAGGACACTGTAATACAATATCTGTACCACAGTGCCATAGTCATTATAACAACTGATGTTAACACTTGCATGCCAACATGAAGTAGTGTCAAGCCCATGTTAACATTCAGGTCAGGAGCTGGGTCACAAAACCAGCTGCAATAATGTGTTGACCCATCCATGCTGGCAACAAATACAGGTTCATCCTGAGTCAGTCCATCAGTCTGAAAGGGCTAACTGTATGAGAGAGAGGCAGAGACGATGAGAGTGTGTGTTTGTCTCTGTGCCAGTGTGCCTGTGCTCTCATTTCATTCTGGCTCTGCAGCAGGAGAGCTAAAGGGGAGAGAGAGAAGGTGAATGGCTGTGGCAATGGAGAACAGAGGGAGGGGGGGCGTCTGCCTCAGAGGGCGACTGGAAGGAAGAGGGAAAACCCAAGAAAGGCTGTGCGTCTTCGTTTTCCCTATTTTTGGCATCTTGGTTAATTCATGGAGACATTTTGTGCCTCAGTTGTTTCTGCTTTCTTTATCAAACTCAGAGATGTTTAGGTTTTTTATTAAGAGGTACTAAACAAACCTTAATGCAAATTTATATCTGTGTTTTGTAGTTTTACCTCTGAAAGAGAGCATTATATCGAGGCCTCGTCGCCATTTTTAGCTTTCATTTCATGAATGTGCCACCTTTTATCATTAATATAATGCTTTGAAGTTAGTTAGACATAAAGAAAAATTGAAAAATATTCCCAGACATCTCTGTCTTATGCTTTGATTTAAGAGCTTGCTGCCTCATGCCTCATTACAAAGGAGGAGGGAGGGAGGATAATTGCAAAAGTGATCAATAAATAATAAGTAAACTCTAGTGTTTTATAGATATGCAAAGTATATACATGACTTGTTATATAAGTGTGATGAAAGAAAATACAAAAAGCTATGCATTTGTGTCAATTTGTCAGGATGATGAGGCCAATTATCTTCTTAATACGTGCATATTCCTTAGCTTGTTTACTTTATCCCTTCCATACAAAGGTGAAACAGTTTCATTTGAGTGCCAGAAAGCACCCTGAACCAACTACAGGCTGTGTGACAGTCAGTTCATTTAAACATTATAAAGGCCAGTCAGAAAGGTATTTACTCCCAATTCCCGGCCTATTATAAGAGAAATGACTCTTTCTCCCTCCCCCTCTATCTAAGATGACTGTCCTAGTATCTGCCAGCTTGGTATGAATAATTGAGTGTAGAATAGTCCTTATATGTTTAATTTGGATTAAATATTTATGAGGAACCACCAACCCACAGTGTTCCTCTGCCTTCCTGACAAGAGAAACTAAGAATGAGTAGGAGGAAGACGAGGAGAGATAGGAAAGAAAGAGTGTCTTAAATGGACCACGAGAGGGAGAGGGAGGTAGGGTGGAAAGGGGCGGGCGGGGGGGAACAGATGGAGGAAATGAGACAAGACTGAGGAGAAGGGAAAAATCATGGTTTGGATCAAGAGCAAATGTGAAAATGGGGTCCAGCAGAGTCTAAATGACAAACAGAGCAAGAGAGAAACATTTCCTGGGTTGATTGTCAACAGAACAGTTTATCAATTCAAAATTTCATGAAAAAAAAAACTTATTTTCCTCTTTCCTCTGTTTTATCTTTGATTTTAAAGCTTTATCCCAGAAAGAAATAGATACACAGCTAAATATTTTATGGTTAAATTCACATAAATGAAAGCACTGTAAATGCCATTGTTACTGTATAGACTGCAGAAGGCGCGTAAAAAGCCTCTGAACTGTAGTGTGTGTATGTGTGTGTATGTGTGTGTGCGCGCTGTGTACAATGTGTCATGCATGTACATGCACCAGCCTCAATGGGTCTTTGCCCGTTAAATGAAGATGAATGTTTTCCCATCAGCTTCGCTCGCTGCAGCGTGAAGAGCAGTTTTCTGATCCTCTAAGCATGTAGCTTAGAGTCTGAGGGAATCCTCTGACAGGACCCAGAAAGATGGCGCTGGCTTTCCCCTCTTCATTTCTCATATTCATCTTCAATTTGTCAACACGAAATCTCCCTCTTTCTGTCTTCCTTTGCCTCACACACGCTCTCTCTCCTTGCTGTCCCTCATCTATTCTTCTGATCCCTGCTTCCAGCTGTCTCCCTCTCCCTTTAGTGTTCCCACTGTTTTTGTCAACAGAGAGATGGAGAGTGATAGAAGTTAGTCAGTGCCCTGTATCATGTATGCTGACCCCTGAGGTGTCAGTGTAGTGACAGAAAGATGTTGAAGTGTATGATCAGCATTTGAAGATATTTTAAACTACAGTATTCACCAAGCACATTATCATCATCTGAAAAATGTATAGTACATGAGTTTAAGCTGATTTCCCTTAACTACTGCTCACAATAAGCACTCGAATGTGTGCTTGTATGAGATGGTGACAATAGACCAAGAAGGGGCTGTCTGATTGCCTTAGAAGGCATTTATTGATGACTCTAAGTGGGATCTTTTCAATCAAATTAGCAGCGGTGCACTGTCACACGGGTTATGTTTCACTCCTCCTGATTTGCAGAGCGTCTGGTCACAGGTGGCGCATATCCACAGGGTCACCTTGGGGCTGTGATTGGAGGAGGGGAAGTGGGAGGAAGATGTAGAGGGAAAGCGGGCAAATGTGGTAGGAGTGGGAGGTTGCTGTGAGGGTGTGTGGAAAGATGATGGGTGGAAGAAAGAGACTGGAGGTAAAGCTGCAGAGCCCTGGATGGGGGGGCTTAAGAGAATAGAAACAATGGCAAAAATCTTGTGTAATAATCTTTCCTCGATCATGCTGTCCTGAAGGCAGCCTGAAGACTGGCAGCGTGAGGGGGACTCTGTGTTTTGCTTTGATGATCACTACAAGGTGTAGTGAAGAATTGGCCAAGCAAGAAATCTGTGCTGATTTGGAACACATGCCCTTAAAAATCATAGGTATCTGCCCACCCATCAGCACCTCTCTTCTCTTTCTCTCTCTCTGTCTTTCTTTATTTCTTTATATAATGCAAGTGCAGAAACAAGAAAGTATTCAATAGATGGCTCCCTAAATGTTGTTGTTAACATCTAAGTGAAGGCAAAGATGCAATCAAGCAAATAATAATCTAGCCATTGGCCACACACACACTCCCATACACACTCACACACGAGAAGCACACACTGCAACTCATTGGTGTCCCTGTACGTGAAGACCTCAGTCAATACCTCCACATCACATTACACTGCTATTTCACCTGGAGAAAGACCTTTAGATTACACAGGCATGTGACTGCCACACACTCTCACCAGCACGCACACTTAGCTTTTCTTATTAGTGGCACTTGCGATGCATGACACGGGGCTGGAGCATTAACACGATGCCCCACTCCATTTCTCTCCCTGGGAGGAGTCAACAATTCAGCATATAGCTTACAAATGACGAATGAGCCAACATAATAGATACTGTAAATCATCAAAGTGAACTGATTCACTTCTGTGCATTGAAATTTTGAAAGAGAGTGAAAGATAAGAGAAAAAAAAAGAGGAGTGGTTAGCCTACAATGTTGCAGCATTGCCCCAGAGAAAGCAGCAGAATCCTGGAAATCCACAGAGTAAAGCCATTTAGAGGGGGGGAGATGGGAGAGGAGATGGGCTGCAGGGAAAAGAGGGAGGTGGGAGGAGATGGATTGTTGGATGGAAGGATTAGAGGAGTAGCTCGTCATGCATTCAGAACACGCATTCTCCTGTACATCGCTCCTACAAGGTGCCCTTCACACATGCATGTATGCCCACGCATGTTACGGGTCTGTGTACATGTGCTTGGTAAATCTGAAAAAAATCCAGAAAAGCTGCCACATTTTTCAGGGGACTCATTCAGGGCTTTCATTCATTGCATCATTAGCTCATCTCACGCAGGATGTAAGAAATGCGACTGAAAGACATGTCAAAGTAGACAGATAAAGACCGAAAAAGTGAAATATTTTCCTTAAAGCCTGGAGCAAGAAATGACACAACATAGGAAAAAGTGTAGAATGCTCTGCGCGGAAGTGGAGAGAATATCCATTTGATATCCCTCTTTGTTGTTTTTTTTTTTCTCTTCATCTCCTCAGTTGCCTTCTCAGCAAATCCCTTCATTCCCTCCCCAGAGTAAATAAGCTGTGTGAGAGTTTAGTGGTGTCCCTGCAGAAGAAGACGATAGAGAAAAGAGGACATTTGGGAGAGGAGAACAGATAGTATATTATATCAGCATGATACGTCTTCTCCTCTCTTCTTCCCCCTCTGATCACCTCCTCTCCTCTTCTCCCACTAAGCAACTTGCCAGCAGTGTTTTTTGTGAAGTTTAATCCAGAAAATGAGAAAGATTCACACTGCATTTTGTCACGCTATTAGTGCTAACAAATTCAAGCAAATGGCAAATGACTGACTTGAGACTAAAGCCACTTTTAAACTGTTTGGCTGGTGAAGAATTACTGTAACTCTTTGTCTGTTTTTTTCTCTCACTCTCACTGTTTTTCAGATAACAGTTTTCCGGATGGGGTCTGAAGGTCATCAGGACATTGACCTTGCCATCCTCACTGCATTACTCAAAGGTAGGCTTCTGCATTCATGTGTGTTTGTACTGGAGCATGAGTGTACAGTAAGTGGCTTCCATTTCACTGCCATCCTCCAGGGATGTTGTTATTTGGAAGTAGCTGTACATAAAAGGGTGATATTGTTTCAGAAAGCACTCCTCTCACTGTCCCAGTTTAGGTGTATGGTCAAAGCCACAAACCTATGTTTTTATTTTTTCTGTTCATAGCTGAGAAAATAAAACAGATATTTGTGCTTGTTTTTTCTCCTTTAAAAGCTCCATTAAGTAATTTTTGTTCACTGCGGGCAGAAATACTTGCACTGCTAAGCCATTATATTGTACTATAAAACAAACGCTTATATACAGATTTAACAGAAACTCTGTGCACTTGCTATAATGCACTGCTCTTCATTAGATAGTCCAGTGTGTATACATTTGATCTCCAAATATGAGATATATATATATATATACCACCTTTGTTTCTGTATATTCAACCAGTTAAATATAACACTTTAATAACTAAATGTTATCAGCAGTTCTTTATTGCTTTGGAGAAAGTCTGGCCGGCTGTTTTCCCTTGTGTCCATTTTTTCTGTTGAGCTAATCTAACCGGCTGCTGGCTTCAGATATGTAGTACTCACTCTTTAGCCATGTACTCGGCTAACTCTTTGCAAGAAAATGTGTTTCACACGATATGAAACGATCCCTTCAAAGGTTTTGGAGGTTTTGTCTCTTGTGCTTTACCAGCTAAAGTATTAAATCACTCTTGATGAGCCAGCAGTGAATTTAAGTGATACCAAAGTTAACACCTACAGAACAATCCATCAGGATGGACAGCTGTTCATTAACTCTGTAGCAGGAGACAAATAATTACAGGGAGACATTTACCGTCACCATTGAATTATGGAAAGTGTTGTGTCCTTTTCAGTACATCTGCTGAAGTATATATTTGAATTAAAGTTTTATTAATGAGGTACATATTAATCAGTAAATATTAACATTGTTGTGCCACAAGAGCCTTATATATTTCAGATTTCATCAAAAATGCCACCATAAAAGCACAAAGTGCCTTTTTTCTACAGCTATATAGTATACCCCAGTGTGTTAAGGCAAAAGACACAGGGGAGATTTGAAGGAAACAGAAGCAGGTAATTATGCTCTAACAAACTGTTAAGCAGTTAAAATGGGGGTGGATTTGTGTTAACAGATGTGTAAATATGTCATCGTAAATAAAAGTCACCTTCCACGCATACTAAAATATTTGTGAACGCACAAAAACACAAATTCCATAAAAAAAATTTAAAAAAAAATCTTTAAAAAACATATAGCTGATTTGTGAATATATTACTGACATTTACAACTTTTAAAAAGACATAACATTTCTATTTGTGAAGTGAAAAGGCTTTTACAAATCTCAGTGGATTTTCATTCCACACACACAAAAGCTTTGACACAAACTTTCTCAGGCTGAATAAAAATCAACTCATAGCATGCAGTCACCACTGATGGTACCATTTTTGTTTTTCAGCCAATAATCAGTGACTAATAGGCCCAGGGATGTAGCTCAATGGTAGAGGCCCTGGTTTCAAACCCCTGCCACAAAACAAACCGGTTGTAGGCTTGTGCCGGTCACAGGCCTGGAGAAATGGGGAGGGTTGTTGAAAATAGGAAAAAGCTGAAAGAGAGAGAAAAAAAAAATCAGTGACAAGAAACTTGCTGTATGAAGGTTTGTGATGGGAAAAGTGGCAGGCTGTTGGTTAAGGTCTTTATTCATGTTGCTGTTGGCATTGATATTTGTTTTGTTTAGAAATGACTTTCATTGTTGATATGTAGGCTAAACTACTCTCACATTAACTACCAAACCAGCACTTGTTGTGATGGTAGCAGTAAATCATCACGCCTTAACCCAGAACAAACGCAAGGTGCTGGACACAGTGTACGTGATGAAGATACATTATAAACAGACTAGATTTCATACTCATCCAACCTCTAAGGAGATAGTGTGGGTCATTATTTTTTATTAATATTCAGAGTGCATTGGTATAACTTGTTTTTTTTAATTTACAGATTATATCTGTACACACAGATTGTTGATCTGTTCTCACAAACATTTTGAATAAAAATTCACCACCCTAATTTACCAGAAAGTAAAAAAATAGAATATTTTTCAAGTGCAGACAGAAATGAAAGTAAACCTGTTTCCCATCGTTCTCAGTCTTATACCTTATTCCCCATTTTGCTGTTTCCCATGCCCCCACCGTCCCAAACATACCGCTCGACACTCCCACACACATGTGCATGAATACACACGCACACACTCAGTCATTGATCCATACCTTTGATTGGTTGTTCAGAAGCTTGTATTGATCACGGTTGCTCTTGCTTATTCGATGAGTATGGCATTAACAAGGCCCACTGGAGTTTACACAAACGCGCGCACACACACACACACACACACACACACACACACACACACCCACACACACCCACACACACACACACACACCTGTACATGTGAACACCCTCTAGTACAAAGAAACAGTGAGTCCTGTGGGACTGCTTAGCAAATCAGAGCATGTGATTGACTGTCTCAGATATTTTTCCTCAGAGAAACATTTAATTCCACAGAGAGCGTGGAAGAGACTAAACTAGAGTGCTTGGAGAATAAAAGTAAAAAAGAAACATGTTTTACATAATTTGATCTGCGGCAGTCAAGATGCATAATCTTTATCTTGCTCTCTTGCTCTTCTACTCTTCGTATGTGCATGCCTCACTTGTGTATTCTGTTGATTGATGCATCTTTCATTCCTGTTCACTTGTTTATTGCCTTTTAAATTTATTTCTTTTCACATTGTTATAGTGACAGCATTGAGGTGAATGAATGAAATCAAAGTACGGGAGGATACAAAAGGGGGAAAGATGAAAGGAAGGTGTAGAGGGAAAGCATGAAAGAGGAAGACTAAGGAAACGGGCAAATAATGCTTTATGGTAAACAGCACGTGGGCCATTCTGCATATAAGTCTCATTCTGTGGCTGAGTGAATGGGACGCATTAAGACTTTTATTGTAAAATGAAATCAGTCACATCCTCCCTGAGAGTTTTTTAAAACACTGGAATGGACTCCCTTGCCGAAGAACTAAGCTACCGCCTGAAGCTCAACAAACCACAGCACAGGCAGGAATATACTGTGAGGGAGAACAGAGCAAGAGCATCAAAAAAAGGAGTGAACGATGTAGAGTGTTTTGAGTGTGAAGAGACAGGGCTTGGAGGAAACTGCAGCTGAACACACACCTAAACAGAGAGGAGTTTGGGGTAATTGATGGTCTGCTGCCGGAGATAGTCAATATCCTTGGGTCCATAAAGTCACTTGTCTGCAGTGCACCCTCCCAGGAGGCGGAGAGACTGAAGCCACAGGCCCCTGATTAAACTGGCCACCTTTCTTTTTAATATACACATATCTCCACTAAAGCTCTTATTAGTGTGCTCTGCATCTTATTAGCAGAGCTCCGTCTGAACTCAGACCATTAAGCTGCTGTAATGCTTCACAGGTCTTAAAGTCAGAAAAAAACATTGTAAGGCAATGATTCCAGTGAGCTTACTAAACATTACACAGCCTTGTCTACTCATGTGGGAATAGCCTTATACCTAATATGACATTTCATTTCAGTAAAGGCTGAAAAAAAAATTGTGTTTGTCTTTCTGACAGTGTACAGGTAAGTTATGCATGCAGTGGTTTTTATAATTTTGTAAGTAATTTCACTAACATTTGATTGTAAATTGGGAGGTTTATTTAAAACAGAGTCTATATGAATCAGATTCTTTGCTGCGTCCAGATTTTTATTTAGTATGATGACATGTCCTGTAATCAATGCACACACTTTATTGTTTCCTTATATATGGCGCCTAGGATTTGTCTAAAGTAACAAGCTTCATAAATGATCATAAAGCCCATTATTGTCATTATAATCATGTTGTTATGTTCTTTCCTAGACACATTCTAAAGATGAATAGAAATAGGATGACACAGTATTGAACAGTTGAGAGATAACTTAAAACAAGAAGACAGAGTCTTCTTGTCCCATGGACATTGAAATTGTAATATACAATTATATTCCGTCTCAACCTCTCCAGGGCTCCACAGCAAGTAGTATTTGAACGAGATCTTATACACATTTGCTAAAACTAGCTGAGCTCAGCAGATTCAAATCTGCCAGTAATGTTCTCATTCAAGTGGTTTCTTCTGAAGTCTGAATGTGTCCTTGAATCCTTCAGACAGTGTCTTTTTATCTTGCCTGTACGTCATTCAGTATTACACTTGGTTACAGTTTTGTTCGTTTTTGTCCTTTTAAATACACTTTTTAATTTCAGCTTGTGTGTATAAAAGAAGTACAATACAGTAGTGTTTTAGACCCACGTGGATGTTATTATTGGACCAGTTGTAAACAAGGTTCATAGCCACAGAAGATCAAAGGAGCACCATTGTTGTCCGCATTTTATGACAGGATGATATGGAGCATTAAATTGGGTGATACATCAGTGAACAAACTGATATCTGCAATGCAAAGAGACCAACCTTCTTCTTTACAGACCCACAACAGACTCCGCAAACAGGAGGAACAGAAAAGACACATTGTTTTCACACGGGGTAACACAAGTTGCCAGTTAGACCCAGAGCCTATTTAAATTTAAAATAATGATACACACTTGGCTGTAGCCAAACTAATATCATATATCATATCATAATATCATATATTAGCACCAAGACGTACTGCACAATGATTCTGTCTCCAAACATGCAGAGATGAACACTGTGAAATACTGTATAACACGTTATTTTTCATAGCGTCTCTAAAGATAAGACTTCTAAAGATAAAACGTGAATGGTATTAGCATGCAGCTGAGGTGAATTAGAATATAAAGCTTCTATAAGTATCAATATTAAAACACAATATATATATCTACTAAAGTAAAAAATCATAAAATGCATACTAGGAAATTGCACTAAGGTTCGGATTTATCTGTATTTAGGAAACATTGTTTGTCAGAAGTATGAAATTGTCCTTTAACGTCCTCCTTCAGGTGCCAACGCTTCTGCTCCTGACCAGCTGAGTTTAGCTCTGGCGTGGAACAGAGTCGACATTGCCCGCAGTCAGATCTTCATCTATGGACAGCAGTGGCCTGTAAGAACCATAAACCTTATCAAATCATCATAAACATAATACAGCAGTCAAATATGGATCGTATTCCAGGTTCTTTCTCTATTTTCACCAATATTGACATTTTGTTAATGCAGGTAGTTACTTGTGTTTTACTGCAATGCTTAAAAAGATGAACATATAAGGAACATTTTACATGCAGTCAATAAAATCTGCCAATAACATGAGACTTTCAATATTAAAACACGATTTCAATGCAGAAAGCCTCCCAGAATCAATCATGGATGAAAACTAAAATAAGTAAAAATAAGTAATTAGGAAAACTCTGGTCATCTGGGAGTGTAATTGAAAAGAATGGATTTCTTGCAGTTTTCACTCTCTTTAACATCTAACCATTTTATTTCTGCCAACTCTATTTTCACTTTGAAATAAAATGTGCTATTAAATCTTTTCAAGAAAAATGGATATTAATCGCTAACATTAACAGTGAACATTGAAGTCATCTGTTTCAATGATCGGGAAATGCTGCTGCTCAATCTTTATTTCCTTGCAGTGTTCCTGTACTTTGTAGCATGTTAGTGTTTTCCTATGTTCGGTGTCACGGTGGTTTGCATCTCATTTGTCTTAGGTCGGCTCGCTGGAGCAGGCGATGCTGGATGCTTTAGTTCTGGACAGAGTGGACTTTGTAAAGCTCCTGATTGAAAATGGAGTCAGTATGCACCGTTTCCTCACACTTTCCAGACTGGAGGAGCTCTACAACACGGTAAAAACAATTGCACATCATTTTTGAAACATACCAGAGAAGTTTCTTCTTTCTCAAAGAGTTGCGATAGTGATTTCCAAAGAAAAATGTCAGTATAAAGGACTGACTTTGAGCTCTTTTTAAACAGTTTCACATACGTTGTCTGTTTTTTTTTTTCCTATACCCTCACTAAACTGCAGAAGCGGCGGGTCAGGATGTTTATGTTGTGTGTGTAATCTCTCCAACAGAGACATGGACCATCCAACACGCTGTACCACCTTGTCAGAGATGTGAAAAAGGTATGCGAATCACTGCTGTCCATTTAGCTCAGTGGCTGTTCAGGCACACTGTGTGGGAATGCTGGCTTGAATGTGTATATTAAAGAAGACGTCTGACTACATAGTGTTTCCGTTGCTTTTCTGCAATGCGTTTTGTTCATGTGTTTGCATCAATTTGTGTGTTTACATTTTGGTAGCCCTAGTTGATGTTCCCAGCAAATAGAGGCCAGCTTTTCTCTTTCAGCTGGAATTGTGGGCTGCAGTGGCTGCGTAGAGCTATGCACGACTCCCATCCCTCTCATGACTCTTCTGAAATGTACTCCGTTCTCTCTTTAAGGCACACACTGCCATGGTAAACAAACATTGCATGTATGAAACATTGTTTTACCCACTGAAGTTGACTGAGAAAACTCAGGCCACATTGGAACTGTTGTGAGGCTGAAATTCATAGTGCTGCAATTTATTTTTGTTTTCATTTTTAATGTTAACACCTTACCTGTGTGATATGTATTGATTGATTGATCAAATAGGTATCGCAAAAGCCCTTAGATTTTGTATTGTTTTCATGTTTAGGCATTGAAATAGTAGTATTATCATTCAGTAGGCTTTGGCTGCACGAAAGCAAAATATTTTCTATACAGTACTGTCTTCATTATATTTACTGCACGTCTCCTACAGCACCTTGATGATACCTGGTGATAAAAGGCAGCAGCTAAATTTTGCATTCAGCACGACTCCACACCAATTAGGAGTTATTCCGCAGTTGATATATGGCCAACTGGTCAGCAGCAACACCATTAAAAGCTGAGAGGTGTTTATGAATTAAATTGCTACTGATAGTCATTCCGTCTTCTCCTCTGGCAGCCGCTCAAGAGGTTCTCTGTTGTAATCATCACTCTTTTACTCTCTCTTATATCTGTTTAACTCTATCTTTAAAGGCAACTCTGATTGCTGTGTGTGTAGAGAATACACAGTTTACAATACAAGACATCACACCATACTGCTTATGAACATGCAAAACACACACGGTAGTGCATGGCACAACACTAGCATCTTTGTTGTTTCAGAGCTGTGTGTATTTGCAATAGTGTAGTTTAATGTCTGTGTGTGATTGGTGTATCATAGTATGATGCTAATTACATCTTACCACTATCCTTTGGGGTTGAGTCGCCATGTCTTTGCTGTTTGCTGATATTTTTCTCAACTGATTCAGATGCGGGTGCCAGGCTAATAACAGTTGTGAGGTTTAATCTGGTCAATTCATTAGATTGTCTGAAAGTTGAGATAGGAAACAGGGAATTTCCCAAAGATTGGCTTGTGCACTGCAGCTGCCCAAAGAGAAATTGCTTTTCTTGGTGAGTAAATGAACTGGGTTTTGTGAGCAAAGCTTGGTGAGCAAGCGACCTCAGGCTTTGAGTCTCTGAGACATGTGAACAACAGGATGGGACCAAAATGTAATCAGGCAGGTTTACTCAGAGTTTTCACTGACCAATATAAATGAACCAGAATATTAGGGCAGTTGATTAGTACTGTGGGTCATCAGCTGACATGAGAACCAGGTTTAGGTACATTACATTATATATCAGAATATTGTCTCTATTGTAATTGTTATCATAATTATGTCAGAATTCCCATAAATATGGTAAAAATGACACTTAAACAAAAGCAAGCGGTTGTTCGGCAGTTTAGCTAGTTGTTTGTTTGTGCTGTATTGAGACAGGAAAACGAAAGAGCAACTTTCCCATCCACAAGTCAGCAGAGAATTCAAGACTGCAGCTGACTACGACTTTAAAGCATACTCACACAATGTGTAAACAAACCATCATTAGTTTAAGCTTCACCACCACAGGGAATTAAAGAGGGCATGGCTGACCGCTGGCTGGTGCATTGCATATATCAGCAAGATGGGGGGGGGGTGACGCTTTGTATGCTTTGAACCAAGGGTGTTGAAAAGGCAAGCACTATCTGAGGTTCTTTTTAACTTCAAAGTGTATTGGCTGGCCTACAGGGGTTTGTCAGCTGTGTGGCCTGTCTCTACTGCCAATGAAATTGAATCACTGGATATGAAGTCATGGCGAGGGATGAGTGGAACAGAGAGCTTTACTGGGATCTCACATCTGTATTCAGACGGGCAGAGATGGTATCGGGGTAGGTGTAACATTAGGTAAGGTAATCGTTGGATCTCAGAGGAGCAGTGGGGGTCAGGATAATGACTGCAAGATCTGGGGTTGATGTTGAGGGCACGAGGAGGCGCTGCAAGTATTGATATGGTTATAGTCTTCATGTGAAAAGACCTCTATTTCAGTAATGATCTTCCCCTCCAGCTTTAATAGCTGTCTGTCTGTTTGTCTGTCTTCCTATGCTATTGCCCCTCTCTTCCAGGCTAATGACTCATTACTGCTCTCTTTTGCTTTTTTCCTCTTTTCAAGACTGCATTGAACCTCACTGAGAAGATCTCAATATTTCCCTAAATGGAAATTGTGACAAATCATTAATTTTTTTTACATGCCTTGTAATTGTCCTCAGTTGGCATATTATCTCTGTAAATCATAATGTGCCGAGTGTTTATTCTTTCCTCATTTTCAGCTTCTCTATTGACTTTAAGAAGTTGTAGCATGGGACTATAAAGTTTCACAACACCATGAAAGTTGTTGGGAGTAATACCATACCCCAAGTTCTGAGCAGTTTGTGGTTCAAACAATTTTTTGGTCACAATATGAGAAGAGTAACTAAAAGTTTCTGCAAGGTCCACTTAATCTAAAAACTCAACCACACTTTGGCAGGGATAGACTTTTATGAAAAAGGCTGGAAGAGAGATCTTGCCTGAGTTTCTGTGTATCTCATTTCCCCTTCTCCTACCTATCTTGCCGTTTACTCACTGACATTGTGTGTTCTTTCCAAGCGAGAGTATCCAGGGTTCAGTTGGATCTACTTCAAGGTGAATCTGATGATCATGTTTTCCTTTGTAGCCAAAAACAGTTTGATATGGATTGTGTAGAGCGTGTATGACTGTGTGACTTGTTCTGTACTCTGTGTTTCCGTCTTGTTTACTTTCCTTTATCCATCAGTTGGGATGGGTTGTTGCCTGTTAACACAGTCTGGTTTTCTAGGGAAACCTGCCCCCGGACTACCGCATCAGCCTTATCGACATTGGACTGGTCATTGAATATCTCATGGGCGGTGCATATCGCTGTAACTACACCAGGAAGAGATTCAGAACTCTGTACCACAACCTCTTTGGACCCAAACGGGTGAGTGAACGCTTTTCTACCTCCATTAAAATCCCACCATTTAATGCATTTCAACAAACAAAAAAAAATAAAATAAAATAAAATAATGTAATCAAACTTACAGTTTCATTGAAATTAGCCAAATTTGCAATGAAAGAGCAAAATATATACCACAAGTGTATTATATTTCAATAATAAAATGTTAATTAGAGCTTGCACACTCAAGGGTGAGCTCCACCTTGGTGGTGCAGGTAGCTCATACTGTATATATACTAGTTTAATCTCATTGGATGAGCAGGAACTTCATTTTGGTGCAAGGACGAAAGGAATTTTTGAAATATACTACCGTATGTTTATGTTCATACTTTAAGGAGGATCAAGAAGGATTTTCTTTGTTCAAATTCTTAGTTACAATTTTAAGTACATAAGGAAAAATTGTAACCAAAATCACAGGACATAAATTCAGAATCCTCAAAATAATGTCAATTAAATAAAACTTTGCACTTTTCTCAGTAAAACCAACCAATATTTAATCCAATCCAATAGGATTTATTGGTTTGCCTGGAAGTTGTAACTGCTATATAGTGGGTAGTAAGTCTACATATATCAGCCTGCCTGTCCAAATGGAAAACTCAGACAATGAAAAACCACAGAACAGAAAGGTGGTGTTTCACTTGAGTAGCTGTCACCAACTCTCCACAGTCCTGTGATCTTATGCTGTCATGTTGCTATTCATCAGCAGAGGTCAAAACAGCTGTCTCACCATCATTATTCATCTCCATATAAAGTAGAGTGGCAGCACAGCCTATTATTAGCTTGATGCAACAAAACATTCATTTATAACATTGGCTCTTCATCATGCACCATAAACCCAAGAATATTCACCCCTCACTGCAGCCACTGCACACTCTCCCTGATGAGCACACTTTCACCAAAGTGTAGAAGCTGATCACTGAAATTGAAACACATTGTTTTGGGGGTTGTGTGTCGTACACATACGGTCTGTGTTCGTGTTCTGTTGTTCTGCTGTATGATTCTCATTCTGCCTCAGTCCTTCACACACTGCCATAGGTGTGATGAAAATAGAAATATGCCCAGCTGTGTCTAAAACACCATATTTCTGCTGGATGGTGCACCTTTGGGTTTTTATGTTTGAGTTTGCATATGTGTAACTGTGTGTGTGTACATAAGTCTTCATGTGTCCCTTTATCTCTTTGTATGCCTGCATTGGCAGCAACAAAGCAGCTGGAAAGACACAGATAAAGTGAAAGCAGAGAAATGGGGCAGAGACTGAGCAAAGTCGGAAAATGAAAGGCTGAGAGAGTTTTCAGAGTTCCATTTAAACTATTATTTTATTATTACTACTATAGATGAAATGAACATGCAATCACATAGCCATTTGCCCGAACACATATGCACAAGTGTGCATGCACACACATATGCGCTCATGCACAAATGCATGTTAAATAAGAACAAAGCCTTGAAATAGATGCAGATATCAGAATCCCCACAGGAGACCTGGGCTATTTTTACCAACTCAGATGATGGCTCATGAATGCATAATTCATGCATGCCCCGCTTTAACACAGATACACAGTAATGTACCGAATGCACACATACACTCAGCTTTAATACATGCAAACACATTACCAACGCAGATTTTGTTGTATGTATAGTTTACTGACAATCACACCAGCACAAAATGCTTTCAATTGTGAAAATGAGTAAACTATGGGGGACTTCCTATATTAAAGAATTTTTCTGGTCCAATGTAAGTGGGTCTGTCTGTCTGTCTGTCATTCTCTGTTGTGCTTATAGAGTAAACTGCTCTATAAAATACATTTGACAAGGTCTTGTTCTGTTTGTTTATATTTTTGTTGCTTTTCTAGCCCAAAGCCCTGAAACTGCTGGGGATGGAGGTGAGTGTTGAGCTCATCAAAGCTGCTCTTCAGTCATTTCCTCAGTGTTCCTCTCTTGTGTCTTAGATGCACTCTTCTCACTCTGATAAATGTTGAGTGCACAGTCAGTCTGTGGTGTCTTTGAGTTGTGAAGTGTGTGCTGTATACTTCTCAGTCATTGAGGGAAGGACCATGAGGAATATCTAATTTATTACGTCTGTGTCCCTTTTAAAGGCCTCTTGTTAAACAGAGTGACCAGACACTTCAAAATGTCAACTCACATTTTCCTCTAATTTATGAAAAGGAAAAATGCTCATGACCACATGAAGTCTTGCAACTCCAGACAGTCTAAACATGTATACTTCTTACGACACATGTCAAAGCAGTCCAGTTACATTTAACTGAATAGGTAATGACTGACCTGACAGGATTACATAAAACATGGTTTGTGTACTCAGATGTGTCCATGGTGTACACACCATGAAGTATCTACATCATAAACCTTTTATCACAGCATGTCCACAGTTTTCTCAGAGGTATTTATATCTAACGTGTATGGCTCTCCATTCCTTTGTTTGTCTGCCTGTTTGAAATCTATCTCCCTGTCAGTGTGTGGTCTCTCTTTGTTTGTGCCTGTTAAAATCCACTTATTTCCCTCAATTCTTTACTCCCTTTTTGTAAGCCAACTTATCATTGAATCGTCATGGCAACCTGGCCGTGAAACAGATTGCGTCAAATTTACTGCTGTTAAAATTAGACACTTACTAAAAATCATCATTTATAAATATCATTAACCCTATAAACATACTGAAAATGAATATCTGCAAAGTGTCTCTGGCTGAATAATTGACCGCAGAAAATGTATCATTTCTTTCTTTGTCTGGAGAATCTCGCTTATACAAAAGCAGAAATTCTAGTAGCTCTGAGAGAAATTTTTCCAATGAATGTAATTGACCAACTGTCAGCAGTGCTCAGATGATAAAATGTGAAATTATTGGAGATCAATGCAGCCCTGCTGACATGCCATTTGAACACTGACTGACAGCATCAATTTCTCCTGAGACAGTGAGCAAACCTGGAGACCCTGTGTTTCACCTTGTGTGGTGTCTTGTTAAAGTTTTGTCATAAATGAAGAGAAAGTACATTCAAAATTATATACAATGTATGATACTTTGTGCCTCCAACAGTCTGACTTTCCCTTTACATGGCAAACACTTATTATTTATGTGATAAAAACCCCATATACAGTGGTTGATCGACGTGAGCGCAATCCAATTCTCTTGGGTGTCACTTCTAATTACCATTTTGAGCCCAAGCATTAACCTCATACAGAACATCCATGGCCAGCTCAGTCATAGGACAAGATAACGTAAAACGCTAATCCTGTCCTATTCTTATCATCCCAAAACATCACCCAAACAATGTCTCCAATGATGCCCCTGTCTTTCCACACCATTCACTTGTCTCGGATCTCCTCCAGGATGACATGCCAATTCGCAGAGGCCGCCAAAAGACAACACGCAAGAGAGAGGAAGAAGTGGACATTGATTTGGACGACCCAGAAATCAACCACTTCCCCTTCCCCTTCCACGAGTTGATGGTGTGGGCTGTGCTCATGAAACGTCAGAAGATGGCGCTCTTCTTCTGGCAGCACGGAGAGGAGGCCATGGCCAAGGCCTTGGTAGCCTGTAAGCTTTGTAAGGCCATGGCACATGAAGCCTCAGAGAATGACATGGTGGATGACATCTCTCAGGAACTAAACCATAACTCCAGGTGGGTGACGCAAATGAACTCTGTTAAATACAGCTGTAATGTGAGTTCCTCGAGCAAAGCTTATGGAAACATTCTTGCATTAACTAATTAAAGCAAGGTTGGGATTCTAGATGTGAACATCCAACCCAAAAATTAAACATGTATGTAGATTCCCACACAAATAAACCCACTAGCATTCCTCATTGCCTCGGAAAGCTGACCTGCTTTAAACAACTACAGGCTCCCACAGGACATAGGTGACATACATACAGGAATCTGGTAACATGCATCATCGTTAGTTAAGGATATGCATTTGAGATTAAGGTAATCACTTAAAGATGAAAATAATGGCTATGGAAATAGCCATTAATTAGAAGAAAAAATACAGAAGAAAAGATAAATAGAAAAGATACTCTAAATGAAACACAGCCACACACACACACACACACACAGTTTCAAAGGAAGGCCTAATGAGCTGGCATATGTTGAATTTACTTTCCACAGAGAATTTGTCTGTCTTCCTCCAAAAAACTAATTTAACTATATCCATTTTTATATCTTCATGTAATCTTTACATAATTTGTGGTTGTACTGAATGTCTTTGCGACTGTGTGTGTGTTTGTTTCTATTAACTCAAGAACTATCTGTGTGAACTACAGTTATTTATTATTAATGCCAGCACCTATAGTAGTACTTACATTTATCTTGGAGTTTTTAAATTTTAAGGCGACGGTAAAGAAAACATACAAATGTTGTTGAAGTATTTCTGCATTGTATTACAGTTCAGCCCAGAAGTCTGTTGGTGGTCATGTGCTGTGTAACATTAAGTTTGGGAGCCTTTGTTTGTTCCTGCCTTTTGTGCATGTGAGTCTGTGAAGAGTCGTACTTTCTCAGGCTGAAATTGGAGGAAACCTGATTTCTGAGTCTTAATTTATATTTTTTTTGGGAAAAGGATGCATTGAAATGCTGGTGTTGCTTACTGGTTAAAATTGAATGTCTGAGATTGGCTTCACATTCTGTAACACCTTTTTTTGTAACTTAAAATATGCTCAGACAAATTTTTCTTTTTCTTTCTTCATTCTTACATTGTATAGTATTTGAATAAGGCTGTAATTACCAGTGAGAATTTGGGCCCCATTTGCTGGATGACTGCAGTTGCGTCTATATAATATAATAGACATAATCCTCATATACACGACTTGTGGACCTTTACAATGTTAGTGAATTTGACGTGCAAAACAGCTGTGAGCAAATGTTTGTATGCATATTTAATCTCCTTTGCAATTTAGACAGATGGTCAGTGATTCCTTGACCAGTTCAGTTACATTTTCACACATTTAGACAAAGTGTCTTTCTGTCTCTGTTCATTTCTCTGTGTGCTTGTATATGTCCTGCATCTAATCTCCCAGAGAGTTTGGCCAGCTGGCAGTGGAACTCCTAGACCAGTCCTATAAACAGGATGAGCAGATGGCCATGAAGCTGCTGACATATGAGCTGAAGAACTGGAGCAACGCCACCTGCCTGCAGTTAGCGGTAGCAGCCAAACACAGAGATTTCATCGCTCACACCTGCAGTCAAATGCTGCTGACCGACATGTGGATGGGACGCCTGCGTATGCGCAAGAATTCTGGTCTGAAGGTAACAGATGTTTGAAATTGGCTGTGTGTAGGCAGAAGTATACCGACTTCAGATAAAATGGCCCGAGGAAGAGCTGTACTGAAACACTCAGACAACCTGAGAAAAGTTGGGGAAGGAACATAATTAGAAACATTCCCATGAAAAGCTGTTTGTCCAAATCACTCTTATGCATCTACTGAGTGGCTTATACATCTGGAAATATAGAAATATCTATATTGGTAGCAGAAGGCATGAAATCTTCACTGATGTAGGCAGGTAAGTGTTTGGGAATTGCATTTTGATAAAATATGCATTGAATTTTGCTGACAGTTCCTCAGTCAGGTTGTAGTCATAAATAATACGCGAAGACTCAATAAACTTAAAGATATATGTGCAGCACAATAGCCATCTAACTGTTGAATCTAATGCACCACCTATTGTGAACCAGCAAGTGTGGTGTGGCCGTGATGACTCATTCATTCATTCATTCATCTTCAACCGCTTACTCATTCCCAAACCTGTGGAATGTTTGTACTGGACTGCAAAAAATAGACAGATCCCCATTGACAGTTGAACTTCTTTATCTCACAGTTTGTTGAAGCCAAAACTTCATCCACATACGCTTCGGTTTTTCATTAGGCTCCAGACAAGTCTAAATAATTTACTTTGGTTAATAAGGAAAAATCTGGGTCAGGTCACCCCGGTGTATATTCACTTCAAATCAACACTTAAAGACCAACGTGAGTACACATATTAAAAAGCAATGATTAATAATGCAGGAAGGTTTATGTTGGTGATATGATGTACTCAAAGACAGATTGTATCAACTGAAGCGCAGCCATTCACCATCACCAGTTTTAGGTGATGGTTGGAAGGAGGGTAAGTGGAAACAAACAGGTTTGTTGTACGATAATAGTTGAGAGAGGAAGAATAAGGAGTGAGGGGACAAGCCTGAGGGGACAAAGAACTGCCCTAATACAAAAAAATTTGAAGTTGTTTTCCCCATCTTATGCACTGTGGTGAACATCCTTTTGATTTGAAAGGAGAGGTTTTAGTCAATCTGTTTGAGTTTTGAGTTTGTTTTGCTAAAACAGGTTTTCCAGGTGTCTGGTGGTCTGGTGATTGCAGGCAGCTGCTCCAATCAGAGAGGTTAGGGTTTTTTATAATGAGCTGTTACCCTGGCTGGGTTCACCCATATTGAGGCCATTTGATGCACCTGGCATTTATAGTGTAGCTTTTTGGAGTTTGGGCAGACTTTTAAGCGTGGCGTGCCCGTTTTGGTAACAAGGGGTAGACTCTGCTGATAAGCCAAAATTAAGAAGAATAAGAAATAGTTATGTGTGACCTTTAGTGGTGATGGCCTGTGTTCTTTCTTTCTGGGCTTTTATCTGATGCTCCTCCTTCCTCGCCTCCTCTTCTGCAGCACCTGGGTGCAGTTGTTGCTCAGGAGAAGAAAGCAGGGGATACTGTATATGTGTGTACACTGTGTGGAGAAGGCACGCACGCAGGCCTGACTGCTCGCTGCAGGTCAGGAGGTTTTTCTTGTTGCTGCTTCCACGTTATATACCCACGTAGGGTTTTCCCTTGTATGTTTTAGACTGTTGGGTTTGTTGTTTTAGTTTGGACTGCAGGATTAGTAGTTCAGTTTTGATTGAGGTTAATTCCTTTTGAAAAGGGTAATGGGGAGACTATGGGAGCAATGGTCCATTCCATGGCTGGCCCAGCAAATCTTTTGTTCCCTTTGGCCAGGATGTCCAACCCCTTTTTATTTCATTTTTGTTGGACTTTACAGCTCGGTTAATTTTGCAAAAAAACAAGAAAAAAGTCTGGGAGTAATCATTAACTCTTTGTCTGGTGTCCTCTCTTTACCATTTCCACCAAAGCCTCCATGTTTGTTTTCCTTCAGGAGGGCTGTAACAGAAAGCACGAGTGGAAGAAACAAGACTGAGTTAACCCAGAAGTTCATGATTTACAGCAAATAGCATAACACAAGATGTTGTCATAATATCTGTTTTTGACTTTCTTTCCCTAAGAGGGCAGTCAACCTGAACCATGGAGCTTGCTAATTCATATCAGAACATCTTTACTGAAAGCTTCAAATAAACTGCAAAGACGACTGCTTAATGCAGTCGTCTTTCTTCACACATCAGTTAAGTCTGACAAACTATTAACACCTCTGCCTTTGACCTGTTGACATGATGGATGACAACAGAAGCTGAATCATTACTCTCCATGCTAATGTTGTAATTGTTTTTCCCACTGGTCAATACCCCACTTCATTCACCCAGAAACTATTATTTTCACATGTTCAGTCATTTATGGAACTCATATGGACATACAACGTCACCAATACCTTTTCATTATTTTACAAAATAATCTCATTTTCTACCATTCTTCATGAATCAGAGCATCACAAATTACTGCAAAGTAAATTTAAATGAATTTATTTTCCTTTCACTTCTTCTTCAGAGAATCAAAGTTTCGGTCTTCAATGAGTTAAAAGCTGCTGCTTCCAGAGATAAGCAGACACTCAGTTACCCTGGGCTCCATTTTCCTTCCTCCTTTATTTTTTTTATGCTTCCCAACGTGGTTACAGCCTCACGCTTGCTGTGCTTGTTTGACAATTAAGTATCTGAAGTGTTCACAGCATTCCTGCATCCGTTATCTACCTGCTGGTGTGTGTCCTTCACATCCATTGTCCTGTCACCGTAGCCTTGCTCCCCGTCTGGGCTAATGGTTTTATAATTGATGAAAACCCTCGTCAGAGCTGTTGTAAATACCAAGGCTCTGTCATTCGGGCGTGTGCAGACTGGCCACGTATCAGATGTCTTCACAAGGGTATATTTATATAATGAGAGTTCTACGTGTGTGTGTCACAGGCCAATTGTGAAGGTTGGTTTGTCCCAGACTCTGTGCCCTAATTTCCATCGTGCTGCTCATGAAACTGTTCATCCTTATCACATCTATGGTTGGTCGCCTTCAGATCTTCTCCTGAACTTTCCTCCTCCTCCATCTCACCTAAGAAAGACAAAAAACTTAAATAAGTATAAATAAATGAATTATGACATACATAATTATCAAATTATTATATGTGATTACTTTACTTAATTGTAAAGTACTTACTTAATTGACAATACCTTCATGAATGCAAAACAAATACATTTTGTAGGTGAAAAATGTTGTTTTCCTATTTCTACATGTATTCATTAATGCATTTTGACATTTATTTCTGTATTTCTACCTTTTAGTAGAGTAATTGATTGGATTGATCTACTACCACTGCCTTAACTGAACTGGCCTGCATGCTCAGCCAAACTATAGTTTTATTTAAAGGTTCTGTAAATGATTGTCACTGTCAGTACATGTCACACTAGACATCTAGCATATCAAGCCAAAATACACACTTTGTCATCCACAGCATAGACGGCCTCGCCTCCCCTCCTCTAATGATCAGAGTCAGCAAGTTGTTTGAATTAAGTTACCCTAGCTAATAAGCAAAAGCCACATTTGCCATCCAAAATTGGACTTATCTAGGAGTAGGGTTTTCTGAATCTGAAATGGTCATTTACTGACATATTTTTGTTTAAAATGTAGTTTACACAACCATAAGTTCAGTTTTATTGTTGTAACAACATACATTATCTCAAGACACTTAACTGAGTAACCTGGGTAAAAAGTATCAGGAGAAACCTAAAAGTTCCCTGTACAAGCAGCACAGGAACATACTCCATCACCCTAAGTGTCTCCCCCCCCGTACGTCTTGTACAGAGAAAGATTTGGGTGAGAGACCAGGAAGAGCGGAACAGACTGCTTCATGCTTGTATGCAGCTGAAACATGGCACATTAGGACCATATGATAACTTTCCATCCATTTCCTGCTGATGTATTCTGCTTTTTATTTCCTTTTAAACTGATCCTTCAGTGAGAAAGTTAGAAGCTCATTCATATCTATGTCAGCTGCCATGTGGACTGAATGTGTCGCATACACTCAGTGGACACAGAGAGCCATTCTCATGGGGCAGCACTGGAGTGGTGACTCCAGGGAAAGTAGCTATGTTTAGTCCAAAAAGTTGCTAGATGTGAAGTTGGACTGGATATTATTTATAAGATAGACACAGAAATAACTAAATAAATGTCAAAATTATCATAATAGATAAAGAAATGCAAAGATAAATACATGCAAAAATTGTGCCATTTTTCATGAAAAAGGTTAATTTATTTTGCATTTCTGACAGTATTTGATTATTCCGTTCATATTTATTTGTTTATTCTTTTTTTAATGTATGGGGGGGTTTTTTCCATTTTTTTTTTTTCATGCTTGTCTCTTCTTCTTCAACTAGGTAATCTTAGGGCTGCTTCTGCCTCCATCCATCTTGAGCCTGGAGTTCAAGAACAAGGATGAGATGTCTTACATGTCCCAGGATCAGGAGTCCTACCTGCAGGAGAAGGAGGAGGAGGAGCCAGAGAAACCGGTCAAGGAGAAGGAGGAAGAAGACATGGAGTTCACAGTAAGATCTTACTGTGAGACGCAGTACAACTCCGTGGTGAGAGAACCCACCTCAGCCCTGCATCTCAGAACTTATGCACATCTTCAAACTTTAGACAACATGCGAACACTTTGTTCAGATTGTAAAACTGATCAGTTATCACATAGCAGCGACTCTGTGTCCTTTGTAATTATCTCCTGTGGAGCTGTTTGATACATTGTTGTTGCAGTCCACAGTGAGATGATCATGATATGCACCGATATATGACATATGATACAGACACATACATACACAACATATTTGTTCTACTATTCTGGCCAAATGGATCCTTCCAGGCAAAATGGCCATTTCCTGTTTCTCGTCGTCTCAGCAAAGACGTGGTCGTGGAGTTGTAGCGTCTCAGTCTGTCGCCGCTTGTGGATTCCCTCCTGTATGTCTCTTCTTCTATCTATCTCCCGCTCAGTTCTCTGCCTTTCCTTTGGTCCCTCTTGTTCTCTACCTGGCTCTCTCCTTGCTTCTTTTGCATTACCCTTCCTCCTCCCCCTCCCCATCCCTCTAGCTCTCTTTCTCTTTCTCCGTCTCTCTCCCAGCTCAGTTCTGATTGAGGTACTGTACTGTATGCTGGTCGATTGCTGCCCCTCACTCTCTCCCATCAGCGATGGCTTGCTGCAGCGTACCACTCAGCATGTCGGCTGCTGAGCATGGGAGGCCCAGGCTTTTGCATTATATAACCATGTCCTCCTGCTGCTGCAGAGTTTAAATCATGCAGAGTCTCAGCACCTACTCCCAGCTTAATGGAAGAGTTGGTTCATCTGCATAGACATGGATGTACAGCAGGATTAGGACTCGTTCCATTTCAATCCAATCAACTCTGGAGATGATACCTGGATCCAGTTTGCATGTTGAAATCAAGCCTCCAATTTAATACATGAATTGGATCTGAGGTTGTCCCATTAAGTGATTGAACTGAAGTTGAACGCCTTTCAGCACCGCTGGACATACTCTCCATCTGCATTGAGTACAGCCAGCAAGCCCGCGCAAGCATTCACAAAATGGGCCATTTTGCACATGCAGTCCGAGAGGCACTGTGGCAGTAAACAAAGACTCCAGCTGCCAAAGGATGCATTTGAGATGAGCCCTTCCTGTTGCCCTGGCTTCTGACTGTACACATGCACCTTCAGATACTTATGAATCACTTAAAGATTCATACACATACACAGACTGCTACACCACAGAGGGAGATCGTATTGTCATTTCTCAGATGGTTTAGATAAGCCCCACACTAGTGACTGTGTTATAGTTTGTGTCCACTTCCTGATCGGATAATGTGCATGTTCAGTGCAGTAAAGGCATGGTGTGATTTACACACTGGCATCTGAATTGGTTCATGTTGAAGGCCCTGTGTGTTTGTGCCTCAGAGAAGGCTTATATGAAACTCTATATGTTTCACATATTCTGAAAAAGAGCACCAAGAAATCCCCCCAATTCTAAGAATTATGATTTCCTCTAGGATTTCTCCAGATTGTTTTATACCTATTCTACCTGTCTCACCTGGGAACTTAATTTTCATGGCACATTTAAAATTTTTGGACAGACATGTAAACATTTTATCTTTCCCCAGGTCGACCATTACTCCTGACATACAGTTTAATTCCATGAATGAACTCCCTCAGAGGTCTGGTGTTGTTTTGACATTAAGACCATGACCCATAAAAACAGTGGGCACCGAACCCTCTCTCATGGATAAGGAAATGTGTCAAAGATTTAAATGAGATATCTATGTCCTATCTCTCCCTTTCTCTTTTTTCTGTTGTGTTTCTGTCATTACCTTTGTCTCTTTGACCTCGTAATTGTTGTCTTGAGACACAATCCATGAGTGTCTGCGTCATACTGTGTTACCAGCCTTCACCCAACACTCCACCTCAAACACACATTTCACAATTTGGAATGATGACATTGCCTGTGCTTGCTTGATTATGATATTGAAACAGTGTTGTTGCGCACGATGTAATGCCTCTCTTCTTTTTCCCTTCTCTCCCCCTTTTTCTATGTTTATTTGTGCATCCGTTTCCACCACCTCCCTTCTACAAACTCGTGTTCATTCCCATCATCACTCGCACCCCACTCCATCTTTCCAATCCATCACACATCACATATGTCCCTCCTTTCTCCTTCGGTTGATGTGGGGTTTGCATTCACCCAGGCAATGCTGGGTAAGGTAACCACGGAGACATCCAGAAAGAAGGATGATCAGGAAGTTCAGAATAACCACCACCTCATCCCCTTGGGACGCAAGATATATGAATTCTACAATGCTCCGATTGTCAAGTTTTGGTTCCATACGGTCAGTGTTGGCTCAGCAACATAACCTACTCATCTTCCTGTTTGCACTGTCAGCGCTTTCGGCGTCTCATCATCTTGTCAATAATTTCTACTTCCACAGCGCTTCTGTTGCCAATAACTTCATGTTCCACCCTGTCATTACCTCGCTTCACTAGTGTGGGAAAGTTTAGTAGGATTGTGGGAATGAGATGGGGAGACGGCATGGTGAGAAACATACAGGGAGAATGAGGAGGAGAAGTGAGTCAGGTTTTGTATTGACCCTGAAAAAAACCGAAGCCTCTGACTCTTAGCACATTTCCACTGGAATAAATATTTCAATATGAAAATATTATTTTATTTAATATGAGCCTTTTGTGTGTTTTCACCATTCATCTTGATTGTGTAACTTAAGTTGTGTTTCAAATCTGTTTAAAGCTTGTGTATTTCTTTTTTCCACTATTTGCCTGTGAGGGAGTATGTAAAAGTTGATATCAGGGTGTATTTTGTTCTCTGGCCCCTTCGCTTCACTTGCCCAGTGAAAAAATTTTTATCAGAGCAATTTCACTGTTTTTTACGCTGCCTTTTGTTATTCCATCCTATTGTCTCTTTCCCTCTCTGGCTAATTACTCCCTTCCCCCCAATTTCTCTTTTCTCTCCTTCAGGTCAGACAAAAAAAATCTGCAGTGAATTTCATTAGTGCACTTGTAGAACAGATGCTGGTTTTTCTCAGGGTCAAACATGTGTTTTTTACCTTGTTATCAGGGTTGATAACCTGATATCCTGAAACCACCTGTGAAGCACTGTGCCATTTCTAAAGGCTTCCCACAAACCAACTCTGCGTGTCTGACTGAATGAAAAGAGTCCTGGTCACACTTTATTAAAATCCCGCTATGGCTTATCTCAGTGGAATGGCTGATAAACGGGAAGAAACTACATTTTTATCACTTTAATCTGCAATTTAAATATGTTGAAGCGTTCCCACTTTACAAGGAAAAATGGTTAACGGCAGCTGTCCAAATCAATTCCAATATGTTAATGTTATTTAAATAGTGAATACTGAATCACTAATCATCAATAACCACTAAAGGTTTCAACAGTCTGACTGCTATCCAGGGATCTGGTGTGGATTGTAATAAAACAAAGTGCACTAATAGCTCTATAGTTCATCTGCTTTTGCCAACCCTGCTGACATAGTTTTTTTTATTTATTATCAACACTACTTTTATAAATCAGGACACTTGAATATATTGTCTCTGATCTCGACTATAACTTGAATATATCCTTTTAGCTTTTAAAGTGGGATGTGCCTTTAATTTATCATTCTAATCACTTCACTCTCTGCTAACAATATTGACTGTATCTGGATGTTATTAATGTGTAGCACTTAAGGCCTTCATGTGTCCATGATTCATAATGACAATATCACTCAATATTCCCTCTCATATATTCATTAATCTCTCTGTTTATTCATCGAGCTATGTGCAGAAAAAAGTTAAAGTGGACAGCTGACATAGATTTAAATAGTTACAGCCACAGGAGACAAGTAATGGACATTTTCAGGCCAAGTGTGGAGGCACAGCAATCAGTGTCCTGACACCAAATCCCTATTATCAGATTTTAAGAACCACATTAAAGGGAGGTGTAATGAGAGTCAGCTATTCACTAAATGTTTAATTGGAGCAGTTAAACACAAAAACTCTTTTCACATTGCCCTTTTAAGCACGAGTGTATCTATAAATGTGTCCTGGCTGATTTAACTCTACTGTTGTGTTTTTCTCTAGATGGCATATGTTGGCTACCTGATGTTGTTCAACTACATTGTCCTGGTCAAGATGGACCTGTGGCCTTCTCCTCAGGAATGGATCGTCATCGCCTATATCTTCACCAATGGCATCGAGAAGATGAGAGAGGTACATGAGATGTTTGCAGCAGCAGGTGTACACTAATCATTTCTACACCACTGCCACTTCTCTAAAGAGGCTTGTCACTTTGATGTTGGCCACCTGCCTGCGGGACAGAGGCTCAGCATTATGTCCATATCACTGAACAACTTTTAGTAAGTAGGGAAAACTTGATGGGATAATTGAGGTGGAAAAAGCCCTGAGAGGCAAATGAGAAGAAAAAAAAAAATCAGATCATCTTCTGTTTATGACTAAAGGACCAATGGGCGGGGTTGTCAGGATAATCTGTGTTTGTTTTATATGTTTCATCTTTGACATTTGAAAGTTTCACCTTAATAATTTTTAATGTTACTTGTTCTCATTTGTAAAAACAGGTCATGCAGCTATGGATGATTTGGTTTTCACTCACTAGCTGTTAGACAAATTGCATAGAGCACCATGATGCTAATGGTAAACAAAAAAGTGTTGCCGATCAACCTCTTTGGATGAAAGAACACTGCAACACCAAACACTAACTGAATTTTTTTTTTTTACAATAATAGTTATTCACCTTTAAAAAGTTTTTTGCCAGTTTTCTCAGTTGAAAAAGTAAAAAAATGTTGTTGTTAAAAGATCCAGGACCTTAAGAAAGATTATCTGGGAAAAGGCTCTTTCACTTATTCATAAATCATTGGCTGACAAGAGAGGAATATACTTAGCTCAGACTTTTTTCTCAGTGGCTTTCAGGGCTCCTGTAAAAAGCAGTAGAGAAGGCCAAGAGAGAAAGTGAATAGAAGGGAGAGGTGTGGAAATGAATGTAAACAGAGATGGGAAAAGAAGGAAAGAAAATTGTAAAAGGAAATAGGAAATAGAGGCGTATGGCCAAATTAGACCATCCAGCCCAGTCTCACTCTGTGGCTGTGTTTGTACTGTAAGTGTGGCGAAGGCATTAATCATTGTCACATCATTCTCAGCAGCTGCTCACACAGCAAACTAGATTCTCTGATTGCTGAACCCGTACTGCCCTCTCATGGTGGTCATGATATAATGCATTTCTAATTTTCTATTTGATTTCAGTCACTTTTTGGGCTCTTGACTTTTTTTGTTCAGTAAATACATTGCGCCATCAGTCCAGCATTTCAGCATTCATATGTTACTTTGTGTCCTAATTTCGCCCTAAACCTCCTGCAGATCCTGATGTCAGAGCCAGGGAAGTTATTGCAGAAGGTGAAGGTGTGGCTTCAGGAGTACTGGAACATTACGGACCTTATGGCCATCCTCATTTTTTCGGTGGGGATGGTTCTGCGTCTCCAGGAGCCTCCGCTCATGAACTACGGCCGTGTCATCTATTGTGTTAACATCATCTATTGGTACATCCGACTGCTTGACATCTTTGGAGTCAACAAGTACCTGGGTCCCTATGTGATGATGATTGGCAAGATGGTGAGAAGAGGCGGGGGTGGTGCGTGCGTGTGTGTGTGCGTGTGTGTGTGTGTGTTTCTGTTTGTCTGTCGCTTTATTTTCTAACTATAGCATTTCTCCCAATTTTCACCACAATATGTATTTTTCATTTATATCTGACTGTTTGTACCCCCTGACTTCACTCAAGATGATTTAGCCCAACTACAGTACATCTATGATCACAGGTTTAGTTTGTATGTGGTGCTCATGGCCCATCCAACTTCCAACCTCATTGTTTGATCTCAGAGAGAAAAGGATCAGCACCTCTGATAAAAACATGAAGACAAATCTAGAGAAGGATCAAAGGGCCAAATCAGTCCATCCGCCTGATGTTTGACTGATACCACATGACTCAAACTGTGTGATATGAAAATCCGCAGTTAGTCAGAGAGAGATTTGGATTTGCATTCACCCAGGGGGAGCGAGCAGGGCATTGGCTTTTATGATACTGCAGCGCCATGGGATAATTTGAAGTTATGAAGAGAAATAAAGAAAAAGAAATGCTGCATTGTAAATACAACTTCTATAAACAAGTTGCATGCCTACACAAAGGGTTGGGCCAGTTTTCCAGGACAATAATTGAAAATTATTGAAAATAATTGGACCAGAGCCCGGCAGCACGGCAGCATAGTGATTAGCGCTGTTGCGACACAATAAGAAGGTTGTGGGTTTGATTCCCGGGCCTGGGGCCTTTCTGTGCAGAGTTTGTATGTTCTCCCCGTGCCTGCGTGGGTTTTTGCTCTGGGTACTCCGGTTTCCTCCCACCGTCCAAAGACATCATGTTTGGGTTAATTGGTGACTCTAAATTGTCCATAGGTCTGAGTGTGAGTGTGAGTGGTTGTTTGTCTCTGTTTGTCTCTGTTTGTCTCTGTGTGTCTCTGTGTGTTGGCCCTGTGATGGACCTGGAAATGGATAAGCGGTTGAAGATGAATGAATGAATGAATGGATCAGAGCCTGGTGGAATATAAATGTATATTATGGGCTTTTCTCTTAATTCAAAGCTTTAATTTACTTCATCAAACTGGGTTTAACCTAAATTAAGTGCATTTGAAATACTGACTTCAGATTTCATTTGAGAACAAATTGAATTGAAATGTGATTGACCAACCAAGGCACGGGGAGAATTAATGCTCAAAAAATGCAGTTGAGACCAGCATCCATCTCAATGAAACTGCTTCCTCGGGTATAACAGACCAGCACACTCCTTTCCTCTTCCTCTTCCTGCCTTGTCAGCTTCCTTTGCTTTATCCTTTCCTTCTTGTTTAATTGCTCTTCTCTATAAATGTTCTTACCAACAATTTTTTTCACCAATTCCCTTCTCTCTTTGACAACCCTCCCTTCCTCTTCCCCACGTCAGATGATCGACATGATGTATTTTGTGATCATCATGTTGGTGGTGCTGATGAGCTTTGGGGTGGCACGTCAGGCCATCCTTAATCCTAATGAAGACCCGTCCTGGATGCTAGCTAGGAACATCTTCTTTATGCCTTACTGGATGATCTACGGAGAGGTGTTTGCTGACGAGATTGACCGTAAGTTCAGGGTCGGAGTTTTGGAGCTTTTCATTTAACTTCATTTTCGTTCATTCAGGGAGGTATGGTTCCTGAAAACAAAGTTATCTAAGTAATTACTGATTTAGTTTTCAGTCATTTCTCCACAGGTTACTGGATGTTGTCCTTCTGCAACATATACATATTAAAACACTTCACCCTTACGGCTAATTGCATCTGCAGTCACAGTCATTGAATGAATTGGGAAAACTATTGACAAATCTTTCTACACAGCTTTGTTTGCATTATCTTCCTGTCAGGTTACTTAGCCTGTTCCATAAGAAAATTATCATCTAATGTCATTTTGCCGCTACATTATTTTATACCATGTAGACAGAGTGACATTTTGAATCAATAAATCAAAAATAGACTGCAAGAGGTGTCTGAGAGCAAATGTCTTGTGAGTGAGAGAGTATCTGTGTGCTGTTCTGTTGTCTATATGTGTGGTAGTATATATGCTGGTGTGTACAGAATGTGAGGAGTGGCCCAAAGAGAAGAGATCTGAAATAATGTTTTCATTCTTTGTTTCAGATATGCATAGTAGGAAGTTACAGCAAAGGCTGAATGAAAAACTCTGGCTGGTCGAAAATTACTTTCGAACTCACGGAACCTGGCGTAGTAATGGTCCATCCCACATTGGCCAGTGCTGTCAAAATCACAGTAAATCTATAGATACAGATCTCAGTTTAATTACATCCACCTATTCCACCTCTCCTTCATCATCCTCACGTTACCACCATGTCATGCCCACTCCCAGCACTAGAGGCCACTTGAAACAAAAGTGTGCATGCGGCTCCACATGCTGGAAGGTTAAAGTTGCCCCCATGTGTTGGTATCTTGGGTCAGCTGCAAAGCATCAGCAGAATTTTACTGATAGCAGTTTAAGAGAATCTGAAGTGAAATGAGGCCATACGTCCTCTCCAAATCTTTGATAGGGACAGTGAGTACCTTGACCCAAGGCTGTATCTGTAAGCAACTTTACCCTGACTAATATTTTGGCACTGGCTGGCAAATGGCACAATGTTACATGGCAGTTGCACTTTTAAGATGTTTTCTAATGTATTTATGGCCTTTATCTTTTAGATTTATGTTGCAACAACAAGAGGAACTATCGAACTTGTAAAATTTGATATTCCCTTGATGTTTCTTGCACCATATTTTTTTTTTCTAAACTTAAATGAATTTGATTTGAAGAAGTGACCCTGCCATGTTAACACCATCTTTCACATAATCCATATCATTCTCCCTTTACATCAGCTCAGCTTCTTGATGGAGCAATTGCAACATTGCCAAAACTGTTGTACCTATGTAGCCAACATTTCACATACATTCATGCATACATGCATTCAAGAGTTAACCATGGATATTATATCATACAGGGATAAAAAAAACAAAAAAAACAATCCTACACGTGGAAACATATACAGAAGAACATATTTATCAGCCACCTTTCATCATCTACAATCTGTTTTTTCATGTGGTTCAGTTGTCAGAGTTTTTAAATCCAAATTTTTTAAAGGTAAAAATAAAATGGAAAAAAAAAAAGAAAAATTACTTCAGTTCTCTGTCTTTGGGCTACATTGTGTGAAACAATTGAACATCAAGCAATGATGAGCATGACGAGAATGAATCTCAAAGGCAAACAGGCAAAGAACAAATCCAAATGTTCCCCAGATAAGCCACAGCAACTGAACCATCACAGATGGAAAAAACATACTATGTATCCTAAATACATTTCAAATGATTCAGCGCAATCAACCATGCTGAATGAAGCTATGGCACACATATATGACAATATATTTTAAACATTGACTTCATGTTTAAATATATTGGAAGCACAAATTGTGATGAGACATGATGAATGTGTTGTTTTTGTCTATTTTGTTTTCAGATGCACATTTCTGAACATGACCCCCAACCATTATTGTCTGCTCTTTCCAGTCCCACCCTCAAGAAAAGAAGCATAAAAATAAATTATGCTTCTTGTTTGTTTGCAATATAAAAACATTTCTGCATTTCTTCTTTTCAGGTCTGGTAATTTTTTTTGTTGTTGTTGTTTGTTTTGTTTCTTTACAGTATACAGTTTATCTTTGAATGTTTTCATTTGCATAGGTATTATTTTATCACATGATTTGTTTTTATACAGTTTTATAACATTTAAAAAAAAAAAAGGCATTTGTTATTTTCATGTTATGTATCTGCATGTCCTTTTAATTTTTTGTGCACCGAAGAATTTTGGTTTTTTTTTTTCAAGATATATTCTTTTGTTGATTAAGGTCTCTATCTCTAATACCACAGAGTTTCCCTTGTATTCATTTGTATATGTCTGTGTTTATTTGCGATGTTGTGCAGCCCCCTGTGGGCAGAACATCACTAATGAGGACGGTGTAGTGGTGGCCCTGCCTCCCTGTAAACCGGGTGCGTGGATTGTCCCAGCCATCATGGCCTGCTACCTGCTGGTGGCCAACATACTGCTAGTGAACCTTCTCATCGCTGTATTCAAGTATGTAAATGGTCTAAGTCGTTTCTAGCCTGTAAAATGTGACGCTTTGCACACAGATCTGAGAGATTTTGGCAGCATGATGACAGAAAATGTATCCTGGGTTCGTGTGTTATTATCTGCCATCACAGTAACACGTTCTTTGAGGTGAAGTCCATCTCCAATCAGGTTTGGAAGTTCCAGCGCTACCAGCTCATTATGACTTTCCATGAACGACCAGTTCTTCCTCCACCACTCATCATCTTCAGTCACATAACCATGGTCCTCAAGCACCTGTGTTGTCGCTGGCGCAAGACGGATGATGATGAGCGGGACTCTGGACTGAGTGAGTGACGTGCGAACAAGGCTGTTCATACATATTGACTCAATTTATGGTTTTCATTCATATTTTGTTCTTAATGCTGTGACAGTGCTCTTTACAAAAGCCAGCTCATTCTACAGTATTTAAATTATATATCATTGTGATTATTTTATTATATATTGATATTATTATTATTATTATTATGGAAGCAACTCACTTTTTTGCATTTAAATTATACATCAGATTTTGAGGTTGTCAAATCTCAAGAACTAAAAGAATGAAAAATTCAAGCTTTAAAAAAAAAAGTTTAAATTCCAAATGTGGTGAACTGATTTGCCTCCGTATGTTATTACTGAGATAGAAAAGAGATTGTTGTTATCCCTCAAACTCTTTCATCCACAGAGCTTTTCATCACAGAGGATGAGCTGAAGAAAGTTCATGACTTTGAGGAGCAATGTATAGAAGAGTACTTCAGAGAGAAAGATGACAGATTCCACTCCTCAAATGATGAGCGGATTAGAATCACTTCTGAAAGGTAAGACACGGATGCACTGAAAAACGATGTCTGTATGCTCGCTGTATCTTTCTGCCAATAGAAAACTCCCATATAAAGAAATTCAGCATCATGTCCAGCAGAAGTTAGTAACAGTGAAAGCAGATTTCATGATTTATATGTAATCATTTGGATCAATAGCATGCTTATTTTTCATAACTGCAGTGCATTTACAACTATAGCAACAATGTATATATTGCGACAGGCTTATTGTTTAGTTTTACATGTTTTCCCATTGTTTCGTCAGGCTGCAATGAATGAATCTCTCTCCCAACCTTTTTCTCCACCACTTTACCCTTTTATTGTTCTCACTCCAGTGCTTTTTATTTCTTGTCTCTGCTGTTTTCTCATCTCTGTCAGGGTGGAAAACATGGCCATGCGTCTGGAGGAAGTCAATGAGAGGGAGCACTTCATGAAGGCATCCCTGCAAACTGTTGATATTCGTCTGGCACAAATGGAGGAGCTGATTGGACGAATAACCATAGCACTGGAGCGCGTGACGGGGGTTGAACGTGGTGAGGTCAACAAAGCACGTTCCAGGACTTCATCTGACTGCACAGACTCTGCATACATACTGCGCCAGGGTGAGTGCCCAGAAGCAGCTTACATCCTCCGTCAAAGCAGCTTTAACAGCACCGAGGGCAATGCCTACCGTCTACAGGAGGCACTGGAGGGAACAGCCGAGGGCTCCATGTCCCCTCCTTCTCCTACTACCATGGCCACACGTACTAGAAGCCACTCCTTTTATGTTGGTGGTGGTCGTGGTAGCGAGCGTGCGAGTGGAGCTGAACGTGCTGAGAGTTTCTTCAAAGAGCGTTCACTCAGTCTCCACAGAGCCAACAGCTCACAATCTGTGTCCTCAACTGCGGCCCCCAAGGAGTCTAAGCCCCTCCCCCCAGCGACGCTGTCAGTCTCCCAGCAGCACCGTCCGTCATCATGCATCGATATCTATGTCTCAACTTCTGAGGAGGTGGGGCCTGCAGAGGTCTTCCTGGATCCTCTCCGTGTGGTCCCACCGCTCCAGAGAGAGTCTTCGCTGCAGTCAGATATCATGGAGACGGTGCTGCCGGGAGGCCGGGACTTCAGCAGCGCTGTCACCAGCGGATTGGGCGACAGGCACTCGGAGGGCATCGCAGGCAGCAGCGGCACGGCCGGAGCTTTCTTTGGCGACAGTGCAGCTGCCGATTTGTCATTGTGCTCAGCCCACCTCTTACCAGACACCACCTTACCCCTCTGGGACATGGAACCATCCCCGCCACCCTCAGCAGGGCTGCTCGAACGCTCTAAGAGCAGCCGTTACCTCTCTACGGCAGGCACGACACTCCTGGATGAGCCTTCTCTGGTGAAATCCCACAGCCTCATGTTCACACCCAGAGTCTGCTACAGTGGAATGGGGGCAGGAGTCCAGGTAAAAGCTGCAGAGTACACCAGCATCACTGACTGCATTGATACACGCTGCGTCTCGGCCCCATACACACCTGCAGAACGCTCACACTCTCCTGGAGCATCCACCTCGTTCCCATTCGATAAGCTGTCAGACGTTGGTTCCTCTCATCCAGAGAGAGAAGCAGAGCTTAGTCACACAGAGTCCGACCCAGAGGACCCAGAGGACCTGATTCCAGCCCCTGACACCCCTCGCCTAGGGGTTCTTGGCGGGCCCAGTGGGGCCCCCGCCTGCTCCCCCTTCTCCAGGCTGGAGCGAGCAAACAGCTGCTCCTCAGATGACTCCCATCCTTCTCTCACGCTGGCCCCTCCGCATCGGAAGAGCCTGTCAGTGAGTGAGAGGATGGAGAGGGGACCGGGTCTGGGGGCAGATCGGGGGCCAGGGCCAGGGGGCCGGGGTCTGGCAGGATCCAGAAACCCCTTCCTCAGGAGCAAGTCTGGAGCACGGCCTGAAGCAGCAAAGACTGAAAGCCTCTCCATGAGGAAGTTGGCAACTCCGTCAGCTTTCCGCAGCTTCGATAGACAAAACTACACGTGACAAGGACGCTGGTCAGCACACTCACACACTGATAGGACCAGGGAAGCCAACTGAAAGAGCTGAGGGTAAAAATAAAAACAGGGTAAAGTTGCCTGTAGACGAGACCTACAGTTTTTCCATTTATGTTTTAGGTTAGAGAAGTGGTAAAGGTTTATTCGTTGTTTGTGCTGAAGGGCAACTTTACTCTGGATTATGAATTGGGGGAAATGGATGGGAGATGAAGGAGTCCTACTGTACACCAGTCAAATACAAAGAGCTATGAATTTAGACTAGTTTTTACCTCCTCTTGTAGCTAAGTAACTCTCAGCAGGGTGTTGTCGTAATGGAAGGTGTATTTGTATGTCTTCCACCCACCACCCTTAAGTCAGTCTGTCACTGTGTTACATCACACAGCAAACACATCACCTTAGTCCAAGTGTACTGTCCCTCTTAGCTGCATTATGTGGTAGAAACTGTCCAATCTGAGAGACAGAGAGAGGAGAAAGAGGGATTAAAACTACCACCTCATTTTGTCATTTTTTCTTAGCACGGAGTCATTGCTGTCACCAAACTTTTACATTAAGTACATTTTTCTAATTCCACCCTCTAAGACGTCAGCACAAGCAATCAGAAAGATGCTAACTCTTCTGATTGCTTCATTAAGTGTTTGGAACCACTCGTGGTTGCATTGGAAATGATGGCAACAACTTACCTCTGGATTGACAAATACATCTTTCAAATGATCAATTTTTATCTCTTTTCGAAAAAGTAATATCAAAATTTTCTTTGGTTCACATCTGGTAGCAGAACTGTTTTTATTTCTTTTGTCAGATCAGCCTGAAGAAGAGAGCAGTGTTTGAACATACTCCAGACAAAAGGTAATCACGGTAATCAAGGTAATCATGTTTCCAGTCATGGCTATCCAGTGTCACTAATGTGTATCTGCAGCAACGGGGAAATAACATCTGCATTTGATTAGCCATGTCAAAAGCTAAAAGCTGTGAATCCTACACATCACTGGGAAATAAAACTATCCTTAGAGCTGATCCCAGAGAGCTTTAACAAGTGCAATTGCAATAATTGTGGACAAGAGGGCGCTGTGATCCTATTTCAGAGGCAAGGCTTGCTGGGCGAACTTGATGCTAACTTTAATTGCCTGCCCCTGACACCAAAAACCCTTCCACTCAACCAACTGTAGCTATCCTGTAATCCAGCACGTCCTCTATCAGGTTTTGGCAGTGGCATTATGTTGCATCGGTTTTACACTCACCAATACTTAATGGACCCGTCCTTCATCTCTTCCACAATTGTCATTCATTTGCTTCTCTCCTGTATTTTTTTTTATTGCATTCAAAGCCAGCCACTGCAAACTCGGAATTAGTTGCCCAATGACTAAGCTTATTATGTCATACACAGCTCAGAGACCTAAAGGAGCACCTCATTTAAGAATTCACTTTACAAAAATAAGAAAGCTTGAGAATAAGCTGTCAAGTATATGCATTCTAGCTGAGATTTTATGAAAGGCGTTCATTTTAAGTAACACGGGGGATGAAAAATGGGATTATCACTATTAAAAGATGAAAGCTCAGATCAGTGTTTTAAATAGTTTTCATTTTTTTATTCTAGTGCAAGAAGTCTGGAGGGGAAGAAGGAGTCCTCTGATAGCTTTGTAAACATAAGATAGCAGAATTCTTACAGATTTTTTAAATTATGTTTATGTTTTATATTTCCTCACTCTTACAGTTCATTTTAATCATGTTGCATTTATTTGAGATTGACTCTATTTATTGACATTTTCTTGCTCATTGATAATTACAGTAAATGCCTGTTTGAATTACAAAATTAATATTTATATCTTATCAGTAATATTTTTGTCAAATTTTAAGTATTTTCTAATTAAACTTTTAAATTTAATAAAAGATGACCATCTACATGCACTAAATGCTGATGTATTATATTATTTATGAAATATAGAATTGTCTGATATACTGTACATTTCAATCATATTTAAAGTATTTAAAGTAGTTTTTACTGTACATTTTATCAAACAGTTTAGCAACTTATGAGAATTTTCTAATGTAAAGTTGACATGGCAATGCACAGTTGCCAGTAAAGCCAAATTTAGGGTGCCTTTTCGGCATCGATGGGGTATGTGGGGACTGAAGTCATTCAGAAATCTTTGAAATTTCTCTGTCTGTCCCCCACCGCCCTTCTAATCACAAAACCCAAATATCAATGATTATTTTCAGCATCTGGATTTTGGAATATCTCTTACACTATTGTTTTTCTCGTAAAACACATCAGATGTAAAGAGTTAGGGAGTAGCTCATTGCTTGTATGCACTTTCATTTGAATCCTCCCTTACAGATAAAAGTACTCTAATTCAGAGTAATAGTTTTCATTACTTGAAAAAAAAAACTATTTGCACATGAAACTGATACATGTAGATGAGGATCAAGCATCATCGTGAGGTTGGTGCTGTTGCATTCATTCCATTTTCTTGTTTGAATTGAGCGCCTTGACTCTGACTCTTTGTGTTAAAACCCAGTTCGCTGGATGATCCAAACTGTCCATAGAGCCACTTAACCCAGTCTGAGCTTTAAACAAGAGCTCCAGGGATTCAATAAAGTTCCTCTCTAAAGTTGGAAAACTTAAAAGAGAAAAAGGCCAAAATATATCTGGTTTTAGTTCCAAGTATGGTATAATTGCTGTAATGCAGCTCTGTAGCATCTTTGATCTCACTGATTGTTATGGTGAGTATGGTTATTTTTCGAATTCCTGGCACCCGGTTCACAACACTGTTTGTGTGTAAAATATGTCACGGTCAACTTGAACATTAGGCTTATTTTCCCAGATGATAGAAAAAACCCTCCAGAACTACAAAAGGCATCATACAACTGGTCTCAAAAGCTGTTGTAGCTTCCAGTACCAGTTAACTGACCTTAATCAGTGAAGTCAAGTGAATGTCCCTTTAAATCTAGTACTTACAATTGTATTGTATGCTGGACATGTGGTCAGTATGGATCATTCCAGTCAAACAGACCAAGGGGTAACACATTTCCATATTCAATGTAGCTGGTCCATTTGCACAGAGGAGCTCATCTGCAATTTCTTCAACAAATATGGAGGTTAGAGTATGTTTCTGAGAGGAAAGGTTGACCCCTAGTCAATGCTCAGGGAGAACATTACCCCAGTGATGCAAGGTACTAAGTATATTAAGAAGTTGTGGAAGGAAGTAAGAAATAATTCAGCAGGCTTCCAGTATAATCACTGTGCTTTATGAGGGTAACCCAGAGGGTCTGTACATTTTGTACTCCATGTCTTGATCAATGACAATAGTGAATGAATGAATGTCTTCATACCTGATCGACTTATTCAATAAGTGAAGTTTAACTTCCCCACAGTATAGACAATAGGTAAGTTGTTTATGGAGAGTTGTATTTTGGTAGGGAGGGCTTTGGTCATGCCCAGTTGACCCTCACATAGTGAACCAAACCAAATGGAAGTGAGCTGAGCCATACTCCACTAACCTGTTGCCTACACAGCTGTGGCAAACAGGATTAACCAAGTAAAGGTCATAAGGCTCAACTCACTTTGGCATGGCTAAGTGTGAAAACAGATGTCTGAGACAGACTGAGAGTTTCGGCCTTCTATTTGACCAGTAGTATGACACAGAAAATTTCCAGTTTCTTTATACTTACAGGAAGGAATGTGACACAATACATTATTCTCTGATGGTCTTGTGATATGTTGACATGGCTGTCGGAAGGTATGGACAGGAGCTGTGCACATGTGTATAAGTGTGCGAGTATATGAAATGCGTGTGAATCCTCTAATGATAGGGAGGCATGCCAACACAACACAACCCAAAAGAATCTCAATGTACAATATTAAAAAAAATATTTTACGGTAATGACATTTACAGTTTTCTGGAATCAGGAGCAAGTGATGATAACCAACAGATCCACTTCCCTCCAATGTTGACTTGTGACGCATAAGCTGAACAGAGTTCCTCATATATATTTTTTTTCCTGCAATAATTGCTGATGTTGTACATCTAAAACCGAAAGGGACTTACTCTCCTGCTGGTCACAATTTATGTAATGTCCTTTAAATGCATGCAGTTCTTCCACTCAGAGTGTACAGAGACGACCTGTAAAGATGACTGAGAGAGAGATAGAGTGAGATTATAAAATGAAATCAAAGTAGTGAGTATTTGGATGCAAATACAAATCTGTATTCCTCAATGTGAATAGGATCATGTCTGGCATGCATTGTTAAATAAACAACTAAACAGATAGGTCCTCCGTGTCTGGAATGTTTTTACTTTACATGGGTTTTTAACCAATCAGTGACAGCAGGACTTAGATTGTTTACGTCTGCATATGTTAGAAATGTATTTAGTAGAATCATGTCTGTTTTACTCTGTTACAGTGGTGAGGAAGGACCAGTAGACACACAACTGAACAAAAAGTAAGAGGTAGAGAAAAAATCTGGTCGTATTTATTTAAATGAACACTGGATTGTTGATCAAAAACCTGAGGGACTAAACATCTGGAATATCTGCATTTCTGTTACTCCTTTTTATGATGTAAACTACAAACTGGGGGAAGAGCTGTTTACCTCAGTGTTGTAAATCCTGTAAAACAACAAAGTTTCACAGTGTAAAGCACCTAGCAGTGAGCCACATCACTGAACAGCTCTGCAGTGACGGCAGAATGTCAGACTCCCACTGCCCGCCATTGCCACCTCCCCCTGCCTCCCATTGGCTGCTGGTAAGATGAGGTGGACAGGTGCTGCTGCACTTGGAAAACTTGTCCCACCAGCATGAGGTACGCACACAGCCTTGAACTGATCACACAGGGAAAAACCTCTTCCTGCGGTGAGACACTCACCACTTTATGTCCCGTGGGTATTGTGGTTCAAACACATATTTCACAACAGGCAGCTTTCTTGAGGGTTTTTTTTTTTTTCCATATACCTCTGACCTTCACCTCTGCAAGTTGAACCTTTTAAGTCTGTTAAAAACCCAATAAACACCCACATGTCAGTCTGTTGAAATAATGAACACAGCCAATTCACCACTTCTGCATTTGTTAGATGTTTCTTCGTATACTCTTTGCTCAGACCTTTGATCACAGTACAGTTACTAATAATAAACCTGCCATAAATTTCTCCTCCGTAAATTAAGGTTTGGCACCTCACCACTGGCAGAACAACACAGCATCAGAAACCACCTTAAGAGTTTAATCTATACTTCACATGGATAATAAGCATTTTGTTTTGAGTGTTTCAGTGAATTGCACTATCTGCATTGTGTAATTCATAAAAATACTCCAGCCCTTCATTGAAGAAAAAGTGGTAATACCCCACTTTGAAATACTTCATCAAAACTCTTCTGAGCTGAAAGTACCAGCCAAATGTAAAAAGTAGCCAGTTCCGTGTCAGTATAATCACCTGCTGTATTCACAGTGGACCCTCTGTAGTATATTATTGGATAATTATTGACATTACACACCTCAGCTGGGTTAATGTGATACAGCCTACAGAGCTGTAACATGGGAGTCCTTAGGTAGCTCACAACTCCACACCTAAATACATCAACTGTATTTTCCAGCACCGCCTTCAACTCACCAATGATTCATGTGGAGGATGTGGACATGATTCATTTACTCTCCCTTTTCTGTTTACTGACTTCTCAGGAACCACAGTGCTGTTAACCCTTTAAAGGCCTCAGTCCGCCCTGCGACATCAGTGGAGGCCCCATGACAGAGCAAGGAGGAGGCCGCTGACCGGACGGGGCACTACCACTCAGGGGCCTCACACCCCTCACATGCCCACAGGGGGGCTGAGGGGTGGGGGCGCGTGTGTGTGTGTATTGTTGGTGGGGGGCGCGGGGGGGCGTTCTGTGTGAATGTGTGTTGAGGGTCAATGTGGGGGTGTGCAGTAGCTGAGTGTGTGGGGGGGTATAAGGGGGTCTTTTAGGTGTGTGTGTGTGGGGGGGGGGAGCTCATATATGGCGTTGGTGAGTCAGATCCTTCTGCACGTGGAAGGGAACATTCTGTACCGGGGTTAAGCACGTGCCCCCACTTATCGCTGTTGTAGCACGCGCACGCGCAGACTCGCTAGAAAACAAGTTCATCTATGACACAATCACCACAACGTGTCAACACAACAGCTCGCTGCGGCCCGACGCTCTCCTCACCTCCGGGCCGAAGGAGCGGGCCTCCCCCCCTCCCGGGAAATGCTCGGCGGCAGGAGGAGCAGGGGGAGCAGGGGGAGCAGGGGGGGGCGGGGAGGACGTGTCCTGCCAAAGCTCCAGTTTCGACTCATTTTCTTTTTCCTGGAAATTCAGCAGTTCTACATCCAACAGAGGAGGCGGGCTAACACAGGGGGAAGAGACCGATCAATCTCCGCAATGTCTGGGCTTCCACCGCATCTGTGGCGCTCAGACGGGGTTTTTGTTATCGCTTCATGAACTTCCCCTTCCTGGACATTTGGTTGCTCGAACCGTGTGACCAGCGGACAAGACGATAAGTCCGGCTGCAGACAGTTGGGACGGGATGTAGCCTCCAAAGAAGAGGTTGTTTTTGCAGCAGGGGAGGAAAGGAGGTGCACTTTTCTCTGTCTGTTTCAAAGGCTGCAGTCTTTTTGTACTACATTCAAAATGTATAAACCATTTCAAAACACATGGTGGTGCATCTCAGAGAATCACAGTGACACACACTCACTACAAAAACACTTTACTCTCATATAAACAACATAAGTCCAAATCATGTCAAAAAAACAAACAAAAAAAAAGAAAAAACTTTCCCCTAAACAGCTTTGCCAAATCACAACCCTTAAAAACTGAAAAGGATTTCCAGAGAATTTTGTCCATGAACGACCCGCCCACTGCACTGGAAGCTCTCCCTTTTCTATTTTTATTATTTTTGGCTCTGGGTCCTGTTACACTTTCAAGTGGTTTGACACATATATGTATATGTGTTTCTCTGTTTGTGGGTGAGTGAGTGTGTCTATATATGTATATGTATATATTTATATATATATAGGCTTATGAATGTACATGTATGGTCTTATGTCAGACACAAGATTAGCAGGTCCACTTTCAAAAAGCTAATGCAGAACTGTTGAGGACTGCACTAATTTAGGAACAGGCCAAGGTTGTGAAAGTGGGGCACAAAGTGAGACCTTCCTAGAACTCATACACAATGGTCCTGGATTGGTTTACATCAAAGAAAAACAAACCTCATGACAAAAATATGTGTCATCACCGAAACAGTGATCTGCCTGCTCTGGTTGGCAGCCGCTGTAGCTGCTGATAGGAGAATGACAGCCAGATGACTGCACTGTAGCGTGTATTTCACAATTTAACGACAAACCTAATGTCTACATAAATATCACAGTACAGGAATATGGTGAATGAAAAACTTGCAGGCACTCTATAATTGTTGCTTAAAGCAAAGAAGCCTCCAACCCATGTAGAAAGACTGGTGCCTATAATGGCTGCCTCGTGACGTACCTCTACCTTAAATGTGAATCGCTTGCATGAGGAAATAGATTAGAAACTGTGTGTGGCATGAAGTGAAAACAGCTACTGCTGGCTCCCTTATGTCAAGAATGTCCTCCAGTCTGCACATGAATGACAAGAAATCTTCTGAACCATGTGGCCACTGACATGATGAAGAAATCAATTTAATTTTTGGTGGGCCTTATTAAAAATGCAAACTGTGACAGCTGAGTGAGGGACATGCATGTGTTCATGATACTGTTGAGAAACCCTCAAGTCTTTTGTGTTTTCAACTCTCGAATGATATGAACATTTATTTAAAACCAATAAAATGCACTTATAAGGAAACTGCAACTAAAACATATGTATAGTTTAATGTATGGGGGCGTTAAGATTACAGCGTGGGATTGGGGGCGTGATCTCTGATTACCCGACACCTCCTTTTGCGATGATGCATTCAAGTACCTCGTTAAAGGACGTATAAAATAGCACCTGTTTGCAAATAGACCTGGTAACAGGAGTTTTTAATCCTTAAAGAGATCAATACGTTGAAACAGTGCGGAAACATTGATAGGGAAAATGCAAAAAGTCTGCTTTTAGTCATATGGTGGGAAACTTGTTTGCACTCAATGTTGCTTTCGTCATGATACAATCAATAAACAGCTCATCTATTCACAGTATCACTTCATTCTTCCTTTAGTGGCATCAAATCAGTAAAGTCTTAATAAACTAAATGTTGATATAACTAAGCATTAATGTTAAAAAAGACGCTAAAAATACATTATAAATATAGATATTTTGTAAAAAAAAAAAAAAGCTAAATGGAAACAATATAAACAACAGACTGATCGTTTCTGATAATGCTTTCAACACCAATTTGCAAATATGTCACTAAAACAGGTTCAAGTTTCAATTGAAATTAAACACACACTAATTCTTTTTTTCATCTTTAACTCAAAGGCCTCTTTAGCATTTGGCAAATTAAATTGTAATGATAAAGTAATAAAATTTCATATTCATGGTTAGTTTCAGGTTTTCAGGCTGATTTCTTTATATGAATATTTTTTAACACATATATTTTGATATTGGTGCTCGTTGTTCCCGATCTGCCCAGATACTTTGAAGGTGTCATTATTCTGGTTCGGCCCATTTAAGCGTCTCTGATTGGTCAGTCGTCCCTTCAACTTGCTCGTGTGAATAGGCGATTCCAAAAACTAAGTCACGTTTCCCCTCGGCCAATCACGGCCCAGTTTTATTATGACACCGCGGGATTCCGCGAAATTGTTTCTTGGAGTTGGGAGAAGTGCCGCTCGCAGTAAAATAGGACAAGTTGACGCATGTGTGGGAGCGTTCTAAACCGCAGACACAATAGATCAGTCGGCAAAGGCTGAGTTTTACAGATTCGTCTTTGAGAAAAAAGCAGTCAGAGGAGAAGCCGGGACACTGTTCATACTGATATCTTTCCTGAGGTGGTGTTTATTTATCTGCGCTGCAAACCCCAACAAGAAGCCGCAGTCTTTGCGGAATAGTCACATTGAAGACGACACGTGTGGACGGCTCACCACATGTTTTTTGACGACTGACCACTTTAGTGCATCCGGTTGTTTTGTGTCATCTTGAGCTATTTTTGGGGAATAATTTCTTTCCCTCATCTGGATCGCCACCGCGATGTCGGAGGTTGAAGTCTCTGCAGACTTTGTCCCCAGCCGACCACCGGGGCGGACAGAGGACACGCTCAAAGAGAACCAGGAGAAAGGGACTTTGCTGATGGTGGCGATGATTTTATTGGACTTGAAGAAATGCAGCCCCGGCGTTATCGGCCCCGGGGCCGGCAGATGCCTCGGTGGTGGCGGCAGCGGCGGAGACGCCGGCGCGCAAGAGAAGGTGGAGCGGGGGAGTTGCCGGTTGAACGCCGGAGACAGCCAAGGCCCGTCGGCGGCCAAACAGTCCCGGAGCAGGAAGGCGGGGGCGGCCGCGGCTAAGAAACAGGAGTCCCCCGAGAAGAAGCACTGCTGCCCCTTCACCGGCTGCGGGAAAACGTACGGGAAGTCGTCCCACCTGAAGGCCCACCTCAGGGTGCACACCGGTAAGAGGAAGCTCTGTCCGGCTTTTTGGGAGACACGCCTACGAAACTAACAGGACCCGGTTCTGTTGACGACAGTGAAACCGCTGTGCGTCACTGCTGCCACTAGTTTTAATGCCGGAGGCACGATGACATCACCGGGAAAGAAAAGGACATTTCTGTTTGTAGGACGTCAAATATGTTGAGGGATAAAAGAAAGGGGACCTGCGGAAGATGAATAACAGTTAGGAGGGCGTCACTGTAAAGTCACGTTTTATTGGTAAAAAGGACGATGTCCGGTGTTGGAGAGCAGGCAGCTGACATGAGGGACAACATGTTCATGTCCCTGCTATTGAATAACTGATTAGAGGAAAGGTGTTCCCATGAATTTACCCCTTCTGGGGGCGTGACTGAAGGTTAGGGGGTATTTGTTATTGACACATACTGACACACACCGGGCGTCGCATGTTGTAATTCCTTGCCGGAAACGGATGGATGGGGTTTTGTTTTTGTTTTTGTTTGTTTGTTTGTTTTTTGTTTTCGGTCGTCACAGCAGAGATGAGTGTGTTTTTCTGTGATAATATGTGTATTTAATTTGGCTAAACAGCGAGTGATACCACAGTCGGCACAAACATATTGGCTCATGGTTCGCATGCAGGTCACTGCGACACTGTTGTCCCCACACAGTCTTATCCTGAGGTAACCCTCCCTGCACCACCACTTCCTTATACGTCATCTCCTCCCACCCCCCGCCTTGTCGGGTTGTAAACAAGAGTAGACATGTGGTTCAGCAGAGCACGTGGAAGAGGAGGGGTGGTGGCATCCAAAGGTTTTGGTTGTTTTTTTTGGTCGTTTTTTTTTTTTTTTTGCACCTAAAGCACGAGGCTTTTACCTCCACTGTCCATTTCCAAACCAATCTTTCCTTTTATAGTTCACAGGAAACACTGAATGCAGATGTTTCTTAAGTGCTGACGTGCCTCAAAAGAGCTTATTTGAAAACACTTGTCACTTGTCATTTTGGAATCTGTGTGTCTTAATGTCAGTCTTGTCTGTTTTAAGGCAGGGTCTACTTTTGATTAAAATGGATTAAAGTTAGAACAAATGGTTATTTTTCTACACATATGTAGAACACTAAACTCTGTTGGTTCAAAAACAAAGAAGGAGAAAGAAAAGGCTGAAATCAGCAAAGCACTGGGGGAGAGTTAAGAGCTCATATAAATATGGTCAAGGTGTACTAATACAAAACGTGTTCGTGTGTGTGTATGTGTGTGTTTCCTCAGGTGAGCGCCCTTTCGAGTGTACCTGGTCCGAGTGTGGCAAGAAGTTCTCTCGATCCGATGAACTGACACGTCACTACCGCACACACACAGGTGAAAAACGCTTCAACTGTCCAATGTGTGACAAGTGCTTCATGAGGAGCGACCACCTGACTAAACATGCCCGGCGACATGCCGGCTTCCATCCCAGCATGCTCCAGGGCTCCAGTGCAGTTAAGAGACGCCGCTGCTCTTTGTCTATGTCCTCAGATTCTGGCGACCAAAGCCCTGCTCGGGTGTGAGTCACAGTGACCCAGTGTCACTGTTTACTGTAGTAAATACTGTACATATATACATAATGGTACATGTAATTGATAGAGAGGCTTACATAACATGGAGATACTCACGAGTGGTGAGATGTATCTACATGCAAATCCCTTCAAGCCAGATAACCCAACCAACCCAACTATTCAGAGAGTTTTTTGCTATGCATGTAACATTGGGTAACAGTAATATTTTGAACTTGAGTATAATAGCACTCGGGCTTCGCCCTCTTCCCTCCTGAGGTGACTGGTATTTAATAAGGATTATTCACAGTATGTCAAACAGGTGTAGTTGTTTTGACATTTGTAATTTTTGTTGTGTGATGTACCTTTCTGGAAAAATCTGCCATTCTCACACGTAGTTTTTCAAAAGCACTATCCGTCTTCACTTTGCATTACAGACTTTTCTTGCTGGTGAAGAAACAAAATCTCTCAAGTGAGATATTCCCAATGTGTAAGTAGGTTTCGGGAATAGTCCTTAAATGAATGTTATACTGCACAGTTAAATGCTTACTTCTACTTGTACAGTTATTTTTCCATCCAGAACAAGGCAAATGTACAGTATAGCAGTATTATCATATAAATTGATTAAACAGGTCACTTTTAAAATGGATGATGTGCTCAGTAAACTGTAGTTAAGTGTTATTAGAGAGTAATAAGGCAAAACTATAAGATAGAGAATTACAGGGCTTGGATATTTAATTTAATAAATTTAGCTATCAAGTTAGTAAATCAGGTTTACTGTGAGCTTTTAGGTATAGGCAGTGTGTTTCTTGTGTTGAAACATAAATATTGATACATGGTGTTGAACTTGCAAATAATTGCACCCAAACACTTTTACCATACTCACAGCAAGACCATAATATTTAAGCAAACCTCATGTGTAAAGAAACTTAATCCTTTGTGTTCCTTCTGCAGGCTTGCATTGTGTCAATAGCACAGGAAACATAACAGGGTAAAGCCTTTAAAAGGTAAAGTGGAAACTCTCCTTTTTCCATTTTCTCTGTTAAGACCACAGTGATGTTTATCAGATGTGTGTAAACTATAAACAGGAATGATTGTGCCTTTTAAGGGTTTTGTAGCAGAGAGGAATTTCTACATTTTCAACCTTTGGAAATTATTACCAGAAATAACATTGTCAGATTATTTATGTTGATATTCATTCATTTGAATATCAATGGCTGTCTCTTATATATACACCAACAGTGCCAGTTGCTGTAAATTGAAACGAACTTTTGTTTACTCTGTATTTGGACTGCATTTTATCAGGGAATGATGTGATGCATGGTCATTTCAGCTAATATTACACCCCCTGGTGGTGACGCGGAAGCACAACATTTCTCACGACAAAAAGTCAAAACACCTTTTTTACTTTCTGTCCTCACATTTTAAGGCACCCTCTTCAGACTTCTTTCTTTATGAATCAATGAATTCCATAATGTAGCATGTTTTTATGTATTTGTTTGGTACTGTATATTTTTTATTTGTCTGATAATCTTTTATAATACAAATGGGATGAGAGGTCGTCCGCTACAGGAGCCAGAAACATATGTCGTGATGTCATTTAATGTTCTTTTTCATACCTGCCAATTAATCCATTAAACCATCCTGATCACAGTGTAGAGTGTAAACCTAGGTGTAGTTAGCCTAGAACATAAACTACATTTATTTGTAAACGGAAATGTTTCTGGCATTATGAAAACTGTGATTAGTGATGTTGGTGCCTTTCAGGTCGGAGCCCTTACTTCTGATGCTACTGTACTGTAATCAGGGACTATCAGTGCAGACCCCATGTTATCGCAATATACATAGCTGTGTAGTAATTACTGCTCAAAAAATATTTTAATGTTAAAAATTAAAATATTTTTTTCTTTATAAACACGTGCTCCTTACTTCACACACCCAAAATCTGACTTTATTAATGTGCTACTTTTATGTTTCATAAATGAGGAAATGCGGTTCTACGATATCAATTCAATAAAATAGGCAAGAGAAGGGGTTAAAAAAAAAAAAAGGCATCAAAGTAGCACTGGGTGCACTCCATTAGCTTTGTGTTTATTTGTTTTCATACACTGCACATAACAATAACATTGTTAAATACTGGAATGGAAGTGTTTACAAGAAAATCATTTAAAAAAGGGAAAACCAAACAAAAAAAATTGTCACCTGTGTCTAGATGTAAAAAAGCATAACTTTATAGAGAGCAAATGCTATTCAAATAAACAAAATTATCAAGATTGAAATAAATACACATCTTACAAACTTTTAAACTCTCTACTTAAGGCATACTCCAATTGCAAATACTCAACTGATTTAACAAAGACGGGTTCATAAATGAAGGATCTTAGTGCTCAAAGTTGGTGATCCTTCATGTTGGCAAAAAAAAAATTCCAACCTAGAAGTCAAAAGAGACAAATAGATGCCATCTCACTCTTTATTTCAGCATTGTATGTCTGTATGCATGCATCTGCATATACAGGATGTGTGTGCGAGAGAGAAGAGAGGGTAAATCTTTCTGTCAAATTAAGATAGAAATGGGGAAGAGGGAGTGTCCAGTGATCATTAGGTTCTGGGACACTAACTAAAAAAAGATACTATGGTCGGGGGAGGTGGAGGGTAACATAACAGACTGTTCAAAAAACCTATCTAAAGACATGTCCATTCCCTTTGGCTTCGATGACATGGCAATCGTGTTAGGTCAGTGCAATGATGTGTGATCTTCCCTTTTGACACAGTTCATTTCAGATAAAACACTGTCACTGCTATGCAGGAAAGAGTACACAGATATGCGCCTGAAAATAAATAACACAATGTGCAAATTTAAAAAAATACAACTCAAGCTAACGGTAAAGCCGTAGCAGGTGATAGCACAACAGAAATTGTGTGTGAATCATATGTGCAAACAAACTACTTGCTTATTATTTTTAACTCAGTCTATTCAGCCTGTTACTCGTCATCCAATTTGTTCCTCAACCATTCATGTTTATACATTCATCCCTAATTTGTGTAATGAAACAAACAAACAAAAAATCAAACTGTTGAAGGTCTAGTGAATGTGAATGAGTGCAATGATGTGGCCTTTGCTACATAACAACCCTAAACAGTACAATGAAAACAGTACCAACTATTCTCTATTTGGAGTACCAAGACTGCAGACCACACTTCTCAAATATCTCCACATCAGCACAGACAGTCATACCAATCCACCAGTTTTAAAAAAAGAAAGCATTTAATTAAAACCAAAAGATTAAAAAAAAAAAAAAAAAAAAATGCAGCCTAGAATCCAGGTAAGCAGAACAGTTGAGAGCAGATATGATAATGTCTCTTATTCTTCAGGGAAAGTGAAATCACTTTACAGCATCAATTCACCCCTTGTTTACTGTCTACTAAGATCAGTGTGTTAAGTTACATTATGTTCACCAGGAGAAGGGCTCTCAACTACCAGTGCACGTCCTACCATAGGAGGAAACCACAACTTTTAATCATATTTTAAATACATATTCAATCTTTTCACATATGTTCCTTCTGCTATATTTTAAACCAAGGTTTCTATATGTTAATTTGATTATTTGTCATTGTCATTATCGTCATAGCACTGTCATTACAATATTCTACCAATGTTTCACTGTCACTGCTCTGGCAGTGAAGTAAACTCACAGTAGATGGAGATCAGGGGTTATGTTGTGTGGAATGGGGTCAGGGGCAGAAGGTCAGAGGGGCAGGGTTACTGTATTTGACAGGTGGTGGAGGAGGTTGCCTGGCAGCACATGCAGGTAGGGTTGACTGATTTGGGCGGGATCAGATCCAGGTCTTCGTCGTCTGGGATCTCGTCTAGGCGGTAACCGTCTTTCAGCAGCTGGATGTTCAGATCCTGATTTATTTGCTGGAAGAGGGGGCAATAGACAGAAGAGGTTGATGGCGCGCAGCAAAACGTGTCACAACCCCTGGGCCAAGGACCAGTACCAGGCCAACAAGCATCAGGGCTGATTAAACTGAAGTAGGCCATCAGTGAAGTAATCGATCCATTATTAACTACATGAACAAGCAATGTCTGCACATTTTGTTTGAACTTGGGTCAGGTGCAGACTTGGTTACTGAGAAATCTCTGTCTGTGTCTGTTTGTGTCATGCTGTGAGGATACAAAGAGCACAGAAGACAGTATTTACTGTTAAAAAAAAACAACAAAACACTCTCATGTCTATATGGTAAACATGTAGCTGGAGCCTGCACCAACTTAGCTTATCTCAGTATGAAGACTGGAAACTGTTGACATTAACTCATAGGCATGTTATATGTTACTTATTTAACCTGTATAAAGTAATCATAAACTTATCACATAAATGACCATTCCCGGTGTTATGTGTTGGACTCCTGTTTAGCTGTTACCTGCCACCACTGTTGCCTGATAGTAGATTCAATACCTAGAAAAATGTTGCGTTATTAATCGAAATATTACTATTACATATTATTAAGGTGCATGATTTGTAGGTAATGGTGATTGTAGCTGAGCAGAGCTTGACAAAGCCATCGTTGTCTTATTTTTCTGGTTTTGTTTGATTGCAGTTGGCAAACCAGGTACATTAGCTTTCTGAAGCTAATAACGACACGGCTTTTGCGCACGCGCGCCGCCCTCGGGTCAGATGGAGGCAGTGGAGGAAAGACGCCATTAGCTAGCATCTAACTGTGTTTCCAGATTAGCCGCAGCTAGCTGCTTAGTGTGCTAATTTAAACAGCCGAAGAGCTGAGACAGTGGTTAGAGTTAACACTTGTGTTGCTTCCCACCTGTGGAGACAGTGAAGGACGAAGTTTGAAGCTCAACTCACCTCACAACGTGTCGTTTGCACTGGTAAGTAACCGCCTGTTCATGATAAAGATGGCTAACAACAACAAAACGTGCAAATAGCTCCTTTAAATTTCTAATTTGAAGACTGTCCTAGTATGTTTTTATTTTCTTTTTCACAGCATAATTTCTTTGATTGCATGAAAACAGAATCAGAAACAATATCTTCTTTTAAAATCCCAGTATTTTCTTTTTTATGCACTAAGGTTTTTGTCTACTGTAATGTATGGCATAGGCATGCTTTAGGACTGACTTATAAAATCCTGATGCTGAGCTTCTTGACATTCACAGAAAGTATAGTGAACAATGCAAGTTGATGGAGTGAATGAGAGGGTAAAGAAGCCGAGTGTAAATTAGTGTAATTAAAATTATGTATCTGCTCTGGTATATATCTCACCTCAGCAGAAGAGTATCCTGATGATGAGTATCTAGACATGTCAAAATCATCATCACTGCAAAAAGAGAACACAAGTTAGATTTTTTGTGTGTTAATGTGCTTCTCTGTTCAAAAATTGAGACACACACATGTTTGTGTGGGTGTTCACCTGTCTGTGTCTAGGGCCACCAGGGGCTTCTCATCTGGACTCTGGTCTAAAGAGGAATAGCCTTTATTGGGCACTACCAATCTATTGAAAGAGAACACAAAGAGAGACAGCAGAAGAAAAATGATCACAGGAGCAAAAACGCATGTACCAGAAGAATAGGTGGAGGAAGAAATATAAAATTACAAACAGGAAGAGGTGAGTAAGGACTGACAAAGATACTAAAAGAGAAGCATAGCGAATGAGAGAATGCCATAGGTGAACTGAGTGACAACAGAGCTGTGAAAGAGATTTAATTCTTTGGATATTTTACGAATCAGTGAAACAAGTTTTTTCTAGAGCTCTACACACACAAATTATAACAAGCATGAGAACAAAAGCTGCCTATTAAAACCAATTCAAACCTGTTTGGGATTTTGTACACGAAAATTTCTATACACAAAACCTTAAACTATCACAAGAAGAAGTAATCTGAAATCTTTTATAAATATTTTCATCTCTCAGGATGACACCACCAATAAATGAAAGCTGAATGGCTAAGTTTTTCCACCAAGACCTTAGTGCTCACTCCTTACCGTGTTCTGGCCATGACATTGTTCTTCTTGGGCTGCTGGTTGACTGGACTCCCTACCGTGTTGCTGTTCTTCAACGAGCCCTTCCTAGCAAGCTCTCTCTGTTTCTCTGCACAAATCATAAACGTGTTAACACACACATCAATTCAGCTTGAAATGATACCTGAATGGCACAAAACTATAAGTAGACAGAGTAACATCGAACTAATGTCATCTCCTGAAATGCTCAAATTTGCTTTGAAGAAGCTTATTACATAAGTCAGGGAGCCTTTTTACCTTTTGCTGATGTGAAGCATGGAATTTGTAAAAGACAAAGGTACTTTCAGACTTTCAGCTACTTTGTCACACAGCTAACTTTGCTCTGGTTTTAAAATTTACAAACACAATTAATATAATAAATGTACTTGTACAATAAATATATAAAAAAGTGCAATTTTGTCACACAGTCATCAGGAAGTGGGAAGATCAGGGAATGATACTCGGTTTGGTTCTACTCAGTCAGTTTTCTATGGCATCTTTTGTTTGTGAGCTTGACATCAAGGCAGATCAGTCTTTGTCTACACAGTGGGCAGTGTTCGAGGTAATTAAAATCAAAAAGTGACAGTAGATTCAGTATTCAGGAAGAATTTTAATGAGTCTATTTATTGACTTAAAAATGAATGACAAATGATATTGGTATATTCTGAACCAACAATTAACTCATATATAATGCATTATACCTGTAGTTAAAAGCAGGACCAGCCCTAGAAAATGTATGTAATTTAAATTGTGCTATCAGTTAAAGGTGCTGTATATATTTGCAAGCTCAGCATCCAACTTTATTTCTTAAATTCAGTCGAAACTCTTTTTTTGCTTATGTTTCTAACACATCATATCATCTATTAAAGTTAGCATGTAACCAGCTAGCCCAGGTCAGTCCTTTCCAGTCTCATGATACTACATTGCAATCGTGAGTCACTTTAGCATCCAGATTGCCCTCAGTCCAACACCAGACGGTGAAAAAGTGCTGCTGATGGGTGTATTCTAACCTCCTGTAAATGCATCATTAGCTGAATCTCCTGGCATGCAACCATTTTTCACCAGCAAGCAACTCGATTTGCTCCCAGTAAAAACAGAGGTTTGGACAGAGAGCATTTTCATTGACTATCAAATGTACTTTTCCATCTCAAGGTCACAAAAGCAATTTGTTTTTTCAAAGATATTGAATAAAGACAGAAAATTTTGACAAATGTGTACAAGTCAAATAAAGATCACAAATGTGGCCAGTAATGTTAACATTCAATAGTAACATTCATCAGAATAATATTAAGTACAACTGCAGTCATCATTGTTGTCTGACTTGACCTATCCCAACAAATGGGATAGGTGAAGAATAAAAAGTTCTGCAGTGGCTGACATTGTACTGCTCATGTAAGTAACAATTTAAAGGACTCTCTGTGGGCATTACTATCAATGAGTAGTTACTCTGCTGAATATTCATAGATCCTAAAAGGTTTTAGCTCAGATGGTGTTAGAGTAGGAATAAAATAAAGAAAGACCTGGACTCTGTCCAAGCTGCTGAAATTAGACTTTGGGTATCTTGTGTTTATGAAAGCCACAGTCCTTGAACATAAAACATGCCAGAGTAAATATTTTTTTTCCTCCATATATACCCTAAATCCAACAAATGAAATAATTTCATACTGAAACCATCAGTCTGTTAAACGAATATCCGAACAATAAGTAACAAACAACTTTGATAATTGAGTCATTGTTTCTTTAAAGTATTATCCAAATCTTGGTTTGTTACAGCCTTTCAAATTTGAAAAATATTAACTCTCCCAGTTTAATGTTGGGGTAAATGGAATACTATTTTCTGTTAGTTTTATAAGGATTGAAAGAATATGAAAGAAAACGACTATATGATGTGATTCCATCTTTTGATCGGCATTTTCACCATTCTGTGACAAGAATAAATAATTAGTGATTCAATGTTAAAGATAAACAGCATTTAAAAATGACAATTTATCATTGTATTCTTCTTGTCCCTTTTAGTTTTCTATAAAATGTATGCCCTATCGTATCTCACCTTGAGATTATGCCACACTAACCCTTTTTTTAAGGGCCTTAAATTTATAAGCGATGTTGTGATATGCTGATTCCCACAGGCAGATACACTTGGCCCATAAATACTATCGCCATTACTCACCTATTTTCATCTGCAGGGGGGAGGGCTTGTAGTTAATAGTGACAGGTTCTCCCTCTCTGGTGTCTGAGTCTGCCTCTGAGGTGGTGGACGAGGCCGGGTCCTGGAGGGAAATGTGAGGATGGCATGGATGGAATGATGAGCACATATGTGCATTAGGAAAGGTTTGATGAATAATTAATGTCTTTTTGTCAAGCATAATAGACCCTTCTATGCTCAGACAATGTGAATGAACAGTTCATAAAGAGAAATATGAGAAGAGTCATCCCAGTCTACCTTATGAGTGTGTAAAAAATGGGTAACTGATTGAAAAAAGCATACAGATTTAGGCTCACATACACATACTACCTGTAAACTGGATGGAATAAACCTTTTTAAACAAAGTAGGTTTTGCTCCCTCTGATGGATTAGGCAGGGATTTTGAATCCAAGTATCTGATATTTGTAATTTGAACAGGTTTTAGCTGGAATTGAGCAGGTTGCTCTGGGATTGTTTGGTCCAGATGACCCCAATTTAGAAAACTCCTAAAAAAAAAAACCATACATCCTCTGTGGACAGGTGTAGTTCAAGGAGGAAAAACAACTTACACAAGACAAGGAGGTGAGGTATGAGGACGCCTGGAGGCTGTAGGTCAGACTGCTCTGGGTCTAGTCTGGCTCTGTAGCGGCCCCGGCCGTGGGCAGCAGAGGCCGCCCTCCAGGCTGCAGTAACCCAGGGCCCCGCTACAGGCCGGCCGGCGCACCGCCACATCAGATACACTGATATTAAAAATCCAAACAGGGCGGTGGAGTGGCCTCCATGAGCAGAGAGTGGCGTCTGAGAGCCGCTCACTAAACCCCCCACAGCCACCACAGTACCGTCGAGGCCGGAGTGAGTTGCTGCATGGATGCTGAGGATGAGGCGCTGTGGGGATGGGATGCTGCTTCTCGCCAGACATGAAGGATGCTGCTCACTACGCAGCAGACCGGCCGCTGCTGTCATTACAGCAACAAACACACTACGTGGACACATGAATCATCCCCGAATTATTACACGGCCCTTTAAACGCTTTACCGTATACTGTAAAAAAAAACTTTTTGCCGAAAATGCTCTATCGGTAGGAGGAGACAAATGTACGGGAGAGTGATGGATTTGTTGGGATCATGATTGGATGAATGGCAGGCCTCATACTGCCAGCATCCCGGGGCAATGCTGTTATTTTAAAGTAAGAAAACAGGAGTAAAACACCGATCATCTCCAGAAAACAGCAGCCAGCAAATGTGACTTACCAGCGGCTGCATCTCCGCCTGCATCTCCGCCTCCTGCACGGCGCTCGGCACCTGAAATCTGTCTATTTCTTCCATCATCTTGGCGACGCGCCTGCTTCCTCCTCCTCCTGCAGCTGGATGTCGATGCTAAAATACGGTCTTTTCGACGAGTTATGGCCGAAACTGCGAGAGATCTCAGATTAATAGCAGCCTGTGTTGTTGTCCGGTAGCGAGCCTCATCCCAGCAGGCAGTATGCCGACGGTGGTGTGACTGGTTGGGTGACGGTGACTCCACCACCCACTTCCGGGTGGGGTATCCCAAAATGGGGTCGGAGTACCCAAAAGGGGCCCTTTGGAGAGGACCGAGGTCCCCAGCAAATCAAGTGAAAATCAACAACAATGTGACCAGTTTTGTGAAGGTGATTGCTCTTTCATTAATCCTCCAAACAGATGTTTCTCAAAATAAATTCATATTATTACTCACTCAAGTCAGAGGATCAGAGGATGAACTGTCTCTCAACCAACTCTAAAACAAACAAACAAAAAAAAATTATATATATATAATGTTAGGAATTCAGTAGTTATAGTTAAATGCTGATTGAAACCTTCCAGGTGGGTGAATAGTAAAATTTCCTTATTACAACAATACTACAAAAGCCAGCTAAAAGAACTACTTAAGCACTAGTCACCTGGAAGATCAATTAAAAAATCTCTATGGTGGAATTTGAGTTAAAAGTTAAAAAAATCATCAAATTAACTAATTCATTACAGCGTCAGTAATTCAATTCATTAGAGACAGACCCAACAGGGAAAAGGGATTTACTGATTTGTGGTCTGTTATTGAATATAGTTCAAATTATCAGTCTTATGCCCTGCTAAGTTTATTTTAAATTCCAGTTGGATTGTATTGAGGTGGAGTATGTTTGTTTTCTAGATCAGCAATTAGAATACGATTGTAATCATCTTAAATTCGGCCAAGGTGAAGAAACTGCATGACAGCCAGTTTTTTACCTCATGTTATCACTCATCATCCTGTTCATTAACTAACTACAGTTACCCAAGTCTTGTTCAATTTTTGTGTAATGTTTCAACCCAGTTATACATTTTTTCTTAATAATTCAACAGACATTCCATTTTTACTACACAACATTGAACTCAACCGTTTACAGCCATAAAATGTCAACAATATTCAAATAAATGTTATCTATAACTCCACAATATCATTCAGTGTGCTATTTGAGGGATTTTGTTTAGCCCATAATACAGCTGTAGTTTTGAGTTGTGCCTTTCAAATTCAGGACTTGCGGAATATAAACTTTGAGAGCCTCTGATGTTTTTCATCATGAGCTGCAAACAAATGTACATCTCCAAAAAAGAGTTTTGTAACATACCTTTCTTGGACATATACACTTGTAAGTACTCTGATGTGATTTGAGACATATTTATTTATACATTTTGGTAACCTGCAAAATCTTTGTAACAAGAATGAAAACAGGATCACTATCAAGTATACAATATACAGTAATGCAATCCTAATGAACTGTTGAATCAAATAAACGCATCTTCACAATTTTAATATGTTGTACCTCCATTTTATACTCTTGGGAACTAGAAAAAAACTGCCTCCCGATCTCTATTTTGTGTGATTTCTCATCTATTTCGGCATAAAAGACATCTTACAATTTACAAAAATTTTTTTTTTTTTTTTTAAATTACAATTGTTTTTCATTTTAAAGCATGTCCACTGTAAGGGACCACAGGGCCATGTGAAACAACCAAGCCAGAGATTGTGATTGTAGAGTAAGGTTAAACTAAAAATTATTTAAACTTGATTAAAATAACAAAATTCTTTATCATTTTATATTGTTTCACTTGCCTTGCTCACTTTTCTTGGTTTATTTATTTTAACAGTCAACTAAAGTGGAAAGGAAGTGCTTTTTTCTATTGGGATTCATATTTTGTCAAACCAAACTACTATAGTTCCATCATTATTTTTAATTTCTTCTCCTGTTTTATCTGTAGTGGTGGTAATCCTGGAAACATGTTTTCATTTTTGTGATGCAGAGAAACATAATTCATTTGGTCCACCAGATGTACATGTTTCCTTTGCTGCTCTAATTCATATGGACTTGAGGTGGAAGGTGGAGGGACAATATTAGTGGGATGTAGACCAACATGTATAGATGTTAATGACACCACTTTGGAAATGTTCAAACGTCAAGTGTCACAAATAAAATCACTGATTTATAGTAATCTGGGTGCTTCATTACAAGGAATTAACCCCTTTTTTTAAAGTAGTATTTTATTACCCTTCAAAACAATTATAGGGCTGAAGATATCAGCCCCATCTTTTTTCTATCCTATGTTCACACTCATTACCCAGCTCTCTGAATCTCTTTCTCTCCAGTGAACAATCCTGTCTGCTTCAGTTCTGTCTCTTTCAACAATGTTGAGTAAGTACATTAAGTACTTATTTAACTACAATAAGATGGTTTTCGTGTTCACTATACTCGACAACCCTCAGGAGGGTTAACACTTGACCAACAGCAACATAAATAAAAGTGAAATTCACTTTTTACTCAAGTGAATTTCTGAATGCAAGACTTGGAATTTTCATATGAGTGTTTACTTTTGCTTGAGTAAAGGAAAATCAAATATTTCCTCTACAGCTGAACTACAGCACTTGCAAAGAGAGCTGATTCAGGGCTTCTCTGGAAGTGTCAACAAAAAACAGCAATTTAAACCTCCCAAAATTAGATTTATATTTGGACTATTGCAATTCTCTGTCCATTCCCTGTATGTTTACCTTTGAAGTTTCCATCCCAGAAACAGAGACCAACTATATTGTTGTTGTTGTAAATAATTATTAAGCATAAACTTAATTAAAGCTTCTCGCTATATAAAAGGTCCTCTTGACAAGTTGCTCTTGACTAGATACAAACTGGACATTAAAGAATAAATAATAATAATACAAATTAACATAATGGAGCACATAAATCATAAAATCTAATTATGACCTGTCAGAAGAACATCTACAGCAGTGTACCGTACTCTCATTTAATGTCAGTGACATACACTATATTGCCATAAGCATTCACTCACCTGCCTTGACTCACATATGAATTTAAGTGACATCCCATTCTTAATCCATTGGGTTTTATATGACGTCGGTCCACCCTTTGCAGCTATAACAGCTTCAACTCTTCTGGGAAGGCTTTCCACAAGGTTTAGGAGTGTGTTTATGGGAATTTTTGACCATTTTTTTCCTGAAGCACATTTGTGAGGTCACACAATGATGTTGGACGAGAAGGCAAGGCTCTCAGTCTCCGCTCTAATCCATCCCAAAGGTGCTCTGTTGGGTTGAGGTCAGGACTCTGTGCAGGCCAGTCAAGTTCATCAACACAAAACACCAAACCCAGAAGAGTTGAAGCTGTTATAGCTGCAAAGGGTGGACCGATGACATATTAAACCCTATGGATTTAGAATGGGAGTCAAGGCAGAAGGGCAAATACTTTTGGCAATGTAGTGTATTACAGATTACTGTTGTCCTTACCTGGAAATACCAGCAGAGAGCAGCAATAACATGCAGTGCTGCACAATCATAGGAAAGCGTTTTGGCAGCTGTGGGCCTCAGCTGCAGTCAAATCAGGTTCCCACAATTCAAGGCAGCACATGGTCAAAGTTTAACCAGCAGGTGGCAGGCTAACTCTACGCATGAAGAGAGGGTGGCTAGGTGACCATGAATGATGATGAGATGTGAGCAAGGTCAAGTAGGTCGTAGTTTGGTAGTCTTCGAAATGTAAGCAGTCTGTGGTCTATACGTCTGGTCATGCATATGTATTAGTTATGAGTATAGCAGCATATCTGGAGGTCAGACTCTGAAAGAGTGGGAAACAGAGTGTAGTGATAATAATAATTTAAAAAAAAAACACCAGCAGATTAAAGACCTTGATTTTACTACTTGCTACTACTACTTTCTAGATCCGTCTTTTATATTTCATGCACTTTATTTAATAGTTTCACTTTTTCTGCTGTGTCATGCATACTTAAGTTTATCAAGTTTACCCACTTCTGTCATTATTCCAGTTTGTTTCATGCTATAATTAAAGCCTCCGTTGTCAGAACAAACATTCATACTCAGAAATCAAACTTTGAAATCAGGGCTGTACTGTTGTCAGAATCAATTTAATAACCATCTTTCTGTGTGTAATTGTGATGAGTTTTTGTGTATCTGTAGGGGTCCTGTGTATTTTTACATCACACGCACACAATTTTTGAAGCCATTAAATTAAATCACAGATTACACAAGATTCAAATATTTATATATATTCTTTTTAAAACCTCACATTTTTCAGACATGACCAAAACACAGATTAGCATTTGAGCCCTCAGATACACACACATACACACACATACACACACACACACACACACAAACACACACAAACTTACTGTTCATGACTCAGTCCAGGCTGACGTGAGTTATGCAACCCCCCCCAGCTGTGCAGATGAAGCTGCAGATTACTGGCCCCTTGTAGGTTTATTAGTATTCTCTTTGTCTGTAGTATTTGTTCTAATCATTATATAACACTATGTTGGCTTTAGTGACCCTGCTCCATCTGACCTGCCACTGGAAGACCAGGAAAGGAAAAGCTTTGTTGCTTTGTTATGTCTGATGAGGAGGATAAATTCAGTTATTTCGCATGAGCTCACAGAAAACATCATGCACCATAATGAATAGAAGTATTTCTGCCATGACTCCTGTGATGATAAATACAAGAGTAGTGGGCAGAAGAACTGACAGATCACATAATGTTTGCTCTTATGCTGTTTTCTTTCTAAATTCCTTCAGCTGTCTTGAGTATAATATCCAATTTGAATACGTGGGCTTTCACATCAGTGCAGTGGCCCATGACCTGTGTGAATCAGAATGTGCTGACCTTCACATCCAAACAGCTCAGTGTAGAGTGGATCACTGGATCTGTGCTGACTAGTTTGCAGGGCTTTTGCACTGGTCTGGCAGAGCAGAGAAACAAATAAGGGAAAGACAGCCAGAGATGTAGAGAAACTGGCAGGCAGATGAATAGAGGGAATGCAGATAAACATGGGACAGCTGTAGAGCTGCCTCTCTGATGGGCGGTTTTAACTCAGCAGACCACCAAAGGCCCAACCCATCTGTCTCACATGTGCTGTAAACCACTGTTTTACACATGTACGTACATTTAACTGTCCTGTTTCTGTCAGACACTTGCTGGACATGCATAAGTATTAGCAGTTCACCCCTATAGGGCCTTACAGCAAATTAAATCAGTGAAAACCAACACCTCAATTAGAAATACTCTGTTTCATATAAAAAAAATTACGTTTAGACAGTTCAAACTCTTATTTGCCCTACCACAGTTTCCTGGATTTTATAAGATCATTTTAGGGCATTGAAATATGTATAGCAACACTTAAAGTAGGTGTCTCGTTTAATCCTCTGAAATATAGTGGAGTAGAATAATGGCATGAAATGGAAAGTACAAGTACCTAAAAATTCACTTCTTGTAAGTACTTGAGTAATAGCACCAGAGTAGAGTAGTGGCGTTTCACTCTGCTTTTATGTATGTGCAAGACAAACAGAGCCATCGTGATTCAAATCTATGAAACTCTACAATATAATTAAGATCTGCTTGTCACTCTTAGGAAATAATAGCAGCAGTTAGCCGTGTGAAGTGCCTCCCCTCCTCCCCTCATGTATCATGGTTACCAGATAAGGATTATGTGGTTGTAATCGAACAACAGGATGTGGGTCAGCATCGAGGTCAATGTGTTTCACATTGATTACTTAAGTGCCAGGAAGCTGATGTCAACAGTTTTGGTTGTTCTTTTTTTTTTTAGTCTCATATGTTTAAAGAAAATGGTGGGTTGTTAATGCTAATACCCAGTAAAGGAGCAGTGTGACTGTGGGCCACATTCGATATAAACAAGAGCAAATCATTTTTTATTAATCAGTAAAAAATCAATTGGGATCAGGATCACATCGCACAAAAGCAATTACCACAGTGATATTCAGTTTAGTTCTCCTGTTAGTTATTTTAATGATTTAATCCATAAAAATAAAAAGATTATATAAATAAACTACCAAGGCAAGTTGGCAGAGTACAAATGACAATTTCAAAATTGTAGATTTGTTTGAGCTGTGAAAAAAAAGTTCATATTAAAATGAAAGTAAGAAAACCATCAAATCTTCACACTTTTAAACTGTGACTTAAATAATTAGTGACACATGAAAAGAAACTGATAACTCAATATATTAACTCCACACTTGTGCTTTAGCTTTGTGTCCATCACACAGTGGTTTTTCAAGAAATATCACGTTAATATCTCAGAACAAAAACTGCTGTTAGTTGATACCTGAGATTAGATTCCTCCAAACACAAATGAGAAACTTTTCCAAAGCCCTTTCACAGAAATCAAACTGTACACAAGACAAAAACATAATGCATCTCTTTTTATTCCAGGGATGTGGAACTGAAGTTGCGATTGGGTCTTCATTTTGTCAGTCTGGCGTGTCTCATCCCTCTTCCACCGTTAAAACAATGCCGGTATCTGACAGATAGTACATTCAGTACAATAAATACAATACTCACTTCTTGCCATGAGACTGTGAGTGTCAGTCAGTCTGACATTTCTGGTGAAGGCTGTCTATAAATATGTTTTTCAGCCTCTAGAGGAGCTCACAAATTGAAAGAGAGGCACACCGGGACACAAGTAACATTGACACTGTTACTTTTAATCCTGTGGGAGTTGAATTGGCAGATGCACAGACGTGTGTGTCAAATGGGGAGACTGTGAAACAGGAGCCTGTGAGCTCCCTTTTCTGTAAACAAGACATCAAAGCAAGTCTTCGCCTGCACTTTATCATCCCACCAAATATATGCCTTTTATCTCTGTCTGTCTTGACTCACACCCTTCCTCCAGAAGCATCCCTCTCCTTGCTGAATCTTTCAAGCTTTTGGTTTCTACCTGTTTGCTACAGCTTGTGAGCTCACAGCGGTGCGTTTTCTCTTCTCTGACATGTTACATGTGACATTTTGTGACTCTCAGCCAACCCTGTCATCCCAAACTCTTTTCCAACTCATCCTGTCTTTTCTCTTTCTCCTACACATCCTTTCAGTTTTCTTATATGAAGTGATGAAAAAGAGAGGAGTAGAGGAGGCGATCATGGTCTGCTTGCATAGAGCAAAGCAGAGAGACTGACAGATGGACAGTCCCAGCGACGCACAGCAGAGATAAGAGGATTGGAGCTGCTTGTTATTGTTCTTGCCACAGCTCTTAATGCAGATACCTCACTCTGTGCTCCACTGACTTGTGTATATGAGATGGGGCCGAGAGATATGATCCGTATGCAAGACAAAAAAAAGACTCAGAAATAAGGATGAGTCGATGAAGTGGAAGAGAGTCCAGAAGCTCAACATTTGACCTTTTGCAAATGCACCAAGTTCAATTTTGATTCCTTTGTCCCCAACTCCTGATTAGGGTGTAGACAGCAGATACTTCTGTTCCCTCCTCTGCTCTGGCTCTGCCGTGAAGACAGGCAATATCTCTGGGTGTGAAGGCACCTTGCAAGCCTTGTAAAGTATGACAAAGAGGATGAGGATGAGGACACCCACCACAGAGTTACAAACGATGGCCACTATGGACCACACAGACAGTCCCATCCTTAGTTCATGCTCCATGGTCGATTGGATTGTTGCTTCCAAAATCCCTGTGATCACATTGGACTTCACTGGACTTCTAAGGTCTGCAGCTGGAACCAGGCTAGTCACTTCAGTTCCACCAATTATCCCTGAAAGATAAGAAAATGTCTCATGTGAACATGGAAGACCCAGGCACATGCTCACATGGCCCAGAGAAAAGCACGCTTTGGCGCACTTGGACACAGTTAACCCGCCTGTCACGTGGGTTAGTCAGTCCACTACTGAGGTCAGCTCAGTAAAGATTACTTTCTCTCTGATACAACTAGTCACTAGGTCAGGGCAGCTTTATCCCTGTAGATGCTATTATCTGGAAGAACCTACGTTGTTAGTATCCAGCACCTTTGAACGTTAAACTGCAGAGTGTAACAGCGGTCTTTAATATAGCTACACAGTGGAACATTATCATGAGAAATCAATACAAGAAAAGTTTCAGGCTGATGCAGTGTATATGTATAAATATAATTTTAGGGCTTTTGTTAATAATCTGTGGATAATATGAGAATATTACAGGACAATAAAGTTCCTGTTTGCTGTGGTTGCATGTTGAGGCATCTTTTTTTTTTTTCTTAGTTCTTTTCAAAGTGGCAAAGAACAATGAAGTTATTAAAGTGATACAGAAGGTGCCGGTAAGCACTTTTTCTTACTGATTTATTCTGAATGCGTTTCAGCGGAAATGTGATTTCAGGAGAAACATGTAGGAATATAGTTCCCAGTTTTGTGGGTGATATTAAATGGGTCATGTAGGTGTACTCCAGGGGGAGTGAAAGAGAGTGACAAGACAGTTAGAGCATGAGAGAGAGCACAAATAATTTCCCTCTCAGAGTTTAACAGATAGAAATTCAAGCTCATCTCCTTACCTCTATACCACTCTCCTTTCCCTCTAATGCATTACTAATGAGGTCATATTTTTACCTCTTTACACTGCAACATTCCTTCAATACTCCTTTCAAAGTTATCCTTCCTTTTATACGCACTTTAAGACCCAGCCAAATAAAGATGGATAGCTGCGAGTCAGAGTCGATGGCAGTGATGCATTTGATCTGCTCCCCAGCTTATTCAGTTGGTCTCTGTTTGTACCAGATGGATTCCTCTCAGGATGCTGGTGGCATTACTGAAGGGGAAAATTACCCTCACCATCACAAGCTGAATCGCTCCAGGGAGAAAAAAAGAAAATTCCCCTCCCACTTTTGCAGAATATTCCCAAACCATCCTGATGAAGTTTCTCCCAGACGTCAAGGGACACTAAATGTAGCGTATCCAGTTTACAATTTCAATTAGAGCAAAAGCTAGGAATGTGTGAGCTATTAGATGCCAGAGAGATGTGATAGGAAAGAGTCTGCATGTGTGTATGTGTATGTTTGTGTGCTAGAGAGGAATGAAATGAGCGTGAGCAATGTGTTGGAACAGAGGACAGAGGACTGTTAGCTGTCTGTCTGCTTATATTGATTTCAGACAATCAGTGGTGCATATAACAAGGAAACATTGTCACAGCATCTATTCATTTCAACAATTATTACATCACATTTTCATAACTTACACTTCCCAAAGTACATGTTTGTGCTTCATTTCTTATTAACTACAAGAATAATTTGCTCTCATTTGCAATATAAATACATTTCCTTTGAACATTCTGACAACTATGTTTCAATTACTAACCACACAGGAGAAAACCAAATGTAAACAGGAATCATTCATTGCGTTTTTACAGTCAGCCAACAACATGTATGTTACAAATAAAGAACATAGTTCTCTTTGTGCGTTTTAATTCTGGAAAAGGGAAAATTTTTTGTGTGATTGCTGACTTCAGTTGATTGAATCAGGTTTTTAAAGAGCTGGACATTTGTGTGGGTAAATTTTAGTGGTTCAAAGAGCAGAACATCACGTGACTGACCTGCAACACAAACACTCAAACACATGCACACCACAGTCAATACGAAGCTACGTTAATCTGTTACGCAATGACTGTGCTCTGTTGTTGAAGCAAGAAATAGTTAAGCATTAGGACGCGCAAAGGCAAAATGCAGCATGAGTATGTGCTTGCTCATGTGCCCGCTCATGTGCCCTCATGAGTGCTGTCATTGACCCACATCAAGGCCTGTTTTGTACACATGCAAACAATCTGATGGAATCGTATGCAAATATTACATGCAATAGAGAGTGCTTTCTTTTGCAGGGGCAGGCATGTGGGCAGAGACCTGAGCCTGCACTGACTTCTTGGACAAAGCACTAGTTGTGCATAATGCATTACCTTGCAGTGCCCTTCCACAATGAGTTGCCTCCATCTCATATGACAGAGCTGCCTTCCTCCCTCCCACAGCTTGTTCTAAAACATCTACTAGATGCATGGCTACAAGTTCACCATGAGGTGGACATTCCAGCTATGATGACTGCAGACACTATTTATTCCACTTGGCTGTTTCACTAAGTCTTCTGTCAGGCTATTGAATATCAGGTTATGCTCAAAGGGAGGAAAACACAGCAGAGTATTGGTGGATATTGTAGCCTAAAGCCCACAACAGCAACCTTAGTCAGACATGAATAACATCAATGCTTTAAATCTTTAAGAAAAACAAAAACATTAAATTATGGATCACATCAAAACTAAGGCGGCCTTTGACTTCCATTCAAATGTTTTGCTTACTTCTTACACTCCAGGCAGATAAACAGCTCCTCCCTCAGTCCTCCTCAGGTCTCCCTCAGTCCTCCCTCAGTCCTCCCCCAGGTTTTACTCAGGTCTCCCTCATTCCTCCTCAGTCCACCCTCAGTCCTCCCCCAGGTCTTACTCAGGTCTCCCTGAGTCCTCCTTTGGTCTTCCTCTGTCCTCCCTCAGTCCTCCGTCAGTCCTCCCTCAGTCCTCCTCAGTCCTCCCTCACTCCTCCCTCAGTCCTCCTCAGGTCTCCCTCAGTCCTCCTCAGTCCTTCCTCAGGTCTCCATTAGGTCTTCATGCATTTGGAGTCCGGTGTCCTCTGCACGTCAGCAGCAGAACGCGTTAAGATGAATTTTTCTGAATGAAACTTCACCAGCGGTTTGTGAGGCGGGAACTTTTGCCTCAAAGTAGGTCACAAACTCTACCCGACCTATGTCAATATGTGGGAGCAGCAGCAACATCAGGAGGTGGGCTTGGATGAAGTCACGCCGGCGGAGTCCCGGCTGGTTCCCAGTGACTGCTGACAGGAGCGGGGCGACACAGCGAAGATGCTGTTGTCAGAGTGCCTACGCCCCTGCCCCCTCCCCCATCCACCCCAGATCCCTCCCCCTGTCCTCCCTCAGTCTCTTACTCCTGAGCCATTTATATAATGTAAGGTTTCTCTAGGAACATCCCATCAAAGGCTTTTCCTCCCCCCTGTGAGGATCGCACAGTCAGGCTGACATCTGATCATCCAGTCTGCAGGAGCATCGAGCAGCAGGCTCCAGCAGAGAAGGATGTTACATCATGCACAGGCTGCTGGGGGACAGGGGGGAGGATGCATGGTGCATCCATAAATACTCACTGGGAATACTACAGATTCAGCAACAGGCAACTTCCATATATTTCATAATTTCTCTTCCCACTTCTCCACTCTGTCATAACACATTGACTTAAACTCTTTCATGCATTAGATATGTTCAAATTGTGCAAAAATTAGTAATAAATAAAAAAAAGTTAATTGTTTTCACAGCTTTATGCAATGAAGTGAATCATTTTCAAACAAAATGTTGAAAGACACACATCTTAGCATTAAGGCCAAAGCTCTTTCCTGCTCAACATGTTGCACAAAAAAAGATGAATAGCAGCCACACAAACTTCGAACTTGTTGCCTCCTTTTTTTCTTCATTGGTATTCAGTACGACAGCATGTGTCCCTGGGGGACTTAGCTCGGCTCTCCCTGTCTCTCTCCTTCTTTGATTGTGTGTGTGTGTGTGTGTGCATGTGTATAATGGGAGTGGGGCTGGGTGAGGGGGGCGCTGACCCACAAAGTTCAGGCACAGACAAAGCTTTCCATTGAGGCCTCACTCTCACCCAACTCGCTGTTATAGGACAAAAGTTTTGTGAAGGACCAGATCCGCAGAGCAGAGCAGCAGTTTCATCACAGCGCTGCATACACTGATGTGCATGTCAGCAGTAATTCAGGCTGAATAATTTAAATTGACTGTAGTGACTGACTGTAATCACTGACAGATGATTTAGTACCTCTGTAAATGTAATTAAATGCAGCATGCATTTAGTAGAAAATGTAATTAGAATTGAAACATTAGATGCCACCAATTAATGTAACCGTTCCTTTTTTTAAGCCATAGCACTGGTTTACTAATGTAGTTCATTCACACTTTTGCTCAATATAACGACTACAGCACCAGGTAGACTGTGTCATATATGGCTGGAATGATGTCATGACATTGCAAGTCAGCTCAATAGGTTTAATCATATTTTTAACCTCCCCCTTGTTTTATTTTTATGAATTACTGTACTCAGTATTATTGAATTTGTATTCCATTAATTAGTACTGTGCGTTGTGAAATAGCAGTTGCTTTTCTGTGAATTGTTGTTTTTTTTTTTTGATGGAGTACACACTTCAAACTAGACAGACTATTGAGATGTAGTGAAGCTTTCTAAACACAAACATATATATATATACATATACAGACACACATGCACATCCATGCTCAGGCACAGACAGACATGCACACAGTGGTTAAGACTTATTCTTGCAGGATGTGCCATGTCTGATCACTGCACCTCATCTCATGTCAATAAAGACCCTTGCATACCTCCATTACTGTCAAAACGTATCAGTGTGTGTGAAGTTTGCAAATGAGACACAGAGAAAAGAAGGAGAGGGAGATAGCAAAGAGGGAGGTCAAAGGCAGTTTCTCCTCTTTCTTCATTTTCCCCCCTCTACTCTCTGTTCCTCATTTCCTCACAGGCTGTAAAAAAAAAAAAAACTGACAGAAATGTTAATCTCAATTTTTCCATTCTACCCTTCTTCTGAGTGCTGTTATCATGAGGAAAGATAGACTTCCCCGCTGAGTATTAGGGTTTTCATAAATGCTGCCTGTTGATATAATGGGGAAATTAGATATATATTTTATGTGGAGGGTCTGTTTCATAATGACACATATATACCATCTGCTCTGATCATCCAATAGGCGACTTGATGTGACTTGACATATAGATGGACAGGTTTTCTGAATAACCTGCGTGTTTTATGTGTCTTTTTGCAGTGAATCACATGTATTTGTCGGTTTCCATGCGGAAACATTGGTCATTCTGCACAGTGTCCTGATCTGGAAAGCTGTCAGAACCAATTCCTTATCATGAGTGTATGAGGACCCCTGGTGGACATTTATTTACATTGTTTTCTTTTTTTATTGTTTTTTTTTTTGTTGTTGTTTTTTGTTTTTTTTTCTAGCAACGCCCTGAGGGCAGAGCAGAGCCAGTGTCTGTAATGTGGCTAAATAAGGCTCATGATTCATTTACTCTTCATATGAAGGTGACTCTGGTGAGCACTGAAGCAAAGACATCACAGACAAGACTAAGAGAGCTTGTTGGGTCTTTTAATTTAATTTTACTTTTAATTGGCACTTCTTCATCTTCTTTAGTTGTTCATCATGACCTGAGAAGAAAAAACATTTTGACTTGATTTGAAGACTAAAGAAGGTGACAGCTTTAAGCCAGCTAGCATGTAGATTAACAACAATGTTTTATTCTGTCTGTGTGTCCATTTTACCTTGTCGATCCAGTCGTTGAAAGCGGAGACACGGGTGAAGACAGTGGGTTTCTTCTCATAGTTGCAACCGAGGCCGGAGACAAAGCTTGCGATGCCGTGGACCTCCCAGGTGCCCTCGCTGTTTTTGCAGTTAAGGGGCCCACCGGAGTCACCCTGGATACAGAGAGACAGAGAGTGAAGAGGAGGGTTTACTGACCGGTAAGGTGCAACTGTCAGAAGCACAATAACCACAGTATGCTTGCCTAGGTATAATGGGAACTGAACACACAGTATTTTTCTGGCTGCTAGATAACACTGAGTCTGATAAAAAAAAAACCTCTGGCACATCTTCATTTAAACACTAAATTAATCTTCAGATATCGTCTGATTGAATAATTGAATTCAGAATTGTCTTAATAATTTGCTCAAGCCTATCAAATCAAGAAATCTTCAAAATATAAAAAGGAAAAAGAAGCTGAAGACACATAATTGAAAATGTTTTCAATTTCTTACTGCTCACACACACATTAGAGAAACTTACATTGCATCCAGCCACGATTCCATCCCCACCAGCACACACCATGGTGGTCCTGACAGCAATACCCCACCAGTCAGGCTGGGAGCAGGTGGCATGGTCAGCCACAGGCATCAAAGCCTGCTGCAGCTTATCAGCTATGGGGCCTCCAGCTAAAATGCACAGGCAGGGTCTATTACCATCATTGACATATACCAGCCGTCTGTCAGATCTGCTGTATAGCATTTCCCCAAATGTCAAATTCACAGGCCAACCCAAATTTTCAATTTAAGAGTCATCCCCTCAGAAAAAAAACTTTCTCTTAATATCTCATGAGTGTGATTTTCATTGTAACTTTGGAGGTTTCCCTGGGTAATGCTGATCACACACGGCTGCTTGTAAATAACAAACATACAACTTGTACACAAGTTGAATGCCCTAAAGGGTACAAAGATGAGGTCCTTTCATAGATGCTAAGCTGAACCCCCCCCCCCCAAAAAAAATCCCCAGAACAACGGTCTGATAAACAGAGCTAAGCATTTCACACTTACTGTACAGCCTTCCCCAACCAGTGATGTAGCAGGGGTACAGGTTGGCCAGGACAGAGCCAGCAGCGGGGATACATGCCAACTGGACCTGGCTGCTCAGAGTCACAGGCTCTGACAGCTTGATCAGGGCAATGTCGTTACTGCAAGAAAAACAGAAAGAGCCACAAACTGAGTGAAATCTGTGTTTTTATGGATTCTTTCTTTGCATCATTCTGTCTGTACATAGTAATAAATCTACTTCATCTTATTGCTCAAATTTCCACCGGGGAAAAAGTCCAGTTGCTCATTAGAGGTTGAACAAAGAATTTTGTAGATTAATGAAGATGGAGAATTTGTGTCAAAGAAATGAGCTGCACTGAGGTGAATAAATAGAAGTTGAGCCCCCGTGCACTCGGTAATCTCCGCACAGAGCAGATACGATTATGATGGACTATATGTCACAACAGGAGATTTGGTCTACGAGTTGTACTGTATGGTGGTGGTTGTCTTACCCGAAGGCCACAAAAATGGGGTTCCATTTCTCATGGACAATAATCTTCTCGGGCAGGATTGCCTTGGAGCCAACCTCTTCCTCAACCAGATTGTGTTTTCCCACAAACACCCTGTAGGATAGCTTGGTGCTGCAAAACAGAGTAAACTGTTGTCACTCGAGTTAAACCAGACGGAACATTTGGTGCAGATTTGAACTTGGCAGCACCACAATGACCTTAAATGTGCTTTTTGTTTTTCACTGACACTTCATTTTCAAACCAGCAGACTTAATTAACTGTGCAGTCCTCATTTTTACTTGGCTTAACAAGGATTTAGGCTCCAGGAAAGGCAAGCAATGTAGTGCAGAGTAAGTACAGAAGAGTCAACAAAAGATCTGTTTGTGCATGATTTGTAGATGAGTGTACTGGTATTTTTGTGTTTATGTTCCCCTGCTGCTCTCACTTGATGCAGTGAGCAGCAGTCATGACCCAGTTGGCAGCAATCAGAGATCCCCCACAAGTGTGCCTCCATTCACCATTCCTCTCATACTGCAGGGAGATCTGAAGGCAAAAAAAACAGCACAAAGAATACAGTAAGAAGCAGGCTGGGGATATGTATATGAGTGGCATAATTGGCTGGTTTAATTCTAACACAAGCATTTAAACTGGATTTTCAATAGCCACTGGGCCTGGAAGATAAAACCAAATGAAGAACCCATAAGGTTTGCCAGTAAATATAAAAACATCAACAGATGTGTATGTATTAGCATACCTGCCAGGGCCAGCTGTGGGGCTTGGCATCTACTCCATTCACCACACGTGAAGTCAGGGGCTCGATGGGTGGGGTGCCGCACCCAAAGGCTGGACAAGTGGGAGGCAGTCATGAGTGTAATGTACATGAGAGATGATGATGAGGAGGAGGAAAGCAATGGAGTTCTTTTATTCCCACATCAAGCACAAATGATGCCATTTTTCTTTCCTGTGTAGAACTGCCGAGGACTGAACACTTGCTCCCTGTGTGGTAATATGCAAGGATGCACACTCGCTCCCACAAACTTGAAAACACGTAGAAACAATTACACACAGAATTAGAGAATGCCAGATGTTCTTACCGCTAGCAATGAGCACTGAGGCCAGCACAATGGGGATCATGTTGATTGATGCTTCTGCTGAGGGACAGCAGGACACACACTCTCTTTTAAACTTTTCACCACAGGCGACACACGTACTGAAAACGCTAACACACAATCCCATTGGCCACAGCCTCTGGGGGATGAAGATGGACCAATTGCAAAGAGAGTCAGTGCAATTGAACGGCTGGGGAATCACGCAGGTGTGTCTCCTGGAACATTTCCCATGACCTTCACATTGAGGTACATGCCTGTATGTTCTCCATTTCCATGCATGTTCAGCAGCTTTTAGATACATACATGCAGAATAGGGAAATATGTATATAAATGCAGTTGGCACATTTCAGATAACCTGCACAACTAATGATACATTTTCACCGTGCTTGTGTCCAGGACAAAGTTTGTTCCCTAAAACCTGGAATCGAATGCTTACCTAACAGCATGGGAAGCCAACATCTGGGTCACTGGCACTGACCTGTTTTCTCCAAAATGTAAAACAAAAACTGAACTCTGAGCAATTACTATTATATATAACCGTGACAATGATAAGCAGACTGTCATTGGTGACGTCTTACACAGCTCTGCATTGATTTGTGTAGTGCCAGGAATGTGAGAAATGCTGAATGACTCAGTGGAGGATTATTTATTTGTGTAAATAGAAAATGGTGCAATACAGTTTTTTGTTAGAAAGAAATTGTGTATGTGGAAATTGAACTCTTGTCTGCATCTTAACGCCCCTTTTATTTGCCTTGGGAAATTCCCACATATATTTGTCACGCTCAGCTATTTTCACGCGAAGGCTAACCCAGAGTTAACAACTCAAGCAGTTATGTAATATTAATTGTAATTTGGCATGTATCTACTGTTGCTCATTTGGGTGTTTATGTTTGTGTTGTCATGGCTGACATCCCCTCAGGGATAATAAAGATTACCTTGAACCTTAAACTTTTACGGTCTACATGATCAAATACACCTCCCAATATATTTCATCTTCACACATTTTTCTGTGCAGTGTTTTGTGTACGGCTGCAAACGCTGACCCAGAGTATCATGAGGATGTTATAATAACTTGAATGGGCAGAACTTCAATAAGTTATGAGACATGGAGGACACAAACACAACTCCTGAGGTATGAAAATGTCAATGTGTGCAGGCCTGAGGTGACTCAGCAAGCAGACATTATAAATCTGACAGACGTTGCTTGGGTAATATTCAATGATGCCATAAAGATTAGGTGTTACGGTGGCACCGACATATACAGTCAGTGGAAGGGGTGTTAAGGAGCAGCCAGTATATTGAAAGTCAAAATATTGTATAAAACTGTGAAGATGTTTTTGATGAGAGAACCTGATATCAGTTTAAACATAATCAGGACTTTTTTGGGGGATGGGGGGGGGGCATTGAAAGAGCTTTATCTTTCATATGTGAGCTCTTTAAATAAACATTGCTCAAAAATTGATGGAAACATTTCTATCAAACTACTTCAGATGGCAGACGGGCTATATTGTTCATGAATCATTTCGTTTTTCAGTTCACCACTAGATGGGACAATTTATCTGTTTAGGCACCACACTGTGTTCCATTGTTATACAAATAGAAAAAAAAAAGGGACAATATTTTGTGTCTGTTTGCTCAAAACCAACATCCAAACTTTGTATAGAATAATTCAGGAAATCAATTCTCAATCTAGCTGAGGGGCAGTATCTGAAAAGCAGGTCAGCTAAAACTTTGACATTGAAAATGATAGCAAGAGCCCTTCACTCACTGCAGAGAACACTTTGCAAACAGACGGGTAAATACAGCAACAAGAAAAGCTAGCCATTCTTAACTTGTGTGTGTCTGAATGTGAATGTTCAAATGTACTTCTATGTGTGTGTTCATGGGTGTGAGACTCTGCAATGACGATAAGCAACTAATTGAAAGCTAATTAAAATCACTCTATGAATCTGTAAAACATTGTTAAGCTTATTACAGGGCATTGTCTGGAATAGATGCTTCTCGTTCTCATTTTCTCATTAAACCTCTTGTATTCATTCATTTTAAATCGGCCAGATGACACAAGATAATGAACTGAGGTAGGTGTGAACTGATATAATTACATTAAACTGAAAAATTAGATCAAAGTAAAAGAAATTTGCATTTAATGCAGTTATTTCTTAAATCTTCCTGATTGTAAATATTACCTATCATTCCTATCAAGTCCAAAACCTCTGATCTCCAAAATATGCTCTTTAATGCTGAAATATGTTTATATTCAGTCAAACGCAGTCTGTCATGTTTTGAAGGGAGGCCCACTAGCTTCACTGCTGAGCAATGACTGAAACCCCCCCAGGGGTTTGTATCAGGTACTCTTCAGCCTGTTCTTCTTATCAGAGCAGCCACTGAACTCTGAATGACACTCCATGTGCGCATTATGGCTGATTGCTATCACTTTAGTGCAAAAAATGCTGAACTGGCCATTGCCACTCCCCAACTAAGGCAAAATGAGTACAATTTTATGATAATCCAAAAAAAATATTATTGTGGCAGGTCGGTGCTGTTGGCTGCAGTTAGCTTTGCCATTGTTGTTTATCTCTGTGTATTTAACATTATCATCCCCGGTATGTGGTATGTCTAAGCAAAGTGGGATGGATCTCTTGATTTGTAGCAACAGTCGATTGTTTAGCCAAAGGGATTGCGCTAATGTAAACCTTTTTGCCTTTAAAGTATGTGCAGCAGTATGTTCCACTGGCTGCCTTGTTTGCCACAGGCAGAATGTTTTGAGCCGCAGGGCTGAAGTAAATCCAAACATTGGCTGTCCGCTGCTGATTTGCTTTTATCATTATTCTTCCTACTGATATTAACAGAATGTTTTCCCTGCCTTTGCATTGCTATTGTCAGCACATATGTTTATGTCATTTTGATGGCTGTTTTTACTACAGTTTTAATTTGCTGCTTCTCATCATTTTGGGTTTGTAATCCCATAAAAACTCTCAGGTTGGGAACTACTGGTTTAATTAATTCTCCTAAACACTTCATGAACCAACTGGTATTCCTACAAGTCTTGTATGTACTTGCCAGGTTTCCATTCTTTTATGACGAGTGGGGAAGAGCAGCAGGGGACTAGTGGTACAAGGTGCAGCTCACTATAATGTGCGTGAAAAACAGTTAGTTGTTTGAACATGTTATTTGTCAAGGTAGGAGTTTCGTATGAACATGTGCCTGTAATTTGCAGTCACTCAGAGATCTTGTTTTGACTAGATAATCTCCTCTTGTCTGTCTCTGTAAAAAATAAATAAACTATACATATAGCGAAATATAGCAAGCACAAAGTAAGGTTTCTGGTTAGCACAGTGGGTAGCACTGTTGCCCCACAATAAGAAGGTTGTGGGTTCAGTTCCCGGCCTGGGGCCTTTCTGTGTGGAGTTTGCATGTTCTCCCTGTGTCTGTGGGTTACCTCCCACCGTCCAAAGACATCATGTTTGGGTTAATTGGTGACTCTAAATTGTCCGTAGGTCTGAGTGTGAGTGGTTGTGTGTCTCTGTACGTTGGCCCTGTGATGGACTGGTGACCTGTCCAGGGTGTACCCTGCCCTCTGAGCTGGGATTGGCTCCAGCACCCCCACGACCCGGAAATAGAAGAGAGGTTTAAGATGAATGAATGAAGAGTAAGGTTTCTTTGAATCCTTATTACTATGTTTCACCTCAACCTTACTTACACCTTGACCAGAATTTTCATCTTAAACCTCATCTGTATTGGAGATGCCCATCTACCCTTCATACCAGCTTATTCACGATAGTCATCTTTATTACCTTTTCCATACAAAAAACTGTCCTTACTTTACTTTGTATTATTTTGTCCTTTTCTGCACAAGTGTTCTTCCTTCGAGTATTATTCATCTGCCCTCAGATGTGTATCACAAATCTCTGCGGAGTTATTTGGAATAATTTGCTTTAGGATCCACCACAGCTTTCCCATATGTGGGGTTACTTGGGGACTATAGCACACTGTCATGGAACTTAAAAGCAATGCTTACCAGAGTTGGATACATTGACAGAATATTGCACAGCCAATTAACACAGAGCGGCCATTGCAAACAAAAAATCTTCAATACCTTTGTTTATTTATATATATAATTTTTTTTTTTTTCAAGAGCTGTTAAGTCTGACAATTTGCCTCCCTCTGATGAATTTTCAGGCTCCACGGAGCCAAATATATCTCAGTTGATTTACAGTAATTATGGGCAGTTTATGTAATTTGTCCTGCATCAATGTGAACCATAATTACCACATAACACATAAAACCTGAGGCTGGAGTGGAGAGATTAGATAAAATCAGCAGATGTGCACGGACTACATGGACCAAGTGCTATATATAATCTAAAGGTCGCATGCAGAAACATAATTGTACACATGTATAGAACATGACAATAGCAACAAAGACCACCCAACTGTTACCAGTGACAACAGAATACTAAGAGCCTGTAAGTACAGACTTATTGTGAATTCAACTATCTGAATTTCTAGTATTGATACAGGAGAAATGCACGAAAGGTGTTTTTCTATTTCCTAACGTCAAGAAATCAAATTAATTATATTACACAATGCTTCCAGTGAACTGCATCATGAAACAATGGCAGCTGTCCTTCACAGTACCTTTATTATTGGTTTAATGATTCAGTCAACAACCTGTGTACCTGTGTAGCATATGTGACGAACTACTCAGTTTGTCAAGTCTCCAAGGGTTCAAAGGTGTTACTCCCAGCCATTATAAATCCACTGCATTTTTCTGATCAAACACACAGAACAACCAGCTATGTCCAAGACAACAGAGCCTCAGACACACAGCAGTGAGTAGAAACCACTTCCAGAGGTTTTCTTTTTTAAATTAGTATTATTGATTTTGGAAAGGGCATCTCTATCCAAATCAACATTTCACTTTTAAAAAATGTTAAAAATCAAGGTATAGTGGAACATTGATGTATCTTGATGTAAAAAAAGGAATTATTCAATAGAAATCCACTCTAGAGAGGCCTGCATTTAGATAGAACGGTTTCTCCAGCTTATTTTTTTAGTCATAATGGTATTTTTGTTACATTTCAAAATCTGAGCTACAGTCAGAATGAGACATGTTGGCATGTTCTATTGTTCATTCTCCAAGGTCGCCTGTTGAATCAGGGCTTGTGAAAGAATATTCACAATGTCTCATTAAGAGCTTGTAGTCTTTCTCAGCTTAAAGAAGCAAACTGTCTGACAGGTCCCCGCAAAATTAAAATAGAAAGAATGGAAATTAAAAAGATGCACAGGAATATTACATTTCATAAAAAAAAAAATAAAAAAAAATAATCTTGTTAACTGATATACTGTTAGTGCCATGCGGAAAACAAGTTGTTAAAGCAGTGGCTGTTAAAAATAAAATACTGTTGCAATTGCTATTATCCAAAAATGAAAGATAAAAAAAGCAATACCTGAAGCTATAATCCACAACAGTTTTGTGCTCATCAGTGCTGCTGTTTTGTTTTTCAAAGGACCTGAATTTGAATGCAGCAGAAGGATACTACATGAAACACCCACCCACAAAATGACAGCACACATTTAGGCATCATTTGCAATGTTGCAGTAATCACAATCAAAACTCACAAAGTCAACATTGTAAGAGACAGTTAAAGCCTACAGCGGTTATCTCTCTGTTGCACATTCTCAGCTTTATTGTCTGTTGTACTGGTGTCATGGGAATGAACAAAAATCTGCCTCTGCTGATTGGTCGCAATAACAATTCACAGTTTCATGGTCAGAAAAAGTCTCATATTGAAGCCAGAGCTCAGAGTGGGGCCATGTATTGAACTGCAATGATTTGCTTTTACTAATTACGTAACACTCATATATATTTTACAATCTCCATTATGTGAGAGAGATATGAGGTAATGAAAGGGAAGGGGTTATTGGATAACAGATAAGACCGAAGACGGTAGATGGTGAAGGTGTCATTTGCAGTTCATGACCCCAGAGAGCCACGAGTTTGCATGAGGACCTGATTCATTAAATAATGTCTCCTACAAGAGAAAAGACACTGATTATAAAACATACAAAACCGTCTTTTCAATCATTTGCAGTGTTTGATAGTTTATTTTGAGTGTTGATATCTTAAAACAGCCACAGAGGTTCCAGTTTGTGTACAACACAGTCATCAAAATATTCGACTATTTGACTTATTGACATTGTCAGGTGATAGAGCAGGGAGACGCTATCTGTCATAAAAACCTATGGCAAATCAAATTGATCAGCTGTGGCAACTCCGTGTGGGAAGAGCCAAAACACAGCAACATCCAACATTGATTTATCCAGATAAAGCCGCTTACGGCCTCAACAGTTTGTAGTGATTGTTATAATCTGAAGAGTCGATTTGTACCATGCGTGTTAAACTGCTCTGTATTAATGTGGTTTCTGTTAACTTTTACATTTTTTTCCTGTTCATAGTTCACACACTTGTTATCATACCTGCGTGTGTGTGTGTATGAGTCACAGAAAGAGAGAAATAATGAGGAAGGTGTGGAGATGTGGGTCACGAGTTCAGCTGCTTGCAAATAACCTGCTCTCATAAATTTCTTTCTGCTTTATCATCATAGATTTTACAGTAATCTTTAATCAAAATTCATCTTTCAGTGGCTCTCTCCTCTCCCGTCCTTTCCTCTCTCTCCTCTCTCTCCTCTCCTGTCCTCATCTCCACTCCTTTCCTCTCACAGTGTCAAGCAGACTGCGATGTCCCGCGGCCAAAGGCCTGGAGCGTCTGACGCCTCTGGTGTGTTCTGTAGAAGAAACCCCCGTTCCAATCCCCACCACCATCAAGGGAACTATTCCAACATGGATCAATGGGAGCTTCTTGAGAAATGGTCCTGGGAAGTTTGAATTCGGGAAAGACAGGTATTTGAAGAACACCATGGTATAGAAATCCCCCAAGTTCACTGAGTTTTAATGTCACATAGTTAAAAAAAAAAAAAAAAAGTACAATGTTGACACATCACCTTAGGACTGACTATTAATATCGACTGACAAGACAAGAGCTGAAGCAGTGATGCCTTGGATAAAGTTTTATTAACATGTATGGTCAAACAGTACAGACTGAGCAAATGTCAATACTGACAGTTATATGAAGTGAAAAATTCATATAACTCTGTATATGTTATACTCATATAACATTAGAAAACATCAACACCATGGGGAGCAGCAGAATAACAGAAGGAACAGCGTGAGTCAGGAGACAAAATGCCACCAACATACAAGGGCTTGGAGATAGTCAGTGATCTGTATCTCTGTCTTTGAATGTACAGTAACAGGATTGTTCAGGATTTACAGTCTGAAGAAATTCAGCAAATTATCTGAAAAAAATATGCATATTTAATCAAAGCAGTTTAGCATGTGGATTATTGAGCGATACAAGGGGTTTTCCTCCACCCGTTAATTTCTTTTCTTTTTTCTTTCTTTTTTTTTTTGTCCTCATGGTGATGATGAAATTGGGATTTTCCAGTATTCAACAAAGGATTGATTCACAAAAAAAAAAAAAAAAGGACTATCAATGTATCCAGTAGGCAACAGTGCTCACGTTACTCTCTGCTGTGCCTTTTTTTTTGCCTCCCATCTCAGATACACCCACTGGTTTGATGGCATGGCCATGATGCACCGTTTCCACATCTGTGACGGCAGCATCACGTACAGCAGCCGCTTCCTGCGAAGTGATTCATATGTCCAAAACTCAGAGAAGAACCGTATCGTGGTGTCAGAGTTTGGGACATTAGCTATGCCCGATCCCTGCAAGAACATCTTCGCCCGCTTCTTTTCACGCTTTCAGATTCCTAGTATGCATGTCTTCTTTACATACTGAATACTCCCATGCATCATCTGCAGCATAATGTTGCTCCACGCAGTGCCAAATGTTCAGTTCATTTATGTATATATGTATATGTTATATGGCAGCTTTGCCAGTCTACCAGAAGCAAAGACAACCAGAAAGAGAAAAAACACATTTGTCTATACAGTGTTTTTTTCCACTTGCCCTTGACTCTTTGTACCGAGTTGTATTTATTTTGCAGCTTAATGGAAACTGATTTTTCATTATAGCGTGTTTTATACTGAGGTAAAAGAAATGATATATTTGTGATTGTGTGCGTGGCAGAAGGATGAATCTGAGTGTTGACATAAAGCTTCTGAAAAATTACGGAGTCAGAAATGGATTTAAAAAGTAGGCTTCGGTGATTGTTGTGAGAATGATGGGCTTTGCTACAATCTTCTATTTCAAATGTTCCTCGACATCTGCATGTGTGAACAGAGGCCACAGATAACGCCAGTGTGAACTTTGTCAAGTACAAGGGTGACTATTATGTGAGCACAGAAACCAACTACATGAGACGAGTGGATCCTCAGAGTCTGGAGACGAAGGAGAAGGTGAGTCAGTGCATCGAATATAAAAGCATCTTTTCAAGGCTTATGCTGATGACATGTCTGCTGACTGTCCATGATGATGAGGACACCATCGTCTCCCTTTTAAGGTGGACTGGAGTCAATACATTGCCGTCAACTCAGCTACAGCTCACCCACACTATGACTGTGAAGGGGCCACGTACAACATGGGCAACTCCTATGGCAAAGGAGGTAACCTTCCTTCCCTCCTCACTTCCTCACCATACTGTAGTGCTATATGTGTGTGCTATATTGATATAAAGCCCCCTGCAGCCCATCTTAACACATACTGTACAACATGATTTCTTTTGCGGCCTCCTCAGGTTTCTTCTACAACATCATCCGTGTGCCTCCTCTTGAGGACAGCGCAGCAACGGAGGACTCAGCAGACCTGATTGGAGCCAAAGTGCTGTGCTCCATTCGTGCTGCTGAACCCAGAAAACCTTCCTATTATCACAGCTTTGGTGAGATATTCACAACGGCATAACAAACAGGCGGTGTCCTCTTTAAGTTGTTTGCATGCTGGATGTATGCTGAAATGGAATTTATGAATTCTATGAGATTTTGTTTTCTGTCTGCACTGACGAGTCTACTTCCCTGAGAAAGTGCCACAGTTTTTTTTATGCTCTTATTAATTACTCATTTGAATTCCTGTCTTGTCCTGCTTTTTTTTGCCAATCACAACCCTTTTGTCTTTCTGTTCAGCTCTCACTATCTTTCTCGCTCTATAATTCTGCCTCTGACTCATACTCCGTGCACCCTTTCTCTGCCACTGTGCATCTCCTGACAAAAAAAAAAGTATTTCATTTGTTTAAAACACACACAAGCAATTTTTTTTTTAAACTTTTTTGTTTCACCTTTTGCTTAACTCTCAGAGACCTTTCATCAAGACATAAATCATTTGTGATATAGTATTTTTATGTTTGTTTTGTTTTCCTGTATATTTCTATAATTCAGAGACACTTCTGTCAGGCACTGAGCATTTGTAGAAAAATGCAGCAGGTTATATATCAGTTTGTTTGAAAAGGCATTCCTCCATGTGGGAGGTTTCCAGCAGGAACATGAATTCTGCTGCGCAGACTAATTAACAAACAAATAAATTAATATTAGATTGTAGCACAGTCGGGTGGAGGTTGGCATGGTGGAATGTAGGAGCAGTGCCAGCAGGGTAAAAAGAGTCAGGTTGTGATGTGCATCACCGAGAATATGATTGGATGTTACTGTTCAGCTGATGGCCAAGCAGTTAATGAAGAAGCCATTGAAAAAGAATAAAGAGGCTAATGCAGGCACAGCTTCCCTGTGTGGAGGCTAAAACTGCGTTGCGTCGTTTTTTTTCTTTGTACTGCATCAGTTCCCTGATTACATCTCAGACAGTATTAGCAGCAGACCACCCATGCTCCTCCAGACTGTGTGGCACCAGAAAATCTCAAAAGGGCCACAGCATTGTACAGTTAAAACAGTCACTTCATGATAAAGTACACTATCAGTTTTGCATTAATTAGAGATGCCCTCATCACTAATATTGATAATTTAGCTATATAATCTCGCTAAAATGCCAAAAATCTAAAAATCTTGAGAATATGTGTGTGTGTTTTAAAGCACGTTTCAACGGGTTTCCTCTGCGTGTGCCCTCCTTCTGCAGTCATGTCAGAGAACTACATTGTGTTCATTGAGCAGCCGATCAAGCTGGACCTGCTAAAGTTCATGCTGTACAGAATCCAAGGAAAGAGCTTCCACAAAGTCATGACCTGGGAGCCCCAGTATCAAACTATCTTCCACCTGGTCAACAGGCACACTGGTGAGGTGGGTTCAACTGAGTCGCCATACATTTTTCTTCATGCACGAAAGCGCAAAGTGGGAAACATACAGGCCCAGCTGCTGAACAGTCGGAGTGAAAAAAAAGGAAAGCTGAAAACTGATCTTGCTACGCACAATGAAGTTTTTTTCCTTATTTGTTTTGAAGTCACACTGTAATGTTGCTTTTTTCTCCCTCATACATTGTTACTCTCAATTTTCTCATCTCATTACACACCATATCCATTAAGCATACAATAACAAATTCTCCAAGTGTGAAGATACGACCAAGCAACAGCCAAGGAGAAAACTCGTTTTTAAAATGTTAACAACACACCAGTTCCTTCTTGTTTGACTGAAAGCCTTTTGTAACCATGTGTATTTATGATTCTGAGTCCTGATTGGTGGATGTTTCTGGCTCAATAGGAGAGTGAAGTGAAATACCTCGCAGCACCAATGTTCACGCTGCATCAGATTAATGCGTTTGAAGACAACGGGTTCTTGGTCATGGACATGTGCTGCGGGGATGATGGGGCGGTCATCGGAGACTTCACACTGGAGAACATCTGCAAAGAAGGAGAGGAGTTGGACAAGGTAAAACCAGACCTGCTAGACAGTCACACATACACATACACACTACATCCAGAACGTTTTGTGAATGCTTTGTGAATCCAGAACATTTACAAAATGTTGAAAAAGATCAAATGAACCATCAGGAATTTAGAGAGGTGGTTCTATTTGAATGAGCCTTTTTTTAAACCAAGGTCATCTCCCTCTAACTCTCTCAATGACAATTTCTTTTTTCCGAAGTCTGTCTCCGAGGCAGAGATAGTCCACTTGCATCTGATAACCTCTTATTTTTTTTATTTAAATTTTTGTACTTTCTCTTTCTCATGAATTAGTAACTTGCTAATGCAATACAATTTTGAATACTCAAACATGTTTACGTGACTATTGAAATTAAACAAATCTACCATTCCCACAACCATAAAATATCCCTCAATGGTTAAAAAATAATATCAACACCATTTAGAATCATGATTTACAATCTGAGTTGCTTTGCATCTTCCTGTAAAGAAGTCACAGCAATAAATTTTCATGTCTGTCTGATTTGTTTTGGCAGTTTTACAACTCAATGTGCAGAAACCTTCCAAGAAGATACGTCTTACCCCTGACTGTGGATGAACAAACTCCCTTGGACCAAAACCTTGTCACTCTGCATAACTGTAAAGCCACAGCCACGAAAACAAAGCCAGGAGAGGTGAGAGTGAACGGCAGCAATTGTGTATATCACAAATTATGTTTCGCTTTACACAACACCTTATCATGCTGTTACTGAAATCAAAGAATAAGACTTGTTATGATGAATGCAGCCCACACAGTTACTCACGCTGCTATTATCCAACATGATGAGATTCTGATGGTTTCTTCCCAAATTAGCAATTTCATGACTTTCATCGGATAAAAATGTCAAAATAGGAGGAATGTGGTTTGTAACGGCAACTGAAAAAAACATATACCTTCAGAGTAAAATCAAAAGCCCTTGATTTATTCAAACTAACACTTGAAATGGGTAGCTAGGATCCTGTACAGGTGTGAATTTTACCTGCTACACAAAATAATACAGTAATGATTTTCACTCTCAAGGCTTTCAGGGTTCAGCTAATCAAATCTGTTGATGTGAATTGACGCGTTGAAGGCTAAAATCTAAAGGCTGCACAGATCTGTTTAAAATCGAAGATTTCTCTCATGGCCTTACAGATTTACATGACCCATGAGGAGCTTCATGATGATGAGCTGTTGCAGTACGGTGGCCTTGAGTTCCCTCAGATCAACTATGACCACTACAATGGCAGAGCTTACCGTTACTTCTACTCCTGTGGCTTTGGGCATGTCTTCAGCGACTCCCTGCTCAAGATGGATGTCCACACCAAGAAGCTTAAGGTTCTCTATCAATCAAAGACTACTTAAAGCAACCCTATTGTTAACTGGGCCACGTATTATCACATCAAAGTGATATCTACTGCTATCTCTCTTCTGCTGAGTCTGAACAGTAGGCTCGGAGTTGGTTTTATAACATGAAACGGCTCAGAAAAAAGGGGATGTTTATGTAATCTTCCCTGTCTAGGTGTGGCGTTATCCCGGCTTGTTCCCGTCTGAGCCTGTTTTTGTTGCCTCACCCAAAGCTACCAGTGAAGATGATGGAGTGGTTCTGTCAGTCATCATCACACCTAGAGAAGTAAGTTAACCATAGAAAAAAATAATAAATCAACAAGAGATGCAGCAAACATTGCTAACTTCGTGACAGCATAACTTTAACCAATGCTGATGTTCTGTTGTCTCTGTGTCCTTTGACGGTGTACTTTGAGATTTATAAAGAAAAGGACGCAGAAAGCCATAAAACTTTCAAAGAGGACTTTTTATATATTTTCTGTGGAACCTGACCATACAAACTGTATATGCAAGAATAAGACAAATGGTTTAGTGCTTTCACTGTCATTATTGTGAGAAGTGTGCTTTGTGACCTTTTTCTGTGTATATCATATTTAATCTCTTCTGATTCTGTTTCTGTTTCCAGGAGAAAAGCACTTTCCTACTCGTTCTGGACGCCAAGACCTTCACTGAGCTGGGAAGAGCTGAAGTCCCTGTCACTATCCCCTATGGAACCCACGGTGTGTTTAATGAGATGGGTTAGGTCTGCCAATATTTGCATGACTGTGGCAAACTGCTGAAATTCAACCAGGAACCAACCACTTTATCCACAGAATGCAATATCTCTGTTGATGCCGTTGCCTTTAAAACCTCTTAACAGTAAAGGAAAGACAAAAAGCAATAAGAGCTGGGAAAAAGAAAAAAAAAAGCAGACTCATGCTATTTGTTTGTGCCGCCTTGAGAGGAAGAGGTACATCTCCTCAGTGTGTGCTGCCATTTCACCCAGAAAGATGGCAATCTTTTGGAGGCTAACAAGACAGACAGCCCACTGATAAAGATTGTCCTCTGTGTTCTTATGTGCTCATTTAAGACTTTGAAACCGCCTTTGGACAATGGCCAGATTACCATGCAGATGGTGCTTACTTGGAAGGACCAATACTTTATCTGGAAAACATTTAGAAAAGAATACCTGAAAGTCAATACATACATTAAAATAAAAATCATTTCTCTTTTTTTTCTGTTTAAACCAAAAGTGTTTTTGCATCATCACGCCACTGGAAACGCTATACTCCCAGTGAGGACAGAATAGCACTTAGGGTACATAAAAATGCATCAGAGGAAATTCAATTTCTGTCAAAGTAATGTGATAGAAATGGACAACGTCTGAAATGGCTAGAAAACAAATGGATCTAACTGGTCGATAGCCACCAGAGAGTCTAGCAGAGGTCACAACAGAAATTTAGGGCTTTCGATACGCTCAAAACAACCCAAAACAAAGTTGACATTCACATAAACACTGACTTGCCGGACTTTGTGTCTGGACCTGTGTACTAGAGCAGTTTCTTAAACTGTGAGCTAAACAGAAGAGTGTAGAATAAAACACACAGGCGCTCCCCCAGAATGTGCAGTAGCCTACAGCTGCACTTGTCACTCCACCGTCTCCACAATTGACTTTACTGTTGCCTATTTCATTGGCTATTTTCCCACTCACATTGATCTGAACGGACTGATTTGAAGTGACTCCGGGCTCTGCACCTGATACAGGGACTATGGCTGTGTGAAAGCTGAGCGGTTTCAAATATATTGTGACCCATATATTTTTGTGCCCTTTTAGTGTTTCAAAATTGACTTTTGGTCAAGAGTTGCAGCGAGGAGGTTTTACAGAAATTTTGCAACAGCAAGTCCCTACCTTTATTTATGACTGCACAGTCCACACAAGACACACAAGACATTGAACTTTCAGTGTGACTCTGAGCTGAATAAAACAAGGAGAAATTGACCTGATTAAATGAATTAAATTCTGGGAATTAACAACACCTATATTTTTGCCATGTTCTCCACTCTGCTCCATTCAGACTGCATGTCCTCCCTAATAAGCATGCTGCAGAGGTCTCCCAAGACACATATTAATTAGCCCATAATTCCTAATCTAATCATTCACGCTTAACCTTTGTGTGCACCTCTATGTGTGCCTGTGCGTGTGTTTACATGCTGGATGCTCAGGTTCATCAGTACTCTCTCCAAGACCAGCAGAGAAAGATACAGTGACCTTTGGCCTCCAATAAATCTCAAGCTAAATTTAATGGCGGCAAAGCAGTAGCGTGAAACAAAGCCTCATCACTGTTGCCCAGCCTTCATTTACATTTAAAGTATTATTGGATGAGACTTTAAGCATGACAATCAATGATTCATTCAAGGTGTTATTCTTGATAGTTAACACTTTGACGGCTATTCTGGATACACAGTCAGTTATCTGAGTTTGGACAAGCTATAATACAAATAAAGTTGCTTGCACAACATTTGTATGCATGTTTGCTTGGCTTGTCTTCAAGGTGACAGTTTGCGACTGTCTAAGCTCTTATTTGACCCATGAGAGTGAGCATGAGCTCACTGTCAAAGCCCCCTGCTGTCTCATGAAGCACAAGTTATGGCACAGTGTCTTAAATTTGACTGTTATCTGTATCATTATTTCATATCCGATGAATTCCTAATAATACCATCTATATTCGCCATATTGCACGCACTTCTAAGAGACAGTGATTGATTTCCTTCCATGGTGAGAGCACTCTTTCTGTATCCAAGATTTGTCATTCCGTCTCGAAGCAGCAGTTATCTGTCATCTGACTTACAGATGAAGTGCATGTGTGTGCAAATGTGTCCGCAAGAGTGGATGAATGTACACAAAAAAATAACAAATCAAAAATAAACACCCCCAAAGAGCTACAGCTAATTTATGATGTCAGAATGACCAATTAAAGACCCACAGAGGGGGTAAATCATCCGATGTCAAAGGAATAGACTCCCTTCATGGGCTGCTTGGCTTAAACAAAAACAACAACAAAAAAAAAGTGAACAGAGGATATATCTATATTGCTCTGATATGGAAATAATGTGATTCCTATAAAAGAATTCAAAATGCTAATTTGTCTATCTTATTCACTGTGTTTGCTGACAAAATTTCTCTCTTGATTTCACGCCTTTTGGTGTTATTACAAATTTCTTTTTCCTGCTGCGCCTCCTGCTCTGGCAATTGTGAACTTTATGTAAAGTTTATGCAACTGCTCTTCAGTGAGAAATTACTCGACTAACTTGATGCCTTACTTTTTATCTTCTAAAATAGGGGAAGAAATTGGTCTTGGTATTGAAAATGGTTTCTTGTAGTTCTGTGTTGAAATATTGAGTTTGAAAACAATTTGGAGACCAGGATGTATCAGTCAGTGTCAGACTAAGGCAAGACAGATAGATTTGTGGTGGTGGATGATGCGTTACAGCGTCCTAATAATGACACAGGCTTCAAACTCTGGGGGCGGACGAACATAAGCCTGGGCCAATAAAGGCAGAATGAGGCTGATTTTGCCATTATAACAGCAAGCTCTTTTCCCTGTTGGATGGAAGCCTGGGCTGACAGTCAAACATCATTATGAGCCAGTGGCCTTGCAGTTTGTCACTGTCAGAGCTGCTAAATGGAGACTTTGTTTTCAAGATTTGTAAAGATTTATGACATTCCTGGCTCTAGTTAAGCAATGATGCACAACAAAGTCATTTTGTTTAATGTGAAGCCACTTTGAAAAATGACATGATTCTGTGGGTTGAGGGGTTACTTCCTGTGAGCACAAATATAATATGAAACATTGTGCTCTTAAAAAAAAAAAAAAAAAAAAAAAACAAGCAAAAAAACCCCTTTCTTCCAAACAGATGTAATGTGAAGTGTTGGTGAAATGGATGGTGACCTTTCCATCACCATTGTTCAATCCACCTTTGAACCTTATCCCTAAAAATCATTTGCACATTTCTATGGGTTTGTGGTGATGTGGTGAAAAGAATGAGCAGCCCATTGGCCTTGTTAAATGCTGGCAAAAGAAAAAAGTCACTATATGCCATCTGACTGGATAATCTCGCCGTGAGTGCACACTTATCATTTATGCTGTTGATGTGCTGCAGTTGTGGCATCCTCACGCCTCCAGCTGCACAGCCAAAGCAGCGCCGCGAAAGGCTTTTTCCTGATGAGAGGGATATTACACACACAGAGAATCACAGAAACGGTTGCACAGAATCTATCGGTGTCCACAGAAAAATCCTACAGGCGTTCAGGAGAAGCAGGCCAAGTATCTCATTGCTGAGGACCACAGGTGCATCTGTCCCCAGCTCCCTGCAGGAAGCACACACACACACACACACACAAACACCAGAGTATTGTGCAGCTTTTTTTTTTTTATTACAAAGGGGAACATTTATTATTGGGGGGCCTCATTGTGATGGAGTCCCACCACGGAGAACATCCCCCCGCCCGGCCAGCAGCGCCCTCTGCTGGCTCATTGAAACTCCTCTTTATAAAGTGCGGTGATGCCTCCACACGCAAGCAGTCGGAGCGACCAGGAGCGTTCAGCGGCTCTCCGGAGGAGCGCACAGCTTTACGGCGGAGCCGGTGGAGAGGAGGGGAGCGGACAACAACAGCAACAACAACGACAACAAAACAACACAAGAATAACAAGGAGAAAAAAATCCAGTCAGCGATTTGTAGCACTTTCCGATGAGTTCTTCAGCCTCGGTAGAGACCCCGGCGCTGCTGATAGACCCCTGCCTGCCAGTTTCACGGATGTTTTAGGGGCAGGTAGTCTCCAAAAAGGAGCATCTGGAGATAATGCGGAGAGTTCAAGTCTCAGTAGTTTGTCGTTATGAACGCAGCGCAGACTGACCCTGAGAAACTGCTTTCATGGATTGACTGAGTGGCTGCGTGGCATTTGACTTTTTTATACATATATACATATATACATATATATATATATATATATATATATATATATATGTGTGTGTGTATATATATATATATATATATATATATGTATGTATATTTATATATATATATCTCAACATCAGAGGATTTTTTTCACGTGTAGTGGGTCACTAGCTTGTTAATTAAAGAATAATAATTGTGGATTAAAAATAATTTTTTTTTTTTTTTGGGGGGGGGGGGTCAAGGATTTTTTTTTTTTTCGGAGGCGCGTCTTTATTTTGAAGTTGAATGAGGATATTGACTTCTTACTAATCTGTCTGTGGCTGAAGGATCCGAAGAGTGGGATTAACCTCTGACAAGGTGGAAATATTAGTCTCGTTGGAGCCCAGCTCATTTTTTTTTTCTCGAGTCCAACATGAAGTCTGTCACTGTGTCGATGTGCGTTCACGTCTTTCTCCTGCTCTTAGGTGAGAAATGAAATGTAGGAACAGCACGTACAAATGGTGTGCAAATTGAGCGTTTTGTTGCCCATAAAAGATCAATTCTGGCCCGAACAATAACTGTCAGAGAGCCCTTGTGTGTGTCTGTGTGTGTGTGCCGCGCTGTTGTTTCTCAAGCCGAAGTTGTTTGAGGGCAAAAGGTTATTCGTCTGTTTTATGATATGCAGGAAAATGCTGAGGGGCGTTCGTGTTACAGTCGGCTAGTTTAATTAGACTGTGTGAAATTGTCACACAGCTACACCGCAAACTTGGTCCGTGTGACTGAAACACTCACACTGCACCAATTGAGCAACAGCAGAAATGGAGAGTTCATTATTTTAACAGCACAACACAGCTTTTATTCGGTGAGGGAGGAGAATGTGGTCTTTTTCAGTTAGACACACATGTCTGGTTGACTGTTTAGAAAAACATCATCCTCATGCTCGTCATCGTCCTCATCATCCTCATTATCATTGTCAGTGTGATCCACTAAACGCCAGCCGGCGACACTGATAACATTCAGTTTCCAGTCAACTTCATGTTACTCTCCCCTCAGCCGCTGCTGTCTGATGCAGTGGCGCTTCTCTGCCCGGAGCTCGATGCTCAGCATCACCACAAGGGGTCTCTCTTGTCATTTCACCGGAACTCTTCGTACTTTGGGTTTGTGGGAAGGTGCGCCTCGATGTTGACTCCAGAGTCCAACACCTGTGTATCAGCTCTGCGCATATCCGTTTACAAGGAGCTCCTGTATCTCTGGCTGCCTCCATGAGGGCTCCTTGGTTATTTGTACGTTTGATGTCAGGCAATTAGATATTCTCCAATGGCTGAGTCTTCCCAATCATTAGATTCAAAAAGAATCTCAAGGGTGCAGAGCATTATGTTTTTGCAGGCTTTAGGTAAAGCAGTTAATTACAGGTTAGTCCCTGAATATGAGGTAAATGAGAAATGAAGACCTCACAGATAATTGAGTAAGACTAGTGTGAACAATGAAGCTTGTAACCTGAATGGAGAAAGTGCTTTGGCGTGGGTGGGCATGTTGTAGGCCGTCAAACCTTTTCCATTTCAAACCTGGAAGCAGGTTTATAATATATGTTTTCACTTGAACACACTCTTGAGCACACTCATGGACAAACACTTCACACAGTAATTTGCAATTTCTGAGCCCCCTTTGTCTTGTCCCCCCCACCTCTTTCTCCACTTAGATGAGGCAGCGAGTGCCTGGGACAGCTCTTCAGCTTTGTCTGTGTCCTTGGCCACCACTGCTCCAGGATCTCCAGGCACCGGCTCTGGGCCCGGAGCTCAGCCAGAATGGGTGGACTGCATCCAGGCAAGTGACATGTGCAACCAGAACTCTCACTGCAGCTCTCGGTACCGGGTGATGCGCCAGTGCCTTGTGGGCAAAGAGAAGGAAGCCATGCTGGACAACAACAGGGAGTGCCAGGCTGCTTTGGAAGTGCTAATGGTGAGCCCTCTGTATGACTGCCGCTGCAAAAGGGGCATGAAGAAGGAGCTGCAGTGTCTGCAGAACTACTGGACCATCCACATGGGACTCACTGAAGGTAGGGGGCTGGTGGTTTAATGAATCTCTGTCCCATAAATTTCATCATTTCACATCATGGTTATTTAAATGACAACTTCTGAACCTGTGATTAAAAAAACACATTCTACATGATGCAGTTAAATTAACTTTAAAAGAAAAAAAAAAGTTTTTACCAGACAGCTTACTACAAATGATCTGTCTTTTGTGCATAGGCTTTGGGTGAAGTCAGCTCACATCACGTTGAGTGGTGTTACGGCTGAATATGGATCACAGGGCTCTACCTGAGCCTCATGATTATACACAAGCTAACTTGTGTACGATAAGATGCATGCTCACCACTGCAGCAAATATTCTGTGGCTGCAGAAATGCAACATACCATTTATTAGTGTCAATGGATATGACTTTGCACATACCTCAACATAATAACGTCTATTTTAAATGAATCCTCCGATCTCAAGTACCATTGTACTTTCCAAGCAAAGACAAAAGGGATATACACAACACCCAGTGTTGATGCCTTATTCCCTGATGCCCTCTTACAGTGATACCCAGAAGCCCCTGATGCAAAATATATGCTCTCCTACTTTCTGCGCCCTCTTGAAGGTAATGGAGCTATAATAGGATTGCATTAGGTAGACCTGTTATGGTAGACTTATTGGTTTTCACCTAAAGTGTTCCATATTACCATGTAATTAGTTTATAATCGTATAGCTTGGTGCCCTTTAGGTGTCCACTAACGGAGGACATAAAATAGCACTCTTCTGGTAACATTGAAACCTTCTGCTTTTTAGACTGCAGTGCATATAGAGAGTGTCAAGCAGCCTCCTGGACTGACATTATTCTTGATCCATCCTTAAGGGGAAAAGTACACAGTGTTTCATGTTAAGACAAATGTGACTCAATCAGAGCTGGTGGAGCTGCTGCGCCCTGGGGGCCCCGGCTAAAGGGCGACCTTAACCCAAGAGTGGTATTCCTCCATGCTGGACAAAGTCTCTGTGACCTCGGTGTCATGCCATGTAAAGATGGAGGACATATTGTGCTCAGCTGTTTTGACATGCGGGGCAATGGTGGAAGCACTGCAAAGTCTTTGAGCTTTGAGTATTCTGGGCTTTTGTGCCATGATCCATGAAGTGATTTGCCAGGCTGACTGCTCATAGCACCAGCTACACTTCATCAGACTGATGGCAGCAGAGGGTCCCTGACATTGAGTTCAAGGGAAATGTAATGACATGGATGCTCCGGAGGCCTTGTGTCTCCCTTCATGTCTTTCTCCCCTTTACAAACTCTTTCACCATTTTTATGATCTGACTCTGTCAATGCCTCTTTCTTATTTTCCTTCTCTTTTCCCTCACAAATAGCTGCACCAACCCAAGAGTTGGTCTCTCTTTCTGGCAATCAGAGATAGAGACCTCCAGCATCTGCAGCATGCCCTTCACAGGGTTTGTGTATCTTTGAAAAGAGGACTTCCCAGCAGTGTGCCATTTTGGCCCTGTTGCCCTTAGAGATAAAAACCTCCTTTAACACAAACAAAAAAGCTCTTACAGTGCAGCTTTAATCTAATCACGATCCATTGTGCAGTCAAGCAGGCTTTTGTTAAATGGAAACAATCTATGTACCACATCCTTCTCTCGAAACAAACATGTAGGGCAAAATCCCAGTAGACCCTCTTGAAATTGTGCTAAACCACTTTTTACAATTGTTTCCACTGTTGGGAGCAACTAATTACATAACAGGATTATATAATTAATTTACAAAATGAAGGTAATTGTAATCTGTTACATGTACTTAGGCATATATGTTATTAAATTACACTCACAAATTCAAAATAGTGACAAAAAGTTGCATCTGTATATACTGTGTGTGTGTTTTTTTTCCTGGTAAAAGGCTTACAAGTAGAATAAAACATTCATTTTTTTAGCCTGTGATGGAACACCTTCTCATATGTGCAGACAACACCAGTCAGGTAGGTGTGAGGTCTCATTCCAGTCACTAACTTATTTCAGCATTTTGTTTTCATTAAAAGGGCCTCTTAACTTGCAGAGATCATTAGCCTTTGAAATCTCTGCAGGGCATCAACAAACGAACTTAATGGTACTGAAAAGTAATGAAAAAGTAATTGAATGTCATAAGTTACACTAGTTTTATGATGAAATTAAAACAGTTCCAAGCTATTACATTTTTAACAGGATAAGTTGGCCTGCAAGCTTGAGGGCTAAAGAATTGTGTCTGTGAAGAGAAAGCTGATGTCGATCAGCCCTACCCCCAGACCGACCCTATACAAACAGCACACTGATGCTCCACTGCCTCAGGCGAGGTCACTACAATACCTGAGTTAGTATGGTTATCATTAGTTTTGATTTCAAATGCAAAATTATTATTATTAATAATAATAATAATAATAATAATAATAAAATCAATGAACGTTGCAAACAGTTCAATAAAATGTGTATTTTGGAATATTGATCATGTGGGCCAAATGCAGCAAATAAAAGAAAATCAAATGTTTATTCCAATTGAAATCTTTCTCTTTTCATCTGAAATGTAAACCACATCAATTATTGTGCTACATAATAAAGACCAGTTTTTTTTTTCTTAATCTTGATAATTTTGTACTTTGATTCTCAAGTAAAAGCAAAACATCAAAGCTTCACAGAGCAGTGTGATAATTTCCCTATAATTTCATATCCAAACTGTGCTCAAAAGAAAAATAGATAATTAAACACAAAGTAAATGCATGATAAATATTTATGCAGGTACGAAGGTATCTGCTCAGAATTGAGACACCATTGTAATCAGGCAAAGCATTTTTAATGTGTGAGTGGAAGAAGATCATGTAAAGTACAACCCTGGGACTTTTGCACTCAAATCAGAAACGACTGCATTTTAAATGTGTCCAGTCTTGCATGCTTAAACTTCAAGGCCTTTATTTTCTATATCAGAAGGACTTTTGTCACTAAAATTGAGATGTTACTGCGTGAATCCGTTTAGGGGCTGTAATTTTAAGTGATACGAAGAAAATCAATTGTTCAAACATTGAAACTGACCTTGTCTGAAAACTCTGCTTCTTCAAATTCAGTACTTTTTGTTGCTGTTTTTCTTATTACCAGAAGCTACTCTAACTCTAAGAGCTCTGAAGCTCACAGACACCCTCAATGTGAGATTTTCTCTGTCATGTAGTTACTGTGTTACTTTGTTTCTGTGAATTGAAATAGTGGCTTTGGGCTTGGAATGGATTGCTATGATACACTGTAATAATATATACACCCACATGGCATGCTCAAGAAAAAAACATGTAGTAATATGAGTTTTCACCCCTTGTCATAGTATTAGTATATAGAAGAATTAAAGTCAAAGAAGGTCAAAACTAAAAATTAGTTGATAAAATTCATTATTTCCATACAGAGAATCAGAAAATAGTGCAAAATTTTGTAGTTTTGAAAAACAAAATTTTACTCAGAGAGTCCTTATTTTGTTGGCAAAAATGTATTGTATAAGCCTGTGTGTTGGCAGTTGTTGTTTAGGCTTCATTACCATGATAAAAAAGGAATATGTCCAACAGCCAAGAATCGTCACTTGTTCTCAGGACGCTGCACAACCAGGTGGTGCGATGTCAGTCGGAGCAATGGCTGGTGTTTTCTGCAGCCACTTTACATTGCTGCGGATTGAGAGGGAGATTCGGTAAATGTTGCTCATGTAAGCCCCATGCACCTGTTTCATTTCTTTCCCATTGCAGCTAACCACTCCTTCAGACTGAAAATGGAAAATTTCACTCTTTCTTTAAAAGTAAACTGAAGAGTCCACCTTGAGACTGAAACTTAATCACTGAATCAAAGCCCTTAGGCTGCAGTCTGTATTGTGTCCGTGAGCTGTACCTGTAAATTATGTCTCTAATAGAAAACAAGGTCTGCATACTTAGGAACACAATTCATTTTCTCCAGCTACACAAGTCCAGTGGAGGCCAGAATTTTTGATAGGTGTGATTGAACAGGTTGCATTGAGAAAATGCTTGATGCTGATACACAAACCTCTGTGTCACAACAACGTGACTTGATGCCATCATCAGGTGTTGCTCGACGCGCCTGTCTAAAATAGCTGCAGAAGGCATCTCAGCAGATGGTGGCAGCTAATTTTCTGCAGCATTTTAAATTTAAAAACACATTTTTCGCCACCTCAGATCTGTTGGAATAGCAAGGCCCCATAAGTGTAATGTGAGGTCACTTCTCCTGCTTGATGATTTTACTGCTGTTGCCTGCCTTTAGGCTACTGTATTGCCCTGTTTAGCCTGGAAACCCCAGCGAAACGATGTCATGTCAGTCTTTGAGCAGTCAGAAATTGTGCTGCTGGGGAAGCGTTAATTGCGTTTTCTAATGAAAAATGGCAGGTGAATTCAATGCGTAAATGGAGTTGTTCTTCACTGAATAGGCCTGTGTCAGCGTGAGTCAATGATTTCTGGCCATTCGAATCTATAAAAGAAGTGATTACTGAGAAAGAAACATTGGTCTCTACTCACAACCATGTTGTATAGGTGGCCGAGGTGCTCTCTCTGTCTTGTCCTGAGCCATGTGGATATAGCCTTACAAGTTTGCTGTAGAATTTGTCATTTAAACAATGAGCTCCACATATCCAACATACATTATTCCTTAGCTGCAGCTTTGAAAACACAGTCTGGGTCTGAAAGTAGGAGTCGAAGCTGTTTTGTATGGACCTGTCAGAATAGTTTAATTAGCCCAGCCAACTCCACCGTTGGACCCCACCAACCTCGGCATCGTGAAAGGGAGACTCTATCCAAACATGAAACTACGACAATAGCAGACAATTTCCTGAAGTGATTTATGCCTTCCATTTTCATGAATGTAAGCATCTCAAAGGTCATCCTCTCAATATGTTACTACATCATGCCTACACCACAAGTTGACCTCCTAATGCTGTGGGAAGTTACATGAAACAGTGAACAAATTCTGTGCACATCATGATAGAGTTGGACAGGGAGGAGGATAAATGGAGAGAGCGAGTGAGCGGACAGGAGGTGCAGACAGGAGGAGGGGACAGGACCGCTAAATAAATGAGGGGAGGGAAGGAAAATTTAAGAGAGAGACAAAGCAAAGCAAAGATTGAAAGAGTGAGAGGAAGAAGGAGAGAGCCATGGGGAGAAAGGACAGAGGAGGAGGGGGTGAGGGGGCGCTGGGGAGGTGGGGGTTACAAAGGTACACAGTATTCTTGGGTGAAACCATCATTACTATGAGCAATGGTAGCAGTCACCGGCCATTACCTTAGCCATCCACTGTCATAACCAAAACATTTTTCCAGCCCGGCCTGCATGTCAGGGGATAGAGGAGGAAGGCTCCTGCATGCTGAATATGTCCTCTCTGCTTCCTCACTCCCTGCACCGGTGCTCGCTAGGTGGCTATTTCATCATCAGAGCAAGGCACCTGTCGATAGCTTCTGGACGAGATCAATAACGTCTTTCAGAGCTTTCCCCCTCGTCACCCTTTTCATCCCTCCGTCTCCCCTTTCATCTTTCATCCTAAAATGTGAAAAGGATCAGTGAAATATGATGACAAAACAAGAGCTGTTTGTCCTCATCAATGTGTCTAATGATTTTCTATACTGTAAGGCGAACTGCCCGAGATGACTCCCATTCAGCACGGGAGCTGCTATAGTGTATGACAGTGTGCCAGGTAGCGGGGGTTTAGATTAGCCTTTTATAGCAAAGTGAGTTCTCAGGCTCTATCCGAGACAAGAATGAGTGACGGCCCATTCTGCTCGGTGTATACTGTCATGATGTGGGCATTAAGGCTCACTCCTGGCAGAAAGGTTCACAGCGACGCAGAGTGAATGTGCATTGCTGAAGTCAACTACCGGCCCCAGTGGCTGTCATCACGGGATGGCTGCCTCTCTCTCTTTTTTCCCTCCATGTCCTTCCCTCTCTTTTACTCTCTGCCTCATTAATTGAAATAACTCCTTGCTGAAATACCAGAGCCAATTGTTCTTTCTTCCATATGAAGAAATTCAAGGCACAATTAGGAGTCAAATACATTTTATACAGTCAGATTAATTATTTGGGGTGCCATTTCTCAGTTGCCAAATTAATTATACAGCAGCACTAATCATGTTCGCAGAAAATAATTAAATTCGTTAATATTGGTTATTTAAGTTGTTAAAATTTGCAACATCCAAAATGATGAGCTTTTCTATCCGGGGAAGCTGATATGTGGTCTGCAGTGCTGCTGCCTGTTTCTAATGTTCTTCCCAATATGCTGCAGTGCCAGGAACAGGGTGACAGTGTTTATTGAAGGTTTTGCAGCATTTACATCACATTCAACATTTAGTACCTGACACCCAGATATTAAAATGCAGGTATAGGTGAGCCAGTGGATAACTATTCATATTAACATTGTGTTTGCGCCACCAAAGTGAAGGCTGAAAATTTCAGGAGTTATTTCTCAGTTGTGTTAGCTAATGGAACTAATCCAATATCCTATTTGTATGGTTTGAAATTGAGTTTAAAATGTCAATATCATTTCTATGAGGAAGGGTGCATTTGTGGTACCATTTTATCTTTCCTTTGCTGGAATTATCACATTATGGGAGGAATTTAAGAGGAAACATCGATGCATGTGATTCTAATGTAATAAAAATATGAATTTCCATGTTCCAGTGTGTCCTCTCAAACAGGTCTGTAGAAAGCAAGTGAACTCTGGCAAAGCCTTTGAGGCTTTGAGAGCTCAGTCGCATTTAACTCCACCGACAGCTCATTTGCAAACTTTGGGAGGTTTGACAGCAAAGGCTCGGTCACCTATTGTTACGAGCCGATTTTATGCCACAGCCTGCAGGGCTCTGCATCGGATCTTGATCATTGCTCCAGGCTGCTGAGGCATGTGCAAAGCTTTATATATATATATATATATATATATATATATATATGGCAGTGTTATAATATACTGACAATATTTGAATTGAAGAGCACATATGTAGCAGTAGTATTTGTGTTTTTGTCTTCAGACATCGCCTGCAGCAAAAATAGAGAACAATATCAATTCCATATTAAACAGGAGCACAATCAGTATAGGGCACCTTTGAAAACACAGCAAAGTGAATGACAGTTATTAAAATTGACTTTGCTTCTAGCCATAAATGGTTTGCCAAGAATGTCACTAAAAAAATCCATAGGACAGTTTCCATCACCTCAAGAGTTCAGCTCATTGATATTGCATATGAAAAGGATGAGTGATGCTGCCTAACAACTTCGTAAAAACCCTTATGGCAAAGGATAGAGCTGTGAATCCACTTAAAAGCAATATTCTTTTCATGCCTTAACAAGGGAAAAGCCTGATTGTCTGTCTGAGCCGTGCTGGTCATGCTCCATACTGTCAGAGCAAATGAAGTCAAACGGAGGCTTAATCACAGCGATCAGTTGTTGCCCTGCGGTTAAAAACATCTTATCACTAAACAGCTGAGAAGAATTTTCTATTACTTGATGGATGCATAATTGGGTCCAGGGTTACTGTCAAAGAGCAATTTTTTTTTTCAGTACACAAGGGCTCCTGCTGTGGGGGTTTTTACATCCTAAGGGTGGGTGTGATTATTATGTTTTGCAATTTTATGATTCACCACAGCTGGTAACATCCATGCAAATGAGCTTTGAAAATCCATTAACTACAGATAGTGTTGGAATTTGACATTATTGTTTTATGAGGTCACCACAGAACAAACTGCACAGTTGGAGTAATGATATTTAATGCGCCTTCTGGCCGTTTGGTTCTCGGATCGTTGTGCAGTGGAGCTTCTCTGAACTGTAAGATGCTACCTGAAAGGGACATCTGCAAGATATTTTGTTTTTTATTCTTTATTGTCACTCTGACAGTGCAGCTCTGTACTTAACAAAGTCTTCTAAATGTGTCTGAAGAGGTGTCACACCACTTTTCTCTAGATTTGTCTAGTTTTTGAAATAAACATTTCCAGTGGCTGCCGCTGAAAAGGGAAAAAGAAAAAGAAGAAGAGTTTGTTAAATATGTGATTGTCCTCAACTCCTGAAAGGCCTCTAAAGCTTTTCGATGGCAATTATTGTAATTAAACCAAGTGAAACAGCTTTAGACCTTCCGCCTCTCAAGTTCCTCTCTCTCGACAGTAACTTAAAGAAATGAAGAGGAGTGTCACCGACAGCAAAGGAAACCGAGAAAAAAAGAGGCAATCACACAGTTTCAAATAAAGTGCAGTCATGTTAGGTGCATATCTTTCAACACAAACAAAAAAGACAAAGAAGAGAAGATCATACACTCAAAATTTTGGGGGATTTAGGTAATTTTCTCTGTCTCTTTTTATGCTACTCCTCCTCACAGACTGCTTTGAATCGTTGGCCGTCTTTTTCTTTTCTCTCTTTTGTATCGCTGAGCTGTCTCTCTCCTGCTCTTTGTCTCTCTCACTCTCACTCTCAAACAACAAAAACATACAATCTTCAACTCTACCAGATGTCAATAGCTATATGTGCTCAGAGAATAGCAAGCTGAGCTGCTCCATCTTGTTATGATTGTCAATATTGATTCAGCGTGAAGATGAACTACACATCAAGGAATGGCCCTGTAGACGTACACAAGTTTAGGTTTGGTTTTCTTTACTCTGTGGACAAATTATAATAAAAAATTCCCTTTAGAAACTCAGTCCTTTTAACTGCGTGCCAGTGCTCATGTAGATATCTTCTCTTGCTTTGGAAATACCATTACATAGCTGATGCTATCGTGCCTTTTAACACTGATATCTGGCTCTTATTTGATGATTAAATATGTTCACAGGAGACATGAATAACACTATATGGTGCCAGTAGTCAGACACACACAACACACATGCACACACAAGTACAACTTCCACACTAACCTTGCCTATTATCAAAGCAGTTAGAAGGCAGCGTTTTATCAGCGTGTGCATCATCTTTTTTTTTTTTAAGAATCCACAGAGCATGTTGATAAACAAAATGTACCAATGTGTCAATTGATTGGATCTCATTGGTTGTCCACGCAGCACAGTCTAGTACCAACAGGTTTCAGGTTTTCTCATTTGTAGCAGCGGTTCTCCAAGTCTTCCTCCACAACACCCTCGCTGTGTTTCTGTTGGGATCAGAATGCAAAGCTATTACACACTGGAGGGTTTGTCTCAATCGCACCGAATGGCTATGAATTTTAAATGCAGGATTAGGGCCTACAGAGAAGCAGGCACATGGGAGGGACTCAGTCAGTTGAGTGCTAATTTAATTTTTTACTTTTTTTTCCCCCTACAAACAGTTCAGGCAATACAATGTTAACAGGAAAGCTGCATTGCTCCTGTTTTGGTACTTGGGCTGCTCTACCAAATCATGCCACAGCTGTAAGAACTAACTCTCTCCAAAAGGAAATGATCTGACTGTGATGAACATCCTGCTTTACATTTGAAAAAAAAACCCAAAACTTTCCACTCGCAGTGTGAGTCAGTTCTTGGCCAGTCAAATACAGTGAAATTATTTCAGCATGCTTTGATATTGCATTTAAATCCAGAACATGCCTTCATTCGATTTATTAAATGAAATATTTGGAGCTTAAATTAGGAAAATCCAACATCATGAGCTGAATTTCCTCAGCTTTTGTTGAGCAATAACGAATCTTTGTCATCTTCTCCATTGTTTCAGGCGGAGATATGGATGACTCATCTCCCTATGAACCTGTAGCACCTAACCGACACCCTGATGCTTTCCGCTTGGCCTCCATCTCTTCAGGTACCACAGCTTTTATCCCTTTATTCCCTTTACATGTTGTGGTTTATCATACAAATGAAAATATAGGTGTGAAATTGGAGATCAAAAACAAAACAAAATAATGAACAAACAGGGAGAGGCCATGTTGGCCTTTCCTCACTCTCATTCCACCAGTCAACTTAACTTGGCCTTTGAATAAATAATGTGCTTGCCATTTGATCTATGAATGGCTCTCGTGTGTTTGTGAGGTAAACCATGAAGCCCCAGTGTGCTACCCCACATTTTCCCCTGCCATTGATTTTGCTTCCAGTTTTATTTCTTCTTCAGTTTACTAATTAAACAGCCTGGCACTCAGCGGGGGAGCTATAGCCTGCTATTTCATTTACTGGTTATTACAGTCATGGTATCTCTAATCAATGCAAGTCTTAAAAGACACAGCTACAATAGTTATTGTGGTGCAGCGAGTTTAGCAATAGGTGTGATTGGACACAGGGATGACGCCTGTCCATCGCCTGAGCTACAGGCTTCAGTCACTAGAAAATTCAATCATTTTCTTTCATCCAGTTCTGACAGAAAATTTCCGGAGGATGTTCTCTTATATCTTTTTTTTTTTTGCCGAAAGCAATCCACAAACACTGAAGACAGCACATTTTCCCTTTCTCTTGGCTGATGTATCTTGCTTTGTTTTATGACTGGGAGGTATAAGAAAGACACACACTGCATAATCCCCGTATCTTAAAATCAGCAGTGTATCATTTGTTTCTCAAAACATGCTTGTTTGATATATTGAAAGACCACAATAAATATGAAAGAGTGCAGCCTTTGATTAGTTTTGAGTTTTGAGGGACGATGGCAAACTGCCATCTCTGAATTAAGTGCAGGTCAATCTAGAAAGCATTTAGACAGCGCATTCTTCTGCCAAGGCTTCACACATTTCACAAATTGGTTGCTGTAATGATAGGTAATTTCTAAAGGCACCAAAATATATATATACTACAATTTCACTGATTAATGACAACTTTTTATAAGGGCTTTGTTCAAGGATAAACTTTCAAGTCACGATCACTGAGTTGATCTGATGCAAATACGGCACATCATTCCATCAGCATAAATCTTAAAGCATTTTAAATAGCAGTCAAATTCATGTATTAAGCAACTTGTTATAAGACCTCCTGATTAAAATCAAAATGAACACACAAGCAACGACAAAGGACTCAGATATACATTTCAAGGAACTGGTCCCGTCAGCTTAAGATCATGAGACCAGAACAAAATAAACTGTCAGCACAGTGAACGAGAGTTCACTCGGTGTCACAACTATCAACAATGGAGCCACTGCACACTGGGAACCATCAGATAGCATAAAATACAAGATGTTAACAACACTACCCATTCTGATGCATGGTAGTTGCATATTTTGTTGCGCAATTAATTCCTCCATGAATCCTAATACTGGCTCTGACTGAGGCCCGAACCGGAGTCTCACCAAAGTTTAATCATATTGATGAGCTCTGCTCTGCCGCTTCATCTGTCACCCAGTACAAGCAGCAGTGGTGGGGAAACCATGTTAAACAAAATGTTTATCATAGCAAAGGATTTTTACTCAGTTAGAACAAGTTTGGAGAGGAACTTCAAAAGCCCGAAAGTATGAAACATTAAAAATGATAGACCTTCTTCTCGTCCTACTGTGTAATGTATAACAAGTGAAGCACAGTGTACTGGCAGGTATTAAGAAACAACAAGGGGTTAATACTGTATGCGTTCTATTTTAGCGATTTTCTCCTCTCTCTCTCAGGTGAATTATTGGATTTGCTTTCTGAAATCTGTTTAGCCTTGAGGTTTCCTCATTATTTATCATTTCTGAGGACAAAGTAATTGATTGTGGTGCTGAGAGGAAACCACAGGCAAACAAATAAGTAATTACACACTTGTTTTGTGAAACTATTTCTCACTTCAATTACTAAACTGCCCCAAACTATTCTTGAATCACCTATATAAATGTTAAACTGTACAGAGACACAGGGAATATATGATATCTGGGTGCCTGATGAGGAAAGGGGAATGTATACTCTCCAAGAGGAAATGTAGGAAATTGAAAAATAATCTCTTTTAAAAGGTTTTGTCCGGGAGGGAGATAAAGGAAGTGTGATAGAAATGTAAAAGAACTGTTCAACTATGAGCGCTCACACTCTGAAGTCAAAATTAAACAGAACACTTGGAGCCTCAGTTTCCTGTAATACCTGCAAACCTGTTCAACTCAGGCATCACCTTCTCATGGTTACTGTGTCATCTTAGTGTTGGGAATCGTCATGCGTTCTACACACACAGACAAAAGTACAGTTTTTCACCCACTGGGATTTGTCCCTTAAATAAAAGGGATGTGGTTATCTTTATCTGGTCTTCTTTTCCAAGTGACACAGATATAGCCAAAGATGGCTTTGTTGGAAACCCTGGGACGAATCCTGTTTCCTTGCCCTGCCTCTGTTCATTCTGTGCACCTGCATCAGCAGTGTTTCATTCACCTTGGTACTCAGCATAGTTATATTGAGGGCTGACTAGAGTGTCCCCGTTGACAGCGGTGGACCTTTTTGGGCCAATTTCTCTGCTGTAATGACAGTGTGGTGGCACTCTCTCAAGTCCTGTCCCTCTTTTGTGTGCCATGCCTCCCACCCCTAAAGAGCGACAGCCAAATTAGGTTATGTAGAGGCAATAAGAACTAGATAGATAAAGAAGCCGGCAGAAATGAGCAGGTTCCATTTAGAAATTGTTATTTTTATGCTTCTCTCCACTGAAGACTCATAGTCAGCCCCTAAGAATGCAGTTTAGCCTTTAATTTCTCCCTCTGTTGATCAACAATCCAGCGTCGCAGTCCCAGGAACCTGACATACATCAGCTTCTTTATCAGAAAGAATAAGCTTGTTCCTCATCCCATCCAAAAAGTTCTATATTAGAATCCACATTGTGTCCCAGTGACTGAATGTTGACCAGTTTAACACAACCTGGTTTCTGTCATGAGGTGTAATGCTTCCCTTCCTTGCCCACCTTTGCACCATCTGTTGAAGCTGTCAGCTTTTTGTTGGGTGCAAGCTGTGACACTTTATTACCATGTTACAATGTCAGTATAAGGGCACAGGGTGCAGTTATGTGATAGATTGTGGAACTGAAAGATGGAAGGAGGGCAGAGGATATCGAGAACATGTGGATAGGATGATACTGACAGCTGACTGGAAGCGGAGGTGACCCTTGTTTACCACTGAGTGGAAATTCTGTGAAGAACACTGGTGTTCTCCTTTGGGAGGAACACATGACAGCTATTTGTGAATGCAGCCTGGTCAGGACCAAAGATCAGTGACAGCTGAGCCCATATCTGAAATATGATGATGGTTATACAGTGTACTGTGTGTATACTGTGAACTGATTGTTTCCCTCCAATGTAGGTTCACGATTCGTAGGTTGACCAACAACCTAAGAAGTAAACAGAGAGTGAAAGAAATAATGTAGAGATATCAAGTGACTTCATCATTTACATTTGAGTAAATAATATCTTACTATAAGTGCGTGCTACCCCCGCCCCATAAAAAACAGACAGCACTGACAAAACCGCAAAATATGGAAAGTGGCTTAATGTGATATAGAGAGATTAGAAAACTTGTTGTTGGCTGGCTGTTATCATCAGTATCTGAGGTGTGGTGGCACTTTCATTGACAGAAGCAAAGCAAAATAAGGCATGTGAAATAAATCTTCAATCCAGTTTAGAGAGTTGGAAAAAAACATTTTAGCACACTCCTACTAAATCACCTATTATATGTTCTGGACTGGTTATCTATTTGCCCCTCTCCTATTCAGTGTTAATACAAATAGTATTCAATATGGCCAAACTGTCATTTCTGTCATTTTGCTCCTTTTGCAAATCTGCCCATTTAGGGTACATGCTAACTTCCACACTGTAGCTGATCCTGATTTTACATCCATGATGTCACCTGACAAAATCATCAAACATATAAAGTAAATAGAATATTTGGGTGTTTTTACATATTGTGTTTGTTACATTTACCACCTCAGCCCTGTTAAAGTGAATCAACAGCATTGTCTCTGTGCGTAGCAGACAGTTGCTGCTTGATGCACAGTAGCTCAATTTTCAGGCCAATTACTCCTTGTCCAACAGTTTCACCGTCGTTATTCTGTTTTTTCAAGGATCACCCTTCAATCGCAAATACTAAATTACTATAATAAGAAATAGCAAAAGGCGAAGCTGCACTGGAGCACTTAGTGTTCACAATGTACAGGTGAAGTGAATCACAGGGCAGATTTGAAGCAAATGAAACGGGTGTTGTGCTCGCAAATCTGCAGACTATAAACACCACCTTAATAGAAGCTGTTTGTGCAAATTTAGAAACTCCAACTCAGTCACTTGGTGTTCTGCTGAGCAGTGATGGAAATTTAATCAGTCAGTCAGTCACAGACATTCATGTTTAAAGAACTGCAGCCAAAAACACAGCATCATGTTTGGAGATGTGGATCTTTAGTGGAAAGATAAGCTATATCAAGGCTCATGAAAAGAAAGACTTCCACATGAAACACTTTGTCACTAGAATAAAAATCGTATCCTCATCAAATGACGCTGAATGTACTCCTTTCCCAGGGGAAATCTGCTGATAATCAGTTCTCTCCACCCAAAATACCTTTAGTTTCTGTAAAAATTCAGCTCAATGAGAAATATCAATGCATTGTTTCCCTGTTCTAATGAAATTGTAGCGAGCACCAGTGGGAGTCTAACAACATCAAACAAAAAGATGAAGCATGGAGGAGTTATAGTAAGGAGCATTTGTCTCGTTTATAGTCCCACACATGTCAATGATAGACGCTCTCCTTGCCTCACTGATCTCAGTTGGTTCAGAAAATGAATCATCTTTGGTGCTTGCTATGATCATAATAGTTTGCTTATAATCCATCCAGAATGTCTACTACTTTAATCATGTAATGCTCTAATAATATAATAATAATATAATATGCTCTATGAATTGGTTGATCCATTAAATATCTGAAAGTAGTATTAAAAAAATGCACATTACCAGTATTGGAGTATAAGTTCCCAAACAATCCAATAAAAATAAGATGTAGTTTGCTGCCACAGAAAATGAGGAAGCAGCAAATTTTCATATTTCTGGAAAAAAATGTGATGCCACTTTTGCTTACATGCAAAGAACCAGTAGAGCACTCCCACTGTTTTGGTGGAACAGCTACAATGCATGACCATTCTTTTTTTCAGTTTCAAGATAGAGATTTTGTGCAACAGTCACCAGACCTCTACTCAAATCAATAAGACATGATAAGAATGTAGGTAAGATGTAGGTAAGAATCCTTCCTTCACAACACACAGGAACCCTGATCAAAGCCCAAATGACCACCATATTAGGAAGAGCATCCCAAGATATCATTGATTTTCATTGTTAATATGCTCCATGTGAAATATATTCTGTTCCCTTGACCCAGCGCTAAACTAATTAACTTATTAGGAGCAGAGAGTGGCATAAATTCCAGTATTTTGGGGTCCCTCCAGGAATTAAGTTTAACATCCCTTAGTTAGACCTTCTGACTCTCCGTACTAAGCCTCACACCTCTCAGCTCAGTGTGCGCACTATCCAATTAAATCCAAGAAAGCTGTTTCCACCGCTGGGGAAAAGGACCAGTGCAGCAGCCGTGCTCGGCATGCAGCTGAAATGTTTGACATTCAGACATTGTCCTCATAACAATTACTGTTACTTAGAAAAACACTAAGAGTGTTTTGTTGTTGTTGTTGTTGTTGTTTTGCATGGGTACAGTTGAGGCTTTTGCTTATTAGGGTTCTGACTGTATCTGTGTTTGTTTATGTACACTTTATTTGCACCTGTGTGTATTTGTATTACTTTGTTTATATGCTTCATTATTTTGTGTGAATTTTCTAATCAGTTTACCCGTAGTCCTCCCTTAGATTATCTCTCTGTGGGTCAGTAATGAGCATTGCTGTTTATGGCTCACTTATCAGATACACTTTATACTGTCAGCGTTTTTCAAACAAGTTTGAATTAATTAACTGTGAATAATCCACAGAAGATATATATGTATATATATATATATAATATATATTTTTGTCTTTGTTCATTTGTTTATTCCCCACTTACATGCTGGAAATGAAAAAGGAAGCACATTACTGATACAATATTGTGTAGGTTCACCTGACACACACACACATCTTGTCTAGATTTTTTCAATATGTGTTGCATTATTAGCAGTGATGACTGAACAAGCTAAACATCAAGTATATGAAGAATGAAAGGGGCCTCCGAGGATACTATGGCTTTGAATTTTACTGGAGGAAGCTCAGCTTGAAGGCAGATGCTCATAAACAGATCAAGCATTTATAGGCATGTTTACAATGATTTAAAATTCCTTTGGACACCAATTCTCCCACCTACATTTTCGCATACAAATATTTAGCCCTCACTCATCATTTCTATCTACCCCTGTTCTTGCTCATTTGCGTGTAGGTTCAATTGGCAGCAATAATTTCAGGCACAGAGGTAAAAATAGTTATATCCATTAGAACGGAGGACTTTATGAACTCCATTTGTCCTCCTCTGATGAAGTCTACACGTCTATCTTGCTCAGTAAGGCTTAGGCAGATGATGTTGTAGATCCAGCACACCCTCATCTTTCCCTCTGGTAACCCTGCTGTGACACAGAGTACAGAGCTAATGAGTGATGAGCCCTTTGACACAGAAATGCTTGACATGCTCCTCGGGGTCCGGACTAAAGACTTCCCTAACAAGCTCTCGTATGCTCACCCAGGGCCGTATTAAATCCAAACTTTGGCACCTTTCCTAATTACTGAGAACATACCCATAGCCAAGAACCTCTTCCTAACCTGGGCTGAACCCCCCTTTGCAGCGCAGAGTCCCTTGAGTGAGGGATGATATATGAAATGCAGAATTCAAATGAGGCTGACGGAGAGCAATTACTGGCAAAGGAAGATCCCTATACAGAGTATGTGAACATTTTATCCACTTCTTCTCATTCATATGTGTGCTGTCCATCTCGTTCACCTTTCTCTTCTCTCTTTATTATTCCTCTCTTTTCCTCACTGAAACACAGTTCCGTTGAGTTTCTCCCCATCTGTCTCGACAGAGGTGTGTTTTATTTCTGCTTCTTAAGCCTCTTCTTCTCTTTGTTCCCTTTTCTCTTTGTCTTTCCCTCCCTGCCTTTGCTGCATTTGCAGAAAGAATAGATGGTTATTTCCACTATATCGCCATCATTGGGGTCTGATTTATGAGGCCCATAGAGTAGAGAGCCCTATTAAAAGCCTATTTACAGTCAAACAGCAGGATCACTGGAAGCAATGACAGCGCTTTAACTGTTGTTGACACCAACTTAATGTTATGAGACCACGTTTTCTGTACACATTGGCAGGCCATTGTGAGTAAACAACATTACACAATTTGATAATCTTATTGTGAATTCATGTCTTGTATCCCCTACAAATTAATTTGTGGGGGATACAAGTTAAACATCTGTGCACATAGTCCTATTAGTTTACTCTCCCACCAACAGGTAACAGGCCATAATGCGGGGGAAGAAAGTATTTATGATATTTCCTGCACTTAATGACAGTGATTGTTCCATGTTTATAGCATCTGTTAATCAGTCAGTGCACCCACTCAGCTATCTATCTGTCCATTCAGTTTGTCAATACCTCGCTTGCTCATTAATGTATAATACTACGGGCAGCAAGGTAAGGTAATAGATATGTGTGGACTATTGTGATGCAGGGAGCGGTTGATTGCACTGCTGATGGGCTGGGTTAATTATTCTGAGCAAGAGTCACGCATCTTGCCTAAATTAGGATGGATTAATTGAAAGCTCTCCAGCTTGTCTCCCTGAGTGTCTGTCCAATCTGTTAGTCTGTGTCCTATCATTTCATTTCATCGCTCATCAGCTGCTGTAATCAGCAGCTCAAGTGTCCTCTCCCCTCTTAAAGCTTTTTCCATTTATATAAGTCTTGTATCATTAGCTTATCAACCCCTCTCTCCTCACATTAAGGCAGAATGTGTTTGCTGAAAACTTTCATTGTAATGCACTTGGAAAATCAATTATAACTCTGTAACACAATACTACACATTTCCCCAACCATCTCTACTTCTTTGCTTCCTTCCTCTTCTCCTCCTGCTCTCGCTCTGGTCCTGTTTGTGTGTAAGCACGTCAGAGCTATCAAGTGGGTTTTGTGTCTTATGTTCACTCCAGGACATCTTTTTGGGTTGAGCTCCAAATTCAATCTCTCCTCCCCAATCAGAGGTAGTAAAAACTCAACTATGGCTGCAGCCTCAAAAGCTGCTTCAGCCCTGCTTGGTCAGATAAATCTTAGTAGCTCATCCTTCTCCTATTTTCTTTTCATCCTGGACCCCCCATTGGCCTACATTAGAGCCTGAAGATGGCCCGGAGAGATTTAGGAGCTGCAATCCATCAATGTAATGCAGCCTTAACCGCTGAACAACCAAGCCGCTAACCTCCCCTCCAGCTGGACCATACTGGTCTGCTTCAGGCCAGCCTCAGGTCTTCTTTAGCTCGGCTTGGCCCACTTCAGTATAATTTTGGCCCTGCTTTAACCTCTTCATGACCAGTGCCAAAGTTTAGATTGTGATTGTAATTACAGAGCAACTGTAGTTACTCCTACTTCAGATTGGGTAATTGCCTCTCATCCTGCCTATAAGAGTTTATGTTTCTTAGTGTGATGTTGGTAATTGATCTGTCTGCCTCTTCAGTCACTTATATTAATAAGACTTAATATACTATACTGCTACGCATCTGTTGTGGAGTGTTTCTACCCCATCCGCTCAGATACTGCAAAGATTAACTGATATAATTTCATGTTAGAATGATGTCTCATTTAAATAAGTTAATGCTCTTATCATTTCTAAGAAGGAAAGGCTCCTCTTGATGGCCTGTGCACCTCAATCTGTTGAACCCTGGGCATGTTTCTCAACACCCAGTGGCTGCCACATTTAACCTTGATTCATCTAAATGAAAGCTATAGTTTAAGCTTGGACTCTTCCCTCTGTGATGAACTCCTGATATTCTACTTCTGCTATTCTTCAGTGGCAGTGAGTTTTGTTTTATCTGACGTGATCTGAAACCACAAAATCATTCATTTAAGAGGTATGCTTATTTTTTTCCCTCCAGTTACAATGTGATGCGTTCCATGTATCCCCATTTCTAGGATTGATAACGTGTGATGCACCACTTGGAAACAGTGCAGCATCTTTAGCAGGCCCTCTCCCTCTAAAATAAATGGTCTTCTTTTGGCTCCAGGCTGTCTGATAGACATAGAGTGAGATTGGTTCTGTTGAATAAGAGATGAATCTCTCTGGGTGTCACCATGCCGCCACGAACTCTAAAATATCATTATCTACAGGGGAGGGAGGTTAACTTCTCTAATATAGCCTGAATACGAGAGAGGTGCCACAAGTGAACATGATCCTACTTTATTACTGGTATATCTCAGGAAAAGGGATGTTTTTTTTATGTCACTTTGCTGTATGCGGCATCACAGAACACCCAAATGCACCTAATGACATAAATTGTTTTCACAAATATGATGTACAGCCTGGGGGTAATTGGAATGTTTCAGCTTGTGATTGCAGTTGGGGGGGAAAGGAAATAATAATGGAGCTTAATTTTGTACTTGAACTTTCCAAACAGTGGATCATAAAGCACAGCACGTAGTCTTTGCCAAGTCCTTAAGCTGAACACATTTGGGGCAGACAATACAGTGTTTACTGTTGTTTCCCAGTATTGACCACTATTAGCAACAACATGCTTCCTCATTAGTATTTCACCATGGACTTTGTTTTTGTTTTACATAAATTCCATTAGAATTGTAAAAATGTCTTATCTACATTATTATAAATAGAAAATGACAAAATAACCAAAAATTGGAATAAATACAATTTGTATTAACTCAACATACAGTATAATAAATAAGTTAATGACCAATATTATGGTAATTACATCATAATATTACCTGTAAATGAATAATTAATTCATTTCCAATTTGGAATCACAACTTAATTCATTCATGTTTCAGTCAAGCTCTAAAACAGAATGAATCAATAATTCAGTTAGAGTGGATTTGGGTTAGCTGTAGGCATATCTCCAGCGGCTCACTCTTGGTTGGAGAAACAGAAAAGCACAGATGAAATTGAAGTATCTCCTTCAACTTTCAAGCCGAACGTTTGTAATGAACTCCCCAACGGGCAAAGATGCAAGGATCGTTGTTTTATTTCCTGATCACACAGCAGCTCAGCTCACTGTAAACTACACACGATTGGTGATGTGGAGTCAAACAATCAATGGGGGGATTTTTATTCCTGTGTTGTGATTGTACTGAATCTAGGTTGTTTGCTAACAATCCTTCCTAGGAAGTACATAATAAGGTAAATGATGCTGAAACCCACTGGACTAAGTGTCTCTTCTATGACTGGGATGATTGTTAGACTTGAAGTCTTTTAACCATGTGTCCATGAACCTTTTTCACCTAAAGTCACTGAGGTTTTCCTCTTTGTCCACTTGCAGGGATGCTCACATTAGCGCCAAAAGGTTTCCACTGTCCTGACGCCGAGAGAAACTGCAACCCCTGTCTTGATGCAGCTAAAGCCTGCAACCTCAACAACAGCTGCAAGAAGCAGCGTTCCAGCTACATTGCCACCTGCAGCAAGGAGGATCCTAACAAGGGTGAAACCTGCAGCAAGAAGCGCTGCCACAAAGCCCTGAGGATGTTCCTGGACCGTGTGCCCACTGAGTACAGCCACCGCCTGCTCTTCTGCCCCTGCCAGACGGAGGGCTGTGCTGAACGACGCAGGCAGACCATTGTGCCAGATTGTTCCTATAAAGATAAGGAGAAACCCAACTGTCTGGAGCTCCGCAAGATCTGCCGCCAGGATTCTCTCTGCAGGTAAGGGACAATGGGATGGGAACAGAGATAGGAAATGATGTCCAGGGTAGTGGAAGAGAGTCCTTTAGTGTGTGTGTGTTGTGCAAGAGTTGGCAATTTTGTGTGCATGCATATCAGTTTTGTTGGCTTGATTGGCAGATTATTTTGCTGTGTGTATGAGACAAGCTGCCAAACATAGCTGAAGACTCAATATCATTGTCTTATATTTGTGGAAATTAAAACAATCAAACAAATAAACAAACAACAATAATAATAATAAAAAACAACAGAAAATTCTATCTGTTGATAGTGTTTGATGGCAATTTTTGCTGCTCCCATGGCATCCTAAAGTTTTCTATTCTTCTTGCTGTAACTTTGCCAGTAAAGTAATTAGACTTTCAGGGAAGCCGGGGCTATTAGACGCACGATGAAGATGTGAGGCTAAGTTGAAGGGACAATGCTCAATTAAGCTCAGCAAAACATTAGTGGATCACTTTGGCTGCATGGGGCCTCTATTGGATTTAAGCGACCAGATTCAATTCGCACCTACCCAGCTGTGACATGTTTCCTTGTGTTAGTGCCACTGACAGCAGGTGAAACACAGCCGTTGTTCTATCAGCCAGATCAGCTGTCAAGGTCTCTTTACCCTCAACCAGAACCATGTGCTCCGTCTGGCCCTCAACACATCCATCCAGCTCAAGGAGCTCTGTGATCATTAGTCTAATAGATTTTTTTTTTTTTTTAAGTGGGACATTTGAGTAATTGTAAGCATTTAAAGGCTCATTTATGGGCCTAATGGTGTTCGACCAAACGTTAGACCCTTGAAAGTTATTTGCTAAAAATAATGCTCACGATCTGAGACTTATCAGAGAGAATGAGAGGGAATTTTTGGCACTTTTTTTTACTTGTCCTAGTGTCACAGATGATTAGGCAGCTGATACAACTCAGTGACAGGTCTTTTGGATTTAATAAGCCAAGTGACTGTCCAGTCTCAGGTTGTAAGATGACAGCACCTCCCTTGGTTCATTACTCGTAGTAACTGCCAGAGAATTAGACACCAGTCACCTCCTCCAAAAAGAACTTTCAGTTTGTGTCACTGCAGGCTCTCGTGGAATGAACTTTGTAATTTTTTTTGTCTGGCCACGACAACCAATAGAGTGATTTATGAACTCATGCCTTCCCTCTAAAACGAATAATTTAGTGAACAAAACGACTAATAGTCATCAAAAGTGCTAATTTACCTGTGTATCACTTTTTTATTCCTTGTGGTTTTACCCCATTTGGGATAACTGGCCAATGTCATTTGTTTCAGCAAGTAAAAATGATTCAGAGTCACAAGAATCAAAATTAGACTCATTAATGGTGCACAACAGTTCCTCGCGACTCTTATTTCGGTGGTATTTCACAGTCAGCCTGTTTCCATGGAGGTGAGCAGCCTTTTGAAGCTGAGTGCTAACGGTGAAAACCTAATTCTAAATCCAACCACTGCGCTGTTAAAGTAGAGAAAAATCTATCACCTCCCCTTCGATTTATGATTGTCTTGATAATTACCTGCTTACCTGCATTGTGTAATCTGTTTGCAGACTGAGATGCTTTCTTTGACCTTTGGACCCTCAGGTGTCTGCCGTGCTCCTCCTTATTGAGAAAGATGAAATAGAATGTTAAAGCTCATTATCTGTAGCCGTGTAATGCCCCACTGAGGTCAACAGCTTGATGGGTGTGCGCACAAACACACTCGCATGAATGACACAGGCACATGCTGGCCTGTACACTAACACAGCCAAAAGCCATTTAGCAGCCACACATGCACACGTAAACGCACACTTTTTCACACAACTACTCGGAGCTTCAACGTGACTCCCATAATCCGCTGTGTGAGTGCTGCATTGTCCTGAAGTGAATAAGAGCATCCATGCAGGAGAATGTCACCACTGTGTAATTAAAGGAAGATGTCATCGGTCAGTGCCAGATTTACAATGTTCTCTGACTGTTGATTTTATCCTTGAGGTGTCTGCAATCACCACAAGAGTGTGAGATATTTTTTACATGTCCTCCATCTGTCCCCTTTATGTTACATGATGCCAGCCGTTACAAAGCAGTTTTCTGTCCTAGTGGACCTCGCAAACGCTGATTGGTTAGTTAATCTGATAATTGATAAGAGATTGCTTTAAAAACTATTTTGTGCTTTTAATTAACTTATTTACATCATATGGTGTTCCTGCAAACAGAATTTAAAATGCATTTGTCATCCTAATGGTGATGAAGTTTACAGATGAGTTTGGTTAGTGTAACCTTGGTGGTGAATACTCCTAAAAAAAGAGTTACAACACACTCAGGTACAGCCTGAGGAAACTTTGCTTGGCACCATTGTCCCCCTCTCAGGGATGTGTTGATAAAAGCTCAGGGAGATCATTCAACAACAGGCCCGACTCCCCCGGGGATGCCTGTGTGAGTCCAAACAGGTACACCGCTAAACCAAGCCTATTTCACTTTAACACAAGGGATGGATTTGGGAGAAGAGGAGGGAAAGGGAGGAAGAAAAAGAGGAGGGTGAGATAATGAGACAGAGAGAACGAGAGAGAGAAAGAGGAGTGGGAGGGAGGGTCACAGCATCGATCCGGGCCGTAAAGCTACTGCAGCGGGTTGGAGGTCAGTGTTTAGGTCCTGCTGCTATGGATCAGCAAACTCTGCTGGCCATCTCAAAGACAAGCTTAGCTCCCTGTAACACACTCTGATGAAGAAAGGGTCACGGCTGAAAACACGCCCAAGTCAAAAAGGATTTAAAAATGTACACTCGACTATTTTATTATTTATTTTAGGTTTAGGAAAGACCAGCAGTTTCCTCCATTGTGCTGGGAAAAAATGCCTCCAAATACTTTCTTTTTGGAGTTTCACTGTTTGCACATCAGATGCCAGATTGGCTGTGATTTTCACCTTTGGAGACTGTTCAGATCGTTCCAGGTGGAGCTCAGAGCTCAATCAAACAAAAAATAAATATTTGAGAGGATTTCAAATATATACTTTTGGCTTGGGCTTAGGTGGCATATTGCACTGGAAGATTTCATTCTCCTCCCCTCTCTGAGGAGGCAATAGTTGACATACTCTGGAGATCGAGGGACTGTAGATGGACAGAGAACAAGCATTAAATGGAGCAGCACTTATTTCTCACACCTGGTTGTACTTCTGCTGCAGTTATTATGTTATTTCCTTCTATAATCCTGCACAGACTGAAAAAAACAGACACCCCTTGGTTCGTTACTGTCCCCTGTTACTGTCCTCACTTCCTCTCCTATCCTCTTCACTTCTCAACCCTGTGTTCTCACCATCCTTCCTGTGGATTCATATGGGATTACTTTTTTCCATGGAGGGACAATAGGTTATATTTGGATGTACAGTTTCAGGAAGTGTGGACTAAGCATGTGTGTAGGTGTGTGTGTTCACACATGTATACATGGAGAAACTCCTTGTCCATTTCTATGTCAGTTCACATGGCACAAGCCCAATGAAGCTTCACCCAAAGAGTATTGAGTTGTATATATATCCACCACATCGATCGTCTGAGGGATCAATGCAACACTTCTATCTTTGATTTATATCCCCTGGTCTCCAGACTTACTGAGTAGTCTTTGATTGAGTTTTTTGGCCACTGGTTCTCAAAGTGGGGAGCAGAGAGACAATCGATCACTGTACAGGTAACCTGACCCAGTTAAGGAGATGTACTGTACAGAGCACTACACTCCCTTTTTTCTCTCTCTCTCATATACACACACACACACACACACTGCCCTAAATGAACAGTCGGTTCTGTTGTATCTGTCAACTCAAGTCTCCACTGAGGGGGAACGGTGTAGGGAGAATGACTGGCCCAGATGGCATTACCCTGTAGCTTCAAAGACAGCTCTCACTTTTATCATCAGGTTTTCTCACTTCCAATAAAACACACACATACACACACACACACACACACACACACACACACACACACTTGTGCTGTATCACTTGGGAGCACCCCCGATGTATTTATTCCCTGGCCACTAACTCTCCCCTTACCCTATACTCCCTTCGCTATACTATAACTCAAATGAACAACCAGAACTTACATACGAGAAGCTGGGTGGAAATACATTGTTCAAGAAATTGCCCACTTTCTTGAGTGTGTGTAAGGCAGAATGCCAAAAATTGAATTTATAATATGTATATAAAAAATGCTAAATGTGCTCAGAGCTACAGACTCATGGGGCAGCCTGCTATTTTAAAATCTGTATATTGTGTTAACAACGATTTAACCACCAAAGCTACAAGCCTGTGCTAAACCCTTACTTTAAACAAGGATTAATTCATTTTTCTCTTTTCATTATTTTATACAGCAGGGTAGACATATTTTTATCTCTCTCAGATGAGAGCGGTGGGGGTGAGCCGAAACTGTAAATCTTTTTCTATTAAAGCAAAACAAGTAGCTAAAACACTCCGCACAGCTGAGCATTGGTTGTGTAGTCATGTGCTTCAAAAAGAAAAAAAAAGAAAATAGAGTAGAAAAGAAAAGAAAAAAAAACCATTCAGGTTACATATACGTAACGCAAGTGTAACACAATCAGTTAGACAACCCTGTATAGAAAAATGTACTGACAGAATAGAAGTGTATCTGTCTTGTCATACAAAAGTCAGTTTATGAGTAAAAAAGCAGCAAAAACGCACAGACAGGTCTTTTGCACAGTTATATCAAAACTTTTTTAAATTTGAAATCTAAATGTTGCAATGACGATTTAGCAATGCAATGTCCTCACGTTCTATAAACTCTCTCTCTTTGAGTCAAAGTCCTCACAGTGACTGAGGTATAAACACACACACACAACAGATTCAACTACTCATTTTAAAAGCTTGTGCTAAATGTAATAATTTGACTGTCTCTATCTCCCTGGCTACAATACAAGCTATCAAAGTGAAGTGTCTTTTCTGATAGCGTAAAGCTGTGGTTTTGCAAGCAAAGCATGTGTCGATCGGTGACCTTTTCCTCATACGGAGTACAGTTTTCTGCAGTGTGCGGCTTTAATCAGGCCTTAGCTTCGATGGAGACGTGCTCAGCTTACTGCCTGTACATGTGAGCGGCAAACTGCGGAGAGAGAGAGAGAGAGAGAGCTGCAAGAGTGATGGGGCAGGAACTGGAAATAAAGAGTTGTGCATTTAATTCCAATACATGGATTAGTATATGCCCATTTACTTTCCCAACTGTAATCTCTAAGGGAACATGGTATAGCGGAAAACTGCAGTCATTACCGACTAGGCCTCATCCTTCCCTCCAATGGTACTGTATCTATTATTAATGCACACATTATCAATAGGGCTTCAGACTTACCTAAAGAATAGCCAATGTGTGGTTTTAAATGTGTCAATTAAAGCCTGCTCTTTCACCCTTGATCATTCTCATTCTGAACTTCTCCTTGTGCTTAAAGAGTCTCATTGAAAGCTGCAGTAAGTAACTTTCTTTAAACTTTTCCCTCTGATATATGACTAATAGTTCTATAATTAATGGTAATAACAGTTTTGCTAACGCCGATTTCAGGAACAGGTCATGCATTTGTTTGATGTGCACACTTTCTCTGGTGGATGTCTGTTTGCCTTGATCAGAGAGTATTTAGGGAGTTAAGATAACCTTGAATAATCTGCTCACCCCTTAACCAAACACAGGGCTGGGTCGTGTGTGGCACAGTTGATTTAGCATTAATCCCATTGACAACATTCACTCAGTGGTTGCAAGATATCTGGTGGTGCAGACGTAAGCAGAGATAGAAAGTGAGAAAGTAAAAGAAATGATGATTTGCAAGCCAATTTTCTGTTCACCAAACAAGGAAAATTGCAATCATGCATAAGTAAGTGTTTCAAAATAAAACTAAATGTGGGCTGGTTAAATGAAAATGCAGACTGTTGCTTGTTTTTTTTTTTACCTTGTATTTTCTGCTTAGTAATGCAGGGGAGGTTGTGTCACCTGACAGTTTTTGTTGGTCTCAATTCTCTGCTGAGTAAGGGGACAAAAGGTTGTGTCATGTGACAACAAAGCTAAACTGCCCTGTGTTTTGACTGAATGCCATCTGTCCACATTGCCCTTTTACATTATTGACCGGGAATCCCAATGAGTACAGTGCTGCCAGGAAAAAAAAAATAAGAGGGAGGCCTTTGTCTTGGCACACTGAGGGGAGAATAGCTCCAGGTAAAATGAACGATCACCTCTGACCAGAGCAACACAGAGACTGAAGAGTGTCTTTTACTGGGGGAAAAAAAAAAAGAGTATTATCTCCTTTTAATTAAAATATTCTAGCATTCCACTCCCAAGCTCAGTGCTCTGGGCTTTACATAAAAACTATTATGACGTGTCATGCATTATCTTCAAAATAGTAGCATATTAATGTTGCCAACTGCTATAGTTTGCTTTGGCATTTAACAGCTAGTGACAAAAGCACACACGGGGCTGTTGAGTCCTGTTGATCGAAACAGGGTCATATTCCCACACCATGAGTTTGCACATGAACTCTTAAGGTTGCAATCACAATGAGTTTGTACAACAGTGACAACAGGACATAAATTGGAGGGGAGAGGAGAGGACAGGAGAGAAAAGATATGTTCAAATTAACACAACAGGCAAAAAAAGAAAGGCAAGAGGGAGGAAAGGCGATGTAAAGCAGAGAGAGCAGAGCAGAAAGAAACATCCTTTGTTTTTCTTATTTGCTTCATGTAACTGCTATTTTGTATTGGCAGCTATTGTGTCATGCCTATTGTTATGCTTTCTGTAGATGAGTGAAAGATAGGGTTTCTAAAGCCTCTTTAGGCTGACGACTGAGTGAAGTGATAAGACTGAAGACTGTAATTTCAAATTTAACAGAAATTATCATCCGTAGAAGAGCTCGTATTTGTAGACAGAGCACTGAGGGGAAGCCTCTAAACCAGATATGGCTCTCAATAGGCTGTTGTTTTAATTTAGAAAGGCAGCTATTAGAGGATTTTGGAGTCTGATAAATGTTTTTCCTCTTGCCTCCTTCATGAGGAAATGGTTTCCATGGCTGACATTCATCTGATTTGAGTCACATTGTTTGTCATGGGCATCGAGTGATAGGAATAAGAACCCATATAAAAAGCCATTAGTTTTCTATTACTGCCAAGCTGGATGGACAGGCACTCAGCACTCAGCGAATCACTGTGTTTAAAGTGTCAGGTTGGTTGAAAGAAGTCTACCTCTGTGGGGGCTCCTCTGCCACTTCCCTGGGGGCTGAGTGGCTGAAATGACCATAAAACTCTGTTGAGCTAGACAGCCTGTAATTTCAGCAGCGAGTGGCGTTTCATCGAGGTATAATGGAAAGCCCTTGGAAGCCATGAAATGTGCTGCATCCCGGTGCTGGAACACCATTGTCTGAAGACTCAGGACACCTCTCTAAACTTTAAATTACTGTTTTTAAGGCATCGTTGTCTGAAAGAGCTCCGCTTCTAAAAGAAACACTGTGCTTGTTCAGTTTCTTTAATCTTTCGTGGTCTTTGCCTTTCCAACAGAAATCTGACGTTTACATTTTTTGTTCAGGAACCTTTGCCCATAAGAAATAGAAAATGGAAAATGAGGTTCTAAAAAGGGTGCTTTTTATAGTCACAAGAGTTATTCTTCCCCCCGCATCTGTTATATATTTTTTTTTTCTTATCATTATTTTATGGCATGATTGTGGGTACAAGTGCCTTCTTTTACTGAACAGGAAGAGATGAGAGAGGGTTTAAGTGAGGAGCACTGGTGTGGAGAGGGGAAACTTTGCACATCAGTGATGTTTTTTCTTTGATGAATAAACATTGGGCATTGTGTATAGCTGTTTGAATGTTTTTGCATGTGTTTACTTCCGTATCAATGGCTGCCATGGTAAGAGCAAGCATATGTCCCGTTTTCTGAAGCGAGGCTTCAGACGTGTTAACAGCACATCATGTCAAGAGCATCTCCGGGTGATTTGATAGGAGGTCGGATGGAGGCGGAGTTGGAGTAATGAAGTGAGGCTAACTGGGGCTTGCTGCTGGCGGCCCAAGATCATCACACCACACTGGCTTCGGTGGCGAAAGGCACAGAGAGAGTGAGACGCGCAAACAAGAAGATACGGTGTTTATTACCTCATCACCCTATATTCCCCCCTCCAGCAAAATCCAGCCAAATGCTTGTCATCTTATTCATAGAGTTGGGATGCAGTATGACAGTGAGCACAATGCACCCACGGACTCTCTCTGATGGACTGTTACGGTCACATGTATCTCCTTTCTTAGTTCCCAGCATTTGTCCCTCAAAAGAATTAATAGATTAATAGATAATTTGATTTATTTATTTTGGGGGTTTTTTGGAGGCTCAGTATAATTGTAATGCATTATCTAAACCTGTTAATTTAGAGCCTAAGTGACTAAGCACCTTTAATGTAGGACATGTGACTAACATTACAGCTTCACTGCTTTATTAAAAACAAGGCAGTATGTAAATTTCTGTGACATTAACATTCCACATGTTTAGGCTTTTGTGGATGCCACTATTAGCACTTTGCTGATGTTTCTTTTTAAGATGGAGCTCACTCACTCAGTGCATGAGAGCATTGCTGAAGGTGCGTGACAATCTCTCTCACTACATGTAGCATAACTCAAGTGTTTGATGAACATGTCACGTGAAAATATGTGCGGAAGCATAATTTACATATTGCGTCAAATATATCTTTACAAATGCAAAATCCATCATGTTTTAGCATAAAAGTTGTTACCACATACATTTTGACGCACTGGGAAATTATTTTTCTGAAGGAAACCAGCAGCAAGTAAAGACTTTACACATTTTCCTTGTGTGAATTGCATTTCTTGAGCTTTATGGAACAAATCAGCAGAGAGGAAATGGTCCCTGCAGCAAAAATGAAGGTAAATTTTTGCATTTTACCCAGCAAAAGGGTAGGCAGAAAAAACAAACAGGAGCCACTTAAACAATGTAGAGTAGTAGAGGATATGAAGAACATGTGCTGTTATGTGTCATTATCAGTTATTATGTCTGAATAGCAGGATTGGATAAAAGTGTAAAGGTGTGGGGAAGTGAAACTGTTCAGGCAGATGAATGGAAAACCCGCTCAGAGTAAAACATGTACACAGGACTTTACAGTTTCTTACAATAACATCAACATATTCTGTTGAAAAATGGCCTCACCTTCTTCTACAAAGGGAAAAAAATCAACAAGACGTGGCTGACTAAAAGTGAAATGGCCAAGATATGGCAGTAATAAAATACCTTTATTTCTGCCATATGTGTGTGTGTGTGTGTGCGTGCACACGCCTATTTTTGTTTGCAAAGGACAGCACAGCCTGAGGTATATTAGAGTACCTTTGAACTTAGGGCTGCAAAAAAATGGTCAGACCAGGTCGGAGTATGAGTCATGACAGAGAGAGAGACTCACACAGGCAGAGAGAGAGAGAGAGAGATGGAGAGCGCAATGGATGGTGATTCACTTAGTGGGCAGCTGTGATGTGAACAGTACAGACAGAGCAACTTTGCAACGCTACTCCCAATAAACCTACTTAAGTGGATTAGCAATGCCACCCCGGGGGCCTCCGCAGACTTAAAGCTCTTATCACAAACACACACTGAAACAAAACATACTATTTTCATCAGTTCCCTCAGTTTGTGGGGACACTCAGTATGTGAGACAGTGAAGATATCCACGATAACCATGAATGCTATGGCCAGCACATGATATCATCCTCCTGCTTACGCTAATGGCCAACCTTTGGGTTTATCCTGTATGCTGTGACAACAGTAAATATCTGGTTGGCACTGAAGTGTGAATTCGACCTGGTTGCTATTCAGGACACCTGTTAGAGCAGACGTGGAACAGATGTTGCATATATTTTACCACTTTTGATGCTGGTCACAATTGGCAGCTACTTCTGAGTAAAAACAGCGGCAAAAAAAAAAAAAGCCAAGTGCTTTGAATTTGTCTCATGCATGTGTTCATCTGTCATATTCTTGAAGTTTGTGACTGACTCCCTGCCTCTCTTTCTCTGCCGTGTTTCATGTTCGATGTGCAGGTCTCGCCTGGCTGATTATCTGGTAAACTGCTGGATGGCTTCGTCCGCAGCGAGCACCTGTCCCAACCAAGACAATCACCAAGCCTGCTTGGCCTCCTACGCAAGGCTCATCGGTCAGTGCAACCAAGTCTGTGGCTGACACTAAGAGTGTGTGTTTGTGAGAGAGAGAGAGAGAGAAAACAGAAGGATTGAAAAGACAGGAGACCAACAAAAATCCACATTTACCTCCACGCCTTAGAAATATTGTACTGAAATTTTAGATATATGGTGAGCTAAAGGGTAATGGCTTTACAGGGCTTGAGTGAGAGACAGTCTGACAGCAGCCTGTTGTACCTTCACTTTATCGCGGCAAACAGACACAGAAAAAACACTCCCATACTCGTCCCGGCCCCCGGTCTGATATCTCCCACAGCACACTGGACATCAGTTCACTACTAGGAGTAATTAACGAACAGAGCAACAGGAGAGTGTTTATTTAATTAAAACACTCGATGACCATCCGTACTAAATGTTGCCCGCACAATACGCACAGTCTAGTGCGTGCATATTTTCCAATCCCCAGCTACCGTTAGATAATAGCACCTTGGTCATGACGGAGTAGTATCAGAGAGCTGCTGCAGGTTCCCAATGCAAATGTAGACAAACTACCATTTTTAGCGAGTGAAGTGTCCATATTTCCATCAGTGCTTCCCCACCATGTATCTCACATTGTGCTGTATGAAGTGGCGATTCGCCACAGTGATTCCTGGACTTGATGCCACCCAAAGTCCATCTAACACCGCCGACTCCATTTGAAAGCATTAAAACACGAAAGTAAATGTTTTAGTACAGTAGTGCTATATTCAAACAGCACTTCCTAAAGCACCTACTTAGCAAAATATTCATGGACATAATGGCCTCTTTACATTCAAAATTAAGCATTACAGAATACTTCACCTTGTCATTCCCATGACTGGCACCCTGTTGTCCATTTTATATACTATTTGCGGTAAATGTAGTCCATTATTGTCCATTAGTGACCCATAACTGTTTGTCCTAATATGCATATTTTTGTGTTTGTGTCTCTATTTATGTGTGGATGCCCTAACAGGGACTGAAATGACGCCCAACTATGTTGACAGCAGCTTCTCAAACTGGACCATCTCCCCATGGTGCACCTGTAAGGGCAGTGGAAACCAAGAGGAGGAATGCATGCACTTCCTTCGAACCTTCACAGACAACACATGCCTAAGTGAGTGATGCCAACACACTGACACTCTGCATGCATTGCAAGTGTGTTTTGTAACTGAAAGGGTTCAAAGCACACAATATTGATAATGCCACAAGCGTGTGGTGCAGCACTTTCACCTGCTGCCGTATAAGTGAAGGGAGAGCCCTGGACGTCAATCTAATGCAACTTTAATAGTTTCATGTCAGTTCTTTTTCTTTCAGGGTTGTTGAGCTCTGCTGTCAGAGAACTGTGGTTGTGATGTTGCTGAGGGGTGGATGATGCTCAGTGGAGAATGAATGTGGAAAAAAATGGCTGGGAGTTTGAGTGCTCAAGCTGCTTTGGACATCCAGGTGTTACTCTAGCAAAAGCAAATCAACTTAAAATGATCTAATCTCATTTGAATATAACTAAAAATAACTGATCATAGAGGGCACAGTGGTGGATCGCATTTTTTGCTCACAGGAAGGTTCGATTCCTGGGCCAGAGGCCTTTCCCTGTGGAGTCTGCATCCAACCTGTGTCTGGGTGGGTTTCCTCCAGGTACCCTGGCTTCCTACCACAGTCCGAAGATATGCAGGATCAGGTTAACTGCTGACTCTAAGTTGCCCCGAGACATGAATGTGAGTGTGAATAGTTGTTCGTCTCTGTATGCCTCTGTGTGTCAGTCTGTGATAGACTGGCAACCTGTCCAGGGTGGACCCCCAGCCTCGCTGGAATTGGCTCCAGCACCCCCAGAGCCCTGATGGATGAGTGCTTGAAAATATATGAATGAATAATTGATCATTTCCCTTTATTTGGATGAATGGATGGATGGATGGATAGAGTTCTTGAAGTTTGAATAAAGATTTGGCGGCTACATATGTTGATACTTCTTTTCCACCACAGACATTCCTTTACTGAGTATGCTGAAATTAAATGTTCTTAAATCCTCAGAAACTAGTAATTTCTTATAAATTCTCTTCAGTCCTTCGGGAAGGATCTGCCCAGACTTTAATACAAAAGAATCCATTTGCATATCATTTTCACATTCAATCTGAGAGAGTTAAAGGGCCTATCCTTTGTGGTAGAAAAATATCCTGAAAATGACAGATCTAGGACCAGTTAATTAATAGGGGGAGCTAAAATACATATTATCTGTACATCAAATGTATAACACACAGCATGACAGCGGGTGCCTCGAAGATCCTTGTGCATTTTTCCCTATGAAGTAAAATACAGAAAGCTCCCTCCATGCAATGCAGGAGCGAGCAGTGTCATCAGCGCTACAAGACACCGTTGCCTTTAACATGTTCCATTGTGTGGATAATGCTTTCAGACCATTTCAATAGATTGCTGGGGTCCCATTTTAGCTGAGTGTGCAGGATGAGGGATGAGGCTGGGAGCTGAGGAGGCGTCTTGAAAAATAACACAAAATGCAGCATCCCCTCTCTGCAGTCAAGGGGAACAGGCGATAAACTTCCACAAACTAGGGAGGAGAATTTACACAAAAACACACGTATACATAGATATATTTTAGTGTGTGTATGTATATTTGTTTCTTTCAGCTCCCTGTGACCAACATTTTTGCTCTTTCACAATTTATGCCGAGTCGATCATTTCTTAGACTGATCGACAAATCAAAGCACATTGCAAAAAAAACCTGATGTTTCTGTTTCCACCACTTCCCCACTTTATTGGACAAGTACAAGCAAAAGAATAGTTCAGCTGAAGAATACGTTTGGAAAATATGTATGACTGAAACACGTGGGGAAGCCAGCAGAAACCATTCCAGCTGAATGGATATAACAATGCTAGTCCAAGCACAATCCTGGGTCCCTCCTCTCTCTATCTTTCTTCCTCTTGTTATTTTCTCCTTTATCACTTATTCTGTCTGTCCCTGCAGGCGGGGCAACGCAGGCTGTGCCCAGAGGTTAAAGGGAAGCTAATCCAGAGTCATTAAAAAATTTTATTGCTATTGGCAATGAGCTTAATCACTTGGTGAAACATTTGGGCGCACTAAAACATCCTGTATGGAGGCCCTTCAGCCAACTAGTTTGATTAACGACTTTATTCCCCCATCTTACTGCATCTGTACGGGAATAGCTAGCTATAGCCGACCCTGACAAACAGATGCATAACGTCACATGTCTCAGCAATGCTTCACCGGCTCTTGACTGGAAGGATTAAAGTTGCAAGGCTCTGTTTGTCTCTCTACTTTTATTTTCCAGCAGCAGCCAAACACCGATGTTGAACAGAATAGGAAACAAGAAGGATGCTTTTGTATGTGTTAAGTGTGCAAGTGTATGTGTGTGTGCCTTTGCGCGTGATTAGCTGTACAGTATGTACACCTGTGTGTGTGTGTGTGTGTGTGTGTGTGTGCAGCAGTGCGTAGGTGGACAGGGGATGTGACAGACAAATATATGCAGCTATGCATTGGGATTACTAAAGAGTGTATGTGTGTGCGTGTGTGTGTCCATCCGGTGCGTTCCACAAGTATCCTCTCTGTCCTTTGTGTGGCGGTGGGGAAATGCCACTTTCCTTTGTTTGGGAATGTTTTGAATTTGATCAGTAACATGAATCTATTCAAAGTCATCTCTGCATGCTGACCTTATAATGGAGGTGGTTGCCAAGCAATTACATGCCTTGCCTTCTCTCTGGCTGAACAAAGAGAAACAACCCTCATGTTTTAAACGGATGAGCAGTGAAAAGGTACTCAGTCCCTATTTTACCATATCTAGCTGAAAAGCTGACTGAACAGGGAGCTATCACAGTTTTGCAGGGACTCACACATGCACTTCAACACAAAATTGTAAACACGCGTGCACTACATCTGCAGGCAGATACACAAGGACTCATATGCACTCACAGACCACTGTCGTCTGTTTCAGCTGATTGGTTTACTTCTTTCAAGAGGTTTCGTTTCTAAATGTGCAACTGCCGCCAAATATCATCGAGTCAAGTACAGATGATTATGCCACTGTTTGGTCAGCTGGTTGCAATTTGACATTGGTTGTTGAAACATGAAAGGTTTTTTTAAGGAGCTAAGAACATGAACCAGAGTGGTTTGGATTTGATGAATGTGTCCACTGTGTCGCTGCAGGATTCATTTAGGATAATTAGCAGCTAAATTGACAGTATGAAGATATTAGTTATTCAAAACGAAGACATGGATTAAAATATTAAAATTAAGATAGAATTTAAGACAGTAAAGTCAAAAAGAGCTCCCCGATGACAGATTTTCACATACAAACCTCTGATTGCTGTTTTTGATTAATTTGGCATACAACTCTCAGGCTCACTGCCGCGGCAAAAAGAGTGCCTTTGCATACTTTTTTTACTTCTTCCTTCCTCAATTCCTCTCTCCCCTCCCTTGTTCCCTTGGTTGCCAAAGAGTGGGCAGGGGACCAAGAAGTTGACTTAGAGTTGCCTGTCTGCTCGCTGGGACGGTAGTGAAGAACATATTACTTTATATCTCTGTCCCTGCAGGAAATGCCATTCAGGCCTTTGGTTATGGGCTAGACAACATGCAGAACAGAAGTGGGGCTGTCCCAGGCACCTCGGCGATGACGAAGACAGGGTGGGATTGGACAACGGGCACCTCAGAACCCCCATTTGTCGCCATCCCAAAGGTAATGGCCTCGCTCTGATTGTTGCATGTCATGGGGTATTACAAATGTAAAATTTCTATGCAAAAATGTAACAAGGAGTCATTATTTCCTTCCTGACTGTCAATCGGGTTGGCTTTTTGAATTGAGGGTGTTAATCCCAGAGTATATTATATTGTATATAGGTCATCCATTGTGGAAAAAATTTTAAAAGATATGATTTGTTGCAGCACAAATATTTCCATACATGTTCAGCTGTTTCCAGAAACTTCTTTGCATAAATTTGTGGAAAGTTGACATATTACAAGAAGAACCCCCCCCAAAAGAAAACCTTCACTCAGCTCCCATGAACGAGGATATAATAGTCTGCACCATTTCCATTCTCATCACATTCAATCTCTATGCTTGTTAAAGCAATTGGCACATCAGACAGGCGCTTTACGATAAGACAGTTTATGCTACACCCAAGATGATGACATTTGGTTGAAATATTATATTTCTCTCAGACAATGAAATAGTGAAAGGAATGGGGGCTGGGGGTTTTAATCTGGATTAGAGGTTCTAAAATACCGGCCCTGGGCCTTTTCTCTGCTGAATACCGTCTACTCTGAAGACTGCAGTCAACTCTGCTATAACCAGGTTCACGTCTGGAGCAGAAAAACATTACTCTTGCCTGTGGTGCAAGAATGTGTCTGTGTTTGTCTTTTAATAGAACTGTACTTCATTTTCTCTTCAAATAAAATGGGAAAAAATTACAGAAGCATATTGTCTGCCAAAGACTACGTCTCCCTGGCAGTCTGTGTCAAACTGGCCAGAAATATCTTACAGTGCACTTTGGCCAGAGGAAGGGGATTTCTTTTTTCCTTCATTCATTTTTATCTAGCTGTTCAGTTTGATTCGTTTCCGCAATGTAATATGGTTCTGTTTCACAGATGTATTTCAGATGTGCTGTGCAGCCTTGTGGTGTAAGACTAATGATGTTTTTCACCTTTGCAGGAAACCCAGTTACCAAGCTCGGTTGAATTACACACTGTAATATGAAACTATACTTGGTAAAATCTTCAGCTGCTACCACCGCTGCTGCTGCCGCCACGTCTGTTGATGCTGTCGTTAATGTAATTTTTCGGTGAATGTTACAAATAAAAAAATCCAAGCAGCGCGCAGTGTTTACCGCTGCAAATTTTCATACTGAATGAATGAGTACCTTTAAAATATCTATTTTGAGTAATTCCAGGAACTTTTGTAGCCATTAAATGGTCACACTGCACCTGATTCATGCAGTATTGTCCTTTATGCAGAAAATCTCATTAATGTGAAGACAGCATATTAAAACCTTAAAAATGTTGCAAAGAGGAGTATTAATGAACAACCAATGCTGATAACAGTTATAGTGTATGTGTTTGGAAAAGGTATTGGGGAGAGAGAAAGAGAGAGAATGGCATGGAGGGTATAGATGGTGGAGGGGCTTTCTCCAAGGGCTCTGTGTGTGTATTGAAGCACTGCTCTTTGCCTGTCTCACTGCAGCGTGGTGTTTAATTTATTGTAAAAATGGTAATTAGGAAACAATAAGACGTGTGATTACTCAAGCAGGAAGTTTATAATTAGAGAGGGAGCTGTTAGGGACATTTTGGGCGGCCCTGTGTTCTCAGACAACTATGCCTGGCAATTAAAACTTGTCAAACTTCCATGGCAGATAAATTGGGGGAGTGCTGTTATGGTACGAGTTCCTCTTGGCAGAAGACTGACTGTCCAATGCTGTAAATCACATGGTGGCCAGCAGGTGCCCCTTAGTAACACACACACATGTGCAGTCCCACGTGTACAAAACAAGGTATGAGAATATATTAGCTTTGTGATATATATTTGAAATGATGGATTCCAAACAACCATGACATCAAGGAACATCCAATAGTAATAAGTAAAGTTAGAGAAAAGTGGGAATCTGCTTTCTGTAACCAAGTTTTTTCGCTGTCTGACCCGCTTTAGAGTATTTTCAGCAAATTTCTATTCAAATTATTCAAAATGTCAATGTCAGTGATTAAGGGCTTTATCTCACACTCACTGAGTAAACATATGGGCTAAAGCTTGGGCCTTTGAGCACTGAAAGTCAGACAGGTAGCTATTAGAACTCCTGCTCTGTTTATGTTGAGAAAAACAACTACATTCCCTATATACTAATGTGTTTCAGTGGAGTTTGATGAAGTAAATGGTAAATTCCTAAAGACGTCTTTGCTATATTTCCAGGGTCAGTGTGGGTCTCACAGATAAGATAGATTTTACGTGTCCTATAATTGTAATCTTGATTAGGATTTTAATGCCCTATCTTAACCGATTCTGGAACAAGGAAGTGTTTAAATGGAAGTATTCATTTTTCATTGTATTCAGAGTTTCATTTACAATGTAATATAACCCCACCTGACTGTGTGAAAATGTCTTCTCTAACCTCCACCATTGGGAAGCCAGTGTTGACCGTGTTCCCATGTAACTTTGTTCTGTTTTTCAGCTCAATTGGATGGAATTGATTGTAGTGGACAGAAACTATGTAACTCAGGGTTATTCGATAGCTGGCCTTGTGCAATGCAGCCCTACCATACTGTAAATTTGACAATGCTGATCAATAATGAACACTTTCTGTCTACAAACAAACGTAGTTACCTGTGCTAACTGAACGACAAGTGCGAGACATGCTTATCAAATGCTTGGATAAATCCTTCTGAATATCTTCCAACCTCCCCCTCAGTGTATGTGTTGGAGTGTGGGCAGCCTGTTTTGACATTTTCTGTATTCCATCGTGGTGCATGTGTTTGTGCTTTTAGCCTCTTGTTTGTGCATGTGTACCATCTCACAAGCTTGAGTGTATGTGTGGATATTGGCTGTAGCCAGAGATCTGGACTCATGTCAACAGGCTGCTGCCACACATCGCTGCCTTTGCTAATTAATTGGCTTTTAGTCGCGGACGTGTTTGGTGCATTGTCAAGCTACCCAAAGCTTTTTTTCCCCCCTTTTTTTGGCAACCATCTCTCAACCATTTCTTCACAGTGTAGTGTGAATGCATGAGTCCAGGTACTGTGATAAATGAAGCAATTGTGTATTCAATTTTTTTCTCTCTCCCTCACTCCTATACTAAAAAAGCATGCCTGTATAGTTAATATAATTTATCATTATTTTTTCTCTCCTTTCCTCGTTCTGTTGGTAGATGAAGTGCTGGAAGATAACATCTGAGTAGATTTTTTTTTTTCTATGGACAGGGAAATGGGCAAAAGTGCAATCTCTGCAGAGGTTGCATTGGTGAAAATAAGGTGAGAGGATGGTGGTGGAGGAGGAGGAGGACAAGAGGGAGGAGGAGTGGGAGGAGAAGAAGGAGAAGAAAATGTTTCATGTTCCTTATGATGTGCCTCAGTATTGCTGTGCTGGACTGAAAACAGTGCCTCCGCAAATTGAGTGAGACTACTTTAACTTGGAGGCAAATGGTTATTCTTTGTGTTACAAGGACCGTACAAAATGTAAAATGTGTTTAAGATACTAACAATTTTATGGGAAAGCACAGAAGCCCATAGTATAACTGTGGTAGTCAAAGGGCCATGGAGTTTAATATCTAGACTTATGTGTTCCCACCGCTCTCTGCTATAATATGAGCAGTGTGCTAAACTGCACAGCTTGCCTTCAGTTTCTGCAGTGTAGACCTACATGAGTTTACTTTCTGTTGTGCATAACAATAAACAGTGCAGCATTTTGTGTGTGCGTGTGTGTGCAGTCAGACTGCAGACAAGCGGCCTTGCAGCTAGTCCATGTAGGTTTTTATTCATCCAGGTCATAGTTATCCAAAGAGAATTGACTTGAAAGTGACTACACTTGGTTCTATAACTTTGAAGACGTTTCACTTCTCATCCAAGGGGCTTCCTCAGTTCGTGCCTTCTGACTTGGTAAAGCTGGTCTGACTGGTTGGTGACAAAACTCAGATATATAGCCTCAGAGGAGTCATTATCCAGGCTGTTGAATGTCAATGGCTCATTAGAGTTCAGATGTAGGGAGCAACTGTCACCCTCCACTCAATTCTCTTTGGATAGTCTTGCAGCTACTTAGTTTGCCCACTACTTGCTGTAATTTATGTGTTATGAAATATTGAAAGAAATCTGCAGCCACTACTGGCTTCTGTTGTATGTGTTTGGCTTTGTGGCATGTTTTCCTTGTAAATAAAGTCTGTAACGATAGCTTTAAAAACTGTTTAGAGACTTGCTGGCACAACCTGAAAGAGTTTAAAAAAACAGTCCTCACAAGAAGCTTTCCTTTGTTGCCAAGTTGTTTAACAAGCAGAGAGCATACTAAGCAGCAGGGGCTTGAAATATGCTTCACATATCAAAACATTTGGTGGATCAAATACTTCATGTCCATGCCAAAGTGGGTCTGCCATGGATACATGTCATTTTCCTCTCTTACTCTGACTTTTTGACACGTGTTTCCTTCTTTTTCTCCTCCACTCCACCCCTGTCCTGTCTCACCTTCCTTCCTCCCTCTACTCCTCCTCCTCCTCCTCCCCGTCCTCCTTCTCTACTTCTTCAAATGGCAGAATAGGAAAGTAGTTTCGGTGCCTGAGTCATGTCTAACCTTTACACATCTGTCTCCCTCTGTGTGTCCCTCTATCTGCCCAGTATCCTGAACCAAGAGACGGTGGCCTGGGCAAAACCCAGGGCCTGCCAGAGGATCATTGTACCTGTCTGTGTGCCAACATCTGGGCTCTGCTTCCTGGCCTGGTTTTGGCTCTGGTCCTGGCTCAGCATGCCTTATAGAAGTGCCAGGAGGAGAAAAAAAAAGAGGTCATCCACCCACAAGCTGATCCCAAAAGCAGAAGGTGTTATTTCTGGGACTGATATTAAGAAGGCTGAATCTCTGGGCAGTTGACATAAATGGGCTTTATGAAAGAGGAAAAACAAAAGATGGTGGAAATGGTAACATCTTACAAACTGTGAATTTGTTGTTCATTCGATGTGTTGTTAAGGAGGACCACAACTGTGATGGAGCACTTGGATTCAAAAAAGGACCCTTGATACTGTAGGAAAGGACATGATGGCTATTCTCTGGGAATGACTCCCCCTCTGAGTGGGACACCAAAACCTGGAGGACTGAAGCTGATCATGTCACAGACTCCTATACTTTTCTCACCAAAGAAGGGAGAGAGGGAATGAGCAACATAATTAAAAGAGATCAGGATTGACAGAAAAGAAATTGTTGCAGAGAGAAAAGGAATGAGCATGAAGTAAATGAGTGTGAGAGTGAAAAGAGAAAGAAAGACATGTTTCTGCTATCAGTCACTTTTCTTTTCATTTTTTTCTGTTTTTTTTGTGTCTTGAATTGGTTCTCAACTTAATCTTCTCTTGGATGAGCAGACCACAAATTTTGGGGGTGGGGGGGCGTCGGGGGTGATTACATTCTGTCTCTTCAACACAAGTGTAAACTCGAAACTGTAAAGCCTACTCAGTGTTCTAAGTGTTGGTATAGTATCCGTGACCATAATCGATCTACCGTACGGCTCTTTCATTTGGGTGCTACAGTATTTCCTCAAAAGGTGGCGAAAAAGAACAGAAGATGGCGACGTTAACAGTTAATGGTTCTTTGGTCATTTGAGATGTTGTTGTTGATGACCGTGGGTGTTCGTCGTACGTCCACCTGCACATGTGTAGATTACTGTCTCTGTGTATATAAACAACTATTCTCTTTCATTCAGCCTAACGATATCTACGGTACCTTCAGTGGACATCACTGTATGCTAAGGTGACTCTGTATTGACTTGATACTAATGGAAGGCCTTCATTATCTGCGTTTATATTTGTCTTTAAAGGTTTGATCACAAAGAATGTATACAGGGATGAGATTAAATGAAATCATATTGCTTGGAAAGCCATAACCTGTGTCTGAGTATCATACTGTGTGCACTAAAATGTGTATGGGAAATTATTGCAGTGTGTTTGTGTCTATGTTTACATGCAGGGGTAAATAAGCTTATGAGGAGAAGGTTAAATTGCCAGTGTGGGGCTGCGCATTCCCCCTCAGAGAGCAGAGCAGGGGTTATGAAGCACTGTTTAATTGCAGCGCTTTTCAGAGAAAGGACAGCCACCAGTTTTCAAGAGTGCTTGAATGTGTAATTTCCAACTCTATTGTTCCTCATTCCACAGAGTATTTTTAAAGGGGCCATATATATCATGAAGTTACTATTCAAGGGTCCCCTAAACTCACACACATACTATGTACTGTCTGATCATATTTGTTGAAAATTAAACTTCCATTGCGCTCACTTTCTTGCTGAGAGTTAAATCACTCTCTCCAAAGTGTCCAATAAATATATAGCTACTGCCTATAACCAGTTAGCTTAGCTTAACATAAACACTGGGAAAAAAAATGGAAACGTCAACAAAGGTAACACAATCTTCCAAACGGCCTCAAATTAACATAATGTAATGCTAATTAGCATAATATATGACTTGTTTTGTCTGAAAAAGTCTGAAGAGAAATAATTATACGTTGTGATTTCAGAGAAAGTTATGAGGATAGAGCAGCTGTTTCCAGTCTTTGTACAACTTTTAACCGATCCACTAATCCACTGCTGATGGCATTTTCATATTTACCATACAGCTATTTACCATACACCATACATCTTCTCAGCTTAATAAGAAATTTCCTAAAATGTTGAAGGGTTAATGCCATATTTTCACAATTTCACTTCTTAAAGGATTGATTCAGATTTCCCCAAGTTGTGATGTAATGTACAGTAGTCAAGTGACTGGTAGCTACAATCCTTATTAACCCCTGTCCGCCGACACTGGTACTTCAGTGTAACCAATAAATGGGGGACAAAACTGTTTTTCCCGCTTCATAAATTTTGGCTGAAGTAGACATGAAGCTTCAGAAGGTGATTTCACCAAATTTAAGCAGGACTCTTCCAGTTATTTTGCGGTGTGTTGCTGTTCCTCTTCTGTAGCTGGCCAAATAAATGTGATCACAACAGCCACAGAAATGGTGTTTCATATTTCAGAGATGTCTCCTATCATGGAGTTCCAAGTCTTCACGGTCAGCGTTGGCAGCAGCCGCCAAGCTTTTCAATGCACATATGAGCAAATGTGAGTGTCATATTAAAAACCTTCACCTACACTATCACAAAAAAGAAATCCCTCCTTTTAACTTGTAAACGATCCACAAAAACAAACTTGCAGCATCTGAAACAAGTCACTAATGGGCAGATTTTACCACTTTGAACTAGAGGAGCTGGTGACTTCAGCTAATCACAGTTCAAAGTCATTCAATGTAACAGATGCAATTCCACATCCAAAAGAACCACAATTATTTGTGAAATAGGGTTTCATATACAGTCAAGACTGAAGTATAACAAACAAAAACAGGCAGACTGAAGGAAACTGGACCTATTTTAGACAATATACACAAAGTTTAATATTTCACCCATAACTTATTGCTTCCTCTTTCAAAAGCATAAACTCTCATATGGGTTGCAAAAATATTGAAACATGCTTGTGGGTGAAAGATTTATTTTTGTATTTTTATGCACACATCATTTTATTTTCTCGCAATGAATGAATGCTAGCTCACCATCAGCATTTCCACTGAAATGTTTATGTCTTCAGGCGGCACATCAAGTTTAGTGTTGTGCTGCATAAATGCATGCCTCTGAACCAAACAGCTTTATGTTACCAGCTGATTTAGAAAAAGGTTTACAAGCTGTCAGTTGGAGAGATGTAAAAGTAACCCTGCTCACTATGTTATTGTTAACTTTGGTTGCATCGTATACAGTGCGGTCAGGCCCTAGAAGAAATTACAATGATTTCCCAAACTGGGGAGTTTACTGCTTTTCGCCCCTGAGAGCATAAAAACTCCAGCACTTGTATGTAATATTTGTAATTTTCACATGTGAGCCCTACATTCAATGCATTTGAACAGCAACATCACATCCAAAGTTTTTCCTACGTGTTGTTATTTATTTATTTATTTATTGCATGTGAAAAGATACACTATGTGTATGAGGTAAAATGCTCAGGCCATTCCAGTTTGGACATCCTCACAACAAATACAATTGTACAATTGGAATTCAACATTTCAAAGGAACTAATTATTTGAACAAGTAAAATTACACAGAACATGTCAGTAAATCGTTTTGCTGTCAGAAGTCAACAACCTACACACACCACAAGCAACTCTCTGTATTATCAGCTATTGTTCCCTGTCATGATGCAGTCTTTCTTAATTATAGAGTTCCTCTGGAAAAGTTTACAAGTTGCTGTAATAAGATATATGCTTTTAAGACACAGTCTTCTAAATGGAAATAATAGCAAAAAGAGGAAGGGCTGTTCAGTTCAGTTTAAATAAATCTATTTAATCATCTATCTCAAACATATTTACAACGTTACCATTTAATATCCGGCAATATGTTTGCACTTAAAAAGTTTCTTATCTTACATCAACATTAAATAAGTTTGGAGGAGGAAATCCATCAAAGATGAATCAGAGCCGTCAATTCTCCAGCAGGAACAGCCTAACTATTCCATAATGCAATACAGCCATAAAAGAGTGCAGACCACATCACAGCCACAACATGGTGCTTAAGATGTTGTCTGCAACCTATTTATGGATCCTTTTCTTAGCTTCGAAAAACAGACCAACTTCATATATTTCCCCATTACATTACATATATAGTATATCTGAGGTTACTATGGTCATACGTGTTTGGGCTCTCTTTTATACCTGCAGTCACTTACAACTTTATGCATTTTACATCGAGCCTGAATAATTTAAAAGCCCGTGGTGACGATAGCAGGGTTATTACTGGGAGACGCTGAAATGCAAACATGCTTCAACATTTGTACCTGGATGATCACAAGAATCCGCTGATGTTTCTGGGTTATGTTCTGTGAGACAACATTGACTGACAGTTCATGTTCAACTCCCTCTGACAACATAAAATGTCTTTCGGCTTTCATTTCATATATGGAAAAAAATACAGCTGTGATCCCATAAATCTGAATCAAGGCATTTACCTGTTAGTGCCATATTGTGTTCCATTAATGCGACATGAATTTCTGCCCTGTTGCGTATAGTTTACAACTTGTATCATCAGATAAATTACAGCTAAGAGCTCTGTGGTTTTCAGTTTGTGCAGCTGTCACTACAACAATGCTGCGTATACCTCACTGCTATTAATCAAACTTTGATTTGGTCAGTTTGTTGCTTATTTTTCAGAAAAATAGATGACATACTGAGTGGTTGTATACTCAGCGATTAAAACTGGTGGCTGAATCATCTTCGACATGTAGAAAATGCAAATAAACTGATCAGAATTCAAACCTCCCCTCTTTTTATGTCACTAATCCTGGGGTGGGTCTGAGTCTGAAGGACAGCAGATCAGCAATTCTGGGTTTGAATGTTAGATGTAAAGCCCAAATGATATGGTTATCGGTCTGTATGAGCATAATTTAAGCTTCTGAGACAGCAATGCGTAAGACATGTGTCTGTGTGTGTAGAACAAAGTGCTCAGCAGCACAACTTTAAAGTACAAACCAATTGCAGAGTTGTGGGTGCTCTTTTGTCCTTGTGTTCCTGCATCCTGTGTTTATACTCAGTGTGTGTTCACAGTTCACCCTGTGTGGATGTGTGCAAACATAACGTTTGGTGTACGTGGATATGATTGGAGAGGTGTAAAAAAAATCTTGAAACATAAAATCTGCCAGGAGGGCACTTCTCTTCATTTTTTGTGTATTTTTTTTAAAGGAGTCCTTATGGAGTCCATTTTCTTTCTTCTCTTAACAGACGGGAAGAAGACGAGAAACGAAGGAGGCAGGTAGTGGAGGGTTTTGGGGGCACAGGAATAAGAAAGCAGCAGGTAGCTGTACATTTCACAGTTGATTAATGAGTCAGTGGGATGATGTCTCTTATCAACACTCTGCACATGGCGAAGGGAGAAGAAAGGTTTACCGAGGCTAGAAATGCTCCAATCACGGACGGCTCTTATTGCCGTCCCATCATTCCTTTCAGTGTTCACCCACCTGTTTTTGCAGGACTCTTTTCTAACTTCCACAGTAGTTTGTTGCTGATGCAATTGGACCCTTTACTCGTGTGTTACTGGAGGTGCCAATAAGTTTTCTCAGAAATACGTGATACACCTGCTGCTGCGGGGTTCAATGTGTGTATCTAGGTCTTTGTTAGGAGATTACCACAGGAACTGATGTAAAAGCTTGTAATGAGGTGTTAATGTGGCTTATTCTATCATGCAGGGGACAAAAAAGAACAGTAGGCAGCCCGCTGACAGTTGAAAAGGATCTGCCAGTGAAATATTTGGTAATAGATACAGATGTGCTTGAAAATCTCACTTTCATGCTTGATAGAACTAGATATTTGATATAAACTCCTGCTTATCAAGCTTGATACGCAGCCTGGACGTGTTGATTCCTGATAAATATGTATGGCAAGCACTAATGGCTCTCAAAACCACTGTGATATGAGCTGAGAGTGATAGTTCTTTTCGATGCCTGGACAGGAAAAACTTAATCACAGCATGAATCCTCTGCGATGTAATGCACAACGAATGCAATAACATCAATCGCAGTGGGGGAAAAAATGAGAGAAGACGGAGCAGCAGACAAATAAATTCTGAGTAACGGAGTGTTCGCTTTCCTGTGTGTGTAGTATATATTCTTGTGAGATTAAATACTACTTTAATGCCAGCAAAATGCCAGCAGATGTTTCTGTCACCAGCAGGAAATCTGAATTATTTTCTTTGTGCTTTCATTTATCCCACTAAAGTTGTTAATATTTTACTGTAATGTGAGAAATTCTCGCTGCTTGATTGATTTTGCAATACAATATTAATGCCAGTTGTAAGGAATTAAAGTGATTGGAGAAAGATAGATGCAGCACCAGTGAGCCTAGATTCCTCTGAACAGATGGCAGTGCTCTCATTATTGTCAAGAAGTCAGTTCGCCTGTCTTGGCTAAATTAAAGACAGAAATGTAAAACAAAAGACAGATATGAAATCAGGTCTGATGGGTTAATAAGACCAACAAACGGTTTCAGTTTACACACTGTTTTACCTGAATATAGGAAATAAAGTGTCAAGACCTGATGCCAAGAATCAAAAAAGAACAAAGAATATTGTTTTGGCAGATTACCATGTCTTTCCTTTAGATTTATTTTTTCCCACAGACATTAAACAAAACAACGGCTGGCAAAAGTGGTAACAAGTAGTGCAGGTTGTAGTGGTTCCAGATGATAATTGAAAAGTGTAAACTTTGCTACCGTGCACTCATGCAACCCAACAACCCAAGCAGTGGCTGCACACAAAGCTCTCCAGTTGATTTCCTTCATGACAAGATACATTTGATCAATATAGATGAAATCTATCGTGTAACCTTTTTTTTTAACAAGCGTGAATGTCCATCTAATCTAAACTTGTCATTCACATCAAACATTGTGATAAATGTCTAAGAAATTGTGTGTAGTCGGTTGGTTGTTTATCATATAATCAGAATAAACCAGCAAACATCTCTCTTAAGGAGTTGAGGGTCATGAAAGTATTCAGAACGCTGAATTCCTCAGAAACATTTTTTTTTTTGACAAAAGATTTGTTTGAAAAAAAGAGCTTGAATGCTTCAGATATTTCAGTCTGAAAAAGAAATAAAAGGAATTTGAAACCAAAAAAACCCCCCAAAATAAATGGTTTGAAAAGTTGTAAAAGTTCTTCAGCCTTTTCTATTTCTTCATCTAATTCAAGCTCTCAGTTGGGTTGACAGCTCTGTCAGACACTACAGTTCTTCTGCTGGTTCAACAAGTTGATTTAACCATGTACCGACAACATCAGACCGATGTTCACACAGAAACTGGAACACATGTCAGAGCAAAATGAATCTTAAACAGTGTGTACAGTGGTGTAATGGAGGAGGACCCATTTCCTTTTACGTAAGCACATAGGGAGAACATTCATGCTCATTTTTTAAAAAGGGATTATTCTCATCTCATTTGATGGTGATCCTAATTAATTGTTAACTGTTCCGTAGATTCCAAAAAGAAATGGTCATACTTCTGACATGTTGATGTACTTGAAAATTGAAAACAGTTTCAGTGAAGAGATGAGAATGAGACAGAAATAGAGAGCAAGCCTGTGATTGAAAAATCAAAACAAGGGCTATACTTTTTTTAAGCAAATGTCGTTGGTGTGGGGTGAGGAGAGTGGACAGAGTATTGAACCAGATCACTTCAGATGTAATTCCTTGCTCCATTGAAGAACGACTGGACATTTCTATTGTCAAGACAAAAAGTGATGGTAAAAGCAAGACAGAATAAGAGAGAGGCATCACCGAGATCAAAGAGGCATCAGAGAGCGCGCAGAGGAGGGAGGACTCAAGTCAGTGGAACTGTGAAACAATCCGATATAGATTCTGCCATGGCTGTACGGCTTCGACTGCGTCATGCTCACCCCTCTGCCTCACATGTGGCGGCGGTGGTGGTGGTGGTGGTGGGGGGGGGTTATTGATGGAGCTGTCATATCCAGGCTGAACATCTGTAATGAAATTCTACTCCTCTTATTGGATTTGGCGATGGGATCTCTGTCTCTCTCACAGCTGTAGTCTGACTTTTATTGCACAGCCACAGCCATCCTGCGGAGGGCACATATATACACACACACAATACACAGCGATGTATGGCGCCCTGCATGCAGGGACTATATTGCTACTCACCACTGTAAACTGTTGTATACCCTCTCTGGATTGGTCTGTCAACAGTGTATGTTTACTATATTTTAATACGGTTTCTCTTTCTCAGAAGAAACTTGCCAATTGAATCTGGAGTAAAAATTTTGTTTGCGCTTTTTGACAAACATATTATTCTTGCAAAAGGACAAAGGCACAATGAAAACACAATGGCTACAGGCTCCAGAAGAAAAGCAAAGGAGCGGAAAGTGGAAGCAAAGTTGGTAGCACTGACTGCAGGCGGCATGCAACAATAGGCTGTTGGTGGGAAAGTTCTCTAAGCAGCATTACTGAGGGAGTGGGAAAGTAATACAATTGAGTAGAATTTTTAAAAAAGGAATACAGGGCATAATTTATAAATAATTTATACTAGAGTGGAATTTAAATATTACAGTGGACTCGAGTCCATGAAGAGCCGCTGCGGCCACAGGAGGAGCTTTCATCTGAATTTCCAAGGGGAGCAAAAACGAAATGGAAGAGGATGAGAAAGAGGGACAGCACAAACAGAGCCAGAGCCAGAGTATAAAATTCACATGACAGGTCTGGTTATCTTGAATGCAAATGCTGGCTGTGTGTTTGCTGAAGTGACACATTGGTTCTTTTATTGATAAATTGAGGACCGCTATGCTATAATGCTACCAATATACTTTCTTGGGGCCTGGATAAAGGACCTACTCTAAAGGCATAGATGATGACAGAGTGTTTAGACTGCCTCTCATTACTCTTGCACCTCCCGGCCCAGTGCGTTTACATGTTTATGATGTACACATACTGAAAGATTCATTATTCCTGCTGCCTGTTGTGATTTAAAATGGTATGGGTGGATTTTTTGGATTACAGGAGATCTCACAAAATAAGTCGTGTTTTTTTCTTACCATTGGAGTCTTTGAATTCAGAGCACATGACCCATTGAGACATTTCGTTTAGATAAAACCAAATGCTTTCTGATTTCTGTCAATTTCATTTGCCTCTCTGAGTTTGATTACATGATTAAAATATCTCATATGAGAGGTGGGAGGAAGGATTTCTTTGACAGCAACCTTTTTGAAACACTATCTTTGATTTCTTTTCTGCATATTCTCCATCTATTCTCACAACTTCAACCATTGAACACATCAGAATAAATTGATACAAGACACTGTGAGGTGTAAAAATCCATCATGCAAATAGATTCAATCCATACCTCTCTGTTAAAAGTGCCAATATAAGTGCTTCTGTGTGTGTTCTCCCTGTGAATGTGCATACATTGTCTATGACCTAATGTGAGTGTCTTCTAGACTTGTAATCATATTTACATGGACTGTACATATTCCAGCAGGAGTGCTATGTGACCCAATCACCAGGGAGGGATTTGAAAGGCAACCTCAGAAAAATATCCCAGATACAAAGCAAGAAAAAGGCACCACAAGAGCTCTAACAGTGTGTATCTGTCAACAAGTATTCAGAAAAAATATGTTTTTCATAAAAAATTCAGTTCAAGCTGCATATCTTAAGAAGATTCACAATTCATTAGATTTCTTTCCCACTTTTCTTTCTTTCTGATGAGCAAGTGTTTCTCTTCATCAAAGCTGCTGCAGGGCTGCACAACAACTTCCTACCCCCTCAACCAATTAGAAAATTACTCAGCATATGAAATACTGCACACGAGTGCTTCATCAATTACAGTAAAACAGAGTATTTAGCTGCTCAAGCAAATCTGCTGCAACTCTGGTGATGATCTTATGTATTTATTGGTGTTAACAGTCACTATAATCAACAGCAAATAAAGCTAATGAATTTTAAATATTAAAATGTCTTACACAGCCAAAAGCAGAGGGGAAATGTGGACTTGCTGGAAAGAGGTGGCCATTACTGGGCACCATTCATAACTCAGCTGAACTCAATATATCAAATAAAATTGATAAAAGTTCATTATTGTAATGGGCATTACGTTTGTTGGTATCAGCAGGCGATAAACTAGAAACTTGAAAATTTGATGCAGTGTTCGTTAAAGAAAAAGGGGAATGCCGAGAAAAAAAAACAACAATTCTGATTTGTGGTCCAGAGAAAAAACAATAAATTTAAGCTTGGATCAAAAAGTAAAGTGAGAGTGCAGACAGAGATTTATTTAATGGATAGAAAGTCTGTGGAAAGGTGAACATCACACAAAGCTCAGTGCAGTAGCAGAGAGCCGCTCTGGGAATCTCAGCAAGCTCTCGTGTGTGTGTGCGTATGTGTGTAGCAATGTGTTGTATTTTTAGGTCTTTGCCAAGGGCCGTTGTACTACCCTGAGTCTGTGTATTTTATGTATGCATTGAGGCATAGAGAGTGGAGAACAGATAAGGGGGGAGGCACAGAGAGAAAAAAAGATCATCTGAAGGTGGGGTGGATGAATAGAGGGAAAAAAGGGGGTGTTGACCCCCCCGTCCCCTCTGTCACACCTTTGTCTGGCTTCCCCCTCTTCAGAGGTGTGCACCTGGTTTGTATTCTGAATGAGCATGTTGGCTGGAGAAGCACACTCCACAACCGGCGAACCCCAACCCCAGAGGACCCCACAGGGCCTCCAGCAGCTGTGGATGGACGTGCCGGGCCCAAACACTGTCTGTTACAATCACACATCAGGCAGGGCGGCAAGAGGCAGAAAAGAAGCTGGGTGGGGGGTGTACGGGAAGAAAAGGTGGACGAAGAGATGCAGACAGTGAGAAATAACCAGAGAGTTGGGGGAAATGGAGGAAAAATGAAAAGGGGAGGTGGTGGGTTGAAAGATGGGCCTGGGAGGAGGGCGACTGGGAGTGGAGGTCTCACAGATAGTAATGAGAAGAGATAGGCCTGTACACCGTGTGGATTTACTGGAGAGAGGGAGCAAAGGGGAGATAGACATGGAAACAGGGGCAAAAGCCAAGAGAGCGAAAAAAAGACGCAAAAAAGTGAGAAATCACAAACCAGGCTGAAGATTTTCTTTTATCACCAAGTCGGTTTTTTCTTTCTCCCTCTACAGCAGTTTCTTAGTGAATACTGATACAGCACAGACATATACCAAGTGCTGCACTTTGTAGTTACAACTGACAATAAAGTTCAAAGGATGGACCTATAATAACTGGTGATTACTTCCTCTGCGGAAAAATGCTGCGTTCTGGAAAGAAGGATGGGAGGAGGAACCACACTCCCTTAATAAACACCGTCCTCTATAAATTTTATCTTGTAATATTTAACTGCAAACCTTGTACTAAATATTTCAAATCATTAACTGGGCACAGTTTGAGAAATCGTGAATCATTCTGGGAAATACACTTATTCATTGTCTGACAGAGAGTAAGATTAGGAGATCAATACTTTCATATTTGTCCTAGAAATGTGAAGCCTCAGCCAGCAGCTGGAAAGACTAGCTTAGCACAAAGACAGAAAGAAGTGGGGGACAGTAAAAGCCCTGTCTCTGTCCACTGGTTACAAAATCAGTCTACAAGCAGCTCTGAAGCTGATTAACTATTTTATCAGTTTTATCGAATTTGTCTATGAAAATGTGTGTGTTAGTAATCAAGAGCTAACATGTCAGGAAGTGACGTTTGGTTTAAATAACAGCGTAATAATAGTTTTTCCACGATTTCTGTCTATGTGCTACGCTGCTGGCTTACTGGCTGTGGCTGAATATTTAATGAGCAGATAGAGCGCCATATTAATCTTTTCATCTAACTTTCAGCAAGGAAGTGAATTTCCCAAAATGCTTAATTATTTCCTTTAAGTGAAGACTGAAAGCTCAAAGGTAGATTCATAATGAGATTAGATCAATGTGAGAAATCTACAAGCCCCTCTGAAAAATGAGCACTGGGACTCTGACATGATGACTGCTCCATCTTTAACAGTGTCACAGGAGACCTCGTGATCATGAGATGGAAAGAAATGGAGAGACGGAGGGCTGGACATAAAGCAAGATGGTAAACATTTCATGGAAACAGTAGGGAGGAAGGGTGATTAATTGAGAGGGTCAATTATGCTGAAAGGCAAGATGTCTGCTTGTTGATGCTTGTAGCTAATGGGGAAAGACAATAAGACAATAATGGACATATACAAAGCTAACGATTCTTTCTCGCTACTCCAAATGCTTCCTGTCAGCAAAAGTGCTGTTGGGCTCGTTTTCTGCTCTGGTTGTAAAGGGAGATCTTTTAGCCAGACTCTGTCTGTTTAACACCCAAACATTTTCATTTTCACAGCTGGTACACTGCTCAGCACATCATCCAAGGCCATGGCATTCAAAAACCTCACTCGTTGCTGGCCTTCTGATCTAAATGATTCATTTAAGTGATTAAATAGCCTTTAGAAATGCAGATGTATTTGAATACATTAAAATAAAAGCAAGGCAATGGGTGCCTTAATCTTCCATACTCAGAGAATGAAAACAAAGCAGGGAGAATATCAATATAAGGAATACCTGCACACCTTATATCATTACCAAATCAGCCAGTTGTCTGGCAGGAGAACAATGTTTAAAATCCTGCGGATGCAAATCAGAAGCTTGAGTTAATGATCATTTACTCATCAGAGTGAAGAAAAATGAAATCGCTCCTATTTTGACCGTGATGATGATTGTTGGTGCTAGACTTGTCTGAATATTTCTGGATCTGCTGATCTCCTGGGATTTTCACCAACAAATCTTTAGACACTCTTTATTCAGAGTAGCAAGAAAAACAAAGCGTATCCAGCGAGATGCGCGTCTGCAGATGTAAAATGCCTTGTTGATGAGAGAGGTCAGAGTGGCTGGAGCTGACAGAAAGGCAGCTGCAACTTAGATAACTAATCTTTGCAAATGTGGCAAGCAGAGAAGCTGCTCAGAGTCTACAACACATTCAACCGTCAACTGCAATAGACGAAGACCAAACTGTCCAAAAATGGACAGATGAAGAGTGGAAAAATGTAGCCAGGTCTGATCAATCTGGATCTGGATACCTGCTGAGGGACACGGACGGGAGGGTCAGAGTTTAGGAGCCACACCATGAACTCAATGGACCCAACTGTACTTGCAGTAACAGTCCAGGTTGGTGGTATGGGGAAAGTTTTCTTGGCACACTTTGGAGCCCTTAACACCAGTCAGTCCTGGTTTGAAAGCCACAACTCATCTGTGTCAGTGTTGCTGACCATGCTCATCCCTTCATGGGCACAATTATACCTTCTTCCAATGTGATAATGCACCATCACAGAGGAACAGTCGCCTCAAACTGGTTTCATTAATATGACAGTGAATTGAGTGTATTTAAGTGGCCTCCTTCGTTTCCAGATCTGAATCCGAGCATCTCCAGGGTGCGGTAGAGCAGCAGACTGGGAGAATGAATGTGCATCTGACGAATCCACAGAAATGATGGAATACAGTCTGACATGTCAACATGAAGCAGAGTCTAAAAGAAAAGTTTCTAACATCTAGTGGAAGCCATGCCATAAAGAAGTTAGGCTGCTGAGAGAAAAGGGAGGTGCGATCCGATGTTCCTATTAAAGTGCTTGGTGAGTGTAGATGTTGTGTAATCAGTTTTCAAAATTGTTGGCTGGAATTACCGTTCTTGTGGGTATCTTTACTTTAATCTTCAGCCAACTGGGACATTCAATCCACCAACACTAGAATAATGATGCATCTGTGGGAAGGGGATTGAATCTGTGAAGAGCAAAGGAGGGAGAAAAAAAATCATGACATCCCAAAGTACAGTATTCAAGTGACAGTGGCAGGTTTAGCGTGACAGAGCCTAAACTTTATTGTGATATTTACTCTCCCCCACTGTCTCCTCTCATTTTTCAATCTTCCAGCACTCACATCTGCCAGATACAATAACAAGTGAGTGAAGCTAAGTCCACGCCGAAGTTTTACCCTGTTTTCATTTTAGAAATTATAGATCTACTGTAGACTCGCAGGGCTGTTTTAAGGTTGGAGCTCTACGGAACTCAGACCCATCGCCCTGCAGCACTTATGTCTAATGAGTTGAAACGAACAGGAGACCAACTGCTGATGGTAGCAGCTGAGCATTAGCTTGAACCAGGCCCCATGCATACCCACTTATCTGTAAATCACCTGCGTTCTGCAGACCGTATGGCCAATTATATTGAGCTAAAACAGTACACCAGAAACAAATCAGAGCACAGTGTTGTCATCTGTTTATTCCAGATCCACAGAGAATTCCTGTTACTCTGTTTATCCCTTATCTCCTTATGCTGGATAACTTTATTAGGTTATAATATGTATTTTCAAGATCTGCCAACTGGGCTCAATCACCACTGTAAGAGAAGCTGGAGCAGAGTGCGTGACTGTGACTTGGTCCATAGCATTCATAATGTCCTTTTGGTCTGATATGATCAAGTTGAGTTGAGCTCACCACACAGAACAGCTGGCTATCGACTCTGTAGGATCTATATGAGGGCCAGAGCAGAATGAAACCTTGAAGTGAAGTCCCCTCAAACAAAAAGAAATTGATAGGACGGTATTGATCTTCAGTGCTGCCCAGTCAATTTTGGACAGATAAAATTGACACAGCATTATGTTGAGCAATTTATATTTGGCCTTATGATAAAATGATTGACATCAGAAAGGGATTCTTATCGGGGTTGAGTAGCCTTCCAGTTCATCGAAATTATAAGCCACTGCATGAAAGTGAGTGGCTGTGTTGATAAACGGACTCTCTGAGAGAGTGTTTTATGTTAACTCTGCTTTCTCATCGAGGAAGAGACCATTAAAAATATCCACCCATGCTCCAAAAAGCTGCCTTTGAAACAAAAGAATGTAATTACTGATATCATCTTAGTAAGTGCCTTACTAGTGCCTTGATGTAACTTTGTTATGATTTGGCGCTATATAAATAAATCTGTTTTTATTTGGTTTTATTTTATTTCCTTTCTTTGTAGGCCTGTGTTTGCGTGCATGATGCACCTGAGTTCACTGGTGTGCATGTATTCGTATTAGTGTCCACTCTCCTCTTGTGCATAGTGGTCCACTCAAATTTCACACTCTATTATCTGGTCTCTCCAACCAGCAAGCTCATTTGGAAATGAGATTTAAAACAGCAATAAATATAAAATTATATGGAGGGAAAAAAGAGTGATTTTAAAATTGTTTTGTCAGGGGTTGGTCCAAATCACAACTGGGTGTTGGGAAAAAGGCAGATAGAAAGAAGTAATGGTAGTGACTAACTACTAGCCAGTGTTTTTGTGCATTCAGGCCCCCTTGCTGAAAGCAGTATTTTCTCCACAGTTTGAAATCCTTTTCCCAGGATAATTATCCATTGTAGATGCCCATCCTTAGATAATGACTGCCTCGCCACTGAGCTAGGAAATTAGCAGGGACCCATTGTGGTGCAGGCACAAAGGAGGGACTGCCCCCTGTATCAGCATTCAGCTAATTTTAACCAAGGAGTGAAATGGGGAGGCTGTTGTTAATACTCCCCTTCTGCTTATAAGAAACAACATAATTTCATTTCATGTATGATATCATCTAGAAGGAAGAGAAACTGAAAAATAATGTACAAGACCTGGGTTTATGAAGTGAATGACAACAGTGCCCCCTTGTGAAGCCGATGAGAAACTTCTCAGCTGTCAGCACCACTGGAGCTGAAGATTTGCAGCAGCTGCAAATGTTTCTCCCCCCCCCCACAAACACACACACATTAAGAACCTGATTTGTGTGGTTCAGCCTCATACTGTCAATACACCTTAGTTATTTTAGCTATGCTAAAAAGGATCAAGTGATCAGGAAAGATCAGGTCTGACAAAATGGTTCTGGAAAATGGGTTATGTGAGGTAGGTTTATTTTAAGGTACACGATCAGTTGGTGCAACAGAGTAAAAGATGAATAAAATAACAGCATGAATAAAGTGAAAAACCAAGCTGCTTTTTTTCGAAGTGCATTACTGCAGCAGAGCTTCAGTTTTAATTGTGCAGCAACCATTAATACATTCCTTTAGTGCGGTGCCGGTTTTCACTGAGGCTTAATTATATGATTGTGAAGGCCATTTTTCACAACCTATGCCTGTTTGTAAGGTAATAACTACAGGATCACAGGCAGCTATTTTCATGATTTAATTGAGACACTTGTTGAGAGCTGGCATGAGGCCAAAAAGTCAGCTTTAGGTTAGTTGTTATTGCAATTGAAACCAAATTACGGCAACAATCTTCTAAAGATTGATGCCGTAATTTTTTGCAATTGATGCAAACCAAAAAGAATGCCATCCGCAGCTAATATCATCTGACTCGGCTCTGTGAAGCAAGCAGATTTCAGTGGGAGGAGGTGTTTGGTGCATTCTGCTATCCTGTTCACGCTACCTGACTGTGCTCATCGCTGCGATTTATAACCCAGATCCACTCCATATAATCCCAATTAGCAGATGCTTAAGATTTTGCAAAGTAGTTAACTGCTTTTAGCCTGTGAATTGTTAACCACAGGGAGAAATGAATTACTTTATTTGTTGAATTTAAATTATACATGTAACACCTGTTGGGCAAATGGGTTATATCAGGGTGATTCTGGCAGTGATCCATCTTTACTGCATATGAGCACAGTGATCCTGCACCTCCGAACCCCTGCATCAAAAACTTAAGTCATCAGCAACAGTTTTTTCTATTAACCTCCGTGATTTAATAGGATTATGTGCAAATCTAGTCTGAAGCAAATGGAGGCTCCAAACAAAGATTCAGTGAGCAGCAGAGTCATCGGCGTTCTTCCATTAACCGCTCTCTTAACCTTTCCGCCTTGTCTAGATGTGTAAAGACAAACAGATGTGTTGATGGTTTGCCTTCTACTTTCATCTGGTGTCAGTTCACTTCTTTGGACAACACACTCAACATGGAGAGTATGTAGATGAATTAAAGCCTCATCAAATTGTGGCTTAGCAGAGTTGAGCAAGGTACACTGAATCAATACTAATCACCCCTCTATGTGTTTGTGCGAGTGTTTTAGTGACAGCATAAGTATCTGGCTGTGTGTTGTGTACCACTCTCTCAACTTGTGCCACTCATCAGGTGCGTGGGACAGACGAGACAACTTCATCGTCCTCATCTAACCTGACAGGCTGTTACGGTGCGCTCTGACCACTTGGTGCCAGGCTTATTTATATGCTGCTGGTGAAAGATCTTGGGGAGAGCAAATTGCCTTTGCACAGAGAGAGACAGCCATCACTGCTTTGAAGTGTGAGCATCTGTGTGTGCGCGTGCGTGCGCGCGCGTAGATTCACTTCATCTCTTGCCACGGACAGGACAAGTTGTTCTTATTTATTCTAGGGGAAAATAAAAATCTGTGTATGGATTTTATTTATTGATGACAAGTTTATGTTGTTTGTTGTCAAGCCAAAGAGCATTGGGGATTCATCAGGTTCAGTGGGGAAGCCATGTTCTTACAGGTCAACAAGAAGGTGAATGTCTCTTTTGCTCTCTCGTGCTCACACCAACTCTCAGTGGAGTTGTGATGTACAGGGCTCAAAGGGCTACCCTGCCCCTGCTGTACCAGCAGTGTCACACAACGTCCCTCTAGTGCCTGACTCCCTGACTCTAGTCCCTTGTTGCAGCAGCAGAGGATGAGGTGGCCATACATCATAGGCCAACTGTGTCCTCTGAGGCAGTGACAGACAAAGCCAACAGAATCAATAAAGCCTTAGCTCTACTTCTCTGCACTCAGACCTTACCATGGCCTCCTTAACTTCTTCCCTTGTTCAAATTCCACTGCTCCCCCCCTTCCTTTTCACTTATCGTCCATTTTTCTCCCTCCACTTCTACCTTTTCCAGGTTGACATCATTTATCTGTGTCTGACTACAACTTCTGTCAATATTATCTCAATCTGCCCTTCTGCTCAGCTGCAGGTGAACATGCCAATACACAGTGGAGCTGTCAGCCTTGACAGGAGATGAAAAAAAGAGAAAAGCACTTCAGAAAGAAAGAAAGAACAAGGTCTGAAGGCCATTCAGCTTGTTAGTGCAGAAGCACCTACATCAGACAAATGTAAGCTTAATTTTTTTCAGGGAGGGAGGGGACTTTGGCTGAGTGATTCAAGCTCTGGCAGGGTGAATGGTCCCCAAACAGACAGTTTAAATGATGGAGGGCCTTGTGTAGTACCCACAAACTATTTCAGACAGCAGAGGAAAAGCTATTAGAGAGATAGAGAGAGCACTGGGGAGTAGTTCACGGTAATTAAACTAGAGCGTCAATGTCACTGCTACCTGTTTATGACCTGAAAGTGTAGCAGTTTCCTGTGGTGAAGATGTTTGGCTTTCATTTATTACAGCCGATCATAATAATGAAGTCCTCCCACACAGGACTTGAATTTTATTTAGCAAAAGTAGATTTTAATCTCAGTTAGGAATATTTGCCTAGAAAGAATTCTTTCAAGATGATGTTATGTTGAAGTTGTAAAGTATAGATAAAGGTTTCAAATCTAAAATCCTGTCATTTAATTCCAATAAATAATATCATAAAGCCACTGCTTCCTATTACCTTGAAATGAAACATAGAAAAATGTGTATAACCATGTAAGACCACTTTGGCGCCATAGTGGTTTGTTCTAGTCAACTGCCAGTAAACACTTGAAAGAGTAAGTTTTGTTCTGCTTTTATCTCATTCGATGTGAGATTAAAAAAAAAAAAAACTAAAAAAAAACTATGGTGCCCTTTTCTTTTATTTTTTTGCAAAACAGCAACTTTAATTTTAGGCAAATGTTTCTGTTCAATAGAGTCTTTGTGAGAAATGTTGGATTACAACTTTTCAATATTTATAGCTGCTTACAATGAAAAATGATGGTTGGAAATTATACAGCCACAGTCATGTTTGTGCAATATGTGGTACTATTGAGACTTGACTTGACTGCACCTATTTAATCTCCAGTATAATATGAATTCAGAGGAATCACGTTCAGCTGCCTACATCCACTAGGCTTCTAAAAAGGCATATGTGCAAACACAGTGCAGCCTTATATAAGAAATTGGATTTTGATATTGGCTCTGTGTGTGTGTGTGTGTGTGTGTGTTTGTTCTTGTTAAAGCCCTGCTTCACCTAAATCTGCAGGGTGTAAATGCATGTGAACATGTGACAATGTGTGTCTAAGGTTATGAACACATATGCGGAGATGGTGTTATGTCTGACATACCACTTTTGCATGCATTAAGTGACTGAGTGCGTTTCTGTGTGTGTGTTTTGTGTGTGCGTTGGCCACCCAGCATTGACTGAGGTCAATTTCTTGGTCCAGCTGGGTCAACAGCATTATGCTGGGTCTTTTTATTCAGCAGTGAGGTATTGATCCTCCTCCATGTGTTTATTTGTGCGTATTTATGTGTGTCTGAGTGGGTGAGTGGAGATAAGCAGGGAGATGGGACCAGGCCAAGAAAAGGAGGCACATTCTGGAAGAGTAAATTTGACATAAAATCCAATCAATTGCTGCAGCCTGTTCTCAGTCGGACAGCATGAACTACTCCTTCAACTATAGAAATCACAAAGCTCACATGAGTAATCACACTGGTTCATGCATCCTGGCAGAAAACACAAACATCTCTTAATTCTTTTCCAGCAATCTTTTCCTGCAAAGAGACCTGCAGGAAGAGTTATGTGACAGTGAGTGTAAATACAAAACCACACAACCAAACACAGAATCCTCCATTTTGACTGGCTGACAAAAAGACTGTATTTTAAAACACAAAGGCTTTTTGATAATGATGAAATTACATGTCAACTCACACATGCACACACACGTTCACACACATACACACACACAAATACAATCCCAAATGGCAGAGTGATGCTTATACAAGGCCAAACATGATGCTGATCAAATGTGGGGCCTTCAAAAAATGTGCAGGCAAAGACATTGCACACTGATGAATCCACATGAAAATGAATAGATGTGTTCAGCTGTAGCACCAGGTAGAATAAAAAAGGGGATGCGTTGAAATTATACAGTGTATTGAAATGAGATCATTCACTTACACTTTGGTCACACCTAAGACTACAAGCTTGTATCAAGCACACAAACAGAGACAAACACACCTATAAGGAACCTACAGAAAGCGATGTCCCTCACTGTGTTCCTAGCTGCTGATTATATATCATTACCCAGACTAAAGGGCGGATATCATTTCAAGACAAATTGGCACACCAAGAATCCAGAGGGAAGTCTTCTGCAGTCATTATATCTCCATCGAACATGCCTCAACTGCAAAGAGGAATATTAAAATTTTTGTTCACAGCCAGCAAATTTTCTATAGGAGGTTTTGATACTTTTAATTGTGATGCTGTAGTTGCAGAGAGTTTTGGGGCAAAAGATCAACAATGAGAAAACTGGAAAAGAGCAAAGAAGAATAAAGTGGAAGATAATAAGAACAAGAGGAACGTGCTGACAGGAGCATAAGAAAGTGATGGACAGGGAGAGAACAGGAGCTGAGGCAGAGAAATTGGGTGATGTACTTGCATATCAAATGGATGCTCTGGCAGGATTGCACCAAGGTTATAACCTGCACCAGAACTATTTATTCAGCTCTCATCTGTTACAAAAATAAACCAAAACAAAACATATCTGCCCCTGGCTTCCCATTGGCAGCAGCCAATGGAGTCAGTTGGATCAGTGAAGCAGCAGTGCATGATGGGAACAGCATGGATGAGTCATCAGAAAAGCAGCCATGTACTGATGCATTTGCAGGTACACACATGCACACACACAGAGGCTGCACAGGTTCACATCAATGTGGACGCATAAGTGGAAATAGGCTGCAACTGGTTTAATTCGTTCACTCAAGTACTCAAATATTTAGAGCACTTAGAGATAGTATGTGGATTAGAGGTGTGAGCAGGGATGATGTGTCATGTGTAGGTATAGAGAGGCAGTGAAGTGAGTCAAGATGAATAGCAGAGCTGCTGGGCAAATGCCAGGAAAAGAGAAAAAGAGAGAAGTAAAGTAAAAAGTGAGAGGAAACAGGTTAGAAGTGATGGATGCAAAGAATAAGGAATGAAAAGAGGAAAATACAAAAGACTGCACAACTTAAGAGAAATGCATGTAAGAGGTGGACGAGCAAGCAGTGGAGGGAGGGACGGGGGAGCGGGTGGGAGTATTGGATGGTAAGAGTGAAGGAGAGTGAGCGAGGGAGTTCAGAAGGGAGGCAACAAGGATACACTGTAAAGAGAGGGAGGGGAGAGAGAGAAGGAGCGTGTTTATGAAGGAATGTGACAGTGTTCAGTCAATGGGAAATGGGACGGACTCTTTGCATCATACCAGGTGTTAAAGAGGGTTGAGGAAGGGACCGGCAAAGAAAACCAGCAAGATTAGCTCTTAGATCTTTTCCTCTCCACCCCAGCACTGCTACAGTGAAGCACACAGCTTTGAGAAGCAGAGCAGCAGAGGCAGTGACTGTGACTGTGGGGGCAGGCAGGCTCTAATGGAGGTAAGTCACCCCAAACTGGGCTTGGAGGAAGGTAATGTGTCTTTGACTAGATGTGCCAGGGGACAAATGACGGTACCGATTCGGGGCTCACACCCCTTGGCACCTTTAAACAAGAATATACTTAAGTGTCAGGAGCAAAACGCAAAGATATGAGAATGCGTGTGAGTGAGTGTGGGTGTGGGTGAAGGGGCGGCTGCTGTTACATTAAGTTTGTACTAAGTTCAAAGGAACAAAATGTAAATCAGTTTCATTTTAACACCATGCTGGATCATGTCTGTTGTTTATAGAGTTAAGCATTCTGACTGAACCAAAGTTCTTCAGCAGGGAGACAGTCCAAGTCTTTGGCTACTTTTAATACGCAAGCTGAATTTCAAAGTAAAAGCTTCTCTGAGTTTTAGTACATTCCAACTCTCAATGAAATATTTGTTTATGACTTTTTTTTCTTTTTTTTTCCTTTTTTTTTCTTTTTTTCCAGGAAACTGCCAATCGTGTGCTTTATTTTCAGCACAGCCATTACTGGACAAACGATTGTTTTTATACTAGAGAAATAATAGGTTGAGGCATGGGGCTCTGTTTAAATGCTACACTATGCACAGCAATTTGGGGAAATAAATGGCACTGGATGCAGAGGCAGTTGTTATTAGTATAGTAGGCATTAATTAGGTGTGTCCATCTAGATATACCCCACCCTGTGATTTTCTTAAGCAACTGGCCCCTCTGCTTTTAAACCTTCTTCTGAATTTGATGTATAATTAATGGCAACACAGGCAGAGATCTATATGGGGAGTCATTTGCCCTTTGCACAACCTCCCAGTTTCAGCACTGTCACACCTGTGTAAACCGATGCATGTGCTGAGACATGCAGGGATCATGTCATCACAACAGTGCATTGTTCTGGTGACATGGTGGACTAGTGAGTTCAGGGCACCCGTTCAGGCACGTTCAGCTTTGGTCTGCACTGTATGAGGGAAAACATGAGAGACAGACAGTTGTGTTGACTGTTTTTATGTGAAGTGCCAAGTTCGTTTAGTGGATGTGAATATTTTGACTGTTTTAGCATCTTTTACATTTAGCATTTTGTTAAGGGACTTGCAGCAGCATAGGTTCATATCTGCTGGCGTGTCTAACCACTGGAGCTGTCATGACCTGCTAAAGAAGACACTTCTTTAAATAACTGTCCCAGATAACCAAACATCCTTTCATGAGAGAAAGCGCTATGTCAGAGAAGTGATGCATCCCAACATTTTTGTGAGTCTTGGCTCATGATGATGTTACAGAGTTTTCAGATTTGCCCAAACGATTCCCATAAACAACTTTAAAACAGAATTACAGCCAAACTTTATAAGAAGCAGCTGAATAAATGTGCATAGTGGCTGAATATCAGCTGTGATTTTTGTTAAGTTACAACACCTCAAGCTTTTGTAAAAAGCATGAACGATTTCCTATAATGGACGATCTAGCAATACGATGACAGAGGGGTTTTACTTTGGTGATGAGCATGCGTATCGCCTGCGGTACATATTTCCAGCTGTTTTTAGAATGATATAGATACCTGAAAATGATCTCATTGTGTCTTCTCTTACTCCCACATTACACCATCCACTCGTGCACACACACACATACACATAGCTACAGCAGATTAGGAGGCTGGGAGGATGGTTATGCTCCAGAATGACAACTTTATCAATGTCTTCAGCTTACGGGGTCAATGGGCCCCAATGCCAGAAGGCCTCATTCTTCTCCCCTTACTTATGTATGTCATTCCAGTGTTATATGCTATTTAGTAAGAATATACAAGATAGACTTTGAAGAAGTGGCGCAGTAAATATGTTAGAAATGCTAGTATTGAACAAGTGTATATAAAACTTCTCTTTACAATTGTAAGTAAAAAATCTGTATATTAAGCTACCTTTTAATCTTTATGCATTGACATTATAAAACACCACAACCTGACTGAAAAACAAATCTTAAAACAGCAGTAACAGACAAGTGGATACCAATATAGCAACAACAACAACACCTTCCTCACTGAAAGCTCAAAAAATAGTACTAATGATAAACTGACACAACAACAAAGATTTTAGAACAATTTAAATTTAATATTTATGAGGCTGTCACATCATGCATAAATGTCACAGCCTTTCCAAAACAAGTGATGGATAATGGAAAAGGTAAATATTCAGGGTTAATGGATGGACCATAATTGAAAAATGTCTAAAAATACTTCCATGTTTTACAATACATTTTCACTTGGTGTTTATAGAGTGGGATAAAAGCCTTTTGAATTAAATATTTAATGACAAAGGAGTTGGCCAGTGATCTGCTGTATCTAACCATAGACACACACAACTCCCCAGGGCCCCGCTTGAGTTTGAGGGGAAAGTGCAGAGACACACTGTGAGGTAATGATCATACTTGTATGGGTGGATGCAGCTCAATTAAAAAATCTAAAAGTGAATTCTAGTAATTTAATTTCAGGACTCCTTAAATTTATGAGCTTCAATTCCCATCCTTGATGCAGCGCTAAGGGCGTCCATTTAGACCCCATTAAAAATAAATTTTCCTTTATACTCCAGCTGCCAAGGTTATGCAAATGCCTGTACTACAGGAACAGTAGTTGGAGGGTTGTACAAACCCAATGACCAGAGCATACAATCTCCTTATCTGTGAAGATCCAAGGAGGCTGTTTGGTTGACCTAGTGTCTCATTTGGATGCACATAATAGTATCTGAGTGCGATCTAATCTCAGCAGAGGGTCCTTCACTAAAACCTGCCTGAGAAGAAGGCTATATAAATATAAATATTTCGTTCACAAACACGCTGTCTTTCCATGTCTGTCTCCCTCTCTTTCTGCAAGTGTCCCTCCCTCTCTGTGCCTGGTAGTCCATCTCCTCACTCTGGGGCAGTAATGAGTGTCTGGTATTCTGCTCTTCAGCACTGAAGCCCCATTCATGCTCAATCTCCTTTACAATGCACTAAAAGGATTACCCAATTAGCTGCTATTGGATGCAATTGTGTGTGTGTGTGTGAATACATAAGTTTGTGTGTGCGTGCTTGGCCACTAGATAGATGTGTTAGCAGTGAAAGTGAAAGATGGATGGCTGTCTCTACCCCATACCTCACTCCCAGTTGATGTTGGGCTGGAGGCCACATTACTCATCTCAGCAACTCAGTCACAGTGAGTAAGACACAAGAGTGACTGAGTGAGTGTGTGTGTGTTTGTGTGTTTCGCAGAGGCCCTGAAACACTACAGAGGATGACAGAGAAAGAGAGTACTACTTTTCAATAATTCAGGCTATTTAGATGTCATTTTCTGGAAATGCTCACTCTTCTGTCACATGCGTGCTGCTTTTTATTCCTGTCACTTTAACTTTATGGGTTCAAGTTCCACTCTGGGCGATGGGAAATGTTTGCCTCAGTACAATATGAATCTTGAGTGGCTTTGTGTGAATCACCAATCACTTTTCATTATCTAATGTGTTACATCACACCAAGAGGAATATGCTCAATGTTTTATATTTAACGGATCAAATAGCACAATACAGATTTAGTTAGACTGATGTCTCCTCCAGAATTAAAGAGACAAGACAGAATTTTTCAATCTTTTAAATAACAACATCAGCTTCATGGGTGAGACAAAACAAACAGTGACTTTACTTCCATATACTCATTAGGGTCACAGTCCCATGTTGAGCCATGTGGTGAGCCAGCATGGATGTCATGTATTAATGTAATGTTGTTTTATATCAAAGCTCACTCTTCAGTAGTTCGCTGGATTTGACTTCTGCCTGAATAGATAATTCAATTAAAAGCTCTAAAACATTACTCCAGCAATCTATTTCAGGTCAGCTTTGGGCCAAATCTATTTATTGAGATTTTAAAGAAGAGGGTTGAATTATTGCATTTTTTGTTTGTTTGTTAGTTTGTTTTGTTTTGGGGTTTCTTTTTGGATCTTAACCCGTGGCAGAGGCTAAAAGTTAGGATTCTCTCCAAGTTCTCACAGTGCGCAGCATTTCAGAAATAAATTTTAAATTAAATAAGTAAAAGTAAATGTTTTGGAGGAGACTTTGCATTAAAATGCACAATACTGATAAGTTGCATAAACTTTAATGTGAAACAGGTCGTCAAAAAAAGGACAGTAGTGTAACAGGTTGAACCAAGTAATATGTATAAAATTTCACATGGACTCAAGGATGAACACACAAACAAAGAACAATAAGCTGCCCAAGATTGACCCAAAAAAACAGTGAACCAGATAGATTACGAGTGCATCTGTTAAAAATTACCATATACATAGTGAGAATTAAAGTGATGCCATCTGGCACTGTGTCATTGTGGAGATACAGTGAGAACAGAAGAGAGTTTCATGGTCATTGTGAGACAGGTATAAATCCAGGACCTTTATAGAACATAGCTGCCTCCCACTGGCTTAGCTAATGGATTGTCTATACTCTGTGAGTGTGCCAGTGTGTCCATATGAGTAGTGGAGTGGGCTGTGTGTGTGTGTGTGTGTGTGTGCTGGGGGGGGGGGTTTATTGTCAGCTGGTCTTCTGCAGTACAGGGCTTTGTGTCAGGCAGGTCAGCTGGGCCTCAAAGGCTAAGACGACACCACACCCAAACACACAGAGACACACCGTGCACACGCACGCACGCACATACATACATACACACATGCCAGCCTGACCAAAAACACATGAACAAGTGCACACACTCTTTTGTGCATACACCGAAAAAAGATGCAGCTAATCAGATATACGCTTAATTCTATGCATATGTATGTACCCATCCACGCACCCGCACCCGCATCCCACCTCACCAAAGGTCTTAAATCATGCTGTCCACTCAAAAGCTGTCAGGTCAGACCATTTGCACTGCTCATTCAAATCTGTAACTATGGAAAAAGAAAAAAAGAGTTTTTAATCGCCTAAATATCCAAATGAAATATAATTGAAATAGGCTGTTTCTCATAGTATATGAGTGGCGACATAAAAGTAAAATTGCAGGGTCATTGTTCAGACAAACATAGCTCGGGGTTCTGAGCAGGGCTAATGAAGAAACAATAGCAGTCAGCTGAAGGGATGAGTGAATGGTGCGGCCAAAAGAGATTAGGGTAGATCAAGAGATATATAATATGTTACTTGATAAGTGCGTAAAAGACTTTGTCAAAACACTCTATGGTAAACCATTTCTGCCGTTATGATGTAAGACAATGTAATCTTTCATGCCATTCTTTCTGCACATATGAAAAAATCCTGGCAAAGGGCCAGGCTGCTTCCTGTGGTTCTTTTTTAGTTCAGTCTTAACAAACTGATTTCAGCATTGACTTTTGTGTGCTTCATCTGTAGCTGCACAGTGAGTCTGTCTTTTCTCTTCACATTAAGGGAACATATACGTTTACTTGTGGCAAAAATGGGTTGTAAGATTTACACTTGTTTTGTCAGCAGCACAGCTTAAGGGGCCATATCTTTCCTGATGTTGTTTGTTCATTTGGAACACAGTACCTTGTATATTTTCCTGTCATGATGTGTGATTGTATTTCATCCACGAGGCATTTTGTCACTCTGTGGGATGCTGAATGCTCTACTGACTGAGAGAGACTTGTACTCTGGCAGTGGCTGTGTGAAAGTGTGTGTTATTTGTGTGGATGTGTAAAAGTGTGTGTATGTGGGAACAAATAGCATAAAGGAAAGATGGTAAATCACTATAAAACTGAGGCTCTACAGCCCTCTCATTGAGAGCATGAGTCATTTATTCAACACTCAAATATGGTCCTGGGCTGTTTGGGGAGAATACATCAACTGGCACACAAGAGTCCACACAAAGAGAGGCACACTTCAACAGACAAAGAGCGAAAAGAGTGAGGGAAAGCAGGTTTTTTTTCTCCTTCAGATGAAGTGTTGTTTGTTCAGGGTGGGTGCAGGGCACTGAGTGGGACGGATGGAGAGAGGGAGGGATGGAAGGAGGGAGGGTGGGAAGGATGAATGGTTATTACTCATTTAGTTGATGCACAAATGGAAGGGTGTCTGTGGGTGACAGTGGGGGGGGGGGGGTGTAAAAGATCTTTTGTGAAGGCAGGGAGTTAATCACTTGAGGCACACGCCGGTTCTATGGGAGCACATGTTGTACACCGATTCCCCCAAGGGGAGCGGGAGGTCCCAAAACACACCCTACCATCACCCTAACACACACACACACACACACATACATTTACATGTCAGTTATAATGCAAAGCTTGGTACAGGCCGATTAGAAAAGCAGGAAGACCCACCCCCTCCACAGAACAGTTAGAAGACCCTCCTGGCTGTGGTGATGGTGTGAGCTCTGCATTTACTGCCATTTCATTCAAGGCCGTACACAAAGAGAGACACACACACACACGCCTGCCTTTTTGGTTTTCCTAGGACTGGCTAGATGACTCTGCAAAGGCCTTGGTAGAAATGGACACTTGGTTTGACCTGCAGTAAGTAAAATCTATTGTTTCATTACTTCAGTCCTCTTCATGTCAGTGGTGGGTGCTAATATCTGAGAGTGATACTGAACACTGGTGTTTAGATTTAGTGGCAGACATCCAGCAGCAGCAGAGTAGAGGCAGTCACAGTCATGTCAGGGACTATTTAAATCAGTGCCACAGGGAATGCTTTGCTTTGTACTCATGAAGGTACAAATTTAATATAATATAACACTGCTCAATATCAGTAGCTGCATAGTTTGTAGAAAATATTTTGAATTTCTTCTTGAGCAAAACAGAAATTCAATACTGATGCTGTGCTTGAAGATTTATTTTCATGATTAGAAAGTTTCATGCAATGCAGGACTATCTTTCCTCTTCCTTATTCTCCTCAAATAAACTTTCAGCTTCTTCTGCCATAAACACTTTCCCCTTTGTATGCATGTTATTTAGTCCCACTCACTATCTCTTCTCTGCCATTACTCCTCTTATCATGAGACATCTGATCTTTATATGTCTCATCTCACTTATCAATGTTTTCTGGGAGATGTAAAGTGACAGCTTTGATCAGGGCACTCTCTTCCATTTATCATTTTCCCCGTCAAGCATGCTCATCAAACATCTCCGAAAAATGACACTGCACAGCTATGTCTCCTTACAAACATCATCCTGCAAATGATTATGGATTAGTCCTGAGCCAAATGCAGTGCACACTATTAGGTTTTTTTTACAGCAGCCATTAGTCCCAGGCTTTGTTGCTCTTGCTATTATAAAATGTTTTTCTGCTGGGGACCAGGTGGTTTGAGGAGCCCACAAGCCCAATCAGCCAGTATGGGACCTTTTCAACTCACTACCAAGGGGAGTTTCCCCTGTGGGTTAAAGATCATGACGAGCAACATCTGGGGTCTGGTTGCCTTTAAAACAGAAATGGAGACAGTGGATAGATAGCATCCTTGTGAATCTTTGAAATGTCTGTTCATCTAGTCATTATTTACCTATAATTGCAGCCAGCCACCCCATGAAAATATTTTATCTCTGTGTTGTCCATGTACACAATGTTCAAGTGAAAAAGCAAATACAGAATTATCGCATAGTGTTATTTAGATGGTAGCAGCAGCCAGGTGTTGAGCAGGCAGTAAGCGGCCTCATTGACAGTTGGTTAAGAGGAAGGGCACCAAAGGGTTATTTGTCAAATTCAACAGCCAGCCAATAAATTTAGACTCACAAAGTTAGGCAGGATGCCAAGATGGACTTTTCTTCATTTTGTTTATTTTGCAAATGTGGACACACCTGCTTCTGCACTGCATGACTGGACTGAAGAGGAAACAATAAAAATGAAAAAACTCTAGAAAACTGATAAGCATGGGAAGAAACTATTTTATAGCTTTTTCTTTTCTTGAAAAACATCTTCTGCATTTATATTCTTTGTACTAAATGCGTGTTATTCCTCTCTTATCCTGCAGATGACTTTACATTTCTGCGGTCATGAGTTGTGTCTTCGCCTCACTCGTGCATAACTTGACCAGTACCACCTCGAGCTCACCTATGACTGAAGGACCATGGGTAGCGTCAGTAGCCTTATCAATGGCAACAGCCTCAACAGCAGACACTGCAAGGCATCTGAACACAGGTTAAAAAAAGGGTCAAACCATCATAGAAAGAGTGGAGGCTGCAGCCTTGATGGGTTACTGACGTGTGGCTTCACTCAGGGATGCTCATGTACCACTCACCCCTCTAAAGGCCTTGCCCATTCCAGGTCAGGACGAAGCGAAGACTTCTTTTACATTAAGGTGAGCGCATGTGCTTTCATGTCACATCTATATAACATCATATCACACTCCTGCTCTAAGATCCAATGTTTATGCTGCTTCATACAAGGTGAGCCATAAACCGAGGTCAGTGTATCACAGAGAAGGATCAATGGAGCACCGAGGGAACAGAGACGGTGAATCAGATGGTCAACTGCAACCAAAGCTGCTGTTCATGTCAGGGAAAATTCCTGAGAGGGTGAGCATAACACCAATATTTCCCCTTAGCAAAAGAAAGATTTAACATTTATGGAACATATACTTTCTTGCAACAAGTCAGAAGGACAAATTAAAGGCATATGTATCTTACCATAAACATTGGAAAGAGGTGGACATGTTATTTGTTCATCCAACAAACAAAGACGATGATTCTCAGTTTCCATAAAGGATGTATGGGATGTAGTTGTGTCTCTTCTTGGCCCAGAGCAGTTGCCAGGCAACCAAAGAGACTCCGAGATGTCAATGCTTGCAGCAAAGAAGCAGTTCAACACACACATGTCTCTGAAATGGATAACTCTCCATTGATACATTTAAATTTAGTTAATTAGTGAGTTTTAAAAGGTGCCATTGACAAATTTTGAGTCTTCAGGCAAGCTTTCTACCTCAGTATTTCTGCTAAATTAAGATAATCTGCTGTATCTGTGAGATCTTCTCAAAATAACTCCTGGTAAGAAGGGCAGTAGCTGTATCTCCTGATTTATTCTTTAAAAATACTAGATTTAAACGTAATTTTAGATTCTTATTATATGTAACTTTGCAGTTCTTTAAGTGTCTGGCACTATTGCTATTGTTACTCTTATAACCATTAAAAATCCTACTGCATAACTACAACCGACTTTGAAATCTCACAGCGAACTTTAGGATAAAAGATGCACAGCAGGTGGTTTAATAGGTAGCAACCGCTCCATATTACCTGTGCTGATCCTTTCCATATTATTAATCACGCTCCTCCCAGATTAATGACCTAGGAATGCCTTGATCTTCTCAGAGAAGTCATTTCTGTGCCAGGGATATGAAAGCAAACGGAGACTCCCTCAATAGGTCTTTATTCCTCTGGGGCGGGAGGAGGGTAGAGGAGAGGAATAGGAAGCAGCTTTAGGAGAGACAGAGCGGAGAATAAAGGAGAAAAGAGAGAGGGACTGAGGGCCAAAGAGAGTTTGAGGGATAGAAAGAGAGAGAAAAAGAAAAAAAACAAGGCAACGACTCCCAGTCAAGTCAGTGAGAAGGAATGCTGAGCTCACAAGCTTTACCGCTAACACTACAGCAGTAGCTCATATTATTAATATCACAGAGAGGGGCGATTCATCTTCCCCCAGACAGCACATGGGGGAGAGATGCTGGTCACAGAGGGGAGGAAAAGAGGACAGAGAGGAGCAGAGGTGTGTTGCTGCTTGTGACGTTCTTGGACAACACAGATCTGGCATGTGGAGTATAAGTTCATCTTCGAAATGAGTTTTCTCCATTATGACAGTCTAGTGAATTTTATTTGCAACTACTGTTGTGTGGCTTTTAATCCTGTCAGCTTGTAGTGAAGCAATTCTGCATGCTTCAGTAACTCAATTTCTAATATGAAAAGACATGATTGGAAAATACATCTATCCCTTTAATTTGTACAGACTTCCACCATGTGACAATATTTATCTATCTGAAAGCCAGTCATTAGGATTTTCAAGTTTCACACAGTGACTCATCCATGGCTTTTTTTTTTTTTGCTTTCCATGACAGCACAAGAGAACTTGCTTTGTGTGGTGCTGTCAGCTGAGAGAAGCCACTGAATATGAAAACAAAAACAGAGGAGAGCACCCCTGACTGCGTGTCATTTCACTCTTCCAGACCTCTGCTGAGAAGTCATTGGTCCGTTCCACTGCCTTCAAGCCTGTGATTCCCAAGAGTGCATCCTCCACAGAGGCAGGCCAGAGCAGCCTGGACCACATCCTTTGTCCTCTGGAGAAAACAAGGAGTGCAGACACTAGACAGACGCAAGACACCTTTTCAGGTCTTTGCCAATACATTGTCAATTAATATATATTGGTTAAATATGGTCTAAAAGGAGATTGCTCAAGTACAGTGTAATCTCTTTTCCTTTCAGGGACTCTTTCAGACTCTGGACGCAACTCTATGTCTAGCCTGCCCACCCACAGCACCAGTGGTAGCCTAAGTGCTTCCACAGGCCCTGTCAGTCACAGTGATGGCAGCTCAGCTCCCGCAAACAGTCTCAGCAAGGGAGTGCAATCCAGTTTGCCTTCATGGGTCAATGGGAATAGCGTTAACCTTGACTGTAGCTACAGGCCTGTTTTAAACAGCAGTGGGTCGGCATCCAAGGTTAATGGGGATGTTGGCTTCCCACTTTCTACAGATGAGCCAAGCCCAGTCTCTGAAACTGCAGGTGGAATTCGATCCCCCATTACTACTGATGAGTCACTTATTGAACGTTTGGAGCAAAGACTGCTTGAGAGAGAGACTGAACTGCAAGAGCTACAGGTAAAAAGACAAAAAAATAATAATAATAAAAAAGCAATGATTTTTAATCAAGACCAGGCCTCATTTGTGGATCAGAGATAGTTTAATAAGATTTTTTTTTACCTCATAACAGGTGAGTTTTGAGGAGAAGGAAGCAGACACCTGCCAGCTGTTTGAAGACAAACAAAAGTACTGTGCTGAGGAAATGGAAGGGCTGAAACAGCGATGCTCCACAAACCTCCGGCGAGTGTCTCAAATGGCTGCAAAAGCCCAGCAAGCCCTCCAGTTGCAGGTCGTCCAGCTCCAGGTCAGGCCTCATCTTTTCTGACCAGTCCCATTAAGTCTGCTCTGGTGTCCTATCAAGTCTTCACCCTTTCCAGAAAATCAGGAACTTAATCTATATATCAGATTCAATATTTCACTCTTGGTAGGTGCATAGACAACACACAGAGTGAACACTTGCATAATTTTGTGAAATGAACAACAAACTCTTATACAGACAGAGAAGGAGAAGCTTCAGGAGGATGTGTTGAAGTTAACCCGAGAGAAGGATCTTGTCCAGCTCAGACTGAGGTCTTACGAGACCGACAGCACACAGTTGGCTCCGACACTTGAGGAAACTCAGTGGGAGGTGAGTTACGAATTGTGTGTGAAATCAGATGGATTTGAAACCTTGCAGCATACAACAAAACCAAGCTGGGATCGCCAACCATGGTGCTCAGGTGTGGAATCATGGTGGTTTCCCATCACCAGAGGAAAAAAATCCATCTATCCATTCACTATGCTGCCTTTGGTGCCTTTTTAAAATCACGAGCATGACTTACATCATTACATAGTTTAGACATAATACAGATAGAATTTCATGGTTTTATCTCCATAATTGCCTTTGTACAAACGCAGGTGTGCCAGAAGACAGGTGAGATCTCACTGCTGAAGCAGCAGCTGAGAGACAGCCAAGCAGACGTCAGCCACAAGCTCAACGAGATAGTCAGCCTGAGGGCATCGCTGAAGGAGATCGCTGCGAAGATGGAGATACTTCAGAGACAAAGCAAAGATCACGAAGACAAACTCTACTCTCGCACAATAGAAACTGAGGTAAGTCCTTTGGCAATTCTGTGGCAATGCACTGGAAAATGGAGTTCAAATAAGGAATGTGAATAAAATGCCCACACAGAGCTTAAAAGATAAAAGCACTTTTACTTGGAAATTAAACCTGCTATTGTGTACACTTAACTGCAACCTTCAGACCTTTAAATGTTGACATTTTGGGAGATATATGTAATCACAATCCAGCTACTAGGGCATATATGAAACTTCAGATGATTAGGCCTCTTACATCAGTCAGAATAATAATTTTAATTGCTGCATATGTTTTTCATTTTTAATTCAGGTTTGTCAAAATGAACTCCAGCGCAAGAAGAATGAGGCTGATTTCCTGAGAGGGAAAGTGGGAAAACTGGAGAAAGACATACAGGGAATGAAAGAGGACCTGGCCAAAGCCAAAGAGGAGAGGCTGCAACACAGTTTGCAACTTGAGGCCAATAACCAGACTCAGGCCTCGGAGAGACTTATCCGATGCTCGGACTCCCCTACCCAGGGAAAGGAGGAGAACAGGGAGCACATCACAGAATCTCTCAAGAGTGAAGTGGAGCGACTGAAGAAGCAACTCAGGGAGGAGAAGGACACTCAAGAGAAACTGGCCCACAGCTTTGAGCAGGAGAGGCAGACGTGGAACAGGGAGAAAGAAAGGGTCATCAAATACCAGAAGCAGCTCCAGATCAACTACCTGCAAATGCACAAGAAGAACCAGGATCTGGAGAGGATCTTGAAGGAGCTGACCAGTGAAATGGAGAGCCGGACAGAGCTCGGCCTGGACATTGGCTACAGCTCAGGGTTACAGACATATGATGACGTTATTGCCACAGAGATTTAATTGAAGAACTCGCTCACATGCTAAAAGTCACTGGACTATTTGGTTTAGTTTTATTTTGCAACATCACAACTACTGGGGCTGAATGACTAATTAGTATTTTGCAAGGTTTATTTAATAGAATATGCATAATCTAGTGTGTTTTGAGTCCAAGACAGAAAAGAAAAACTGGAAAATTATTCTTAGTTCTTTGTGATGAAACTGTTAGTACTTGTTAAAAAAGAAAATGAACTAAGCTATTTAATGTTCGAATGTGAATCGTTTTATTTTTTTTAGCACATTGTCTTATGATCACTAATCATTCAAATCATGCACGTTTGTCACTTGCTCGCTGTTAATTCATACAGACTATAGCTGACTTATCTGTTTCATGATTAATGTGTGATGTTAGCACATGATAAGCATGATTGTGGTCGAACATCTGTCCCCCCTGTCCCTTCAGACAGTAATATATCATCTACTGTGAGTCTGGGTTTCTCAGGCTTCATTTGCTTTGCCCCTTGAATCCATTTTACTGTATCAATCCACAGGTCTTCTGCTGTGATGTCCACCATTGTAGAAAATATTTCCATGACGTATATATGTTAAAGTCACATCAAGCTGTCATGTATTTCACCCTTACATTCGACATCAATGAAAATATGACGTATGGTGTTTAAATGCACATAGACAACAGTGCAAGTAATAGTGTTTCATTAGATCATCTGTATGTTTTCGTCATTCTCTCGAAGTCTCTACTCATTTATTCAGCCATACCATACACAAAGACACACTCACAGACACATCATATTATTATATAACCATATTATATCATAATGTCTAATGAACAATAGACATTACTAATCATATATTTATATTCAGAATTTCTTAAATGAGTGCAGGAAATGAGACACAATTTACCTGCTTTAGATAGTTTACAATGACTTATTTTACAAATTAAATTTATTAAATTTAAAACTCCACTGGCTCAGCGGACTGAGAATGCTTTAAGTAAACTCCATGCCCCATGTCTAAACTATGCAGATTATGAAAGGCTAACTATATTAGCAATATATCACAGAGCTGTGTATACCAGCCAAATACCGATACCAAACAAATATCCAGATGAGAATTTGGGAAATTACTTTGTTGTTTGTGTGTTTAGAAGGAGAGGGCTTAAAATGAGTGTAAAATAACAGCAAATATTTATGAAAAAAACTAAAAGAAAATGGGCGATCTCTTGGTAGTGGCTGTTTGTATAATGGCTGGCACTCTTCCATTTGGAGACAATCACTTTCAACATCAGCCCTGGTCATTTGGCTCTACTATTTTGGAGCTCTTCCACTTCCTACGTTTTGAAGCAAAAGATTAACTACAACACCCACTCAATACTAAGGGGACATACATATACAATGCAAAAGTAGGGAGTAGAGACACACACTGCTCTGGTCAAGAATGTGCGGCAGTTTCTGTAATGAGGCTGCTTGAGAGTTCTCAGCGACTTGCCTTTACATTACATTACCATAGCAGCTCAGGAGAAATTTGTAGGCAGGTGAGGTGCTATAACCAGTGACATTCAAACTCGGGTGTTTGATAAGTCTTTATTCTGCGCCCTGGCCACAGACAAAATTATCAAAAAGGGAAGACAAAAAAGGATAGTTGATGATGAAGCTATGGTAAAAGGTAGAAAAAGAATTCCTGGAATCCAATACACAAAATCAAACCTGCACAGCCTGCGCAAAAAATACCACAGTGAGTGGTCTGTGTGCTGAAAATATTTGTGATCTGTGTAACGCCTCTGCTGTATTCTAAAAGAGTAAACTTTACATCTATCTCAGTAAACACCCTTATTCACAGGGGTTATTTGTGCTATAACAAGAAAAAGAAATGAAAAGGTTTATGAATGAATGACTAACATTTGCTTCTCCTTATTACTAAAACTATCCTTAAATGTACTTTATGTTGACAGGAAGGCGGGTGAATAGTTAGCCTCTTTCATTTCAAACAAAACAACAACCAAAACACTGCAGCTGTAAATCTGTAGAGATATTAAAGTTACAAAAAATGATTTATCAATATCCCATTACTACTTATTACAAAACTTCACATGCAATTGCTGGATTTGGATTCAGAAATAAATATGAATGCTGTTATATATTCAAAGCTGCATTCTGCTCTGCTCTTTGTCAGTTCCTCATTATCATTTGCAATTCCTCTTGGACTTAAATAATAATGAGAAGATTGTTTTCTTCTCCCGTCTAATCATCTAATTTCAGCCCATTGATAGTGTTTCCTTCTTCATACAGCAGCTCCTTCCAGCTCAGCTTTGTCATAACTAAGCTGATTGGGCGAAATCAAAACTGAAATCAAATTAAGGTCCATTGTCAGTGCGGGTGGCTCTGTCACTGACTTGAAAGGAGGACCGCACAGAGGAGATAACATGAAATTCAAAGCCACTGGTTTGACACGAAAGAAAATAATACTGTCAGGTGAGTCGGGGGATGTTTCTTCCTCAAAAACAACCCTATACAAGAGACATCACTTGTATAAATTAAACATGAACCTTACTTCAATGCTTTCCTGCAATTTAAAAGCGTACAGCCATTTGTTATGTGCTTCAACGGCAGAATAGTTTAAAACATTTGATTTTAACTTTCAGAAATCTTTTCCATAAACTTGTGTCAATTATGGCATCTAATAGCAGCAAAGGGTTTGGGGCAGGTTACGATATGCCATCACTTTTAATGGACTGAATATATAGAGTTGTGGTCCAGCAGATGTCTCAGAATGATTGGACAGCAGTTAGGCACCAGTAAGAAGACAGTGGGTGATAATTTAGCCCTGCCCTGCAGTGACTTGATAATAATGCACTCATATCCTGCTGTGATTCTCCTCATCGCCTAACAGTCAAGCACAAAAGGGCCAGAATTCATTAGTGATGGGGAGACACATTTGCAAACCACGTGTTCAACATACAAAGAGGGATCTCTGGTTACATACTAATGGCAAAAAAATTAATAAATTCAAACGTTGCACTGTGAGCAATAAATCACTGTTCTCCTATGAGTTTGGGCTTGATTCCATGGCTGGACCCTCACCTCTAACATAATAATAAATATTCTATACTGGTAAATAATAGATGAGTCAATAACACTCTATCAGTTTCTACCTTGCCCTCATTCCTCATTACACACTCCCATACTCAAATGTGCTATATCCCAACCATAACCCTAAGCAATTAGTTGTTTCTAAAGTATCAGGGGACTAGTTATTCAGGGATGTACTTCATATTTTTATTGGTTTATTCAAAACATTGCATGCAGACAAGGCTACTGCAAACACAGCTGCAGCAAATCCCCAAGCTCCTCCACAGTCAGCAAAGTAATTGGGGGAGGGGTGTCCCAAAGGGTCCTTGCACGCTGCTGAACCCTTTGCAACCAACAAGTTGAAATGGCAGTGAAAGTAGATAGGAGTCAGCACTTGTGTGTTGATTGTGTGTGTGTGTGTGTGTGTGTGCGCACGTGTGTGTGTTAATATAAGTACAGGAGGAGGCTTTGGCACTTTGTGTGAATGCGCCCGCCATTCTTACAGCCTTACTGGTTGGCTTGGAAACCATCTGGCTCCCCAACCCCCCCCCAGCTGCTGTGCCCATGGTTCCCCATTTCTATGGGGATGTCAATTTCTGCTCATGGGGGTGGGGGTGAGCTTCAGTGATGCCAATTTAAGCTCCCACTGCTCAAAATTAGTTAATTAACTCTATCTCTCACACAGAGACAAACTTCTTTTGTAAGTAATTCTGCCATTCAGCACAATCCAACCCTTTCATTCTGAAGCTTTGCCAACTATCAGCTTGTAAAATTAGTAGGAACATTTGAATTATGTATAAAAAGCTGGATAAGTAAACAAATTGATAAATCCATTGAAGAATATGAAGAATCTTTTCAGAATGGTACCCTGCCCCCCTCTCTGAGAAATGCACTTATTACCTTGATATTAAAACCAGACAAATCTCCTTCTAAATGTGAATCTTATAGGCCTATTTCCTTATTGAACTCAGATACAAAGATAATTGCTAAAGTTTTGGCGCTCAGGCTCGAGAAATGCCTCCCATCTCTAATACATTCTGACCAAAATGGATTCATAAAAAAATCGCCAGGCATACTATAATATCAGAAGAACTTTAAATATAATTTGTGAAAAAAAAAGAGTCAAAAGACTCATGCATTCTGTCGTTGGACGCTGAGAAAGCATTCGACAGAGTTGAGTGGCCATACCTATTTGAAGTACTCTCCCACTTTGGTTTTGGTACTTACTTTAAACATTGGATCAAACTTTTATACTCAGGACCATGCGCAGGGATTATGACCAACAACTATATTTCTAAACCATTCAATCTCCATCGCAGGACCCGGCAGGGATGCCCCTTATCCCCCCTGCTTTTCATATTAGCGCTAGAACCCTTTGCCATCTCCATTAGAAATCGTCCTACTATTAAAGGAATTCAAATAGCAGATGTAGAACATCGCATAGCCTTGTTCGCAGATGATACATTACTTTTTCTGACAAACTTGGAACAATCTTTCTCGGCCCTTGCTGAGGAGATTAATAGGTTCGGGAAGTCCTCAGGATACAAAGTTAACAAAAATAAATTCTCTGTCCTCTTCCTCAATAAGTGGGAACGACTCAACTCTGCGGTCCAACACCCATTTATGAACGCGCCTCAAGGATTTAAATATCTTGGTATTTTCATTGCTCCCAATCTAAATTCATTAGTCTCTGCCAATTACGAACCAGTTATTTCAGAAGCCAAGGAGTCTCTAATCCAATGGATATCACTTCCCTTATCTATGATTGGACGCATAAGTGCCTTTAAGATGAATGTCCTTCCAAAATTCCTCTATCTATTCCAGTCAGTCCCTCTCCCACCTCCTCCTAAATTCTTCCAAGATATGAAAAAGACTCTTACAACGTTCATTTGGAAAAATAGACGCCCAAGACTCAGACTCACATTACTATATTTCCCATTTGACAGAGGAGGCCTAAGGTACCGAATTTAATTTGGTACTACTGGGCAGCCCAGTTTAGAGCTACCCGCTTGTGGTTCTCGTGTCAAGAAAGGGATTAGAAGGATTATGGACCTTTATAATGGTGATATACTTAGGTCCTTTAATGAAATTAAAATTAGGTTCAACATTCCACAATCACACTTTTTTAAATACCTACAGCTGCAAAGTTTTGTTCTTTCTAAATTAAATCATTCATCTAACTGTCCCCCTCTAACAGTGTTAGAATGGTTTGCAACCCAGCATCAGCAAAGCAAAGGCCAGATCTCTACACTTTACAATATATTTCTAACTTATTCTAAAGAGCCCTCTGATTCAAAGAGAAGATTGTGGAGCGAGGACTTAAAGGAATGTGTGCTGGACAGTGAGTGGAGTCAGATTTGCTCAAAGGCCCAGAAACTCTCCATTAACTCAAGACTCAAATTAATACAATATAATTGGATCATGAGGACCTACATTACCCCAGTAAAACTAAATAAATTTAAACCAGATATTCCAGACACTTGTGTCAAATGTAGCACTCATAAAGGCATTTTTTTCCATTGCATTTGGGAATGTGAGAAGATGCAAAAATTTTGGAAGGAAGTATTACATATAATTTCCTAAATAATTTCCAGACCTGTTCCTATCTCCCCTAAACTCTGTATCTTAGGCCTCTACCCGGAAAATCTTCCCCTAAAATCCCATGAAATTAAATTGATTAATCTTTGCCTTGCCCATTCGAAACGTCTCATTGCCATGTACTGGAAGAATACATCATGTCCCCCTATTAGTCATTGGCTTAACAAATTATCATTATGTCTGGCTTTGGGGAAGCTAACTTATAGTATCAAACAAAAACTTTGGGAATTCTATGAAATATGGGGCCTTTTCTTGCACTACCTTGAAAGCGCAGATCCGCAGTCCACTCTAAACCCTTGAATCTCACTGCTTGACATTGACTCTGTATTCATGGATGCTGTCTCTATGTTGTCTGTACATTCCCTTTTTCTTTTCTTCTCTTGATTTTCTTTCTTTTTTTTTTTTTCTTTACCTGACACTGTATTGAGTGTTTAATTTTATGGCTCTATGTATTCCTACATCTTATTTATTGTCGGTTTATTTATTATCTACTTTCCTGTCTTTTTTCTTTCTTTCTGTTGACCTTGATGGATGAGAGAGGGGTGGGGTTGTTCAAGTTTGTGTTTATATGTTAATGCATACTCTGTATACTCATTTAAAATGTCAATAAACATATGTTTAAAAAAAAAAAAAAAAAAAAGCTCGATAAGTGAATCCATAATATGAAATAAGCACAAACGAAAGGAGTAGAAGCAAATTTCAGAACTGGAGAGCAGATTTTAAAATGTACCACAGGTTTCAACCATATGCTTTGCAACAATAATATTCAGTTTGTTATGTTGAATTGAAATTCATTGATTTCCAAATCAATGTACCTCATGGATGTATGGAATACTCTTATCCGATTCCCAGAAGATGTCCATGTCTTCTATCAATAGATTAAACATATTATGATATCAGCTCATATTTATAATGATCAAATAATGATATGAAGACAAATACAGTATGTACAAAAATAATTCATCAGGCTTTAATTAACAATAATCATGTGTGTCAGTATTTTACGTTGACCCTGTGCACTGAAACAAAGTGATCATATCCTGCGGTGATGATGAAACGAAGGTGGGTTGCACTGCTTCCATTTAGCTGAAAGATAAAATAAAGACAAGCACTTGCCTTACCTGATGGCTTTGGATTTGTGTTTGATATAATAATTTAGTTTTGACTTACTGAAATAACATTTGATTGAAGACGTCCCTCTGTGTGTTCAAATTCTATGAATACATATACATTCAGATTGTTAAACCCAATTCTAATTCTATAGCAATTTAACCAAAAGGGCAAAGAGATGCTGCAGATGTCCCCTTACCTTTCTCCGTGACAGACTCAAATTGAGAGGCCTTTTGTGAGGTATTCTTTTCTATCTTTAGATGTTTAACTGGCAAAGAAAAGTAAAATGAAGAGAAAGATATCCATAACTAGCATCAAACACTGAAAATGTTTTTAAAACATATAATCTAGTACAAACTGGCATTTTGATCTGTTAGGATGATGTCAACTACTGCCCAGAAACAAATTTATTCAAACAATAATCATGTGTTGTCACATGCTGTAAAATGTTTTGCTCCATCTTTGCAATATGATCAATACAAAATTATCTACCTGCATTAAAGCCAACTTCAGGATTGTCTGTAACCAGTTTGGTAGGCCAATGATTTTTCAATCTGACGCCATCATTAGCCCAAAATTACAATTTCACCAATACCTTTGGTTTATAACAAAATATCACCATCAGCTGTTCATTATGTATATTGCTAATAAGCAGATGTAAGCCAGCCTACATGCTAGGTATTGTCATTGTGAGCATGCTGACATTAACATTTTTGCTCCTTAAATGGTGGTACGATCTTCTAAATCAAACAGTCATTTCTGACCATGTAAACACTCACATGTCTAACCAAAGACTAATATGATTAGAGGACAAACATTTCTGTGATCTCAGCTGGTCATGATATAAAATATTAACATTTCTGCAATCAGCCCTAAGAAAGCTGATTGGAGCATCCCTAATAAACATAATTCAACTCATATCTAATAGTCAGCATCAATATAAATAGCCTGATGTCTTGGGGCCTTTCTGGTGCACAGACCTTGCAGTCAAGGATGCCACTGTTGGCTTTATTGTTGGCATACATTGAGTACTTACTCACCAGGACCAATCCTACCATAATTGGGAACACAGTAGGATTAAAAACAACCTTTGCTGTATCCCTATTCACAGATGATGTTCTTCTATATCTGGAGAATCACTAAAAGTTCATTTAGACTGTTCTGAATTCTGTAGCATCATTCATTGGCCTGCCAGGTTACAAAATCCATCTAGAAAAATCTCCTGCTTTGCCATGAATATCCCCTAGAATGTGCCTTTGCAATCTCATTCTCAACTGTTACCATTTGTCCCTTTAAAAAAAAAAAAAAAAAAATTAAGAGCGATTTGAAGCAGTAGATCCCCATGTTGACTTGATCCTTCAGAATAATCAATGTCATGTTTTCCCAATTAAATTTAATCTATTTCATAATCCCCCATACAGTTTAGACACAGCATTTCTAGTCTCCAAACCTTTATATCTCTCATTATATTTGGAATTACAAGCCTCACAGAGTGAAATCCTCTTGGCCAATGGTTCTCAACCTTTTTTCAGTGAAGTACCCCCTGTAAATATTTTTTTCCGCTGAGTACCCCCTAACCTTTAGCGGGTACTCAGCTAAAAAAAACCCTAAACCATTTTTAAAGGGCTTTTGAATTGATTGCTATTTTTAACATATATATTTTTTAAATCTCACATACCCCCTGGAGTGCCCTCAAGTACTCCCATTTGAGAACCACTGCTCTAGGCTTAATAAGTGGAAGGAATTGGACTGAAGTGGTCAGTTAAACTTAAATTAGTTTAAGGATAGGCAGGATTTTTCATGAATTGGTCCTGAGTCTCTTACATATCATCCTAGAAGAATTGGATCCCTCCACCTAATCAATGGCATAGCACAGATAAATTCTCCTTTACAATTGTTGTAAAGAATGTTTATAACACACAAAAGCTGAGGGGTATATGAGAAAATGTTTCAATATTTTCATCCTAATGTTCTGGCATATGAGTTGCCCATGAGTATTGGTCTGATGGACTGGGACCAATCAGATATCACAGGCCCTCTGATTTTCCACTGCTTGTCCGTCAGGGTTGTGGGGGGGTGTAAAACCAATCCCAGCTAGAATGCTGGGCAAGGGCGGGGCAGTCTATAGCAGGGCTGACATATAGAGACACATAGAGATAAACAACCATTCACACTCACAATTTCAAGCATAAGGGCAATTTAGAGTCACCAGTGAAACTAGACATGTATGTCTTTGAACTGTGGGACAAAACCTGAGTACCTGGAGGAAACCCACGCAAACAACTAACAATCTTTTTGCTGTGGGACAGCAGTGCTAACCACTATGTTGCTGTGCTCCCATTGATTTTTGAATCTTTAAGTTATTTTTTTAAAAATTTGAGCCAACATTTCCTTGAAGGTATTTTTTCCCCCATAAATATCGGAATCAATCATTGTATAGAGGTTCTTTTCAGAAAGAACAAGACTTTAGGAATGATAAAATGCCATGGGCTCTGCCAGAGATTAATGTTGCACAGCTCAGCTGTGATTCCTCAGCTTATGACTCCCTGAAGCCATTGCAGGAGCATTATCGGGGGGTAACATCTAGTTCTTCAGATTGGAAAGATTTGCAATGGCACCTTTCTGAAATCTACCTCAATTTTTATACACAAACAAAACTTCAAAGTTTTCTGTAGGAGTTACTTCACACTTAATTGTCTCCAAAAAAATTACCTCAGCGTCTCAACCTTGTCACATAAATACAAATGCACAAATGTAGGTTTGTTCATTTGTTTTAGCTATGTGATTTCACTCAGTCAATCTGGAAAAAGGTTCATTGTGTGATCCAGGAAGTTAATAATCAATGGTTTTAGATGGCCTGCATCATTTCTATCAAAATGTGTTATTTATCCTCATAGACCATTACTAATTTATCTCTTGTATATCATAACTCGGATTGTGTTTGGTATTTCTCGTGGGGAACTTTCAGGCACAGTGGAGTAATTCGCAGCTTGATTTATTGGGCTGTAACAGTATGTGAGATACTGTCACAGCCAGCCTACCGTTGTAGGTGTCCACTGTCACAGCAGAGATCTTTGTGGGTTCAGCAAAGCGGATGATGAACTCCTGAGGAAACATCCCGGTGGACATCCAAAACGTTTTAGCGTTTCTAGATGAAAGGGGCAAACAAACACAACATGTAACACTGATCCGACGTTGTGGTGCGTTTGAGGAAGCGAGAGCTGACTTTAACTCTAACTGTAGCATGCACATGGGAACGATCAGAATAAGTCGGTTTTACCCATCGAGGATATTTTCTGGTGGGTGATTCTCATCGCCGGATGAAGCCACGACAACTTTTACCCCCAAAGAACCGAGAGAAGAGTCGGCCATTTTAACTCTGACTTTCTGTGCTTGAAGAAAAATGACAATAGTTTCGACTATCATGCATGAAGTCCGACAACTAGCTATTACCGTTGCCAAGCCAACCGCTGCGTCGCATGATATATACGTCAACGCTGCTGGAGGACGTCACGGTTTCCGACGCACGTTGCTCGTTACTTGTTTAGCAACTAGCACTTAGCAGTGAAATCTGCTCACCTTCACATGGCTAATGGATGCAAAGAGGTGCTGTTTACCCGTGGAACTGGTCAGGTTAGTTACTGAGCTGAAGACGACAGCGCTGGGCCACCTTTACAGACTGCTAGAGGTTTGGTGGAGAGTGGGAGCTAAGAAAGCTAAGCTACAAGCCAACGCTTAGTTGGCTAAGTTGGTTAACAAAGAAAAAACGAAAAAATAAAAAAAGTAAATCTGAATGTAGAGACCAAGTGTCCGGTTATATTAGTGGAGATATTGCTTTAATTTAATACGATGTCTTTGTCAAACACGAGTTAAGTTTAACTAGCAAAAAGATGCTGTACTTTGCTGTAGCATCCTCTCCACTGATGAGGGGATGCAAATGTAAACGTCAGGTGAGCTGCAGTGATGAACTGGAGTACAAGATCAAATAAAGACAATCAACAGCACATTTTACCCACAGCATTTATCATCATATCTCATTTTGTTTTCTGGTAAATTGGAAATGCATGTTTCATTCTCAAGGTTGCTCAGTTTGCCTCTTCTCTTTTCCAGAGTGATGACTCTGATATATGGGATGACACAGCACTGATAAAGGCTTATGACAAGGCAGTTGCATCATTTAAGGTAAAATAAGTCCGTTGCATGGTAAGTGCATGTAAAATGTCCCGTTAAGTTTCCCGTTAAGGTAGTGAACCTGCTGTTAATTTGTTTGCCAGACTGCTCTTAAAGGTGAAGATGAGCCACAATCCCCCAGGAAAACCCAACCAGGAAAAAAACGCAAAAACAACAAAAAGAACCAGAGCAGGAAAAGGACTAATGCACCACCAGATAAAACGGTCTGTGACTTAAGCTAAAAAAATAATTATACAGGTATGGAGTCATAAAAAATGCCACAGTAAATAAAAAAGGGGAAAAAAATGTGACAATATGAAGGCTAAATAAAAGAAACATGTCCATTAAATGTACAAAAAGAAAAAGTAAAATGTTCAGTAATTTGTTTTTTAAATTCATAAATCATATTACATATTTACGGAGCTAAATTAACAAATTAATGTGAAAATCAATTTAAAATGCTCGTAATTATCCATTTGGATTTCATGTTATTTGTTTTATTTGTTCCTGTTTACTATTTTCATTATTTTCTTATTCTTTTTACAATTAGTGTTGTTTTTTATGGCATTCCTATAATTTCAGTTACAGGCTCAGAGTTTGCATTTCATGGCAGATCACAGTGACTCCAAATTAGTGTTTAACCCATTCTTATTGTGTTTCTGGATTTAATTTAGCTAGGACCAGAAGACAAGTATGGTTACACTTTGGTTTAATTGATTACCATTTTTCTGTGTCACAGTGGCAAGTTGGGGACTCTTGCTGTGCCTACTGGTCAGAGGATGGCCAGCTCTATGCAGCCAATATCTCCTCCATAGATGAGGAGAGGGGCACTTGTATAGTTGTTTATACAGACTACGGCAATGAGGAGGAGCAGAACCTTGAAGACTTGGTTGCAGAATGTTCTGAGGGTGATGAGGAAACAAGTGTAAAGGTAAAGCAACTCAAATCATTTATTTTACATACGAAATGTAAAATATGATTTCAAGTTCAAACTTCAAAATGTAGTAACATGCTGAAATTTTTTTATTGTGGTGTAAATAAATCACCAACTCTGTCCTTTAATCATTGCCTGACACATTCACACACAAAAGTTTATGTCTTTAAGTCTGCAAATATGGGAAATTAACAAGATTAAGAGTGAGAAAAATAAGGTTAAAAGCAAGTAATATTGAACCAACCTTTTTACTTTTAAAGAAAAACATTATATTTTTTATTTGGCTGCTATAGACTGAATATAACAGTATGAAATATTTGGCAACAAAGTCAGTTGAGGCAAAGTGAGAAGTCAATTTCAGCGCTTGATCCCATCAAATATAACTCCTGTAATGCAATTAACATAATGAATTAACTTCTATATAGTCAGTGATAGAACAGTCAATCTGAGGATTAAGTTGTAATTAGTTTAGCACTTGCATCTTATTGGAGTGTAAATTAATTAAGCTATTGACAAATCAATATTAATTTTTATGGTTTTTGCCAATACTTTTTTTTTCCTCTCTCCTTTAGTTCCCCCAAAAAAAGTGCATTTCGGAAATTTTATGCCGAATTATAAAAAGAAGGAAAATGACAAATCAAGGTTAAAGCACTTTTTGTATGCAATTCAGGCAAACGAGGTAGAATCATCGACAGAGGAGAGTGACAGATCAACCACACCAAACCAACACAAACACCCACAGAGTAAAGCTGACAAGTCCAAGGCCCACAAAGATCCTCCTCCTATGTGGGCTCCTGGCTTCCCTGGGTTTCCTCCAGGCCCACCTCCCATGCATGCTTTCAGACAGGTAAGAAGAAGGACTTAGTAACTGTATTAACATATATTACTGCTTGAAAGTTTGAGTTTAAGCCTTCGTTTTTAAATTCTAGAGAAGGATGGATATTTGCACAGGGCCCAATTTCATCCCTTTTCTTTTTTTGTATCCTCTAGCAGGGGGGAAACAGGCGATCTGGTGGCCATGGGCCTGTACCACCTCCCTGGCCTCCCATGATGCCTTTTGGCCCTCCAGTGAGTTGGAAATTTGTATTACATACTGTATAGTATTAATTACAAATGCAAAAGCCACAGCAGATGCAGATTTATCTGAGCACCAGGCCCTGCAGTCTATGTGTATAAAGCATTTATTTACCCAGTGAGCTGGTAAATTGATAAACAAACTGCCCGTATAGCACATTAGTGATTGACAACAAATATAGTCAGCCTTCAGCATCTGCAGTCTGATTACATTCTGCTCTTGATGTCTCTGCATCAGATGATCCCTCCACCTCCGCTGATGAGCCCTGACATGGTGGATGACGAGGCCTTGGGCAGCGTGCTTATCTCCTGGTACATGAGTGGATATCACACAGGATACTACCTGGTATGTGCATGGAGGCTAACTGGCTTATTAAGGGCTATAAAAAGGATTTGCAGCTTCTACTTAGAGGCTCTCCAGGCATTATGTGATGAAGAAAAGTAGGCCTAAGTGGTAATTTGGACACTTTTTGTTTTTTTGGTGAAGTTTTTCCAGTTTTGTTTGACTTCTTACCTAGAGGAGCCTTTTTAAAAATGCATCCAGGAATATAATAATTATTCTTTGCTTTTATAAGGCATGCTTAATTAACATCATATTGCTCTTTTTTTTGTTTTTTTTACAGGGTTTAAAACAAGGTCGTAAGGAGGCTACAAACTGGACAAAACTGCATCACAAATGAATTATTGCTATTCATCCTAATTGGAAAAGGAAATAAATTGACTATGAATTGATTGTACATGGTGTGAACAGAGTGTTCAACTGAGTTCTAAGTTTTGTATTGTTTGTAAATAGATTAAATAAAGGCTATCAGAGCAACCTTGCTAACTGGCTTAGTATTTTGTTTTTATTACACTATGCATTATGAACCTACTGAGACACAGTGACGTAAAATTAAAGCTTATTGAGCAGATGGGCCTGAATACAGGATCTTTCTAAATCTCATTCTAGACACATTTTTCTATTTTATTTTACTAATGAGCAAAAGAGGAAAAACTTGGATTTAGTATATTTATCCAAATATGTGTGATAAATTTTATAATGTGTTAGTGCAATGGCAAGTGTTGTCCAGTAGAAGTCAGACTAGTATAATTTATTTTATAGGAAAACTGGCTGTTTATACATTAGAGCTCAATGTTTAAAGCTGAACAGAGGAGCCCTACTTTTCTAATATTGTGTCTGCTGTATACCTCTGTCTTCGTGGCGTGCTTCGAATCTGATCACAAGCCAGACTTGAATCCTGTTTAGTCCCTTGGGAGCTTTCGACACAGTTAATTCAAAGTCTCATTCCAGAAGATGCCTTGTATTTCAGCCTTCTGTTATCCCTGAGGTGATCCCTCGTCTACCACCTGATAAAGGTTCACATCTCTCATAATGTATTTCCACTCGCATCAGTTGGGTGCACATTTCAGGTTAATAGAAGCAAGGTTTATGCAACAGACGGTATGACACACTAGGCCAATTAGGGAGATGAAGATTGATTCTTCAAAAATAAAATCATAATATCATTCAAAGACATTTTCTCTTTCAAATATTTCTTACACTCTACCATTCTCGTGTTAAATTCTGAGGAGAAAAATAGAGAGTTTCATATAATTGAACTAACAGAGCAGGTTCATTATTTTGTAGCCTCTGATATACTGTTCCCTAATAACTGTGGGTTTGCTCACCACTCTTTATTTTACTGAAAATTGTTGCTGGAATGTTAAAAGTTTAATAATGTAAGAACAGCAGGGCAATGGTTGCAAATGCGGCATGCAAGCTTATATATAGAATATAGAAAACCACATGTAATTATAGTTCGAACAACCACAATCACTGCAGGGCCTGTTGCAATTTCATTCCTTGAGGAAAAAAAAAGTTAAACAGATTCCTTGCATTTTCTGTACTGGTGATTTACTGCCTTCTTACACCCACTCCTCTAGTTCTAAACCTGTGGGCAATGGATCAAGCACTCTATATATGTGTGTGTGTATATGTGTGTGAAACAGAGAAACGGTTTTGTTGTTGGATGTAACAGCATGATTGTATCTTGTTGTTTTATACCATGTGATCTTCCTCCATGCTGCTCCACTGCCATTGCTCTCTGGGTAAAGAGCGGTCCCTTTGTTTGTGCGCTGACTGTGGTTGGCAGTTTATAGCCCACTGCGACTGTGTCAGTGCTGACTGCTATATTTGATTCTCAGTGTTGCAGTCACTTCTTTTTTGTTCCCCCCATTTTGTGTGCATGTTTGTGGGCAAAGGAGAGAAAAGAGGGACGGTAACAGGAGCATGTGTAGTTGGTAGGATGTACAAACAGAATATACACTATAAACAGGGGGGGTGATAAACCAGACCTATCTTTTCCCCACAGATGGGTTTAAAATCTGCTACAGGAAAGCCTGCACATAAGCCCATTGCCTGACTCTGCAGCAAACTGAGCTGCCCATAGGGCTTGATGGAGCCCAGCAAGGAGTTAAAAGGGGGTCAGACCCAGCTTGGGAAAGCACAGCTTCGCTCTGTGATTTACCCCCTACTGACCAGGGCATCATGAGGCATGTAAACATAATCTGCATTTCATTTCATTTCCTTCTAGGAAACAGACAGACATCCAAGTAAGATCACATTGCTCCGCGAGTTACAGCACCTTCAGCTATTTACCCAAGCTCCCAACATCAACAAACATCCTGCTTTTAAATAAGAGACTTGGGGGGAGATTAGGAAAACGGGGGCTGCACAAGCCCCCTTCCCCTTTTTCTATAGAGGCTGAGAGCCAAACACTGCAGAACTAAAGTCATTATTCCCTTTTTAAGATTGTGGTGCAATCACCCCAACTGAGGAGAGTAAGTGTTGTTAGAGAGGGAAACACTTCTAAGGACGATAAATTTGTTACATTTTTGGTCTGTGCTAAATTACTGGATTTAAGTGCACGAGAGACTTTGTTTCACAGCAAGCATTGCTGAGTAATCTTGGTTAAGCACAGTGTGGGAAATACCATGTTATTTATACCTTTTTCAGATACAAGAGTCTCCAAACAGACACTAAATTGAGTTTTTATGTCTGGCAGACACACGACAGATTGGACTATCAAGGCTGTTTATGATTCAGGCAAAAATGAAAAAAAAAAAAAACATGCTCACCATCATAAAATCATACTGTGATTCCAGACAGTCTTTTTTCAGTGTTAATGCCTTTCCAAATCAAATTAGCTCAGTTATGTTGTAAATAGCAGTAAAATCATGGCCAATCGTAGCTCACAATTACACACAACCTGATCTTTCTTAATTGACTGGTCTCCAGCCTTGAATCAATGGCTTTGGGGGCCTTTCATTCTCTCTCTCATGATGACTTGTGTTTTATTTTAAGAATTTCACACTGGCTCTTGCCATCTAATAGTTCTTCTTCCAAAACTAGGGTAACATCCATAAGTGCCAGAAAGGACAAATTTGACATCAGGTGTCATCTTGTGATAGTGGAGAGCAACTTAGAGTATTTACTCAAGTCCTGTATTTAAGATCAAACTTGTACATCTATTTTACATCAAATTTCCAATTTCTGGTATTGCACTTTTTATCCCACTACATTTTTCAGATTTGGATTATACTATAATACAATATAAATATCTCATGTAAATATAGAACAAATACATCTTCACAAGTATAAATTACTATAATCCACTATTATAGGCAATTATATGTTTTGTAGAACTTGGCCAATTTGCATGAAGACAGCTTTTACTTTTGATGAGCTAAGTGAAGTATATTAGACTGTATATGTGTAAATAATTGTATGCTTTTACATTGAAAGCTTTTCAGCTGTAACAGTTGGTGGACGTTTCATAAATCTAACACCCTTTATTCCTGTACAGTGTGTCTTATAATGGGACAGAACTGAGCAGCATTGTGGTATCACCTTGTGTCACGAGGCTGAGACTTCCCTGCAGATATCTGTCACTGTCTATGTGGGTGTGACCTGATCCCCGATGATCCTCTGGCCTTCAAGAATTCCAGTCACAGCAGGTCCAGTAAAATCCCGGTGCCACCACAGATTGTGAATTACATTCCTGCTAGATCTTCATGCTCTGCTGCAGATAATCGTAAATAAAATGCACTACCATGAAGGCAAAGCCAGTAACCCGGCTTTTACAGCCCCCTAAGTAGGTACATTATTAGTTTAATGGCACCCAAAGGGTAGCAAATAAGAATTACATGAAGCATACTGCAAAGTTAATCTGAACATGGCCCTTTTAGGTCAAAGAGCTGTTTATTCTGGTATCTTTCTTGTTGAGTTGGCTATAGAAATGGTATGTTATTAACTTCATCAGCCCAGGTGGGCCCATTAAAGGCACATTGCCTGGCCAAACATACATAAAACACAAAGTGTAGTGAAGACGTCAGGATTTTCAGCCTGATCAAATAGGTCCACTTAAACTCCACAGACTTTTCTCAGTAAATTGGGCCTGCCTTTTCTCTGCACCAAGACAGTTTGTGTGAGACACAGGCTGTGACAGTGAGAGCTTTTACATTGAAAGAACTTGAAGGGAAATAATGTACAAAGACAACTTCTTCAGTGGAAGGACTACATAGACTTTAGTGGAATAGATGAGCCTAGAAATAAAAATGGAGAAGCTCTCAAATGTGTTTTTGATTGGATTAAACAAAGAAAACAGGTTGGTACCATCTGTCCCTGCTGAGTGACTTGCACAAACAGGCCTGAAGCAGGAATCTGAGACAATGTGCAGCAGTGTATGTATGCAGAGGACACGCCGCTCATCGCCGGTAGAGGTCTCCGGATACAGGACGGGGCAAGTTAGGTCTCAACTGCACCACATGGGGTGTCACCGTGTCACTGTCGGACGCACAACCAGCACTGTTTGGGAAAAGTGAAAAGTCATTGTGTGTGTGTGGTTTTTTTTTTTTTTTCCCCAGTCGGTGCGTTTTGTTTCAGTCTCCACTCACTCATCAGCGGAAACGTCAGTGTTTGAATCCGGGAGGAGGCAGTTTGTTCAAATCTCCGGGGAGGTTTTTTGCCCGTGGGGCCGTTTTAGTGCCACCTGGACCTGCGCTCGGCTTGTTTGGTTGCTTTTCTTCAGGCGCCTCCTGCCTTTGCGCTCTCTTGAAGTCCGGCTAACAGCCTACACTTCGCACGGGACTGTCTGTGAAGTTGGCGGAGAGCAAAGGAAGATGTTTTGCCGGAATCAAACAGCGAGAGCCACCGTCGCCCGGGGCTCTGCCCTTGAAATGGAGATACGGCGAGGGAAGTTCAGAAAGAGCGTTTTCCAGGACACATCACAGGTAGACTCTGATTGTCCGCTATTTATCTCCACCGTCTGAACACACACACACACACACACACAAAGACTTTGAAGGCATTTTCTGCCCAAAGCTTTGACTGATCTCTCTCTCTCTCTCTCTCTCTCTCTCTCTCCAAACTATAAGTTTCCATGTGCAGACGGCTCAATGTGCGTCCTGCTCTGCTTTGGCTGATGCGTTCATTAAAACGCACTAAAGAGTTGTGCTGATGCGTTCAAGTCCGCCACCCTAATTAAAGTTGTTAGATTGCACAATTTCCTACCCACTTTGCATTTTAGTCGACTCTAAACAAAAACTATAATAATATTCCCACAGAGACTTAAAGATGCGTATGCGGTGAGTTGATTTTTACCTTAATGGGCTTTAAGTTTTGCTCCCCCCTCCCATGATGTTTTAATATCCCTGAATGGTTTATTGTGGTATACTTTTGTTATGATGTTACTGCACCTGCAGAAAGTTATTGTTTGACATTTGTTTTTCATAATGGTTCATTTTTAATTTAGTAAAAACTATTAAACTTTTAAATTCTGTTCTCGAGAGGTATCCGTTTCCCTTGAAACTCATCTTGTTTAGCTGTTCTCAGGTATTTACTTTGACTAGCAAGGTTTCAAAATTATCCTCATTTGGATTTTCAACCACTTGGCTCTCCCTATGGCTTTTCACAGCTTTAGTTTTGGCTGCAGCTTGTAGTCAACATCAAGAGAATAATAATTTAAAAAAAAAAAGGCTTCATCCACCAAAAAGTTGAGAACTGGGTCAAAGCTGTGTTCTGTGTATCCCTCTCAGCTGTTTATCCCTGGATTAGAGCGGGTAGTCTTCCTGTATGCTTCCCCTCTTCCTCTCTGCAAAGCTCCCATGTCAACATCTGCTTCATATTTGTTGGCAGAGCAGACAGGCTCACAAGCAACCAGTCTAACCTCTAATTATTTTTACTCACAGTCCACTTTAATACTGTTTTGATGGAAAGTCCTCCTGCTGTATATCTCCCCTTCTCTTCATCTCTCTCCCTCTCTCTCTCTCTCTTTCCCAGTCACACACACTTTGCTTGTTCACCCTGGGGCATACACATATTATTTTGGTTTCCTTTTACATTGCTGCCATTTGGCTGTTTAGTCTGAAATGTATTTGTGTTTTGGGGTTGTTTGTGTCTGCTAAATTAAAACTAAACCCACACTTGAGACATGCACAGGCCAAAGTATGAAAACAGGCTTTGTGTGTGTGTGTGTGTGTCAGACAGTCAGGGAGCGAGGCAGGCTCAATTGAAAGAGGATCGTTAAGGAATGCTAATGGTGCAATATAGCAAATGGAAGAGATTGGATATTGATTCTGTGTCTCTCCCTCCTTCTTTGAAACTCTGTTGCTTTTTCACCTAGTCTGTGTATGTGCAGGCATACACATTGTCAGTTTATGTCTACGAGTTGTTTATAATTCATGTCACAGGAAAACACCGGTAACTCCTGGGAAGTTCGGCACACTCCGTCATATTGATCTGCAGTGAGAAACACCCTGATCCGTTGTCTGAGCAGGGTGAGTTCATCTCTGACGCATGAGCTGGTGTAGGCCAATAGCACATAACTCTTTCTGGAGGTGCAGTAGCATTAATGTGGTTAAAACTTTACATTATCTCTGGCAGAAGTGGATGAGCTCATCTGCTTTCAGGTTTATTTTTCAGAGTTGATTATCTTTGCACAGTATACGGACTGTACGAGGAAGTGTTAAGTCATTGTGACAAAAGAGATGAGCAGCAGGTAGTCTTTTTTCTGGAAGCTCCGGCATTTATTACTTATTTTACATCATATTTTCTTTCAGGTACTTGTTTTGTGAGCAGGGTGGATGGTTAGAGTTTATATGTGTTTGTTCCTTTCTAGTATTCTGTGGAACATATTTGGCGAGCTGAATGAAACGAGATGAAATTGGGATTCAAGAAATTGACTGGCAAGACTTTCCTCACAATCACATTCATCTTTTAAATCATGCTTGCATCTCTAACTTCCACATCTAACCGTTTAGTCTCTGTATTAGTCATTTATCAGGGTAAAGACTTCCCGTCTTTTCTCAACAACAACAATCATTGCTTCCTTAACTCTGTAATCTACTCTCCACTGGTTCTCATACAAGATTAATTTCTGTCCTTGTCTTTGTTGCCAATGCTAATGATCCTCTTTCAGAGACTTGGACTGTCGTCTGGCTCTATGTGTTCAGGCTTTCTCAGTGCCACCATGGGACCTGTCTGAGGCATTTCAATGAAGTAGCCTCCTTCGGCGTGAAAGCTCCCCTGTTTTCACTGTTCCAGCGGATATAACCAGTGCCAGTGTTTGAGGCTCCTATGTGAATGCATGTATGTAAAGGTGGTTTGTGTGGAATTTTTTTGTCAGTCAATGACATGTTATCAGAGGACAAAACATGTAATGCTCAAACAACTGATAAGGGAAGAAAAGCCTCAAAGGTTTTTGTTTGTGCTGTCACCCTCCACTGTTATTTGTATGCATCCGTGTGGGCAATGAAAAGGCCTTAGAGGACATGAGATGCTGATTAGATATGTACCTTCATGCTCCACTTGTCAAATCTTAACTCTTGCATTAGGTCAAATTCACAGCAGTGAAGCATGTCTGTCTAATTACAATAGATGTATCTTTAATGTGTGTGTTGTTAAAGTAGAAAATGCACTCATGGTCAGTGTGTGTGTGTGTGTGTGTGTTATCTTGCCTGGAGGCTGGAGGTAAATGAAGCCAAGAGCATAGTTTTGTATGACTAAACGAATGCCGTTGTTAATTTAGGCTGATGAACGAAGCTTTGGGGATTTTACAGGACTAAATGCCTGATTCCAACAAACAGTTAGGTAAACAAAAGATTTCATTTAATTGTTTATTAAAATATTGACAGCCATCCAGTGTAATGGTTGGAGATATATCAATGGGAAGTTATTGTTTTCACGTAAAAATGATTCCTGTTCTCTATGTCTCTGCTTTGTGAAGAAAAGTCTTGACAGGCTGGCTGGCTGTATTCTGACTCCTCATCCTCAAAGGTCAAGTGCTGAATCACTCTCCTGTGTGTGTATCACAAATTGACAGGGTAATATGGTCAGAGTGTGGAAGGAAAATGAGAAGCCAAGCAAATGATTCCATGCTCATACAGGATTTGTCCAGAAGCCCATTCTGCAGCCATCCTGTCCGTCCTCTCCGCCAGACGCTCTCAGTGGGTGCAGAGAAGACATCAGCTTTCTACATCCCTCCCCTCTGCTCTACAAGGCCAGCACTGTGCCTCTGCACTCTGCTCTGTCTCCATCCTCGCATGCTCTGCAGTTTCAACTGAAACCACCCAGGCATGCAGTGGGAGCCTGAGATATTGTGGTTATTATCATGGAGGTGGGGATGGAATGTCCTTGCTTTCAATGCTCCGACTTTGCATTATGTTTGACTCAAAGATGGTCTGAGCCGCTGTGGCCACCACCAGCTATGCAGGGCCAGGAAGTGGTTAGCTGTGTGTGTGACGACACACCCAATCCACCCACACTCTCCCAGCTTGTAGGAGTGTATGGCAAGGTCTGGGATGCTGCCATTTGTGTTGAGTAAAAGCTCTAACGGCTTTGGGCTGCGGTTTGGTTGGTGTTGGTGCTCTGCCCTTCTCCACCCTGTCGATCCACACATTCTCATCCACGCTGAGCACTTTCATGGCTGCAGTGAAACTCTGGATACCATGGGTGTTTCCTTTGCTCTGTTTATAAAAGCCCACCCTTAAAAGACTCTGTTGGACACACATAGTTCAGTAAGTCCTATCTGAAATTTAAGGTAATATGCGTGTCTTATCAGAGCTTGGTTCAGCTGGAGAAATGTTTACTTTATTTTTATTTATTTATTTTTTTATGATTATTTTCTCCATTTTCCAATCTCTCACATAAGAGGAATATTTTGCTTTTATCAGTGGAAACGGAGGCATCTTGGTTTTATTGCTCCCAAGTAGGAGATATTGTCTGCATGATATGTTTTCTCCAGATGCTTTGATGTATGGTTTATAGTTTCTAGGTGCAGTGCTTGCACTCTAAGCAGCGTCCAAGTGTGGCCTGGCAGAAAACTGAGATGGATTCAACTTCTTTTATGGAAGCATATGTTTGCCTCCCCAAATACACAGAGGGAACTAGGTCATATAGATGTTGCCAGGACGACTATTGCCAGCAAAGAGGAAACACCTCAGACCATGAACCCAATGAGAAAGAGTTGCTTTCAAGGAATGCCAAAACTTCCCCCAAGTCTTCCTCTCTAGACCGGTCTGTGTACCTAAGAGAACAATGAGCCATTACTGCACTGTAGCCCAAAACTAAACTCTGATCTGGCACATGAAATGTTGGGGAAAGGAGCTTGGAGGCCTTGAGGGTCTTAAAAGGGGATGCACTCTACCAGAATTCCTGAACAACTGTAGTATCAAATTTGGCCAAGCCTGGCCTACACACATTTCTGTGAGAGCATAATGCAATGGGATCTTTTAACCCAGTCTTTCAAATTAGTGTGGCTACCCAGTAGTGCTTATATCTTAGTGAACCAAGTGTGTGTGGGTGTGTGTGTGTGTGTGTGTGCGCAGCCTGAGGGCTTTCTGGCATGCTAAACGTTGCAGGGGTGCAGGGGGGATGCCAGGGAAAAGTTTACCCTTTCTAAGACCTTTTTCCTTGAATACAACTGGACCACTGGAGCTTTCTGCTTGGAGGCTCTCTTGGTATGTGGAGGGATGTTTTAACTAGCAAATGTTTAACTTTTGTATTACACAGGCTTTGGGTATGCATCATTGTGTAGCACCGCTCTCTCTCTCAGCATCTGAGTGAGAGAGCAAATGAAAAATTCAGCTCTGTTTCCTCAAGCCATTAAAGTCCCTCTAAGTCTCTCTGTTGTTTCCATAGTAATGACTGGGCTGATTGCCAAATAAGTTTGGAAAAAATGTGCAAACAAACCGTTATCGTTCAAATAAAGTATTTAATAAAGATTATTGTTTCATTCACTGTCAAGCTCAGATACATACATTCTTTATCTTTTCACACAACAAGGCAAGGTTATGAAGTAGTTTATTATTTAACACAATACAGCTATTGTTTGTAGGGAAGTATCATACATCAAATATAACTCAGGCAATGTCTTTGCTGGAATGAATTCTAGTCTTGAATTCTCAAATTTTTTTTCTTTTCTCCCACAGTGAATTGTCTGAAAAATCCTCATACCTCATGCACTGTACATGTGTTCACTTGTTGTTGGGCCTCAAAAGCCCTGAAGACTTGTTTTCCTATTTCATATCACATACACACACACAGACAAACTTAACTACAGGAGATTGCTTGTGCTGACCCTTAACTTGCCCACTCCACAGACCATAAGACATCACTTTCCTCACAGACGGGTGTTATTTAAGTCCAATTTATCAGACCTGCTGGACAAATCATTTAATCCTTGAGATGGTATAACTGGCAATGTGATGATAACATTAGCCTTTTAACTGGAATTGCAGTGTTTTCTGGGGTTTTTTTTTTGGGGGGGGGGATTACAGTCTAGCAGTTATGGTGTTTTAATATCTTCATTCCAAAATATACTGTTCAGCTACAGTAGGATGACAACCCTTTCCAGTCCTGTATAGATGGTTTCAAAGTCCACTGCCTCTGCATGTGCAATACTAAACGTGTTACAAGGCATAAGTAAATTTGGCCCTGGAATGTGGTTAGAGGTCTGTGTCTCTCTGTGGCAGCTGGTGTCAGGGTGCAGTTTAACAGCTGAGGGTCTGTTGCTGATGTTGCAAGTTAACCCCACCCAACCGCGGAAATATATTCTTGTACATTACAGAGCTTCAGACTGATAAGGTGTTAATAGAGCCAAGATAGATGGCAGATGTGTAGATGGGCAAATGCAGACACACACAGGATGTGAGTCACACACACTGTCAGGGTGTGATTACCATTCAGGGTTGTGAATGAAAGCTGCTGTTTTGAACTCATCATTTAGTCATTTACCAACATTTGCTGCATACACACACACTCGCCAGACACTGACTAAGCAGCAGTGTCTCTTTGAGCAAGGTCCACTGAATTCTCCCAGACATAGACGGGCTTTGTTCACTCGGCGTACGCCGTCCTGAGCGAGGTTGTCACAACCAGTGACTCAGTTAACAGACAGACGGAGATAGATGGAGGTGGCGTAATCACTGAATGCTTTCCCACTCCCCCAGATGGGGAACTTCCTCCATGCATCATCAAACCTGTCTCAGTCTGTTACTACCTTGATTAGTGATGTGGGTAAATCTTTTATTTCAGAGTAACCCAGGAGTGTTCCCATGCAAGTCCCCTCATGTCTCCTGAGTTTTACTGCATAGTGTCGGAGAAACTCTTACAATGGAAGGATTTGGGTTCAGCCCTTGATGTAAACTAAGTTCTTCCACCCAATGAGTTGCAGTGAGCTGGAGGTGGAGGGGTATAAGAGAAATGAAAGGAGAGCCTCAATTAAGTATTACAGTAAAATTATGTCATTTTGTCCTGAGCTTACCTGCCTCTGTGAGCTTTCATGTCCTTCCACTGGTCCATTCTCCTCAATCTATCACTCACCTCCTCCGTTCCTCAGGAGAACCATGTTATATGGGCCAAATCATGTCTTTGAGGCTCAGGTCCCCTGATGTAGCATGGGAATATTTTTTATTTTTTTTGTCATGTGCTATAGCCCTAACCCATTTTCCTGATCCAGTTTACGCAGAGGACGTGCTTTGTCTTCACCTCGAGGCAGTCATAGAAAATTACTATTTGTTTTATGTCCCTTTATCCTTCAATCTTTTTTCATTGTTCATCTCTCTTTACACACCCCAATGGAGACCTTAACCTCAACCTATTGAGTCTGGCACTAACAGACTATAAAACAGATCTTAGCAGCCAAAGGTATCTTCTTCCTGGGAACACAACCCCCCCATGAAGTACTGCTCTGTTAAACAACGACAAAAAAGAAACACACACAGATTCCAATGTGTGGTTTCATGTACACTCCTGGACAGTTGGTGTCAACTCCCTTTGACTTATCACAGAGGGCCTGGAAACATGAGAAGCTTTGTCTCTATGTGGAAAAATGCTTTTCTTTCCCAAGCAAGCTGTGCTTAACACAAGAGGAATAGTTGCAAATCCTGGCATTTGTGTAACTTTCTGCATTTGGCCTTATAAAAAACAGAGTTATAGTCACAAGTGTAATGCCATTATCTTCACTTTAATTCATCACATTTATTTATCTTTATATTTGTAAACAACACAAGGCCTCTCAATCGACTATGTTTCACATTTTTGTGCTTTATGTATACTACATATTATTTTCTTTTCAGTCTATTCACTGATTTTTTTTTTTCTGCACAGATGCCATGTATCCTCTGCCCCTACATACCAGTTAACCACCTGACTGCTGTGAAATAGCTGGAGTCAGAGCCTTTCTTTCACACAGATGAATGTAGGGTGGCAGGAATCGGGGCAGGTGTTTGTGATGGACAGGTGTGCTGTACATACCTCTTTCTGCACTTTCATTTTATGTAATCCCACTGAGATTCAGTTTAAATCACCCACATTGCCCACACTCTAGGCGAACCCTATATAATAACCAACCAATGTCGGTATTATATCGCTTCTCTGGACTCTTGGTACCCAACCGCTTGGCACAGAATGGAGTCTAAATTTGAAACTGAATCATACAAGGGGCATTTGTTGCAGTGCGGCTTGGGGAGGACATCACCCGGTGTTACTGCGGAGAGAAGAGGCCAAAGGGGCACAGTCACCAATGATGTTGCTCTCTATTTTGATGCCGAGCAGGTGTTTGACTTTATTAGAGCAGATGGGTCTATTATGCATCTCTGCCGTCTCTGCATGCTGCATAGTGTACTAGTCTCTGCCAGCATGCCTGTGTTTTAATGTGTTTGTTTACTGGGCCCAGTGGCAGACGGTGTAGTGTCAGATCTTGTGTTGTTGTGTTGTTCCTGATGCCTCAGCAATTATTTTTATTGTGTCTGTTGCTAGTTTTCCATTAGCTCAAGAAAAAGAAAGAGATTGGCTTGTTAGATGTTCACTCCAGTGGATTTTGACACTTAATCACCCATACTCATTACTCTTCACTTCCGGACGTTTCAATAGACACTTCAATGTTTTCTGTAACAAGCACTAAGCTCATAAATTACCAGAGAGAATTTTAAAAATGTTTCAGTCTTTCACACCATATTGATGCCTGGAAATGCCAAACTGTGATTACTGATACTGAGGATACCTCTATCATCAGAAAATGAGGTTTAGATAAATGGAGGTACCATGAAAAAGTTCCATCAAAGTAAAAGTCTCAATAATAAAAACTGTTGTTTTAGCCAGATCAGCTTTGCCAATGGTATCCATGCCAGTTAGTACCATTTGTTTGGCATAGGAAGAAGCCAAATCAGTGTCCAACTTTGGTGCAATCAAAATCTGAATTTAATTCTGAAATAGTCTCAAAACGAAGGACAGTATATAAAGCACTATGATAAGTCCTGTTATATTAAGACATCACCTTTAAAAAAATGACCTGATGCTCTGGAAAATTTTCACTATTTCCTGATGTTTCATAGACTAAAAGACTTCGAGAACTGATGGATTAATCAAAATAAACCAAACTGCAATTGCTATTATATAACATAATTATACAATAAAATGCTGCTTTTACATAAACGGTATGAGAGACACATGATTACAGTTGTACATCATATATCATTGATTTTCATGATTCTTTGTCTTCAGACTGCGTGCATGGAATTCTTGACAGTTGAAAGTAGCCATCCAGAAAGCCAGCAGCTGCAAAATGAATTATTTTCATGAGGGTTGAATATATACAAAATATTATGTTGTTGCCTCATTGAATCAATTGTCTTTTTAAATCCGGCCCATCCTTGTTGGAAAAAGTGTTTCAGCTTTATAGATGTTATGCGTGTAAATTTGAGTTACAGCTTCTTTCATGTCTTGTCTTTAGATGTTGAGATTCTCGTATTGTTTCTGCAGATGTTTGGATTTGTGGCTTCTGGTTAAGAATTTACCCAGAAATATTTTTACTACAAACAGAAGTTTCTTGTTGTGACCCTGACTGAAAACATGTATAATGGTCTTAGGAGAAATGACCTCATTACAAACAAAAGTGCCAAATTAAGAATTCCTTTTTATCTTTTTTTTTCTGACTATGCATTCAGAGCTATGTATTTTTTCTTTTTGTCTCTGTGTTTCTCTTCTCTCCTCATGTCTGTTAAACTCATCTTCATCAAGTCTGATTGAACTGGGAAAAAAGGTGGGGCGTTGAACCTCACACTTCTTTTTCTCCTTGTCTTGTGGTTAGAGCTGCTCAGGTTCATCAAACTGAAATTGCCTCACATCTCCATCACATCCACTTTATATATAGTGATCATTTATCAGGGCAGCTCGGCAGAAAGTGGCTAACCCACAGTTCTGGGTTCAAACCCTGGGCCTAGGGCTTTTCTGTGTTTGGTTTGCATGTTCCCTTTGTGCCTGCTGGTGCTTCTGCTCCCTCCTACAGTCCAAAGACATGCATGTTTGGCTTCATTGGTGTCTCTAAATTGCCTGTAGGTGTGAGTTTGAGCATGAATGGTTGTTTGTCAGCCCTGCCATAGACTGGCAACCTGTCCAGGTTTTGCCCTGCCCTCACTCAGTGTCAGCTGGGATTGGCCCCAGCCCCCTCCCGACCCTGACAGATTAGCAGTACAGATAAAGGATAATTAATCAGTGAACTATTGGGCAACATATTGCACTGAGTGTGTTTGGCACGGTGGCAGAGCTGGCTGTACTGCTGCTGCTGCTCTGCAGAGGGAGCCATTGGTCTATTGTAGCAGCTGAGACACAGCTTCGTTTGACATTTGCATTATATTCACCTTCTTGTCATTAATTGTCATTTTAGAAGACGATGCATATTTTAATACTAAATGAATTGCCTCAGTGTGCGTATCCTCTTAAATCTGCACAAATCTAGTCTTATATTGCACAGCTTGCATCCCTGAAGGTAGAAATCAATGGAAATGAATTGCCTACTGAGTTAGTTTCTCTTTCACTGATGCTGCAGTCTCCTGTGACTGGCCAAGGAAGCATTCCTGATAGTCAGCAATGATTCTGGGAAGCAGCCAGAGTCTTCTGCTCACTCCGGGCACGGTGCAAAACTATCTCTATAAGCATATGTGCAACTCTCTGTCTACATGTTTGCCTATTTTTCAGAACAGGGAGTCATGTTGAGGAATAAGATGGGGCCCTTAAAACAATCCCTGACTTTTGTTGTGGTCTACGATGGGGCAGGCAACTCCCCTTGCTCACCATGTTACACGTACACCCTGCTCTTCATTATGGGATTTCCAGTAGAAGAAGAGCAGTAACTGCATTATAACGTTCCCAAGCACATGCATCATCAAAACGACCCCTGTATCTAATGTTAAGGTAGAAGTTAGAGCATTCAGACATTACAGGCTGAAGCTGATACGCCTAATAACAAGGTAGGCTGTCGATGAGATTTACAGTGTCATTACTCTGTCTCTGCATCTGAATTATGACTGTGTGGCTGTCTGTACAGGTTTTTCATGCTCCAAAACTGAGTAGTGACCTCCAGGGACATTTCTCTATGATACATCTGGTTTCACTGCTCGTCACACACTGCTGTCATTGAGTCAAACAGATGTGACCCAGTGCTTGCCGAAACACAGCCATGTAATTGAAGTCCTGTGATATTCAAATCAGTTGAGGCTTTTTTTTTTTTTTTGTAGGGTGCCTCTCCGGGTCTGCCCCTGTCATACCAAGAAGATGTATCTCATTATAACCATCATCAGCTAATGAAGGTTTAATTTCATCTCTCAGTAACTGTTATGAACTTCCTTTTTGTTTGTGACACAGAAGTTAACAGGAGCAGAATTACAACCTGGTGCTTTGGCAGATCCCTTTTGACTTTAAATCAAAATCTGACCTCGTGCGATCACCTTCCAAAGAAAAGATTTGTAATAATTCTGTTGCCATGATAGACAAATAAATGTTGATGTACTGCCTTTGTCTTTTACCTTGAGACTTTTGTCACGGCTTTGTGTGCGTGCACATGTGTGTGTACTCATGGTTCTTTGAGTGTTTGTTTATCTCGCCTCATGCCTTGCCAGGTATTTGTGTATGTGTAAGTGTAGGTTTCAGTCTGTGTATGTATCTCTATGTGTGTGTGAGTGGGAGTTGTGGTGAGGGTGGGGTTTGGTTTTCAGATTGTGTCTAGATGACAGTCAGGATTCTTTGTTGTGGTTTGGGGCCCACTCACCTAGAGCCCTGTTGTGTTTCCTAGCCCTGATCTGTTGCCATATTGTGTTAGATCAAGAGCAGCTTTTAATCTTTAGTATAGATTCCCCATTCAGAAGATAAAAGTGGTGTCGCTATCGGAGCCAATGAGATAGTGCTGATTAGAACTTGAAAATGACATCTGTGTGATAATCCCCACTGTTTGCTTTTTTTTTTACACTCTTGACAGAATCAGATGACTCCCTTTAGGCTCCTTTTTGTTCCTTTCATTGACATGTTCCATTCACCTGTCCATACCTGACCATACTCTGTGTTCAGAAGCATCTAAAGTTTGAATATTCAAGAATAATCACAGTTTAATGCTTCTTCAATCTTATTTCACTAATCATGGCCCTCTCTCCTATTGGCAATAAAAACATTGGACTTGAAATGCTGGGATTTGGGAATGACGCAACTGAAAAAAGAAGTCTGTTAGGGCAGGAAATCTGATACAGGTTGAAATGAACCCTTAGGGTTAAACAAACTAACTTGGAAAAGAAACTGAAGGTAGATTGTGGACTCAGTTTTGTGCAGTGACCAAATGATCAAGTTCAGATAATCTGGCTCTCTGGCATTTCAAACAATCTGAACTGTGACTGAACTGGAGTCAGACTCAGAATCAGAATCACAATCAGAAATTGTTTTATTTATTTTATATAGGTATGTGTAAACATACTAGGAATTTGACTCCGGTATTTCAAACTTGTACAAGGGAAAGACAGAAATAAAAGATAAAAAAATAAGAAGGAAATATATTTATATATATATATATATATATATATATATACATATATACGATGAAATTGGAAATATTAGAGATATTTGCAGTGACTAGATCATAGCAGTTACTTACTTGATATAAAATTATAAGAAGACTCAGACTCTATAGTCACACAGCAGCCCTGCCTCACTGGTGCTTAAAGCTAAATACTAACATCAGCTCAATTACAGTGGTACGATAAAGATATAGTATTTGTGTAGTGTATCACGCTAACATGCCAGTTAACACATAGCGTGAACCTGAATGGAATATATGAGGTTCTGTGGGTATTTAATAATAAACCTTAATATTGGGCAAATAAAAAATTGGAGCTGATGATGGCCCGAGAGCAAAGCATTAAAATTCTTCCCTAATGGGTTGTGACTAAAAATAAAGACCTAAGTGGGGAAAAAAGGTTATTGTCCTTTATCATTTCTTAGGCCTGCATGTGAGCCTGAAAGGTCTCATGTAAGGAAATGTTCACTCATAATATGCTCACAGTCCATTTGTATAGTTTTCCTTTCCTGTCTCGCTCGCTTTAGAACCCAGATTGTCACCATTGTCCACCTGATTGACTGACAAATGTTTTACAGGTATGAAAATATAAATGTAACACCTCACTAAACTTTAAACATTGCCTCTAATGTCCCCTTTTCAGCTGACCCTTAGCTTGGACTCTGTGCTCTGTGTTTCCTCCAGCTGATTAGGTGTATGTACAGGAAGTTTTCCATATTCCTCCACACATCCGTTCAGAAACAAGAAGTGCACCGGGTATTGTCTAGAACACTCTCTGCGCCCATTATACAAGGGTCAGCCTGTGTGCGTTCGAATGGAAGGATTTTTTTTTTTTTCAGTGCGCTATTTACGTAATCCTCTGTAGTGTTTTGATCAAACCCCAGAGTTTTTGTTGGATTACCTCATTGTGTAATGTGTTGCTTTCATTCCTCCCTCATTGCAGCCAATTAGCATGTCTGGCCCTGCCACAGTCAGATCAAGGTAATCCACCCCCACATCAGTAGTTAATCACCATTTAACTCAACATAAACCTCCTCTATCTTCACTAACCACTTTTCTATTGTCTGTAAATACCTAAGTTTGCCCCGTCCTCTCTGAGTCCCAGCCAAAAATCAGCGATGCTCTGTGTTTGAACCGGTCGCCAGCCTGCCGGCCTGCTAGCCTGCCCTGTCATTTAGATAATAGTTGTTTTCTGTCTGTTTTTGTTCAGCCTCTGGGCTTTTGTTAGGTGTCACTGTTTGTGTTTTACTGCAAGGAGATTTACCTGCAGCATGTTCTGCTTCAAGGAACTGCTGCTGGTGTGACAGAGAGGCTGAATAAAGGTGTATTAAGTGGCAAAGGAATAATACTTTTGTTCCTCTGTTCCTTGTACATTTTTAAAAGCCCCCATAGCTATGATAAGAAAAGTAAAAACAGCTGTGTGATGAACTGTATCACTTCAATAAAGGGAGTAAACCTGTTTTAACAAAATTCGCTGTAGTGTTGATGGTGTTTGAGCCTTTGTTAAGTGAATATTTTCCAGTTCAGCAACGTACCAGATCAACTTTCCTAAGGGATTGGCTGGATATGGATCTACACACAAGGAACTGTGGCAAGTGCGCGAACACACACAGTCACACACACACACTCTTATAAGCCCCTGAATGTTTTGTGAGCACCTATAACCCTCCTTGTGTGCATTCACCTCAGCTATTTTTCTTTCCACGTCCTTCCAGAACAATAAATCTCTTCTCTATCTGTGTGTGTGACAGATTAGCTGGGTGATTTAAACTCCAAGGGTGGAGGCTTTTCTTGGGGAAATGATCCAGCCTGCTACTGGCACCCCCAGTTGGTTTTGTTTTCACTGTTTGCCTTTGTAAAAGAGTTCAGAGGAAGTCCTTCAGAAGGATGGAGGGCCATATGGGCATGTGTGTGGAGAGCAGCCATCATAAATGTCAGTGAAGGTGAAGAATGTGGTTTAAAAAACACGCTCAGTATTTAATTTCCCATAACTTTCTTTAAAGGAGCCGTCCTCCTCCTCTTCGGAGCAGCCCTGGAATTAGTCAGTGACCCTCCAGTGCCTCTGGGTTGTTGGATACCAGATAAAACAGTGTTTTAATTAGCGTGGCTCAGTGAGCAGGGTGCAATGTGACGCCGGTTTCCTGTTGAGGGGTCGCTTGTGGTTTGCGCAGGTTGGTCTCACCCACACCAGAAGGAAGGATGAACTCAACACACACACACACACACACACACACCAGCTGTATCAGGGTAAGGATTAGCACTCTGGAGAGGTCTCTGTGCTTGTACTTTTTGTGTATGCTCTGGAGAGCAGAGGCAGAGTGGTTGTAAACCAATTTTCCCAGAGGACAGAAAGGGGATCAACAGCTCAGATTGTGGCGGAGAGTCACAGAGAGTAACCTCTTGTTCTGAGGAAGAGGAAACTGCTGCAGTGATGAGAAAGAAGACCCGGCTAATTTTTCTACATTGAAATATTTCCTCCTTTAAAAACAACTTTAAGACTGATTTTTTTTTTTTTTTTTGACAACTTATAGCTTTGAATGTGACACTGGGAATGGATATTTTTCTTGGTAAGAATTTACAGGAGAGACTGATATGAATATTTAATATGTTAAGTGATAAAAGATTGAAACGATCTGTGACACAAGGGATTTGTGCTATGAAATATGCATTTGAATTGCCCAAATGGTTGTGACCCTGTGACCTACTAAAGCACATTTTCCCCCAAATTTCCCAGTTTCTCGGTTGGTAACAGCGACAAGAACCGAGATGTAGTTTATTCATTCCTCATTAACATACGTTTTAGTATGTTAAAGATGTCATTTTGCCGTCTTTAAATTCATCAGACTTTTTCTGAATCAGATTAGTGTTAAATATCATTCCTGTGTTTCCATTTTCACTCTTCCTTCCTCTGGTGAGGCGGACACAGATACCATTTCTCCATTTGTCATAAGTCCCGTACAAAGAACAAAGCTGTCCACCCCGTTACGCATGTGTGGCGGTGGGGTATTTGCTGTTTGCTTGTTGAAAGGGGCGTTGAGGGAGACTACAGTCATATATTTCTCTCTTTTTTTTTTACCCCTTTCTTTCTTTCCTCTGTAAAGTTCATTCCCATCATCAGGGACGCGTCGCAGGGGTTAATGTAGCGCCGCGCTGGGGAGCGTCAGGGCGCACACAGTGTGCTGCTTGTGCTGATCACTCCCGCAGAGGCGATGCCCTTTTGTGGAGAGGTCTCTTGTCACACAGAGGACAGACGACATTCATAGTCGGGACACAGGGACACAAAGAGAAGAAGTGCATTTTAAAAGACTCCATTCTCCCCCCACCCCCTCGCAGCAGCCACTGGGTGTTTACTGTGGGTGTTTTGAGAGGATCTTTTTGTTGGCCGGAGGAGAAAAGTGGAAAAGAAGAAGAATACGCGCCGTGGACGGGTCGGGGGGATTTTATGGGACAGGGTTACTACAGTGCAGCTGATGCTGTCATCGCTCCACCTCTGTCTGCCGTCCGGGAGTCACCAGCCGGGTTTTGGATGAGGAACGGAACTCTTACGCAGTATTTTACGCACTGATTGTTCTAGTCCGAGCTGAGCGGGATGAACTTTGTCTTCTGGAGACCCGCGGGGCAGCCGTGTTAGCCCGATTTTTAACTTCAACAAGAAGTCATCTGTGGATATCTGCCTTAAAGGATGCCAGTTGATAAATTCACCAACATGGAGGAAAAACTGTGGATATTAGAGGATCTGAATATGATGTACATCCGTCAGATTGCACTGAGTCTGCAGGTAAATGTTTATTTTCTTTGTTTTAGTCTCCAGTTGACCATCTCGTGTCTCCAACCCCCTGCACTTCTTTAATCTTTATTTGCACTGCTGTAACTTAGTTTTTACATAATCTCCAAGTTGTGGAGTGTGTCAGTGTATGTGCGTGTGTGTGGAGACCTGTCTCAGACTACTTTACTTTCTCTTTTTTTGCTGATAAATCCAGCCTGATGAAAAGAAGGCTGAAGAATAACAAATCTATGCCTAGACATATCAGTTCCCCCCTGAAGTACAGTGCATTACTGTGTCAGCGGACCGATTCTGCAGCTGTGCCTCACAGTGTTGTTTGCTTTACAGTTTTCTTTCTATGTGACAAACAAGTTAAGCCGACACTGGTGTGGTCTGCCCCCTTACAGATGGCAAAGCTCTCACTGACAGCAAATAGAAAACAAACCCGCATGCCATCTACCTCTCACTCTCTGTGTCTCCCCCTCCAACGGGGGTTCACACACAGTCTGCAGCTGCACATATGGGCCTCATAAGTCCCTGTGGGAGTTTGTGTGCACACTTGTGTTGTGTTCTGAGAAAGACAGACACAGGACATTCCATACAATGCGACAGAGGTTTATCATTACCCTGTGTGATATCTAACTTTTTTTTTCATTCACTTTTTATTGAAGCAAGTGCTTGCAGAGGAAATGCCTTAAGAATGTGTCTGCATCATTCTTAGCAAGGCCAAGGGAAAGAGGAGACACATGAACACTTTGGAAATGTTACAGGAATTTCAAAGGGAAATTTGAATATACTTTATTTTCTGGCCCAAATCTGAAAAGATATTGGCTGTCTGTGCTGCAGCTGTTTAAAGTTGTAAAAGTTTATGCAGTTTTTCTAATTTTGTCAGTCGAAATCTTGTCCAAAAGGCCGTCAGCCTTGTGACACAAGAGCTGTGCGAGAGGTGATATCACTACCTGCAAGGCAGTTTGGCATCGTGTTCACATTTGAGACATTGCTTTGTTTCTCTGCTTGTGCCAAGTGCCACAGAGGATGCCAGGTGTCTGGCTGTTCAAATCGCACAAGAGGAGAAACGTGGTCGTGAAACAACAACACACCTGCCAACTTCCTAATCTTCTGCATGTCGCCATTCCCTAACTGTTGCTCAGACTCTCTGTTTATCATGCTCAGGGATATTGAGTAAAAGTAATTTGTTTGGTACATTTAGAGCACCTGTGGCCTGAAATGCGCTGACACAAATCAGCTATCACAAGGTCTTTTTACCAACAAGTTGATCAGACATAATCTGCTTTTTAGTTCCTGTAACAGAGCCTCCTTTGATGGAGAATCTTGTTTGCGACTTGGACACTGACTGGATAGTGGCACTTTATCTGGATATTGAATGTAGGACATTATGTAGGAATGCAGATAACGAGCGTTTCTGTCTGAAAACCTTTGTGTATGGAAGCATTTTCTGCTCTTCGCCACAGCTCTATGTCTTTAAATGCAATTGCAAGTAAAGGAATGTGAAATAACAAACTGATGACCGTTTATTTAGCCCTGTGGGAAAATGTTCATATCGTTTCACCCCCTTCACAGGGGGTTCAGAGGTCAGGGTCGGCTGCACAGCTTCTATATTGAGCATTTAGCAGTGAAAATTTTGAGTTGTCGAGTACAAAGTCATGCTCGTCTTCACCTCATGACTATTTTTGCTGGTAACGCTTGCTTGTTTGCTCACATGCTTACTCAAACAAGTCAGCCTCTCTTCCCCCACCTCCCCCCATGTCTCCTCTTCTCGGGTGGGTGTGGGAGACAGGGATTCTTTGTATGTGGCTGAGCTGCATGGCTCACAGTCTAACTGTAATTTCAGCCAGCTAACAATGTTTTTTTACTCTGGGGTATTTCATAAATGTCTTATTAGTTCTTTACGACTTGCTTCTAAACTATTTACTCCTCCTTTTGTTTTCCCCCTCAGCAACACGGTGTACTTCCACTCCTTGCACATGCTTAGGTGTATATGTACGGTTTGTCAATTATGTTTTTCTGGGAAGATGGAATCATCTGCCATTTTAAAAGAGAATAGATAATGCATGTCCCGAGGTTCCAGCATTCCTCAGGCACATATAATTGCCATGTTGGGAGGGAGAGAGAGCAGTCATTGTGTTATTTTGAAGCTCAGTAGGACGTACCCTCTCTGCTCTTCAGGTTTTAACAAGTCTGTTATAATAGGAATAACTGCATTCTTGGCTGCGCTGCACTGTTTTCTTTCGTCTTTCCCGCTCTCTCCTATGAGACCCATAATATAACCACAGCGTTTCCGTGTCAAAGGAGAGGTGGCTGCTGGGAAACAGGAAATGGCACTGTGCAATTATTGTTTCCCACTGGGAAAGACGACACGGTGTCATTGAACCACCCACTGCCACCAGCAGACATATACACACCATTTCCTGTCACTACTGACCCAGATATACTGTGTTTTTTTTTTTTTTCTTATTTACTTTATATTTAATGTCGCCCTGTTCTCTGTGCTGTCTCCAGACATTGTGCACCCCCTCAGGCTCAGTCCCCCTGCCTTTTCCCCCTCTCTCCACTGATAGCCTGAGGGCCGTAGATGGACACTTTCTCCATGGTCTAATTTTAGCCTTCACACTGGCCATGTCTACATGGATCGCAGCTTTGCTAGTTAAATGTTGACATTTTTGAAGGGGGTTTTTCGAGGTCTTTCATTTTTGTCCAAGTTATGAAAGCTGGATTTGTGCTGAGCATTTCATTCTGTAAGTCACTCATTGTTTGTGAAAGTACAATACTTTCTCTGTGTATGAGTGTGTGTGTGTGTGTTTTGACCTCACTGGATCAGTTCCACCCTGCTCTAAATCAGAGGGAGCTTAACTTGGGGCATTTACCTGCTATGGTTCTGGCTGCTCTGACCATGCCAATGATATCATCCAATGAAAGACTAAAAAACGCTTTGAGCTCAGCTGCAGTTATTAGTTGGGGTTTTAAGAGTGCAGCAAATTAAATGATGTTGTGGGTCATCTGTTGTGGTCATGGAAGCTCATCCTCTGGCCTTGGTTGACTGTGAGCTCACATGGGGGTCAGGTGGGAGTTTCTCGCTGTTTCACCCAGGGTTCATGTTTGACCTCTCACACACTCCTCAACTCTAAACTTAGCTGTGGCCATAGCTCGGATAGTTCTGAAGATGTACGACTCTGCAGGCAGGCCTTAAATATCTGGTGTCTGCTATTCATGCACCCTCTCTTTATCAGATCAAGACCCCTGCTGACCATTCGATTCAACCCAATTCCTCAACTGATCATGAAACTGCACTGATGTAATTGCACAGAAACCTCTCCTCCACTCTCAGTTTCCCTTGTTGTCTGAGGACAGTGTGTCAGCCCTGGTAACAGATTTTTTCAGCTTCATCCCCTTGAGATCAGACATATCTTGTGTTTTTTAAATGTTTGAGGTCCTGAAGGGGCCAAAGGGCAAATAGACAGCAGTAAATCCCTGCCCGCTGTAGGACAGTTACCCAGTATGTTCTCCTGTGCTGCGCCTGCCATTATGAATCTCTACCACAATGATTAATTTGTAGTATGAGCAAAGGTTAATCTTATTTTTTCTGGAATAGCAAAATACCGAATGTAAGGTTTGACTTCTTTCTCCGGCTGACATGATCTAAACTCATTATTGCATTAAATTTTATTGGTAACATTTTAAACAATTCTTTGCTTTCGTCGCCTATCTTCTTTTATCATTTCACCATTAAACCACATTGTTCTCTGTCCTATGTCTTCCTTTCCTGAGATAAATTGCAGAATTAAAGTCCGAATCAGTATACAGTATCCTTCCATGAAGAAGCAGGAGAAACCTGTGTGTGTGTGTGTTCCTCTGTAGGTGAGTGTGTTAGTTCAGCTGTAAGGTTGTTGGAGTATCTTAAATTACACCAAACCTGCTTGCTTCAGTGGAAGGTGTGCTAAAGCTAACAGCGCTCGCTCTCTTGTGACACAGAATATGCCGTCTAAAACACATTCCTGCACAATGAACCACTTCATCATACACTGCTCCCCGCTGAGCTCCTCTCTGTGCCCTTCTGACAGTGCATAAATAGTGAGTGTAAGAGCAATAAGCCAATACAGTAAGCCACAAAATCAAGCAGAACACTTTGATTTAAATATGTTTTTCAGCCAGGATTTAACCATGAATGTGTCTATTTCTGCAAATGGGCTTCTCTCATTTGTTTTTTAATTTGGATGGAAGAGTTTCCTACAGCCTTTACTGGGTTTATATACTTGTAAGTGTTACAGACATGGATTTGAGTTTGTTGATTGTGTGTGTTGTGTGTTTGTGCTTCTCTGGCATCTGTACCATGGATAGCTACAGAAGGTTCCAGTCTTTCCAGCGCTGGATGCCAAAATCAAGCGCAGTGTGTTGATGCAGAGGAGAAAGAGGGCTTTGTATCACATCACACACACCCAGTGCTGCCTACTGTGCTCCCCTCCTTCATGGAACCACACGTCAAGCTCCTACACCTCAGCTACATCTTCCAAGCCTTCCTGTCTCCCAGCAAACCTCATGTCCATGAACCCCCTGCCCCCCATAGCTGTAGCCCCTCCCTGTCCGGAGCTCAGTTCCATTCTCACACCAGCCATCGCCCATGCATCAGATAGGAGGAGCAGCACACATCTGAATAGGGACTCTGTATGAGCAGGAACCAGTAAGATGCAGTGGCCTGAGCCAGTTTCCTTTGAATAACAGCAGGCTTGAGCCAGGAGAGTGTGAAGGAGAAAACAGCGAGCCAAAACCGTGAGGTGTTGTTATTGGACTATCGACCTGACTCCTCCTTCTTTTTTCCTTATTTGCTTGCCTGCCCACGCTATCTCCACCTTAAACTATTTGAATATTTCCCTCTGCTCATCTCTCCCAGCCTCTGTCTCAGTTTTTGGCCCTTATTTCCACACACTTTTATCTCACCCTTCAGTCCTTCTTTAATTCTCCTTTTCCACACTTTCCGCAAAGATACCTTTGCATAAGCCTTTTTTTTCCAAGTACAAAGAAAATTAGAGCCACTTAAGCTGTTCAAATGAAGCGATATTCGAATGAACATAAGTTGGATTTAATGCAGATTTTGACTTATTGTGTCCACAACTTAAGAGTCCCTGTTTTAAAGTGGATATATTAAAAATGTAGAATTCCTTTGGAAAACAAGCAATTACAAACATCTGAACAAGTCCTGGAGATGCAGCTGGTGGTGAAGTCTGTTTAATCAGATGGCTGTTTGAAAATTTGTGCGAACACACACTGTGTTATAAAGAGCATTTGGAAACATGTTTAATTGAGCCTGTAGATGTTGCTCTTGTGTTTGTCCATATGGATGCAATTTATACTCATGTCTGTGTGATCCATTTATGTGCTTTCCAGCTTGTGTGATACAAAAGCACGATTACATGTACGTTTACGGTTCATTCAGCAACTTTATTGATCTTTGATGAGGTTTATGTAAAGTATATGGGGCTTTTAAGTGGGCATGAATAAATTCAGTTCATTTCTTTATGTTTATCTCTGATCTCGCTTCCATCACAACATTGTGAGCATGTAGAAAGTGTCCTGGAACAGAGAGTAGGTGGAAGCCAGAGAGGCAAAACAAGAGCTGTCTAAACAAACAATTACAGCCATTAAAGCAATCCACTTCACAGTGCACATTCCTTTGATATCATCAGCAGCAGCACTGTAACCCTAAAGATCATGTCTTCTTGGGCATGAGTGTGTGTTCAGTGTTTAAACATCAAGCCAACATGATTAATTGAATCACTGCACACTGTGAGATCCTTGGCCACTGAGTTTGTGTATGTGTGTGTGTGTGTGTGTGTGTGTGTGAGTGCCACTGGTGGGTGGGTGTGTGTTTGGCAGGTGGAACAGCTCTAAGAATTTGGAGTCCATTCTGTTTTCATCAAGGAGAAGGGAGTCTTCTCTGTGTTATATGTGATCTAATGATGTAGTCATCGTTGACCATGTCTAATTTTCACAGGACCCAGTGACACCACATCAATAACAGTTTGCATGTCGCAGTGTTGATCATTTTAACCACACAAAACTGACAGTAACATAGAAAGCTGAGCAGAGGGTCTCACAGCATCTGGTGAGGGTGTTTAAACATTATTACTGTAACCAGAGCACAGTAAAGTCAGAGCAGCTTGAGTTGTGTGTGACTTGTGTCAGTGGATGTGTGGCCTTGAGAAGATAGATGGCTGTGTGCTGTTAAGGAAATTCTAAAAGCCAAAGGCGAAATGTCACTGGGGAATTCCAGTATTTAGAGGTGGGTCAGCAGGAGCCGGAGCTTAAAGCTGAGGTAGATCTGTGGGCCAAGGCTCTTTGAAAGGAGCCTGTTGTTGTGGTATGAAGTGTTGAGAGGCACCACTGAGCTGCTCCACCCCCTAAACAACACCTCCTCCCCAGAAAACAGCCCCTCTGTCTCACCACGATGAGATCAGTGGAAGAAACTCCCAAGCTGGATGATGTCATGGGAGTTGGGGTCAATAGCTCACGGTCACATCAGGGGAAGATGTGTGTGTGTGTGTGCGTGTGTGTGTGTGTGTGTGTGTGTGTGTGTGTGTGTGCTTGTGAAAGGGGGGTATACTTTCTGACATAGGTTCTTGTCCTCATAGGTTTTTGCACCATTATCTTTTCTTTCTGCTTCTTTCTGCTTTCAACTTGCATGCACGTACACACTCACACACACACACACACGCCTTTGACTCTCTAACCCTTTGTGTCCTCATTCACCCCATCCTTTAGTGAAGCTATTAAACCAAAGCTTGAAGGGCCACCTCAGGCTGTCAGGATTGGGGGGTGTCCAACACATCGATCTATGTGTGTCTGATTTCGTCATCACCAGGAGGTGCAAAGGTTAATCCATCTTATATTCACTGGGATGGACCAAGAACCTGGACAGGGATCCTCAGTTGTTCTGGGGAGAGACCTGGCAAGGTATCATTGGCTGAGACTGATAACTAAGTGGACCAAAGACCCTGAACCATCATGCTGAAACACTACAGCATTGGTCACCATGTCACTGTGGGCTGTTATGCAACATGCATGTGTACGTTCCTTCAGGCTCTATTTTAAGCCCTGCATGAAAATACACACACACACACACACACACACACACACACACACCTCATGTCCTCACAGTTGTCAACCACAGCTGTCACTGTAAAATCCATCATGACCGACAGTCAGTATATATATAGTTCTGATTTTATTTGCATAATACTGAGGTATAGTTTGAAGCTGCTATGCATCACTGTCTCCTGACGCTGTTAGGTTTCTCAGGATAAATGCATACAGTTAAGTTTAGTCAAAACAAAGTTCTCCTTACTTTGTAACACAAAATAAAGCTTTCTTAAACTTGATATTGTAACTGCAAGAGATTTTACAGTCTAGATTTACAGACTAGTTAAGCTCCATGACCTAGTCATTATTGAACTGCTACGAGTGGTGAGTGAACATCCCCTCATATGCCATAACAAGCTTGAATCAATTACTCTGGGATGTTGATATCATGACTGTTTGGTGCAGTCTCCTCCCAGCGTACTCTGATAACACACCCATGTCCAGCTGCCTGACAAAAGGTGGAAAGCAAGTTTCTACATGCCTGTTACACTTGGTGAGACAAAACCATGGCAGACACATAACAATGTGGAATATGGTTTGTTTCAGCAAATAGAGTAAAGGAGTCAAGTGTGTCGTCGTATTTCTGTCTCTAAGTGTTGCCCTCACCTCTTATGACCAGCAGGGGGCTGACCATCTTGAAGAAATGTTATAGGTGAAAACAAGTTGTAGTATGACTGATAACAGAGAGGCAATAAGTAACCTGACAGATGCAAAATGTAATTCTTTTTAGTGATTGTGACACCAAAAAGACATTTTCGGAAGAGAAACACCTCATTGCTGTACATGAAGCGGTCTATTTCAAACCAGTGACCTTTCTTACAACAAAGTTCTGTGAAAGATTCTCTAAAATATGTGAAATACTGTCAACAAAGGCACTAGATTCAAATGTGCCTAAAACCAGTGTGTGTTTTTGTAAAGATGAGTTACTGTGCTATGATTTACTCCTCTGTCATGATAGCGATTAAGGTCTCATTCTTATTTATCTTAAAAAAAACAAAAAAAAACAAAACAGAAAACCAAAACAGCCAGGGTAGGGGAGGAGACACGATGCTACAGAGGGCTATTATTTGTGTACAACTACAGTGGGAAGGAAGAGGTCTTGAGGATGTATGGTAGCAGCAGATAGGGAGAAGAACACATATATATATGTATATATACATATAAGAAAGCACTCTGGTCAGTGAGTCAGTAGGAAATGGGTTTTTTTGAGCTTCAGTTTCAGAGAGAGAGAGCTAAGAAGGTTAGTCTGGCTGGAGGAATGTCCTCTCATCATGTGAAATCCAAACCCCAACTCATTCATCAATCTACACTTCATCCAGCTGGTCCCACTGAGCCGTTGAACACAGAACAACCAAACAGACCCGGTACATTAGTGTGTCTCTAGCACATGTGCTGACTCCTGGTCTGCTGAGCACCATCCTCTTATTTAACAGGTGGATGTGGAGAGCCTAATGTACCAGCGTTCCTTCTGCTTGCTCTGTTCAAATTTCTGTTGGTATTGTGGCTCACTTATGATCTAAGACACAACCCCCCCCCAGTGAAGTGTGAGTGTAAATGTGTCACTGACAGCACTTCTCTGACTGGCTCCCTGGCTCAGCTACTTGCTGATGAAACCTTAATCTGATTAACTGTAGGATATTTACAGCTCTAAGTCCTGAGTTATCGAGGCTCATCTTGTTTTTGTTGCACACGTCTATTCAGACAGGGAGATGAGCAGAGAGAGGTAGAGAGAGGAAGAGAGAGAGTCGAAGGCATACTGGGAATCCTGGAGGACTTTGTAGACATTGTTGTTGGCATTTGATGCTCATGGTTTCTGAATCCTTTGCTCCCACCATAAAATGAACTTTGTGACGAAGCGCCTCTTCCCCTGTTGGACTGAGCTAGAGGCAAAGAACTGCCCACCCAACCCAACCAAATGTGCAGATGCATTACTGTACCATGGAGGTGGTCTTGGTTGCTCTGTTGCCATTAACTGAAACTGCCCACAGACTGACTCCCTCCTCCTCCGTGCTGATCCTCCTACATGTCATCTGCTGCATCCCTGGACCGTGTATGTCATCAAACACTTCTAAACTCACCCACAAACACACAACACGCAGCAAAACAAGTGCTGTGGTTTTTCCTCAATTCACTGATATTGTGATCAGTTTGCTCTGCTGGTGTTTAACAAAAATTGGAACATTGTTTGAATCCTTACAGTGTTTCCCGTAGATTTATATTTTCATAATGTCCTCATCCTGTTTCCAAAATATGTCCTGGACACACTATTATTAGCTGTCCAGTGCGGATTTCCTGCAGCCCAACTCAGTCAGCCTATTCACCCCTAAACCCCTGTTTTTATTCCCACACTTCATTTTATCCGGACTCATTTGGGTTTTCCTTTTCCACCTGCGCACAAATCACTCTCATACATCACCGGTCGACAAGGTGATACGTTCAGCTCCACCACAGCTTCCCAGTGTGCACATAAGGGGCAGGCAATAAGCAGAGGCAAGCACAGAAAGAGAAAGGGCTGCGGGAGACAAATGAATTTTTTTTATTTTACCAGGAATAATAAGTAAGAAAAAATAAGTTGTTCAGTTTTATATGCACCAGTGATGGCTGATGTTATTTATGCACACTGTGGTCCCTTCATATTTGAACAGACTGATAAATTGCAGTTTTATTGTTATGTTCATGAAGCTGCCTTTGCAGACCAATAAATCTATCATACTATATTGTGGCATGAATTTGAATGTGCTAATAGTTTAGTGACCATATTATAGTCTTTTGCCTTTTTGTGTTAATCTTCATAGTATGGAGATTTGAATGTGTCAGGGAGTGACTGACACTGTATGACACTGTATGTGGAATCAGATGTGACCTCATGTAGCTGCATCAGTTACAGATTAACTGCATGAAGGTTTTGTGTGTTTTATTGCAATAATTAATAAGCAACAGACGCTTGAGACTTAACACGTATTTGTGTATGACCCTCTTGATGAATGCAGGGATATTGTTCACTGACACATTATTTGAGCTGCTCATTTGAGTCACGGGAGCAAGTAAGGATGTGTGGGCGTGTGGACGCACTGTGCAGTGTATTGCCCCGTGGGTTGTGTAAAAACTTGAGTCATAACTTTAAAAAAAGAAAACGTTTTTTTTTTTTTCCACTGTGGGTGGTGTGGGTGCCGTGGATTTTACTGACACTCTTGCATCCCACTTCAAACTGTGGCTAAACTCAGGGCTGCCAAATTCGTTCTTATGTCAGATTCTTCCAAATAGCTCCAGGCTGCCTACTGCCATTTTGTAAGATTTTCAAGGGACCCTGGGACCTCATGGGAAACACTGAAATACATGTGTGTGTTTGTACCGACAAGATCAAACCTCTAAGCAAAGCATCACCTTATTTAATGGCAGTGGGATGACACACTTTCAGATATCCGCGTCCTCAAGGACCCCTGGTGTCCCCTGGACACAGTTGGGACAGACTGTGTCTGAAATGTCAATTCTCCCTCTTCTGCTTCCCCGCAGCCACACAGATTAGCCACAGACACACACTCACACACACACGCTTCCTCATAATGACTCTCGGTCGGTCCATCAGTCCGTCAGCATTTATCCCCTCCTGCACTGTTAGTGGTGTGTGTGTGTCTGTGTGTGCGTGTGTCGGTGTGTGTGTGTCCTGGCTGGAGCTCAGAAGCTACCAGGACAGCGACGTCGACAGTGATTATGATGATGAAGACGCCGCTCGGACAGACTCACACACCACCGTGACCTCTCCCAAAGCGTTTCCTTTGCGGATCCTCAACAACTTCTGAGATTAATATCCGTCAGCAGCTTTGGTCCTTCCAGCGGATCTGTCCTTTCTGCCTAGACATGGAGGTGGATCAGAGGGGAAACCGAAGTTGAGGGATTTGCCGGACCGTGTGGGACGGTGGACGGTCACCGGTTGTTGCGTAAAGCGCGACCAGCTTTTTTTTTTTTTTTTTTTGTGAGAGCTGGGACGCAGTCTGCTCCTCTTCGAGTAGGATGAACAACTCCAACAATCGCAGGGTAAGACTGTTTTCTCCATGACCGAGACATCAGCTTTAGAAGATAAAAACGAAAGCATGTCGCTCAGTGCCGGTCGGGTCACGATGAGCCGCAGAGCAGCAGCTTTTGGAGACATCACATTGACATTGGACATCTAATCGTTTAGATAGGCAACGCCACTATTGATATCCCAGCCATTTCTAACGTACCCAGCTTGTCTCTCATGTCTTCTTTCCTGACTCAACCCGATCAGTGTCGATTCTCAATAAGATACACTGATGAATTCGGCTCATAGCAGGTCGATTGGATTTGTGACATTAGAACTTTTAGAGATGGCTCACGTTGCACTTTACGGGCAGACACCTTTGTTTTTAATGATGACTTTGGGATTGGCAAATTGGGGATGAACAAGTATTAAGAGGTGGAAAAACAGTTTATACAATGTTGCCCGAATTAAAGAGTGGTATCGAATGATTTGTGAAATCTCTTAAATTACTTTATTTGAATAAAACTATCTACTAAAAATGGTGAAAATATTTTAATTGCAAGATTTTTTAAATGGAGTTTTGTTGCAGCAGATTGCAAACTGTGCCAGTGTTGCCTGTCACCTTTAGCTGACTCATTTTACATCAGGCAGTCCGATGTTGTTACATTAATATTACCTTACATTTCTATAGGGATAGTGACTGATGACCAATAATGAGCAATCATTAATAAGAACAATTTCTGGTTTTGCTTCCCTGTCACCTTCACTCTTTACAGCTCTTTCTGTCCTGTGTGTGTATTAACTGGAGTAAATTGTGACATTGGTGAGGAGATAACTCAGAATTCCATGTTCTCTGCACCATGACTTGTCACCCAGCTTCTTTATAGTGGGGGAAGTGTGATAACTGTGGGATATTACTCCCTGCAGTCGTCGGCCCTTTCCCGTTGTTGTGAATAAATCTTTCCTAAGCACCTTGAGTTGGCAGCAAAGAAATAGCCATACTTAAACTATCTTTCTTTTTTTTTTTGTCCCACGTCCATGAAATTATAAAATGCCAAAGATATAAGTTCTCTTTAGATGGCTGTTCACATTGCAGAGGCATGTCTCTTGTATTCATATTTCTATTTCAGGAAGAAGTTTGTCATGCTCACCACTTCAATGTAGACACACTCCAAACCTCTGAAAAATGCTAAAAAGAAAGGACAGCTACCAAAAAAGGCTTTCCTCAACGCACAATGACCCCTGAGAACAGTGGCCAGAGAGCCTGAGTGTCATTCTGGTTTTGTTGTTTGAGCACACTGGTAACTCTGGCCACTTCTTATAATCAACTTTTTGATTGTCGCTGAAACTCTATCCTAGGACAACCAAACTACTGCCTTCATCTGTGTCTGCTGATTGCTTACACTTTACCTAATGACAGGCTGCTTCCTGATGCGAGAGAGAGAGAGTTTTGATTGTACTTTCGTGTTGATTTAAAAGGTCACCTGCACCAGCATCAGTCAGGGGCTAAACGAGCAGGGCAGATATGATCTTTCTGTTCCTGGACAGGGCTACAGCCTGTGCTTCTGTGTGTGTCTGTACATGTGTGTGCATGTAGTGCTGTGGAAGATACTGCTATTACAGCTCCCATCACTGATCATTAGTAGTGAAAAGGTCACCGATGTGCCCGACGTCTTCCTCGTTGTGGCTGCACGGCATCTTCAATATAAAGTCTTCCTGGTGCATTTTATCCCATGATGTGTTCCTATTCCCTGCTGCATATTTCACGTCTATCATTGTGGTCAATGTATGCTGCAGTTAAGCAGATCATGTAGGCTGTTAAATGCATTTCTGCTTGTGCTCTTCATTACGTTTGCAATTATTCAAGAGGGTGGAAAAAAAGCATCCAGCATCCTTTGTCAGTTGACTGGCTGTGGAATCTTTTGGCCCTTTTCTTCCAATCAATAAGCACTTACTGCAGAAGAGCTCTCTGCAGTCAAACCTCTGTCCGTCCACCCAGCTGCCTTTCTCTCTCTTTTGAGATATCTCGAGTGTCTTCTCCATGTATCTGTCTGTCTCTCCTCCTTCTCCTCACTCACCTCCGCAGTCACGTGTGTGTGTGGTTTTTTTCTTGCTGAGTCTCTCTGCCCCACTCTGTGGTGTGTTGTTTTTCTGCATTAGAGGTCATTCTGTTTTCTCCACTGATGCTGTGTGTTCCTCCTTTAGCAAGTTGTTCAAGGAATAGTGTTTAAAAAATCAGCCACTTAGGTCCTGCTCTACCAAAATATTGCCTCTCCACCCACCCAATTATGGATCTTTTAACTCAAACATACTCTTTTTTCCCTCTCTGGGTTTATACTATCCCAAAGCCCCTCTTGCTAGCTTTCCTGCATTCAATTTATGGCCTCATGACTCAAATACATAATAAAAAAAAGCCAGTTTAAAACTATCCTGACATGCTGTGGCAGAGCTCCCTTAGTATGGCTATGTCCTACTTTTCTATCTGCTTTTAAAGATATGTTTTGGCCGGCCAAGTTCTCAGCGGGTTTGTCCTGACGTGAGTGTGTCAAAACAAGTTGGGACAGAGAAACAATGGGGTAATGTGGGAAGACACACAGCATGTCTATTGTAAAAAGCATAGAGTGCGTGGGACAGTGTGAATATTTATGGGGCAGGAAAGTGATGGTGCAGTTTACTGGTGCTGATTTAGTGATGGGCAAAACAGAAGACGGGCAGATAAACAGACAGACAGACAAACAATTAGAGAGGAGTGATGACCTGACAATGCAGAAAGAGATTGGGAAAGGATTGAAGGCCAGAGAAAAGAGCTCAGTACCACAGAGAGATAATCAGAAAAGCAGCTAATGCAGAGCTGCTGCCAGTGGATCACAATCAGAGCAAGCCACATCTCTCTGTCACGTCCATCAGAGGAAGCAGCAGCTGAGCTGTCACTCATTCATACAGCACCATTTGAAAGGCGTCGAAAATCTGCTACCTGTTGTGAGCGTGTGTATGTGTGTGTGTGTGTGTGTGTGCATCCTACTGTGCTGCCTATCCACAATCAGGCTATGTTTGTCTAGTGGAATTGCTCCTCTGTTGCTGATATGAAACGTACGGGTGCATGGAAAGACATTCACACAAGAAGACATGCACACACATTCAGCAGAGCCGACATAATGGATAATCCATGGAGGTTAGCCTTTATCCTTTTCCCATGACCCTCTGATGAAATGGTGGTGTGGCTGCTGAGAATCAATAATAATGAAATCAAAGACGTAGGTTTACACTCCGTGATGCACACAACACAAATCACTAATACACACCTCCTCATTCCTTACACACCTCACAGTATACCTTAGCCTGTGGGTTGAGGTGGGAAGTTGTGTGTGACACAGATTAGCTTGGGGATTTGCTCGGCTGGAGACTGTGAAAGGACCACGGTGCAATCATGAGGCCTGACTGCTGAATGATCTGCTGCTGTTGACAATGAAACATGTTTACTTGGGTCTATTTATCACTGGCTAACATGCACACAGGCTCTGGCTGAATGAAGAGCCTCCATAAATACCCAGCACTGAGCAGTCAGAGACTGCATTTGTTTCACTTTGGAAAAACTTTACTGATACGGATAGACTCAGTTGGCCAACAGCCAATGTTTTGGGGGTATATCTGTTTTCCTTATTTTAAAAAAAAAAATAAAATCTTTTTATTAGAAAAAAAATCCAACACTTTTGCAGTATTTAATGGTTTGCCCATCTGTTTTTAAATAAAAAAAAAAAAAACCCACTTTGCTGTGTTTATGGAGAACTTGAAAATGCTATTGCTTCCAGATTAAATAACTGCGGGCAAAGAATTGTGTACTCTATGTATCTATCTGCTTTGTACTCATTCCCGCACAGCACAGACAGATGCAGGAAAGATAAAAGCAATTTCTTCTGAAGTGGAATCCAAAACCATATGAGGCCCAGACCAGCTATGTTCATGTGTGCCAGCCTACAGTGTATTTACATGTCACCAGATAGAGGCTGCATATTGTTCTGTTGTACCTGAAAAATACTGTTGAACTCTGTGTGTGTGTGTGTGTGTGTGTGTATGTTTGGTGTCTGTGTGATGACAACTGGCAGAGTAAATGAGAGTGTGTAAATTTTAGGTTTCACGTAAGGCTGTGTGTTGAATGTAAACGTGGTTCCCCAATCCGTTAAAAATGTTCTGGAGGGCAGAGATAAGAACCATGCGTGCGCGCGCACACTCACACACACACACACACACATTTGCTGCGATTAATTATATTTCCCAATCTTGTTCTTTTCAGCTCCTAATCTCACTTGCCCTTAGCTGCCTTCTTGCCTTCTTGCCTCCTTGACTAATTTTCTCATTGTCTCCCATCGAACTGACACAAATATTTGTACACACGTGCACACATGTGCATCACACATGCAGGTACTCCAGGGGTTAATGTGGCCCATTAGTAACCAGAGCAGGCTGTAAGTGCCATGAAGGGGTGGGAGGGTGAAACCAAAGTGACGGAGTCCACCACTGAAAGTGAATCTCACCTTACATGTGTTATCTGTGACATTAATATAGCTGTCATTAATCAAGGCAGTGAAACAAATACTGCTTTTATTGTGATAGCAATGTTCCTCAGGTCCTGATTCAAGGCAGCCATTAATTAACAGCATACCACAAGGCTGGAAAACATTGTGCTGTTTCAAGTATCAGATGCAGTTGTTGTCAGTAAATCTTTATTTTTTTTAACAAGGCGTTTAGTTTTTATCGGTGACAAAGTGAGGGTTGGATCACTGATATATTCTGAAACAGTTATAATTGCAAAGTAAGTGGCCAGACCACCCCTGCCCCCAACTCATCACGCAGCAGCTCTTGCTGTGGCTAATCTGTCCCTTTGTTGTTCTGTCCACCCTGAGGGCAGAGCACTGAGGGTCAGTTGAGTGATATCTGGCTTTGCTTTAACTCCACAGAAGTCCTTCAGCTTAATGAATATTATAATGAACTGCTTTCATTTCAGGGCTCTCACTGGTCAATAGTGATAGAGGACACACACACACACGCTCATGTGCATATACACACAGCCACACCATGAAGTGTCTGCTGCCTTATTTTGCATCTTTGTCTCTTGGTGCTCTGCATGACAGACAAAACCTTGCCTCCCCTACAACAGATCTCACATGGGGGCAGCACATGTGCTTATATATACACAAAGTGTCCATACCGACTAAATAAGGCAACAGTGATGAATAATAGAGGGTGATAAAAGCAGCTTCAACGGTCCTGCTTTTAGCCCAAAATCAAGCTCTGAGATAGTGCGTACATAGTTAGACAAGAGATAATGATGACATTTATATCCAATTTTTGATTAAGACAATAAAACCAGATGACAACATCGCCTAACTGCTTTTACCTTTATAGACCCATGTTGTTGTGAGTATAATTGAATAACAGAGAAGGGACGGAAAGTGGAGTAAAGAGAGAATCTTATACACTGCTCAAAAAAATAAAGGGAACACTAAAATAACACATCCTAGATCTGAATGAATGAAATATTCTTATTAAATACTTTGTTCTTTACATAGTTGAATGTGCTGACAACAAAATCACACAAAAATTATCAATGGAAATCAAATTTATTAACCCATGGAGGTCTGGATTTGGAGTCACACTCAAAATTAAAGTGGAAAAACACACTACAGGCTGATCCAACTTTGATGTAATGTCCTTAAAACAAATCAAAATGAGGCTCAGTAGTGTGTGTGGCCTCCACGTGCTCGTATGACCTCCCTACAACGCCTGGGCATGCTCCTGATGAGGTGGCGGATGGTTTCCTGAGGGATCTCCTCCCAGACCTGGACTAAAGCATCCGCCAACTCCTGGACAGTCTGTGGTGCAACATGGCGTTGGTGGATGGAGCGAAACATGATGTCCCAGATGGATTCAGGTCTGGGGAATGGGCGGGCCAGTCCATAGCATCAATGCCTTCGTCTTGCAGGAACTGCTGACACACTCCAGCCACATGAGGTCTAGCATTGTCTTGCATTAGGAGGAACCCAGGGCCAACCGCACCAGCATATGGTCTCACAATGGGTCTGAGGATCTCATCTCGGTACCTAATGGCAGTCAGGCTACCTCTGGCGAGCACATGGAGGGCTGTGCGGCCCCCCAAAGAAATGCCACCCCACACCATTACTGACCCACTGCCAAACCGGTAATGCTGGAGGATGTTGCAGGCAGCAGAACGTTCTCCACGGCATCTCCTGACTTTGTCACATCTGTCACATGTGCTCAGTGTGAACCTGCTTTCATCTGTGAAGAGCACAGGGCGCCAGTGGCGAATTTGCCAATCTTGGTGTTCTCTGGCAAATGCCAAACGTCCTGCACAGTGTTGGGCTGTAAGCACAACTGTGGACGTCGGGCCCTCATACCAACCTCATGGAGTCTGTTTCTGACCGTTTGAGCAGACACATGCACATTTGTGGCCTGCTGGAGGTCATTTTGCAGGACTCTGGCAGTGCTCCTCCTGTTCCTCCTTGCACAAAGACGGAGGTAGCGGTCCTGCTGCTGGGTTGTTGCCCTCCTACAGCCTCCTCCACGTCTCCTGATGTACTGGCCTGTCTCCTGGTAGCTCCTCCATGCTCTGGACACTACGCTGACAGACACAGCGAGCTTCTTGCCACAGCTCGCATTGATGTGCCATCCTGGATGAGCTGCACTACCTGAGCCACTTGTGTGGGTTGTAGACTCCGTCTCATGCTACCACTAGAGTGAAAGCACCGCCAGCATTCAAAAGTGACCAAAACATCAGCCAGAAAGCATAGGAACTGAGAAGTGGTCTGTGGTCACCACCTGCAGAACCACTCCTTTATTGGGGGTGTCTTGCTAATTGCCTATAATTTCCACCTGTTGTCTATTCCATTTGCACAACAGCATGTGAAATTGATTGTCAATCAGTGTTGCTTCCTAAGTGGACAGTTTGATTTCACAGAAGTGTGACTGACTTGGAGTTATATTGTGTTTATTTTTTTGAGCAGTGTATTAAAGGACACCAAAAAAGTTGAAGTTGGACAATTTTAGAGTCTAGACAGTGTAAATACTTTGCTACTGATGTTGCCTGTCAAAAAACTGTCAGCCATCACTGGAAACTGGACGCTTCTACTATTAAGATGGATTCATCTGTATGAGCAGATTTTTCCATTCAAAAACATACGTCAGTATTTTGTGAGGAAGAGCTTGGTAGTTTTTGAAATGTACCCGTTTAGTGTGCTTTTGAGTATGAATAGCAGGGTAAATCTCAAAAGTATGGTGCTTTTTCAGATTTATCCACATTAATATGGTCTTAGCAGCACATCTCCATGTGTCTGCGGTGTAGCAAAGAGGTCAGAGATAAAAGACAACAGGGAGGAGAGCTTGGCAGGCTTAAATGCTAGTTAGGCTGGATGAGCTAATTAGCCCTGATTTCCTCATCCTGGTTCAGACAAGGAGGAAAGCCTTGGATTACTGAGACGAGCAGTGTGTGTGTGTGTGTGTGTGTGTGTGTGTGTGTGTGTGTGTGTGTGTGCGTGTGCGTGTGCGTGTGCGTGCGTGTCACTGACATTGTGTCAGGATGTTGAAACTGTTAATCAGCAGGGGGGTTTGGTTGCACTTATATGCAAAAGTCAACTAATGAGAGCTTTAAGTCTGTCATAGTGTGTTGCTCATCAAGTAAAGGATTGCTTTGTGCAATGAGATAACTGGCCATCACTCACCCACAGCGGATGAAAAGAAGCTTAATTGTACGGGGGCCCTAACAGGGGTGCTGCTCTCCTTCGGCAATACGTGACACGGTGACCTCTCGCCCTTCGCTTCCCCCGTCAGCCCATTTAGCTTTTTCTTCATCTGCCATTTGTCTGTCCCTTCTTCTCACTCCCACACTTTATGATGTTACAGCCTTTTCCCACTTCTTCCACCACAAAAACTGTCTGATTGAAGATTTTCATTGTAAAGAGGAGACACCAAATTTTTCTAACGTGATTGCCGCCATGAAAACATACTAGGTAAGAGAGTCTGTAGCAACCTAGACAACTTGGCAACTGGAAGCATGCAGCTTAAAGCGCTCCTGTAAAAATAATGTAATATGTAATAACCATGATGTAGTGTTGAAGAGACACAGTCAAATATATGTACATGCCTGCAGACCACACCAGCACAGACACAGGGCAGAGATTAAATCCAAAGCCTGTCGGCGTGTCCTCACCTCCTCCCTGACCTTCACTCCGGGTGTAAGATAACATACTGAGAGCTGTCCGTCACCATGATGTTGCAGGCACACTTAGTCACATTAGTTGGATTTTTTTTTTTTTTTTTTTGGCACTAAAGTACATACCCTGACAGCCATGTAAGCAATAAGTGGAACGGCCGACTGTTCTTGTCCTCACTCAAGATAGTAATTTAATTTAATGTGTTAGAAACAGAACAGGCTGTACCAACCTGAAGAATTCCAGCACAGATTACCATGTCACACCAGTGTGTTTTTACCTAGTGTGGATCTTTTAATGTGATTAAAACCCCTTTACTCTCCCTACTTAGGGACACATTAACAGACCGTTCTCATTGAAAGAGACATCTTTGATCAGGGGCTTAGAAAAACCTGCTTCATGCTCATTCCTCTTCTTAACCTTTCTTTCTCTTCTCTGTATGAGCCTCTGGTTTAGAGGAAAAGCTGCCTAATCAGGTAATAATACACTATCAACTTGGTAAAAGTGATTGGCTGTCTTCCAGCAACTCTTACTGTGCCAGTAAAGTGCACTGATGAGGTTACAGTATTGCTGCATTTGTGTTTGTTTTGTAATTCATTAATTGCCTCTTGCGGCCCCCAGACAGTTTTGTCTGCCAGTTACTGTCATTGGTGTTTGATTGGAAAAGGAAGCTGCTCAGTAACGACTTCATTTCTCACCAAAATCTGTGGATAGTGTTTCTTACAAATAACTATTGGGAGTAGCTATTCAGACAGACTCCATTTTCCAGCATCGTTGGGTTTGTTGATATGACTGACAGAGAAAATAAGCCTAAATTGTAATATATTATGTTGTACTTGGTTTAAATTCAGATCAACAAGCCAGGAAGGATTTACAATCTAGTTTATTATGTCTGACCATTTCAATTTCATAAAACTCAGCTATGACAATAAAGACATAGTCCTTCATTTTGAATCGAGCCAAGTTTGTTTTCCTGAGATGCACAGCAGCAGGAGGAGGGTTGAATGTATACCTTTTTCATCCATCACACTGTTGCTTATAAGACTGTACACAGTGTTTCATAAATCTACACACTTCTCTTATTTAAATGCTGAGACCACACACAGACTTACAGTAACACGCACACACACGTGTAAACACACTCCCTGTTATTATCAAACTCTGCCTTTATATGAATCTGCAGTTTGGGTTGCCTTCCAGCTGCTTCTCTCAGCTCCTCCTATGCAGCTATATGGTAATGCGGACCTGCTGTATTAGGCTGAGTGTGCACAGCCGTGTAAGAGCCATCAAGCTTTAGTGTGCTATAAATTCTTGAAGTGATCACTGCTTGGCAGACTCTAAGCTCCCTTGTGCTCTCTTGTAGCTCTAAACAAATTTGTTTTATAGCTTGAAATTCACTCCACTGTTGCTCTCCATAGGGCCAGCAGCCAAAAAAAAAAAAAAATCCTTTTAGAAGTACAAAATGCACGCAGAGAACAAATATACATTTTTTTACTTACACTAGTTTGCATACAAAGGCATATTATTGTCACCTCCTGCATGTACATAAAACATGTTTAAGGACACATTCATGTTATTTCTCTCGTTAGCACTCTTCGCCCCATGTGTGCTGGGACCCAGCTGCATTGAAACACACTGCCTTTGTGCGAGAACAGCTGGCTACAAAGTCATTTGGACACAGACTTGCGCACAAAAGCACATGTGGACTAGCGCTCACACAGACACACACAGTTTCTTTTCCATGCAAGCAGAGCTGAAACAGTCTCTATTGTCAGGGAATAATTGAATGCATAAGCTGTTGGGAGGGGGTGATAGTTCACAGTGTTCCAGTTATGAAAACGACTCGGTGCACCATTGAAACTCTACAGTGATCACCTCAATGATGACATCAGCATGTTGGAACCGAGCGCACGCAGGCACATTTGGAGGCCCTGGGAGTGTGTGTCTTAATTGTGTCCTGGCAGCAAGCAGACTTGGACTGTTTGGTAGCCAGCTTTGCTGTCGTCAAAAGGCAATTGCAAACCCTCCACCCGTTACTGTTTCCCTCCCCTCCCCTGACCAGTACCAAACCAGTTCCCTTCACTGTTCACTGTTGTGCCAGCAGCTGGACTCTGAAACACTGAAGGGATGCAGTTTGGTGAATTGAATCATTGTTTCTTAGTGGTTGAGGGCTTGGCTTGGGATTGCTCCTTGTTTTTCCCTAATGTGACTATTTTGTGTGAATGTCCTGCACTTTATGTGTGCATTAATGTGACTTCCTCCCACTCCTTCCTCACGATCACCCACTCACTTGCCCATATTCTATCAATTTTTATCTCTGTCTTTTCTTCATTCTCTCTCATACTCTAACCTTCTCTTAGATGATTTGCCTTTTTTCTTTTTTTTTGGATTCACCCTTGCTCTTTCATGCACTCTCAAACACTCCCTCCATCCGTAACTGCAGCCATGCACTGGGTGTGGGAGATGGAGAGGGGAAGAGGGTGAGTGAGAAGGAAAGTAGCGGAAGAGGGTGGAGAGGAAGGCGAGGCACATAGTTGTGGCCAGCTAATTGAAAGCCAACAGTTTGGTCAGTAAAGCCCCAGCATATGGGAGTGGTGAGGAATTTGCAAGTCTATGGTTTTGTGTGTGTATGCGAAGCAGAGATAGATCATACATGTGCCAGTCTTTCTGTCTGTTGCCGTGTAAACTGATAGATTGAGAGGTTCATGTGTGAGTGTGTGTGTTTGTGTTTGGCTGGTTGACTTTTCCCCTTTTTTTCTGAGTGTGTTTCACTTTTGCTATTGTTATCCACCATGCTGGTCTCCTTTCTTCTTTCTTTTCTACCAGCCTCTATTGACTCTTCCTCTAGCTTTTGTATTCTGCCAGTCAGCTGCAGCATCAAGTCTGCTCAAAGAAAAAACAAGTTCACAGTCAGCAAAGACAAGAAGGTGGCATAATGGTCAAAGAGAGAAGCCTTTAATGAAGACGGAAAGGTTCTATCCCACTGTCAGAAATCCTCTTCATGACCACCTGATAGAGGAAGACAATGCACAGACAAATACTCCACTGGTATCAGCACTGATGTTGTCTGTCCGCTGTGTATGTGGTTATATGTCAGGTGCAGATACAGCAGGTTATTATGCACATGATGAACTGGTATAATCTAAAGTAGAGTTTGTATATTCACCTAGAGCATGTCAGAAATAATGTTGACCTGAGGCTGAAGGAAATATCATTAGTTTTGCAGGAATAATGGCAAACTGAAGTTTTTACCTGGTAATCACACTCGATAAACAGTCAGAAGATGAGCATCTTGAGGGGGGTTATGAATTTTACTCAAACCCATAAATATGAACCTCATTGTAGTGTTCACTGTGTTTATCATGGATATCTTCAGGCTCTAACATTTGTTGTAATGTTAAAGTCAGGACCAAGAGACTGACTGAAATTTTAATGGTTAAAAAAAGTGCTCCTTTTTTTTTGGCTTCATAATCAGATGCAACATTTCACAATTTTTTACAAGAGTAAATGTATTCATTAATTTATAAACACGTTACTCCTCCTCCTGCTTCTCTCTATGACATTCATCCCCAGTTGCTTTGACTTAATGTGGTTCTGCCCTACAAGGCAAACTAACATTTTCATTTTGTGCGTTTTAAAGCTCGCCCTGAGGACTAACTCATGCTGTAACTGCTGTCTGGTCTGGCTAGGGATAGAGGTCAGAGGTCAAGGTTCAGTGATCTGAACAGGAAAGCTTATTCATGCAGAACAACACATCCTAAACAAACCATTACACACCATCTGCAGCGGTGTCAAATCCCCAACCAGGGTGTGTGTTTGTGTGAGGGTGTGTGTGTTTGTGTTTGTCTACGTGTGTTGCAGTGTCTGTGATCACACCACGCTGACACACAAGTGAGGATCAAAACAGACAGCCAGGCAGGGACAGAGAGGTGCTGCAGGAGGTGACCATCTGGTATCTACTGAGCTATCAAATAACCCAATGAAAGGTTACACTGGTATTATGTATGCACTGTGTGCGACATGTAGCAGTGTATTTGCAGTCTGTTGTTGGTTTGTGTGATTTATCTGGGACCAAGTGAAATGATTGGATTATTTCTTGTCTTTTATTCCATTCTTTTGGCAGATGCTTAAGTCCAATATGTGCTCACAGGGATATTTAAGATCTAGACCAAATCATAACAAATTGACAAGTAAGTTTCATTTTCAGCAATTAGTGTAATCCCCGGCTTTTGCAAAGATACACTTTACACTCTCCATGTGTCCACACTGTTCTGTCTTGCAGTTATTTCTGTGCTTGCCCAATTATGGAGCTTTGTGCTTTGTGTGTTTATGTTGAACCCACCAATTCTTTCCTGCCAGATCTCTTGGAGGCTCAGCACGTCAATCTTCCTCCTTCTAGCTCTTCATCCTTGCTGTCCCTGCCTCATCACCCTGCCCCACCCTGTGTGACATCCTGGACTTTCTCATTCAGACTCTTGCCGTCACAATCTTAACTCGTTTGCCTCTCTCGTGCCACACAGACCTTTCACCCTGTCAGCCTTCATCTCCTCCTTTTATCTCTATCTCCACCCCTCCTCTCCTGGTTTCTTTGACAGCACTGCCACCCCTCCGTGTCACTGTTTGATACCCAACATGCACTCCAACCCTGTTGCTTCTCCACCTTTACTTCACCCTTTTGTCCAACTCCTGTAAGGACTGCAGCCATCATAGGCAGCCAACCTCTCTGGTGATGCCCACTGGTTTCACACCTGCCACTCTGAGGGCACTATGAGAGGGAGTCACTTTCATTACATGTGTGCCTCTAAGCAACAGTGAAAGATAATAAAAACAAAATAAGTTCGTTGTTTTCTTTGGATTCTAGTCCTGCTTGTTTTTGTATTTATGTTGTTTGTTGTTTGCCTCACTTAACCACCTGTGATTGTTAATGTCAGGTTGTTGGACTCTGTTAGTCAAGCGCTGGGATTAGTTAGATCTAGGCTGCTTGTCCTCTATTCTGAGATCCCCTAAAGGAGAAGCTTGTTAATTTAGCTGCTATAAATACAAGATGTCCTCCTAGCAGTTCACTCTAATGCATGGAAATGGACTGTGGTAACAGCTGTGTGTGTGTGTGTGTGTGTGTGTGTGCACGGGTGCGTGTGTATGCGCAACATTTATTTTTTATGTTTATCTCTTTAGAATTAAAATGAATTTTTATTGTCTACCGTGGTGGAAAATTGTCTTTGGCTCTCCAACACATAGGACAACAGTTCACTAAGATAGGACAGAGATATATACAGTGTATGTAAGTATATGCTAAAGCTTTTATTCTGATGGGATATTAGATCAATACTTCTTTCAACAACCCAAGTCATTGGATCACTATTAAATGAGTTTAAAGTTTGTTTCTTTTTTTTATTGGGGATATCAAAAACAAACATTTGTTCCCAGTTATAGTTGATGTTCTGAAAAGATCATATGCATATTGCATATTTTGCATTTAAATGAAAAATATGCTAAGTATGGGCTTCGTCGTGAATTTCTATCCCATCTTTTTCTCCGATTCTCAGTTAAAATGCCTACTTTGTTTTCTAAAACAGGAATTTGTAAGAAAAAGCCCATCAGCTCTCATCAGCAAATGCTTGACCTACAAAACTGAATCCTCCACTTGTACCTAGCAGACCATCTATGTTTATAATGCCACTGTAATTTGGTCTCCTTTTCTTTTGTGGTCAAGAGTATGATAATTGCTTTTGCTTTTTAGCCAGTGAAAGTGATTATTGTAATGGTGGGCTTATTTTTGTAGCTACAGTTTGTTTGGCAGCCACAGTGCAGATTTTACATGTCTCTTAAGTGATCATTATCATTATATCAGTATAAATACACTCAATCATGCTGTGTATGATTATTCTTCATTCCAGTAAGGTTTCAAAGGAGAAATGTGCTTGTAATCACCTCAAGCCATTTTTTAAATGCCATTGCATGTTATTGTAGCAAGAAATACTGTAATGCCTGTCAGACTTTCACTGACAATGTTACAAGGTTTCGGTGGTTTAGTTTGGAGTGAGAATAGTAGGATCATAATTGCAATTTACAGCTGCTAGTCCAGCTTTCACCACCATGGAGAAATATTGCGGTTGAACCTGGAGAAGTGCAAATACTCAATAATCAAGAGTAATAATAATCAAGAATTGCATGAAACCTCATTTTGTAGTTCACTGTGTTCAAGCAAGAATCTGTGTCCAAAAGTCCAAACCACATTTATCCCTCTCCCACTGGGCCTGTTCTGAACAAAGGGAGACTCGGAGAGAGGTTGGTAAAGAAGAGGAGGAAGAGGGTGTGAGGAGGTGTAGAAAGACAAGCTGATTGAAGACAATGAGGTGGAATGATTGGAACACAGGAGAAGGCTGAAGAAAATGAGCAGTGAAAGTATAAAAGCTTAAATCAGAAGAACAAAAAAATTCATGGGAATCAGGCAAAGGGAGAGAGGGAGATATGTATGCGAAATTTTGGATGAGAGGAGGGGAGGATGCATTTATCAGGTAGAGGAAGGGGTGTGAGAAGAAGGGCAACAGGAACATTAGAGATTATTTGTGGGGGACAGTGTGAAATTGCAAATGTTTCACACAGAACACACACGCCAGCCAGACGTTACCATTTGTTCCTTCAATCATTATAAAAACACGGTAAGGTTTATATTTTCCTCATTTGTTTAAGCAGATCTTTAAAGAAGATATTCCCTGGATTTATCTGCATTGATTTGTTCATGACTCAGGGCTTTTAACTTGAAAAGGAGCACTGGCAGGTACACTCAAGGTCAACACAGCTTTGCTTTTTCTTGTTCTTTGTTTGATTCCTGGGTCCTTTTGTGCTCTCATCCTTCTCTCTGCATATATTACTCCTTTCCCCTCACTGTCTGCTGCTTTAAGTTTGTGCATACAGGATTTTTACTCTGCTGACAGAGTGAAGAGGGGCTTAGAGATTTGTTTAAATTTCTGGACAGCATCACAAGAGACACAGTTGGACAGTTTAGGACTGAGGTACCTTTAGCTTCTGCATATGCCTTGGTTTGTGCGCATGTGAGGGTGTGTGCGCGCACGTGTGCACACGTGCATGTGTGTACTCCTGCCTAAGTGTACAGGGTCTTTAAATTCTGCAGAACTCCCTAAGTGTGTATGTGGATAATAGTATATGTCTGGGGCTTGTCATTTGGGCTGCAGACATTCAACGTCTGATGGCCACATTATTTAATCTCTCCCTCGGGATGCATCACCCTCTGCGTGTGTTTGTGTGTGTGTGTGTGTGTGTGTCTAGTGAATAAGTTTGTGTTAAGCGATTCAGCATCTATGTCTGCTCAGCTGACAGTGGGCTTGTTGGTGAGAGGCCAAAAGGGTATGTGTTGGAGTGTTATCAGTGCCACCTCTCGCACAGACACACACCAGTGAACACAAACTAGAGATAGCTTTCAGGGACAAAATATAATAATTTATCTACAACAGACGTGGAATTGACTGCACATATATGCTTTGGTTGTCTTCTGTTAGTCTTTTCCTTCATTTCTTTCTATCTGCCTCACTCTCAGCGTACTTATTGCATTTCTCTAATTCTTTTGAATGTGCTATCTATCATTTAATCCTCAATTCTGACCCTTAACCCCCTCCCTTTACTTTCCATGGCCCTTGCAGGACAGTGACATTCAGAAGAAGATTGACCATGAGATCCGGATGCGTGATGGGGCCTGCAAGCTGCTGGCTGCCTGCTCCCAGAGAGACCAGGCGCTGGAAGCAGCCAAGAGCCTACAGACCTGCAGCACTCGTATCATGGCCTACATGTCGGAGCTGCAGAGGATGAAGGAAGCTCAGGTCATGCAGAAGGCCACACGGAGGTCGTCGGATGCAGGGCCATTGGATGAAAGACTCCCATGCAAAGGAAAAGTGGCAATCTCAGGCAAGTGAGAGACAGAGATGTGTGTTTATGAAAAGGAGATGACTGGAGGCAAGCTGGAAGCAGCATTTTCTTAGCACTTCGGTTGGCAAAAGAATGAACAAACACCAAGAACAGGAGAAGGAGAAGCTCTTTGGCATCTGCTTAGTGTTTTAATTTGATGCAGAATTGCTCTTGCCAGGTACATTGTGTACCCTTCCCTCTTTAGTGGCCGCTGGGAATGTGGTGACTTGCAGGTACTGTTTGTCACAATATGACAGAGGGCAATCAGATGAATGATTATGAAGCTACTCTGTTTGTATCACAGACGCACTGCAGAGAGATAATTCATGCCAGGGAATAAGTTAAGAGGGGTCAAATGTTTTGTTTTTTGTTTGCTTTTTTTTCCAAATAGCACTTGTTTTACTTGTGTTTGTAACATGATGATAAATCAGAGGCATAAATATGAATGTGTTGTTGGACTGGTAGTGTGTGTGAATGCGTATGGAAGTGTTTGTGTGTGTGGATGGGTAGTTGTTCACTGGGGCACATGCTACACACACACCCACACACACCACAGTCAGCTGTGGACAGTTCAGTCAGTAAATGAAAGCAGCATGCGCAAAAAGACACAGACACACACATATTGAGTAGACATTTGTGGTCCAATTCTTTGTCTGTTGTCGTTACAGATCTTCGTATCCCACTCATGTGGAAAGACACGGAGTACTTCAAGAACAAAGGAGGTGAGGACCCACCTCTGTATGCATGTGAAGAAATCCACTGCTGGCTTATTAATGATGTATGCCCGTTGCTTTTATTAATGATTTGCTTCTAAGGGAGGTGATATATGTCCTCACACAGCAAGAATAGGGCAAATTCAAAGATGGTGAATTTGTGTGTAAGCTTTTGAGAAATCGTATGACTTGAGTGTGGGATTTTTCGTGACCATAGAACAAAAATCAAATTTTCATCACTGGCTTCAGGGTGAAACACAGATGTGGATTTGTTTTGTATGTTTAAAAAAAGTGCCGAACTAAGAGACTCCCACTGATCTGTGCCAACAAGGCTGTGGAGCTGACATGTTTCTCCTCAGTTCCCATTACTGACCATTACAGTCCGTGGCTGCCTCCCAGATATCCTTCTCTTTTTCTTTTCTTTCTTGTATTCCAGCTCAACTTGACCCACTGCTCTTAGTTGCTGGCTGTTCCTCTCGGCTCTGAGAGGCAGCAGTACATACACACTAAACTGGGTCATTATCAGTAGGGCAGAGAATACTGGAAGGCAGCACAAATAAAATCTGACATTGTGCCTTTAAGGAACGCCCCTAGTCTTTCATCCTGGCGAATATTACTGTGATCCCAGTCATCCCAACGGCACACTGAAAATCTTGCAGTGGTTTTATTTATATTGACTGTTTTCTGTTCCACCTCCTCTTGATAGAGTCAATGTGCGTTAACCTCCGCGCAGTCATTATACCATTCTCAGTGCTCATTCTCTCCCTTGGCAACTTGAATGGAATTAATCTGAATGGCCTGTGCATATAAATGAACTCAAGAGACAGGTAGTAGACTTTAACAAAGTGTAATGAGGCTGTTAGTCAAGGTCGTTAAGCACACCAAGACATAAACTAAGCCCAGGAGGCAAAGGGGAGTTAACCATGTTCCTTTCTCACGTGCCCAGTCATATTTTAAGTGTGTTGAGCTCCTACTTTGGAATAATAAATCTGAATATTAAGTGTCAATAGGGCATTGACCAGGAAGCACATACAGTGTGATCCACCCAGACCCATCGGAGTATAGGTCACTGGAAATAGGAACAAACCACCTCTCCCAGCTTTTTCTGTGCTATATTTCTTACATGCATTTCTCACTCTTATTATGGATGAGACTGGCCGTTACAACACTAAAAGACCATTAGAGCAGAGTAAAAGCTGGCTGATGGAAAGGTTTGAACCACTCTCTGACCTCTGGTTTCAACATTCTGTTAAAACAATCCTAGGTCTTTGCTGCAAGTGTGGTGGTTCGGAGCAGAAAATTTGTCTTCAAGTCGTGCAAATGAATGAAAACTCTTGTGATGGCTCGGGTGTGTGATTTTGTTTTGTTTTTTTGGTCTCTCTTTCCTTCTGCCATTCCGTGTTCTCCTGTCATAGAGCTTCACAGGTGTGCAGTCTTCTGCCTGCTGCAGCTGGGTGGAGAGATCTTCGACACAGACATGGTGATTGTGGACCGGACACTCACTGATATTTGCTTTGACAACACCATTGTTTTGTAAGTCATCTGTTTTCCTGTAAGACCCACTAAAAAGATTCACCTACAACCTGAATGACACTGATATAGCAACACTTGTTTTGTGTGTACCTTCTCGCAGTAGTGAAGCTGGCCCAGGTTTTGAGCTCCGTGTTGAGTTGTACAGCTGCTGTTCGGAGGATGATTACTCAGCAGGGAGCACACCGAGAAAGCTAGCCAGTAAACTGAGCTCCTCACTGGGCCGATCAGCTGGGAAGAAGCTCCGGGCAGCCATGGAGCCTGGACCATGCAGTCCTGTCAGCAACGGGGGGGCAGCTCCTCTCCTGCTGCCAGTACCCTCTGTACCGTAAGTTTATTTTATTAACTTTCATTTTTTGCCAGTTAGATTGAATAGAGGGGGAAAGTATGTATCTCTCTATCTCTCAGAACACATGTGGGCATATTTAATCAGACCGTTTTTCACTGTAGGCATGCATACTTGAACACCAAATAAATTTCTCTCCCCTCACTTGTGTTTTGACAGAGGCCCAAAGTATCATCTCTTAGCTCATACCACCCTGTCACTGTCACATGTCCAGGACAGCTTTCGCACGCATGACCTCACCATCTCAGGCAACGGTGAGTGGCAACCTCCATCAATCTGTCTCACCATTCACCATTTTTCTTGTTTCTCAGCCAAATCAGCCATCTGTCAGGTTTTTTTTATATGTTATTTCCTAACATATCTCTGTCTCACTTCTACTATCTGCATTCTAATGCAGATAGTCCTTTACCTCCTTATCTTCTCTTTCCGTCTCCATTTTCTCTGACCGACAGCCATTGTCAAGGTCATAGTAATAAAGACTGTGCTTGTGAGGTTACTGTTGTGTAACTCTGTAATGATGTGGGCTAACAAGGGCCCAGACCCTCCAACAGACAGGCCCCTAGTGTTTTATTCATTGGCCCTTCAGCCTGCTGTAAAATTTCATTAGCGCACTTCATGACTCTCCCTGCAGCTGCCAGTCTTTTACACCCCTGTGCCTTGTTTTTGTTTAAAATGGGGTGGGACCATGTGACATGTGGATGAAGTCTGTATCTATTTGTGTGGATACATATGAGTGTCCATGTTCATGTATGAATTTTAATTATTATGAGGGAATATTTTTATTTATTGATGGTGTTTATTTTTTCCCATCCGTGTCTCCCTCCTTGTAGAAGAGTGTTCGTACTGGCTGCCACTTTACGGCAGTATGTGTTGCCGCCTCGCAGCTCAACCTCAATGTATGACCCAACAGATGATGAGTGGATGCCTCAAAGTTAGGGTGAGTTGGCAGGTGTGTGTGCAGCACTGACGGGGGAACTCGGGTTTCTACAGTAGCCTTTAGCCTTTGTACCGGCTTTTTTTGGTCCTTTTCTCCCCTTCCACCTTCCTCCTGTGCTTCTTTTGATACCATCTGTCTTTGTGTTTCTTTCCCTTCTCTTACTGCACACATAATCAATCTTTTTGTCCTGCAGCAGTGTGGAGGTGACCCTCAGAGTTGGACAAAAGTGTACGCTGTTCTGAAAGGATCGAGCCTTTTCTGCTACCATCGGCAAGAAGATTTGGAGGCCAACATTGAACCAGCTTTCACAATTGCTATCAATAAGGTCAGGAGAGGAATTGGAGGGAAAAACACAAACTATTTCGGATTTAGTAAGAACTCTCCAGACACTGATCCAGTCTTATAGAAAAAGACTTTATTTGGTAACACCGAAGGTATCAACAGCATAGTTGGGAAGGCTTGTGGATTGCTGCCATCTTCAATCTTAAGCCAACTAGTCAATTCTGTGCCAAAAAAGTAAATAAGTAATGGGATTTTCTCTCAATAACTAAGATGCCTCTGAGCAGGACTCTTGGGGCATTTAACTGTCAGCTACCCCAATAATAATCTGTAGTTCTGCTGCCGAATCAAAAAAAGAGGAGATATACCTGGATCTTAAAATTAATATTAATATTTAATGTTTAAAATTTTCAAATCTCTTCAAACACAATAAAACACAAAATCCAAACCATCTAATCAGGAATTACATTACTCTCCATCCCTCTGTTTTTGTCAGGCACCAAAGTGAAGAACAGTCAGTCAGTCAGGTCGTCAATCATCTTATTTCCTCTCTGTGTTGATGCCTGTGGTGCTTCTCATTCTTTCCATTGTGACTCATTGAGTCTTTTGAATCCTCTCACCCTGAGCACACAGCTGGCCCAAAGCCAAGTCAGTTAGATCACATCAGGTCTGTGTGATCCTTGTTAGTCAGCTGTCTGGCTCTCCTGAGGGAGGAGGAGGATGGAGCACAATGTGAGACATGGAGGGATGGGTCACCACTGCCATCTAGTGGTTTCTAAGCCTTTTAGAAACATTTGCAGTAGAATGAGGCGTTGGGAATTTAGATGTGTGTACCTTTTGTTGGATAATTGCTTAAGGGAAATGGCCTGGAAGGGGGTTAATCACTGGCTTTATTGGTAAGGGTTTATATTTAGTGAGGGCTTACAATTGCAATTGCTATAATATGACAACTTCTTGCAGCACATCATTTTTTTCATGCTAAAGTACAGCCAATTATTTCCTGATTGCAGTCATTTTGTGGCAGGTGATTGAATTCTTTGTTGCTCCTGTGTTTCAGGAGACTAGAATACGTGCATCAGAGAAAGACCCTCACAGTAAAGTTCAGAATATTTGTATCAGCAACCAGTATGGAGGGGAGGAGGTCACACACACTTTGACCACAGACAGCCGCGAGGAGACACACCGGTGGATGGAGGCCTTTTGGCAACATTTCTATGATATGAGTGAGTATTTGCTTTAACCCAGACAGTGCATGATTATGTTTACAGCTTCTCACATAGTTACAGTCACCAGCTGCTTCAAAGGTGTACGATATTAATATCTATCTACCGATTAGTTTTTTTGATGGCGACTATTTGTGTCCAACATACAGGCCAGTGGAAGCAATGCTGTGATGATTTAATGAAAATTGAACTACCATCACCAAGGAAACCGGCTCCTGTCATGCCAAAACAGGGCTCTCTCTACCACGAAATGGGTAAGCTCTCCTGCTGATTAAACATAGTCAAACTTGAAACTATAAAGGAGAAATAAAAGAAGGCAGGGAAAGAAAGCACTGTCTGCACTGCATGTGACTGTGTGTAGCTTTAATTCCTTGGGTCCTTGTGCACGAGAAATGCTGTAACAATTAAAATTTCCTTTCCTATATCTCAAACTCACACTCTGCTTTACTTCACTATATTGTAGATAGAATGGGTCCTATCTCTGACACGCTAACTTACTCTCTGTCTTCTGTTTCTCTGTTCCTCTTTATCCTTTTCAATTTCCCTTGTCCGTCCTGAATCCATCATTTCTTGGCTTTGTCTCTTTCGTTTTTCCCTGTGTCCTCATACATCACTTACGATCAACACCACATATATCATCAACTTTCACCATTCATTTTCAACGGGCGAATTCTGTTTATACTCAAATTATTATTTTTTTTCCCTCAATCACAAACACACACACACACACACACACACACACCGACCCTAATTAATTTCTGTCACAAACATAAAAACATAAAAACTGAACTCCACCTGTCTGCACAACTCCTACCCAATCAACCCCATTCTCTCTCACCATCCTCCCTCTCGGTTTTCCTAACTCCCCTGGCAGCCCCTCTTGCCACACCCTCTTGTGAGGGTCTTCTGCTGCAGGATAACGCTGTGTCTGCTGAGATTCGTGCTCTGCTCTCATCCTATTACAACGACAGGTGAAGTAACAGGATTAGGGCTCCATGTAAATTATTACATTATATTTAGCTGCATCGAAATGATAGTTTGTGAATTGACAAGGGAGAAAAAGATAAGATGGGATGTTTCTCTTCTCTTATCATGAACTGAACCATTAAATAAACAAGTCAAGTTATATGTCTCCTATATGCTATAATATGCTATGAGATCAAAACTAAATAGGTTAACAGCATCAGAATGTAGTGTAATATGTTAAAAAGTGCATTGCAATATGAGATTGAAGGAAAAATACAAAGCAGGATTTATATTGCATTATACTTTTTGAACAGTATCTTAAAATCTAACCATCTAAATCCTCTTTTCACGCAATTAATTTAAGTGTATATTTAAAAATGCAATTTTATGGCTTCAAAGCATTCCCAACTTTTGCATTAAAACTATCCTTATCACTGGCTCCTTGAAAAAAGATGAAGCGACAGCATTTAAATGGTAAGATTACCACAGCCCTAGTGCGAATGTTAAGAACCCCATTAGTTGTTGGAGAGACACTAATTTAAGATTTAATCCAAAAACAACAGTTAAAATTTGTCAGAATAAAAAAAGAAAAGTCAGCCTCATTCTTACTCCACAGCAGGAAAATGATGTATTGTGCTGCACTTCACCTGCAGTTATTGAGTCATCTGATGACCTCAGCACTACTGTGTCAGACATCCTGGCCCGGAGGTTGCAGGAGTTGGAGCTCCGCAGCCAGCTGGGCACCTCTCCCACGTGGATGTCTGTGTTTGAGGAGAACAACCCCAAAAGCGCTGGCCGCCCTCGTCCCTGTGCTTCTCGTCTGTCTGCCCACAGCCCCTGCACCCCTCACCGACTGCACCAGAGCCCTGTGAGCCCTCACCGCTGTCCACAGCCTGGCCTGCTGTCCTCAGATGCAAGTCTGACTTCAGACAGCGACAGCCACTGCAGCACCAGTCCCTGTTCTCAGCACCACGGCTGGCCAGAGCCTTCTTCAAACTTCTCTCTCCTGTCGTCTTCCCCCTCCCGCCTGAGGCCTCGCACTCTCTCGCTGGATGCAAAGCTCAGCACCCTTCGAGGGAGGGGGTACGGAGGAGGAGGGACCTACCAGTGCCCCTGTCAGCCTTCTTCCTCCTCGCTGCTCGGCCCAATCCCCGTTTCCTCTCGTTCGCCTCAATCACAGCGCAGCACACAGACAACTCTCTCCTGCTCCAGCTCCACCTCCAGCAACAGCTCCAGCAACAGTGAGGGCAGCCACAGCCCTGAGTCATCCGATGGAGCCCCATTCTCGAGGCCCTCCCCGGCTCGACGGAGCCTCAGGAACCTCAGGGCCAGACTTGATCCTCGCAACTGGCTCCAGAGTCAGGTGTGAGCTTGTTTTCCTGGGAGACATTTTATGCTGACCTAAAAGCAACAGTGCTCATTAAACCATGGTTTAACTGGCTTAACGCATGTGAACCCACCGCAGGCTATCTGCTAGGCCATATGCAAGGCTTCGAGAGGGATGAGCTGCTTTTGTCCTGTATCCTGGTGGGGACTGGATCACGGAAGACCCTCCTTGGGCAAACTGGAATGTCTTCTAACAAAAAGACAGGTGACAATCACTGCAGGCGATGCTGCACTTTGTTGGATTGTCATAGTTTTAAGGATAGTCCAAAATATATTGGGAGGTACTCTGCTTGCTTGAGAAATGATGGTTTAATTCTAAGCAATGCTATGAGCTAAGGACTAGGTCTGATGAAGACAGCGGACTCTCTTTGGAATCTAATTCTGAAACTGGAAATGGTTTTTGTTTTGTCCACTGCACCAGCCATCCTGGCCACTCAAACATTGTCTCAAGGTCATCTCCTTTAATGCACAAGCAGTGTTTTGACTGGATGATTCTGATCCATATTTGATGAACAAAGGTTTGCAGTGGTTTTGTTATGAAAGCCAGTTAGCATGTGGCAAGATGAACATTAATGTATGAATCACTATGAATGAGTTTTCACTTGTAAACTGTTTAGTGCAGAAAGAAGGTTGATATTTGTTGCCTGTACTGTGATATCTACTTCAGTCTACTTTTCTAATCATTCACACACAACATATGGTCTTTGTGGTTCTCCTAAAATTACTATGCACCATTTTTTTTTTTTAGCATGATTCAAATTACAGTTAAAATGGTGAACTACTACTTTCAACAATGAATCTGGTGAAAGCTTAACTTAATGCAAGTGCTCATATTTACTGTACTGGTTATTACTGTGATCCTTCTAGGGTAAAAATTGTGGTCTTTACTTTTATACATTTATCTGCACACTATTGACAGGTTGTAGTCAGAACTGAGTGAAAGAGCCTAACATACATGAACAAACCTTAGAATAAACAGAAATTAACCAAAGCTATTTAAAATGTTATTGAAAAGCCAAGCCATAGTTAGAATTCTGCTACACTGCCTTGTGGCAGTTTTGTAGGACTTCATTGAATAGTGATTCCTGCTTATGAAAAATCCAATTAAATGTGAAACGTCCACTTATCTATTATTATGAAACACCGAAACAACTCTTAGAAACGATTTTATGGTGGCTGTACTTTAGAAAACTATCTATGAAACTTAATACTTACATAAAACAAATTGTGTTGTGATAGTCAGAACAGAATTTAAATAGTTTGTTTACACTGCCACCATTTTTTTCTCTTTTATGGAAACTGTTGCCATTTAGACAATTCACAGTATTTTTTCTTATCACAACAAAACAGAATGAAATCTTTTGTTAGAGAGTCAGTGTCTGTGTCGGTGCAGTAAAACCTCTTCTTCTGTCTCTGCTGTTTACTGTGGACTTTGGTAACAGTTTCGCTCTCTTGGCTCAGAGCTCCGGCAAGAATTTTTACTAAGATTTAAAACTGTCAAATGCTTGAAAAACAGCATTTGTTACTGTAAATTAATTTTTATAAGTTAACAAATAAACCTCCTTTGTCTTTTGTTACATCATTGATTTTGTTATAAATGCAGCTATATTGATACCTGATTATCATATTGTTAACAGATGATGTGCAGATCTTTAACTGTTATGAATAGATAACATTGAATGTTATAACCTTGCAAGAGTTTCCATTGTTAGCAGGATTTATGTTCTGCATGTACGCCGTCCCAGAGGGTGAACATAAAATGAGAAATGTGGAAACCTTGTGTTTAAATAACATTAATTATAATAAATGTTTTATCAACTCATTATTTGATCCTATATGTATTTTTTTTGTCCACTTGAACTATAATCTGTTATGATTATCCTACATCATGTGACATTGTTAGATATACATTGCACCATTTCTAACATCTTTTTTCCAAAACTATAATTCCTTAGTGTTACTCTGACTTTGGCACAGTACACTAAAAAAATCAGATCAATGAAATCTTCTCTTTTGTATCTCACCAGAACAGCCTTCCTGGCAGTGGGATGGCATTTCCATCAGATCAGAAATTTACTTAAAGTCCTTTACACTCTGAGCATGTGATGGATCATATTCTATCCATTTTTCATCTGCTTCTCCTTCATCATCTCCCTCCAGCAAATCCCATAGGAGCTCATCCGTTCCATGAATGCCCAGAGATAGAATTCCATATAGAAACAGCAGCAGTCTGTTGTACAAGCACCAAGGAAAGCAGGTAGAACAGAGGCTTTATTGTCAGTGTTTCGATAGCAAAGCTGTAGATTAGTCAGTAGTACAAAGTACTCTTACAAACATAGGAGGTAGTTGACACTGAGTCTTTCGCTGAGCATTGTAATATGCATAGAGGAATACTATGGCCATATTGACTATGTTCCAAATGTTTCAGGAAAACCCAAAGCTCCCTGCTTTCAGTTTGTAGAGCAGTTGCACCATAGTTGTGCTATTGTAAATTCACATCTGCTTAAAGTATAAAATCCATACAATAATATCTAATAATATTCAGACCAACACATACATAAGTGTCATTATATAACAGACTCACACTCATAAATACTTTGTATTATATGCTTCATATGATACTAATTAATGACTTATGTAACCCCATAGGGACATTTTACATAAAGTTTGGCAATTATATGAATTCTGTTAAATAATGTAATTGTTAAATATAAATGAAGCGTGTCTCCCCTCCACACCCTCTTTCAAGTCCTCCATATATCATTATTATATCATTTTTCTCTGCACACTTATGCTTCCTCCAGCTCCATGGTCCCCTCTCATTAACAGGCACTACGTGGGTTGGACGCCCGCAGAACCACGCCGGCCAGAGTACTCCAGGCAAATGTGGAGAACTTTGCAGGGCACGTTTCAGCTCTGCTGATATATGTGGATGCAATCCGATGGAGCCGCTTCGCACCAAAGGTGTTGTAGTGTCCTGGGAGGACTTGGTCAACCTGTTTAATGGACATGCTAATTGTTACTCTATATCATAATTTTACTAGGTAATCACAAATCTCTATTCATCAGTACACTTGGACTATCTCTGTTTTAAGGATGGTGCACGGCTAATACATCTTCAGATTTACAAGGAAATTTTTTAATAAATCATACTTGCCCTTTGTAACATATATTTCCTGGAAAAACACAGAAAACCTTAACCACATTGTCACTGAGGGTAGGGAATGAAAGTCACCTCAGGACGTAACATGTTACAGAAACTTTGGGTCAAAAACTTTAAATAGGACCATGACATTTTCAGCCAATAGAACCAAACAAAGTTGAAATATGAGCTGAAACACTTAGATCAACTCTTGTGTGTTTCCACCATTACCTGTTCGCTGTCAACCAGCCCAACCAGACGCTCACAGCTGCTGACGTAGTCACTGACACGACTGTAGGGCAGCCAATCAATCATGGAACCATCATAGACGACGTCTCCACTGAAGAGCAACTTATTGTCATGGTCGTGGAGGCAGATGCTCCCCCGAGAGTGACCAGGCATGTGGAGCACTGTCAGCTGCCTGTCACCCAGGTTGATGACATCACCTAGGGAGGACACAGAGATGGCGTCATCATATGCTCACATAAAAAGCACCACATAACTTGTGCTATGATCCCAGATTTACCACAGGCCTTATCTTCTTCATAGTTGGTTGGAATTGAGCCAGAATCAAATTTTAGTTTTCCACATATCAACTCATAACACCACAATATGTAGAGTTATGCATGGTCAGCAAAATTGATTTGGTTCAGGCTGGATATGGAGTTGCAGAGTGAAACAAAAGAATGAAACTGACAGATCAAGGAATGAGATATTTTAACTGCATTGCAGTAGTGGCTCTGACACAGCAGAACAAGTATGTTCACCTACAGTGCAGAAATTAAACACTACCAGAATACTAAAGACGCCAACAGGTAAACTTTGGGTCCACAATTCAACAATGTACCATCCTTTACAGTTGAGGTTATGCAACAACTAAGATGACCTGGTATTTAAACACTGTCCAAACAAAGACAGCACAAGCTTTGTGCAAATTAAACTGGTAATAAATATTGTTAGCACTGCCCTCATATTCCACTTCTCAGTAACACCACACATGACAATCTGTGTGTGGGGGGGGGGGCGCGCGCTAGTATTTTTTGGGGTTCTGCCAAATTCATTCACTGAATTTCTCCTGTGGGGGTAAAAGCCTTCGGTATAGAGCTTACTGTGCAAACTATAGCTGTAGTCCAGGTGCAGCCAGTAAATACCATCTAATGGTATCGACCACGATGCTCATCAGCAGGCTGATGCATGTATATATTTACAACTCATGACCCGGGGTTTGATCACAGACCCACTAAACTACCATGCATCATATCTGCAGGAGCGATCCCTCCCACCTACCCTCCTGCAGGATGTGTGTCGGCTGCACAGCCTTGACTTTGTAGTGCCTCGCCCTCCATCCCGGGCTGGGAGCCTCGGCGATCTCCCTGTCGCTGAGCCAGGTGACCGTCTCAAAGTTGTCTCCGTTGGCCAGGGCATCGACCTCAGCGCTGTGGACGCCCACCTGTTGGAACTGATGCAGACCGCCCGAGTGGTCGAAGTGGGCGTGCGTGGCGATGGCCAGCAGCGGGTTCTTCCTCTGCGGGTCTTCGCCCAGCAGCCCCTTGGCGTCGATGTAGTCAGGTAAGCTCCTCAAGCCCAGACCCGTGTCTATGACCACGTCCTGGTGCGAGCCGCGGAGCAGCCAGATGTTGGCCCGGTTCTCCGACTGGTAGAATCGCTCCTGGATCCAGAAGAGTCCGTCTCCGAGCGATTTGTGAGCGTACCAGTCCGCTGCAGACATCCCACTTCATGCACTGTTCGAGGTAGACCGGTGCGGGTGTTGTGCTGTCAGGTAATTCGGCCGTGGAGAGCTGCGACTAGCCTTGTAGCTACAGCTATGTTTTCATTGAGCTTAACGCGATGGGGGCCGCCGACACACCCTTGGAGGAACTGAGCGCGGTCATTGGCCAGGCGGGTGAGTGACGACAGCCTGAAGCGCGCCGATATTGGGTGCAATAGACGTTACGTTTATCAGACGTCATGCGGGGGGCGGGGTAATTTAAAGCCACATTTTCACGCGCTGCTGAGCACTGGAGCGAAGCTCATCGTCCCACGCCGGTGTTTGCAAAGTAGAACAAATATTCATCAGCTGTAACTGAAAACGTGGTCGTCTCGGGAGTTATTTTACATTTGGAGCCACAGATAAACTCGGGCAGCTGTTTGTTGAGTAAACTCTTAAAGTGAAACATGGAGACTCAGTAAAAGGCTTAATGCCATTGAACAGCCCCGAAGTACACAGACTTTTAGGATTTTACGTCTCCGCATTAGGAGCAATTCACTAACAGTCCCTTAGTGAGTATTCCAACTGTACTGATGTGTTTCCGACGTAATGCCAGCGCTGACCCACGGCAGCCCAGCAGGGACACTTGCGTGAACTTGTGTGTGTCAGCACGTGTTTGACGGTGACATGTGGGCTGTGTGCTGTAGGTGCAGAGCAGGCCGGCGGCCATGGCAGGCAAGGGTCGCGGAGTGGCTGCCTTCACTTTCAACATCGAGGCTCTGGGCATCGGCAGGGGCAGCATGCCAGAAGCCAGGGTGGGGCCCAGCCCGCTGTTTCCAGTAAGTACCGAGCACACACTTTCTTCCTCACTGTGCCTTTCTCTTAAACACACACACACGCATGGCTCACATTATGACATTTCCCATGTACTACACAACACATTGTACACAACTGTGAATCCTTCCCAAAGTGGGAATGGTTGTTTGTGAAAGCTAAGCAATATGTGTATTTGTGTATGCTGGAAAAAGTCAGATAAAAGAGCATGGTCATGTTGAGGGCCTCCTCCTTGAGCATCCTCTGCTATAACACACACACACACACACACACACACACATCAGTTAGTCAGGGATGTTTCTGCTATTTTCTGCACCATGAAGCAAACAGGGGGCCAAAGGAGCAAAGGCCCAAAGACCAAACAGGATGTGGTGATTTGGTGGTGTGAAATCCCAAACAAGTTTTCTTAACGGTTTTTGAGAATTGTTGAAACTCTGAATTCCTCCCTCTGAACAAAATGCTCAGTTCTTTTGACCTATTTATTGAATCGGTCATTCTTTTTGCAAAATCACTAACACATTTTCAGTTACTGAAATGCATTCTGCATTTGTGATGCATAATGGTCACCACAGGTCGCAGTGGTTAGACAAAATTACAGCACAGATGTCACACCAAGGCGGTCAATACTCAATTGTCTAAAGTAAACACAGGGGAAAATTTTAAAACTATTACTGGGTCATGACATTTTTTTGGGAAATATATTATGCCTTTATTATAAACAATGAACATTCCTGGAGCTGCATGCTCTGAACTCTGTTTTCAATTTTTAATGTAGTGTGTGTCAATGTAGTAATGTTTTTGTCGGGATTGGTTTTGTGTATAATCTGAAAACTTTGATTTTGAGCAGAGACAGGGTGCTTTTGAGAGGACATTGGTCACTGGGTTTTTTAAATTGTCAGCAATTTTAGTTGTCTCAATATCATTTCATTTAGGTAAGGTTTATGGTCATTTTAATAGAATTCAGTGCCACTACAGGACAGCATTTTACTGCAAACAATGCAGTTTTTCAGCATGTTTTCACATCTGCTCACTGATGGAAGGAAAATAAAGCTATGTCTGAAAGGATAACATAACTGCTGTGCTTAATTACTATCTTCTCCCCTCCACTATCTATCCCCCTCCAGAATACAGACTTCAAACCAGTTCCACTGAAAGCTGGGGAAGATGAGGACTACATGTTGGCTTTGAAGCAGGAAATGAGGGGAACAATGCAACGGTTGCCACACAACATCAAGTTTGAGTCCAACAAATCAGGTAAGAGGGAGAGTAGTGCATTAGAAACCTGACATCTAACAAAAGTGCTATGGCAAGACAACTGCCCACTATAAGGAAAGATAATACAGCACTCAGGAGCTGAAACATTTAATTAGGGTCATATCTGGAACAGGAGATATACACTGATTTATGGCAGAAATATTGGGCTACAGCTGCTGTCTGACAGGTTTTAATATAATTTCTGTGATCTGACCTTACAGGCCTTTCTAAGTTTCCTTGGTCAAAAGTGAGCAAAATATACGTAATAAGTAGTAGAACTTGCAGTACTGATAATGTGAGTAACAAATGCCAAATAGTCATGAAATAAATTAGGTCAATATTAAACACAGAGGCAGCATTTATAATTTTCAACATATATAGCACTGAAAAAATCTGAATCTGGCAAAAATTACACTCAGAACACTTTGATCAATGTCACAATAACTTGTTTTGCCGTGGAATAATACAAAAATGGTTGAAACGTAATCAAATATGATTTATCACTGCGACTAAGAATCAGACTAGACCATCAAATGTGATGCAAGTGTGAACTGGAACTTTGTTCTGTTTACGTGAAACAGAAGTGGAGAGATACACGGAGAAATACCTGAAGTACAGCCAGATGGATGATGAGGAATGGATTCCAGGTAAAGGAAGAGCACACTGTAATGTGATAAGAGCAAACTGAGAAAATGTGAAAGATGGAAAATAAATATTATTCTTGATATTTCTAGATTGGAGCCTTTTCCCAAAAGAATTGATGCCACAAAAGAAAAAACTTGGTGCTAAACCAGGTATATAAAAAGCCATTATGCACCTTATGAGATTTTAGTTGTAACTATAAGGATAAAAACAAAATACTTAAATCCAACAGGCACAAAGAGGAAAACAGTGAAGCTGTCACGCAAAGAAACAGAGGATATGCTCAATAAATTGGATGTAAGCTTCTATTTACTTGTTTGTTCAACTACGAAGCATTACATGTTTATTTTGTCCTGGTGTGATTTATCAAGTACCTTTTTTATGACTGCATTAAGTTAATGCAGTATTTAAGTGCTTGGGATGTATATGTATTTACCGAAGCTAAGCACGTCTTTCTGAGTTAGCAGATTTCTTACATAAATAAATCCTAAAATCAATATTTAAGGAACTGTCAAAGAAAGATGATGGGAACCCTGAAAAATCTGATGATGAGGCTGAAAAGAAAAAAGGGAATGCAGGTGAAGAGGAAGATGTTGAAGAAGAAGAATACGATGAAGAGGATATTGAAGAGGTTAGATTCATAAGGCTAACTTGAAATTTTGTTGCCAAATGTTATATGGAAGACTCATTCAATTTGACTTTATCTGATCTTTTCCATTTGTTTCTCTGTAGGAAAATGACTACATAGAAAGTTATTTTGACAATGGTGAAGACTTTGCTGCAGACAGTGATGACAATATGGATGGGGAAGCAACATATTGAGACAGCATGATTCAACCATGCAAACTCAAGTGAGCGTACATTATTAAAGCAAACAATTATGTTATTGTTTCTACTGTATAAATATTGTAGATAAACTGGAAATAATGTTCAGGTTGATAGTTTTGTTGGGACACTATATTCAGAGGAAAGCTTTCCTTAATGACTCATGTAAATAAGAAATATCAAACTATGTGTACACAGGCAATAATTTATTCAAAATAGATGTATTTATTTCCCAGCCTGTGGCACATTTCCACAGGTTGAAAGGCACATACTGTCAACAACACAAAATGTTTTTTCATTAAATATCAAGTAAACAGTGAAAATAAAAGGGCTATGTATAACAAAGTCTAAAATCTCACCTAATTGAAAGTACTTTATGAGTGTCATTGTGGGAGTATTGTGCATTTCCCACCTCTTTCACTGTGCTGTTTGAGGGTTTTTGAATGGAAAAGGAAAAAAAGCAGTTTTCTTCAGCAAACTCAAATTGAAAAAAATCCAGGAAACTCTCATGTTATCTCAGAAACATAATTTAAATGTATCACTCAATACTGATATTGTAAGGAAATAGTGGTAAAATAAATTATGTATTAAACACATTGGCAGCATTCATAATTTTCAAAAAAGAGCACTGAAATGTTCCTAACATGGCAAAAAAATACACTTAGAACCAAGTGAGTAACTAACTCCTAAAACAATCAATAATTCTGGGTGTGCATTCTCTCAAACTACCTCCACAGAATTATAGATTATCTTAAACTGTGGCCACTAAATAAACTTTTTAGTTGTTTTGGAACTCTGAATATTTGTGTTGAGCTTACTGAAGAAAACATCAGTTCTGAGGACTCTTGGGGCTAATTACATTAACAGTGGAACATGCTCATCAGGTCATAGAAGTTCATACTATTCTAATATTTGTCAATATAGACACACATCTAGAAGAGATGAGTGGCACATTAATGCTCTTGTTGAAAAGCATATAAATGGAAATAACTAGATGCAACAAATAATTGTGGGCACACTCTTATTCCTAATCTCTCAACCCTTTAAAAATGGCCATTGCCAATATGCAGTGGCTGTCCAAGTCAGTCAGATTGCACTGATGTAAGTCAATAAAAATGATTTCAAAAAAGGGAATGTCCACTTGGTTTTATTAAGTCTCAAGTTGGCACAACAAACCCTTGCTATGTTTTTTCATGCCCTTCGTTTTCACCATCTCCTGCTTTGTCCAGACCGGGTCCCTGTGGTTTCCCATTAACCTCACTTTCACCATTATGTCCAGGTCCAGCCCCTGCATAGTTGTGTTCTCCAACAGGAAGATTCAAATTAATGTCATGAAGTTCCGTATGAGCTTTTGTTGGAATGCCATGATGGCTGACGTCAGCTTTCACAAGCACTTCATAGTACAGCAGATAAAACACAGGTGTCACTATACCAACAACCAGCATGATGGCCACTGCCGTCCACCATCGCATGCCCCAATCTGCTCCATAATAAGGGTCCTTCCGCTGTGCTGGTTTATACTCTCCTTCTGCTAGTAGTGGCTGCTGCTGCAACGTTAAGGAGGATACAACCTCATTCAGGCTGCTCCGAGACGGACCTGTGGATTTCACAAGCCGCTCAATGTCCTTGTCTTTCTCGAGGAGGAATCCTTCAACACTGTCGGTAGAAGAAGAAGAAGAGTCTGTGGAGGACTCAGAAGGGAGGGAGATAACTGGTGAGATTGGAGGCAGGCGCCTGGCACCCGAGGGGGATGCAGATTTAAGAGGTCCAGTGCTGTGAGTCTCAGTAAGGACACTGAAGCGCCTTACAGGAATTTTAACCGAACGCAGGGCAAAAAAGTCCTGCTCTGTCAAGAGGTTGTTGATGCGCTTAATTTCAGCCACCTAGGGAAGATACAGAAAAAATTTTGTAAAATTCTTAAAGACAGAAAACACTGCTCAATCTACTATGAATATTCTGGATTATGAGACCACCACTTAATGAAATTGGTGCTCTTTTAATATGGTGAGTAAAACAATGCCTATAATAACTTACCAATTATACTCAACCTTCTAACAGTAATCTAACATCACAGAACAAATCTCATGACACTTAATTATTCATCTAACAAGGATATGTACCATATGTATTCATATTACAATCTCAGCCATTAACTGATTCATTTTAATTTGACAGCCAAGAATGTTTTCATGTACGTGAAACCATGCCCATGTTGTGAACTTTCTCTCATTTCTTTGAACAAGGAAATAGTTTTACACGATAAATACTCTGTAAGATCACTTCAGACATGAATTACTTGGTCTTGCACAGCATACATTTTCTGTGATTAATAAATGAGGTAGACATTTAATGAGGTAAGAATAAACACCACTCTGCATCCCAAAGCAGTGCTACTATCGTCATGAAAATGTTCTTGTCAAAATGGTCATGAACAAATGATGAAAAAAAAAAAAAAAAAAGAACAGTAACAACTAAGTGATGGTGACTAAAACTAAATAAAACTTAACTAGACAAAGAGGTAGAAATAAAGGCAATTAGTTTTTGAGGTGGTGGGGAAGGTACTTCAAACGCTTTACCTCTGGGAGACCAGCACTGGCTATTTTCTGCACAAATGTATTTGTGGCCTATGATACCAAAACTTGGTAGTATGAGACTAACAGACGTCTGATTATAAGTTTTATTTTTTGCACTCGATTTTAAGATTTGCCTAAATAAAGGCTTGTTTTGAGTCACACCTAAAATCATGTGGCTCTATTGCATGGTTTAACCTAATACAATTCCACTTTAACAATAATGAAGTTTGGCAGCCTGTAGGCACTGTTAGCATTAACTTTCAATATTGTATTTGCTTCAAGTTCTGCAGGAAATATAAAAGCAAAAGATACAGACACACCGATCTGAGTAAATACGTACTGAGCAATGATACTGCAGAGCAATACTGTTCAGAGTGTCACCCTCTTGGATATCTCTGCTCAGGTAGATGATATCGTCCATCCGCTCTCTGGAAGTGCTCCTCCGTAGTCTCTCTCTGCCACGAGGCCGCAGCTCATAGCTCTCCCCATCCTCCTCTGACAGGTCATTTTCTGAGCCATTGTTTCCAAAGACATAGGAATGACCGCCATTGGCAGGCTGCACCACGGTGGCTGACTGGAACCCATAGTGTTGGCTTCTACTGGACATTTTTTCTTCACTATATTGAGGAAAGCAGAGATTGAGTGCCAAATCCTGAGTCAGCAAGGAAAAGGTTAAAAAAATTTTGTTTGAAATACTAAGATGCCTCATTGAGTCAGGACAATATCAAGTGTATAACTAAAAACATGATCCCGTAAAATACGGTGCAGTCATGCAAGGCACCTAAACAAACCCAAGTAGCTGCTATGTGCCAATCGGGTCATGATAGATGATTTCACACATGCAGGTGACCACGAAGTCATCGTTCTCACTACTTTTAACACTCCAAAACAAAGCTAATATGGATATCTTTTTAAAAGAAACATCACTTTAAACCACCTTGGCCACTTACAAATCATACTACAGGTATAAAGCGACTGAAAAGAGGATTACCAATGTGACACAAAGTCAACCATTCCTGCCCTCCCTGCCTCACAAAGGTCATTTCACTCAATAAAGACCAAAAAACCAGGGAGGGCTGGTGAACGTCATAGACATGCACTGAAATAATAAAACGTGTAGCTGCATGACAAAATGTGCAACAATCTCATAAAAAGTTGACACACCTTGTGTTGAGAAACTATGAGGTCTAATTTAGACAAATAAAAAACAAACAAAAAAAACAAAGTCTTTCCTTCTCAGAAACATACAATTGCAAGGTGTTGAGCAGCAGAGAAGTTCACTTAAACTAACTACACGTTTGTTCACATTCGGCAAACCCATCAGGTAACGTCACATATACTATTGGAAGAGTCCACAAACCACACTTAACAGTTCACTAGATGTCAAGGTCCTCCGATTACACAACGATTCAGTTCCATTATCTGTCATGGCCACGGGAACATCGTATCGGAGGGCATTACCTGGCTATCCTTCTACAGCAGCTGTAACACAACTGCTGTGATAAGAAAGGCAGATTTCAGTATAGGAGATTATATTAAGACAAATAAATTATTCTTGACCAACCCTGATGTTAGCTAAATTAGCAACTAGCAATCCAAGGTGTTGACCATAAGCACGCCTTTATCACACAATGTGACGCAGGGATATCATACGCTAGTTAAGCCTTTAATGGAGTTAAATTCAACCTGGCTAAACGCGCAGGTTAGTGGCTATTTAGGAAACAAATTAGCTATTAGTAAAATTCAAATTATGAATGATAGTTTTACTAATCCAAACAAAGTCAAGGTGGTGTCGCCGTCCACTCCTAATTACACAGTAAAGTCAGCAGCTGAACTCTGTAACCCAACGATGTTTTAAAACGGGTCTTTTTGCTGACAGGTATAATTTATATCGCACGTCAACAGTTCAGCTAGTTAGCGCAGGTTAGCCTAGCGTGTGCTAACTAGCGTCAACCTCAGTTGTGAAGTTGCTCAGCTGTTTGGACAGTCCTGTCGACGGGAGGTCGCAGGTGATGAATAGTGTGTAAGGAGGAAGTCGCCAACAACCGCCTTTACCTGAAGGGATGACCACCGATCAGTCAGTAGCCATGAGTAGTATCCATCCCTCCAGAGGATTATCTTCGCTCTCCCCTTGTACTTGGTTTGTTGCTGCCACCGTTCACGCCACGTCAACAGAATACTTACGTCATGACGTAACCACTGACGACCTCAAACCCCTCACTTAGAATCTCAAGATGGCGCTAAAGGTCAAATTAATGTCTGATAAAACGATGACTTTACAGGAGTAAAAGGTGACACTAATTAGATTGTGGGTAGAAATTACTCTCGGATAACTTTTATAATTAGACTTCAGCATTGATATCCGCACTAGCTAGTTTCTTTAAAAAAAAAATTTAAAAAAATCAACAACAACAGCAAAAAGCTAGCAAGCGTGTATACATCCTCGGGGAAACCTCACTAAGATAACTAAATACAGCGAATTCACTTTGAATATATAGGGCGGATATAAAGTCTTCTTTAAGTTATACACATAGCTTGACACTCTTACGAGGATGTAAAAATCTACTACAGATATTTCAGCTTAGAACAGCATTTTCGACTGTTTGGTGAATGGCAAGACACAAAACAAACAAAACAAACTATGTGTATCTGGATTATTTACTAAATTTCCAATTGTTTTGACGTAAATGTGCAAAGTTTCCGGGGCCGGTTGAGAGAGGGACAGCAGCTGTCGGGGGGTCCATGCCTGCTCGGCTCACAGGGTGGAGCTGTCCGCCACCACACGGCTCACCCTCCAGAGACAAATGGGATTAAAACATCTTGTCTCATTAGGTATCGACCGGGAGACGAGCCGGAGTCGGGTAGTGGCTGCGAACAGAACTAATCCTTTCTGTTGGTACAGTGAGCCGCGTGTACAGTAGCGGTGGCCCCTCACATGGCTGCAGGAGCCCGGGGCTGTGTGTGAAGACGGGACAGAGTCCGGAGGAGAACCGGAGAACCGCGCAGTCTCCCTTTGCTATTTCTGCCGGCTCCACTCACAGTTAGATGACTGACGCGCTTCATCCCACGTTTGTTCATCAGGAGGGAATAACAAGATTTTTGCATTTTTTTTGTTGTTTTTTTTTTTCTCCAAGAATCACTTACAAAATGATGCTTGAGAAGAAGAGGAGCTGACTGAAGACCTTTATCCATGTTATCCTCAACAATCAAGAAATTGTAGCAATTTATCTTGGACAGAGAGCCCAGGCAAGGTGTCAGGTAAATTGAAATTTTGTTTTACGGGTCTTTTCCAACATGGTTCTCTCTGTCATTGTGAGGGGGCGAATAGTGAGGATGAGTGCCGACCAGCTAAACTTTATAGTGGATCAATTTCATAGAAGGACTTGAGGATGCGATCATATCGCTTTGTGATACATGGACATGCTGTCTCTTGGCCATTTCAAACATTTTAGATTTTTTTCAGCACCTGTCAGTAATGAATGGTTATTCCGGGCGCGTTTGTCAGTGTTAGATTAATAGTCCTGAGAATAAAGAAAACAAATGAGTAGCGATACTCCTCATCAATTATGCCAGACAGCTCAAGCAGACATATTGTATAACACTATAAGAAAACGATTAAAAGTGGTTGGCCACTGCTAATTTCTTTTTGGGCTGTGCCAAAAAATCCCCCTCGGAGCAGCTAATAAAATTGCAAAGCCTAAATATTGATTCAGCGCAATCAGTAAATGAATGGTAGCCCATTGAGATCGGAGACAAACGCTTCCATGGTTACATTCAGGATCTCCAGTGTGATTACTGCTCTTTGTGTGGGTTTTCTCTTTCACACTGAAATACAACAACAATTCAGGGGGAACTACCACACATGGTGAGCTGGAGACCCTCTCATAAAGGCTCCGTTGACTAATCTATAGGCTTACTCCGGCCATAAGTAATCTTGGCACACTTGGAGTTGCGCACATGTGCTGATACTGTTAAATAAACGAGCGGTGCCTGTAACCCCATTGTGCTTCTTTGCGTATTTTACGCAGATGTCCAGGCTCCATAACTTACACCAGTTGCTGGGGTGGGGTTTTTCACTCCTCGAATAACTGAATACGTCCACTTTATCTGTAATTGATTTGACATGATGTCATCTCGGTGCGTCCCTTGCAAATCTCTTTTGTTGCCTCCTCGGTGGTGCCTCAGCAGAGTAAAATCCCTTTTCTCACTGGGGAGGAAGGGAGGGAGCTGCTTCTGTGTGCATTCAGCACTTACACCTGCTCTTCCACAGAGCCAGCCTTCACCCTTCACCATTTATGAAATCTGTCTTTGTATAAATGGGTAAATCAGTTTTAGATTTACAGTCCTCGCTCTTTGTTTGCAAAGAAGCATCAACACTTTCCACGAAACACTAATTTTATTTCCTCACACCTCCAATCTCTGTTTCTATCATTACACACCCACATGTCACCACCATCCTTTCTGTTTTTGGATACTCTGAGATCTTCTCTTGCTCAAAAGCCAGGGTCTTTGTTTGTCAGTGTTTATGTCATTGCTTGGCAGGGGTCAGCCCCCAGTCGCCTGTGTGTGAGGGTCTGAATGTGATTCACTGGGCGGAAACTGTTTTACTGCCTGCCTCTTTTCCCTTCTGTCTAGGCCCCCCCTAATGGCTGCACACCACAAAAGGGGACAGTGCCATAAACAGAGCTTGTTCATTGATGAAAGGTGCTGAAGTGTTGCACAGTGCAGACAGGATGAGATTGATGTTTGCCTGGGATGATAGAATTCCCATTCTCCGTGTGTGGGGAAATAGTAGGCAAGGACATAGCTCTCCACACACCTCACCACCCTGCAACAGGCTGTGCTTACTGCTGTGCGCTCAGGATCACTATTGGGGGCAAGAGTTATAAGAAGGATATCTTTATCAGAGGGGAGTGGTTAGAACTTTACATAGCTTGATACCTCTTTTTGATCCAGATACTCTTGGTTCTTTTTGAGAGCTCCCCCCACCAGACATATCTGAAGTAGTTATATTGAAACACACCTAATTTGCTTGTTTTGTGCACCACACCTTACTATATCCTCTTTACAAAGGACATTTTACAAGTAACTTAAACACAACATTTTGCAGCCATGTTCTCTTAAGAGAGTTTTCTAAATTAGCAGTTTTCATGATGTGCGAAGAGAAAACCAGCAGACCTGGCCACTATACACCTCTTATTAGTTATGGTCTGGTTTTCATTTCCACATCCTGAGAGGATAACATCTTGTGCCTACTTTCCCACTTCTCTCTCCAGTTCTCATGTGATATGGGAGACCCATGGAGTAGAGCAATTTATAATCCTTTGTTGCACAGGAGTTGACATATACACCACAAATTTGCTTCTTTTTGCATGATATTGGGAGTTGACAGGACTGCCTAAAGGCTTATTTTAGTTAATCAGCCACTGGTGTTAAAATTAGTCCAAATTCCTAAGACATTTTTTTTCAACCAGCACATTGTTTGCCATGCATTAGTGCAGGCACATCTAAGCAGAGGGTTTTCCCTTCATGCTTTTAACACGTACTATTATATCATAGACGTCAAAAATGAGGATGAGGTTGAATTGGGCACAAAACAAAAATTTAGTTATATAGCTATTGTTTTTTTAGTGCTTTTTGGAATTATAGACTTTCATTAGCTGGACATTTCTATTAAATGAATTTACAGAGATTTTGAGATTAAAACAGAAGTTAGTTTGAAGCCAGCTCATTCAGTGTTTGGTCTAATTTCAGTGCATTGCTTCTTGATTATGTCATATTTGGCCAATGTGGGGAAAAAAGGCACTGCTGTGGGCAGACAGTATAATTAAGGCTCTTAACTTCATGAGGTGACATTGAAGAGTTAGCTATAGGGTAAAAGAAGAAAATAAAAATGCAGAAAAATGACAAACAACATGAGATTAAAAAAACAATGTATACCCAGAAATTCTGAGGAATTTTTGTTTAGCGTTAGAATCTGGTGTACGCTGCTAATTTATAATGAAGATTCACTTTGTCTCCAAAGCCAAATAGTCTTTTAATACAGGAATTATTGTAGTGTACGTGCATAATCCCGTTGTTTAAACCTGACAGATGATTTCTGAGGTTGCCAGAGTGAAGGTAGTTATTTAGTGAGTGGACTAATTCAACAAGTCTCATAATGTTTTCATGGATTTCAATACTTTGTTTTCAAAAATCATTTGACAGTTCATGCTTACGCACGAGAGACAGTATCATGTTTTAGTAGTTGTTGTCCTTGGAGCAAGGGACAGGAAAGTGGTGGGCCGACAGCAGTGGCCAACAATCTTGAGGTCTCTGTAGTTGGTCTGACCAACCGCATATTGTTCCCGGTGAGAGGATTCTTGTACGGTTACTGCAGTGAACTCTTGGCCGTGACCTCGCTGTCAACTCTCATAATCACATATAGACACATACACACACACACACATGTATAACTCCTTAGCATCTACATTGGCGTCTTAAACTTGAACTCTGACCCCTGGTGATGTTAGAAAAGCCAGAGGCCTCAAATAAGTCAGAACCTTAGAGGCTTTCCAACCAGCTGTACTCTTCCAGTGTGTCCACTAAGTTCAACAATAGTGGAGTACCATCAGGTGAAACAATGCATAAAATAGTAATACCTGAATTTTTATTTCTAATAGCTCTGTTATATTTCCACTATCTTCTATTGTTGTTGCATTTAAATACAGCTAAATTTAAGCATATCACTTGCAATCTGCCTGGAAAATCTGCAGGAGGCACACAAAGCAACATCCTCTTCTCAGATATCAAAACATAAAGAAAAGCATAAGAGCCTTCAGGAAGGCTGTTTCATATTAGCTTGGCTAGACCATATACAAATTAAATTATCTTTCAAGGACTGTTGAAAGCATGTATTCTTTGTTTTCTTTATAGATCAATGGCTTATTATCCCCATAAACTCCCATAGATTTGCTCCACAGCTTAATTTGATAAATGAACACACTCTTCGTTTGTATTTAACCAATTCTTTAAACTGTTCTTTAAATACACACATCCCCGTATGGGCCCTCTTGTCTGGCCATAAATCCTTTCGTTTTAGCTTGGGCCTTGGATGTTTTCGAGAGAGCCACGTGGAACACAAATCCCAGGGTGCCTTGTACTTCCTGTCTTAATTTAGATAGGTTGAGTGGGTCATGCCGGAGGGACATTGTGGCTATCCATCTCTATACCCGTTATCTGTTAGTACTCTCATTACTCTCACTCGGATCTTTGTATGGGTGTGAGAGAGAAAGAGAGAATGAGAAAGAGCGGGACAGAAAAATAAGTGTCAGGGGGTATCTTTATAACATAAACCTGGTGATGCAGTAATCATCACCCCCCCCCCCCAAATCTGCTCCATCCTTTAAACCAGCCCACCTTTTTTTCCATTCATGATTTTCTTTGTGTATTGCTCACTTCCTTCTTTGTACTGTAGTTGGTCATGGTTGAATTTCTCAAGGAGGTGGAGGGGGAGAGGTTGATCAGACCATAGTGTGTTTATTGTTTATTTAAAAGGTGTATTCCTTCACTTTCTCTTGATGCTTGCCATTATACATTGACAAGCTTGTGTCTTTTTGAGAAAAGGCATCTCAAGAAATTATCACACCCTGCAAATGTCAACAATACACTTGATACAAGATATGAGTTTGATTAGCTTGCTAATATATGTGCGACATGAACAATCACAATGTGCACACACCCTTAGGTGCCCAATATTACATTCACTGTTCAGTTACTAACAGTTGCATGAAATGCTCAGTTGCTTTTGATTCTGTGAGACAACAAACCTGACGACCAGTTTGATATGCAGCATGTTCTAAATATTTTTCCTCGATAAAAATGAGGGTCTTTTGACAACACTTGTTCAGGGATTTGCTTTTTTCCCAATGCTGCCATCTGGCCCTTAGTTTTCAAGCATTGCAAAGGCCTTAAAGAAGGGCTCTCTCACACCTACTGTACCAAGGATGTGTGTGCCATGCGCATCCTTGTTTAGGTGTGATAGAGTAGAGCTGAGAGAAAAGGGGAGTATGAATAGGATGGTTTGGATTCTGCTGGAAAGGAAGCCGGCATGCCAAAAAGCGGGAGAAAGAAAAGAATAGACAATTGTGGCAATGTTAGAAATGCACACAAAACACAAAAAGGAGCATGAGTGAACAAAAGCCTGCTCCTTAAAATTGTGTGCTGGTCAGTGAATCGTTAAGTCCCACTTCGTCTCTAATGAAAATACACCCCCGCTCTCGGTTGTCTCTCTGTTTTGAGAACTCTTTTGAAATGCAATTAGCATTTCATCCAGCCCCAACCAGTTACATGCAATGAAGTAATACCCTTTCTAATTTGGCTCTTTGGTCTACAAGGCAGTGGAGAGCACAACCTTGCTTAATCCCCTGAAAGTACTTTTCTGTCTGCCTCCATCTCTGTGTGTCATACAAACTAATCAGTCAGCCATTGCTCAACGTGGAACACGCTTTAAATTGCTTATGCACTGGTTCCTACTAAATTGGAACTTCTTTCCTTTTTCTATATCCCTTCTTTGCCACTATTTCCCAAGAAGAAGAAAAAAGTCTTGTTTTTAGTTAGGGATGCGAGATGCCATTGGCTCAACTTAAGAGCAGCCGACCACAGCCGCGTGAACAATACCTCTCCCTCTGTTTCTTTTTTCACAGTAAAATGCACACTTGATTGGCAGCCTCTTGCCCCTGAAGGAGAAATGCCTGGTTTGAAAAGTATCGTCTGACAATGGCTGGAAGGCTGACCTCATGCATTTTTTTCTTTAGAGACTATTCATTCAAGTGTTTTTTAGTTCCCCTTATGTGGAATGGCATAATTTGCCCGCCAGTCAGGACACTGCCACCCTCATTTCCCAAAAATCCAACTTCTTGTTGGACTAATAGTAGGTTTTCTGTTTTTCCCCCCCAAAATAAACAGAAATCTGTTTTTTTGGGTTAAGCTGTCCAAAATAAGCCAAGTGAGTAACACAGAGTTTTTGTCAGATATAATGATGTATGTTTTAGTTCCACTTGCTTATTAAGTTTCTTAATTTCTTGTCCCCAACTTTTCTGTATAGCGAGAACAGTCACTGATCTAAAAATACCAGAGGGAGAGACTACATGTGAAGTGCAATTATGGGCTTATGTGAGTTGACCGGGTATGGCAGCCATGGCTGCGTAGGGCTGAGAACGGACGGTGGGTGGTTTCTGAGGTAGGGCCCGACTCACATACGGTTGGTGGCATTGCTTAGCATGGAGCACAGCTCAAACCCAAAAACAAATCCAATAAACAGAGCAAAGGAGGCACTGTGTTTTTTCAGCCAGTCTACGAAAAGAAAAACACAATGTCTATTTGCAATTAATGACATAATAGGAAAATTGTTAGGTTTTATTTTATTAATTTCCAAATTATCAGTGACTTTAATAATTTTCTTGCAAGATATTTTAACTCTGCCTCTGCTGGCTCAGATCAGACATTCTTTCAGATGTAGTCTGACCCGGCCATTCAACCACAAGGCACTTCCATTTTCCAATATGTTTGCAACCCTATAGAATTGGCTGAGCAGTGATCTCTTGCATTCTATACAAATACACTCGAATATACTTGAAGGATCATAGTCACTCCTTTCTGTATGCTCATATACCACACCATCTGTCTGTGCATTTGTTGGTGTTTACGTATCTGTTTTTCTGTCAGTTTGTATGGTTGTTTTTCAGTGTTAATTTCTACTGAAGAGACACACAAACATTCCAGGAACTATTATATTAGTTTATGGTAATGACAGAGCAGTATCTTTCTGTGGTCAGACTGACTCCAGATCATCGACCAGAGCTGTAAGGGTGATGAATGAGATCCCACTGCAGGCCTCCCAGTGTCAGACAACTGGAGATCCTGTTTTGTGTGTGTGTATATGTGTGTGCATGTAACTAACTGCCAGAATTAACCACACACTCTTTACCAAGGGCGTCTCAAGACCAGAGAAGTCTCAGGGCAAGGATGCCACATGGGATGCCCTTGATTAAAACTCTCTAGACTATTATTCTACTCGACCTCGACCCAAAAGAAAATAAAAGTATTGCGTTCTAATTTTAAAGCTTCTGGTACTGAGTATTCTCATTGGAACAACTCTCCCACTGACAAAAATAGATGGTGGATACTGTATTTAAGAGAACAAACAATTGAGATACATTTCCTGGTTAAAATGAGAGTATTTTATTCACTAACTGTCAAATTTGACACATTTGTAATAACATAAAATTGCTTGAACTACCAAATCACCCGATTCATTGCAGGTGGCACATGGCACTTTCAGTTCCACAAAACCTGCAGTGTCACGCTTACTACTGTCCTCTATCTGTGAAGTCTTCGGCTTTAGGGTGAATAATTGATGTTAAAGATTACAGCACAGAGGCCACTGTTAGGAGAAACCAGAGAGGCACTGACCCCAGGAGCAGCCCTGCAACCAGACACCTACTCGCACTTCTGACAGGGATATCCAATATATCAGTGAATGAGTGTGTGTGTGTGTGTGTGTGTGTGTGTAGTGTGCCTGCAACCGGTCCAAACTGTTTTTGTGAACCAGGCTCCTAACAACAATAAGCTGCTTCAAGAAAGACTGACAGGTGATGGGGTCAAACCAACACCAACCAGCACCTTATCATGCTTATCCTGTTTTAGCCTGCAGAGAAAGCTGTCTGGTGATGAGGAAAACGAGTCTGTCTCCCAAGAGCTGGGTGATAAGATGTCTCACAATGAGAGATCAGCAGATAGTGAGGAGTGAATGGATATTGATGGGATTGTCAACATGTATTTCACATGTGCCCTTATGTATATTTGCATCTCCGTGTTGCCTATGCATTGTTTCCTCTACCGTTCATCTGGGCTTAGCTGCTGAAATGTATGGTCCTAAACACACAGTTGTAGCCAAATGTCTTTCTTGACACATACAAAGTCTGCTTTTACAAGTGATCCATAATTCAAAAAGGTTGCATATTGAAAAGGAGAGAGAAGTTGGCTGGAAGTATTATGCACCAGATAAAGCGGTTTATGATGAAAACAGGTTCAGGGTCAAAGCTTAACTAGATAATAATCTGATTTAAACGACAGCTTCAGGACTTTGTACTTTATTGTTTGTGAGGAATGATTTAGGATTGTTCCAGGAAAAAGGTTAGTTTTCATTTGAGCTTGACTAATTAAAGAGAACGTTTGAAAGTGCCTTATTGTTCTGTTTTACACAAACACTTTGATTTGCGTAACATATTTGGCCAGTACCCTAGTGAGTAATGCGTATTTATTGGCTTCTTTGTGAAATAAAGTAATTGAATATGAAGGAAGAGTCAGCTGAGTAAAGTTGGAATGACAGAATAAGTCAATAAAAGCAATTTTGGATGTTCAGAATCTGAAGTCTCTTCAGTTGTGGTGTTGTCCGTGGCTTGTTAGGGTGCCAGGTTCCAGAGTCCTGGCCCCAGGCATCATTTTCAGTTCTCTTGACCCGGGATATTTGTGATGGACAGTGTGTTTTCATGCATTTCAGAACCCTCCAGTGTCCTGGCCTGTCATCTAGCTGTCTTGCTGAGCATTGAGACCTTGCATTCTGGATGTATATGCTGAATGTGTGTGTGTGCATTTGTAAGTGCACGCACATATGCAACTGTGTCTCTTTGCACCTCTCTACATGGACTCCGACTTCCAGCCTTATCAATGTCAGAGGTCTGCGCCAGGCACTCCATGCCGCTTTTTGCTGTGAAGGACAGATCCTTGGTCTCCCTGTAACCCCTGGGGTCAGGGTTGGCACAATGCATGAAGCCAGCACAAAAACTGCCGTGCCTCTTGTAAAATTGACCTGTGCCATACACATAGCATCTGCTTTGTATAAAAATCTTTCAAGGAAGTTCGGCTTCAGGGATGCGAAAGGGACCACCCTCCTGTTTTGGAGTAAGGGGTAGGAGGTTAGAGGGTTGGATGCTTGCTACCATCCATCTAAAAGATTGTGGTCAGACTGATGTTAGGCAATCCTCTAGAAGTTTGAGACTGAGGTTTTGAGACGCAAAGATTTCCTGAAAAAATAGCTTGGAGGAAGTAAGTTCTGAAAAATTGAAACACAGATGATGTGGAGAGATAAAGAATAAATTTAAAATGTTCTACACTATAAAATAGTTTTTACGATATTATAATTGAGCTATTACCATGACCATGGTGCCTTTACCATCCAATATAACTCAGTTACACAAGTGAATATAAATGCAGGTGCACAGTCTGGTACCCTCAGGTGCACTTTTACCCATTAGTGTCGGATACACGACTGTAGAAAGAGGGTTTATGGTTTTTCATTCAAACTCTCAGTCAGTAATTCAGGAAGTTCCCGACCCCATGAGAAATAGAAGGGCGAATAACAGGATTTATTCAACCCTGGCCCCACATTGTCCAACAACACACTCACCCCTCTTCTCCCTTAGTCTCACCCCCTGTTCTGCATTGTCCACCATCTCCAAATCCCTTTTTGATCGATTTCCCAGCAATCTCTCCATTGCAGGCATTTGTGAGACATGCATGTGTGTGTGTGTGTTTGTGTGTGCACGCACACACACACAAACACGCAAACACTCACACACACACACACACACACACAAACTCCCACACTCAACTATACCACCTTCATTACATCTGCTTCAACTGACTCTGACTGTACAGTATCTTACTCTCCCCACTGAACTGTCAAACTGATTGATGGATGGTTACTATTTCAACACTTGCCAAAACTGAGAATAACTCAGATATAACGGTAATGGAACATATGAAAATTTCTGAAAATGATTTCCTTGAATGAAAACAGAACCAAACAGCATGACTTCATCCACTGTAGTTACTGATGGTAGTTTTTTTTTCAACCTTGTAATTAAGAGCGAATATTTTTCTAAAAGCCCTTACATGTTCATACGCCTGGCAAGGCTGTGTGGTGCACATCATGAATGGGATGGGTAAAAGGAATCTGAGAGGGAAACGTAGGACAGAGTGGCCAAAATTTAACTTCAAGCTGGCTCCACCTCACTTGTCATGCTGTGTTGTTTTGTTTAGCTAACCATGACAACTGTCTCACCCATCTTTTCGCTTGAACATTTTTTTGGGGGGGTAAGAGGGCTGAGCAAAAATGGATGGACAAATAGATACATGTGGAGAGGAGGGCAGAGGATAAGTGCAGGACATAGGGCTGTAGAGGAGTCTAATAGAGAGCTGAGTATGATTTGAGGAAGCAGGAGAGCAGAAAAGATACTCCGTTATAGAAGACAAGAAGGATGAGAGAGTTTCAGCAGTGCAGAGTTGCACATTTATTCTGGTATCATATTAAATTTATGTGGTAACGAATAAACTTAACAATAACTGCTTTAACAGTTATGCCAACATGAGGACAACAGGCGATGGAACTGCGGAATAATGGTTTGAATCACTTAGACCACAATGACCAGCAAGCCCGCCAGCCAGACCATCTGTACTTTTTCAATAGTCAGGCCTTCTGAACATCTGGCTGCTCAATGTTGACTGTAAATCATTATGTTTTAATCTATAACTAACTATACAAATCTATTTTTATTGTATCAGCATCTAGTTAAAAATACACCACATGAAATGAATTGTCAACTTTACTCCAATGCTTGTATGACAAAGGTCTCTAATTTACATTTCAGGGACATTTGGTTTTTTTTTTTTTGTGTAGACGAAATTTTATGACCCAGAATTTGGTAAAAATGGGGTGTGCATTTACGTGTGTACTGAATTAACTTAAAAATAAAATCTTCTGTCACTTTCTTAATTTGTACAAAGTCTCAGAACATACTGGCATATTAAGCCTCCCCTGCTTCATCTTTTTTTCTAATATTTCCTCCATGTGCTCACCCCCTTTCACAGGAATGCTCCCTGTCCTCCTGCTAGCTGTGTTGTTTCTGGCTCTGGCCATCCCTGGTACTACGTCTGAGTCAGCCACACTGCGGTTCCTGGGGCAGACTCACTTTGTTGTCAATGAGAGCAGCACAGCTGTGGTCAGGCTGGTTGTGGAGAGAGTGGGAGACCCGGTCAATGTGACCGCTTTGGTTCTGGTAAGGCACCATATAAGCTCATCATTGATAATACCGTATAATATCTATCAATTTTCTCAACTTTTCAGCATACCCACTATGTTATATCAGTATCAAACAGAGCAACCCAACTCCACGACTCATCACTTACTTCATCATGTAATGCAAAGAATAAAGTCACCTTGCTCTGTGACATTCCTGTCTCTTCTATGTTCTGTGAAGGGGAGTATCAGTGATCTTATTTCCATGACAAACAGTAGTCATGACATCAAACACCCCATGTTCGAGATTACAAAGGAGTTTGTGGCTTTATGTCCTCTGTGCAGAGGCCAGTGTCAGCTGCTCACAGTTGTCTGGAAAGGCGAGCTGGCCATGCAGTGTAGTTTATGGTTGTTAGGTAGGTTTTCTCTGGTTCTTTATTTCTTTACCATAATTTTCTGACATTGAACATTATACCTGGGCTGCCTCATGAGTTAATGAAATACTGTAATATCAGTCTTCCTTGCAAGAAATGAATGGTCATAGACAGAGGCCCATGGAAAGTCAGTGTCAAGCAGATGAAGGCACCTATTGAAAGGAAGGAAAGAGATAGGAGAACAATTAAGGCAAGCGTAGAAACCGACAAAAAAATAAAAAATCAATCCAGTTGGAGGCCTCCCATTGATTTTGATCTTTAAGGTACAAATGTGCCTTCAACATCAAACATTCAAACCAATTTTTGGCGCACTGTTGTTTCCGTGTCTTTTATGCTTTTCCTGTTTTTCTTCACTTTACAAACAAATGCAGATCAGTATCTCAAACAGACAGAAAATATACAATATACACAAGCAGGCATTTTAATTTGGTGAAATGGAAAGTAATACACTTCTGTTTGTTTGCTTTTCTCAGCTAGAAGGAGTTGATACAGGGGACTTTGAAGCCATTAATGCTGCAGCCTTTCTGCTGTCCACTGAGTCCAGTAAAACTGTCTTCATTGCTGTGAAAGATGATGACTTACCTGAAGCTGACGAGACATTTACTTTCAACCTTAAGCTACAGGTAAAGTTGTGTGTCTTTGTTTGTCTGCAGGTTCATGTGTGATAACATCTGATTGTGGATGGCTCCCTCTTCCTCCCTCACTCCTCTTGCTCTTTTCTATGGAGCTTCAAGTTTTTTCTACAAATTTTCACTGTTCTAATTCTGCACCCTACTGTCTTAAACCCTAACCCCACCTACTAAGCAATAGCCAGCAGGGGTGTCACACAGTGAGCCTTGAGAGGCTTTGAGCTGCAGGACCTTTGATGTGTGACTTTTCCAGGACTGGCGTGGGTGGGGCCAAATGTAGTGTGCATGCCTCTCTGAGGTTCCCCACTAAAAGACACCTTTGTGAAAAGAGACTTAAATGTGCATGTCCATTCTGTGGATTTCCTCTATATGTATATTGTGTGTTCACCATCGTAAGTGGCACAGTATAATAGATGAAAGCTCAGTCTGTTATAACAAATGAATGGACATAAAGGAAAAGTAACATCCGTCTGTGCATTTTGAAACTTTTTTACTTGCAGGCAAGCACAACATATCATCAGGATGTGCAACTTCAACAACAGACATGATTTGCAGTGATTTTTTGGATGCAATGCTTTTTCTAAAGTTCATAGTATTACAAAAGACATATATGTTTTCAAGTTTAGAAAATATCTTTAATGGGTAGAAACTGTAAATTCTTGTCAAAGAATTACCATCCCAGGCCAGGATGCCTTACTCATAGAGACTATCTCCATGGTTTCATATAACCTTTAAGTGTCAGGTGTGATTAATGGGCTACGGGGTCTTGGGCTGTGTTATCCCTCACTAAAAGACCTGAGACAAAGGTCATTGTGAGTCACTAATTGTTAGCTGTATATATATTTACAAAACAATAAAAAGTCTGCCCAGCCATTAGCAAGAGTGACTTTCTTCACATTTACAATTGAGTTCTGGTTAAAATCCAGTTTGAAAATCCTTTATAAAGTGTACTCCAAGATTGAAAGATCGCATGACACCCACTTAGCCCTTCTGCCCAGCACTGTGCAGAAACAGGAGGCAGAAACTGTGTGTTGTAGCAGATTATGGAGTGCACCGTGTGTATAACAAAGCACTTGTTACGTAGCCAAAACTGAATATGTTTATGTAGTTCAGCTGAGATGAGTATGTATATTTGTGTTTTCAGACTCTTGGCTCATCCAGTGGCTTGGCTTTGGGAAAGCATGTGGATTCTGTGTCTGTGAGCTGACCACTACAAGAGCTCAGCAGCGAAAAGAAAGCTCTGTTACAACTGGGAAAAGCCCTGTTTGAATACAGGGATAAACGGGAGACGCCAAGCACTTTCTTGTTTCTCCTTTGCTTGCGCTCACCTAAACATACACACACAATACTGTGTGTGTGCATACATAGTGGCTTTGCTAAGGAATTTCAATTGGACTATTTTTGGTTGAAAAAAAGTTTTGTTTCTCTTTTTTGTGGTACATCATGATTCACATGGTTAAGACCACCACTATTTGTTTCGAAGAGAATTTGGCTGTTTTGGTGGAGGCACTTGAGCTCAGACATGGTGGTTGTCAGCAGAGTTGGTCCATTAGATGCTTGTGAAAACATTGGTAAGCTCTAATGGAAACCTTGGAAAGTTACACTAAATAACAAGGCTGTGGTCTTTCTCTTTAATGGGGTTCAGAAAAAGGAAAACCCTCCTTGCACAAATCACAGGTTGCTAAAAAGAGTTTTTCAGGCGCTGTGTGATTTTGAGCACACCGAGATGTTAAGTTTGTTAGGTCTTAGTGCTGATTCACAGAGCACAGCACAAATCTCAGAAAGGTGTCCCACTGTGAGCTAACCTGACATATCAACTGGATTGAGACCAGTACTTCCTGTCATTGTGCCTTCTCACCAGGGCCTCTCAGTGGGTGACAAGAACGAAGTGAAGACATTCAGTATGGCAGACGTTCTGGTTTCTCACATGAATGTTGGGGGAAGATGCTTTTAAGCACTTACTGTATGTATAGCCTGATCTTATCTATCCCATTTTCCAGAGTTCCTCTAATGGTGTGACACTGGGGACCCCAAACAAGGCAACCATCACCATCCTGTCCAATGACAATGCCTTTGGAATCATTGCTTTCAACTCAGTAAGAAACCAATAATTTAAACAAAGAAAAATCTGTAACAAATATACAATTTTTAATAGAAGGTATGTGCAATCATTCAAAGTCTTTGATAAGAAAACCTGTCTGGTCTCTTGTGTTAAATTTTAGTCTGGTCACCAATGTTAGCCTATTATACCAAAGTACACTTGCATCTAGTTGCATTTGTGCACGTATTTGTGAAAATGGAGCCCACTGACACACTACTACAGAGACGGGTTCAATTAAGCCAGTATTATGGCTGTGGAACAAGTGACCACCTATGGGTTGTGGGTTTCCAGGGGCAATTAAAACCACAACACTCCCTGGATTAATTTATCAGTGGGAGTTTATAGCGTTTCCATGGTAGCTGTGGTATGTTGGGAACTTTTTGTCCTCCCACCCCCAGATGGTCTCATATGTAGGATAATGATTTTGGGTTGCTTGGAGTCAATAAAGGGCTCCTAGCTGCAGGGATGTCTTTATGTTATGTTACATTTGGTTTCCTTTCTTCTTGTTCCTTTGCTTTCTTTTAAATAAATTTGGTCATGACAAATTAAAGCGCTCAAAAAAAGAAAAAGAAAAAAGATTTCCATTACATTTAAGAGCTTGATTGTGACTTGTGACATTGATCATCTTATTCTATGTTACTGTAAAATAGATTTTTAACTCTGTTTCAGATTTCTTTACTTTTTTTTAATGAAACAACACAGTACAGTACAACTTCATCCTTACTTGCACTTGCTTTACTCTCTGTGTGTTTTGATTTGGTAACACTGAATATAGAACATATAAAAAGCAGTAAGGGCAGCTCAAATTGAGATTACTGTAATTAAATCAAATCTTAAGTCAAAGTTACATGATACACACTCACTTGCACTGCCTTTTATAAAAATGACATTGTGCTGTTGTTTCATAATTTGATAGATTCTAGTTAGAGAAAGTGTCTAAATTGATCAAACTGAACTGACTGGGCTTCTGTTTGTGTTTTGTTTTTCTCACACTCTTCATCATAGACTGAAGAGATCGTTGTTGATGAACCCAGAAGAAGGAACCATTATGTGCCTTTCACCCTAATTAGAGAGAAGGGAACGTATGGGACAGTGACTGTCAATTTTGAGGTGAGGCAGCGTTGTATATAAAACTAGGATAACTGAGACACCGTACTTGTTCAAAAATATAGTTTGAATAATTTAGATCCAAATAGAAACATATAATTTATTTATTATGTGTACTTTCATAATAGGTACCTTAAGTGCAATATATAAATGATGAATGGAAATTGACATCCAGTTCAGTTCATTCTATTGCCAAAGTGTAAACTGTTTCAGATCTTTTTGTTCAGATCTCTGAAGGTCCTAATTCTGCTATCGAGGATCTCAGTCCAGACAGAGGGAACATAACCATCCCTGTAGGACAGGCTGCAGTGCATTTCAGTGTCCTCATCAAAGATGATCAGGTATTGAGCAGACTTTTCATTGTGCCATTCAAACCACACAAATGTTCCATTCGTGGATTATGCTATTTCTTTGCCAGTTTGATTATTGACGTCCAAAAATTACAAGAATAACATATGGGAAATGTGTAAAAAGATTGAAATGTAAGATTTAACTTCCATAGTTTATTTATTTGATTGTGCTTCTTTTTCTCTGTGCAACAGATCCCAGAGGATGATGAGGTGTTTTCTGTCAGACTAACCAGTGTTGCAGGAGGAGCTCTACTCAGACCTAACGCCAGCAGTGTCCAGCTGAGAATCCGGCGTAATGATAGCCCACTTCGGTTCTCTCGCTCTGTCATGGCAGTACCAGAGTCTGCTGGAGTCATCGCCCTCAATGTGACCAGAGGTCGACTTATTGAAGATGGGCCACTCATCAGCCCTGCTGACACTGAGGTTCCTTTCCATCAATCCAGTTATTTGTTTACCTAGACATTTTACTCTCAAAGAACTGGGCACAATCAGTTTAATCACATTCATAAAGTACAGTTAGAAAAAATTTAAGTTTGTCCAAGCATTAAACTTTTGACAATACTGTCTTTAGGTCTCTGTAGATTACATGGTGGTGAGTGGTGAAGGACTGGGCAGTGCCACACCCGCCGTGGATTTTCTGGACCTACAGTCAGTCAGAACAGTTACATTCCCTCCATTCGTCCATAAGATGAGCTTGCTGTTCAATATCATTGATGACATCGTGCCAGAAATTGCAGAATCCTTTCATGTGGTCCTGCTGGAAGAAACCATCCAAGGAGATGCTGTACTTGTATCACCAAATGCTGTGCTGGTGACCATCGAACCCAATGATAAGCCTCATGGTGTCCTGTCAATCAGTAGCAGCGCAGTCATTCAGCCAACCAGCATCAATGAAGATCTGATACAAAGGTGAATACTTTGTGGATATTTAGATAAGGGGATGGGTACTCAAACTTTTTTGTTGCTACTTGTAACTGTATATACTTTCTAAATATGAGTGCAACAGTCTCTTAGCAAAAAGAGAGAGAGAAATAGAGCAATTATATCCAAGATTATCCCTCCCACAGGTTTGATGGCATCATTATTGTAAGAAATGGAGGCAGCTATGGGGCTGTGTCTGCAAACTGGTCCATCAGTAGAAACTCCACTGATCACTCCCCGGTGTCAGATGACTTGGGACCTGCAGCAGGGACTGTGAAATTTGCTGCTGGTCAGGTGACCGCAGTGATTCCAATTAACATTGTGGCAGATAATGAGCCTGAAGAGGCAGAGGCCTTCATTCTCAAACTGCTGCCTAATACTGTAACTGGAAATGCAGAGGTTGACGAACCAATGGAGGTTAGTTGATTATAAATCTTCTATAAACCATTTGTAATATATTTATCTGTGTATTAATTAATTTATGGATAGTTGCTCTTGGTTGCTATTGTGGGTTTTTGACAGTAGGAAGAAAAAAGGCTGCACTTGTTAGGGAACATATCCTCCAGATGCTGTGTCTCTGTTATGCATGTGTGTGACCTACTGTAAGCTCCAGTGGCAAACTCTCAGTGTGTCACTTAGCTCTGTGGGTGTTCTTTTTATGTGGTTGAATCGAAACAAAGCGGAAACAGCGGGCACACTCTGTGTGTGGTGTCTGTTTTTTTTTTTGTTGTTGTTGTTGTTTTTTTTTAGAAAGGGCAGGGAATAACATGGTTATAGCTTCCAAGCCTATTGAGTATGTGTGAAAGCAGTGGGTAGATGTGAGTCTTGTTTATGTTCTAGGCATGAGATGAGACACAAACAAATGCTGCTTTGGTCACATACAAACACACATGACGGAACAACAGCTCAGGTTGTGAGGCTTTTTGGTCTGTGTACCATCTGTGCAGAGTAAGTGAACCGGCTGAGCAGAAAGTCCCTAAAGAATAAATAAACACCTATAACAGTAGGACAGGATTAATCAAAGTTAATTCCCTTAATGTGGTAAATGCAACATGACACAATTTTTTTTTTAAAGTATACACATTACATCAAGCTGCAAGGCAAAGCATCAGACAAGTGTCGGTTTCAGGGAAATGAATGACTGAGTTAAAATGCTCATGAAACTTACTCTAGCAGTCTTAGCAGAGTTAATTAAAGAGGATGCCTCTCTAAAGTTAGCTCATGGCCCTGTTTTACTACTTTCAGTCTCGCTTGTTTTCCTTCCTCTCTCTGTTCCTCACCTCTCCTTTCTTCTTCTTCTTAAGACCCAAGATATATTCTTGGTAACATATAGACACGATACACATGAAAATCCTCCAAAATAATTTATAGTGAAGTTGGGCTTCATTGCAATTAATCCTCACAGCTTGAAGATCAGTCAGCTCTCTTCAAAGCACAGGAGACTGCACACTCAATCCAAACACTTTTTTTTTGGTTTGTTTGTATTTTTTTGTAGAGAAAAGTACAGTAAAATTAAATAAATAAAATAGAAAAAATTCTAGTTTTTTATCGTAAATATAACCTCTCACTTTTTATTACCTACATTGATCGTTCTTTTGTCAGCTAAAACCAGACATACTCCTTTTCTCCCTCCACTCTCTCCCAGATGGTGTTCTACATCCAGGACAGTGATGATGTCTATGGGCTTTTTCGATTTGACCCTGAAAAGGAGCAAAGCATCCAGAGCCAGCCCGAGGGCCGATTCCTCTCGCTGAATCTCCTTCGAGACGGTGGTATACTAGGTGATGTGTCAGTGATGCTCACTGCCCTCTACATTCCTGCAGGTCCCATAGACCCAGGGCGGGCCCACAACCAGGTTCTGAATGTTAGCAGATCCATTAATGTAGTGTTTGCACGAGAGCGGGTGGTCCACATCATTCTGCCAATCAGGAATGATGCCTTTCTGCAGAATGGAGCTCATTTCCTAATACAGGTAACGGGACAGGAGAAATGTTTTTTTGTCACTTCTTTATCACATATTGATTTTTTACAATGTTAACCAGGCAACATTTCATTTGCATGTCCAGAAAAAAGTATGTCTTTGGACAAATCAATACCATCCAAAGTTTAAGTGCCTCATTTGCATGTATGAATGGTGTGACACTGGCACTCAGGTCTAGCATGTTGCTATGGTATTTTCCCAGCTCTTCAAACTAACATCACTTATGCCTTAATAAATGCAAAAAAAAAGTATAAGAAAATAAATACACTGAAACAACCAGAATGCAAAGAAAGAGCTATCTTTGATTTATGAATTATAATCTAAATATCTATCCCCATTCAAAATATTCATTAGATGATTTGCTCCTGTTGTGTTTTCTATTTCCCCCAGTTGAATACACTTGAACTGGTTGATATCAAAACACCTATTCCTTCAAACAGCCCAAGGTTTGGAGGACCTCTAAACCTAACCTTGACTGTCACCCCTGACATTGCTAATGGGGAGATTGGCTTTACAAGTAATACTACAGTGGTGGTTTATGAACCAGAGGCTAGCAATACTAGCACGGTAAGATATGACCTCTGTTTCTATCAGTGGCGAATAACATTGTTCTGTAAAACAGCATATAACCTTAGTGAAAAAAATGATCTAATGGCAAACATAAATTTAATCCCTTAAGGCAATTAAAGTATTGAATTACCTGCTATTCTTATCATTCAGTTGCCATAATCCCTTTGAAGTTCTAAATTATCTGCCATCAAGGAAAAAGAGAGGTCTTATTAGACAACAATCCTTGTCCTTACTTGTTTCAATTTGTCTCGCTCATGTGTATAACACTTTAAACGTAATGATGTTTGGTGCAGGTTAGCCTCCCTCTGCGACGTGATGGGACAGACGGTCAGGCTGAAGTGTTCTGGAGTCTTCGGCCAATCAGAGGCAGCGCTGAGGATGTAACAGCTGATGACCTGAAGCCTCAGAATGGTTCTGTTGTCTTCCTATCCGGGCAGAGTGATGCCATCATCAATCTCACCATCATGGCTGATGACATTCCAGAAGTAAACGAGACCTTGCTGCTCACTCTTGATAGGTAAGGTTATTACACTTAAGCAAAAGCCATACATTTTTTTTTCACAACATGTTGTGCTGATTTTGTTTTTATCAAAAAGGCATTAACTTAGGTTTTGGTTTCTGGGTTTTGAAAACATATATGATTCTAACAAGATTGAAAAGGCTATGAATGAGCTATTTCATCTCTCCTTTGATTTTCTAGAGATATGTGTGTGTGTGTGTGTGTGTGTTTTAGGTAGGGGTTGGGGGGTGGGTACATCTGTTGTTTCCTATGTTCTGATTAGAACGGCATCTCCCTCTCCCTCAAACTCCTTCCCTGCAGGGTGGAGACTGCACGCTTTATAGTTTACTTCGGGTAAGTGGAGAGTGGGGTGAACCTGGACCTTTTGTATGGCATGAATCAGGACTTTGTTTTTCATAGAAGGGCCTACTTCAGGATTTCTGTGGTCTTTAGTTGATGTGGAGATGAGGGGGATTGGGATGGGGTGAGGGATTCTCTGATAGTGTGAAAAAAGAGACTCCAAATGAGGCTAGACATTGGGAGTAAACAGAGAATCTTCTCTATGTGTTTTTCTCTAATTTAACCAGACTTAACTGTGTAGCCTTTTAAAGATGTCAGTGTTTGTATGCATAGAGTGCCTTGGCAGTAACTGTTTGTGTGGAGTGCTTCATTCCATCATGTCTTTCTCTCTAATTTACCCGTCATGTGTTGCTTGGCTCCAACTTTTCTCAGTTTACACATACATACGCATCCATGGAGCAATGAATATGCAGGCGTGCTGTTGATTGACATTGTTATTAAAAGTGCTCGAAACAGCAGGAGCTTTGAAAGAGCATCACACAATGCAAGGAATGCAGACTGGCAAGAACTTTAATTTAGAGTTGAGATGTTTTGCCCTATACTACTTATTTCCAGATTACAAACTAGAATCTCATACACTATACAATGTTTTAAACATTGTCACTTACTGTCATGATCTAATGCTGTTTATATGTCTATGTCTGCATGTATGTGTGTGTCTCTCAGGAGTAATGTTGAGAATCAGATCCTTAAAGCTGGCTTCACCAGCAGAGAGATTGTTATCATGGAGAATGATGACCCTGGGGGAGTCTTTGAGTTCTCCCCGTTATCAAGAAGTCCACGGGTTATTAATGTAAGCCAGAGAATGAAGCTGAAAATGTATTTATATGTTATAATCATCTATTCATAAACCTGAATGTTGTAATTATCTCTGCTGTCCCCCTGATCATGTGACATTTAAATATTTTAAACCTAGGAAGGTGAAGTTGTGGAGCTGCACGTGGTTAGAGCCCAGGGACAGCTGTTGAAACAGCTGGTGCGATATGCTGTTATACCTTCAGGCGGCACTGAATTCTATGGCGCCACAGGCATCCTGGAATTTAAACCAGGGGAAAGAGAGGTGGTGGTGGCACTAGTGGCAAGACCTGATGGTGTGCCTGAGGTAACATCATGGTCAATGAAATTTTGACATATTGTGTTTTAATAATATCAATTTTCCCTCACCACAAAAGTTCTTGTTTTAGTTTTGAGTTAAATTTTAGTCAAAAAAAATCAAGTAATTTATCATTTGATAAATTTTTAGTGTTGTGTGTACTGGTTGTGCTTAAATCCATTTTTGGTTAATCAAAACCGTGTGTGTGTTCATGTGTGTGTGCCTACAGCTGGATGAGACCTTTTCTGTGGTACTCAGTAGCCACAGCACTCCACCAAGTCGCCTTGGCAACCACAGGGAGGTCAACATCACAGTGCGGAAGAATGACGACCCCTTTGGAGTCATTGAGTTCATCCAATCAGGACTGACAGTGGCCATCAATGAGAGCAAAGGGAACGAGATGCACCACGGTACTTTAAAGCAGCAATCCTTTAAATAAGATACACATGTACAATCAGTTGGACATTGAAAACAGAACAGAATAACGTTTTCTGTATCATGTTTTTATGATACACAAGTATTTGTTTGTAAGCTATCTAGCTTGAAACAGAAAAGAAATTGTTATGGTACTCAATGCCAAATGTTAGCCAATGCTGGAGGTGAAATGTCAAGGGAAAAGTGCATGCACAAGAGTCAGTGACTTAAATCTAGATAAATAATTTATTTTGATTCCCTTTCAGCTCTGTACCCTATAGTGAGGAATAGGGGTCTCTTCGGACAAGTGTCTGTTTTGTGGGTCCTGGAGCCACCTATGTCTGGAGATGTCATCCCCCTTCAGGGAAACATCACTTTTGAAGAGGGGGAGGGCATAAAAAACCTCACTCTGTTCTCTGTACCCGATGAGGTGAACATAAAGACAGAATTCTGTCACTGTACTGCATTGTTATTTTATCATTGCTTGCATCCAAATGTCCGTTTTGACTTGGGATTTTTTTTTTAACACCCCCCTTCCTTTTTTAAGATCCCAGAGGACGTGGAGAATTTTACCATCAGGCTGTTGAATGCTACAGGTGGTGCAAGACTGGGAAACCTACTCAATGCCAATTTACAGATTAATAAGAACGATGACCCCATTTATTTTTCTGGTAAGTGTTTCATTATGTATGAAGCATCATTTTAAAGACTGTAATAATATGTTCATCTATTATATCTACAGCCATTCACTCATCTTCCCTGTCCCATCCAATCAGAACCTGTTGTCGTGCGAGTTCAGGAAGGAGGGCTGGCCAGTTTCACTGTTCTGAGGGCAGGGCGGGCTGACTATGTTGCCACAGTGATGTACCGACTGGAGTATGGTGACGCATCACCCAATGACCTCACCATGCTGAGTAATGACACGTTGCTTGTTTATGACATTGGTGAATGGATGAAGAACATCTCAGTGGCTGTGGAGGACGACAACACACCAGAGACTGATGAGTCCTTCCACATTGTTGTGTACAATACTACTGGTAAGTATTGGCTTGTTTTTAAGTAAGTAGTTAACATTGGAGTGTACTTTGTGTTACAAGTATCAGAGTTAATGCCAGGTTACCTAGTAGATGTGTCATGTCTTCATATGTGTTGACCTGGGACTAAAACAGTGGCAAGTGAGTTGTTTTTGTTTTTTTTTCAAAATTTTCTGTGTATTTCAAAACAGAAGAACCAGACCAACATAATTAATCTGAAAATGAAACAAAGGCTTTCTACCCTGTTTAACCTCTTGTGTCTTAATGCCAGTTGTATATGGACAGAAAGGAGTAGCTGGGTTATGTAGGGTTATCTGTGGTACACACTTACATTGAAAGCCCCCCTAATCCCAGCATTGTGTGTCAGGGATGGCAAAGAAAGGCTGCTGGGCCCCAATGGGACTTTAATTACCAGACTTCAGACTTTCTAAGACACAAAGGCGAACCACTCCACTGGCTTCTCTCTGTTTACTGAATGACATAAAGTAGAGTTGAGTAAGAGTTAGCCTCTGGTTTATGCCAGGACATTGTCCTTTTCATTGGGATTGTGTTAAAAGTCAATAACCCTCATGTTAGGAGTCATTCAAACAAACACTGGGATTCTGATACTCTTTACCTTGGCTTTTTAATTATGAGCGTCTAGCGTATCGTAGTTTGTTGTCTTGTCTGTGGGAAGCCTTTAATTTTGAATGCCTTATGACCTCAGTGGTCAGAGTTATGGTGTGCTACGTTAATACAACAGCCTCACGACATGAAGCAATTAAATAATATAATATATAATATAATATAATAAAATAATCACTCAATCAGTCAATTAATCAATCAATCAATCAATCTGTCAGACAGTCACTCATTCAAAACTAAATTTTTCTGCTGCATCTGATTTGGCAACTTGAGAATCCAGTCAACATAATGCATTGGTCATGGTCATCAGCTGCCAATATAGTTCTTGATCTAACTACATTATGCTCTTCTTTACAGGTGATGCTGTTGTGTATGGAGCAGACACAGCTACTGTGGTGATTGAGGCCAATGATGATGCCAATGGGATTTTCTCATTGGAACCAATAGAGAAACCTGTTGAAGAGGGCAAGAGTAACAATTTTTAGTAAGGAAAGGTTCCTCTTGAATGAAAAGTGCTAAAATTGTTATGTCCTGGAACTTTTTATGCACATATACAGTTTGAAAGTTAGTTTGAAATAATTGTAAAAAAATCTATAAACTAACCATGCATGTTCTGAATTTATATTTCCAAAATATCAAAACATTGTAGAGATGTTACATTTTTACTTGTATTGTATTAGTGAATGAACCAGTGAATAATTACTCTTTTCTTTCTCCAGTGTCCTCCGTACAAGGGGCCATTTTGGTAATGTTACAGTGTTCTGGCAGCTGTTTGCCAATGACTCAGTGACACCTCTGGATGAAAACCAGTTTACCCACACATCTGGCTTCATCACCTTCACCACAGGAGTGAAAACTAAGCCTATTATCCTGGAGGCCATTTCAGATAAGCTTCCAGAGTTCAACGAGTTCTTCATCCTCAGACTGGTTAATATCTCAGGTGAGCTCAAGATTCTTATGCCCTTAAACTTAATTTACAATGAATTATCATTTAAACTTGTGATTTTTTAGATTCCAGAATAAACAGAGAACAAGAACAAATGTTATTTATTATTTGAAAACCCTTCATCTCTTTCCATTAATTTCTTAAAGGTGGTTACCCGGGGGAAGGTGGACAACTGGCTCAGACTTCCCTGAATGTTTCAGTTTTCATCCCATTCAATGATGACCCATTTGGCATCTTTGCAATTGCTGACAGTAATCTGGACCAAGAAGTAGCTGAAGATGTACTCTCAGTCAATGATATGGCTGATGTCACTTCCTTCACCATCCTCCGACAACAGGGTACTTTTGGTGACGTGCGGGTTGCCTGGGAGATTGTCTCTGGCCGCTTCCCAGAGGGCCTTCCCCTGATGGATGACCTGCTCCTTTTAGCTTCCTTCCCAGATGAGGTTGAGCTCCGGCCTCATGCCAGGCGACACCACTCAGCCACAGACACGTGGTTTTTCTCTGGGCTCCAAGGAGCTTATGGGACCATCTTGCCTGAAGATGGACCTGCTGCTGTCAGCAACTTCACCTTTTCTGCTTGGCTAGTGCCCAGACCAGACACGGATGGCTTCATAGTCTCCAAAGGAACCAGGAATAGAACCATGTATTATGGAGTTAAAGTCCACACTAATGAGTCTCATGTCACACTGATGCTGTACTATACAGTAACTGGATCAAACAATACTCAGGTAGCCCGGGCCAGTGCTGAGAAGTTTGTAGAGGATAATAGATGGTTACATGTCGTCATTACAGTTGACGATGGGATTATTGAGTTCTTCCTGGACGGGAACCGTATTCCTGGTGGGCTGAAGAGCATCAAAGGAGAAGGCATCAATGATGGTAAGTTTTTCATTTAGAGATTTATTAAACAAAGACGAGAATGTTGATCATGTTAGATGTCTGTGATAGTGTCTGTTTTTAGCATATGATGTGAGGGCTTTGGAGTATGTTTCCAGTGCAACTTTGATTTATAAGCGTGCCTCAAGTTTGAGCATTTGAAATGCAGCCTTTTTGCACCACTGTTAGTGGACTTATTTTGCTTTCAAAGCTCACCTTCAAATCATGCAGAGAAAAATGTTGCCAATTGACATTCATCCTTGATTTACCAACTAGTTTTAATGTTAAGCTTCCATTTATTTTACATTTAAAATGTTGCCCAAGGTCCATGAGTTACAGTAAGCCCCAAGGTCAGCGTCAAAGAGGCACAAATGCAATGCTCAAGTCTTTTGAATGATGATATTATTAATGGCCCCTGTATGAGACTGAACTACTCAGACACACGTGAATCTCGTGAAAAATGCACTTTCACACCGACACACATGCCCCTGCCTTAGTCGCCTCCTCATTGTTCAGAACTACTAGGACTCTGCAATGCTTGACTGACCACTTAGCCTCAGCACTGCTGGATATTGCCACTGCTAAAGAGAATCATTCGGCATTTTCTTTTCATCCTGTTCTCTCTGATCAGTGGAGACAATAGTTTCAGCCTGTATTGGACTAAATGCTCCCAGAGAGGAAATATGCTGATGCTCTTTAGCATGAAACACAGTAGACACATATATAATTATCAGTCATGTCATATGTTATTGCCTGTTGCTTGTAACTCAAATGACAAATGGATTGTTTTGTCTCACGGCTTCATGTTTGCCCATTGCTGCAGATTTCCTGCATTTGTCCCATTCTGTACCAAAAGACAAGCAATTGACAAGAGTAGTGCGAACATACAAATTAGTAATAAGAGGGACCTGGACCTACTCATTTGGTTGCTTTACTAACTTAAAGACACATTTATTCAATAATCTTGTTGGTCTCCCTATTCCTTACCTGTTAAGAGAGTTACAAATAGCTAAATGATTTAAATATTTAAATGTGGGGGAAAATAAATTTGACATTTTTTATGTGTGTGAGTTCTCCAGGAAAATTACACACAAAACTGTAATATAATCACCTTGCTGCCAAAGAATTTGTTAACCTAAATGTAAATGTTTCCTGTGTTTTAAATGTCAAAACTATCAAATCAAATCATGCACATTCTTCTTCAGACTATAACTGTTTTCTTGGTTAACACGGCCATTCTGTATTTGTAAAGTTAAAACACGTTCCTATTTGCTGCAGCTGTAAAACACTGTGCAATGTTTTTTTTTGGTTTTTCTATCCCAGGACCTGCAACACTGTTTATTGGGTCAGATCCTGAGGGCAAACAGCGCTACACGGGCCTTCTTCAGGATGTTCGCTTATACAGTTCTAAGCTAGACCACAGCCACATCCATGAGCTTCACACCCAGCCTGCTAAGACCGACTTGCGTAACATCTCAGGATATTTACGGTATCGCCAAGAAGAAAGGGAAAAATCATTTGTGGTGGAGGTCAGAGATGATAATGAAGAAGAGGGTGAGGAGGTGTTCTATCTACAGCTGGTGGCAGTGCAAGGTGGAGCCCGCCTCCCCCTTCCCAGACCCACAGCCATTTTACGAGTGATGAAGAGTGACAATGCCAATGGGCTTTTTGGATTCACCGGTTCCTGCATACCTGATGTGAGTTTAGCCAGTGGCATTATTGGACTGTATTTGCTGCTAAGTATTTAAATAAGCATCTCACAAAAACTGCATTAATGACAGCAACATTTTTAATTCAATCAAGAATAATTTCTAACATTTGAATAACCCTGAATCTACATGACCACTATTGTTATCATTCAGTTGTATCATACAAACATGTGTAATGTAAACCCAATGGTTGGTCATTGCCTGTCCTGCTGCATATTTCATCACTCTTCATGCCTGGCTGCACAAGAGCATGCTCCCTGTTTTTAGATGGATTGGATGTGTCGGCTTGCATCTTCACATGTCCCTCTCAGGTAGAACGGCAGCTGGCAAGGCTGCAGCAGGTCTGACCCAGTGCATTCCTGTAGAAGTGGATTGGGAGTTCCTGCACAGGAAAAGGGAGATCTAGTTCCTTGTAGCTCTCAGAACAACAGGTGGCAGAGCAGGGGATGACATTCCATCAGAAATAGAGAATCCTCTTTATATACTGGAGCCTATAAGTGTAACAAGACTTAGAGGCATATGGCTTACAAGGTGTCCCCTCTTTAAATCACATTACTGTGCTGGAATTAGACTGGGCCATTAAATATAGTATTCAGTATTTCAGTAATGATGCCCTCTTCCAGTTGTTCTTAGTAAATTAATTTTTGTTCCCTTGTTTTTCCTCACAGACCTCTGAGGAGGGCTCCACTGTCTCGTGCGTGATTGAGCGTATGCGAGGATCTCTGGACCACGTTTATGTCAACTACACTGTCACCCAGCTGGATAGCTTGAACAGTGCGACACAAGCCCATGAGGATTTTTTTAATGGCACTGGAGCTGTGCTTTTCATGCCCGGCCAGCGCTCTGAGGTGTGTGTACTGTCTATATGTGTGACAGTGACTCAGTGGTTGGATCTGTTTTGATGTTACCTAATGTGAGCTGGAAAAAGTGTTTATCTTGAGTTTATCCATGGTGACAGAGAGCTCAGTCAATCAGAGACTGTGGTTTCACTTTTGAAGTGTAGATTTTAATGCAACACAGATTAACAATAATGTACATAGTGTGAACCATATTTACATATTGACAGACTGATTTCAAATAAGTACAGCTAAACAGAAGTGTTATATACTCATGCATTTGTTTAATGTTTCTTGACATCCAGCCCCACCTAGTGGTTGGTTGTCCACATGTTTACTGATGATTCAACAAGTGTCAGCTGATTGTGAATACTATACTTTATGTCTGTGGCTGACAACATATACAGGGTAAAGACTATTGTTTACAGTACACGGTTTAAAAAATGAAACTAATGTATGTACATATTTCTCTTAGGTACTGAATCTATTGGTGTTGGATGATAATCTGCCAGAGCTTGCAGAGTCCTTTGAGATCACACTGGTGTCTGCAGAGTCCGGAGATGGGAAGCCTGGCTCCACCCCCACCAGTGGTGCAAGCATTGACCCAAATAGCTCTGTTAATACTGTCACCATTGCAGCCAGTGATCATCCCTATGGTACTCAAATGCCCCAAATCCAGTGCTGTTGTCCTTTCAATGTTGCTTTTTATTTGATATGTATATGTGTGATTTTATGTAGGGTTACATTGTTTTTCATGGCTTATTGGGTCAGTTAAATTTAAGAGAATTTTCTCTCTCCTGCTCCCTCTATGCATTATTCCTCCTTTACTCCCCATGCTACTTCAATCATACCTGTCCTCTCATTGCCTTTACATTCTCTTTTATTTCCTTTCTTCGAACCAACACTACAACATATAACTCTACACACTCCCTTCCCTGATCCAGGTCTGCTGCAGTTTCAACCCAGCCCTCCAGGGGAGGGCTTGATTTCTCCAGCATCAAAACCTGCCCACATCACTGTTAATGAGGAAGATGGAGAAATCCATTTGCCTGTGGTCAGGGCCCAAGGCCTGTTGGGAAGGGTTATGGCAGGATACAGGACAACCCCCTTCACAGCATCCAGTCCTGAAGATTACCAGGTCAGTTTCCACTTAAATCTCCAGTCTTGATGATTGATATATACACACTGATGGGTTATCAATAAACTGAGAGATTGATTCAAAGAATGTATTTTTACTTGTTTCCTGGTTTCATTTTTATCCATATTTTAACTGGTAGGATTCAGATGGCATGCTGGACTTTCTTCCAGGAGAGAGGTTAAAGTTCATCACTGTGACCATCATAGATAATTCTGTCCCTGAGCTGGACAAGATTTTCAGAGTGGAGCTCTTTAATGCTGATGGAGGAGGTGAGAAATTTGAGCACCAAATCATGACAGCTCTGTTTTCATCAGCTTTTTTTATATCACTTTATTTTAATTAGAAACCCTTTTTTTCCTTAATCTTAATTAGTGCTGAACTGACCCTGTATTCAACCCTATTGTTTTCTTTGTGTTCCGTGTGCTACCTGTGTGCTTCCTGTGTGCTCACCCATACATACCTGCTCCCCGCCTTACCTCCTTCCCATTTGCCCTTGGACCTGTACTCCTCTGGTGTAATTCTATCCTGGTGTGATACTTGTTTGATCCTGGTGTGTGATCCATCAGTGGATCAGTTTCTGCGTAGTGAAGGAAGTGGTAGTGGGGAGAATGACTCTGACTTTCTCCCTCCATCTTATCACCATCACGGTATGTATTCCCATCCTTTACTCCCCAAACTGCTTATCTATATTCCTTCAACCTTCAACCAATTTTTTTCTGATTCCTTAAATTTGTATATCTCTGAGAGGGATCATGTGACATATTACTGTGTTGACAGGCATCATTTTGATCAGATTTTTAAATTTATCACCATTTTATGACCCACTCCCCTGGTATGTCCTTCTGGTTGAATTGCGTCAACAAGGTTTCAATGTTTCCTTGATAATCCTGTATTACTGAAGTTCTTTGGTGCAGTGGACTCTTGATCTAATCCAGATTAGATTTTTTTAGCCATTGTGCACAAAAAAATCATTCTTAACACTTCAGTTAGTAAATTTCAACTCAGTCTTCAGTGCATAGTGCATAAGTGCATAAACAAGCACACATGGGTGTGCATGCATGGTGTTTAATTGTGTGGTATTTATATTGTAGTTTGACCCCCGGGAGAAGTACCCAAGGAGAGGGATGTGGGAAAAGCAAATAGCCTTTCACTGGCAGTGGGTTTGACATCAAATGTCACAGACCCCAGTGTTTTCTTATGGCCACTATCACTTACTCTGAAATAATATCCACACATAGCTTGAGGCCATTTTAGTCTTTGCCTTAACATCATTTTATTTAGTGGTAGGCAGGTGTGTATTATTATTGGGCTAATCTTATAAAAGTCACTGGCTTGAGTGATTAAGCAATGATTGCCACATTTCCATTTCCCTACTCTCGAGTTTGGTATTTCTCATTTACATCAGACTGAAACTTCAAATGCAACAAAATACGTAAATTAATAAAAAATTTAAATATCTTTTTTCATGTGTGCAGCCAGCTTGGGAGTTGCCTCCCGCATCACAGTGACCATTGCTGCTTCAGATGATGCCCATGGAGTTTTTAACTTTAGTCCTGAAGCGTTGTCAGTTAATGGGACAGAACCTGAGGATGCACACAGCTCTGTGATCCTGCAGGTTAGTGTGCAACAAACAAAAATGAAAGCCAGATAGATGATAGAGCTGAAAAAGATGTTTCTATGTATTTGCCTTAGCAAGTGAAGATGTCCACAGTGTCTCCCCAAGTTAATTTCTTTTGGTCTCTCCCAGGTGGCTCGGTCCTTTGGAGACCTCTCTAATGTAACAGTGTACTGGGAGGCTGATCCCTGCTCTGAGGGGGAGCTCCTCAGCAGGTTTGGGAACATCACCTTTGGTGTTGGTCAGGTGTCCGCGAACATAATCGTCAGTGTGGCTCAGGATGAGATTCCTGAGTTGGACAAGAGTTTCACACTGTCCTTGGTCAATGTCTCCCATGGTCGCCTGGGTGCTCAGACATCTGCTACTCTGACTGTACTCGCCAGCGACGATCCTTATGGGCTTTTTGTATTTGCTAATGCAACAAGGTCTGTTCGACTTACTGAAAGTGACTCAACTGTCTCCCTCACTATCCTGCGACAGAGAGGCCTGATGGGTCAGGTGTGTCACACTGTAGAAGAAATAAACCAGAATGGCATATGACACCATCATAACATAGATGTACCAAATCATATGATATATTCCAATTTTAATCTGTCCAGGTGAAAGTCATGTATGAGACACTAAAGGAAGCAGATCCAGAACCTTACAGGACCCCCGGGGTGGGTCGAGCCACTGAAGGGCAGGACTTTATTTCTCTCCAGGATTCAGTTGTTTTCTTTGCCAATCAGACTGAAGCAAACATCACCCTCCGAGTGCTGGATGATGAGGATCCAGAGAGAGATGAAGCAGTGTTTGTGAAGTTGATCAGTGTTCAACTTGTCAAAGGAGAGCAGGAGAGACTCAGTAAGATACTGGCAATCCTACTCAGCTGAAGACTTCACCTGAAAAAATGTATTTGAGATGTGATGATATATCAACCATGCAATAGCAAATTGATGAAATATACTTTTACTGTTCATCCAGTTTCCAATTCCCCTGCTCTGGGGCCTAAGGTTGACTTGGTAGCCCAGGTGATAGTGGAGGCCAGCGATGATGCCTTTGGAGTCCTCCAGCTGTCAGCTTCAGCTGTCAGTGTAGCTGAGCACTACGTTGGGCCCATAATAAACGTCACACGTGTAGGGGGGATTTTTGCTGATGTATCTGTCAAGTTCAGAGCACTGCCTTTGACCGCCAGAGTCAGTAAGTTTTGGTCATGGAGTACAGATTTGACTGCTTTTCTGTTATTTGTATATATGACATGTCCATATGCATGTGCATCTGTGTATGTGTGTGTGTAATCCGATAGGTGAGGACTACAGTGTAGCTTCCAGTGATGTAGTCCTCTTAGAGGGAGAGTCCAGTAAATCTGTACCCATTTATGTAATCAATGATGTGGTCCCTGAGCTGGAGGAGACTTTTCTCATTGAGCTGATCAACCAGACCACTGGAGGAGCTCTCCTTGGGGAGCTCACACGTGCCATCATCACCATAATGCCTTCTGATGACCCTTTTGGTGCCTTTGGTTAGTAGATCCAGACTATATTTCAGTCATTTCCTCCTATAATTATTTTTTACCTATTTATCAGTGTTAAGGAAGATTGCCATTTGATTTTATTTCTACCTAGTCTTCCAGGCTGTTCCAATTACCATTGAGGAACCAGGATCTAACTCCATTGAGGTCACATTGCCTGTAGTGCGTAACGCTGGTTCTATTGGCACAGTGGCAGTCCAATGGCAAGCCACTGTTAATGGTAAACTAGCTGTGGGGGATATCAGACCCACATCTGGAGAGGTGACATTTGCCCCTGGAGAGACCATGAAGATGCTCCAAGTTGAGATTTTAGCTGACGATGTACCTGAAGTCGCTGAGGTAAAAAGCTGACAGTGAAAAAGCCATTGTGAATTATGGAAAATGATACTTGTTTTTAATGCTTAATGTTATGTAATTTGAATTACAATTTTAATTATGCTCTGTCTTTTAAAGACAATTAAGATGGAACTCACTGGTGCCAGTAATGGAGGAAACCTCGGAGTGGATACTTCTGTTGACATAATAGTGCCTGCCAATGACAACCCATATGGGACAGTCTTCTTTGAGCATTCTGTTTATCGCATTCAGGAGCCATTGGAGGGACTTTATCAAGCTAATATTACTGTTCGCAGGAGGTAATTTAATTTAATAAGAGATTTTATTTCTCTTTTTCACTGCTATTCACATTAAGCAAACCGTTCCTGTCCATTGTCTTTTCTATATCATCCCCATTGCCTTCATTTCAGAGGCGGTCACTTTGGTCGCTTGGAGATCGTGTATGGCACCTTTGCAATTGACATTGTTGGCTTGGCTCAGTCTGATGGCCAGAACCTGTTGATGTACTATGACCTCCCAAAACCAGGCGCCCTATCCACGACCCCCATTAGGACAGTTAATATCACCGGCCAGAGAGATCCCATGGCTGCATGTGCTGCTGCATGTCTGAGAGAGCAAGCCTGCCAGGCCTTCTCTTTGTCTTCAGAGGTGGCCTCTCCATCCTGCACTTGGGCAACTTCAGATACTGACCAGCTGACCTCTAAATCTCAGACTTTGACCTACTTAAAAAACTTCACTGCAGCTGCTGTCCTGTTCAGTTCCCAGGCTGTGGCAGGAAGCGATTACTCCCCTGTGACAGCTCAAAGTGCCTACATGGAAGATGGGTCAGACATTGCCAACCTCACAGTCCTAATCTTGACTGATAAATTCCCTGAAATGGATGAGAGCTTCTCCATACAGGTCTTAAAGGTAAAATCCAGTCATTCAGATGTCGCCCTGTATTATTTATGTTTTACTCTGTTTTACATGTGGCAGCGTTTGTGCCAAACTGTAACAAACCTGTTTTACCATTAATGTTTGAAGGTAGAGCTGATTAATCTGACTGTGGAACAGAGGAACCTGCCCTCGATTGGCCAACCAGACAAAACTTTGGTTACCATAGGGATGAATGGAGATGCATTCGGCATATTTTTGATATACAGCCTGAGTCCCAATGCTACCAATGAGGGGCTCTATCTAGAGGTTCGGGAAGAGCCTATGGTGGTGGTGCCCCTTGTTATAGAGAGAAGAGGAGGAAATCTGGGTAGTGTCACAGTAGAGTGGAGGTTTGTTGGAGGAAAGGCCACACCAGATGAAGACTTCACTGGGAGTGGTGGGATTCTGGTCTTTGATGGTATGTGAATCACTCACTGGTCACAAATAGTATGTCGCTGTATAATTCTCTGTCAAGGTTCATGTAAAAACCAACATCTGCACTGAATTAAAAACAGTCTTTATTAGTCCCGTGAATCCAAAAGAACACATGTACCCGATATCTGCATTCTTGTCTCTCCCTGCAGGTGACCTGAAGAAGACAGTAGAGATAGTAATCAGAGATGACACTGAACCAGAGGACAATGAGAGCCTTATGATTGGTCTAGTTAACACAGAGGGAGGAAGTCGAATCCTGCCCAGCTCCGACACTGTGACCATCGTGATACTGGCTAATGATAATGTGGCAGGGATAGTGGGATTTCATCCAAGCTCACGTTCTGTCATCGCCAGGGAGGGTGGGTAAATATTTTTGATGACTGTGCTTAGAAATTCATACTTTCTTATGTATCATTCAGGATATTTTTCAGTTTTGTTTTTTTTAAGCATTATTTTAAACAATTTTTCACACGCTCTACATTGCAAACTCTTTCCACTTTCCTGTTCCAAGAATTGGTTCCTAATTATGAATGAGGGCAAACTTAAGGGAATGTTCTCCTTGTAGTGGCAGCATGCAGCATCAGGTGGACTCTCCCTTGAAGTCTCCCTGTGTAGAATCCAAATCTTGACTTCCTTCTACTGAAATCTACAGCATAATTGACACAGTTTCCAAATGAATATTTGAAATCAGATGTTAGTTATATGCCATTTTAGATTGATCAAATGTACGTTTCAGTCTGACATCACCTTGGTTGAGACATTAAATGTACTTGTATATTGTAAATCAAGAATTAGATCTAATATTTCTTAAGTCTCTGCATTTACTGCTCCAACTGACTGAAATGTATTTTATGTTGCAGGTGAAATGCTGTCCTTGTTAGTGTCGAGAACAGCTCCAGGTCTGGGTAATGTCACTGTGGACTGGACTGTTCAAGGGCCCCTTGTTCATCGGACCTTCACCCAAACTTCAGGGACACTTTTCTTTACCGAGGTAAATACTAGCTGGAGATCACTGAACAGTTCATGAGATCATAATTGCACATTTATTGCACAGTATAGTAATGCAGACTTTGGAGGTGTCAGCCAATTAAACTTACAGAATGGACCAAAAAAAGATTTGGTTCAGATGATCTAGCTATATTTTGGTATCTCTACCAGTAATTATGTATTTTGGATGTGTCTCCTACAGAAAGTACTAAATGAAACCATAGTCCTCAAACTTCTTGATGATGCCACACCAGAAGACAAGAATGAATTCAAAGTTTCCTTGTACAACATCCAAACTTTTGGTAAAATATCTTGCTGCTGTATCTTTGTGACTGATCATGAAATATAACGACAAATATCTGAAATTTATCCTTGCCTGAGTTGTTAAACACACTTTCCCCTGACCTCCACATAGGTGTCGAGGCAACAGGCCATGCTGCCCTGGATGTTCAGGGTATTGAGGCAGTCCTTACTGTGGACACCAGTGATGAACCTTATGGTCTACTGACCATTGCCCCATCATCCCTCAGAGTGACCACAGAGGAAAGGGACCAAACTATACACATCTTTGTCAATAGAGAGTTTGGAGCCTCAGGTCAGTGGACTTCCTATGAACACACCTATGGTGCAGTAAGTTCATTGGATTCCTTTAGTCAGTGCTAAACACTGTTTTGAATAATTTGTTACATCTGTATAGTATATATCCTAATTCTTTACCTTGCAACTTATGAATGTATGTATATAGGATCAGTGAATATCACCTATGAAGTTATAAGAGGTTCTCTGCAAGACCTCTCCCTGGTAGAAGGCACTCTCGCTGATGCAGGACAAGACTTCATTTCTGGTACTGCATCTGTAATCCTCCAAGATGGACAGACTTCTGTTGGCCTCCCCATCACCATACTTGAGGTAAAGACTGTGGCCATCTTTATTTATTTCTTTTTCTTTTCTTTTTTTTTTTTTACTTGTCTGTCTTTCCAACCTGATACCTAAGTTTTTGGTTTTTGACACACCACGGCATGGTCTGTTCTAGTGTTCATTTGTTCATTTTGTACTTCTTTCTGGTAGCTTTAAAATTTAGATGCATTTTTCGGTTGGAATGTGTTTGTGTTTTTTTTTTAATGTAATTTTTAGATTATTTCTGTTGTTTTTATTAGGATGATATTCCAGAGTTGCAAGAAATCTTCCTGGTCAACATAACATCGGCAGTACTCATCACAACCCTTGCCACTGTTCCCCAGCTAGGTAGGTATTGACAATTGCTGTACAAATTACAGTGCCTCTGTCATTGTTTGTCTCTTTCTTGGCTATTACTGGTGTAATTTGCATATTGGAGTTTTACCAAATTGATTAAATTGCTCTTCATTTCTTTCCACAATTTCTGACCTTTTGCTTTGTTTGAAGAGTAGAGGTTGTGTATTGCACATTGCCAGGTAAAATACACATTCTTATGTTATGTTATTATCATGTGCTGTCATATAGCTCGAAGTACAAAATATCCTGTTTGCTACATCAAACTTCAGTATTATAATAGACTGTCAAAATACAACATGGAAAAGCTAGCTGGTTGCTACTTCTGCTTTTACATAACCCCAACCCCTGTCCAATTCATGAATGAGTAACTTTAGAAAGTGATGAGTTGACAGAATACTACAGACAGAGCAGCACTTGGAGACTCCCAGAATACTATCGGCCTTCTGCCTGGAGACACACAGTAAACACACAGCCGCTCCTTTGGCAGCAGTCATTATGTGGCTTGGTTGGTGAGATTGATGCTTTCCATGATTGAGGAAGCCTGGGGATTTGATGGGAGCAGCATAGCACTGTGTGGTAAGGAGAGGGAAAGCCAAACTAAACCAATAGCTGGCCTCCCAGTTTCTTGGCTATATAGTCAATGGGAGATGACTATTCACAGGGTCATAAATCAGACATGGCTGCTCAACCCAGAAAGCCACTTACAGTAGACGCTTCTTAGCCGTAATCCCTCACTGAAACGTACCATGACGGAAATTAGCCCCTCAATAGTTTCCTCATACACAGCTTGCTGATGCTGATACTAAACGCTTTTACTGCAGCTGACAGTCAAAAGTTCACCATATGTTTCCTCTTTGAATGTTGTCCCAGACACACAGGGTTTGGTGGCAGAGGTCAGCATTGCTGCTAATGATGGGATTAGAGGAGTCATTGAATGGACAAACACCATGTAAGAAAATAAAACACAGATGCTACATTTCTTACCTTGATTTGCACATGCTGGCTTTATGTAAACAACAATGTTCTCCTTTCCAGGTTTGAAGTGAATGAATCAATTGGGGCACTGACTTTAGTGGCCTACAGGAACAAGGGGTCCTATGGAAATGTCTCTGTTTTATTCTATGCTCAGAATCTTGAAGCTCAACAGGGACTGGACTACAATACAAGTGAAACGGTTAACACATGCAAATTCTTTGACGCACACATATATACTTGAACACCATATTGTATAAACATTAAGCATTGTAGCAGCATTAGTATGCATAAAGGCTAATTCAAGAACAGCTGGACTCCCATGGAAAGGGCTAAGCCAGAAGCCCCTCTGCATAAACCATGACTTGAATAACATTGACCTCCCAAACATTTAGCAGCTTCCAGTTTGTAACTGCAAATGCCTCTTTCTACCCAGATGCTCCAGTTTGTTCATGGTGAAAGGCATAAATTCGTAGAAGTGCAGATCATTGATGACATCATTCCAGAGGGGGCGGAGAGATTTCAGATCATCCTGTCTGAGCCTTCCCCTGGACTGGAGCTGGGCATCAACACCACAGGTAGACACAAGGCCAGAATAGAATACAGTAGAGTTGCAGAACTTATACATGTACACATTCAGTATATACAATACAAAACTACTAGTTAAACAGACGATAGCCAAAACTTTTAACACACACAACTTTATTTACATCACATCAGGCTTTTCGATGTGCTAATGTTTACATAGCTGTCATTCTTTGCTAATCACTTTCTCTTTGGGGTCATGTAAATTAAAGAAACTGAAACAAATACCAAATAGAAGACAGAGAGCAACACTAGTGCTATGAAATAATTGTTATGGTTAAAAGGACTAATGGCTGATTTATTCTCATGTATGCAGATTTCATCATCCTAAACTACATCTTTCTGTTTTCTCGTAGCAACCATTAATATCCTGGCCAGTGACGATGGACATGGTGTAATTTCCTTTAACACCAGTGAGCATTTCTTGTTAAGAGAGCCCACATCTCTGTCAGGGCTAAGTGAGAGTGTAGCCACCCTGTATGTGGTTCGAAACCCAGAGGAAGGCACATTTGGCACCGTGACAGTTCAGTTTACCATCACAGATGCCAATGGCAGCCTATCAGAAGGTGATCTGATGCCAACACATGGGTTTGTGGTGCTCGAGGATGGAGTCAGATTTAAGGTAAAGAAAAAAGTTTTAAAAGTACTGTATAGAACTTGTTGTCGGTATTAACTTACTTACTTAACCCTAAAAGCATTTATGTTGTGAGTTACGAGTTGTCTTTTTTTCTTTCAGTTGCTGGAGATCTGGGCAGTATTGGATGCTGAGCCTGAAGTGAATGAAACCTTCACTGTAACCCTGTCCAACCCAACAGGAGGTGCACAGCTGGGAGATCAACTCCAAACTTTTATTACCGTCCTAGAGAATTTAGCTCCTTCTGGGCTGTTCCGCATCGGACCTTCACTCAACAGGTCTCAGTGCAGCTACACCAACAAGATCTGAAACTCCCAATGTCACACACACTTGTAGTATTTAATTTTATTTGTATGTGATGATCTGAAAATACACACAAAAGCACACACAAGCATGTTTATGTAAACTTCTGTATTGTGTATTGTCTGTATAGAACCAACACTGAAGTGGTGGCTGAAGAAGGTGGCAGAGCAGTCTTCCTCACTGTGTCTCGCAGTAATGGTTTGGAGTCATCTGTCAGTGTGGAGTGGGAGATGCAGTCCGACACAGCTGTTGCCTCTGGTGAGACCAATAGATGTTTTAATTCAGAGTTATCCCAACCTCGCAAATGCTAATAAAGTGTTAAGCTTTACACTTTTTTCTTTTAATTCCTCTTTTCTCTCGATAAGCAATGAAAGTAGGATTTCTTTTCCTAATTTTTTCCAGCTGGTCACCTCTCAGTGTTGGGAGTTTATCAGAGTTTTGAGGACAGCCCCACGTCTGCTTGGTGTTCCCTTCCTGAGTTGCCCTTCCTGGTTATGAAGCTGGATAGGAGGCCCATTGTTGGATCTTCCAACACCGTGGCCACGGTTTATCTCTGGCAGGGTGTATTTGTTCCTTTAGAGGTAAAGCCACAACAGCATTGTCCCTCACCTAGCCAGGACTAAAAGCCAGTAATGCAATGGGGCAATTTACAGTGGATTACATTGTTAGCATTAAAATATCAATGTCTTTTGGTTATTACAGTCTGTTAGGATTCAGGACCCAAGCTCTTGTGTTGGGTTTTCAGTGAATGGTTCTACCTACATAGGCATTACACACAGTGGCCCTCCCTTTTCCCCTGCTGCCAACCTCAGTATCTTCAAACTGCAGAAAGATCTCAATATCACATTGGTAAGCAGAAAAATGATGGTACTCACTTTCACATTTGTGTTTCTTTCTTTAAAGAAAAGATGTTGTTTTGTTTCACATGATTTAAGGAAATGTGACCTCTCTAGGAACAAACTTTAGGTGTTGAAGCTCTGGATGTAAAACACTTCTCCACTGAAGGCAGAGATTATCTAATAGCGTCAAGCCAGGTGACATTGACTCTCCTACTTTTTGGACTGATCTTTGATTGTCTAAGGTTAATTTCAATAACTGAACTTATGTCTTCTTTTTTTTTTTTTTACTCCATGCTACAGATTTTTATTTGGAGTGGAGGCTCCTTCATCCTCCTCCAGACTCTTGACTTCGAACAGGATATCCTCAGTGTAAACCCATTCACTCGCGTAGCTGTTCCTTACCTGGTTGTGTGCATAGACAGACATACTCTCAGTTGTCTCCTCCTTCAATGGATCAGTGGAAGATTTCAGAATCCAAAACCTCTCCCTCTTGCTGGCAGAGCCATTCAGGTGGAGACAATCAACACAAGAGCAGAGGACACTCTCCTGCTGGTTCTTATTGAAGGTAACTTGTCCTTTCCTGACGTCACATAAAATCAATGAATGTAGAGTACTATAAAGTAAGTGAACTAATGTTCATTCATTCATTCATTCATCTATCTTAAACCTCTTATCCGTTTCTGGGTCGAGAGGTGTGCTGGAGCCAATCCCAGCTCACATTGGGGCAAGGGAGCGAGACACCCTGGCCAGGTTACCAGTCCATCACAGGGCCAACACACACAGACAGACAGAGACAAACAACCACTCACACTCACACTCAGACCTACAGACAATTTAGAGTCACCAGTTAATCCAAACATGATCTCTTTGGATGGTGGGAGGAAACCCATACAAGCACGGGGAGAACATGCAAACTCCAAACAGAAAGGCCCCAGGCCTGTAACCAAAACCACAACCTTCTTATTGTGGGGCAACAGCGCTAACCGCCGTGCTGCCCGTGAACTGATGTGTTAAACAAAATTATGAAGTTAAGTTTTTTATAACTTATATTTTTGTGGTTCAGATTACATGTGTAAAAATGGCCCTGCAGGAGAGTCAGGTGCAATAAGTCTATGTTATGATAAGGGGATGGTTGTATTTTTTATTTTGTTTTTTTTTTATGAAATCCCATTTTCTGTTTATATTCTCAGTTTACTTTCAAGAGGATTGTGCAGTGGTTAGATGTTGGTTAGAATGGTGGGAATAACTCAGTGGTTATTTAGAAGTAACAGAAGCTCTGTGTCCCTTACAGACAAAACAATCTCGTTCTGTTGTCTAAGAAAATTCACTGTGCTCACCAGAGCATATATTTATATCATGCTCTGTATATTTTGATGTGACATAATCCTTCTGAGTCTGCAAAAGTGGTAAGTTTTCTTGGTTCAGACCTGCTGTGGGTTTATGGGAATAGCCTCAGTGTGGAGCAAAGAAGAGCCACAGAGGGACAGAGAGGCTGTAATTTTTAAGTCTTGGGCGTGTCAAGTCCTTACTTACAAAAACATGCTATTCTAGCGTGTAAGAACTTAAGTCCGTGTTTGTTTTTGTGTGCCCGTGTCTTCTCCAGGTCTCTCTCCATCATGTGAGGTGTTGCAATGGAGATCAGGGCAGCCTTCACCGCAGCTCTATCAGTCCATTCCTCACCAAGGCCTCACCTCTATTCATCCATTCACTGCTCCATCTGGGATCAGTAAGCACAAATTCCAACAGTTTATAAATATAATCTATTACAACAATCTCCCCAGGCACCCTTGTAATATCAGTGAAATGTCTTTTCTTCCTCACAGCTTATGCCATACTAGCGGGAAGAAATGGTTCATCACTGTACTCCTGGAGGTCTGATGTTAACCTGTTTGCCATGGTCCTCAGGGCCCCTCCAGCTTTAAGCTTGGTCTCTCTCATGGTCCCATCGCTCAACACCACCAAGACCCTCTTGGCTTCTTCTGAGGAGAATAGCTCCACTGTTTATGAATTTGTTTCGGTCTCCAATCAGTCTGATTTCATTCCCAGGTACCCAAATTATTTAAGTGATAGACAGGCTAGTTGTTGCTCTGAAAGAAAATTGTACTCAGGAAGAAATAAGACACAAGAGAATTCACTAAGGTCTTTGTTTTCCCATATTCAGTTTTGGGGAGTTGCATTTTGCACCAGGAGAAAATGAACTACAGATAGCAGTGAATGTAATCAATGATGACATCCCTGAGGTGCAGGAGTATTTTCATGTCAGTTTGAAGAATCCCAAGGGTGGGGCTGAGATTGGATTTGGAGGTCAGGTGACTGTAATTGTACCAACCAATGATGATGCCCATGGAGTCATTGGCTTTGCTCAAGTAAGCAGATAAACATTTAATTAGCCACTGCACATTTGTTCATCATGTTACAGCCATTGTGCTAAACCTCAAGTAACTTAAGCCAAATCATTTTCACAACAATTTTTTACGCTTGACCAAAAGCCATATATATATAAAATATACTGTCTCTTTGTAGAATTCTTTATATATGGATGTTGAGGAATTGGAGCAAAATAATCAGATTTCCCTCAGTGTGGAGAGGAGAAGAGGAACATTTGGCAGACTGACTGTTCACTGGGCTGCCAGTGGCAGTCTGGCTGACATTTACCCCACTTCAGGAGTGGTGAGTAAAGATTGAGCCCCTGTCATCCTTAGTGTATGTAAGTGTGTAATTGTGCACCTAGCTAAACAAGGGCACAACTATAATGTAGCATCATAAATTTGAGGTGTCAATTAAAGAAAACATTTTCCCCCCATAGGTGACGTTCTCAGAGAACCAGTCAGTGGCCATCATCTCATTGGCTGTAATAGCAGATGGTGTTCCAGAGCTGAGAGAGAGTCTCACTATCACCCTGATGGATGTCACTACTGTGGGGCTACAGGACCTACAACATGCTGCAGTCATTGACAAGGAGCGAGCACAGGCTCTACTCACCATCCTGCCAAATGGCTCTCCCTATGGGGTGATTGGATGGCATCTGGACTCCCAGTTTACACTAACACAAGAACCACAGAGTAAGAATTTCTGTGGAATAAAGTGAATGAATGACTAATGACCTGCCAGTAAATCTGAATTTTTGCTGGATTACGGTGCAAAGGGATCTAAGGCACTGTAAATAGTTTAAGCTAATTACCAAATACCATTTTTGAAAAGAGTTTCCTAAGTAGCTATTGCAGTGCTCACACTTTGATATTTACTGTAAAGGAGATTGCCACGATTGCCAGGACATGAGTAATTTAGGGTTTGAGTTAATCTATGTATTGGAGACTGGCCCAAAACAAAAGTCTGAGCAGCCAACACATTTTCCTTCAAATATTCTGACTGGATTTTATTTATTTATTTATTAATTTTCAAATATAAAATCTGGTTTCTCCAAATCTGCAGGGACTCCAGTGAACGTGACCCTCTCCATAATAAGAGAGCAGGGTTCTTCAGGTGAGGTGGCAATCCATTACCAGACCAGACCAGCCCTGTACCAGCCACCATCCAACCAAGCCACAGCAGGAAAGGACTATACTGCCAAAGACGACACCCTCATCATGATAAACGGCGCTACTGTGGCCCTTGTAACTGTCACAATCCTACCGGTATGGGCTAAATGATAATAGTGACTTTTGCCAACTTTAATTGAGAACAGGAATAATTTATTTGGAACAGGACTAACATCTATCCTTTCTCAACCATACAAACACTCATTCAATTTGTGTATGGTTTATGCGAAATATCAGCAGAACAATTTTACACTTCCTGTTGTTCATTGCTCACCTCCCACCTGTAAGCCCATTCAAACTATTAAAGCAATTTGACATAATTTTTTTATAAAATACTAACTAGCTCAATACCATTTGAAGCTTAACCTTCAACCTGCTTTCCTTTTACCTCTCTTATGTTCTCTCTTACATCTTGTTGTCTTATTCTTGCATAACTCAAGATTGCTGCTGTTTGTACATTTACTGCATTTATCAGCACCAATTTAATTCAAAGGTGCAGCTAAAGAAAAAATCCAAAATGTATGTAAGATAGACAGAAAACATATGCTACGTCTGTTGATAAACAAGGTTTTTTCCATCACGTAGTGTACATCTGCATATTTGTTTAACAGGATGATAGTCCTGAGCTGGCAGAGAGCTTTCTGGTAAATATCACCAGCGTTGAGCTTGTTAATGGGTCAGCTGGAGTTGGCCAGCCCACTCTAAAGAGGCTTGGGATGGAAGTAGCAGAGGTCACCATTCAGGAGAATGACGACCCTCGAGGGATCCTGCAGTTCAATGTCTCTGAGGTGAGCACAGGTTTATCTATGACTTGGAATTGAACATGATAGACATGCAACTTCTCAACTGATGCAATGACACCACACATTTAACTACAGATGAACTGTAATCAATACCTCTTTAATTACTAATAATATTCTAGTCAAGTCAAAGTTAGTTTTTTGAGCACTTTTTAAAAACAAAAGTTACAAAGAAGTAATTCTTAATAAATATGCATTGCTTCTGTTTATCTTGTCTAGGATATTAATGGAAGTGTGCTGGGATATGAGATAACACCACCAGACAACATCCTCTATCTCTCAGTGGTGCGACTTGCTGGTACAAATGGAAGACTGGTCGTCTACTGGGAGGCTAAGCCAGTCACTGCTGACCTTAATGATTTCAGCCCCACTTCTGGAAACGTCACCTTTCAAGATGGGCAGGTAAATGGATTGATTGTCTTGATTTGTAATTAACCTTCCAACTTAAATATGTGCATTGGTACTGCTCAGTATTTTCGAGGTGTTAGCTTGTTTTCCCTGATCCCTCTTTTTAGAGAGAAGCCATAATTGCCATCACCATCTTGGATGACGAGCGAGTGGAGCCATTGGAGACGTTCAGAGTGAACGTGCTTCGTGTGATTGGTGGTGCTCGACTGGGAGACGTGACCTCTGTAATTATCAGTATTCCAGCCAATGATTCACCTCTTGGACAATTTGGATTTCAGGAACTGGAGGTGAATCTCTAACCCCTTTATTTATTATCATGTTTTACTGCTCAATATTTGAAAAAGAGATGAATTCACAGTCAAAGTCCGTGACAAAAATACTATTCCCTCTAATATACGGCTGTTCAACTATGTTGTTCAGAGGACCACATTTTTAACCAATACTGGCCCTGGACACACCTAGTGGACCAGGTCGTCTAGGTGTGCGTTAAATAAGTTTAGACAATTTGGATGTCAGAGACAATCATATTACCTAATCCCCTCTAAGGTTACTGTCAGTGAGCCAGAGTTTGTGGATGACCCTGCTGCTGTGGCAACACTAGCAGTGCTCCGCAGCGCAGGAGGTGAAGGAGCAGTGACACTTGTGTGGCAGCTGGAAGATCAGGCCACAGATGACCTCTCACCTTTCAATGGAACTCTTATCTTCACTGAGGTACAATATGAAAAAGCTGGTGTGCCAGTCAAATACTCTTTCTTTCGTTTTTTAATATTATGTTCAGTATATTACATGTTTCTTATGAATCCTGCTACATCTGTCATATTTAACAGACTGAGTCCATGAAGACATTTGTGATTAGAGCCCTCACTGACACTGTACTAGAAGGAGATGAACATTTCAATGTCCGGCTATTTCCTGCTGAGAGTGGTGCTGTCATCGACCCCTTAAATGGTTAGCATTTATGAAGAAGTGAAATGCAAAATGTATTTATTGGATGAAAAAATTGCCAGTATGTCTTCCTTATCTGTTGTGCCTACACTTCATTGTTACATTTTATGCAGCATTGGTCACCATCACTGTCAGGGCAGACAAGGCTGCTCTTGGGATTATTGGAATAGCGGAGTCCTCCAGGAACATCCTCATTGGAGAACCTCAGGCAGATTACAATGGCAGTGCTGTGGTCAGGTGAGATACTGTAAACATCCAACTGATAGAGTAGCCGAAGACAACAAATATTGGCTTTGAAATTCTCTACTTTCAATTATTATTTAAGAGGGAAAATCAGAAATCTATGGTTGTTCTTCCCCAGCCTGGTGCGAGGGCCAGGTGTGTTTGGAGATGTCCAGGTTTATTGGAATATCACTCCAGCTGCGGTCTCAGAGTTTGAAGCGATCTCTGGCACCGTGACTATTAGAGACCAAGAGTCTGTTGCCACCATTATTCTAAAGGTACAGAGTTTTGTAGATTTAGGAGTTCATTAAAATGAACTGAAATCAGCGTATTGTGTTTACTCTATCTGTGTAAATCAAAATGCATCACAATTTTAATTTTCTATAAAATTGCTTTTCTCATCTGTTTTCAGGCCCTGGATGATGAAATTCCTGAACTGCGCCGTGAGTACCAGCTGACACTGACCTCTGATACTTCAGGACTGGAAATAAGTCCCACAGCCAGACATGCTAAGATTATAATGGCAGCCAGCGACAACCCCTATGGCCTTTTCTCCCTCACCCAGCACCAGCTCAGCGCAACAGAGGAGGAGAGAATGGTGAGGTTATGAAAGTCTGATATGAATGTGCTATATGATGCAGGCATATAGTAGCAAGTAAGGCTGTATATAATATATTTTCATTCTCGCTGTGTCATTTACGTTGTCATACCTTTTCCTTTCTTTAGGTGCATGTGATAGTTAATCGCTCCTTCGGCAGTATGGGCAGTGTATGGGTGAGCTATCAGACCTCAGGGGACACAGCGGTCAGCGGAGAGGACTTTGCTCCATCTTCAGGAAGGCTACTTTTTACCCCAGGCCAAATCTCACAGGACGTCACCCTGCATATTCAGGATGACAGAGTTCCAGAGGGTCCTGAGATGTTCTTCTTCAACATCACTGAAGTGGAGTTGGTGAATGTCAGGTAAAATAACTTGATCAGGTGGAGTGACTTTGTTGGGGGGGGCTTTATTTAACAAAAATGCAATGTGGATGGGACTTGTCTGTGACATTTAATTGTGTGTCTCCCTCTGGTGGTCAGTGATGTGGACTACAAAGTTAGAGAGTCAGGTCTGCAACTGGACCAGCCTCCAGCTATAAGCAACATCTCTTTTCTCATTGTAACTATACTAAAGAATGACAACGCTGAGGGTATGTTGGAGTTCAGACAGGACTATGTCAACATTACAGGTAAGGACCAAAGACAAAGCACTACCATTTTGTCTTGTAAGACGTTCAAGTGAGGGAAACACACGTGGAACTCAGCTGTCATCCAAAAATGTTATATATTACAATATAGATGAAATTATAAAATGATGTATACATAAATAGGAAATTATAAAATGTTAAGTTTCTTTCTGGCTTCTCATCAATCAGTTGAGGAAGATGTCGGTGCTCTGTTGATCCCAGTGGTGAGAAGCTTGGGCTCATATGGGCCAGTCTCTGCTCAGTTCCTTTCGAGAGGCTTGAGTGCAACCCTTGACCTCGACTACATCCTGTATAATGGCTCAGTGGTGTTTGTCCACGGCCAGAATATCAGCTACATAAATGTCACTATTATTGATGACCTTGACAGGTGAGAGAATAAAAGAAGTATAACTATAAATAACTCCTAAAATGTACTGTGTACTTGGTTTTGTTGTAGGTGCGTAAATGTATCTTAACCTGACAGGAAAATAAGCACTGAGTTGAATTGAATTGAGAAAATGTAATGAATAAATCATCAGAAACTCAGCAGGATACAGTTAAATAGAAAAATTCATAAATTCAATGTTATAATGAATTAGGGCGGTATTTATTTCTGAGTTAACACTGAAATTATCTCCCGTAGTGAATATGCTGAGATATTTGAGGTCTTGCTGACTGGAACAACAGGTGGAGCAGTTCTTGGCTCTCAGCATGTTGCCAGGGTAACCATCGCCAAGAGTGACTCTCCAAGCGGGGTGGTCCATTTTCTCAATGAGAGCCTAATAACAATGGTCAACCCTAATGCCACTGTCACACTCATACTTGTCCTGGAGAGAACTGGAGGCATGGTGGGCAATGCAACGGTATCTATTATCTTCTACACTCAAGTTTTGGGTTTTCTTTTATTTCTTCAATAATGCCAACTAAATCAAAGAGATGTTATTTTTTGACAGGTCACTTGGGTTATCCGTGGTCCCAACAGCAAAGACGCCCTTTCTCCATCCAATACTGACATTAGAGAGCCTGTGAATGGGTCCTTCTTCTTCAGGGATGGAGAGAAAGGCACACGCACCATTGAGCTGCGGATTCTCCCCCATGGAGAGATGGAGGTGGAGGAGACATTTATTGTAGAGCTCAGCATTAAATCTGGCGAGATGGATGTTGATCCTCAGGCTGGTGCCGTAACACTGAAGGTAGTTCATGGTGTCATGAATGAAAAGGTTTATTTCACCATCATGAATTATTTAACTTACTGAACTTGGATTATTGCAATTTCCACATCCAATGGGATACAAACCTCAGTACATTGCTCACAACACTCTGCTAATGAGTTTTTGTCTCCCAGATAGAGAAGTTTGGCGACCCCAATGGTATAGTCCAGTTTACTGCAGATGCTCTTCGACACCGTGTTTATAATGAATCCACAGAAGCAGAGGGCCCTCGCAACATTTCCTTGTTCATTACACGTAGAGAGGGTGTCATGGGGAATGTCACAGTAAGTTTACATTGATATGTGTTTGTTATTTATAAGTCATATCCAGCATCAGTGCTTGAAATAGCTTAATTCAATTTTTTGTTGCCACTATTAAATTATAAATACAGCCATACTTTTGTCTCAGGTCCACTGGCAGATACAGAGTGACGCAGACATAGCAGGGGACTTCCTAGCCTCAGCTGGTTCAGTGATTATTCTGGAAGGTCAAAGAGAAGCGGAAATCCTCCTGAGCCTGATGCCCGATACAGTCCCAGAGGTTGAGGAGCTCTACACTGTCCAACTCACAACCGTGGAGGGTGGTGCTACTCTGGACCCCAACCCAAACCTAATCAGAACCTACATCAGGTTGTGTCATTATGATTGTATTTAAGTCAATAACATTTATATGAAAAAAAATAATCAAAGAATGAATTAACTAACTGAAATTAATCTTTTCTTTCCACTTTAGGGTGCCTGCTAATGATGATCCTCATGGCATCGTTTCCCTAAACCCTGAGCAGCACTCTGTAGTTGTAGTGAGGTCAGGGTCTGACGTCATCAGAGCTCTGGTACTGAATGTGACACGGCTTGCTGGGCTGTTTGGCAACGTCACTGTGGGCTATAGGATCAGTGGCAGTATTGATGAAGTTATGGACATCCATGAGATACTTGGAGGACAAGCTCAAGGGAGGCTCCTCTTGAAAGAGGGACAGACCTTCAGCATAGTCACTGTGCCCATCAGCAGCAAGGTAAGACAGAGGGCGCATTCTGACAGGACTACAGAGACACGCACTCCGTAAATTAATATTTCTGTTCTGACTACCAAGGTTCTCCTGTTCATTTTACTGTAGGTGTTTTTGTCCGTGGGTGAAAGCTTCAGAGTAGAATTAAGTGATGTTAGACTTATCAGTCCCATCCTTGGATCCGTCCCTCGCCTCCTTGACGAGTTCAGTGTAGCAACAATCACTGTACCAGAGGAAGCTGCCAGCTCAGAGGTGAGTTGTGGTTGTGTCCTTTTTCTGACATGAATTACCTGTCACGCAAATTCTTCTTCTTTTTAATTGTCCTCTCTTCAGGGAATTCAGGAAGTGAATTGTGCCAATGATAAATGCACTTTTTGGCTCAAAAATATTTAATCAGGGTTAGTCACAGCTTAGTCTTCTGTCTCTGTAGACTTTAATATAATTTAAATTAAAACAGATTTAGTGCTGAGTCCTTGACTGCTCTGTGAACACTCAGCTCTTTTTTGTCAAGCTTTTTAAATGGTCTTTATAGGTGGTTGCTCACAATGTTGTTTACGTGGCTGACCTAGTGCAGATGTTTCATAATAACCTCCTCAGTCAGTTACATTATATTCCACTACAGTGTTTTTGTTGGCAGCAAGGTAATGTCCAATACCCTTTTCTTCCTTAACACTCTCCAGGTTGGCTTTGCCACCCTGGCACTGCAGGTTTCAAGTGTTGAAAAAGGCATATGTGAAGCGAAGGTAACAAGAACAGGCCTTTTTGGGGAGCTCAGGGTGCAGTGGAAAACTGGATATCCTTCAGGACAAGCTTTGCCTGGCTTCAGAACTGGGCTTATCACCCCAAGCTCAGGTAATAAAATCAGAGAAGGAAATCCCTAAGAAACTGAACGGTCACATTTTATCTCTATCCACTTCCATTCTTGATGTTTGTCAATTTCTGAATCATCAATAATTAAACGGCTTGTTTATTCGTGAACGGCACCACAGCAGTCTAACCTTTCGTCTCCAAACCAACGTTTGTAAAAAAGGTTGATGCCATACAGACTAACAACAACCTTTTCTTTGGACTTTTGTTAATGTGCTCCTTCTTTATATTTAGGCACACTGACACTGGCCCATGGAGAGAGGACTAAAGCCATATCTTTCACAGCTGTTGCTGATGCTTTAGAGCCAGCTTCCTACGCTATACATCTTGATGCTGCCAGCTCTGGCATTGCTGAAACTGGTGCTGTCAAGCTCAGGTAATGCTTTCAGTGTTTAAATGTGAACATGTAAATTTGGAATAAAATCTCCAGTTAATGACGTCAACAGCTCTTGCAATTTTTTTTCATATAAATTGTGGAGACAATTTACACTGTGTTGTCATATATTATATTGTTTTGAATATTTTTATATTTGTCCATATTAAGTTTAGGTTCTGTTGTCATTTTCCCTACTCAGGTCAGGCTTTACCGTGGCAGAGGTGGAGCCACTAGGGGTCTATCAGTTTGCTCCCAATTCCCGCCAGATAGTCATTGCAGAGGACATCCAGACTATAACACTTTATGTTCAGAGACTTTATGGTTCTCGAAGTAATACCACCCACGTGTCCTATAAAACAATAGCACGCAGCGCAGAAGCAGGAAAGGACTTTCTTGCAGTGCAAGATGGCCAATTGGTCTTTGAATCACCTCGACAAACCAACTCCTCATTCCACCTTTCAGTACTTGATGATTCCCTTTCAGAGCCAGATGAGTACTTTCATGTCAACTTAACAGATGTTCAGGTCCTTTATCCAGATTTAGCTTGGGCAAAGGCCTCTCCTCGCCTCAACCCTCAGCATAGTTTTGCCACTGTCACCATCCTAGCCAGTGATGTGACTGGTGGAGTCCTCAGTATTGGGCCTGAACTAGTCCAAGTACCAGAGGACAGTGATGAGGAGAACCAGCAGGAGCGGAGGGTGGTTCTGAGGGTGCGCAGGTCTGACAGCGTGGCTGGAGATGTGAGAGTTCGCGTCCAAGCATATGGAGGTGTGTTTATTGCACTGTTTTGTGGCGCAATTGCAGTATCTTATATTTTGTAAATTACTTTGATGTATAAATTACATTTTAACTTATGTTTCTGCCGGGTTTTATCCAGACGGAAGTACAGCACCTCTTCCTTTCACTCTGGAACCTCTCGGGATCCTTGCACAGGAGCAGCAGGACTTCCATTTGGAGTCCAATATAGTGTCCATGCAAGCTGGTCAGAATGAAACAGAGGTTATCCTTCTCATCCTGGATGACTCAGAGCCCGAGGGACAGGAGATATTCTTCATCTACCTTAGTGATCCAGAAGGAGGAGCACAAATCACAGACCGTCCAAACGAGGGCTTTGGTGCTTTTGTCAAGATCACCATCCTTGGTAAAATGAATAAAAAAAACATAAATAAAATAGATTTTGATGTTGTTTTAGTTTTCTATATACAAAATATTTAAAAAGGATGTATTCTGTTTCACTCACTATATTTTCAAGTATATAGCAATAATGTTTACTTATTGGTATGTAAATTGTATATTCTGGACTCCCTCTCTTTATGGCACTAGATTAATCCCAAGTGTGTCTTTAGGTCACTGCTACATCAGTCTGCATTTGCTATTGTGGCCCTCATGGCAACATCTCTCTTAAATTTCAATGCAATGGGCAGATTCTTTTATTATTCCTACATATATCACTGATTAAAATTTTTATTATTTATAGTACTAGTTATAGTGGTAGAAGTAGTTTTATATGACAGTAATGGGGAAATTAATATATTCTTAATTCCTTTCTTTCTCTGTGTCTGTTTTGATATCTTCATGATTTATCTTTCCCTCTGCCCATACCAGCAAGTGACTTCCATAATGGGATAATTGGTTTTACTCTTAATTCTTTGATGGGCCAAACACTGGATGAGGATTCAGAGAACAGAACTGCTGTCCTCTACCTGCAGAGACAAGAAAACAGGTGATAAAACATTGTGTATTGAGGCCAATAAAAAAATATCACATTTAAAAAGATCAGAGTTGGTTTGATATCAATAAATTTTATTGTTTGTAGCTATTTGATCCATGTATCTTTCTCCACTCAGAGCCTTTGAGGATTTGAAGGTCTTCTGGAGAGCTACCTTTAGCAAGGCAATGCCATCTCTTGTTAACAATGGAGTAAACCTAACCAAACAGCTGGTGCAGACCTCAGGAACTGCACTGTGTAGGAGAGGAGCCATACTATGTGCCCTTACTCTGGAGGTTCAGGATGATGAGGTAAGAGAGCAGCAGGGTGTCCCGGTGGGAGCAGAGCTGTGATATGTTGGTATCTTGCTGACCTCGAAATGCACACAGTCCCATAGTATTTATTGGAAGAGGAACATATTGGACTTTTTTCATGTTAATATGTACGTATCTCTGTATCTGTGTTGCTTCTAGGAACCAGAGTATCAGACGTGGTTTTTGGTGGAGTTATATCAGGTGGGTTCTGGAGCTACCATTAATGAGACCATTCGTTTTGCCAACATCACCTTGGCAGAAAGTGACGACCCACAAGGCATTGTATACTTCGCTGTGGGCCATAGACTGCCCATTGCCACCCCGATGACCACAAGGCTCAGTTTGCAGATCTACAGACGAGCAGACACCACTTCAGCTATGTCTGTACAGTATCGTACACTGGTAAGTATCAAACACACACTGTATGTATTGATTAGGTATAGATCAAATGTATAAAACACTTATATAAATACCATTGGGCCCATGACTTGAAATAGTATTTATTGTTGTATTTGTTGTTTTTTTGTTTGAATGCTGTTTTTCCAACACTAATTGATTTATTTTTATCAAACACGGGCAGAGCCATTTTTTTATTCATTCAGTTTTACCTTAAATCATCATTGCTGAGTATAGTGATATCTCATTTTAAGTCAAAACTAATCAAATTCAAACCGCTTATGGACAGTCAATCCTTCATTTGAACTGTCAGTATGTACATTTTTATAAAATTAATGGTTTATTGATGCATTTCAGAAAGAATTGTGTCCTCTCCTCGTGTATCCACCTCCTCCACCTCCTCCTTTTGTTTTATGCATCATGATTAGAACTCTCTTGGCTCAGCTACAGCTCAGAAGTATTCATGCACTGGTTCTCAAACTTTTTGAGATTGGAGATCAAAGTGTGTCTAGTACACACAACAAAAGTCAGAACTAAAGCACCTCAAAGGCCTGCATGATAAAACCATGTGCTATCAAGATTAATTTACAATCAAATTTTTTATATATTTATTTATTTTAAGTTTTTGATTCGTGAACTTGCTTTAATTAGTCCAGTTAATCTCAAAACCTGTCTTTTTCCCTCCAGGAACTTCTCAGGGAAGATGTGGTGGGTCTTTCTGTAATCTGGCCAGCTAAAGCAGGGATGGACTTCCCCAAACAGGAGGGTCTAATAACGTTTGATGTTGGGCACCATAATGCATCACTGGAGATTTACCTAACCCCTGACCTTGCTTCCTTCTTGCCCACACCAAAGCGCTTCCAGGTGGAGCTTTACAATGCTACAGACGGGGCTAAAGTGCACCCTCAGTTTGGACTGGCTAATGTGACTCTGGTGTCAAATGCTGCTAGTCAAGCTATGTGGGTCTTACTTGAAAAATTGCATCAGCCGCTCGACCCAACCACACTAAACACGGTGCTACAAGGACTTATCAACAAGGTCACTACACCAGTCAACCGTGAACAGATGATCGCTGTGCTCGAAGGTCTGGGAAAGGTAAAGAAGGAAGGGGAAAAACATACTCAAAAAAAACTTTATGGTTTATCTGCTCTTTCACAAGACCAATATCATGATGTGAGATGAAATCCATTATTTTTTTTTTCCTTGAAGCCTCTAAGTCTGCAGTAAGTAAGTAGTAGTTTGTGTCAAGCTGAACTGTTTTGAAGGGCATACATCACCTCCACTGCAGTACTCTGAGGATTAGTTTGTCATTTGAAAATGGCTCCACTCAAACACAGTAATTAAATTTTTGAGAGAGATAAAAGAAAGAAAAATTACTTACACAGCATGATAAATAGAGGAAATATACAGAGAGAAGATGAAGTGAAGGAAACTGCAGACTAACATGTCATTAATGTGTGATGAAAGACACAAAAGCCAGAGAACACTTAAAGAAAGTGACAAAGCCAAGAAGAGGGCACTCCAAGGCTTACTCAAATACATATAAGATATATTCTACATCAGAGACAGATACATGCAATAAAGAGGTTCTTGATGCTTCTCTCACTCTCTCACCCTGTCTTTCCCCTGAGCCAGATTCTAGCTGAGGCGGAGAGGGCTCCTTTACAGGAAAGCAGCCGAAATCTGACCTATGAACTGCTGTGCACTTTGGCCAATCCCAACAGAGTGGACACCCGAGGCCTCAGCTACCTGGCTGAGGTGGCTGAACGATTTGCTTTTTCCCTCCTCACGCACAGCCAGTGTGAGATGTGAGTGTGAATATTCTCTGAACATCCTCTTTTATAAAGGAATACTATCATACAATGCACCTGCACTACATTATTTTCCTTTTTAATACTACAAACACAATCTTAATCCTTTCATCATTTATCTTCTACCGCTTATCCGTTTCCCTGCCATGGGGGTTGCTGTAGCCAGAAAATTTTAATGATAATTGTAAATGTTTCTTTATGTTTTCTCCAGAAGGAGTACCATCTTGGAAACATGTCCGTATATGACCATTTCAGCATTCCAGTGGTACCCAACACAAATCAATGGATACAAATTCAGGGGACATAATGAAGACTTCTTCCAGCTCCCAGATACCCTCTTGGCAGTGCCAGCAGTCTTGACTCCTGAATGTGGCAACCTGAGCCAGATCCAGCTGACTGAGTTCAGAACTGAACAGTGGTTTCTGAAAAATGACACAACCTCTTCTCTCAATGGAAAGGTAGAAAAGCTCATACAGTTTTGCCTTGTTTACTGTAGCAAGCAAAGGGATCAAATTACTTTTTTCAGTTAAGGGGATTTATTCCATTCTTAAACTGTAGGTGGCAGCGTTGCTCCAACAGTAACTAGCCTTTTTTTTTTCTTTGTGGTTCACCCCAAAGCTGAAATCGCTTCTTCTTCTGTTGTCTCTGTTTACACCTAGGTATTCTCAGCCAGCCTGCAGGGAAGAAGGTCACAACCCCTAGAAAATGGCATTGAGGTGATTTATCGTATCCACACTTCTGGTCATCAAGTTAAACCAGGCCAGTCTCTGTGCCTTCTCTGGAACCAGACCACTGCAAAGTAATGCACTACACACACACCTATTAAAGTTCTTGCTCAAGCCCCTTGAAATAAGGAAAACACAGCCTGTTGATACTCCAAATATATATTAACCCTCAAACCCCTTATCATTTGTCAAGAGGTTCTTAACAGTCTCTCTCTCTCGTGCTGAGCGTCTGTATTTCTAACTATATGAATATGTTCTACAAACCCACGCTCACCTCTGTCCATCTTCCTACCACTTATTATGTGAGTGAGACTGCTGAGAAAAGGGCATATGTCCAAGTTCAGCCTCTCAATGAGGCTTCTCTGTGTCCATGGGGGAAATCACATCTTTATGTTTAATATCTGCGCGTTCAGTTCAGGTCCTCCCACTTGGAGACTGTTTGTCGAGGACATTCTTGGGGCAGGGAATGGGACTTGGCTGGAACACACTGTTACAAGTTAGAAATTGGCAGGTTTAGTTTGGCCCGAACAGCTATAATTTATCCCAGGAAGCAAAAATGAGGGAACTAATACGAAGGAAGAACAAAAGATGAAGAGAGAAGTAAAGTCACTGACAAGGAAAGGTCAAGTTTGCAGTATGACTTCATGATGTGCATAGTGGGTTTAAATGAAAACGTCAAATGGTTCTTTTTGCTGTTCAGTCAATACCTATTTGTCAGCAGTGCTATAAGCTGATTTTAATGTTCTAGATTTTCACACATCATGTTGATTGGTAAATGTGACAACAATAATATAAATAAAAGTAGCCAAATTCTCACAGAGCAGCCTGCTGAGCAGAAGGCTCATTGTCTTGCCCTGTAATTTGGCCTGTCTTTCGTGTGCTCTGTTTTAACTGTAGTGTTAAACATGCCTGTCCTTTTTCTTTGTTGTCATTGTTTTTCTTTCCTTCTCCCTATAGCTGGTCATCAGATGGTCAGTACTGCAGGGTTGTGAAAGAGAGTGGGAACTATGTGGAATGTGCCTGCTCCCACTTGTCTCTCTACACAGCCTACGCAGAGTTTGCAACTTTTGCATCCTACAATGAGGCATTCTATGCCTCAGGATTTATCTGCATCTCAGGTACAAAACACACCACTCTCATCTTCTCTTCTACAATTACCTTCACTTGTTTTTTTGTGTCTTTTCTGCCAGCTTGCCTTTCCCTTTGGTGCAAAACATCCTCAGATCCTATGTGTTCCTCCCACGTTGTTATTAATAGCCACTGTTGATTAATTTAAATCACTTTTGAATTGGTCATTAATATTGCTTTCATATTTTCCACTCCCTCTCCATAGGCTTTGCATTGGCCGTTATATCGCATGTTCTGTGCTCTCGTTTCCCCATGTTTGCTGCCAAACTGCTAACTCACATGATGGTGAGCTGCCTTGGAACACAGGTAATGCATTTCTGCTCAGATACTGGAGAGAAGTACTACAGGTCTTTTCTGTACAGGCCACAGTGAACACTTAAGAACCAAAAATCAATGCTTATGAAGGGTGAGACCTTCATTTGCCCACACCATCTGTATTCGTTTCTGTGACATATTCTTAATCCATATGGCTTTAAATGCAGATTGAATCAGAACCGTTTGAAAATAATTATAGGATCATTTATTTCTCTGTGCTCTGTGCATTAGCAGGTCACACACATTAACATTAGTGTATGTGTTAAAGCCACACAAACAGACACATCAATAAAAACAGAAATAAGACACGTGTATGTTGCACATGTACATATGTGCATGTTTATATGTAACCATATATACATATATATAAATGTATATATATATGTACACACACACACACAGGACATATATATATATATATATATATATATATAAAACCCCTCTAACATGTTACAGGTATTTTCTTGGAAATGGGCATAGATGTGAACACACATCATTGAATCATTGAATGTCAGTGGTTGCGTAGTTTGCGGGCCGGCGCGTCCTGACAACGCAACCATGTCCCCCGCACCCTCACCCATTAAAAACGCAAGCTGTCACTTAAGCAATGAGCGTCATAGATATGTGGCTGCATGGTAGTCTCTCAGTTTGTAGCCACAGTGTGTGTGTGCGTGTGTGTGCGTGTGTGTGTGTGTGTGTGTGTATATATATGCGCACGTGTGTGCGTGAGTGAGTGCGGGACTGGTAATTTTCCATTGGTCCCCCCTCTCGTTGGTTGACAAACACGAGCCCCTACTAAAGCAGACTGTCATTGGGGGCGAAACACCTCAGACTCAACCTGTTTATTGCCCAGACAGAGCCCCTGAACCTTAAAGGGTTTTGGATGGAAAATTCCGTCCTGTTCTGTTTCCTTGTTGATACTGTACTGCATGTTAAGGCCGTATTCCTTGGATGTGCACGTGCATGACATTATGCCATACTTTATAAAATACTAAATAAATTTGTATGTGTTTTTGGCCTTACGAAGGCCAGTCAATGAAGGCCTGGTTGAATTGAATATTGACAACCAACTGAATGTGTACTCATATGTACTCGTATTAACATGTGCCCTTTAAGTGTTCTTCTACTGGGAAAATTGTAGAAGCAATGAAGGGCTCAAGATGCAGGATGTTCCCAAATTAAAATAGACTGTTTGACGTCAGTGTCTTAACTACAGTCTTTATCTTAGATTGATGACCTAAGCCTCTAGCAGCAAATTTGTTTGTGAAGTCTATTTCTCTTCAGTCTCTTGTTTCTCAAAGCTTTGTTTAGTGTCCAACACCTTCCAAATTCAGGGCCCTTATTTTCATTAGCTTTCTAGATTATGTCAATGCACCAGACAACTCAACTATTCAGTGATTTACGTCATAAAAAATGCATGCACAAGACGAGAGCTAAAGTGGACTTGAGGGTAAAATGTGACGAATTACCAATTATCTCACAGTAACTTCCATTAAGTAGCTTTTCTGTTCAATATTTTATTAATCAGTGACATGTTTCGTCCATCTTGACATCACCGGCTTTACAATAAAGTCAACAACCTTATTTATTTTCCCAAATAAGTACACTAATAAATGTAACCAATGTCACACCGTACCATACAGTACATGTTGGTGTGTGTCTGTCTCTACTAAACTGAAAAAAAGTTGAAACACATGCAAAACCTGCATGTTTCCATTTACGATTCTCAAGATTATTCTCTCAAACTACAAAACCAATAGTGCTGTGCTCAGTATAGTGCTTTTCTTTCTTATGTGTCATTTTATTTGTTATTCTATGCCTGCCTGGTTTCTATGGTTTTTGCATTTTTTAAAATTTTTGGTTTTTGAGTAGCATTGTAATTTTTCTTTTTATTAGATAGGACAGCATGAAGAGTGAGAGAGAGTAGGGAATGACATGCAGCTAATGACAAACCAGTGTTGCCAATCAGAACCTTGTAGCTCCCTGGGGCGCACACTCCACTCATTATGCCGCCCCATGACACCCCATGATTTTTGCATTTTGAGAAATTTGTGACTTATTTCTGTAAAAAGCTTTACTAATGAGTTATTAGAATCCCCATCTCTGTAAAACTGAGGTTATAACTGCTTTGAGCTTTTAGTAAACCTCTGTGTTATTTTCAGAGTCAAAGATTGACATTGTAGAAGGATTAGTGTTAACTTTCTGTATTGGGAAGGTAAATGATCCTGCATTTTTGATCTAAATGATGTGATCAGCGACAGAAATGTCTCCTGAGCTTGTGGGTCTCAGGCTTGATTTGATTCAGAACAGATTCAAACTGTCAGACTCAGGTCCAACTACTTCTGACAGAGAGGGCTCTTCATCTGTACTGACTCTGCTGTAATTAGTCACTGACACTGCCCATAGTGGGGGCAAAATTAAAGCTGCCGCATTAATGTATTTCTCTTTGCAACACCTCAGTGAGTCTGAGAGTTGAGAGCCAGTTAAGGAGGAAGAGACGAGGAATGCTCGTAGTTGAAATGAATAAGGTTGTTAATTGTCTTTCTTTTCAGCCATCTACTTTCCACAGGTGACTAAGTTTGAAATAAAAATCCATTCAGTTAGCTGCTACAGTTTCATCACAATATTTTCATTATCTAATATCTATTTGTTTTATTTTAAAGATGGTTGAAATAGTAGATGTTATATAGTTTTAATAGATAGATAGATACATAGATACTTTATTAATCCCCGAAGGGTTAGGGTTAGGGTTAGGGGGTTAGGGTTGGGTTAGAGTTAGAGAATAAGAAAATAATATAATATAATAATATAATAAAAGAAAATAATAAATAAGAAAACTTTCCAAAACTATTTCAAAGATAAAATCCTATTCAAGGGTCAAAGAGGTTAAAACTAATCAGTGTTGAGAAAAAAACACTGACAGTGATCAAGTCCCCAGTTATCCTGCTGAGAGTGTGTGTGTCCTTGCCTTTTTGTCACATCAGAGGTTGTGCGATGACTGTCTCTCTCTTCAGCCAGCAATTTGTCTTCCCTCAGCAAGACAACTGAAGATTGTCTGTGTAGGATGGAAATTTACCCAGTGCCTATGTGCTGTGCACCTGAACCTCACCTGGTTGTATGTATGTGTGTGCTCTATCTTAGCATGTATTGTATTCCATACATGTTGGGACTCATTGCAATGAAGCTCATTTATTTGGGAAACAGTGTTAGAACATCAAAATTAAACATATTGCAAAACTTTTCTTCAATGCACCTTATCTTACTCAGAGTTACTTTCTTGCCTCCTCTCAATAGTTTTGATATGGACTTCAGCTATATTTGGTCCTGAATGGAATCAGATGAAAGTGTATACTCTTAGAGACAACAAAGTCACAAAATTAATAGATTCATATTTTTGAGAAGAGATTTCGTTCCAAACAAAACTGAGTAATCTAATTCTTCTTTCTATCTTAACTGTTTCTCTTTCCTTTACTGCTCCTCAGATTGACTTATTTCAGAAAAGGAAGAGGGTGTTGACCTTGAGTCATGGCCAAAGATATTTCCAAAGGAGAAATTATATTTTTGAGCCAGCCATGACATGACATTCTGAAGGTCTGTACAGGGAAAGGTGTTGAAGTGTCAAAGAAGCTGCACTTCCCTTGTAGCACTAGTTGCCAGTAATTGTTTAGTCACTAACCAAATTTACAGGAGGTTTGGACATACATGAATTTCTCATGAAAATTACTAAAGTTGGTTTATATGATTGACAGAATACTCATGCAACAAAATGCTTCAGCTCGTGTTTGAGCAGTGTATCCATGTAACGATGTGGGAGCAAAGAATCCAATCTCTATTACAAAAAATAAACAACACAATTTAATTTCTCAACCACTGTGATTAAACAGCCTTACACATCCCAGACAGTCGTTCCCACACAAGTGTTTACCCTTGTGGCCCCAGTGCTTTATTCCAGTATCTGGGAGGTGTTTAGGTGACTCTTAGTTCTGATTATTGAGGATTTCCTGTTAGCTTCGGGAAGCCTTCCAGCACTCACAAGTCTGCTCTTGAAATCACAAACACACGCATGCATAAACACTATCTTCCCTCAGCTCCATACACCACCCACCCCCCATCACTTCCCGAAGGAAAGTGGTGGGGCATGCATGCAGTTTCTCAGCTCTCCAGGAAATGGAGTGTATGAATTGCGTAATCCAAACCCTGCCATGTCCTTTTTTCGTAAAACTTAAGATCAACACAGGCGAGTAACTGCTTTTCCTGAGGGAGTTTACCCATTCCCATTACGACCAATCAATCATTAAATAAATAAACATAGCAAGGGGTTTTTGTGTGTCTGTGCGTCTACTTCTCCGGCTGACGTCAGAGAATAAAAATCTTATTATATTCCATGTTTGTTCTCACAAATGTCTTTAAACAAATGAGAACCTTAAAAAAACGGGAAAGAATAAGGAGGAAACTATGAGCCAGTAGATTTTTCCGAGAGATTTTTCTAAAGTACGTCAAATAGAAGAACTTAATGGAGGAGATAAAATGTACTTCATTGTGAGATTTTATTATTTTTGTTTATTCTAAAAAATTATTCTAGAAAAAATATGTGGCATCATACTGTCTGTCAGCCCAAGCTAATGGCAGGCATTGGAAAGGTATAGTGTATCAGCAGTCAGGGTCTGTGTGGGGACAGGACAGTGGAGAAGTGAAGACAGCCACTTGGGAGATTCACATTACACTCAACTGGCTGGTCTGACACCTTGTGCCTCATATCGCCCTGACTTGTCTCCTCTTAATCTGATCTGTTTTTGTCTCAGTCAGCACGATCTTACTTCACAACAACTCACTTTTCATTGTGACCTTGTCTCTTTTGTCTGATACTGAGAGATGAGTCCAAACTATACAAACTGAGAGCAAATGTTTTACCATTTACACGTCTGTTTAAGTTTCGCGTCTCTTGCTGACCCTCTGTCTTTTTCCTTCTCCTCTCATACAACTGTTATCTCTCAAAATGATGAGTAATGTTCTTGTTTTTATTATGTGTCCCTTTTATCATTGTGGCGGCTGCTGGACTAAGTTTGGAGATATGAATTTATGAGCAAGAGACTGTCTTACTGGGTCTGTCCCTCTCCATCTGTAACTCTGTTGATGTGGCTCACCACATCCCACAATATGTTCACATGTTGTTTTTCTCTAAACTTGTTAAAGACCACTGAGATGTCTGCCAGGAACAAATCATCAAAGGTGTAATAATATCACAAAGTACTTTCCTCACAAACACAGTTTACCTACAGTGTTTGGCACAAGAACACATTTTGTCTTCTCTTGAGGTCTATCATATGTATTTAACTCATTTGTCTCCAAAAAACACCAGTAAAACATTTTTTTTATATTTCAGGGCTTTTCTTAATAGTCAGCCCAACCAGTGTTAATCAACTGCAGATGTGTAATGCTTGCTTTGCTTGGTTTTTATACCATTTATTTTAAATTGACCATTTGATTTAACAGAAAGAAATAATGTTTTTGGCAGATGGAGTCAACTGGCTCCTGAATATGTTTGACAAAACATATTTTTCTCTCTCCAAAAAAGTAATGAGATTTCCAGTGAATGTTACCTGCTGTCTGTTTTCACCAGGTCATCTTCATGACGATCAACTGAGCAGGCTGAATAAAGTAAAGAGCATTGAAAAGGATCTTACACTGTCTTTCACCTGCCATTGTACACAGCATTGTACTGTTTGATCATGTTACATTATGATGATCTAATATCAACTTCACACAATGGTTCTACATTATTGAACCACAAATTCTGCAACCCCGAACTTAAAAGCTCAGCTAAAGTCATAACCTTTTATCATTTATCGACCTTCTCCTCGTCTTAATTTGTACAATTAGCCCACAGGGCAAATAGATTTTATTATATCATTACTTTAATGAGGATATTAAGTATGAAGTAGTAGTAGAGTGTGAGTGTGTGTGTGTATCACAAATGTGCAATATTTGTAGTATTCATAATATGCATATCAGAGTTTTGCAAAGTTTTTGAGTCCATGGTCACCTATCTGTATCTGACAACTTAATTGTTAGGTCCAATGTAAGCTGAATTAATGCTGGGGGTTTTCTGACCATCCGCTCGGCTACAGCAGACTGAACTTTCTGGACTCTGGAAGTTACACCTGCCAAATGTGTGTTGTCATCACAGCTGGTGACCTTCGGTACAGTTCCATACACTTTACTCTATTTCCAGAAAATGGACAGTAAACAGCAACAGGCCTTCAGAAAATCCCTGCAAGCTTTCAGTTATTTGTGAAGTGATTGGATGTTTCAACTCTGCATTCCTTTAGAGCGAATAACAACTCACTGCGTCGATCCAGAGAGTTTTTTGTTTAATATTATTTTTATTTCATCAGTTGCTGGCTTCTCTTTAGTTTTATTTTATTGTTGACTTTCAAGCCAATGTGTAACAAATGTACTGGCAAAAATGAGTCACTTTAAAATGTAGCATAACCATTGCTGTCTGCTTAGTCCTGCACGTTTTATACTTCCCATTCAATGGCACCTTTTACCTGATTCTGTGGACTCACCCAGTTTGTCATGAAAGAGTTTATCAAATGGCTGCTGACATTGCGAATGATAAACAAAGTGGGAGCCTACAGTTGTCAAAGTCCCTGTTCTATTTTTGGAGTTTGACAGTTTGTCTTGGCAGACCTTTGTATGCAGAGTGGCATGAGCCTTGAAGGTTTAAAGGAGTGGAAACACAGTCTATTCTCAGTTGTGGTGCCATTCTTCTTTCTTGTGTGTTGGTTTGTTGCTGTTCTAAATGGGGCTTAACAGGAAGGATTCCCAGTTGTGGCATTGCACTTTCTGTCTGTTTTGGGCTAACAGCAGTAATAGAGTTTTTGTGTGGAAGATCTTCTTTTCCTGTGCTTGGCAAACTACAGCCACAAAAATAAAGAGAGAGACTGATGATAAAATTAGCTGTGGGATGCTAGGCCTGGAATAGAAAATAAGGGTCACGCCACTTCCTCAAAAAATCAGGAAATGCTGAATGAAGGAAGGAAATGGTGATTGGTGCTATCAAATAAAACTGCATCTATAATAAGGGCCTTTGTTCTTGGCTTATCTGAGAATTTCGTTTTTAGCTTCGCGTCAGACTTCAATCTCAGTGTAGTCCAGTACTTTTTTTATGAATGGAGATTAAGATGATGACAAGAGCAGGCATGCTGCTGATAAGAAATGCATTAATTCTCAAGCAAACTTTACTCACACACATACAAATTCAAAACAAATCCCAATCACAGTATTGTCAAGATATTGGAGGGAGCTTCTGAATGTCACAGTAATGAAACACACATATTTTTACATTAATGAATGCGCATATAGACATAAATACACACTGATGGCCAAATGTGCTCATACCAATTAATTCAACTTCTCAAGCCTAGGCACACACACAGTCCCCCAGAAACACAGACACAGCCCCTTCCAGTCTTGATCTCTTTGAACTGTAGGGGTCAGTGTAGCTCCACAACTTGAGCCAAGTTCAATGGCAGATGTGAATGAAGTGATCAATGACTCCCCTGAGCTTTTGACTTCTTTTGATGTCATTCTGTTTTGGAGTGCAATCAAGAAGTCTTCTATAGCAGCTTAATTTAAGCAGCAACAAAACTGCAAAACACTTAACAGTTAAACTACAACCATAGAATAGAGCCAATGTCTTCTAGGTGTTGCTCCAATTTAATATAACTCTAGTAGTCAAGGAGGTCACAAAGAGACACTATAGACTGCAGAATATTACAGCTGTGGCTGTGACTGATTCCAAATTAGATTGCGAGGTCCCACTTTGCAGTGTATAGTGGGTTTGTGGGCAGGAATAGCATGAATGGAGCGTACAATATTTAACTTAATCTGAGTCTTTACATATTGATTGATTTTGCAGCCACCATATTAACAAACAGTAAGAGCTGCTGCAGGTCAGCCAATTTGCATGGAAGGAATCTCTCATGGATCAATGACCTGCTGGACGGCCAGGATAAAGCTCCTCTAATGGGTTAATATAGGCTTCTGCAGTCCTTCTGATCAATATCATGTTGTGCACTTAAACAACTGATCCAGAGTTGAAGAATGAAAGGACAAATTTAGTGATGCGACAGATCACCATGAAGAGACTTGCGTGTGCAAGTAGTCCAGTTGTTCATTCGCTTAACTGTGATGTAACTCACTAATCATATCAGCGTAGCTGTGTCGATAATGAAAAGACATTATATATTCCATAGACCACCAACCCCCCTTAAAATTTAAAAGGGGGTGAAGTTGAAATCCTTTAAGTTTTGTGCATCTAACTCAGACTGAAATACATGGGAGCTATGAGTAAGGGAACCTTCTGAATATATAGCTGAATTGTGTCCATGTCTTTATGATTTTAATTTATTGACCCCGAATAGCATAAAGCTACATAAACTATGGGTGTGGACTGCAGAATAATGTTTGTGAATTGGTCCACACCCAAATCGTGTATGCACTGCATATACGCAGCGTGCATGTGTGTATGTAGTTCAGTATAAATTTTGCAGCTGAGCTTTAGACCTGTTGACTGTGTGTGTTTAGGGAGCTGACGTTGTGCAGCTGCTTAGAGTGTTTTTATAGCTGTGTCTATGGATGTGAATCCTTGTCCATGTGTGTCGTGCTTTGCAGCCCAAAGAGTTTTCTGTCTGGCCTCCAGACTGGTTCACACCAGATCTTGAGGAAGGAAATTCAAGAGGCTTCTTGAAAGTAGCCCCATTGTGATTTTGCACAGCTGCATGTTTCCAGCAGCAGACACTCTGACTGAAGTGTGAATGGGGTAAAAGAGTAGCAGCCTGCTGAAGTGCTTCATGTGTGTGGTACTGCTAAGCTTGCCTGTATCGTGGAGGGTGCATGACCACTAGTTTGTGTGTGTGTAGTACAAACACTGTAGAAGATGCAGCAACAGCAAAAATAACACTGGGTCAAATTAAGACCTTCAACAGTACTCTCTTTAAAGCGGAGCTAATGATAATGTGGCTAACTGTTATATTTAATCTGCACAAGTCTGTACAACAGGGCAGCATGGCAGCATATTGGTAAGCACTGTTGCCTCACAAAAAGAAGGTTGCAGGTTCAGTTCTCTCTGTGTGGAGTTTGCATGTTCTCCCCGTGCCTGCATGGGTTTCCTCCAGGTACTCCGGTTTCCTCTCACCATCCAAAGAGTTAGTGTTAGGTTAGGTTAGGGTCCGTAGACCTGAGTGTGAGTGGTTGTTGGTGTCTGTCTGTCTCTGTGTATTGGCCCTGTGATGGACTGGTGACCTGTCCAGGGTGTACCCCGCCTTTGACCAGTGTGAGCAGGGATTGGCTCCAGCACCCCCGTAAATTAATCAAAGTCTCTACAACACTGCACAGACAAAACCAAATTTTGAGAATATACACTTCAAGGTGCATTTATAATGTGTGGTGATTTGGTCTCTTTTACTCACAAGGTAACAGCAGGAAGTACGTAAAGTACAGAGCTTTGTAAAAAACTGGATCTGACTTCACAAAACAAGTTTGGGGTGTTCCCTGCTTGTGTCCATATTCCCCAGACTGAAAACAATGACGTTAATGACACTGTAAACTTGTTGAGAACATCTGCGCCTGTTTTAGCTGCCTCATACTCTTCAAATTACTGACAGTCCCCTATTGCTGTCACACAGGATCACATTGGCTCTCCGCTTTTTGTTTACTCTAGTAATTTATCAAAATCTGTCTGTCATTCCCAGAAAGTGTGATAAAGACATTTGATTTCATCCCTCCCTATTTCACACAAGCACACCGACACACTACTAATTTATTCCCGTAATGTGTGTGCTCACGTAAGCAAATGTAGATACAGTGTTGAGGTTGTTTGGACGTAAAACAGACGAAAGGGGAATAGATGTTTATTTGCAAACAGCTGGCTCAGCAAATTAGCCTCAGCCCAAGGTTTAACCCAAAACACCTGTGAACTTTACTGCTACACCCTGACCTTAAGCAACTAGAAAAGGATTGAAAAAACGCTTGAGATACCTGCTCATTATCAAGCATGCAGAACATGTTGATGAACTAACCAGTGAGGCTCAGAGTGTCACACATCTTGTCAGCAAATGCTAGATCCCTTTACTTATCTTTCCTCCTTCTCCAAACACACTGGCCCACTAACCCAGCTATCATCCCCATGTGACCTGTTTCTTGCAGCTGGCTGTCCCATGTGCTCCAGCGCATAAACAACACACACACATAAAGTCAGATGCTGCCGCACGTGAGGAGACTGATGATGTATACTGAAGGAAAAATGGCACTGAATGGCGCTGAAAGTAATGTTGAGAGGTTACGCCCCTCACATTACTCAAGATAAAATGAGCATAACTGGACATAATCAAACATGAAATAATACATCTTTTGGCTCTTTTTGCAAAGGCTGCTAGAATAGTCTGAATTCCTCAGCTGTGGATGAGGAGTGGTGGTGTGGTGGATAGTGACGAAAGGACTGACGCAGCTTGATCAGTGGATGGTCAGCTTGATTGGACATGTCTTCAGTGAAAAAATGATGATAGCTGGCAGGCTGGAATGAGAATCAGAATTTTCCCTTTCTACCCTTCTTCTGCTTTATCTCTTTCTGAACAAAGGCATCAGAGGAAACACCCAGGGTGCAGGCTGAGGCTGGAACTAGCTAGATCAGACCGGTAGCTGTTAGAGAGAAGGGGGAGGTGAAGGAGAAAGGAAGAGGAGGAGGAGGGGGCGATGAGATGAAGGGCGGTAGTAGGAAAAGATGGGATGAGGGAGGCTGGAGTAGGGGGAGAAGTGGAGGTTAAGTGTTTTGGACACGAGTCTAGATGAATAGTCTGGCAGGCAGACAGCTAATGCCCTATTCCCTCAGTGATGTAATGCATCAGGCAGATGCTATTTTTAGCCACAATGGGACAATTGCTACCTTAGTGTCAGCACAGAGGGCTATCGATAAGCAGCAAAAAGTACTCTTATTATGTTTCCATAGCTGTTTTGTGTTGGTATGCCCCTCTCCTTTCTTTAGCATGGCGTTTAAATGACAATTGTTGGATTATTATTCTGCTTTGGACAGTATTGTAATTTGATCTCTCTCTTAGTGAACCATTCATTAAATGTTTCTGTTTTGTTTCACCTTTACCATGATGAGAATTTTTGGCATCAAACCAGTTTGCTGTAAGGTTCTGTATAATTTATCACTGCTGAGCTAAAGTTAGGAAATCAGCATTTTGTTACTTTCAGTCCTGTTCATCATATCAAAGCGAGGTTAAATGTTTTCTGTGGATGAGTAGATGACTCCGAAGGCAGCAAAAGATCTAAAAGGAAAGCAACAGTTCTGAGCCGACAGTCTCCAGGGTGCATCAGGGCCCTAAAACAAAGGCGAGCTCTCTGATTCAACATTTAGGCAGCCAGATGGACCAATGGTTCAGGCCTAAGATCTTGGGCCTAGTGAAAAGGCCCCATTCACAAGGAGAGGAACTGCTTTGTTTTCTACTTTTTGTATGTAGGCCTTTTCATGACCTGTGTTTCCTTCACTAATGTCTGCCAGTCTCCTTTTCTACATGTCTTCTCCTCTACTCACTCTCTCATTTCCTCTCTCAGCAGGTTCTTGGGTGGTGTCAGCAAAATCATATGCGTCTAAGACAGGATCTTGATACCTCATCTTTAAACAATGGGGAAATAAATGACCAGCATTTGGACATAATTTTGTGAGCTTTGGTGGATCCTGTTTTACCAGATATTATATGAGCACTCAAGCATTACAGTGGCATTAGTTAAGAGTCCTGCACCTCCCAGCCTCTGCTTTGAATAAGCCTGCAGCCTGAGGGTCTAGACAGGTTGACTCCTAGTGTTTTACACAAAAGAAATGGGAGCCAAGGGACAAAGGACAGAGGTGTAGATATTGCTCTGATAAGCTCCACATCCGCACCTGTCACCTTCCCACCCTACTAACACCCTACTAACCCAATGGCAGGTCACCGTCACCAAATGCTTACATGTACCTGTCTTACTTTTAAAATGGACCAAACAATGGCCACAGTTGTAACCATGACCTCCATACTTACTTAGCTTATCTGACAGGGCTCTACCAAGACTATATTCGATACAAACCGGGCCCAGTCCTGTAACCTGGTTTGCTGCTGACTTACATTTCTCACAAAACTTTAGAACTCAACCTTAATGCAACGTTCTTTCTTAACTGCCTTTTCAGCAAGGTCCAGGCAGCAGGTGAAGTCAGCAGGGTATATTAACAAATATAGTTTTGGTTTAATTTATCCATTGATGCAACTTCATCTTTACTGTTGAAATTATAATGAGAATTTGTTACTTAATTGTTCTGTTAGAGTTCATGAAGTTTGCATGTCAGAGCTGATAATGTATACAGCCACTGACAGCGGCCCTGAAGGATCTGACTGGTCCATTGTAAAACCTGAATGACTCCTCCTTGCCCACATTTAGCCTCCCTCTCCTCCACTTATCCTAAACTTTGTTGGTCATGCTTTGTGACATTTAGCAGATCTAGTGTGAGACATTCTCTTTGTACAAAGTGTTCTTCACCCCAGGGAGAGTTAATAATTTCCTTACCTTTGTCATGACCTATTTCTGACACTAGTTTAAACATGGAGATAGCATTTACTGGTTAAGTTTCATTAAAATCTTCTGCTTTAGGTTTATGCCATGCAACAGGAAATTTGGGCTGATTTCTTCCTCTAAAATCTGTTCCAGGGACTTATCTGTTATTGACGTGTGACACAAATATCTGTGAGTATGAGTAGTTTATAGCTAAAATCTCAAGAGGAACTTTCACTTAACCATCACTGCACTGGAAATTTTGCGTGATTCTCATGAAGCTTCTGTGGAGTTTCTTTTCCCAAACTTACATCATTTGTAAAAAGTTTTTCAGTCAGACATAGCTAGATTATCTTCAGCTTTACTGCCTTGGTACACACTGTGTAAAGTAATTAACACACCAGAGGTGGATCATTTTCCTGTGTTTATTTGAAGGCTTGTTTCTACCCTCCCATGTAAATTGTCTCCCATCACAGTGTGGGTGCTTCCAGACGGATAAAACTGTCCCCACTACAGACCGTCCCAGAGAACTGAACTACAGCACACTGTGTGTGTGTGTGTGTCTGTCTATACATCGGTTCTACTTATCTATTTTCTAATGTCACATAAAATCATCAAGGAATACAAATGCTGAGTGGTTTGAGTAATATTTTGTACTATTTACAATTTCACAGTGAACGCTCTACCCTGTTATTTAAACCATAAAGCATGAAGTGTGAAATATTAGGTGTGATTCGTGTTCTGAGGCTGCTTATTTTAACACCTTTTGAAAAGTCTAGCTCTAAACAATCTTCATGGAGTCCTACCTGTCACGTGTTTACTCACCCAACCTTGTTATCCTATGTTCTGTCCCAAGCCAGGTCATTGCTTAGAGCAATTTGACAACACAAACACCCAGATTCATGCACATCTGGGGGACAGAGAGTCTGTTCACACCACTGCACATCAGCCCTCCTCTAAGCCCTTTGCCCCACAAGGCCATTTCTCTTTCTGTTATGTCATCGGTTCACCATAGGTCAATAGGTTCAGTGCTTCAACAGTCACTGTGGCTATGAGTGTTTGTCACAAAACGCTACAGTAGACATGTGGCCGCATTGCTGTGCTGCAAATGTAGTCCATCCAATTTTAGAACAACCGAAATAATCATAATTAGAGATCAGAAAAAGTCAAGTGTTTGACTGTAAGTGCTAAATGCCCCTCAAATACCAACTGATAACTTAGCCCTTGCCAATTACATGTATGTTTTGGGTGCAGACGGCAATAGAAATAACTCACCCTCTTTTTGTAATGTCCATAAGTTGATTAAAAAAAAATTTGAGCCTTCTGTGTTAGATAAAAAAAATAAACGTGTGTACTGCATGTTTACTTATAAGTATGTGTGTTGCATCCTGCAGTTTCATTTGACACCTCCTGCTATGTAGTTTCCCCGTTGTTTTGCTTTTGAGAAGATAGATGTTGTGTCACACTGTGCTTTTGGCCAAATGAAGCTGATGCTCTGCCAAAAACACACAAGCCCACTGCATAATCCTGGTTCCCATAAGTTACCTGAACAGCTTCTCCACTCAGGCACAATTCCAGGCACCTCAAGCATGAATTTCCTTCCTGTGCCATCGCTCCCACTCACGCCCTACAGGGCTTGGAGCATAGATGGGAAACTGACTCATGATTATCATGTTTTGCACAAAGGCCCTGACTTTTCCCCTCACTCAACAGGAGGATATAGACAGCATTAGTCAGAGATGGAAAATACAAGAATAGTTATTTGAGGTTATCCCAGTGGGTTTTCCAAATGTCCTGATGGGTTTTCTTACATTTCAAAATGTAAGAAAGTAGGACAGAGAAAAAATAACCAGAAACATATCATTGTCATATTATGTTGTCATCTGACCTTCTTATAATATTTATTACAAATAACCTAAGCAGCACAAAACAAGTCAAAGTAATGTAAGCCCTGTGTGTACGCATGGGTGTGTGCCTGTGTGTATGTGTATGGGAAACAGGTCATGTCACAGTCCACTGTGCTTATTTCCCTGGTTACTATAGCAACTGTTCTGCTAAATAGCTGGAGCCATAGGGTATTAACAGACATACACATTAGCTTCAGATATATCTGTTATGGTATTTGAAAGGACTAATAGAGATAATTACAGTATATGTAGAGTAAGGAGACACTAACAAGTGTTCAACAGAAACCTTTTTACCGGAAGCTGTGACTACTCCTGCATATCCCTGTTTGTAAGTAACATTTGACACTAAATTATCATCCTCCCTCACATCCCTGGACTCCTGCACGCTTCTATTCACCCCCTCTCCGGTCCATGGCACTGGCAGCAGGCCAAGAAACTGCAGGTTATGTAACAATCGCCCAACTGCACTTGTACTGCTCCCTGTCAGTGCCAGAGGTTAATGAAGCTCTGTGATGGACAGAAGAGCAGCAGTATTTTCTGCTGGCCTCATGGGTTTTTCACATAGTTGTGCTTCCAATGACACAAATTGAATTTTGGCCCTAATGCACTCCCGCCCACAAAACTCCCTCCTTTTCTCTGCCACTATTTCTGTCTCTCTCTCTCACGCGCGCACTCACACACATGCTTACACACACAATTCTGCAATGCTCTTCCGTTGTTTGGACAAATGCAACATACATTTGTACAAATGTTTGTGGGTGCCAGAGTGCATGAAGGTACATATTTTAAAGTGTTGTTTATGTTGTCTTTATTTTGGCTCCCACCTGCATACTTTGCTGCATGGTGATGTAACAGGTCTGCAGATAGGATGTCTCTCTTTGGGAGGAGGCGGAGGGGGACCTGTATCTTTAAATATGTATAGACTATAAAATGAACAATAAAGTTCCTCATGCGCAACATGACCTGCTGACACTGCACCTGTATGTGTGCAAGTGTACCAGCCTTTCATACAAGATGTGTTATATGTTTTATAAAAAGAGCAAATGATACATATAAATCAACCCCTGTAACAACTTACTGCTGCTTCATCTTTGAAAGGCTTATTTAGGTACAATAGTAACCAGTTGGTCTTTTTTTCTGTTTCTCTACAGATCTGTTTCCTGGTGTCAACTTTCCGTGGCCAAATGTTTTCAGAAGACAGTTGTGCTACTCTGGCACTTTTCTCTCACTATTTCCACCTCAGTCAGTTCTTCTGGATGCTCATACAGGTAATACCATGTTAACAAACAATACCAAACACACTTGAGTTTACATTGCAACTAAAAAACTAAAAAAAAAAACTAAAGGCATTAAATCTAAATATTTGAACAAAGATATTATTGTTAATATTATTATCACAGGTAGATAAATAGATGGTGATTTGATGGAGTTATTTTATATAATTGTTGTAAATGTCATGTGTACTTTGCTAATATGAGCAGGGATGTTGCTTTGTCCCTTCTCATGTTCCTGGAAAGAGATATGAGGAGAAAAATGTTTAACTGCTTCATTGTTATCACTGTGTAAAGCTGCGTCTGTGCTGTCTGCAAACCTCAACAATCAGGTCTGCTCAGTTGGCCTTTAATCACACAATGAGTTGCACAGTAACACAAGAAGGTAAATAAAGTCTGTTGGTCAAAGATAAAGTGTATAGTAAATTGAGTGTTATATGACCATTTTGTTTTCGATTTGTTTTGTCATAGAATGTGTCAGTAATAAGAAAGGTGTTTCTGGGAGAGGAAGCACTTTTATACACATCTTTTTTTTTTTTTTTGGCAAGTAAAATCTCCTTTTTTCCTCCTGTTCACTTTCCTCATGACTTGGTATAACAACAGGGCGCTTAATCTTTCTTTCCTTCCTGACGTGAAGCATGTGTTTTTTACATAACAAGTACTGGAGCTTCATTCCTACACCACATGGGCTTAGGCAAGATTTCATTAGGGGGTGAGATGAAGGTACCACAATGCTGCATGACATGACCTTTGACCTTAGACTGTTACCACTTAGTAACACCTTGCCCAAGTAGCCCTTAACCCCTCCTTCTTGACCATCTGGCCTCTATTTCATGTTAGTCTCTCTTTTGTGCCAAGAACAAAGCTGCAGAGGCAAAGTCCTGACTTCAACATAAGGCTTAATTCACTCTGGCATCTGCAATTTAACTGATGTCAGAAACTGAACTTTTATTTTGTCCTTAAAAACCTTTAAATATTAGACTAATTTTGTCTGTTCTTGTTAATAAAGCTATAAACATACATTGGTGCAAAACTCCCTAAAGAAAAGAATATAATGATAATATAATTCTAATTAACAGTGTAAATCTCATTTAAACCAATGTTAATCCACCGCATAGACTATAGATGACTTCTGACATGGTGAGAGAGGTAGGAATGTGGTGAACATAAGCATGAGTACTTTATCATCCTCTCTGGGGACTACAGCCTCGGGGAGAGACCCTTTACTTCAGTTGATCCTTATCTTTCTACCCTGTTTTTTTTCCCCTATTGAAACAATTGTTTGCTCCTCTTGTTCTTTTGTTTTTGATTTAAAAAAAAAAACAAAAAACTTTCCTGTTTGATTTGATATTTAATGGATTATTGTGAACTAAATTAAACTGAATGGGTTGGGGCAGACTGTTCTGAAAAGATCAGGCCTAAACAGTCACTAAGTTTGAAATGTGAATTGTTGCCATCACTAAAATCTGCTCTGTGTCCAACCATGAAACAGTTGAAAAGAATGTGCACAAGCCATTCGTGACTGAGCAAAAATCTGTTGGACCACATAAACATGCATGATGTATCAAACCACATGTTGCAACCCCAGGAGACCTGTCCCGAAATGAACTTTCATTTCCCCCTTTTTTCCTCGTTCTTTCTTTTGTCCAAGTCTCTGACTGTTTCTATCAATTTTTCTCTTTTTCATTGTGTGGCGTTTGTTCGTAAACATAATCTTGAATTATGTAGTGGATATAATCTCTCCTGGCAGCACAGCGGCATTGTTGTTAGTGCTGTTGCCCCACAACGAGAAGGTCGTGGGTTTGGTTCCCGGCCTGGGGCCTTTCTGTGTGGAGTTTGTATGTTCTCCCCGTGCCTGCGTGGGTTTCCTCCCACCGTCCAAAGACATCATGTTTGGGTTAATTGGTGACTCTAAATTGTCCGTAGGTCTGAATGTGAGTGTGAGTGGTTGTTGTCTCTGTGTGTCTGCCCTGCGATGGACTGGTAATCTGTCCAGGGTGCCCAGTGTGAGCTGGGATTGGTTCCAGCACCCTGTGACCCGGAAATGGATGTGTGGCAATATTGTGCCACCATCGCCAATCCAAACCTACTGCAATATTTTTCATTTGACAATTAACATAGCAACAGATCAGCATATTTTTTATTTTATTGATGTTTATGCAAGCTATATAGTGCATTTTGTTGGTACCACATTGTCTTTTCCTGTGACTATTTAAGTCAAATCATGATTGAGTGATTATATCTGTGGTAGAATTAGTTGATAAAAGTCAAGAAGCACTTTCAAGTCAGCAATGTAAGAATATTTTAATTACTAAAAAAGCAACCCAGGAGGAAAAAAAGGATCAAAGTATGACCCGAACCTTTGATATGGATAATTGTCACAACCACGAACAGCAAGTAGTATTTTCTTTATTGTCAGCAGTTATTCTAGCTGAGTATGAAAATAATGCTGCCACTGGCTTAAAACCGTCTGTCCTCACTGATATCTCATTTTTGACCCTTGCTATTTCTCACCACTCATTTTTTCCTCCTATCGGGTAGCTGCTTTCAGCTAAGTGGATGATATGAGTAGGCGCCAGCAACCCATCTCAGACCACAGAGAAGTCTTAAATCAATAACTGCAGTGTGTGTGTATATGAGGATATGCACATCCAATAGTTGGTCAGGGAACTATGCACTGACATAATGCCAGAAAACGGACAATAATGTAATCACTATCCAGACCAGCTGTCTGATGACTGCAGCGGCTCAGAGGGGCAACCTCAGTTTATTGAGAAGCTGCAAGAATATTACATAACAATGCATAACATGCATGATACAGCTTGTAGTCAGGAAAGATCCATTAAAACTACAGCTGAACATTGTTTCTCTATCCAAATCCTAGTGCATGATACCTGCCAGGGTTTTACTAATAGACAAATATATTTCATTTTGATAGTGGAGCTTAGTCAGTCAACCAGACTTGTGGTCAGACACACAGTTGGTAACTTTTCCATCAATGCTTTAGTTTTCAGCTGTAAAAAAGAAACACTTAAGCTTCCGTGTGATTTTATTTGTCCAGGCCTTTACATTTCACTTTTTATTTGTAATTTGTTTTTTTGTGTTCTCAATCCCCTTTAAAAGTTACCATCCTGAGAACACGATCAATCATCAGGCGGCATGATTGATGCCGACTGGTTGGGACGGCAACCATATCGATCTGTATAGCTGCATTATTCTTGGGCAGCGGTGCCAACAGTCAGCAAGAGATGCAGCCATTGCAACAGCAACAGCTCTGCACAGAGTTACTCACAATCAATTTGATGTATCTTGGTGGCTCCAGCCTGCTTACAGCCAAGCAAAGGCAAATCTTATCTGACATGACATTATTGTCTCAGGCCCATGCAATTAAGTTGTTACACAACCTAAGTGCAGCTGTGTGCGTATGTGTCCATCAGGTTTGTTTATTCTTTTGTGCTTGTATGTTGGTGTCTGTTGTGTCACTTATTGTGGTTATGCTATAGACAGAGTTATCTAAAGGATCATCATCTCTTAACTTCCTCTGCCACAGGCAGATGGGCAGTAATAAACACTCTCAGGTGTTGGCGTGTTCCATAAATTATCACTAAGTGAATAAAACTGCAGATTTTACTTTTTATCCCATTACAATTGGATCAGAAAATTTTAGAGCTATTTGGTTTTACCCTTGAGTTTATCATTAAAATTTAAAATGCTTCTCGCCAGTGTTGCAATGTAAAACTAAAGATAGACTTTAAGACATTACGTCTGTAGTACAACCAGCATGTGTTCTGAAAAGCCACTTATGTAACAATGAAGGGCCAAGTATATCAGATAAGGTCTACCAAAGCCTGCTAGATTACGAACATAGCTGTTGTAGGTGCATTGAATGTGTGGCTAAATTAAACATGAAAAAAGACCAAACACTTTCCCTTTCCTCACAACATGTTTGGGCTGCTTTCAGGGAAATCTCATAACCTCTAAAGAGGTTGCTTGTGACTGCACGTGTTCACATACCCATACATGTTGTTTTCTCAAACTGTCTCTGTCCCCAGGCAGTGAACTTCTGGCAAGTGCTGGTGATGAATGATGAGCACACGGAGCGTCGATACCTGCTCTACTTCCTGCTGGGTTGGGGACTTCCTGCTTTGGTCATCGTTGTCCTGGTCATCGTTTTACTTGGTGGTTTTGGATGGACTATACACAATGTATACGGACTGGTGCAAGGAGATTTGTGAGTGGGTTCTGCAAAACACATAAACATGCATAAATGGTTTTTAGAACAGCACTGACGTAATCTGTTTTTATAAGAGCACTCACCTCATGGGTGTGTTTCTCAAACTGGTTTGTGCAAGCTGTGGTGACTTCAGTTCCTTTTTTTGGCTTAAACTTCCTTCCAACTTAGAGCAAACAGAAAACACCTGAGCCAGTAATGTCACATGAGGTATCTTGCCCAATCAGCTGAATGAATAGGTGAATGAGCGTTAGTGTTTTCATGCATCTCCCCACAGAAAGTCTTTACTATTGAGGTGGAGTGTTTGTGTATGTGTGTGTGTGTGTGTATGTTTGGTGGGGGGAGTTCTGAAATCCTTCACAACAACCTCTAGTCGAATGTGAGGCACGACTGTGTGTGTCTTACTTTCGCGTGGAAACACAGATGAAGTCAAAACCCTTCAATCTAATCTAAAATCGGCCAACGATCCAAGGTGTGTCTGTTTTCCTTGGAATCAAATGTGTGTATGAGTTTTTCCTGTGGGAGGGTTGGTGTGAGACAGTGAACATACACATGAGAGATTTGAGGACACAGAGGAGTATTCAGTTCCCAGGAAAGATACCTTCCTCCTAGAGCGCATGAGGCAGCTTTTGAATTCATTCCTCTCTCATTTTCTCTTTTGCTTTCTTTTGCTCTCCTCTCTTGCCCTCTTAGACTTCTAATCAATAAATGTGAACAGGGAGCTACTTGTTTTATAACCACTCAAGTTGCCTTGGTTTATCCAATACCTTTATGCAAGCAGGGTTCATACTCAGCCCTCGCGTGAGTAGGCCAGTTTGTGCTATACTGTAACTGTGTTTATTTGTCATATATATTCATCAGATTTTGTTGTTAACTGTCAATTTGTAGTACTTCTTTCAAAGTTCATGTTGGCTGAGATAGAAAATTGCATGAGGTGAGTATATAAAAGGATGGGAAACTACAGGTCTCCATTTTTTCCTTGTTTTTGTCCTGATTGCCTGCACCAAGGAGGCTTACCTTTATCAAGCTGAGCCTCACGTTGTGCACTTTAGAGCTCCTGTTACCGCTCTGTAGGCTGGAGCTCATTTTCTTTTCACTGTAAAACTCTGGTTGTACATCTGTAAATTTAACAGAGATCTGTGGATTGAAAACTCTGAGAAATAAACATCAACAGACAAAATATTCCTCTCCAACTATTTGCACCAACCAAGCACATTTATTCATCCAGTTAGCTATGGCCAGAGCAACAAGGTTCATAACTGTGAATTGGATTTGAACAAAAAAACATTTATATACAGCTGTTGCTTTTAAAATTTAATTCTTATCTGAGTGGAAAGTGATAAAACTGTGTTGCATAGATACTCTGACTGATGGTAAGTTTGGATACTTTACAGTCGTGTGATAAGGATGCACAAGTGATTTTTATAAGGAGCCTTACATTTAAATTTGTAGCCCTTACCTGCTGAAGTGTACATTTATAAATTGAATGTCCTGTGATCATGTAATGTAAGCTTAAATCTACCATCCAAAAATGTCTGAAAAACAGATGACCTTTTTTTCACATTATCTTAAGAGTAGGTGTTCCCTAAACAAGCCTATGTGGTTAAGTAGTATATATAAAAGATTATCCCAGCAGAATTTCTTTGATAACCAACCATAAAAGGCATTCCTCACTTTGTTTAGTCTCTCCCAAACCATGAAGTTAACCACGAAATTGACTTCTGGGTAATGTTTTCTCCATCCACTACAAGAATCCCTGGGATCTCTCTTTCTTGTGAGATTTCCCGTACAGTAGGATCACAGCACAAGGTCACAGGAGCACAAATATCCATATTCCACTGTTTACCCTGTCATTGTCTGGTTGTGTTTCCGAGACATAGTCATGCAATGCGTTATTTGGCATACCTCATGTTATGTTATGGCTAGCATAGTTCCAATTATTTCTCACCCATCACTCAAGCATGCAGTAAAGTCCTATCTGTGCTTCTTACTCTCCCACCAAAGAAGGGGAAGAGCTTGTTTTGTGAAAGTCATATGAGTGTTTTGATAGTTGTTTGGTTGATAAAGTTTATTTCAGGATGTTGATTTTCCCAGAGAAAAGTATTTCACTCAGTTCTCCTTAATAAAAGCAAAACACATGTGATTGGAAAGAATCTACTGTGATTTCCCAAGAGAACACAGATAGCAAAATACTCGCAATAAAACACTGATAACAGAGGGATAAGTAACTCAGTTTTAATTATAACAACAGGTAGTTTTAATAAAGAATTCCGCTTTTGATCTTTCATCATATATATCAAAGCTGAATACAACTCAAAGAAAATTTTTCCTTTTTTCCATTTGATGAACTCAGATTACTCACTCCGCATTCATCTCTGTTTCAAAGGAGACAGATATCTCATGTTGTTTGTTCTTTGAAATCCTCTTTCATTATTTAAAAAGAAAAACACTTTTAAGCATCTTTGGCCTTAGATGTTATCCTGCTGTAGCTGCAGGCTGACCTCGTTGTTCAGAAGATTTAAGAACATGCATATTTTGCTGCTGAAGGCAAAAGCTGCTGTTGAGCAATAATGGTGTGGGTCTTAAGCAGGCTCAGAGGTCTCACAGGGCAGATCCTGTTTGTGAAACCTGAAGAAACAAAGTCTTAACAGGAGTAATTACAGTGCAAAACAGGCATCCAATAGGTTTTCATTGTAGCATCATGTGAGGATGTTGAGCTGAGTAATGATTTTTAGCACGATTTTGCCCTTCACCCTCCTTTTTTAATTTTCTCAGATGTTCAGCTGTTTTCTAAAGCACCATCAGGCAACACAAAGCACTCACATTTCTCTCCATCCTTTTTCCAGGTGCTTTATCCCGAACATCTACGCAGCCCTATGCACGGCCGTGCTGGTGCCTCTCATCTGTCTGGTTGCAGTGCTGGTCATGTTCATTCATGCTTACCAGGTTACTGAGCAGTGGAAGGCCTATGATGACATTTATCGTGGACGCACCAACAGCACAGGTACCCAACAAACTTTGAAATAGGAGAGAGCGACTCCAAGGACTCCAAAGATTCATGCAATAATAACGAAACAGGAACATACAATTTTTAATACGTTACCTTTTATCAGTTAAATTACTCTGACTGTCACTTTTATTCAGCCATTTCACTTATTTGAAATTATGGGAAGATTTTCAGAATTTATCAAAGTTTAAAGCACCATGTAAGAAGTTATGACATCATGTGTTTCAAACTTCTATGGTGTCCAAAAACATATGCATTATAATATTATTTATATATATGCGGTTTATGGTTTGAGTTACATATTTTGAGTCATTTGAATCACCAAACGCATTCATAGTGTACCAAACAACCTCAGACTTGTGTAACAATCTTGTTTGGAGAAATGACCCTTATATAGTATAACAGTAAATATGAATCAGCAGCATTTAATCAGTGTGGCTGGTCACTGCACCCACACACGAAGATCCTAGCCAAACCACTTTAGTCCCACAGTGTCGTGGCTGTAATCAGTGGCCATCCATGGGACTCAGCAGGATTTAGTGTGTTTTGCACAGTCAAGGTCCTCCAATGACAGAGCAAAGCCTGAAATAGTTCCAGTCCTGGTGAGCAGTTTGCCCTAAACACTGTGTGTGGCCTTTGAAGTAGTATAAGAAGTCTAAATATTTTTTTCTACAGGTGCGTGTGTGTGATTAATAGGGGAATGAAACTTTCTTACTCACAAACCAAGCTGAGGCTGAAGGTCAGCATATAGGCATTGGTACTTGTAGGAGGAAACTTGGAATATGGTGCACTATTGTATGTTAAATGAAGAAGCAGTCAGTGCCACAAGCAAGGTTTCAGCAGCTTTACACTGAGTTATAGCAAGTCAAAGTGAGAGAGAAAATGCAGGGGAAAGATAAGCACAGAGCACACGCTATTCAAAACAGCGGTGTCAAGTCCTGACTCACTGACTCTGACTTATGGCACAAGAACATAGGACAGCACCTGTGCTGTGAAAACAAATCCAGCCAAAAGCACACACTTGGACAGCTGCAGATATACAGCAGATATACACATGCACAGTACATGCACACAAAATAATATGGAATAATATGGAAGAATAATGCTGAATAGCCCCAAATTTGCAGTATGCAAAGGTCAATCAAAAGAATGAGGATACAAAATTTAACTCTCCTGTAGTATCATACTTTAAACGATAACTCATAAGCTGTTATTATGCATCGTTAAAGTGAGATTTGCACAGAACCTGTGGGATAACTGGTGCCATTTGGAACATGAATGTTTTGGTCACCAGCATGTTCAAATTCCTTACTGCAGCAAACAACTGATGTAATAAGTAAAGGTCTAATCTGTGTCTTTGTGTGTGTGAGTGTGTGTGTGTGATTGTTAGAAGTGAGATATAGCAGGACCTCTGACGTCAATGAAATCTAGCAAGTGTGCCAGCATGTGCCTGCATGTTCGTCCACGCCTGCAGACATGTACCTGTACCTCAGCAAAGATTGAAAGTGACTGATAAAAAGAGAAACTGAACTGAACTTATATCAGCACCTATTCAAAGCACAAAACAACTGAACCCACAAGGTGTGTTTATAAGACATAGTGTTCCTCTGATAGAGAACAATTTCTATTTTAAACAGAGCATGGATGAATGAATAACTATTATTGTTCTGTTTTAATGCCTTCAGGTGTTGCCTAACTGCACTTTGATCAGTGATTGGCCAGGATGCCAATCACTATGCCCTTTCTGTCTGTGCAGTTGCTTTATTTGGATGCCACACTTGTGTTTATATTTTACTCTCACAGCCTTGTTATCAGCAGTCTTGAAAGGCAAACTTTTGTAGATTGTCGATTCATTTTCTCATACATGGTTTTTTCAGATATATTTGCCATGGCTACATTTATTTTTCATCTTCATTTGACACTGGACTTAATTTTTTCAGTTTTACAGTTATGAAATAACACAAAAAACGTTCCACACATTAGTAATATCTTTTTACTCTTAATAATGCCAAAAGTCTCACTAAAGCATTCTTTTCAATTAAACAATATAAAAATAAGGATTTTATTCTCTGTGTGTTAGTGCTTAGTTCACACTGATTGCTTGTGTGTGGGGTATTCCTGCAGACTCACCACACACTTATTACAGCTTGTTGTTTTTACAGCTGTTGACCTCTCTTTCACAGTCATGTCTGCACCATCTTGAGTTTCTCCCTAGCTGTTTTTGCTGAACTCACGCTCGCCTCTCAGTTTGTCTTCTCACACCAGGAGGCCACTCTGATCAAATGTAAACTGGAGCCAGTTGGCCTGTGGAGAAAGGTAGCGCCCTCATGTTCATCACTTAGCTTTTCTCCAGCACTGAGCTAAGTCCCTCCCATGTGTTTTCGTAAAGGATAACATATGCATTCATGCTTTCTCAGGGACATGCAAACATATGACACATACAGTCACAAGTAAAAGGGCGTCCCTGCTCTGCTTATTTCTGATTCTTCTTAAAAGTATCAAGCCAAACATTCAGTCAGCATTTTGCAGTCTATTTTCATTTGGCTCTGGGAATCTGCTTTTACTGTGAGAGTGCTGCCTTGTCCACACACTGGAATGTGCTTACATGGTTGGAAAAATCCAACCGGGGAGAGGGGAGATGAAGACAGATGTGCAAATATAGAAGGGACATAGAGCGAGAGCGACATTGAAGATGTTGGTTCAGATGTAACAACAGAGAAGCAGGAGAACGTTTGAGAAAACAAAGACAAAAGGACTTATGTAAACGTATTCAGCTGTGAGAAAATATGCACTAAATTGTACCAGAGTGCCCAGCGTTGACCTAAAGCAAAACAAAACTCTGCTGTAAAATAAGAATAGTAAAAATGATAAAACAACGACCATAAAACAATGAATAAGAGCTAACAGGAAACAAGTCAAAGGAAAAGATATGAAAAGCAAAAAATAACAAGATGGAAACATTTCTAAGAAAGTATACAAGGGCTGAACCAGAGAAAAGTTATAGTCAGATAATGAGCTGAACTTGGACCAGAGTGGAGCTGGCAGGGTAGTGGAAGTGGCACCTAAGTGAAGACTTTTTGTGCACACTCTGGCCCCATGCCTTGTGTTTTCATCCTACTTGTGAAGTGAACTGTACAGTCTGTCCTATATAACCCCAACCAGTCGGCTGAAGTGAGAATGACTCAGCAGTGTGATTGTGAATTTTTTACATTTTTCGCTTGGACTCAAAATTCAGTTTAAAACCAGAATGAAGTTGTTGTTTTGAAATAAATGTGTTATATAATATATTAGATTGATCTTTTTGTGTGCTCCTTTCTATAGTCAATGTGATGAAGTCATAGTCATAGTAGATGTGACCACATGGAGCATGAATACACATCTCTGGTACATCAAGTTCTCAGCCACACAAGATGATAAGTGATAGAAACACACCACTGCAAAGTCTGACCACCTTACCAACGCACGCACACACACACACATAATAGGAAAAGTGCAAACCAAATGAAAAAGAAAAAACAGACATTTGTTTCTGAACTCTCACACCGTTTTCCCCTTTTTCTTCTTCTTCTTCTTCTTCTTCTTCCTTTCCTTTTAAGTTTGCTTGTATAACCACTGGTATTCTGTCTTTTAAGGTCTTATTTCTTCAACTTCATGTTAGACCAGGACTACTGCTGACAAATCAAAAATATGTAGGACTGTAAATAATGACCACTATCTCCCAGGAGTGGTAACTTTGGCCAATCTTTGGCTCTCTGATGCCTTGAACTAAAACTCTGTTGTCGTCTAGTGAAGCCATTTTAAAATAATGCCAAAACCTACTCTTACAGTATGTACCCAAACACATATTTTAAAAGTACATTTTGTCCTTTTTTTTTTTTTGTCCTTTACTCTTTCTTTTTTTTTTTCCTATTACAGGGAAGAAGCTCAATAGTAATGAGCTGTTTTATTTACTGCAGGCTCTTCTCTCTTTGCTGCAGTGACTCATTTTGGCACTCGACTCAGTCTGTTCCTGATTGGCAGTGTTCATCGTGTTTATGAACTAATTATCTGTTGTAATTATGGGAGAGGAAATTATTTTTCAAGCTGAGAGGAGGGATCATGAGGTAATATACATAGGTCCGCCACCATAAGGTCTCAATTTACACAGGGAATCGAGTGGTACCAGAAACACAGGTTAAAAACAATTTTAAAAAAACATAGATGAACCCGGAGATACCTGTTCACCGCTACTTGTGTAGTGCAGATTATTGAAAGTTTGAAAGCACTATATCAGCTCTGGCAAAAAGTGGGTTACCAGTGACGGCAGTTTCCACAGCAGAGCTCAGTTTAGAAACACATGCAGGAAGATGTCCTGGTGTTGTCATCATGTCTTAGAAAGACCTGACACAGTCAGTGGAGACACGTTTCAAATTGTCTCTGCACGCTGTGTGGTTTGTGTCTGATGGAAACAGCATGCATGGGAGGGAGTGTGTTTTAGCATGAGGACACAATTACAAAAACATACTCACAGTCATACCTCTATCCAGAATAGTACTTGGTTAAGCAAGCTCAGTTACTTCCATTGTTACAGTAGTTGTATCTTTAATTAAACAGCAGAAGTCCCTCTTTATATTACTGAGTGGGGCGAAGTGGTCAATGTAGACTTGCTACATTATTTGTTAACATGAGAATGGTATGATTCCTTTTTGATTTCTTAAAGCCTTGAAAATATCAAATTGAAATTGTTATATAAAGAACATTCCTAGGTAATGTATGATTAATTGGAAAGTCATTCATTCTTTCATACCAGCTTCATCACCTGTTTAGTTGTATATTGCTGCTGGGTTAGTAACCCAGTGTGAAACAAAAAGTGCAGAATATGTCTTTATCTGTGTGACCTTAGTGAAGGATGTACATAGTGCATATATGCTTGTCTACATATTGTAAATGTAATTATCTAATTGCTTTCTTGCATTTTTCTTTCATCTATCTTCTTTTTATCTATCTTCTTTTATTACTGTCTATCTGTGTATATGGAGCTGCTGGATTGACCAATTTTTCCTCTTTGAGTGGATCAATAAAGGGTTATCTTATTCTATCTTATCTAAACTGCATTAGTGGCACTACAAACATTCAATAGATTTGTGTAAAAAATGGGCATACTCACTAAAGGCCGACTGCATCTGCATGTTGGCTTCTCAGACAACCTTATATGTCTGTTCTTAAGCAGTGTACACATGCTGGGAAACATGAGTCACAGGAATACCACACAGATTAATGAATGAGGACTGTTAGAGGATAAAATACACAATAAGAACCGGTTCATTGGACACCTGCTGCGGCTTGCTCATGGTGCCCTCTCATCTTACTGTCCCACTGTTGGAGGGTATCAGCCTCAGAAACATTAGCTGAACATACTATGTATGTCCTGTAAAATCTAAATCCAGATAATGATGCAACAACATCTGGTATCAAGCATAATATGCTCTGCACCCATTTAAGTCATGCAGCAGCATAAATATCCATCTTCAAAGTGTTTGTGTGTGAACATGTACAATCATACATTGTAAGGTACAGTGGTTATGATAAGTACTGACTGCATGGTCCTTTAAATAGTGTTATACTTTATCATTCATTTAATTGATGATATACCGTCTTTTGCTGATAGTGTTTTTTCATGTTCTCCTTTTTTCTGTGTTTCAGAGGTGCCACTTGTTCTCTTCCTGTTCCTGCTCATCTCTCTGGTCTGGTTGTGGGCAGGACTCCATATGGGCTATAGGCACATGTGGATGCTCATCCTCTACGTCATCTTTAACTGCCTGCTGGTGAGCTCATTGACTTCTTTATTTGTTTGGGGCATGCTTACTTGTTTGTTCGTTTACATGCTTCCAATATGTATTTTTTTATTTATACAGTTATTTATGACATAAACACATCAACATTATCTTATAGTGCTTTGGCTACACTCTCAAGCACTACTGTCAATTTACTGATGATTATCTTCCTCCTTAATCTCACTAATAGGGCTGTCATCATTTTCAAATGAGCTATCATGACAAATGTCAATTGTCATGTGTGTCAGTGTTCCTGTTGAGAGTTATTATATGAAACTAATCTATAGAAATATTTTCATTTGCACTCTCAAGCTTGAAATTTGTTGAATTTAGATTTTTTTTATTGAATTTTTTTTTTCTTTTTTCTTTTAGTTTATCTTGACTTCATCATCTCCGCTCGTGTTATTCATTCATTCATTCATTCATTCATTCATTCATTCATTCATCTTCTACTGCTTATCCATTTTGCTGTCTTAAAACTCAGCTCTGAACTCTTCCCAGTAAACCAGAAGAAAACATGGGGATTTAAGAGTGCTGTGGGCCACACTAACAATATCAGGATGTGTACTTTTGGATTAACATTGATTTATTTGATTTTGTAGTTGGTCAATATTAGTATTAGTTGGTCAATAGTATCCCAGTGAGTGTAAAATTAGAAGGCTGTCTGGAAGTTACAGTGAAAGCTAAAGTGATTACATACATGATGAAGGCTGGTTCATCGTACTTTAAAGCCGAGCTCTGATGTGTTGGTGAGCCAGAACAAGAGGAGTCTCAGCAGTGGAGAGGGAGGAACAGTTATCAGTTTATCAGATCTCACTGCCAGCTCTCTCTCTTTCTCTCTACTTTCCATTAGTGTTTTGTCTGTTTATTTTCTCTGTTTGGTGTTCTCTCCATTTGCTGCTCCCTTTCTTTACTCTGACTTTGCTCCAAGTATCAATGGAGATCAAAAGCGGACATTACTCAGCCAAGTTAACTCTATCATGGTATGTCCTCACAGCTGGAAACCCCCAAACATTTACTGTTATATAAAAACATTCACAGACTGTAGAGTGAAGTTACTTTTGGTTTTACTTTTGGTTTTCTGTAAATGTTTGTGGTCTCTTCTGTCTTCCTCCGAGAGGCACCATCTGCCTGTAAAGTGTGCCATCAGAGGCCTGTGGTAAGCTGTAGTGACCTGTGGTGATATGTGGCATTCACATGTCAAAGACAACAGTAAAAGTAAACTTCTCTCGTTGGTACAGTGACCAATGACCAGAAGTGATGTCAGCAACCACAGTTGATGTTGCATTTAGCACTAGTTTATGAACCCAGTTTGTTCCAGCCCTTGACGTCATCTGATCAGTTGCTTTAGCTGACCAGTAGGATACTGATCTTCTATAAGCATACCTTTTGATCAGTTGAATGAACTTGTTTGTTTTTTTTTTAGCCCATTTTAATCATGTCTACACTCCCAAATCTTCATAGACTTAGTGAAATTTTTGTTTTAACTGAGGTAAAAGTCCGACCTTAATCCTATGGGGACACTTTAAAAGTTAAAGTCCTCGATGTCCTCTGCAGTGATCTCAAAGTCTTTTGTCTTTCATTTAGGCCCCAAAGCCTTCCTAGTCCTCAAGATCAAATCCTCCAATGTCTGCATTCACACAAAAACACACAGGCATAACAACACATACGTAAGCACATATTCAACAACAGTCTCCTCCTGCTAGCTTCCTGCTAATCAGTAAATATTTGTACTGAGAGAGCAAAAACAGCATGAAAGCATTTCATGCTAAACTGAGAGATGGCATCCCATAACAGCTGGTTTGCCCATGGCTTCAGACAGGGCACACTCTGGTGACAAGTTGTCGAGTGCAGCTAACTTTTCAAATTCAGCTTTCTTTAAGAGAAAGTCTTTTTGAAAAGGTTTTCAATCCTGGTTTCAGGATTGCAACCTTCAAAACTCAAACAACAGCAGTAGGCTCCTGGGTTTAGTCTTAGTCTGCAGCAGGAATAAGTTTCATCAGAGTGGAGCAGACAGATAAAGAGCTCCAAGAGCACATCCAAGGCCATTGATTAGCAGGAAACCAACGCGTCTGACCTAGTTTTCACAAAGCATTGCCCAGGAAATGGACTCTGTGTTGATGGAGATGCCTTGGCCATGTACTTAGCATGGTTCCAATTAGATTTGTGTGTGGCTTCATGCCAATTTTACAACACAAACTTATTTTATTTAGCTGTCAAGGAGAAAAGAGGTGCAGTAGGAGGGGTGACTTTTGTGCCATTGTGCAACTTCCATTAGGGATTAACTGAAAATGTAGTGAAAGCAAATGGAATCCTGAAAACCAGGACTGAAATGTACTTTTCATCCAACACTCTACACACCTTGAACGGCAATTACATTGTCAAGATTCATACCAGATGCTAGCCCTAAAAGACGGATGAGAGAAGTAGGTTTCAGCGTTAATGTGCCCTGCTGCCAAAGCATGAAGATCTGATTAAGATCTGATTCTCTTTACGAAATGCTTTAAAAGCCAGCTGCAAGAGAAGATCTGTGATCTTAGTATCAGGGTGACTTGTGACATCTGATTTCATGTCATCAGTAATGCACAGGCTTGATAACTAGACTGAGTTGGAGTTTTATTTTCACTTTATATGGCTATCTGCACTAAGTAAAATGATGTAAATCAACAAAAGGTTAAAAAAAATGTTTCACTTGACTATTATTCTGGCTAAGATGTCACATGACCACCTGTTTCTGACCACATTGACCATGTATTTTTCTCCTCCTCTCCTTTATTTCTCCCTTAGTCAGGTCTTTCACGTTATCGTTTTATATTTTGTTCCGCTGCCTTGAGGTTGGAATCTGCGTAGTATGGAAAAGCAGTTGTTATTGTGTTCATGGTGTGAATTTTCCATTAGGAGAATTTTCCATGTTTACTTTGGTTTTGTTGTTGATGTGGTTGTGTGGTTCACCTCCCAACAGCTGATTACTGAACGGCACTAAACAGATGCAGATGTTACAGTTGTGCACAAATGTGTTTGTGTTGCCTGGTAGCGATAACTCCTTGGTTAATCAGCTTTTTTACTGTAGAAAGCAATTTTCAGTCTCAGGCAGGACATTGAATAGAACCAGAATGTCAAAATATTTATATTGGTGATGGTGATGAGAAAATTTTGACTTTTTAATCTATTGGCATTGTTTTTTCCATTCTCTCCCTATAGTTATTGCACCACACTGTTATTCGGGACCCACATCTGTGCCACATCAAACTGAATTAGAATACAATAATCAAATCACCACAGCACTACCCCTCATTATCTCCTCCGGCGGTGGCCCCTCTGCCAGTAAGCCTTACCTCATTGGATTGTCACAGTCAGAAAGATCAACAGCCGTGAAGTAGCACCATGCACCATTACAATTCAATTCCTGCCCCGCTTCCTTATTCAACCTTTGTAGTCATCTATAAATAGGACACATGATATCTGTGTGACATTGTGGAAATGTCCCAGGCCAATATGTGTCCACACGCACAGACAACTGTAGGAAGTCTGCAGTGAGTCAAAATTTAGGGAAAATAGATCTGTTATTTTTACAAGCACCGAAAATGATTTACACACGTTCCTTTTCCCAGTTATGACGATGAAGGGGATATTAGAGCAATTATCTAGTTTAAATGAAGTATAATGCTTTCTTGAACAACACTCTCACAAGTCAGTTAATAAAAAATTTTTCTAAAAACTCTCCTTTTTAATCATCTTCTTTGTATATGCATTTCATACAATTTTATTTTCAGTCTTGTTTCAGTTTTTTTCTAGTTTTCTTTCTTCAAACCCTCTTTTCTTTTTTCTTGATCTAGCATTAGCCTCCCAATGACCCATCGCCTTTCCCTGTCCTTCCTGCTCCCCTTCAGTTTGTGTTTTCCATCTCCGAATACATGGCCTCTCCAGTAATCAGGGAACACTTACATAACTGGCCTTATGGTTGTAAAGCCTGTTCCTCAGGCTGCACAGCCTGCTAATGATATGTGCTAATCACCCGCAACACTGTTGTGATGGATAGCAAAACACACAGAACATCAAACAAAAGCACCTTGGTGTGTGTTCATGTCAGGCTAAGTGATCACATAAAGACAAGTTCATTTCATTCTTTGACTTCATACACAGAAAGTGGAAGCAAAAAGTCACCACAGCTAAATCACTACATTAATCTCACACTCATCTCTTGAGGCACATGAAAGAATGAACAGAAACACAGAAGTGTACAGTACGAGACAGTTTGTGTAACTCCCTCTTTGAGAGACATCAGACAATAAAACACAGCTAATGACCTGGGAGGTGTTCCATGTTCCGTTTTAACTATTTACAACATCTTCTTACTAGCTGCATGTCCCAGTTTTACAATACGTCCAAAAAACACAGTTTTCATTGTCTTCCTCGTAAGGTTGATTCAACCATCAGCATGACTAAATCTTTTTTCTTGTTCGATATACCTTGCTCTGTTACACATAAAACAGACACCTGTTACTTGTTACACACATTTCTATATTTGTAATTGTTGCACTTTAAAGTTTATATGTTCAACATAAATGTCATTTGGAGAGCTGAGGTGTTAGAAAGTTTGCTTTTACCAATCGCTTAAAAAGAAACACTTTGCCTAGCACATAGATTACGAATTTTCTCTCTGTTAGAGGTGTGCCTTCTATTGACAAGCCAACAGAGAAAATCTGGTTTTATTAGCACATCAGATGTCTCTCTCTGTAGAAATACTGTTCTTGATTGACTGTCAGGTGTGTAAGAACTTGCTTTATTTCCGTTTCTTTAAATTAGTCTGAACCACAGTTCCTTTATGTATCTAAATGTTTGAGGTTGTTTTTTTTTTTTAATCTATGCACTATTGGTTTTGTGTTTGCATGCACCTGTATGCACACATATCCATACACTCCTATGAATTCCATGTGTGTCTGCAGCTGATGTCATCACCTGGTGATGGGTGTTGTGAAATACGGGAGGGCCCCGTGGTATTTGACACTCCAGTGTTTTGGGGAAATTCACAGCCCCGTGCTGTGGACTAGGAGGATTTGGTAATGACAAGGAAGTGAAGGAAGCAGCAATACCAGGGTGCCAATGATGTCATGGGCCAATGATAACAAAATTCTCCATTAATCATGCTGGAAGAGATGACAAAAAGAAGTGCATGGCTTAATAATAATGCACACAAGCGTATCAGTATGACTTGATATGACACAAATCATGCTCACATTTTACAGTTTGAAAATATGCTCTCTTATATATAATCACTTTGTTCTCAGGCTTTAAAACCACAAATCCGGCCAGACTTTTATATATATTAGGGGTGTGCCAAAAAATCGATTCATGTAAGAATCGCGATTCTCATTTACTACGATTCAGAATCGATTTAAAATGTCCCAAAATCGATAAAAAAATAAAACAAATCCACACACTGTCTGCCTCCATTTTGTATGCGGGACGTCCTGACGTCACCACAGAGCCGGTTCTGGAACATATGCATGCGCGGTAAGCACCAAAACAAGGAGGAAACTACAATAATAGAGGAAAGAGAGATTCAACCGGCCCCGTCCTCGTTGAAGGCAAAGATTTGGACTCATTTTGGTTTTTCCCTAGAGCCCTATAAAATCTGTTTTATTTTTTCCCAAATTCCATTTAAATTCTTCCCATATTAGTTTTTTTTATTTTTATTTTTTTTCCGGTTTTTAATTTTTGAGAATTCCATTTTTAGCATTTTACACAAATTCAACCCCGATAAAGTTTTTTAAGTAATGAAATATAAACAATTTCTTCAGTTATAACTGAAAACTTTAATGCTTCCACACATTTAAGCAAAAACATAACAATAAAACAATGAAACATACGTCCCACAACTTTGGTGGAAATATCAAATCTACTGTAAACTTTTTTTTTTTTAATCGAATCGTAGCCCCAAAAATTGGAATCGAATTGGATTCGAAGATAGTAAAAGATTCCCACCTCTAATATATATATATATATATATATATATATATATATATATATATATATGTGTGTGTGTGTGTGAGTGTGTGGATCCAATATGGAATGATGTCTGAAACATCTAGACTTCAGACTGATCGTAAATGATACTGATGCTCTGCAAAAGCTAACAGAGCAGAGCTGTGGAGAATGTTAAACTTTTTCCTCAGTGCTGATTTTCTGCTTTCTCTACAGGGATTGTATGTGTTTGCAGTGTACTTCGTCATGCACAACCATCTGTGTTGGCCAACTAAAGCCAGTTACACAGTGGAGATGAGCGGCCATGACTCTCCAGACTCTACATACCAGGGAGGGGGACCCACCTCTGTGGGGGGTGACATCAGCAAATCAACTCAGAATCTCATCAGCGCCATGGAGGAGGTAACAGACAGATACTCTCATCCAAAGAACCTAATGAGCTATTTTATATCTAACACTACGGTACATATAATATTATATTAACTACCAGTATTTTTACGTTTTAATGCTTTGTATTTATATTTTAGTTACAGTGCACTCACTTTTCCCACTCTCAACTATATTGGCTGAACAAAAAAAGGAAATTTATGGGGTTTATTTGTGGTCTGGGCCTTGTGCTTGTATATTTCACCATCAGTTCTAACAGTTATGAAAACATTTTCCTCACAAGGTTTTCTACCGACTCACCACAGCTGCAGCCACATGCTGATTTTCTATGCTGTGAAGACATTTCATGTGATTTGCACATGTGCACATGGCACTTCTGATGTCACCTCCGATACTGATTTGGATAAAGTACCAGGTGGTTGTTCTTGCTCTTGTTGTAGCAATGTCCCCGGATGTCAGCAGCTTTTTTAGTTAAATATTATCACAACTTAAATGAGTGATGGGTAAAACTATGAAAACAAGGCCAGTCTTTTCTTAGAAGGCAAAATTGTAAGCGTTGCATTACTTTTCCTCACAGAATCTCCCCTTATCACCTTCTCTCTTGACCATTTTTCCCATGCTTTCATTCCCATGGCTCTGTTTGCCCATTCCTGATCCTCCTTCACACATTTCTCACATCAGCTGAGCTTGACTCATCACAGAGCATTCATACTCACTCAGTAAATTACTCAAACTGATATTCATTATGTAAAATCTGTGTAACATCATGGGTGGGTCTGTAACATAACTTCATAATGGCCACTAACACCCTCATCAACTATTCTTGTGGCTTTTCTGCAGGACCAGCACATCACATGCAAATACACACACACACATACACACCAATTCTGTAGTAGCTCAGTCTCCTTATCAGCTCTGTCCCAGGAGAATACCCTATAAGGACTGAGCTGCTGAGAGGGAGAGAAAGAAGGAGAAAAAGGGGCCAGGTTTAACTTCATTACTCCTGGGAGTGCTCTCCCTCTTTGTTTCTCGATCCCTCTGTACACGTAGGAATCCAGTAATCTTGTTTTATTCATGAGAGCACACCCCTGCCTCTCTGAGAGTTAGCTACATCCCAATAAGAAAAATAACAGCACAGATAGCAAGCACTAAGATTGGCAATCTTAAGTGTTGAGTTGTGGTGTGGATTGGTTGAAAGGAAATTGGAGTTGGATTGGAATGGGGATAGTAGTTTAATTTGAGGGTGGAAAAACATATTTAGAGGTTTGAGCCATCCACTCACGGCCTCCTGTCAAAGTGGATGTGGCAGATCTGAGGTGCCTGGTGGTGCTTAATTCACCTCACTGGGACACTCAGTACCAGTAACGGCTGAACAAGACTCAAACACACCCAGACACATTTATGCATGTACACGGATACAGTAGGCATTCATAATAAATGAGCACAGTGGAAGAGAAGAAGACATAATATAACGATTCTAATGGAAAAGAACATAAGATATACACACATTCATATAGTGATGTGCTTTTATTTAAAGAGAAATCGCTTTAGTTCATTTCCTCTTTTTATTGCCTCCTCTGCCATCTCTTCTTTTTGCTTACTCCTCATTCCTGTCATTTGCTGTATGGATACATGAATTAGATCTTCCATCACCACCCAATTCAAAAATAAATCTCTCATCTCTCTAACTGTGCTAGCAGCACAATTTCCATGAAGTTGGGCTGATTCAGTATGAAACCCTACACCCCACTGCCCTCACTCTCACCCCATGAACCTGCTTTGACCCTGTGGATTGGCCTTAACCCTTTGGGATGCCTGAAAAACATGCTCTCCGGCTGACCCTAACTCAACACAGGCATGATTGCATGGCTGACACACTGACATTCTCCGACACACAGTGAGTTGGGAATGATTGAGCTGATTTTTGCTCAATATTTAGTGATACATCACCAATGCACACACGCACACTTATAGACACACAGACACAGACAGTATCTCAATTCATACATTTTCTCTCTATCTGTCTTGCATGTGTATGGTATTTGGCCTGTTTGTGTGTTTTGGTCACATTCTGTTCAAATGGTTGTATGCTGTGTGTCTGTGTGTCAGGTATCAGCAGACTGGGAGCGAGCGTCTCTGCGGCCCAGCAGTCAACCCAGCAGTGTGTTTAAACACAGTCCTGTGATGGGGACGTACACAACCGAGGGAAGCTTCATCAACACCAACCTGGTGACCGCAGAAGAAGATTCACAGGAGTTTGATGACCTCATATTTGCCTTAAAAACTGGTGAGGACCCCGCCAGCCCTGATGAACTGTGCACTCACATATGCGTACTTTTTTAGGTGTGGCACAAGAGGTTTTATTTTGACTGAATGGTTATCTGTTGTACAAATGAGTTTCATCTCTTTTGATAAGATAACTTCTTAAAGACAAAAACCATTATTGTCCTCTAACAGGCTCACAATTCATCCAAACTTTCTCTTTTCCCTTTTATATATATCACTATCTTCCAAATAACACCTGATTGGAAATGCAGCTTCTTTTTCCAGTGAAAACGCAAAAATGTATTCCAGCAGGAATTTTCTCTTACCTTTACATGGATACTGGTTTTGTTTTATTGATCCGATTAACCCACATTCATGCAGAAAGACCCCATTGAGGTTTGATGGAGACCTGGCCAAAACAGGCAGCAGCACAAAATATGAAGTTTCCAACAGATTACATGGTAGTAAAAGTAAATGGCAGGAAAACAATATAATTTGACATTTCCCCAAGGAAAGTTAAAACTTATAAGTGCATCCAAGTTTCTACTTTACGTTTTGGTAAATGGTCAAACACTATTACTATACTATACTAAAGCATTTAAGAACATGAATTTGTCACCATATGGAGTCAGTCAGGAGCTCCACTTGAGTCAAACTCTTTCTGAAAGCACAAATACATCCTCTGAACCCTCTTGTGCAGTATTTGTCCATGAAATATAAAAATAAAGGCACTGTCGACTATGCAAAAGGTCACCACACGCTCACAAGCTCGAAGGCTGTTGTGCCTTCTAAAATAAAACTGAACACCAGAATGTCTGTAAGGTGGTTAGTCCATTGTGTACGTATATACAGAACCTGTATATATGTACCCTGTATCTATTATATAGGCCCTGCTTAGTCACTCTGCTGCTGACCTTGCATTTCTCTGCTGCCATGGAAACCATTCTTCCTCCTTCGCCATCAAAGTTTAATGAGCTGAGGATCCAAACTGCTCACTGATATATCACACACACAGAGACAACTATAAGTACGCACACCAGACAGTCGTCACTTTTCACATCACAAACTAATAGTTTCAGTGTCTGAATAAGAATGGGACCCCGATGGATCACAGCCAGCCGCAGTCTCAGTGCAAAGGGACGCTCGTCTGCTGCTGGGGAGAGACAAATCACAAATCCACCAGAGTCATTATCACACACCTAAAAAATAACTAGCCTGATATAAAGTGAAGATTTCCACTGCAAACACGGCTTTACCGTCTCCCCTGAACACTTGGTACAATAAGCTGCTTTCTGTTATTTCAACATAAGTCCAAGAAACTCTGAGTAAATGGTTTCATAAATCTATTTTAAAAACCTATTTCATTTTTAAATCTTTTCACCCTTTGGTGCACTTCCTTTCATATACGCGTTGCATATATATGATATCCTTATTGAGTCAATATTAGCTCTTCAACAGGTATAAACTATGAGCATGAGGAAAAAACTATGAAGGATTTTGTTGGGATAGATGTAATTTAAAATGAGCAATAATTATTCCTAGTGTTAAATCAACAAACTGAGATACCAGTGAATTCATGACGCAATAACAAGTAATGCTGTGATTAATATTTTTATCCAAACTACATAATTGTTCTTATTCTACTTTCAGCTACTGTATAGATGATTTTGATATTGAATAGCAGAGTACTTCAAATCTTTCTCTGTTCACTTCTCGTCCCTAGATGTGAGTCCCTGTCACAAAGACCCACATCAGGAGTTAGATCACATTGAAATTCTCATTTTTCTCAAGAAAAATGTCTTTCAAGGAAAATAAATGAATAATTAAGAGTTAGTGAGCGACACAAGGCCTCAGATGGCTAAGTCCTTTAAGGCTTTAGTCCTGAGGTTTGGTTTGACTTTGCAAAGGTTTCCCTGTCTATGGCACAGCAGACATGTGAGAGTCAAACCCACGTCAAACTTCACTTTGTTGGAAAGTAATAGTCTGTTCAGGTTCCTTAGTGCAGATCAGGCCTTGAGGGAGAATCACTGGAGACCAGCTAGCATGCAACCCAGAAAAATAACACTTGCAACCATGGAGCTAACCAAATTAAAAGTCTTTCCCAACAGGTGTGAGTACAAGAGACTTTTAGGTGTTAATGAACATGGATTAGACTGAGAGGGTAGTGTTACACTAATAAGACACTTGGACAGACATAACCTCTTACCCTCTTATTGATTGTGTGGTAATTTGTTTGGCCATTCTTCTCCATGTTTGTTCCATATGCAGTGAATGAGACCAAGACTTTATTGCAAGACTTGAATTGAGTTAAAGCCTTTGGCACCTCAAAGGTCTAAGCATGGCCTTGAGAAAAATCTAATTCTGCAGGGGACACTTTAACTTCGCTGTGCAATAAATAAAATTTTAAAAACTATGTGCTGATAAACTTGGCTTACAATTGCCTCCATTCTGCAGTTAAAACTTGTCACAAGGATGTTCTTCCATCCGGGACTGGCCCTCGTGACCTCTGACCTTTTCTTTCTACGTCTGTATCGCGACTTTTTGTTTTTGGTTTTTTTTTTGTGATTAGCATTTTTTTATAGTTTTCAATGCCACCACAACAACTTTTTCAGTGTTGACTTCATCACAATTCTCTTTAAATACATACATGAATTTGAGGATTTTGTATTTCATGTAAAGAGGGACACTTATAGAGTCCGATTGTAGTCACACTGACTTTATAACCCGGTTTCCCTCAGACAGTCAGTCAGCAGTAAAGATAATTGTCTAATTAGAATTACATAACCATCCGACAAGGGTCAGTAACTAGTGTCGTAATAAGGGTCTTCGCACTTCATTTGGTAGTGAACCATTAACACACAGACATGTACTGTCACCATATGTGCTCCAAGCTCTCTGACTGAGGCTGAAAATGAACATGTGCCTTGGTAAACTTGCCTGCATGAAGAGTCATCCGTCATCTTATAAAAGCTTATTCTAAAGGTCACAGAGTAAAGCACAAAACAAACTGACCCACAATTAATATCTGTCATAAATTATACTGATGTTTAATATTAGATGATGCATGGAACAATTAACTTTAATGCAAATAAGGTGAATCACATGAACAAATGATTGTATCCAAATACAGTAAAATGTTAAGAAATCTTGATTCTGATTTGCTTCAAAATGCTTGAAATCAGCTGTCTCACAATGTGGAGAAATTCCTGCAACAGTGGACAGATTGACCCCAAAAGTTGTTTCTTGGTCTATTGGCCAACTTTCTACCACAACAACACTGAAGTGATGAAATACCCTGCAAAGAAACAAGCACTGAACGCAGCCAGTAACTTCCTTGTTGAGGCAATTGCACTGTAGAGTCGATTTTTCCTGTTTCAGTAGTAACACACACAGGAGGGTTCTGGCCTGTGTGAGCTTCAGTGTATCATGATGTCTGATAACAGAGATTAAGACACATAGACTGAATTACATAATAAAATGTTGGCGGATAAGCAGCCCTGAAAATCATGACCAGCGTAGATTTGTTGAATTCCAATGAGGCTGATCAGTGGGAGATATATATAAAAAAAAAACTTCTACGTCAAATTTTGGTCACACGCTGTAAATATTTAATCTATACTTAATCTTCCATCATGACTGAATTATGATAGAAGCACATAATGCAACTTTTTCTTGTCTGTTTCAGGGACTGGCCTCAATGCCGGCGATAACGAGTCCATCCCTGGAAGCCACGACGGAGGGAGCGTGACCAACTCCCAAATAGTTGAGCTGCGACGAATCCCCATCGCAGACACACACCTCTAACTTTCTCACCTCTTACAGATCCCATGTTTCTACCATTCATATCAGAGAGAAATTTACAACACAGTATTTTTTTATATTATAAATGCTTTTGCACTAAAACATTTTTAATAGAACATTTTCATGTAGATATTTGATACCGTATGTATGATTTAATTGTACCTCTGTTTTTACACACAAACACACCCATGCATACACATATAAATATATCCTATATATAATTGTTTCACTAAATTAATTTCTTTCAGTCCTTGATGGAGTTGTGAATGTATATTTAGATTTTTTTTTTTGTTGTTGTTGGTTTGTTTTGTAGAGACCTAGAAAAATTTGATATCCAGCTGTGCCCCTTTAGCACAACGTCTGCTACTGAGGATGGAGATTGTGTAATATTTTTAATAAATCATTTTACCATATATTTTACATTCAGATATTTTACCCCCCCCCCCTGCTTGTAACCCATCAAAGCAGCAGGTAATTCCTAGATGCTGAGGGGGGCGGGGTATACCCGTGTGACAGTTATGTAAATGAAACTCAGGGGTCAGGGGTCACACCTTTACGAAAGATGGTCTGTGGGAATCAGTGCTGGAATTTCACAGCCGGGATCTACAGTGATGAGAGGTCTGGGGCTGAACAGAGTCTGAACATAGTGATGTCTGAACGTAGGAAAATGAGAGCAGGACTGTGGAGAAAACTCAGAATACCGTAAATGATTCATTAATTTACCTCCTCATATTGGACTCATACTTTCAAAGGAACGTCTGGTTTTTGATCTGCTCTGTGAAGAATCAGCAGGGGTGAACATATACGTAAATATCCCCCTTTCAACTTAGCAGCTTTGAACCTCCTGGAATCTACCAGCTACTTGACCCTTTCGCCAACCTTTGACCCCGTTGACATGACTTGTGAACTTGGTTAGGAGCTGGGCTAGAGGCTGTTGCTTTTTCTGTTTAAGCAAAAACCTGCAGTTTGCAAGAGGAAACAAAGAAACAGCATCAAAAAAAGGCTGAGGTATCATAGAGCAATCCATTTGTCACCAGCAGTACGGAGCTCTGCATGTAGCAGCTGCCCTGCTGCTTCATGGCGGAGGGCCGAGTTTATGATCCCAGCAGACAATTTATTCTCCCTCCTGCAGTCAAATGGAAGTGAAACTGGAAATGAGAAAATTTCCCTTTTTCTAAATGCACAAAGTTAGTTTCATTTTTATCTGAAAAAAAAAACCCAACTATTGGCTAATATTCTTTCTTCTCTCCCGGATCAAAACAGAAAGAGCAAGGACTGATTTTTCGTTTGTAGCTGTTTTTATTATTATTTTATTTTATTTTGTCCTCTAGCACTTGGAAAAATCAGCAAGCAGGCTTTGGCCAGATCGGGGGATTGAAAACTTTTCCAGACACCTCTCTCCTGAAAAATAAATAAATTCACGTCTCAGAAAACAACAATGTTCAATGTGCGTGCCTCCTCAGTTTCCTGTGAGATGATAACATCACTTTGACCCATCCTTTAAACAACAGTCTTTCCTTCGGGATTTTAAAGGAAAATATTACTGTAATAAGCAAAGAAGTCATTACTCCGTCTAACAAGATAACACGCCACCGTTTAATGGCAGCAGCCTCTAGGTTTGTTTTCTCCTCCTGCAAATGAGCTTGTAATGGTGTAATAAGAACTTTTGATTGTCATCTAGCATTTCCAGGGGGCTTGTTTCATTGTTTACCTCCTTCTAAGAGAAGCAGTTAACACACAAGCAATTAATTTCCATGCATTACAGAAACCTGCCATCATGGCAACATTACACTGTCAACATTTTCCCATTGTGCAGCCATTACAGGGAGCTGCGTTGCCTGTAGTATGCATTATGTCATCAATGTTAATGACATATGGTGCAACCGGCTTCAGTCATGTTGCAGGCTACAAGAGAAGGAAAAATGGATCTGCTGCAGCAGAGAATGACTCCCTGACCTTTCACCAGATGTGCTGATGAACATATAAATGAACTGCATAGAAAGTGCTGATGGCTTGTTACCCCGGTGGACACCACATACTTTACTGCATGTGTTGGTTATGTAATGAACCACAGTAGGTGTTTGACTGTGGAACAGGCTAAGCTTGTATTTATTTATTTAATCATGAGAAACTGAGGCCTGTTTTTCAAAAAGTATCTTGGGGCACTGCAGAGTATAAGCGATGGCGGTGTCACAGTCATATATGTGCTCGCTTGACAGGACTCTCACATTGCTACACACATCACATCACTAGTATGGCATCTGTTTAGGTTCGTGTCAATGTGAAGAAATATTACTGCTTAGCTTAGTTAAGCATTATGACAGGAAACAGGCCTTCAACGACTGACTCCACACCAACACTGAAGTCTAACAAAAGCTCAAGGATTGTGTGCCAGACTGTCTGCTGGTGCTGTAAATTATTTATCAAATTTCTATTTCCAAGCTCAAGAATGAACAATTTCATATTTGCAAAGCAGTAATTTGATTTGTGCTATTTCAGTGCGGAACCTCAAATGAGACAAGCAGAGCTTTAGTTAAATGTTTTTCAAATCATCTCTGTATCTGTAGGAGGGAAAGCAATCAAACAGTCTCAGCAAACAACCCGACAGAGAAACCAAACTGCAGGCAAACATGTTTATGTTGAAGTCCTTGGTCACTTCCTGCCTGTGTGGCCTCTCTGTCTGTCTGTGCCCGGGGAGAATGACAGAGATAAGACAGCAGACAACCAGGCAACAGCTGATTCACAGCTCGCTCACAGTCTGTCTGTGTGGATACTCAGATGATGACTCTGCACATCTCGCTCCCACTGAACCACCATCATCGTCTTCCCTGCACAGTTGCCTGACAAAACACAGGAGGGGAAACTCGAGGATGAAAAGAGCAAATATTCCCATCAGTTGTGTCCCATTTTATCAGCCATTCCTCTATTTTAACTGCTTCCCTGGCTTTGTTGGTAAAAGTGCCTGATTTTGTTTTTCACGGTATCAGATAAAAATAGCAAGAGATGAAATTACGCCATCCAACAATAAGAAATGTCACTGTGTTTATCACTTTGCACTTCATCATTCAACTTACTACAACAACACTGATCTCCATGGATTTTATCATTCTTTAAACTCAGTGGGAAGGGTATGAGTTTCTGAAACATGATAATGCCACCATTAAACTGTTTTCTCCTGGTATTTTCTCTTCCACATAAGGACGGTAAGAAAATCCTTTTTTAACTCTTTGCGCTCTGAAAAAGTGCTTACTTTAAATGAATGCAAACCAGTCAGACCTTTATATTGGAACAAGCAACACCTTGTCTCTGGCTAACAATAGAGTGACCCAGTTCCGCGCAGACTGTCAAGGCTGACAGCAACGCTCGTCCTCTGTTTAACCAAAACAGCCAGTCAGTGAGTGACGAGACAGTGCAGGAATAAAAAAAAAAAACACAAAATAAATGTGTTGACCTAGTTAGAATCCCAGACTTTATGTTTTCACTTTAAAAAAAAACAAAACTGATAAATTCAAGGCTGTGCACTTATGGATGTAAGTATACCACCAGAGAAGTGTAAGAGAAATCTGAAGGGTCTGTGTTGTGCTTTAACTCTCTGTAAAGATTAATATTAGCCATTGAAAATTGAGAATCAGCAATGTATCAGATACTTTACTTAACAAATAGTAAAAGTCGTTGCTTTACTTTTCATCCTTAGATCATGCAAGAGACTCAACCCAGGCCCTGTCACCTCTCTGGACCCGGCAGAGACTGCTGAGCTGGCACTTCTGTCTAAATTCAGGACCTCAGAATTCATTCGAGTTCAAGTACGGTTGATTTGTGCTGCTGGTAAGTATTTGTGAGTCTCTGTATTACGCACATCATAGAGCTTGTACTCCCACTACATTCCCCATGATCCTGTCAGCTCCTTCCCTGACACACAGCACGGAGCAAAATAACAAAGAAAATTAAAAAAAGAACGCACACATAGTCAGCAGAAGTTTCATTCATGTACACAAAATAAAAGGAGAGGACCAAGTGACCCGTAGAAACCTGAAATTAAACGTGTTTCAATCAGAGGGATTTTTGCAAAAGTAAGTCACACATCAAGTGTTTTATACAAAGAGCATGTGAGTCAGTATTTTTGTTAACTAAGGGAAGACGGGTGGCAGCCACAAATAGAGGCCGCTTCTCAGAAGACCTGTGACCTCAACATGGTCCATCAACACAGCAGCCCAGAAATAGAGAGCGAGGCTATCCCGTGGAGCGGTTGGTGACAGGAGGAGTGAGAATTGATTAGCTTGGTTATTTGAACTGAAGGGAAAGTGTGACTGTCTATTCTCCTCATAGCAGGATAAGAAATAATTAGGGCAATGAATGGACGAAGGGGACGCATGTAACAGGAGAAATCACTGACCGAGGATTGAACTTCTGCACCTCAAGACAACCGGTCCAGGACAATCTCAAAAATTTCACTGTGGTCCAAGTTGCTTGTATACCAATTTATGGAGCTGGGTTAGTAATTACAGGGAGGCAGTGGGTCAAGGCTTGGCTTTTTTTTTTAAAGCCATGCTTAAAATAGTCTGGAACACAACCTGTCCTGAGAGACCTATTTACAACGAAGTGTGGCCCTAATGAACCGAAACAGCTCTGCAAAGAGAAGTTGGGACAATGTCAAGGAGCCATGAGAGGAGGAGCTCTATCTGGGAGCAGATGGCTGTCATTTCTTTCAGTGATATTGAACTAAATTGGCTCAATGAGGAAATGCGGGCCTGACAGTTGACCTCAGGGATACAGGAAGGCAATATCATATACATCCTGTATCCGTGTCAGTGTCAGTGTCCACAAAAATGATGAATACAATTCACTGTCTTTATTTGAAAAGACCATAAGGAAGAAGAGTTCAGGACACTGTTGATGAACAAAGCTTTTGGATATTTTATGATACAGCCAAATGATAAAAACTTGCCTGTTTCCTTTCTTATTAAAAGATAAAAGTGGTTCCTTCTTATGAATAAAGAAAAGCTCCAACCTTTAGCAGCATTTAACTGATGGTGTGTGTCATTGTTCAAAGGGGACGAACAACTTTTATTTTTAAATAGATAACATTTTTTTAAATACCCATTTAGGGTTCACAAAGAGTCTCTTCTCTGATCCTCAGACAATCAGCTCATCAGCTCAGGCAGGACATGATGCAAATATATTCCTACATCTGTGGACATGTATTTGTGCGCGTGTGTGTTTCTGCAAGTGTATGGGCACTTTATATTATACCTCATTAAGTTGGCAACTGATGTCCTTTTCTATGAAAGGATCAATGTGAGCTCCCCTTTCTGCACTTAGACAGTCAACAGCAGATTGCTATTTGCCGTCAGCTACTCATCGCTGCTGCACTGTAGTGCCTGACATCCCCAACAGGTCCTGGAGGATCCGGTGGCCTCAGCGCTGCCAATGGTGTCACATTGCTTGAAAACTTTGAGTATGTTTTTATTCGTGGGTGATTAGATCACACTCTGGCCTTCTACAGCCCAACATGGGGTCACTTTATATACAAGTCAATAATACTTTATCATCATACACAATATTTATATAATAATAAATACACCAGTTTTTGTTGTTTTGTTCAGCTTAAAATTGAGTTTAGACTAAAACATGTATTTTACAATTTAGAATGTATCATATCCCTACACATAAAGTAACACATATACACTCTGGGGTGGTTGCTCAGGCTGCTTCTGCTGTCTGCACACTTTAAACCACACATGTAAAACCAATATTTTAGAAATAACTTGTTCATTAATGATATATATCATTTCATGTTCTAGTGAACTCCGAGACAAAAAACAGATTTCACAGTTGTGAACTGTGGACTGTAGTTTATCAGAAATAATTAAATGTGTTTAACATTTAGAATTATTTCGTTTTTAGTTTTATAGTTTTCCACTTCAGTAATTCAGTCAAGTCTTTTCAAAGTCAGAGCTGTGATGCAGGTTGTAAAGGAACATTAAGTGAAGCCAAAATTTGTATCTGCTTCACAACCTGACAGCTTCACTTTGCGGTCACTGTTCTCTGTTTTTGTTGGCAGCACTGATGAATTAATTAACCACTAATTAATGAATCACTAGTAATGACTTGAAAATCCCATATCAAGTGTAATTATATTTCTTGGTTACATTGACGGTGTCTGTGTAAATACGGGGAAAAGAGGCATGAATGCATTTACCTTACGGCTTCAGGTCTAGAGCTAGTGGTATAGTTCTCAACAGGAAACAAGTCAGTAGCTTTTTTGTTCTTATGGACACAAAATATTTACAGACAAGATTGGAAACAACAATGTCATCAAAGTGTCTGGTTTTAATTTGAACAAACTACTTACTGCTCTCTCTCTAAAGACTCTGTACTATTATAACTTCATTAAAATGAAGTCGATGCACTTTGGATAGTGGGATGCTGATCATATCTTAAAGGGAGTAAGATTTAGCTGCTGACACTCAGGTCTGATAGCATGACCTTATGAGTCTTTCCGTCCACCGCCTCCAAAGGTCAGGCAGATTAGAAGTGATCCCTTTGGAGGTGATGCTGGGGGCACTGGAGCAAACAAGACGTCTTAAGCTGTAGACACAGACATCATACATCAATGCAGCCTCTTCACTGACATGAACTGGGTATCGACTGAAGGTGGCAGTTGGATGTTGCACACCAGCTATGAATCACTGACACAACGGCAGAGAGGAAAAGAAAGAGAAAGGGAGAAAAAAAAAGAGGAAGGTGCCAAGACAGACTTTCCCTTTGGTTGTCATCTAGATGTGTCCTCATTAACTTTGTGTGTTTCTCTGCCATATTACAGGGTGCAAACTGTGGTGTATCCGTAGGTTCTAACTGCTCCATTTGGCAAAATGAAAGACAACACTGTCTGCAAAGACCTTGCCAACATGGCTGACCTGGTGAAGGGGGCTATAAATGTGGGGCCGTACGTTGCCAACAGGAGAAAACATATCATGTCTGTAAAACAGCACTCTGTCTTTTTCTCACTATGCTGTCTGGTTGGTATGATATCCAGGTTTTCTATCTCGTGTATGTGTGTGTGTGTGTGTGTGTGTTCGTTCGCCTGTTCTTATCTCTGGGTACTTTCCTGTAGAGCCAATGTATTTGTTTGCTTGGGCCCATGCATGTATGTAGTGCTGTTTATATTCACGTGAACTGTATCACCCTGACTGCATGCCTGAGCGGGTGTGAGCGTTGATATCGTACATATCTGTATGCTTTGATGGTCTTGAAAGTTGACACTGGAGATGCCCTCCAGGTTTCCATATGTATTTTTAACCTGCAGCCTGAATTAGTGCTCACGTTCAAACATGCAGTTTGTTATGGTGGAAACACACAATCTTTCTGAGGTCCACAAATCAGCAGAGGCAGATATGAAACCTGCCCAGTTCCCCTTTCATCCCCTTGTGGTGGTTTTTAAAAAAAAGGTAAAAAGGAAAAGGAAAAAGGTAGTTAAGCTGTTCATGTGGTAGTTCTGTGTTGTTCTCTAGTCATAAGCAGCACTGTGTTCGTGTGCATATTAACTCCAAAACACTGACCTCTGGCAAGCTGTGCCCTATCCACAACCATGCTTAGCTGTGTTTGATTGCATACATGTGTGCTCAAAACAAGTGATTGTGTGCACAAATGGGAATTTGTACATGCTCTTGTGTCTATGCAGCGAAGTTGATTACGGGCAGAGCCTCGATACAGTATTTCAGTGTCACCTGTTATCTGTGGTGGGGAAAGAAGTCTGTTGTAAACTTTTCTGACTCCTCCCCCTCTCCTTCCCTGGAGGACATTGCTCAGAAGGCCAGGGGCAGTTCTTGTTTACCACCCCCTGGTTGCCTTTGCTGACCGCTGAGTGGGTCAGAAGGAGGGGTAGCTGCTTTCCCGTAACCTTCTGGTTTTACTTGCGACCACCAACATCGTCATCACCACTATCAAAAGCAGAATTATGGCTATAATAAATTCCACTTTTATCATCACTATCAAATATACATGGAGGAAGAATTTTTACAGACTACACACAACATACCCACCACCTGAGTCACTCCGTTTAATTTTATCCTTGTCCTGTTTTCATCAGTTAAAACTCAATCAGGATGAAAAGCCTTGTCATTTAAATGAGTAAAGTGTTGTTTGCCTGAAGTGGCAGAGCACTTTCTGACCTCAGTAATAAGGATGCACTCTATTAATACTGCAATCTAAGCACAGTAAGTGGATGTGTGGGCCATCGGCTGATATCACGTACAGCTGCAATTTTAGCATCTACAGGCACGTTTGACAGATAACAGGCCAGTGGGAAAGCACAACAGTCGACGAAAAATCAGGAAGGAAGCTGGGACAAAGTTGCTGTGGGAGAGTGATTCAAAGGGGAACCAGAGGTGACCTCAGCCGAGGGATGTCCAACTTTTCCAAAAGGAAGTGACACATCCGAGAGAGAAAGTCATCATGTCACACTGATTCCTCTGTGTGTGCTCAGCCAGACTCAGCTGGTTTGATCCAGACGTTTGTCTGCACCAACAACAGCAGCAATATCATCACAGGAGGCAGGGCAACTGGCCTGATCGCAAGAACAATATCGGTCATTGTTGCGTGTCCATGATGAAATGTCAAAAGCAAGCCGGTCCGGGCTGGGGTTGAGGGCGGGCAGTGGCGGTTGGGAAGCTCACTGACTAACCTCGAACCATGGATTTACTGTTATGAGTTTTGTTTTTAGAAAAAAGGCCACTGATGAGATCGGGATTAAAAGTGAAAAGCTTTTTATTTTCCATCACTTCTCTGGCCCATCATTGTCATGACTTCCCTTCAGGCACATGCTCTGATAAACAGTTAAAAATCTGCATCCAGGGACCGAGAGCAGTGACAGTGTGTCAAAATATGTGATTAACTAACAAGAGAAGCTTTGGGATTTTGTGCTTCAAATTCTTTTCTGGTAAATCGCTACAGATATCTCTCACCTCAGTATCAGACTGTTGACAGTACTTTGAATATCTTTACCAGGAAGTGTTTGTGCAGGGTTAATGTGATCTTTTTATTATGGTGCATGCTTCATAGGTCACATTGGTTTGCTTTCGCCCACCTGTTGTTTCATATTGGGAGGCATGGTATCAACACAGGCAGCCACTTGAAGGGTGTCACCTTAGTGGCATTACAGTTTGCCGAGTGTGTGTTGAGGTATTTTAACTGACATCACTGATGATCCTGAGATATGTTTGTGTCAATTGAAATCCTTTATTGAAGTCAAAGGGGCAGATCACACTTCATTTCCTGGATAACAACAGACAGCACACTACTGACACATGTAAAATCTCACCATGATTAAATGCTGCCATGGTTATTTGAATGAAAGTTGTTTTTTTGTTTTTTTTTGTTACTGTGGCAAAGTGATCAAAGGTTTTACCTCCTTTGGAATACATAGTTTGACCTCCCTAAAGTAAATCCTGCCCTCATCTGTCTGCTCCGTCCCAATTAGTTTTATACTTTCCTTGCCACCCTGGTGCATTCGGTCTCTTCTTCAGTCAAGTTGTGTATTCCTTTTGTTTCCTGTCCGTCTGTCTGCAAGCTGTTTTTATTCCTGAAAAATTACATCTCTGAATCGTCCTGTCTCATCCCCTCTGCCTTGACAAAAGTAACACTTTTCAAGACTCCAGTTGCCTTTTCTGTGTTGTAGCTCTGTAAACAGCCTTGACATTGTTCTAATGCTCTCTTTCCAGCTCTTATAGGTCTTGAAAATATAGCTTTTAACGTTTCCTTTCAGTGCAGCTCTTTAAACAGGACATAAACCAACCGCTTTTTTTTTTTTTTAGCTGTATTTGTTTTATTGATGACTCAGATGTAATTATACTCCTATGGCAGGATGCTGGAGAGCTACAATATGATATTAAATGCGTCACCATTATAAAAACATGTCTTGCTCTGAAAAGAGGGGGAAACCAAGGGGAGGCTGAGCTCATGGTGAGCAGAGAGTGAGCTGGTCAGAAGACGTTTGCGTTGATGTGTGTCACACATTCCTCTCTGTCTGCTCCACTCACAGTGACGATGAACAAAGCTCTTCGCAGCAATCCCTGCTGCAGCCCTGCTTATTTGGAGGGAAAAGCGAGAAGCTGCCAAAACCTGACTCAGCTTGATGAAATGAGAGGGTTTGTTTTTTGGTTTTTTTTTTCACTGGGCAGCCGATCCAAATGATTAAAATGAGTCTCAGAATTGGAGCAGACCAGACAGGACTGCCCTTGTCCTAAAGTGACTTTAGTGTATGTGTGTTGAGGGGAAAACAGTTGAGGATACAGGAAGAAAACAAGCTTATCTTGTGAAATTTGACATTGAGCTATTACTTCATACTTAATTGAAAATTAGAAATTGGTGGCTAAGAAAATGAAAACTATGAGAAAAGATGTCCTGTGGAAGTAAGACAGGTCTTTCACTTGAAACTAAAGAAAATGTGTGTTTATACACTGTTGATTTGCACCACGTGCAAAGGAAAACTGTGAACTGCCATCAGATGTTGGAGCAGCGTGGGTCGGACCAGTAAAGGTGTGGTATATCCCCTTCCTCCCATTTGCTCAAACAGTTAGCCACAGTCCAGGACACGGACAGGACCCTCATAACTCAGTGGTGATTCATTGCTCCAGAGTGGAGGGGAAGGGGCAGCAACTGAAAGAAAGAAACAACGACATGATTTACAACAGTTCAAATAAAACAAAACCAAGCTAATGGGGCAAGTTGAAGGAGAGGATATGAAATATGGATTTGGAGTCTTGTCTCAGAAAGTTCCAGAGGGGAGTTGATCCTTTCATTAACCCAATAATCCTCTCACATCCCTCTGTCGCCACGAGTTTGCCAAACTCACAGTCCAGGAAGATTTGGTCTCACATCATCTCAAATGATAACAAGCAGGAGAGGAGAGCAGGAGTTTTGGGATTTTGTCATTCACTGATTTACACCACAGAGAAAATCCATTTTATTAATACAGCTCAGCCACAAAGCAGAAGAAACTGCACACACGTGTTGCTTTTACAGCTGCAACAACTGGAAAAAGGCTTAAAAAATGTAATTTGCCACGGGTTGTTTGTCTGCTATATTCCCTGGTGTAATACAGCTAACTCAAATCCCATCAACTTTTCAGCAGCTCTCACTTTGTTGTGATTAATATTTTCTGTGGCTTTCATCAAATTTTCATTTGGATTCAACTAAAATTGCTGCCAAGGGACAATGTGGACACAACCCAGCTGTATAATAACTCATGTGTGTCCTCAGACTGTGTGTTTGTGTGTGTAAGTGTGTGTCCTTGTGTGTCCTTTTCGTGTTTGGCCACCTGGTCATTTTGATCCATTCTGCTGGATCCAGTTTTACAGACATGGTAGGATGGTAGACATTGTTGTTTACACATCAGCGTAACAGAAAGAGCATTCACAGGATTGGAGAAATTCCCACTAAGTCCAGTCCAGATCAGACAGACACTGGAACATGAGCTGGGGACCCGTGATATCTGGCAACACATCCAAGTAGCAGGAACTGTAAGTCTTGGCAGCAGAGGTAGCTTATTTATACGTGAGACAATAGTATATTGTTGGATTGGGTGGGCATTTTTTCCGATTGCGCCCCATTAATAGCTGAGATCTTCGAAACCAAATCACTCAGGTCAACACGGCATCTTGAAGCCTTGCAATAAATCGTCTTTTATTAGGCTAACACACCCTCAAACAAACTCTCGCTTGAGATGCATTTGTCATATAACCCAACAAATAAGGAGCTGCTTGGCTGAGAAAAGAAATAAAACAAATAGATATTTTTGTCTTCTCCACTGAGCAGATTGGAAACTTCTTGTATATCCAAATCATTAGATTATAGAAAAAAAAACTCATCTCTCTGCAGAGTTGACTTCTGTCACCTCTTTGCATCAGGTTGATGCTGTAGGATCATTTCTAATGTCTGGTCATACTAAGAAAAATCAACAGCAAGTGTTGACTAAAAAGAAAATTTTCTGATCACTCTCCCATGCCAGAAAGAGGATTTAGGTCTTGACAGGAAACAAGTCTACACACCAAAGGCAACACACAAGCATAAACTCAAAATAGAAGAAGAGCATTCAGCCTGAAGTCAATCAACATAAACCCTGAGAAGTCTTTACTCAGTAGCTTTAATGTGGTACATAGACATAAAGTAATCATGCTCCACAGATAGCACCATCGCCTGAGTGCAGAGAGTAAAAGAGGAAAAGTAACACATTGAGATCTGGAAAGTAGTTATTGCTCAGAGCATGAAAGTGATAGTTTGGGTTATTTGAAATGTGGTTGTGTGAGATACTTAGTCTATAGTCAGTGTATTTTCTTAAGTGGAACCAAATCCATAGCATTTTGGAGAGGTGGCTGTGAGTACAGAGTGGCACATCATATAAACTAAATGATCCCTTTAAATCAACTCCATGATAGCTCATGACATATTATTACACATACAACCCTAAAATTAACCTTTTTAACTGATATATAAGTATGTGAATTAAATCAAATGTTTCTCACCATCAAACATATATTTACTTTCATTGTTCTGTCTTTTGTCTCAAGAATTCTCCCATAAACAAATGTTCCTAATTATCTCATCACGTCAACACTACAGGGTAATTGTTAAATGGGCAGTGGCAACTGATATACTTTCACACCCGTGTAGTTAGACAACTAAAGCTGAATTGTACCAGTTGACCAATTTTCCTGCATGGATAAGATCACCAAGCTATTTTGGAGGTGACTGGGCGATGGGAGGGTGTTAAACAGAGAGATCTGGGTTAGAGAAGAAAGGACATGTGATGTTGGGAACCTACTGTGCACATCACTAATGGCCTCGAAAGCATAAGGACGGCACACAAAAGGTTAACTGGCTCCCCCCAAAGCAGACACAAAAAGTTTGAGCTCATGCTTAAATGTGACATGACACAAATCATGTTCATTCTCAATATCTGAAAATCTGCATCACAAATTTACATGAAAGAGTGTTTATTAAATTTAGAGTAGATAGAAGTGAAATAGTAAGAAATGATTCATGTAGTTTCCAATTTATTCTCCTAATGACAGTGAGGAGCTGTGAGATATGACAGACCAAGAGTGAGAAGATGTGGCAGAAAAATTTGTATTTGTACAAAAAAAATACAAATACTAAAATGAATCAGGCTATTTTTAAAACAGTGGTCATCCTCATGGTAAGCTCTTTGCAGTATAGGCAAGATAGCAGAGGACACTGGATAATTTGCCTGGAAGGAATGTGCATCCAGTCGGGAGGACAGGCAGGACTTTGAGATTAGAGGAGCAGAGAAGTGTTGCTGGTGGGACAAGTGCAGAGATAGAGGTGGTGGGAAAGGGGCCCGGGGGTTTTAGAGGAGGATGTGGAGGAGGTGACAGATTGGATGTTTGGACGGCGGAGGAGTGAAATAACAGTGAGAAGTGACTGGAAAGCTTGGACACACTGCCCACCAGACAGCCCGCCCTCTGCAGGCCCCACTGCACCTGTTGTTTTTCAGGAGAGGGGCGAGACACACTGAGTGGGGGCTGAGGGGTGGTGGGGTGAGGTCGAGCAGAGGGATGTCTTTGCTCCCTGTGACTCAGGAGAATCTGAGCAGGCACAGGGAGGGAGAGTCCGAGCTGAGCAGGGACTTTGCAAAAGACCTGGGGGGGGGGGTGTAGGAGCTATGCTATGAGTCAGCCATGGCTAAAAAAGGAAACTGAGCAAGTTCCACTGAGGGCCAGTGGTGTAAAATAAGACAAGCGGTGAAACAGCACTCCTCAGTCTGGCCTCTCATCCCCTTGAAACAGAACAGAAGGTGACGAAGGACTTTGGGGAGAGTTGCATAAAAAGCACATCAAGTTTCACCTCGAATCATTATGCTTGACTTGGTGGCATGCTCTTAGGTATCATATTTTACACGCCACAAATAGATGTGATAGGACTTAATAGCAAACTTGTAAATAACATTAAGGCTTCTAAATCACCTGGGATCTCAGTGTCCAAGAGGTGTTGACATTATTTTGTCAATGAATTAGTGAGGCGGATTAGAGACACTAAATTAAGGCCTTTTACACAAACACAGTGATTAATGCCGTAATATAATCAATTCACCACTCAGCATACCAACTACAATACTTCTGCAGGTCGCAAAGCAGCATTGCAAAGTCTTTTATTAGGGCTACAACAGAATTTCAGCCAAACTATATTTCTGGAGCCTTGACATATCAGGAGAGGTAGACTCGCTGGGGAAGATATCTGCCATTCCTTGGCTCAAGCTCTCAGAATAGAGTGGCAGTGCTTATCATGATGATACTGCTTCACCTTATGTTGTGGGGTACACTTTAAGCATCGGGGTATACATGTCAGGCTGACTTTGTTTTTCTCCTTCAGTCCCTGACATGCAAAGTGCTCAAAATCACTGGTTGTTGTGGTTATGATAAGGCATCTAGTTTGGACTTGTCACAGTCAGTGAAAACAGCTTTGGTTTCTGCGAAGCTTTTCAAACATATCAGATTAGTTTTGACCGACAATGATGTTGAGGCACGAAAATGCTGCAGATGACAAATGCTCGAAAAAACAGAGAAAGAGAGAGAGAGAGAGAGAGAAAGGGCATGTAAAGTCTCCGTCCACGTGCCATCTGTCAGAACACTGGCTACGTTTTTCCTCGTGGTGTGTTTCTGACAGGATTTGAAATTATTATAATGAGGCCCCGCTAAATGTTCTGTTTACCCCTGCTGGCTGGACAGAATGCATAAAGTGAGGATGACAGCCGACATCCCACCAATGCAACAGCATTTCTGCCTATTCTCTGTGCTGCCTGAATAACAGAACTCAAACTGATGTCATCCTCTGCTGTGCACTTAGTTTGTTTTTGCAGCAGCCATTTAAGGCCTGGATTCACTCAGCGTCTCATTTTATAGATCACAGGTGAACTCGGAGATTAAGGGTACATACAGTAACACTCTTGCTGACAATTAAAATGTCACTGAGTATTACTGTCACTACCTTTAACATGACCCCTTACCTAACTATATCTATATTGGCCCTTGCAAGACTCCCAGTGGGGAAAAATGGGTCCAAGCAGTGTAGGGCTTTTTGTAGCACTAGTGATGGCAAAGTTTCGAGTATGTGGTGCTGCGTAAGAGTTGCACACATGCCGGTGTAGGGGACTGGAGTGCAGTGTGTGTGAAGGATGGTCAGGGGTGGAATGCTGACCATCCTGGGACTTTGGTCTGGCAGGGATGGCAGTTCTGGCACGGGAACATTGCACAGTGTCGGTGTCTGGCTATCAGGTTCCTTTACATACTAAACACGGAGGTCCACAACAGCCAATACAGTTCCACTAAGGATCTTTCAAAGTATTTTCAATTAACACCATCCTCATAAATTATACTCAGTCCATGTGTCAAGGTTTTTTTAGTGTAACTACTTATAGCCACATCACCCCCCTTTTAAAAAATAATAGTTCAACTTTTGTACAGTACACAGAAAACATAGCTCTTCAGTGAAGTGAGGACAGACTGGGGGCTTGAGGCTGAGATTAGAAGCGGAATCTGACATCTGTCTTTCATGGAGGAACAAGTCTAAAAGCTGACAAGTGACATATATTGTTTATGTGCAGCAGCTGCTGTTGACATGCATGTGTTGTCTCAACATTAATATAAAATGTCTGCAGTGAAAAAGCTGCAGAGACAAAGAGACAAAAAGTATGAATGTATCATCCTAATATGTGTTCCCTTTTACTAAATCAAAATCGCAGATGTCCTGCTTTGTATCGGGGTTATTCTTCCGTTCAGCTCTCCAAATGTGATGCATTCAGCTCAAGGTAAACAACATGTTCCTGGCAAGGTCAAAAAACAGTGATGAAAGAAAATAAGCAACCTCTGCCATCAGTGTCCTCTGGCAGAGGCGCTTCAAACTGGAATGAACCAGCTGCTAAGAACTATAACAAAGAAAAACCCTTGAAAAAAGACCATTGTTCTGCCCTTTTTGCCTCCAGTCGATCCATCTGAAGCTCTAACTCTGTTTATTTCTCTGAAAAAAACAGAGTAGATCCATAGTAGGGACAGATGGGGAGCTGGCTGCAGAGCTGCTGTTGTGTGTGTGTGTGTGTGTGTGTGTATGCTGTGATGTGTGTGGTTATGAAATGACTAGAGACTGGTGTTATTTGGGTACTATCCTACAGAATGTATTAAATAAATAACTGCAAAAACAGCTCTTTTAAAAGTCCCTTGTCATTGTGTGAGGTCCGTCTCCACTCCATAATGTATTTTGCTTATTGTCACTTCACTTGTATGTTTGAAATTTAGTGTGCAGAACAAGTGTTTGCCTGTAGTCCAGTTTTCATCTGTAGAAGGGATGAAGTTTCTCTGTCTGAATAGTAAGTATGTGGCAGCATTATTATGTGATATCACCACTAATGTTTACTATATTGAAATACAACACAAATACTGAACAAGTGGCATTTAAACATGCACTGCAGACAACAAGATTTTGTCCAGCAGTTAAACCTTTCACCTGAAAAATATTTACAGCTCAATACTAAATCAATTGTTATAAATTTTGGAATTGACTTGAACATGACTTGTGCAGAGTGATCAAGTAAACTCTATGTAGAGTGCAATATGTTTTAATTGGTGTGAAACTGATGGAGAAGGAGAAAAAGAAGAAAGCAGTTCAATCATTTTGTTTATGAAAAGAAGAGGATTGCACTGACTGGTAATTTCACTCTTGGGAATAACCACAGAAAGGAAGTGAGATTAAACCTGAGTGGATTTAATTCCTGAGAGTGAATTGGAATGGGAAGTGGTGACCTTCCTGGTTTAACCTATCTTGTATTATAGCTTCATTTAGTAACTGAATTATAAATTTAATCCAATTGGTGTATTTTCTTGTGTGTCATTGGCTAAACAGTAGCTGACCATGCAAGTATTTAAGTCATCTGCTGCAGAGGTCAGACTGTCTTTAGAGGGTCAGGCGGCAGCAAAACGACTAAATCACAAACCTGCTCTGTAAATGTTCAACAAGTGCATCATGATTCACCACAATGAGGAAACGTGATGTTATTCCAGTAGGCTGAAAGGGACACAGCGATATTCCAATTCTTTGGCTTTGATGAAAAAGGAGGAGACATAAACGACAATTTTCTCTAAATCTCTGTTCCTGCATGACCTTTTGTGAAGTGTAGTAATATTGGTTGTTCCATTGTTTCGAAGAATGCGTGGGCTCACATCGATGCTGCCTTAGTGGAGAGATGTGTGTGCGTTTGTGTGTGTCTTTCTATTATGTCACAATGATGATGTGGCACTGGCAAGCAGGCAGTCAGGGGCCTCAGTCCAAACCTCCCAATCCACACTGAACGTGCCTGGTCACAGCAAACTGCCGAGAACCTCTGGATCACAGGGCTTCTGGGTAGTGGGATTAGCTGGTGAGAGGAAACAGCTGAGCCCTGTGTAGCGTCAGCACTTGCTAATCAACACTCCCACTGCACACACACGCATGCACGCTGCCTCAATCTATCCTCTCCGTCAATAATCCCTCCTCCTTTTTTTGCAATCCACAGGGGTCAGACACTCACAAAGGCCTGGGACCAAAAAAGTCAAAGGGGGCCAGAGGGGGAGAGTGAGGGGAGAAGGGGAGGGGACAAAGGCAAACTGAAGTGCTTGGTCAAAGCTGACAGGACTGCTGAGTCATCACTGATGCTGGCTCAAACTGATAATTTGCAAACATTCCTCATGAAGTTGATGAGCTGACACTTTGTATTCATCAAGTCAGTTTTAGGCTAAAGTTAAGAAGCAGTTTCCCGCGTTCCCGCTTGGAGGCCGCTTGGAAATCAAATCACCGTCAGCCTCAGTTATGCAACACCAATGACTTTCATGCTTTTTTTCAGAAATGGTTCTGCGTATTTCATTCCAGCATGAGCCATGGGAGACACAGTACAGTATATTCATTCACATCTGGCATAATCGAATTTTCTGAGCTCGTCTCTGCTCGCATGCTTGTAGTTTGCTACAAAATCAATAAATATGAATCCGGGCTGACGTAATAGACAAGCTCATGCACAACGAGTCATATTGAATGTACATCAAACAGGCTGTTGACTGTCACAAATAGAGAAACAGTTATAAGAGAACAATTTAAAATATTCAAGTCAAGTATCCTGAATTTACTTCAGCATGAAAAAGACGAGGACTTCAGATGTAGAGGAGAGTAACCCAATGTAAAAAACATCCCAAATTTATTTAGAAAATATTAAAGAAGAAGTTTAACTGACCATCTTTGTCACTGCTCGGCAGCAGGCCAGTATCTCCCATGTGTCATTCAACCGGGATCAATAAATCATCTGTTCTGTTACTTGTTGACCTGTAAATGTGGGGCACAAACTCATATCAGGTTCACTGTTATGTTCTTCGAGAGGGGGTCCGTGAGTCAACCAACTAACTTGCCTCTTCAGAACCAGCTATTTTCTGTAAAACACACACCGGATGTGGGGAACACAGGCAGTCACCCATTAAGAATTTGAACATTTTGCTCCATTAACTGAACTAAATAAGCCTTTGAAAGAACATCAGAGGGGTAGCTTTGAAAGTCTGAGTCACTAAGAAGCAAAGCAGTCTAAACACTACCTAAAGAGGAAAGTGAACCCTTTTTCAGACTTGGCCATTCCTGTTCTGGCCTGCTGAATCTCGGCACTTAAGCTTTGGATGCTTAAAAACAAACCCTCTGGCCACATTGGCTGCAGTTTAGGAAACAATAACAGATATTCTGAGATGAAAATCTAACACACACCCTGAAAGCAAACTTTTAATATAACAATAAGTAATTTATTTCTTCACATTGGCCTATGATGAAAGTAAAACTAATCCAGTTTCATACTCAGGGGTTCACTATTATGTATTCTTGAACCACCTCTAGGGGCAGTGTTGTAATAGTTTTTAGGTAGACAGTCTGTGTCTGGCAGAGATGCAGCCTGTGTGTTTATAATGTGAAACTGGAATGACCCATATTTGATAGACCACTGGGTAATGGTTAATCATCAGCTTCATTTTGACTGTTTGCACTTCAGTTGAAAGGATTTTCATTTGTTTTGTTGTAATTCTGTGACAAACTGACCAACTACAGGTGATGGTGCTTCTTCTTCAAAATGGGTCAATGTTGTAAGGATACAGTTTTATCGTCATTCATTTACCAACATCTATCATTTCTGAATGTCTATATGATGCACCTGTATAATTGTGGAAGAATACAGATTAGTCAACTGTAATTTAGAACAAAATGTTTATTCAAATCAAAAGGAAGAACTAGACGAAAGGTTAAATCATTCAGAACATAGTATATTCATAGAATATCCATACACCCTCATGATTAACAAACAAAAAAAGAGAAGATAAGAACAAAAATATAAATGTAGAATGAAGAAAATTCAGTGAGCAATATTGCACTTTGTTTCTAAAATGTTTCAGATCCCATCTCCTAGGTTCTCTTACCTCTGAACATTTCAGTTCCTGCCTTTAAGGGGTCAGGAGTTTAGCTTAGTTTTGACACTGGACTACTCTGAGGCTCAAGCAAATGGACTATGGAATTGACCAACCTGAAACAAATATGTGAGCTTATTCATTACCGTGTAGCTTGATTAAGTTTCCCTAAGATAAAATCCAAACCAAGAACTGCAAACAAATAGATCAACCCATAACATGAGTCTAACTGTTGAAGATGCAGTTCATCTGCTATGTTGCCTAAATGTTTCTCAGAAGGAGGGAGGGGTACTGGTCAACAGCTGCCAGCCCCCCAGCCTTAAGAGATGAGAAAAGTCTGAGAGACCAACTCAGGAAAGTTGCTTGTTGAACTACAAAGCAAACTAAAAATCAATGCCCAGATATACATGGAAAAAAAAAAAAAATTGACAACCATCGTCAGCTTTAGAAAAGCAACACAATCGAGAGGCCTGTCCAGGATGCCATTTTTGCAAAACACTTGCTTCTAAGGGACTTATTTTCCTCTTCCCTTTTTGTCCTTTTGAATAAAACACAAAAAAGGTTTGAAACATACAGGTGTTTACAGATATAGTTAAAAAGGAGAAGAAGAATTAACATAGACACTGAAAGATGATGAAGAATCATGGTCAGGTCTTTTTCTGTGTCAAGGCCACTAAGATAAGATCACTTTAATAATCTGCAGTTGCTTGATTACAGTCAGAAGCTGTATATTAAGTTGCCAGCTGGATCTGGGTAAGAGCGTGCACATATACAACACGTACAAACTTATGTCAGCTGTGTTTTAAAATGCTGTACTGGAAAAATCCTCTAGTATATTGTGGAAATGGTTTTTCTCCAGACCTTCACCATAGAATGCTTTTTTTTTTGTTATTGTATTTTTCTATCAAAAAAGTGCTGCTTTTCTTTTTTTCCTACTTAAGTCAAACCTCTGTTGCAGCTGGTCTTGTGTTGAATGAGTTAGGAAACCAATGTATTACTCATGTCAACCTACGACTACTTGTTCTGACCAGTCTGAACAGAGGTTTAGCAACATCCCCAGCTATATTTGTGCTGGGTTTGCTTCTTCAACATAGAAGCAATGTCATTCCTCCATTTTCTTGCTTTTATTTATTTTTTTAGTCAGCATTCTGGTTTCATTGGTCTGGTTAGAAAAAAAAAAAAAAAAAAATGTAACTGTTGATTGGATGAAGAGAGCAAGTGCAGCGGGACAAAAAGGGAATGTGATTCATCTCAGAAAGCTGCCTTGCTTCTCTGTAGGTCTATTCTCTTGTTATGGTAGTACTAAAAAAACAAAAAAAACAAAAAAAAAAACAACTTAACTTCATTTTTTAACAGTGCAGTTGAAAACCTATATTTTTTTCTCTTTTTTTTTTTTTTTTTGCCCCAACCACTTGGCAAATGAGAAGACCACCTGAGACAGTGCTTTTTGGGCAGTAATGCAAGCCTGGCTTGCCCTAAGATTAGGAGTAGAGGGGCTGCAGGCAACCAAGGTGAGGCGAGTCCCCCCCACAGTTTTCCACCTTCTGTGACACACAAAGTCCAACACTTTTCTTGTCAGCTACAATTTCAGTGGCCAGTGCAGGTCTGCAACCCTCCTAATCCAAATCTGGAGCAATCGCAACACAGAAAATGCTAAAAGCTATTCTATGATTGGGGCTGACTACAAGAACAGAATAACAGAGTTAAACTAAACGGAGGGAAGCCACACTTGGATCCAAGCTTAGGAGGCAACATCTTAAAGAGCTTCCAGATGGAGATTGTGTGCTGCAGCTGTTGTAAAAGTCCTGTCTAGTTCTTGTAAGTCACTGAGGAAATGTCATAAGGAGAGAAAATAAATTCTTAAACAGCTTAAAACAAATTCAGTGCATCGTTCTTGACCTTTTCAGTCTTCCAAAAATCTAATCCTGTTCTCAGCATTGCTCAAAATGATGCAGAAGAAAGTCGAAAAAGTTAAGCCTGCAGTCTTATTTTTAGTCTGGTGCATTACAAGGCTGAAACCAAACCATTAGTGATTTTTTTTTCTCAATTCTCATCATTAAATGGAGCCACAGAACTCAAGTAAAGAATAAAATGTGCAAAACAAAGTCCCAAATGAGGCAGGAGGATCTAGTCTTTGCCCTATTGATGACTGCTGCTTAAAACTTTCATTCATACAGACTGCGATGGTTAGAACATTGTTGTTGTTTGTCTTGCTTCCCATTTTCTCTATGGGCATTTTCTGCGTAAGTCTGGACATGATTACTTCTGCCCTTTGTGTGAGGAGCCATGTCTGTATGTGCCAAGAGTGCAGAAGAATCAAGGGTGAAAGGGGAGCTTGGCAGGCAGAGCCTTGGTGATTCCTCCTTTTCATCTTCAATACATCACCAGGGCTCTCACAGCTAGTGGGTTTTTTTCCCCCCCCATACAGACTGAATGTGTGTTCATCTGTACATATCCCACCTGCAGCAGGCTGACACAGGAAGGAGGTGATACCCCACACTTTTGTGAGTCCTGCTTCTGTCACTGAGGGGAGGCAGGAACAGATTTCTCCAACCCAACTCAACTGCGGGTATTTGTCCAAGACTTTGTTGGTTGGTTGGATACTTTGTTTTTCTCGTGATGCCAACAGCGTAGCGTGAACGTTGTTGTTGGAGAAAAATAAACAAAGCTGAGCCTTGCGAACAGGTTCCTGGGAGTTCTTTGAGTCGCTTGGGGCAATTTTGAGGAATACCCTTCAGCGAGATGGACAGGCATCCAGCCTGCGGTCCTCTGTACAGCTGGCATGATCCGGGTTTGGATCGATCTGGAGTGAAAGAGGAAACAGGAGCTATTTTATTGATGGAAATAAATAGCCGGTTTAATTTAACTTGTAATAGGAAGATAAAAAGAAAAAGGCTTTTCTCTATGGTCTCTATAGTACCTCAGAGTACAGTGGAGGAGGCTGGAAGCGGAACTCATGAATATAGGCGAAGAGCGGTCCATCCAGCTCCTCACGGGCTGCTGGGACATCCAGACTGCTCTGTCTCTGCTCTTCTGTCACAATTTCTGCATAGCTTGGAGGAGCTGCAGATGAAGTATAGGCCACGTGTCAGCATTGGGAATCATATTTAAAAATAGAAATTTAAATTTGATTGACGACCATGAAATCTAACCTACCTTCAGGTCTCTCAGGCAGTCCCATGCCGAGCCAGCTCATGCTGCACTGGCTGCTGACGCTGGAGGTACGGGAACCGAAGGGGTGGAGGGGGATAGTTCCAATGACCAGAGGCAGATTCAGGGACAGGTTGATTGCCCCAGGTATGTCCACATACACCTGATCACAGACACAAGTATACCAGAGCAGGTTAGACTCTAAGTCCTTATGATATTTATTACATGTAGCATTAAACCACTCTGGCCAGGGCTTTATGGGTTGTGCAGTAGTTCAACAACATGTGGGTCAATGTTGTAAGGTTGGTTGTTTGCGTAAGGTAGAGCCTTCGTCTGCCGCTTGTCTGCTCACGGGGTAAAGAGGTTATAAGCACCCTCAGGGTTGGTGTTACCAAAGATATTCTGGGATAATGCTCTTAGCAGCATGTGGAGATAACACCTGGTGCAATCCAAGGCCCAGATTTGGCAGCACTACCTGAGTCAGCCACATTCTTTAGCAGAAGAGATACGGGTTTGCTTGGAAGTATTGATTATGTGCTGACATGGCACAGAGTTGTTGTAACAATAAAGACAATGAGTGCACAAACACTTTTGTCTCAATGCCAGCAATCTCTGAACAAGTATGGAAATGAAACGAGAAGAAAGGGCTGTTATGCTAAACGCTTTGAGTGTGAAAATAGCCCAAACAGAATAAGGTTGCACTCACCATGAGCGAGTACTCCACTCTGATGATGCTGCAGTCCAGGATGGAAGGGGAGACAGGTGGTATCTTCAGCATCTTGCCACTCCAGGTTTCTGTTTTGCCTGAAGACAAAGACTCTCCCCGCAGGTTGGCCACCAGCTGCTTGACCTCCTTCATCTTCCCTTTGGCATAGAAGGTCTGGGTCTGGTAAATGGCTGCCTTTGGCACCACCATGCGGGATGAGCAGTTCTCAATCTCAGCAAAAATCTGAATTGATTCTCCTATAGAGGCATAGAGAGTGGAGTACAGGCTAAGTGAGGTTGAACTGAATTAACTTTTTTTATTATAAAATTTTTCTAATTCCTTTCAGACTTTACTAATTTCATAACTTATCTAATCAATAAACGACTAACAAGGTTATCAGTTTTATTGTGATTCCATGACTATAATTTACCTGGGGTATATCCCTTCCTTTCAATTTTGGCACTTAGGGAAATAGGACCTGAGGTGCAGAACCAACAGCAAAGCGTCTTGTCTTTCGTGCCGGCCTGTGGTGACTGAAGGTGGGGGGGGGGGGGGGGGGGGGAATAAAATAAAATTAAATCACACATAAATGAGTTATGTGATACCATTATGTAGAATTGTCTCCTCATTAGGGGAAAAAAAAAAGATTTACGAGACAGCCAACTGTTCCCCTTCAAGGCTGATTCAGTATTTATCTTTCCATAACTCAGGGCTGTGTAGTTGTACAGTTAGCAAAGTCTTCCTAAAATTTCCCCATAATTAGAAAAATTATGTCTAGAGCGAGTCACACTGAAGTGTAACTCTTCATACAATGCCACCGCCCGCTGAAGGAACGATTCAAAAGGGACAACTGCTTCAAAAGAGCTTACCAGCAATAATGGAGTGTTGATATCAATGTGCTCAAAGACTGTAAATTCCTTCTTGGTCTTCATGGGCAGGAGCCATGGCCTGTGAAGTTCTGCCTTTACCCAGTAGCGCACACTGCCATGCTTCCCTTCGAAAGAGGTAGCCAGAGGTCTATGGGGAAGAAGAAAGGAGGAGAAAGGAGAAGAATTATATTATGTACATCCTAATATAAACAATATTGACATTTAATCTCTGAATTGAGGGGCAATATTAAGACACTTACGTCTGTGGAAGTTCAAGGCTGAATGCATACTCATGTCTTCCTGAATGGATAGTGGTGAGTCCTTCCTCTGAGTTGTCATCATCTGAAAAACAAGGAGGACAGTATTCCAAACACATGTATACCATACCTGGGTAAAATGCTCTACGAAGGCATCTGTAAGTCATACCAAAAAACACAGGGTGGGGGAGAAAAACAGAGAATAGAGGGGTTTTACTATTACTATACTATATATACTATTTATTTGTCTGTATAAAATTAATTAATTGAGAGAAGAGAGGCAGACCAATATTTAGAACACAACAAAGAAGCTGATTGTTTGAAAAAGAAAAAAAGTGGCAGAGACTTAAGGGTGGGAAACTGGGCTTTTTGTAAAAACAACCAGAAAAGCTATTGTGGCATGTATGTAAGTGAGAGATAATCTATTGGGAAAACTAGGAAATATGAGGAAACAATTAAAAACTAAGATTTTTTTTTTTTACACCCCCCACCAAAAAAAAAACACAAGATGTCTTCATGACACCTTTGCAACTCCATAATGCTATTTTAAACGTAAAAAAAAAAAAAAAATGGAGGACTAAGAGATAAAATTGTATTTCTACCATGATGAGCGCAGACTGAGGAGCTGCCTCGGCGGACTAGTGCCAGCTCAGCACTCCCTCCCCCGATCAGCAGCAGCAGCAGTCGGGTGGTAAACAAGTGCGGAGCTGTCAGTCAAAGCGGCAGACTCCAGCAGGAGGAGACCGGCCTAAACCGGTGCGAGCAGCTTCCCCAGCCGCCCGCTCCGCTCCGCTCCGCTCCGCTCTCATTACGCATTCACTGTGCGACGCCGCAGCTAGCAGCCACTACTACAGCAGCTGCAGCCATCAACCCACAGGAAACTATTGCTCACGATTACAGACGATCCTCACATGCATCTTCTGTCGAAATATTCCTAATAATACCTCCCACCTCCCGTCAAATTAATCCGAGTTTTATTTTACTGTATAATATTTATTTGGCCGGCTAAAAATGTGGGGTAAAATGGCAGCCGGATCAAACCAGTTCACCTGTGCATATTCTAGGTGACTACAAAGTGGACCCGAGACTATCTATTAATCTTTTTATTTGGTAAGATTTCAGGGTAGTAAGCATTTAACTAAAACCCCAAACCACCAAATGCATTATGGCATTATGTCTAAATATGTATATGCTGACAGCGACGATCATATAGGTAATCATACTATTAAAAGCCTAAAAGGCTAAAACGATACAATCGTCATGTTAGAAGCAGAAAGCTGCTGACAGTGGAAAAATGCATTCTTTTATTATTACTATTATTATTAATACATTACAGCAAAGCTCATATGTGCAAACAGAACTAGAAATATTTTTCGATCCAAGATGCAGGCGCTTCCATCTACTCGTTACATTTTGCAGGTGCTTTCTTAATTAGAAAGTTGCAGGATTTTTGTGTCACTCTCTGCAAAAAGAGTGATGTCATTGGCCACACATGAGCACCTCAGCCAATTACGGCTGGGAGGGGGCGGGGCCTGCGCCAACCCCCCCCCGCCCCCTCCCGGTCCAGTTTTCTGAACAGGATTGAACCGCTTTGAACAATGGGTGGAAACTTCAGAAAAGCTACAAAGAAACACCAGAAATGATGCGGATCTGCGCCCTAAACGACCAACAAAGACCACCACGGCCGCCACGGCTCGGTGCTGCATCGCACTGTGTGTCAAAAATGACCGTGCGTGTCGTTTATATCACTTAAATTACAGTGAAAGACACGGATGCCCGAGCTGCTGTCATTCATTGTGACACCTTGACACAAACAAGTGCCGGTGGAGATGCACACAGGTAATGTCTCTAACCCCACTAACGGTAACACAACCACGGGCAAACTGCGATATGTAACCCGCCTGGCTCTTTAGTTGTGTGGATTTGTTTTTCTACGTTATCATCATGATTTTCTGGCTTTCAAGACAACAGCATCCTCCAGTGAACATGATGACCATCCAGCACGAAGAGCATCCCACAATCACTTTCTGCAAAACTTCTGCCCAGAAGAATAAAAAGCACACACTCTTACCTCTCTCGTGTCCAATTAAAATGTCTTTGTGATTTAGGTATTCCACTTCTTCTGTGTAGTTTTGCGTGTAGGCAGTGTTGGATCCAGCATTTCTCGACTCAGTCCAACGAACTTTTGCAAATCCCTTAGCGTGGATTTTGAGAGATTTCACACGGATTTCTCCCGTGACTTCGATGATCACCCTCCCTGAGACGCAGTCCCCGCTGGAGAAAACGGGGACATTGCTGTCATTGAGACAGTCGTAGCTTACAGTGAAGCTCTTTACCTTTCCTAGCACCATGGTGGAAAGGGACAGGCTACAGAGACCTTGAAGTAAAAAAAAAAGTCTATGAAAAATAATCTCATAAGAAAAAAGGGGGGATGCAGCTTTTAGACACTGATCAGTATCTCTGCCCTGCAAAAAGCAGTAGGCACGATCAGTGGCTTCTCTGCGAGCAGTTCATTGAGATGTGTGAAGGCTGAATAACAGCAATGGATGCTGTTATCGTCCGCCTCTCTGCGTGTTGGTCTCCAGTCAAAGACAAGGAAACCCCCGTAGCTCGGCTCACTTTAAGCGACGGTCTGGGTGAAAAACAACCTTGGGCGCATGCGCCGGGCTCGAACAGCCCCCTCCTTCCGCCTTCTGGAACAAGGCAGAGCAGTGTGGCCTGGAGCCAGCTGACAAGTTTGGTCCAACAGCTGAAAGGCTGCACAAATACACGTCCAACCTCTGTGCTGTGGAGGGGACACTCCACAGGTTATGTGTTATTATAAGAAAAACACACCGAGTGGCCATCATCCTAATTTATGTCTCGACTTTGTTTCAGAGATCCATCTCGGGAAAATGTCTGATGATTGCTCTAGATACAATGAATACACATATCCTCACTGTTTGTGATGATTGTCATTAATAAGCCATCACTGCAGGATCTTTTATACAACCAGCTCTATGTTTAGGCATATGCCTGCATGATCATCCGCGATATAACCCACACACATATGGTCTCCCATGTGCCACTACGACCCCCACATCCCAGTGCAATCCCCAGAAAACAACACAGGCGCATCCCATATGATGGCTGCAGCACAGCCTGTGGAGCACTGCCTGGGTCAACCTGTAGGTTTATGGTTTATCAGGAAAAGCTCCCTGTGTTTAATTCTATCACATATATAGTTTTTGGGTTGAGATTACAACGATCCATGCACATATAGGGGTTGAAGGGGATTTCTCGTTGTGTTGAACTCACAGTTTTGGAGAAAAACAACTCTGAGGCCCAACTCGCCACCTGGTGGCCATCCTGGGTTGTGAGCTGAGCTCAAAGTATCACCTGTTGAACAGCAGTTACTCCCGCATTTATTTAAAGAAACAAGTGAATAATGGCCTTTAAGTTTCAAGTCAGTATGGTAAAATGTAAGCTAATTAATTAATTAGAAAGGACAATATACTTTATGGACAGTTTCATAGGTATTTATGTATAAATTAAAAAGAAAATCCCTCCCTGTATTTGTAGGACTGTGGTGGTACGGCAATGGATGATTAAAGTTGGGCAGGATTAGATCATTAAAACCTAACTATTTAAAAACGAAATAATTATGAATCGTGTTTATTTCACACTAACTCCTATCATTTAAACACATCAACTGTAGTCTTTAATTTTACTATTCACTCATTATTTCACTAAATATTTCCTTTTGTAGACCAAAATTTATTGCGAAACAACTAGAAGCCCTGAAAAGTGTAGAGTTGTATGGTTGTCTCCACAGAACTAGACAGCACTGACTACTTTAAACAACTGTTTCCCTCTAGCGTTTCCACTACATTATTACACTTTAAAATGATTTAAGCATCTTTCCCTTTTCACCTCTCTGTGATTATTATTGGTTTGAAATAGGCGACAGATGTGCTCGATGTTAAATATACATTTTTACAAGTGAGGTCTCTTTCCCTCTGAAATAAGCAAATCAATCAATAGATCAATCAATGATTCCCGATGTTGGACTGCTTCGCTTAAAATGAAACACAAAATCTCTTATTTTGAAAGCGTAACCAGGATGTTTATTATGAAACTCCCCACACTGTAGAGTAACTGGCTCTTGCAGGAAAGAGGAACTTCTGAAAATGTCTACTTTGATGAATCGCACTCACTTCACTCAAATCTCCCCGTTTGCTCAATAGTAGGAACTGAAACGCCGTCATGACTGCATTAGTGCTGACTTTGATTTTCCTCTTTCAAAATTGTGGTCAATTTATTTGCCAAACTGGAAGCAGACCCAACATTGTGATGGTGATGAGTGATGCATTTGTAAGTATGGATTATGTCACAGGATAGTGTTTTATTACTGTCTAGCAACTTCCATAAAGACTTGTTTATTTATGAGGATAAGAGTTAAAAGCTCCACATTGTACAGAGATGCTTTGCATTGTTATATTTAATCTTTGCTTGATTAACTGACTTATTGGCTTGAATTAATTAAAGTCTTTATCTTGCTTCTTGAGGATGGGAGATTGACATTTGAACCTGGCAGCAGAGTTGTACAGCTGCCGTATATAAACTACCTCAGGGAGCTTGGTTCTACCTTCCTTCATGCTTACACCAATTCCCCTATCTGTTGCCCCTCCAGAGCAGGTAAGTGACAGTCACCCACCAAAACACCATGGAATTATCTTTTAATTGCAATTAAAGAGATATTATGGTGATTAACCTTGCCATCTAGGTGGAGTAATACATGTATTTTGAATGGTTAAACTCTGTTCTCAGCAATGTGGAGCGGTCAGTTTGTTCACCTTACTCACTCATGGAACAACTACAAGTGCCTAGATGCAAATACAACCACATGGATGGATTTTCTGGAGGCAAACGGATATCTCACCAAGATGATGGGCAAGCGGGACTTTATCTCGGGGAGTCATTCTGTCAGGTAGGTGGATCGGGTCAGAGTTGTGGACAAGAGTGTATTTAAGTATGGGATCGGGTAAGAAAACACTTTCACTAACCTCTTTTTTATTAACCCAACGAAGATAAATATAACACGTACACACCTATATACACAACAAAAGAGCTGTCAATAACCTTCTTTATGAATAAAAGCCAATAATAGACTGGCTGTGTGGGCATCTATTTTCCAGAGCAGTGTGAATCATCTTTTGGATGCTGGCTTTCAAATATTTCTTTCCACTTCCCACTGCCAGAATCTTGTTGTGTTTATGTGTTTGTGCAACCCCTGCAGTAATCGAGTTGAGGCTTGGACAAGAGATGTTCCATTCCTCCTGCGCCAAGAGGGACGGCCAGTTGCACAACTTATCGGGAACATGTCCACAATAAGGATCATGAAAGAAGACTGGAAAAACACAGACAAGGCTACACAGTGGATCCACCAAACAGCTGCACCCTCACACCAGCCCTTTGCTCTTTATCTTGGCCTCAATTTACCTCATCCTTACAAAACCAAATCCCTGGGTCCCACTGCAGGGGGATCTACCTTCCTCACCTCACCATACTGGCTCACAAAGGCATGCTTGTCTTACCTCTGTCTTGTTCTGTTTTTGCCAGATTATGCTGTATCACTTCATTGTAATCATTGTGATATTCAATTTCCTTATTGTACGCACACAGGTGTCTTCTGATCTCATCTCCATTCCAAAATGGCTACCTATGTCTGCCATGCACCCCATTGATTTCTACTCCACCTTCACCAAAAACTGCAGTGGTGTTTTCACTGAGGATGAAGTCAAAAGCATTCGGGCCTTTTATTATGCCATGTGTGCTGAAGCGGATGCCATGCTGGGTCAGTTGACAGCAGCAATTCACCAGAGGCCCGTCTGACTGAGAATTATTTGTGGATTAGACAGCCAACTTTGATTCAACCCTAAAATAACCCACATGGTAATGAGTTAATGAATGACCAAGAATAGATTTTTATTACAAAAAGAATTCCCAGAACTCTTTTTTTGCTAAACAGTCAAATTGCCCAAATTCCAATTTCCAACTTGAGGAGTAAGGCATAGGCAGTATTTCCACTCTAGAGTACATCAGGTTAGTCAGTGGTGAGATCCTGTTTACCAGCTTTCTTTTTTGTTATTTGAAATGCGTTTTCCCTGAATTAAGTAACAATTCGCAGAATCTCACTGTTAACTCTCTGTGTTCCACACCATCTGTCTCAACAGGCCAGGTCATTTCATCTCTGCGAGACACTGGGCTGCTCAACAACACTGTTATGATCTTTACAGCGGACCATGGCGAGCTGGCCATGGAGCACCGGCAGTTCTACAAAATGTCAATGTTTGAGGGCAGTTCCCGTGTTCCTCTGCTGATCATGGGGCCCGGGCTGAAGTCTGGTTTACTGGTCAAAGAACTTGTGTCTTTAGTTGATCTCTACCCTACTATGCTAGGTAAGGCAGGAAACAGAAAATGGCAGAAAAATATCTATTATAAATTCTAAATAATTAAAAGAATAAAAGTGTTATGGTTGCCTTGATGGAAAGGGATACAAAGTGCCTGTAATAGTAGCAGCAGAACAAAAGCACCAATGATTTTAATATTTTAACTTGACATAATACAATTAATATTTTGCAGATATTGCAGGTATTTCAGTGGTAGGTAATCTCAGTGGCCACTCCCTCCATCCGCTACTATCCAAATCCAATTATTTTCCCAAGACGCAACGTCCAGACTGGGTCCTAAGTGAATATCATGGTTGTAATGTCAATGCTTCTACATACATGCTGAGAAGTGGGAGGTGGAAATACATCACCTATGCAGATGGCCAGAGTGTCCCTCCCCAGCTTTTTGGTGAGTTCTTAGTTTCATTCATCTTTCATTAATTAAATGCCACCTTATAACTCACTATGACTCTATAATTTTGTTTTCTTCTTTCTTATGCAGACCTTACACTGGACAAAGAAGAACTTTACAACGTAGTTCACAAATTCCCTGATGTACATGTGCATCTGGACAAGCTGTTGCGTACCATTGTAGACTATCCGATGGTTTCTGCAGCTGTCCATCGCTACAATAAAAATGCATTTGGTGCCTGGAGAGATAGTCTCGGAAAAAACTATAGCCAGGTCATTGCTAACCTCAGGTGGCATGTAGATTTTCAAAAAGATGTGTTAGCTAATGAAAGAGCTATTGACAGGTGGCTTTATGGGTCTTGATATGACAGACATTTTTGTATTTATAATGATACAAGGAAGGGTTATTCAACTATGTTGTTGATTGGGCTACACTAAGGAGTCGGGGGCTGGGCATGTCCCTGAACTGTTCTGTTTATTGGCTGTACTCTTATAGTCTTATTGGCACTTTTTGTTATCTTGTAAGAGAGAAAAAACAATTCAAGAGCAAAGTTAATACTACTTTGTTTCCTCATATATACTCAGGTAACATTTTCTAAAAGAAAACTTAACCAGCACAAAGATTTACTACAGGGCTTCCCCATGACAATATTTAACCGTGCAGCAGTTTCCCTGCATCCCCCATATCACTGAATCCGCTCTGTTCTGAGTGACATGTAAAATTAATTTCTGGTCATTCAGATACTCCATCCAGTCCGGATTTGAGAACAATCCCATAACAATGAGGTGGTTACATTTCATCATCATCACATTAATATAATTTTATTAACTTTTTGTGTTTGTTTCAAGCTGCTAGCACACGAAATGTTATCTTGTCTTTTTGATATAAGTTGAATTTTTTGGGGGAATTGACGGGCAGAATTTGGCCTGTGGCCTAAATGTGTTTGTGCTATGAGCTGTACTGGCACTTTGAACAAATGATATCAAATTTCTCCTATTGCCTTCCATTCGTTCATCAATAATGATTGATGAATAAATAAAGATTTGCTCACTTTGTATTTATTTCTTTGTATGTTTTGTTCTTGGATATATTTAGTTAGTTTGTTTTGTTTTGTTTCGACACAAACAAACCGCAAATAACTTTATTTTGAAAATTCGGAATGGGCGTGGCCATATTCCTTTAACTTCCGTGTTACTGAACATGAGCAGAGCGAGCAGTCGACGTAAACAGTGGGTGACTTGTTTTGTTCATATTTACAGAGCCTACATTGGTAGCAGCTTCTTGTACTATTAGAGTAAAATATATATTACGTCTAAATAAGTAATAAAGTTTGAAACCTGGTCTCATTCTGAACACATAATTTTTAACTAATGTAAATTAAGTTTACCAAGCTAGCACTGCTAACAGAAACTAGCCACCTTAGTCAGCTGTTGACTGTCCAGTTCGGACAATTAAACTCACTGTAAATCAGTTTGATGTGGTTAGAGATGACGAGCTGCCTGCAAGTGTTTTCTTAAAGCCATGAGATTATTTTGAGCTCAGGATGACGTGACAGTATTTCTCCTGTTGTGTATGCTTGTGTCACTCAGATAATCAGAAGATGTCTGGTAAAGAAGTGAAAACTGCACTGAAAAGTGCCAGAGAGGCCATTAAAAACAAAGAATTCAAAGAAGCTTTAAAACACTGTAAGGTAAGGTATCTCAGATACTGAGCAAAAATCATGTTGGGTCCTGACTGTTATTGAATAGACCAGTGTATCTCTCCTACTGGGGTGTTACATGTGTGATTTTTCTCTCTTTAATGTTGTTGCAGGCTGTTTTGAAAATTGAGAAGAACAACTACAATGCATGGGTTTTTATTGGCTTGGCAGCCAGTGAACTTGAGCAGCCAGATCAGTCACAGACGGCCTACAAAAAGGCAGTGGAGCTGGAGCCTGAGCAGCTACTGGCATGGCAGGTGGGATACAAAAGTGTAGTGGTGACTTCTTACATTGAGAACAAATTATGTACAGATACTGTCCAGTCAGTTGAGCTAAAAATATGAGCTGTGAAATCACATCTGGATTCCTACTGCACAGTGACACATTTCTTAAAAAAACTTCCATTCTGACTGAAAATGTTGCGTTTTTCATGACTTGTGTGTGTGTGTGTGTGTCTAAGTAGCAAACATTTTAGTATTGTATTTGTGCTTTAGGGCCTAGCCAATCTTTATGAAAAGACTGATCAGTGGGATTTCAAAGTTGAGCTGCCTAATGTCTATCAGACGCTTGTTGAGCTGTATGCCAGGTAAGATATGGAGGTAATTTTAATACAACAGATCTCTTAATATTAAAAAAAAGAAAAGTTTATAACATCTCATATCTCTATATATCTCAGATGTCTATTAATATTTTAAAAAAATATGAGTTTTTTAATTACATTTTGTAGCTTTGACTAGTTTGCATGTATTTCATGATGTTACTGATTGTGATGACGTTTTCCATTCACAGCTCAGACAAAAAGAAATGTTATGAGGTGATCAAAAAGCTCTCAGATATCTATCAGTCTGACAAGGAATATTTAAAGGTGTGTATTTTTAAAGGCATGTTGGCAATGATAATGAAAATGTAATTTTGGGTTATTCACTCTTTTGAATTTGTTTGTGTTGATAGTTAGCAAAGGTTTGGCTCCGGCTCATTCAGCTGAAAGAGGAAGAAGCTGTGGCCAAGAATGAGCTACTGGAGCTGTGGCAACAGATGACCCAACTTCTGTCAGAGTGCCTTAATGATGAAGAGCAAGACAATGAAACTCAGCAGCATGTAAATTTTCCCCAAATGCCCACTTAAATTCTTCAATATGTAGTTTTGCGTATGATCACTTAAGACTTAGTACCCTTCAATATAATATTTCATGTTAGTCTAATATACAAGCCCCAAAATGTTACAGTCTGGAGTTATCTCGTATTAATTTTTCTAATCCTGTCTGCTGTCTAGCCCGTGGTAACAGCAAATTTCTGTTCATCGTCAACAGTTAATCACAGCATTTGAGAAAACCTTGGCTCTCATAGATCCTGTACCAGGAGAGAAACACAAGAACATCTCAGCAGACTATGTTAAATGTCTTTCTAAAGTAAGTGTACCTCTTCAGCATACATCTGTAGCACAATCCAATCATCACAGAATATCAATTGTTATCAATCAATATTATTGTGCTTATATTCATTCAAATATGCCACCTCATACTCCTCCTAAATCACCTGCTCATCAGGAATCTGTTCTTACTTTAGCTACCACAAGAAGAAGCCAAAATGAAAGAGGCGTGTGAGTCCATGCTGTCCAACTACCCCAACCAAAGCTATCCTCTTGAGGTCCTTTGTTCTCATTACCTCAAAACAGGTAAGCTGCTTTTGAATATCTACTCTAAATGTACAATAATTGAAAGTTGTTTATATATATATAATAAAATGGCACTTTCAAGCATTGTGGAGAAATATTTTCTTTTGAAGGCATCCTGAATGAGGATAGGGTCAGCTGCTTCTCCCGGCTCATGGATCTGGCCCCAAACTGTGGGTTAGGCCACTTAGGTCTGGGCACCAAAGCACTTCAGGAAGGAAGATATAAAGATGCCATTAAGGACCTTTCAGAGGGTTAGTTCACACTGAATTAATTCTCTTCTTGGTGAAAATGTCACCTGAACACTTAGCCATAGTTAGCCATATACTTTATGACAATCACTGTTGATGGTAACTGTCCATGAACTGTCTCCTTTATTTTGTTAGGGCTGAAGAAAAGTAGCTCTACTACTGGATGGCATAACCTGGCTGAAGCTCAGTTTAAATTGCACCGATACGTAGACAGTGCTGCATCATGTTGTCAAGGTATGTGTGGGCTGCTATATACTCCATCATTATAGCCATTTAGACCAGTGGTTCTCAAAGTAGGTGGGTGTTTCTGGGGTTCCACAGCAAAAAGTGGAATAATTTTTTTTCATCCATATGTGACACAATCACTGACATTAGTACATTAGTATTGGCTTTTAAACAGTTTCAGGAATAAAACATCTAAAAGCAAAAATCTTATCAAATGGGAGGGGTGTGGTCTAATTTGCTTCAGTTTGTAATATCCGATCCAGCTCATCAAACTTCACAAGAGGGATTTGCGAATGAAACCCAAATTTAATCGAACAATGTATGGTCCAAACAAACATCCTGAATTTCAGTGTTCGGTTCCATTAGGTCTGATGACATGTGTTTCTGAGGACAAGGATCTAAGGGTCAAACTGCTCAAGTTGAAGCTGGAGGCTTTAGTTAAATGTAGAGACGGACAAAAGGCTGCAGATCAGGCTTTGGAGACATTTTCACAGGTAATGTGATAACAAATAGCATGCTGTTTGTTTATCTATTCTGAATGCATTTTGTAGTTGTGACCATGCATATACTGTGAATGTGGTTGTAGTGCTACAGAATGTCAAAGATAATGTCTGTTTCTTCGTGTTTTTGTTTTGTTTTTTTTTTTTTAGATTCCAGATGCTGAAAAAGACCAAGTTCTGGTAGCCCTTAAAGGACACGCATACCTTAACAAAGGACAAATTGATCAAGCACTTAAGGTTATATACTTTAAATCTGCTGAATTCTGTCATTCTGAAAGGGGCATTTTTATTTGACAATAAACAAAAATGTTAAGCAATTAATTCCTTCTAAATTTAATTTATTATCTTCACAAACCTAAAATAAAAATGAGGAGATCAAATAAGGTACAAATGAAACTAATTTATCTTCAATAGGTGTCATCAGAGCTAGTGGCCTCCAACCCAAACTTGGCTCAGGGTTTAGCACTGAGAGGACTGGTACACTTGGCTGAGGGCCAGCTACAACAAGCAGAGCAAAGGTAAGAAGTAGCTCCTTTTTTGTTTTTCATCCGTGGCACTTGATTGTCTTACATTATAAAATAGGTCAATATATTGTACATTAAAAAAACCATGATGTTCCCAACATTACTTGTCTTCCATTGTGTAGTTTCCTGAATGCAGCCAGTCTGAACCTAAACTGTGGGGTGTGTTACTTTCTGCTGGGACAACTCTACTGGGACATGGGAGAGGAGACCCGTAAAGACCGGAGTAAAGCCCATACACATTTGCTGAAGGTTAGTATGATTATTGAAAAAGTTTTTGTTGGTAGTTTAAATTATATTTCACAACCAAGATGTGTCCTTTTTTAAGTATTCTTTTTTGGGGCTTTAATGCCTTTATTCAGATGACAATAAGTGGCAGAGGGGCTGACAGAAAGAATGACATCATCCATAGGTCCCTGGGTCGGAGTCAAACCTGCGATAACGTGGCATACACGCCAACCACTCAACCACCCGTGCTGCCTAGATGTGTCTCTCTTAGATATTTAAAAAATTGTCTCAGTTTTCAAAGCTTTGATGATAGAGATCATTAAAAATAATGTTGACACATTTAACTTACCCACAAATAAATCCTAAGGAATGTTGATGTATCTTTTAAGGCTTATTTGTCCATTCCAGGCTGCAAAATTAGACCCACATCTTGGCTGTGTATTTCGCTACCTTGGTCATTATTACCGAGAGGTTGCAAATGACCGTGGCCGTGCACGAGGCTGCTATAAGAAGGCCTTTGAGTTGGACAATGAAGATGCAGAATCTGGAACTGCCTCAGTGGATCTCAGTATGGAGCAGGGAGATATGGTGAGTGGGCTCCATATGTTAAAAAAGCCACAGTGTCCAGATTTGTGAATTGTGTCGTTGGGAGTTCCTTACAGGTGCCTCTCTTTTTCCTTGGTCCTTCCTGCACTGTCCCTTTTTTCCCCACTTTCCTCTGGCTTGAATGCCACAGGACACTGCCTTAGCAACACTTGAGTCAGTGATAGAGAAAGCCACTCCAGGCTCAGCTAAATGGGCTTGGATGAGACGAGGCCTTTACTACTTGAAGGTTGGACAGCATCAACAGGCCATAGCTGAGTAAGACTTTAAAATCTTAGCCAACTATTTGTTCAGATGTTCTAAGAGTATGAGCTCTATTGACCAGTCTGTTTGTGTTTACAGTCTGCAGGCAGCTCTGAGAGCAGACCCAGAGGATTGGGTTGTTTGGGAGTGTTTAGGTGAAGCCTACCTAAACCGCAGGAGCTTCACAGCAGCTCTGAAGGCCTTTGGTAAGGCCCATCAACTTCAGCCTTCCTCCATCTACAGTGTTTACCAGGCTGCTGCAATAAAACAGACCCTGGGCAAGTTCAAAGAAGCAGTTGCTGAGTACTTGCAGATCACTGCGCAGCAGGATTATGTTCCCGCTCTAAAAGGTGGGTGTTTGTTTAATTATGCTCTTTATTACATACCTCTTGTGTCTATTCTTTAAAGACTCTATTTGATTGGTATGGCCCATTGTGCAGGTCTTGGAGAGTGCCAGCTGTCTCTGGCAAAAGGTTTAATGGAGGACTGCAGAGATGGGGGAGCCATTGACCTCATTCAGAAAGCAATACAGAACCTTTTCAGGTAGCAGTTAGACATTTATTCAACCTGTAAACCTTAATATAAAAATAATGTTTTCTCTCTGTTACTCCAGTTTCATCCATCTCCACTTTCTGTGCTCTTCAGAGCTGTGCAGCTGCGTCCAGACTTGTCCTGTTTGTGGAAGCTGCTGGGAGATGCATGCACCGCAGTCAGCACTGTGTCGCCAAGCAGAGCGCAGGTGTTAGTGCCTGGCCCACTGGCTGGTTTAGACCCCAACTCACAGAGGCAAACACTGAATCAGAGCCAGACGCTCAAAGTTGGCGAGAGGTATGTCTACAGATAGGCAAGTTTTCCAAGCTGCCTATATCATCATGAGTTGTCAATGAAAAGCTTTAAATTGCTAATGTGTGTTTTTTTTCATGCCCTTGAGCCCCTTGTTTGAACACTGGACTTTTAAGCATTTTTTTGTCTCCAGGTGCTATGCTCATGCTTTAAAGCTGATGTCTGAGGCCCCCAGTCTTTGGTATGACCTAGGACTTAATTATTACCGCCAGTCCAGCGTACCCTGCCCGACAGAAGGAGACCAGAGCTCTCAATCTCTGGTCCTAGAAAAAGCTCAACAGGTAATTTGTTGCATCGTACACAACAGTTTTCCACAGTTTGTAGCCAAATTTTAACTTTTAAGATGTTTTCTCTTCTCAGTGTTTGAAAAAGGCAATCATGATGGAAAGTGAGAATCACAGCTACTGGAATGCTCTGGGAGTCATTGCTATGAACAAAGGTAACAACATGTATCCACATTTTAGTAAATAATAGGAGTTTACCGCAACTGATCTGATTGATTGAGATGTCAATGTGTACTTGACCTACCAATATTTCATTACCCAAGAACAAGTGCTGTATGTAAGTGCATTATTGACTGTGTCCTCTAACTAGATGAATTTATTCTCTCCGGGATGGTCATTGTAAAATGATTTTTGTTTGAGCAATAATGAAAAGCCGTATTTGATTACACACGCACATACACACAGCACAGAATCCTACTCGATAAGAAAATTATTTTCATTTTGCAGCAGGAAATGCTCAATATACACTCTGCATACTAACAGTAGCATAACAAATAGATGGAGCCTGAAAAAAAATGGTTATTATTCTTTTTAAAAAGCTGTAATTGCTTAATCATGGCCCCACCAGATAAACCATCCTCGCCCGAAGTTTGGGATTAGACCTAAACCATTCCACACAAATAACTTGTGGTTCTGTGTCAGTATAATTAACTTTGAATTGGGGATATCCAACTTGTTTCAGCATTTCTAGCTTCGTTGTCAAATAACTGGGCACAGAAAATGGATGCTAAAATGCATTCTTGTCACTTTCTTCCGTCTCACCAGGTCTTCAGAACTTTGCTCTGGCTCAACATTGCTTCATCAAGTCTGTTAGAATTGAGCCAAATGTATGTACAGCACAGTAATAGTATATTTAGAAGTTTTTATTGAACAATAAATAACAATAATATTTCATTTCAGAATGTTGTTGCCTGGACAAACCTCGGTACTCTGTATTTGAGGAAGGACAATATCGAGGTATGTGTGTGTCATTAGTTCCATCTCTTGTATATTCTTTTTTTTTTATCATAGCTGGCTGACATTTTCAATGTTTTCTGTTTTTATTGGCTTAGCTTGCACATGAGGCATTCAAGATTGCCCAGTCCTTGGAGCCCCTGTATGTCAACTGCTGGATTGGACAGGTACTAAACCTTATGCTACCTTTATAACAACAAAGATGTGATATAATGTTTTAAAGGTCACCTTAATGCAACCATGTTGAGAAAATGTCCATTTGGCAGTAATTCACTGTGGCCATTGGGTTGTTAAAAGTGTGCACAGAGTAAGTACCATAAATCCATATACATCTGACACAACATCAGGGGAAATCTAATAGTCTGACTAATATCCAGCTTGAAAGACATTGAAATTTGGTGAGGAGCCATACCTTCATATCATTAGAGTGACAGTAATGACATGTCAATGAGATAGTACTTGCGAGGCTTAATAAACTTCTGTCTTTGACTTCTTTGTGTGTCTAAATGACATTTGTATCCCTTTTTCTTTCTAACAGGCTCTGATCGCAGAGAGAGTGGGAAGCTATGACACCATGGATCTTTTCAGACACACCACTGAACTCAGCACCCATGTGCGTGATCTCTCGAACCTCCTGGAGTTGTAATACCCACTCAGTAGTTAGATAAAAGCACTTTGATAATAGCTTCAGCACCCTCAGTAATTCTGATAAAGGTTAAGCTATAAGTTTTTTGCTAGTACTGTTAAGGGACTGATGATGAAACAGAAAATAGTTTTTCCCTCCTTTGAATAAATGATTTGATTTCATTTTACTTGTTCTCTTACTTTTCATCTTCATTTCACTGGCAGATGGAGGGAGTGAAAGGTTATGCTTATTGGGTATGTTCCACCCTGCTTGATAAGAGCAACAGAGACTCTGAACTGTATCGCTACAACATAGTCCAGATGAATGCCATCTCTGCTGCTCAGGTGGCACTCACCAAATACACAGGTACAGAATCTATTTATGATCTGATGATCATGTAGGATCCACAGATCCCTTGTCTGTATTTCAGTGATGTGATGGACATAGATGTTGGGTGGCATGAGGTTTCTTGTGCCCCACAGAGAGGATCCAGTCTGACCCTGATGCCTTCATTATGTTGGGCTACCTGAATGAGCACTTGCAGCTAAAAAGACAGGCTTTACAGGCTTACCAAAGGTCTGTCTCAGTTACACTGACTGACAATGTAGGTTTAACAGACGAGGCAAATATTTGATAATAATTCCCTTTTTCCTATCTGAATTGTCTTTCTCCAGAGCTGTGGAACTGTTGCAATCCATGTCCTCGACAGAACAACTGGCTTTTGCTCTGGGCAGCTATGGCCGTGCTTTGTGGTAAAAAAAAAAAAACAAACAAAAGACTGTCTCAGTACCATGTTTTAAACTTTCTTTGACAATACTAAAGAAATTCCTGAAACTTGGTTTTTCTTTATTTTACTGTGTTTTTCAGCACTGCAGGCAAGTTAGAGGAGGCAGCACTTGTTTATAATTCCACTCCACTGCAGGAGCTCAGTGATCTGGCTGGACTGGCTCTGACCTACTACAGGGCAGGACACATCCCAGAGAGCATCAGTGGTGAGGACTTGGAGACAAACAAATGAGACATTGTATCTTTATCCGTCAAAGGGCCTGTGAATTAACTGGTGTGTGTCTTTGTGTGTTTGTGTTTGTATTGTAGCCTATGAACGTGCCTTGGGTGTGGCTTCCACTGAGAAAGAGAAAGCTTACATCTTGACATCTCTGGCCCTGCTGCAGCACCGACAGGGCAATTTAGACTCAGCTAAGACTCTGTTGTTTAAGTGGTGAGTCCAGAGTGTTTTCTGGGTGGTACCAGTATGCTGTTGTCCTGCTCCACTAATTAAAACTACATCGGTTGACTGATAAATCTTTTTTTTTAAAGAGCCTTAATTTTCTGTTCATGCAAGATAATCTGCCTTTAAGTAATTTTACTATTTTTTATTTATTATTTTTTTTTCACTTATTTGAGAGCAAGGTGAAGTGATGTAATCCATAATGATTTATTTTAAAGCACTGTGAAGTGTAAATATTTCATTGCATTTGAAAGTATGTTATTTCACAGCAAATTTCCAAATCCTAAATGCTTTTGCTGAGGAAAATCTTGGCATTAAAATTGTTGTCGATGTAAATGTCCTATCATGACTAACTGTGGTAGTACTTGCTTGCAAAATCGGTTTGTCCCTCTTCTTTCTGTCTCCACAGCTCAATGTTAAAGGAGCCCATCTCAGAGTCTTTACTGTGTTTATGTGCCCTTGGGCTGGTCCACAGTGATGCTACACTAGCTACTGCAGCTCTGACTGAGCTGCTGAAACAAGATTCAGCCTCTGGGAGTGTCATTGAGCAGCGGTGTTTACTTACCTGCACCTTGCTGGCCCTGCAGGGTAACTACAGTGCAGTTCAAAGAGAGGCGTCTAGAGCTGTACACAGGTAACTGCTTGTGTGCACTGTTTATAGCACTTCACAGGTGTAATTTCCCGTACATCAATGCATGCACTCCCTTTTTTTATTTTAATCAGGACAGCCAGTGATAAACAACCTGGAGAATGATCAACAGATTGATTTTTCTATCTTATTTACAGCAATCCTGGAAATCCATCTCTGTGGGCCCTGCTGTCCAGAGTGGTACCACAGTATTACCCCAGGAAAGCAAATGTAAGCCTGTTTACACACAGTCATTACACCCACAGCAATACTCACACATGTAACTCAGCGGCTTCATCCACTGTTACAGTGGTGCTGATGAGCGGTTGTGGTGTTTTTTTATGGTTTTGTCTGCTGTATTTTCTAGGGTGGAGCCATGGCTGGGCATGTTGCCTGTCTCTCCAGTATGACTCAAGGAAAGGTAAAACTATAACTATCATTTTGTTTAAATATCATAGTGCTTCCATATCTTTTATGTTTCCCGTCTGTTTGTTATGTGCTCTTTCTCTTCACAGCCAGTAATTTAATCTTGTATTTTGCTCCTGTGTCTAAAATCTATCATGTTTTAATTTATTGTACATTTGAGACATGCAAATTGTGTACTCTGTGTGTGTATCAAACTGAAATGATTGTCCCTGCAGAGGGCGTTGTTGTACAGTGGAGTGAACCAGCTGGCTAGTGGAAGACACTCCAGACAGGACAGTTACAGAAATTCACTGAAGACCATGCAGAGAGCTGTGCTGCTCTGTCCTGGTAGACATACACTTAAACACGCACACACAAACCCCAAATAAAGTCTCACCAGAAATGCTAATGTTACGGAAAAAACATTACTAGGAAGTCTTGAAAACTAGAATAAGACTAAAATGATTTCTGAATTGATTTCTGTTCATTTCTCTTCATGGGCTATTCATGATATTCATGTATTTCTCCCCCAATCCACATCATGCTGTCTCCTATGTTAAAGAGCTGAATGAAGTTTTGAGGCACAGGCAGTTTGTGTTTATCTGTATTTGAATGTAGCTAAAGAAAATGTTTTTCTTACACCTATCGTTAAATGAATGCTGTGATCTGAGTCTCCACCCTCTGCTTTCAGATGATCCAGCAGCGTGGGCAGGATTAATGGCTGCCTGTCACACAGAAAACACATCCTGTTATCTTTCTGGTTCTGCTCCTTGCAGACAAGGACTGGAGAAAATCCTAATGGCGGTTGTTTCTGAGAAAGGTGTGTTTGTGTGCTTGTGTGTGTTTGTGTCTCTGTGTGTGTATTTGGCACAAGGGACATTGGCCTCTCTTTCTTTTGCCAGTGCATAATGTGGAGGAGATAGAGCGCCCTCTAGCCCAGAGTCTAGAAGGCTGGGTACTGCAACAGGCAGTGACTGGTCTGATGCTGGCAGGGCATCTGGAGCAGGCAGAGGCCCTCTGCTCACAGGTTCAACATGGACACACACCCACGACATTATTTTCTGCTTTACTAAACTCTAGAAATAATCCCACTTCCCTTCACTGTTGGTTCCTCATGCTCTGTTTGTTTTGGCCCAGGTGCTGAATGTCTCCCCAGAGCACCCAGCTGTCATACTGTCACTCAGGCAGGTGCAGTGTCAGCGCCTCCTCCTGGCCAGTGCTCGTACTGTTCTCCCAGACTCTGTGCTGGAGCAACTCAACAACACAGTGATGATGAACCCCACCAACCTTGGGGCATGGCATGTAAGAGCACACACAGGCATATAAAATATTATGATAGCACTGTGTGTGCCAGTAAAATACAAATGAGCTTTTGCTTTTTAATTTCAAGCACCAGAGGTTTAGTGGTACAAACAATGTCACGCCACGTTATTCACACAGACATATGAAAGCAGCCAAAACAGCAAACTTTCAGCTGGAGTTAAATGTATTGATGGCGTCAGCTTCAGATTGTGACCTGTCTAAATGATGAGGTCATGTTTTGAAATGATCAGATTTTGTGTTTCTTCTCACCACGATCGGCAGTGTTGTCTCGTTTCCACTGAAATAGCAGCCTACAGAAGTCTGTCCTGCGCCTTGCTTGTGATCTCATATTGCAGCAATTAACAACACATGACAGCTATCAGCAGGGGAGTCATGCTCTTCTTCAGCCTTGAACGTATCAGCAGATTGCGTCCATGGCTAATGACCAAAAAAATGACAGTGTATATGTAGAGTTGAACTGTTTCTCAATATCAGCTTGTCATGGGCAGGACTGTATAATAGAGTTCACATAATAAATATGACAATATGCAGAATTAACTTTTATGTAATGGTAGATAATGATTATTCATGCTATTTTTTGTAAGTTGTTTTATCTGTGGTTAAGATAATTTAGCTTCAGAGTTTATTGTTGCTGTAAGAAATAAAATAGATATTTGCATCATTCTAGGCATTAGAAAAATATCTCACAGAGGAGTCACTGTATCGTTTTACTTTCTGGGGATGTTTACATTTCTGTATCATTGTTTTCACATTTGCTGAGGCAGCAGATTATTTCTGAATGATTAGCACATCAAGACTTAATAATGATTGTATAATTAACCTTTCTTTTATCTCACATTTCTCCTACCAATCTTCTCTCCACCCCGTTTGCATCAACTCTACTCTCTTCCCTCTCTCACTCATTCCTCTTTAACTCCCTCTCATCCTCGGTCATCCTGTCTCCTTCTGTCCTTCCTTCAGTGGCTGGCTGAGGTGTATCGAAGTCAGGGTCTGCTGGTCCAGGCAGTTATGGCTTACAGGCAGAGTCTGCAGCTTGCCTCGCAGCTTGGTCTGCACAGCTGCCAGGTGTCCAGTCTCCTCCGACTAGCCCTGCTTGCTGTGGGACCCTGTATGGTGAGTTTCTGCAGAGATTATAACAAAGATCTGTTTCCATAATATTCTTCATTTTACTGGGATAAAGCAACAATTCAGAACAGTCTTTTAGATTGTACAAATTTAATGTCACTGCAAAACTGAGGTTAAATTTACCACAGGTATATTGGTAATATTTTTCATTTCTATGCTTTTACACCCATACATACACAAGGCCAAAGGCAGCTCCTTTTTATACTCCTGTCATCTTGGCAGATTGGAGGGAGGGGGATATCCAGCAGAATTATGGGATCAACAGCCATGACCAAATGGAAATACAAATGAGACAAGAAGCTGTCTTAGAGATTTCGCTCGGGGAAATATGTTTTGTTTTTCGTTTTTTTTTTTAACTTCGGTTCACAACTCCCAGAACAAAAACATGGTGCATGGTTGCCCGCCATAATGAAATGCTTTTTTTCCCCTTCATTTTATTTTACTAACTAATTACCATCTGATTTTGTGACAACTATCAAAGCTCCTCTGAAAGTAGTAACAAAATAAGCAGGCTGTTGTTAAACAATACAGTTAAAGGCAAAATAAGGTTAGCAAATGAACTAAGCATAGTTTTATATCAAATACTCCTTCTCCCTTGGTTATATTCCTAACCATGTGTAATCTGACCTTTTAGGCAGGTGTTCCAGGAAATGACTGGAAGGACCTGGTCCTAGAGGCCACCACTGAGGTTTTGAAGCTGGATTCATCCCCCATGGCGCACCTCTTCCAGGCTTTGCTTCAGTATGTGACCAAGATGGCTGCGAGGTAAGTGCTTCTTGCATTATTTGCTTAAGTCACTGCAGGTAGTATGCAAACACTCATGCAAGCTGCAGGTGTATCCATGTTGCTGGGTGTCCATATGCAAATTCCCCTTTACCACTATGTTTCCATCTGTCTTTTCCGGATGTTGGTACTTTTGTTCCATCAATATTGAACATGAAGTTTTTGCCGTCCTCATATAAAAGACTGATACCTCACAGACCTGTCAAGATGCTTAATTAGAGTGCTACATTTTTCTTTTCTTTTTTCCCCCTTTCCTTTATTTTACCGGGTAAAATGTTTGAGAACTAATTCTCATTTACAAGCATGACCTGGCCAGAGACCACTGATCACAGGCTGAAAGGAAAACACATAGACCAATGGTGCATTGGCTATATTCTGAGTGCATTGGCTTAATTCCTGAGGAAATGCTGCAGGAATCCCACCTTGCCAAGAATAATCACACACCAAAAACCATTTCATGCCAAAGACAAGTTTAATTATTATTTAATTATTTATTCCATATGTGTGTGTGTGTGAGAGAGAGAGAGAGAGAGAAAAACAACAGCTATGGATACTGTTGGATACTCAGACATGTTATACCATTTGGCTATTTGTAAGCATTTCTTCTGCAGGGAAACAAGGCGTTTGTTAGAGCGGCTGGTGTACGCGTCTGCTCAAGACATCCCAGGAACTGTGGTGCAGGTGGCCAGCTGGTACCTGCTCAGACATTTGCATGCCAAAAATGACCCAGAGCTTATCACTGTGAGTACACAGCTGTCTCATACATACATACATCGGCACCAGATGACTGAAATATTTTAGTGGTGATGTGGAATCGTTTCAAATGGCCAATAATTGTTGAAGGGGAACTTAATGTCCTTATGTTTGTGTTGGTTGTGTACTTTGGCAGCGGCATTTATTTATTTATTTCCTCTTATTTTCAGGTCCTTTTGCAACATGCTAAAATGAAGGGAGACCAAAGACTGCTGGAGTTTGACTCACTGCTTGCCTCTTCATCCTAAATGTTGCAAATACTCATTGAAATCATGTAGCATAATGAGATAATCCATAGGCCCAACTCATCAACTATTCAGCTTTAAGGAACAAGCAATTAAAGCTTTATTCTCTTAACTATGAAGTCATTAAAAGAACATCATGAATCAGATTTTATAAAGATGAAATTTATTGGCTTTACATGATTGTCAATTTTGCATAATTCATGAAATCAAATCAGTAAATCAAAATGAGCATCATCGTATATTATTACACAATGTATCTCTGACAAAATAATCAATATCCACAGTTAGGATGAAATAAAATCATTTTGCTCACTGTTCAAAAATTGTGTCATCTTAATTGTATATAATCTTTAATCATGCTGATGTGTCAACTTAAGTGAATGGACCATATATCAGAACATTATTAGCAATAACTTTAATGCATTATTTCCATCTGCAGCTGAAGAAGTACTGTGACCTTCAAGCCATGTTCTGCAGACGCTATTAACATTTTACATCAATTTTAATTGTTCATTTGTGGAAAAAAAGGGAAAGATTTGATTTGGATTTATATAATTATTGTGTGTTCCATAAAAGATAAAAATGCAATCATTAATACAAAAAGACAAGAGACTAATGCTAACGGTATTAAACATCCTGACATTTCTTCCAGGGTTTCAAATTGGCCAACTTTAAGTTTTTAAATGAAACAATCATCATCAGTACTCAAAAAACATTTCAGGATTTTGAAAGTACATTTTATTGACCAGAGATGTTCCAGCTTATCATAGAGGAATATAAAAGGAGTATAAAAAGAATTATATTCATTCTTAACTTTTGTTAAATCACAAAACTTGCACGATCTTTGTTCCTTTGGAGTATTTTTTACTCTGCCGACATCAAGTGCCAGAGGAAGGATTCCTGGTCTCAGCTGAGCAACCAAAGGGCTCTGACTTCTGGTTAGATTTGCTTTAACATAACATTTGGTTGCAAAATAATGCTTGATCTGAATGTATGTAGTTTGGGATTTAATAAGATGCCATTTAACCATTTTTCTTTAAAACCAGAAAGTAACGTTTTTATTATTGTGTTCACGCTGCATGGTAAATTGTTTCTATAGACATATTGTCAATCAGCTCTAAAAACAGCATGAAGTCTGCAATCCATGGAGAGTTCTGCATTTCACACCAAATAAACACTGAAGACACTTTTAAGTAGGATTATACCCTGAGTTGAGCTTTTACTAGATAAACCTGCAGTGTGGAGCCTTTGTCTCCCCTTCTGGCAGTGATTTACACCAACACTTGTAATTTAAGTCAGAGTTATCCTCAAGGACAAACCGTAGACTTTGTCAGACTAATCCCATCTGTAACCATGGGGATTTTTCCCCTCAGACACAGATTTAAAACTTATGGGAGCTCTTTTTGGGAAGAGTCTGAATGTGACAGATGTTCGTCCACGTATTAAAACCCCGCACCGCAGATTTAACTTCAGTTTTCAATTTCCCTGGATTCTCTCTGGTCATCTGCTCTGAGCCAACTGCTCTCAGGTGCTCACGCCCTGGCTGAACAGACGTGTTTGGTCATTAGGGTGCAGATGTTTTGCCCGCAGCCCCAGCAGGGTTGTGTGATGTGTTGGGAGCCATGCAGGGCCTTCCTCTTGCACAGCGAACATGAATCCGCGGGGCCACCGTGTGACGCTGCGTCCCTGTCTGCTCCGCTCTGGTTGGTGGCGCTTCTGGCTACGCGCTGCTGGAGCTCCGTCAGCATGTTGGATGGGGCCTTCGCGATCCCCACCACCTTCACCCTTTTGGGGTCAAACACGCAGTCCTCCTCCAGGCCGCTGGGCACGGCCTTCATGCCGCAGTTGGGGGGCACCCAGGCGGTGTCGTAGCCCTGTGCGCTCCAGGTGTACTGCATCGGATGGTTGTCCTTGTCGATGCGCTTGACGCGGCCGACGCGCACACTCAGCTGCAGCACCACCCGGTCTGCGGGGTTCACCTTCAGCGGATACCGCTCCGCCTTTTTCTTATCGCGGCTGACGTACACACCTTTTCCCAGCATGCCGCCGGAGGACTGCTTGAAGCCGGAGTCAATGATGAACCGTGCGTTGGCCAGGGTCGTACCGTGGTACATGGTGTAGATGCCCCGGTCTTTGGGCTCCTGCGAGGCCTCCAGCTCCACACCGGAGGAGGCGTCATCATAGGCCGCCTCCCAGCCGAAGAACTGCACCGACATTCTAAACCACCAACAAGGGATGCTTTGAGGAAGGAATAAAAACTGGATCATTTTCATGGCAAATATATAAGACCTTTATGTGTGACCTTTAATGGCCAATTAAAAAAAAGGTTACTTGATCTCCGCACAGTGGACAGTTAAGGGCCGGACATTTGGTGTTAGTCTTATTTTTATCTGCACTCTTTCATAGAAAAAAAATCCATTTAGAACTTCAACATCGTTTTTCTGAACAAATCTCTATTGGAAACTGATTTTAAAACAAATGTATGAGCCAAATGTAAAGTCATGTAGTTACCGTGAAGTCAGCCGTGTTTGATCTGAGGGATCAGATCAGGAGGCTCCAGATTGATCAAACGAGCTGATCGTGAACTCACCTCAGTGTGGTCGTTTAATTAACGGACCGAAGTGACGTGTACGTCGTTTAAAGAAATGAATAAATGTGTTAATGTTTCTAAAGCGGACCGTCAGTCGGGAGTTTTCTCTCTCTGATTTCCTTCACTTCCACTTTCACTTCAGGAGAAATGAATAAACTTCCTGAGAGAAATGACTGCAGCACACTTCAACTACTCAGCTTCTATGGGTGCGTTACACGGCCGGTTAGCTCAGTTGGTTAGAGCGTGGTGCTAATAACGCCAAGGTCGCGGGTTCGATCCCCGTACGGGCCAAAGAACCTTTTTTTTTTTTTTTTTTTTAAAAGGGGGGGGGAACCATTAACCAAAAACCAGGCCAGAATAAGCCCCAGGGTTACACCCACAGGCAGACCAGACTAAATCTCTTTTCTGTTCAATTTGGCCTAAAACGGACAGCTGAAAACACTTTGGATCTTCAACATCAAACCATGTAGGGCTTTGTAACACACAAACACTATTTTTGTGTCAGCTGGGGAAAACATTTTGTATTTCAGATATTCCACGTATCTTCAGTTGGCCTGCAGTTGGCAAATTTAAACAAATCCCACTGTAGCTCTTGAAACATGCCTGCACTGGCTGTTGAGTGTTTTCAGTGCCTTCATTTTTTCCGCGTCTTTTGGGAACCTGACAGAAATCATCTCAGGCCTCTCCATAGTACAGTTTGACAGGCACTACAACGTTACTTTTTCTGATTCCTTTTACTAGAAGTGGGACTTTATGAATTTGGACGTTGTGGCTCCGATCATTAAAAATGACACCTGCTGAATTCAGATCGATTTCACATTGGTGTCGAGATGGCATGACGTCATCCTACCACCGGTGCTATCGGCCGGTTAGCTCAGTTGGTTAGAGCGTGGTGCTAATAACGCCAAGGTCGCGGGTTCGATCCCCGTACGGGCCACAGAACCTTTTTTTTTTTTTTTTTTTTTTTAAATGCCGGGGAAAAAAATCCTCTCAGACATACACGTGAACGCCACATGAAATATTTGAGTGTCACTAGAGCTGGAGAGAGAAACTGAGTCAGTTAGACTGAATGTGAAGGCAGCTGGATCAGAAGTACTTCACTCTGATTCAGCTAGTTTCTATAATAACATCGATCCTATTTAATTTCTCTAATATATGTACCGCCAATTCACAATCAGTGACACTGACTGACATAATGAGATGGTTGTTGCTTTGTAGGTATATAGAGGACAGAAGAGGGCTGCCTGTAGCTGTACAGGTTTAGTTTTTGGTTTTAATGATGTATCTTCAGTTGGACTGCAGTTGGCAGGCAGGTCCTTTGGGAGCACATTTAAACTAATCCCACTGTAGCTCTTGAAACATGCCTGTACTTCCTGATGAGTGTTAAACCACATCCTTAAATGCCTCATCATTTTCAATGTCTTTTTGGAACCTGACAAATACAATTTCAGACCTCTCCATAATACATTTTGACAGGCTTTCTCATGCTGACCACACCACTAAAGAAATGTGTTTTTCTGAGTCACTTCACTAGAAGTGGAACTTTATGAATATGGACGTTGTGCCTCTGATCATAAAAAATAACATCTACTGGCTTTAAATTGGCTCCATTGTTTTGTGAATTTAAATAATTTAAGTAAATAAAACTCAGCCAAGATTTACATCACATATAAAATGTTTCTTTACATATAATGTCTCATCTTGATAATAATAATAATATAACTGATAGATAGTACAAAAGAAACAGGAACTTAACATTACACAAATGATTTTACATAATTCATTCAGATTCGAATAACATAACGCCAATTATTCAAATAGATTGCACCTATTACAGTTTTCCTCAAATGTATACAATTTTAATTTTCTCTACGGTAAATCCAAAAGCTGTGAGGATATGGATTGTCTTAACTGTCCTCTTGTCTTGTCCCCTGTCAGGGTTTAGCTGGACAGAAATGCTTGGACATGAGGATGCAGATGTCTTTCCCACACTCCCAGCACTTTTGTTTGATATGTGGAGCGCCCTGCTGGGTCTTCCTCTTACACACTGAACACACTTCCACGGCACCACCGTCACCTTGTCCAGATTTTGTAGCTAGCAGTTGCTTCAGTTCCTTCTCTATGTTGTTGTTGGGTGTCTTTGCAATCCCCACCACATTCACCCTTTTAGGGTCAAACACACAATCTTCCTCCATGCCACTGGGCACAGATCTCATGCCACAATTTGGGGGGACCCAGGCAGTGTTGTAGCCCTGCACGCTCCAGTTGTACTGCATCGGATGGTTATCCTTGTCAATACGCTTAACACGGCCAACGCGCGCACACACCTTGAGAACCACTCGGTCTGATGGGTGGGAATTCTGAGGATAATTAGAAGCCTTTCTAATGTCCCGACTGACATAGACACCCTTTCCCAGCATGCCAATGGATGACTGTTTAAAACCACTGGCAATGATGAGCCGTGCACTGGCAATGCTGGTCCCGTGGAACATGGTGTAAACGCCTCTGTTCTGAGGCGTCTGTGAAGCTTCCAGCTCAACACCAGGAAAAGAAGCGCCATCGTCGACCACCTCCCAGCCGGAGAACTGCACTGACATCCTGATGGAGGAGTAAGGCTGACAGAGGGTTTGGTCCAAGTCCTGCAAGGGTCTAACTCTGTAAGAGATGAAAGCAGAAACATTAAGTCATCTTATCTAGGCATGATCAATGTGAAATTCGAAGTCAGAGAAGAAAGAAGAAAGATTCACAGCACCACCTCCAGTTGACTAAAGCATCAGAAACCAGAGAATCAATTATATGTAAGATTGAAATGGCTTTATTGCTCATTTAATCACCTGTGTTTTACTCTATTTGTACCTCTTGCTTTTCTTTTTCCCTAGGTTTTGTTAACTGTGTCTCGATAGTGTTCAGTTTCTCATGCTGGTAGATGAACCTCACACTCTGAGTCAATATGTGACGTACTGGCCTGGATGATAACTCATCTTAAACTGTGTGAGTCCGTATGTGTCCAAACATCACACGGGTTCACTGTGTGTAACGTTAGCGGCTATAGCCTGAAAATATGAGTGAATGAACAGATCTGACAAAGTTCCACATCATCACATTACAGAGCTTTAGAGCTCCTGGAGGACATTTGATCGATTTCTCCGTCAATCAATCTGAATGTTAAATTAAATCAGAGATACTCATTGCGTGGCTCGTCAAGCTTTAATTGGTGGCTCGCGTGGTAGCTTATTACAATATGGTAATACAGCCAATACATTTTTTTTATATGTGCTACATAAATATACAGTGAACACTTCACTACAAACATCTGCATTATACTTCTCCTTTCACTGTCAAATCTGGCAACGCAGCGCGCTCACGGCATTGTTTACAAAGCCGTCACAATTGGTGACGTTACTATAGCTCCGCTAGCCAGCGTGAGATGAGGGCGCAAAATGGATCGATTTTTACATTTTTTTTAAAAAGGGCAAATATCGGGCGGACAGACACACAAAGTTGTAACGAAAAGTGAGGATAAAGAGTCTGAGGAAGCAGCAAACGAAAATCAACATGAGGACGCCGGAGAGGGGACGAGCAGGCAAACGTCAGGTGTTCCGAGTAAAAACCGTGTGGCTCTCCCCTTGACTTTGCTCTGCCAATGTGGCGCTTGTGGAAAAAATAGTGAGGATCACTGAATTAGATCAACCTTACCGTCAACGAAGAGCTGAATAATCTTCACTTTCAATTCAGTAGGTTTCGTTTGGAGCTTGTATGACGTCATCAGAGCTATGCCCTATCGGCCGGTTAGCTCAGTTGGTTAGAGCGTGGTGCTAATAACGCCAAGGTCGCGGGTTCGATCCCCGTACGGGCCACAGAGCCTTTTTTTTTTTTTTTTTTTTAAATGCCGGGGGAAAAAAATCCTCTCAGACATACACGTGAACGCCACATGAAATATTTGAGCGTCATTGGAGCTGGAGAGAGAAACTGAGTCAGTTAGACTGAATGTGAAGGCAGCTGGATCAGAAGTACTTCACTCTGATTCAGCTAGTTTCCATAATAACATCCACTGTACTTGATTTCTGTCACAAATTGTGCACTGGATTCTGTCTGTACACACAAAACCATTTAGAAAGACCAACTTATTCGCAAATATACTAAATGCTGGTAATGGCTCAAACTAAGACACCTTTCACCAGCACACTCAACATCAAACGCCGCTATATAGACAGAAGAGTGCCACCTCCATGTTGACGATATATGATACACAGCCGAAATAGCTCAGTTGGGAGAGCGTTAGACTGAAGATCTAAAGGTCCCTGGTTCGATCCCGGGTTTCGGCAGTCTCTTTTCTTCGTCCAAAGCTGTCCGACTTCTGCTCCGCTTTGTTGCGCCTACTCCGGCTAAACAACCCAAACAGGTCCTCTGTGTGCATTAATGCCAGTGAACTTGGTTTGAAAGAATACGTTTTCCTAAGCAGAAATCCTACACCCAAGTAAACACTGCAAATAGTCCCACACATTATAGAACTTTCATTTACTAAAAACAAAAACAAGAGCATGACATTCATGCAATAGATCATTTTAAATAATTTGAATACAATACTGATCTCAGCTCAAGTATTACTCAGCTATAACAAAACTGGGTAAAGTCCTCCATACTTAAAGGTAAAAAAATAAGACTATATTTGAGGTGAAAGGAGTGATAATGAAACTTGTTACTTTATTGAACTGCAAATAAAAATGGCCATCCATGTTACTGACAGCAAATTATTCTACTTAGAAATGCAAAATCATTTATCTCTTTTTAAGAAGGGATTATATCAAACATGGCTAGAGTCTAAACAGCAGTGGGCTCAGGATAGCAGAGATAGAAAATGAAGTGAGTAAGGAAGCAATCGATGCTGTCATCCATGGGCAAGAGTTTTTAAGTAGGCCTTGACGGTGTTCCTCCTCAGTCACAAATATCCAGTGCCTTACTGCAGATGTGCTTCATATCTTTGTGCAGCTTTTTCTTGTCAAGATGGGATTTGATGTCACCTATCTGCCTCAGGGAGTCAATGGCATCATGCACAGACAGGAACCCTGTCCAAGACAGAAGCACAAATGTAGAGAGGCTCACCAGACATGATGCACTGACATGAATATTTTTCTCTTGTGATTGACATCACAGTAGTGCGTTGTTCTGGCTGTTTCACGCTGATCTCATCAACAACGTTAGCTTTGTGATCTGTCTGCCGACCTGACTGCATAGTCACCATTTTAGCTCTAACTTCTATCATTTGGTGCTGTAGGAATCCCTGCTGTTATTAACTTGTTTTATTCCAATTTAGTTTATCTAAATATACTGGACCTGTTCAGGGTGTACCCACCCTCACCCAGTGTGAGCTGGGATGGGCTCCAGCAGCCCTTGCAACCCAGAAACGGATAAGTAGAAGATGAATGAATGAATGATACTGGCTGGTTTTGCCTTCTCTGATATTCTGGTGGTAAAATTGGCTGGAGTTATCATCATAATCAGTTAAATCCATTTGGGCACTAACAAAAGGCTGAAATTTGAGAAACATTTCCATATTGCATGCTCTCTGAGAGTAACATTCATTGGTAAACTGTAAGCTGGGAGATAATACAATGATGGGATAGTAAATCTCTCCTGTGTCTGACTTCTTGCTTTTCTCTTCACACATATTTACAAAACTCATCAAGGGCATATTTCGTTTCTCTCTATCTTCCTTCCTTTGAATGAATGGCTTTCTAGCACTAAGATTGGTAGCTGAGTGGTGATTCACGGAGCAGTTTACCCCTTCTTTTATCTACTGAGGGAGCCTTTGCCTCTTCACTGTTTACTGCAGATTGTGAGAGACTGACAGAACATGGGGGAGTTTTGAGAGCTAGAGCCAGAGCTGCTGGAAATTGAACGTCCAATATACACAGCAATGAGATGTGGCTGGATGGTGACAGCAGTGTGATATGCAGAGTGGTGCTGCTGGATGGCTGTATATTCTTATGTCAGGTCCTGTGATTTATTAGTAGCTGTATGAAGCAGCTATAGCTCACATTCAACCAATTTCCTCTGGTCATAATTGCTGCTGCATCTTCCACATGTTTTCTGTGTCTTATTTGAAAATTTGATATTGATAAGAAAGTGTAAATATAGTTTCAGGTACCAAAAATAATCTCAATAAATATTTAATACATTCTTTCTCTTGCTTCATTCTGGGGCTCTGTCAAGAGTAGGTGATTTTAATGAGTCTCTGTGCCTATCTTTCTCTTTTATTTATTTACTCATGCTATTTTGGTGACCTGTAGTTACTGTACCAGAAAATGCAAATGTAATTGGTTCAGTCAGTCATAAAATTAACTGAACAGGGGGTCACATTTAAATAAAATGCTCTCTATATATTTTTTTTAATCTTTGGGAAAGATATGTAATTGACTCTTGGCCTCTTGACATCTCCAGTATTTTTCTGCTTTTTGATCTGCTTGCTCAGCAAAGGAATCACTGCTCTAGTTTGATGGTGAGTCCAGGTGGATCATACTTGGGAATTATATCACTGTGATATCAAAAATTTCATAAATACTGACAGCTTGTTTTAAGGCACAATTTATGAATACAAGCTGTGTGCATTTCTTTGTGGATTGATATTTTTGATACTTCAATAGTATTTAAATATCACTTGGACCTTTATGATCAAACCAGATAAATTTCACTTTCTACATTATGGGAAGATTGAGATTTGATTTGTTGACCATGTTCTGCTGCTCCCTATGATGATAATCAAAGCAGTTGCAGATGTCTAGGGTAGAAATACACAAACACTTTATACTGTGGTTTTCAACAGAAAATAAAACATATATAATCATTGTAATCATTTTAATGAAACCACAACCAGTTATTGAGCATCTTATTTGTGGGCAAAAGTAATGAACTACATCAGTGAAGCCAGGTCAGGTCACTGAATTTATAAAAAATCTTTAAATGCAGTGTCTCTGTTTCTAACCCTGGGAAGAATGTTTGCATAGCACGCATAGCATTTCTTTGACATATAAGGTAAGGTACATGCTTGTGTTTACTCACTGATGACAGGAAGTTACAGACAGGAATCACCCACCTTTGTGGTATTCCTGTTTGAGCAGCTGCAGCTCCCGCTGAAGGCTGTTCTCCACTAAGGTCATTCTTTTACTGAGTCTGGTTTCAGAGCGTTTAAGCTGACTTGCCTGACCTTGGTCAGTCCTGTCCTGCTGGGTCTCAAACTGTTCCACACGGGCTTCCAGAGCACATAGACGTTCGGCTAATTTAGATTCTACCTCTATCTGAAAAACAAAACAGATAAAACCTAAAAGTTTAATCTTACAAAACTACATTTCATTCTATATATGAAAATACCATCTTATATGTGACAAAAAAATTTATCTCTGCTTGTTAACATTTCAGCTTTATAAATTCAGAACCAGATGCAGTGCAACAGAAAGTTCAACACAAGGAAGACTGGCCACCTGTCAAAAATTGAACAAAACTGAAGGCTGTAATCAGAGGCAAAATGATATCTCATTTCGGCAGCCTCTTTGATTTGTATGAAATTATATCACAGGTCCCTGTAAATTTAACAATGATGTCTTGATGCTAACAAATGTTAAATGTGGGACATGGAACAATTCACTCATGTAAAACCCTCTCCTCAAATACATTTTTGCCCCTTAATTAATATTAAACAATTTCTTAATATTAAATGAATACAAAATCTTTTTATGCTCAAAAAGTGAATCCAGCATATCTCAGCATTGCCAACAAAATGATTGTCTATTTCATATCATGACAAGTTGATTGTTCTCCTATTTAATAAAGATTTGTAGGTAGTGAAGGTGTGATGATTCTCTTAGTTATGCTTGTTTTTGTGCCCTCTCTCCTTCCCCTTTTTGTTCTTCCTCTTCTTGAGCATGTGTGGCAGGCTTCTACTCTGGCAGCAAAAGAAGCACACCTGCTTACATTCACCTCATCACATGACTTTATAAGCTTGGTCTTCACACCACCACTCTGCCAGATGATTCTGTCTTGTGTGGCAACTCATGTGCTTCACTGATCCTTCAGCCTTTGATCTGTCTCCAGTATAACCTTGTCTAACCCACCAGCTCGCTGCCTCCACTGCCTGCTTTTGGTAAACTTCTATCATACCTTCTATCAGTGTCAGTCTCTGCTTTGGGGTCCAAACCAAACCATCACTTATCAAATGGAAAATAATACAAAATGCACAGATAACCCATTTTTAAAATGAACAGTTTGTCAAACTGAAAGGTAGTGCACCATTTTGTCTTGTAGCAGAGAGCGATGCTGGCTACTCCGTGCATGTCTCTGGAAAGAGGTGATCAACTGTTGTTCTGTCCACTTCGTCAGTGAATTGGTCTGCCTTTTGACTTCCTTTATTCCAGCTGACATCCTGCTAAGACACCAGAAAGATGAAGTAGACAAAAGAGTAGACTCCACTTTGAAAATGTAGTTATAGATGAAAGCTACCAAGGTCCAGGTTTCATTTTGTGTTTTTTTTCATTCAAACTAGAATATTAATTTTCATAAATTAGAAAGGATGAAAGATGTCTTGGGGACAGCTCTTAAGTGGCTCTCCCTGGTGCTTTGGAACCAGCAAACCAACCAATAATTAAAAATCAGTGTCACTTACAGGTGAGATTGTGCTACATTTCTGGTGCTGCTAAACTCAGCAGGCAGAATACTGTTACTCTGTGTTAGGTGCTCTTACTATATGAGCATTGAGGCAAATTCATATGAGTTCTTTCCAAAATTGGTCAGTATTATTTAGATATTTGAAACTATTAGCTCAAAATGCATTCAGGAAAAAAATAGACATAACGATATGTATATATAATACAATGAATTAGAAAATCAATTATTTAAAGATATTAGCAACAACCTTTTTGTGTTCACAATCTTGTCTGAACATTACTATCAAACATGTCTAACCCATTTATCAGTGTTCTTGTACTTTAAGCTTTGTGTAGAAATTGTTGCTTTGGCCAACATCAAAAGACCAGTAAGTAAGATCTATTGGTATCTGGCAGTGATATACTATGTGGATCACTTCAGTTTATGTTGGAATATATAAATTAAACAGGAAAATTTCTTTCCCTATCTGTCAGCATTTAAAAAATGTCCCATTTGGCTCTAGTTGATTGAAAAAGGGTCAATCAGGTTTTAAGGTTTTAAATCCAGTGAGATCCACCTACAGTAGATAGGTGTATAATCATATATTAAATGTACGAATATCACGGTGGAAGTTTTGTTTTGTGTGTTTGTTTGTCATCATCTCCCTGTTTATAAAACTCTTGATTCCATCTTGTCATCTTATCTTTCATCTATTTTCATCTGTGATCTTTTGGTTTTAAAATGATCAGTGACCTGGTTTCCATGACTCACATACATCATCACTAAATAGGGCATATTATTCATTCATGTCTCTGTTTTCACTTTGGTAAAACTATTCACTTCGTTTACACATTTGCTTCAAACATTTGATTATCAATTAGTTGGTTTAGTAAATTAATCAGCATCTTTGCTCTGTCCTGGGACTCAATTTTTTCCATTGATCTACAAATGAGGCTTGGCAATAATATTTCATAAACAAATGATTAATTCTTTTAATGCAGTAATATAAGGAATGGAGAAGGCAATATAAAGAACCTATCCTTTAAGAACTTAAAGACAATTCATAGAGTCAAAGAATACACTGAATATGTAACATAAGCGCTTAAAGAAATTCAGGTCTAGAGAAAGTATGGGATTAAAAAAACAGCAATCTCAGTATGTATTTCTCCAGAAATAATTTGTTCTACAAGATGAGATGACTCTGACTGATGTAAAAAACTGTAATACAAATTTGTTATCTATAGTAAAACTAAAAAAGTGATACAAGACTAATACATTACTAATGATTCTAACATGTGAGCCAAATGTGGGCTCACTTTGAAATGAAAGGCCTTACGTGTCCTCTAGTAGTTTAATGTTCCTCTGCAGATCAGACATGGAGATTCTTTGGCCCTTGGACTGCTCTGTCCATGATGACTGCAGGTTTCCAAGGTTGTGGCGCAGCTGGTGAAAGAAAAACACAAAAACAAATATCTTTTGCGGTGACGGCTCCATTAACTGACCTTTAGTTTTTGTAATTTGTGCTGAGTCCAGCTGATGAAGCTACTGCCTCACTCCTGCAGCCAGTCAGGTCTGGAAAGAACAGCTGTGACCCATTTCCACTGCATTTTCAATTATCCTTATTGTACATGCTTGATCACTGCACCATAGCTAATGTGCTACCATCACAATGATTTACCCCCTTGTGTCACTTGTGTCACAGAACTAAGAGGCTGAATCAATGTGGGTGTATGAGAGTTGTGGTCAGCTTTAGACTTAGTGGAATGATGAGAATGAGTAAATTTCTAGGGTTTTCAATTTTTATTAAATTAAAGTTGTGCAAAAAATTACAATTAAAGCTACTTATGGAGTGACCTTGCCTTCCCATTTTGTTTGAATTCATTTCACATCTCATTTCCTTTTTTCAGGGTCTTTGCTTGTGGTTGAGCCTCTGAGTTTTCTAATTAAGGCTATTTGCACTCAGCAGCAGTAAGAACCAAAATACCTGCCAAACAGGCAGTCATCCATGATAGGATAAACAAGAAAATGCATCCACTTTCATGCAAGCAGCACTTCAATGAATGTATCCCCCTTCATACCCACTGAAAAACATGAACGTATGCAGAGATTTTCAGCAATTGAGCTGAGCGAAAACTTTGCCACCGAAAAGTAATATTGTCAGCCGACTGATAGAACTAGAGGAAAAGAAAAGGGATCACCAAAGTGAGTCATCTTCTGAGTAACTGTTGTGGGGATAGTTGCTGATATATTTCTTTTGAAACATTTTCTTTGTAGCACTAGAGCTTATGGTACTAATTTGCTGCTGCCTTACATCTGATCTTTCACAGCCTTTCTCAGTACTGACTCATCATCTCTCACCTTGATTTCCAACTCTTTGACCCTCAGATCCACAGCCAACCTGAGTTCTGCCACCTCCTTCTGCAACCGCATAATTTGCCGCTCCCCAGAGCTCATGTCACTGCTCAGTTTGGCAATGCCGGCATCGCACCTGAGATAATAGGTGAAAAAGCACAGAAAGATCCCCTGAATAAGAATAGTTGGGTGGGAGGTTAAGAGAATTTGTGAAGAAAAGGAGATGAGTGGAAGGCCAGGCCAGGCTCTGAAGGAACTCTGTACTGAAGTACCAGCTGTCAAAATGGTCATGAAACAGGTAAAAATATCCGAAAAATCCCTTATCAGATCTTTCAAAGGGGGCTCTGCTGAATCCTAAGCAGAAAATTTTTCACTACAATGCTAAACAACACAGTGAATGGTTCAGAAGATTAATGATAAAAAACAGACACAATGACACCAATTAAATAAAAAGATTAGGTTAATACATTTATCACTCAACACCAAGTATTTTACAGCCTCACTCATGTAACATTTCGTTTCTAAAACATTCTCTTTTCAGTTTGTGTGGTTAAAAAAAACCAAAAACTGCACCAATTCTTTATTAGCATTACAAAATAGCTCTCTTCCTTCCTATGCATGCTTAAAGATATAATCTTGTATCTTGTATCTTGTATCATGTAAGACAGCATGTCTCTGTCAGGGATATCATGTGTAACTAAAACATTGGGGATAAAACACCATCTAAACTCAACAATCAAATCCAACAGCCATTTGTTGAAACTCCCAGTATGGCATTTGTGTTATTTCCCTATAGACCTTAACAGTGCCTCCATCAGGGCTTCACAGAACAATAGAGTTTATCAAACAAAAAAACCCCACTGGTGCTTAGCTTAGCTGATTATTAGAATGATTTAGAATGTGGTACAAAAAGTTATTAGACTTAGTGGGCATGGTTTCTCCCTATTGGACCATATATCAGGCAATTTTTCAGTATTGTCTCTTACGAGTGACGTCTTGAACACCTTGGAGGATGTAGTCTTGTTATATTCCTGAAACCAGAAGCTCACAAAACAACACTACTTCTTTGATCTACTGTCTGATATAAAGCTCATATGCACTGATCAATGATTACCATGGACTTTCAAAACTATTCAGCCAAAGTAGCTGCACGAGTCCTTATAATCAGAGACCTCAGATGACAGATTCTGTTCAGCAATAAAGTCTCATGAAGGTGATCGGCACAGACACCAAACAATGATCAAGTGCTAATCAGAGCCTATTAAAACCTAGAAACTTCAATCTGCTGATGAACATTATTAAGTTGTGGATATGTGTATATCTGTGGGAGTGTCAGAGGTGATGCCACAACTGATTGGGAGCCTTAAGAGCTGCCAGACACGATTCAGTCTCAACAATTTCACTTCATTAGTGGAGAGAAAAGAAGTAGGATATCTGCAAGGAGAGTTAATCAGTCAGATCACACTGCGCGGCAGACTTGGATCTAACCCATTGGGCAATTGCTTTAAATAATGCTTTGGAGAAAAGCTTTAATTACTCGGGACTCATCTCACTGTGGTATTTAATATGCACTGTGCAGTTTGTGCCATGCAAACAGTGGGTTTGTGTACATACCTGGCTACTCTTCCTCTCAGGTCTCCAATGCCAGCCATGCTTTTCTGGTCTAAGCTTTGAACAGCTAGAGTAGTTCCAGAGATGATTGAGTCCTGCTGGGTGATCTGCTTTTGTAGTGTCTGTTCGAAGCAAAGACAGCAAATGTTTTTGAGATCATGACTGTGCAATGTCACTTTTATTTGATTAACATATATCTTTTTCAAGGCTTAGCTTCATACTTCTTGTGCAGTATAATAAGGTCTTAGAAATATATCTAACACTTCAGGTAATGACAGCCTCTGACCGAGTCAGCCACCAATTTGCTATGCACTAATGAAGCTGTGTATATCATTTTCATGTCACTTGATGTTTTGGTTGGTAATTTCCAACTTTAAATTTTTATGTATTCTCTAGTAATTTGGTTTTCAGACATTATTACTTAACTTTGCACTATTTATTTAACCACACACTTTGCTCATCATACATTTTTGCCTATACAGAAAAGATGATTGGTTACTGATTATAATGAGGAGTCAATTGGGCTTTGCTCAGGTGCTGCACTCATTTATCAAGTGTAATTATATCAGCTGTGAGTTTGTGTAGTCTGTTTTAATGTCTGTGTGTGTGCTGCAACATCAACATATATGAGAGGACGGCAGATGAAAAAGAAACACATAGGTAAAGATAAAAGACATAACAATTTATCCCTGTAATAACATAAGCACATTCACCACAAATCCAAAAAGAAAAAAAAAATAACAAAGAAAAAAAAAAACCTCTACTGACTCATATACCTGTATGTCAATGCTAAATTGCTTCACAATGCGTGTGATGGTCATTATGTGACTCTTCAGCAGACTCTCGACCTGGATGGAGCCCTTTGTTGACTGCAGGCTTTCTGCCACCTGCTCTGTAATCCTGAAAGCTTGCTGCAGCAGCATAGCCAGTGTTTTCTCCTGAGTGATCAGGCCCTCCTCCACAACAACAGGCCTTATTCAGGAAAAAAAAAAGACAACCAAACTTTGAGTCATACATTTTTACAAGCTTTATTATTGATTTTAGTTACATGGTGCAAAAACATACAAAGCCAAGGACACAGGAATAGATTCACAAAAGGAAAAAAAACCCTCTACAGCATAATTCAGTGAAACCTTCAATCACCCTAAAGAATAACAAAGAGGGAATAAGATCATGTGCATTGATTGGTTTTCGAAACTCTCAGGTCATCTTCAGACCAGATCTCTGAGTGACTCCATGCCCCTATACCTGCTGTCACCCTGTCTGATGTTACTGTGGATTAAGGATTAATTTGATCAATGTGCTTCACAGCAGTGTTAGAAAGGTCGCCACTGGTTTTCCAACCTTATTTCCATCCCATCAGCAGGGGGACGTTTAACTTATCTATCTCTCTGACAGACATATTTTTAGAAATGAAATCGTGAGTGAGAGAAAAAGTAAGATTCAATTTTTTTATTACAATATTGTAATAATCACAGTTGTGATACATGTTTAGAATACATAAAATGCACTATATAACACAGATTTAAGAAATGGAAGTTACCTTCTGTGATACTGATAGGGTTCTAACTTTGACTCATGTGACATTCTTCCTCGCTGAAAAGAAAAACACATTGAGACCTGTGGTAATTATTACTCAGATGCTTTTGTAATGCTTATCTACTGATTTGTTTAATGAATCATGATTTTCATCATTAGAGAATTTTCTAATGTATGTACACATAATGTCTAAACAGTCTCGTTCCATTTTATTTATAACAATATATCAAGCAATTGTATTTTCTTTTCTGACTACTTACAAGCCTGTGTGATTTCTTCAGTCAGTTCCTGAGTTCATGTGTTTGTGTTGACACATCACTTGGTAACTGTGGTTGCCTTGAGTAGGGTGTCTCTGCCTGTCAGTGGGAATTTGTCCACTTGTAATGTGAGAATGATGCATTGTATAAGTTGTTGAACAGCTTAACCCAGCAAACCAGAATATTTGATAACCTTTAAACTACGAGAAAAAGGATTAACACATTGCTTTACACAACTGCCATTCTTGGAAAGCGATCTAGTGAGTTAAGTCAAATGGTATCCTTCATTTCAACTGTATCATTTTCCCCTGATTTTCTGTGTTAAATAATGTTATTTCTCTGCATTCGCCATTTCATTTTTTAATTGACACTCAGTTTCGCTGACCTTAACCTTGATATTTCAGAAATAGTGTCAAGATTCGATTCATTCATAGTCTAAAAAGAATATGTCATACAACACTTCTCAAATTTTTGTCAGATAATATTAAAAAAGGAGCAACTGCATGTGGCTAATTAGTGCAAATGAATGTGTTACATAGGCACATTTTAATTTGATAAAAAAGTCTGATTGGAGTTTGTTTGTTCTCCCTGTGCTTGTGTGGGTTTCCCCCCACCTTCCAAAGACATGTATGTTTGGGTTAATTGGTGACTCTAAATTGTCCATAGGTGTGAGTGTGAGTGTGAGCGGTTGTTGGTCTCTGTATGTTTGCCCTGTGATGGACTGGTGACCTGTCCAGGGTGACCCCGCCCTCACCCAATGTGAGCTGGGATTGGCTCCAGCACCCCCCGTGACCCTGAAACAGATAAGTGAGAGAAGATGAATGAATGAAACTCTTCCTCCTTCGACTGCACATTGACTATGGAAGCTTTTATATGAAAGCCATTGGTTTGAATAATAGATTTAGTGGAAACATTTCAAGGAAAACTGGAGATTTTTAGACACTTAAGCTTTAAATTATTTTAGTGCAGCTGTTATCTGGCAAATGCTAAGAGGAAATGTGTTTTTACCAGGTAGATCTGCTTCTTATTGGTGAAACAGACTGAGACTATAAGACAAAATATTTGATTTTTGAACTGGTAACAAAGTAATGGTATATTGGCCAAATCATTAAACAGATCCTTTCCTTCTGTTACTTCACTAGACAATATAAAATGTAAGACTAGTTTTATTATGTGGCGCTATAGCTATTCATTGGGAATTCATATTCTCTGGGGTGAATGAGTGACTCACCCTCCAGATTCAAATGGCCTTTTCATATCTTATAACCAGGTCCTACTCTGCATTATCACATACTGTGAGTCAAGATGCTCTTGTTGTGACAGAGAATTACATATTACATGCAGCTACAGTTAGTGAAAGATCATGTTTCTGAATGGTTAAGTCTGGCTGTTTGCAGGTGTGTGTGTGTGTGTGCGCACACCCACACACTCTAATGATTAGTCTTGTATTGGCATCATTAAGTGGAAAGCTCAGCTCAGTGCAGACTCATCAGTTATCCATGCTAGCCCTGTAGAGCCAATGGCAGCTGAAAGAAGCTGTCTGGCTCAAATACTCACGTCCATCTACTTAACTGAACTTTTTCAGTAAAGTATATTTGAGGCAGTCAGCTGTATTGCTCTGTGGCTGCCAATAGACTCCTGGTTGTAATGAAAGTATTGTATTGAGAAGGATGGATGTAATATCAAGTGATCCCAAGCTGCAAAATTTTTTTTTAATGATTCATCCTATGTTTGATGTACGAGCAGGTTACTGAGAGATAATTCTATATGTCACAATGAAAAGTAAAGTTACTTATCTTACAAAATTGGCTTCTGTGTCTCTGTTGTTTTGAATCATTAAAGCTTACCCACATTTTTTCATCTTCAGAGGGTCAAGGCTAGGCATTTTCAGAGCCACGACGAACAACTATCACTGCTAGAAGTGATCCCAAGGTCACACTGGCGTCTCGTGTATTAATTGCCATATAAACTGCATGCATGTCATTTAACTCTCACTCCTCTCCAATTGTGGGGAGATGACATCCACCTAACTGTACCACTCCTTCGCTTTTGCAGTTCATTTGCTCAATGCAGAATTTTGCCCTTTTGTAGAGAAAAGGTCAAACTGTGGCCACTTGTGTATGCACATGTACGCCTAGAATAAAATGGTAAGTCTTATTCATGCTTGTAATTACTGTCTGTGTATTTGTTTTGGTGAATGTGGGTACAGTGTTAACCAGGGGGATGGAACAGGCTGGCAGTTAATCAAGGGCCAGAGGGAAAGATGTAATGAGTTATTATACACGTCACAGTAGCACAGCACGTATAAAGAGAAGAGACGGTTGACTACTGCTTGCTTCCTGCATATGGATAATAAAATGTCAAAATAAAGCTACAGTACAGATTCATCCTCATGACGCAAAACAACACGTTTTCAAAACATCTCATGTTTCATACTCATTCTCAGGTCTAAATTTACCAAGGTTGGTAAGATCAACAATCTGTGGATATCAATTAGTGATGCACTCAGAGAGAAGACCACAATAAAATCAAAAACATCCACAAGGCACCGTGATGTTGTGTTATGCAATCACCAGGATACAAATTATCCGGTCGCGTGACATGGTTGGCCAGAGGGAGGCGCGGCGAAGCCTTGGTCCCTCATTTGAATATGACAATTAATGAGGAAGTTTGCTTCAAGCCTGGTTTGGCACAGTGGCCAGAGCTGGGGCGCAAAGACAGAGAACAGGCGGGCGGAGCGTTAATCAGGCATTTTAGGTCATCTTGCTGAAGTCACTGCGTGTGCTCCAACTTCACCAGAGAAATGAGATAAACCTTCCTTAGAGAAGACTAGTGTTTGCCGGGGAAGAAGCGTGTGACACAAAATTTATTGTTGCCTTCACAGGCATTTCTGCAAGGCTGGTTGTGAGAGACTGACACCCCTCCCGCCCCCTCTCTCTCTGTCTTCATCATCACAATGTGCGTTTCCTTCTTGGCGCTCTGAACTGATCATCAGTGGAAGCATTCCCGAGCTGCAGCAGCCCAACTGTGACATCTCTCCACTCCACCGAGTGTGCTCAGGCTGGCTGGCTGCTGCACAGGCACCATGGAGCAAAAATCCCCCAAGGATGAGAGCACTGCCAGAGGACAGGAGTCTCTTTCCTACCAGCGGAGGATGTGGAAGAATTTCCAGGAGAAAACCAAGCCGTGGCTCAGTCCGAAACTGGGTTCGGAACGTCGTGGTGCCGGGGGCGCGGAGGGCAGCAAGAAGGAATCGGGGCTATGGATATTTAAGAAGAAAAAGAAACAACTGGACCGGGTGTTCTCGTCGTCTCAGCCGAATTTGTGCTGCTCATCGCCAGGGTCTTTTGAAGGAGACAAGAAGTCAATAGGGATCGACGCGGTCCCCGGCAGCAGCACGGACGGACAGCCCCTGCTACATCCCCTCGGCGCAGCTTCCGGGGCCACCGGGAGCAAACCTGAGCTGACTGCGCACGGAAGCCCCAAACTGGCCCTATCCCAGCTGATCAAGTACCAGCAGAAGAGCTCCTCTCTCGGCTCGGCGTGCTTTGAGAAACTGGTCGTGGACCCGGTCGTGTTGGGAGAGGAGGAGCAGTTGCGTAAAAACGCAAGTGATTCTGTAAGTAAACGACATGTGGCAAAGCACGCATCTGGTAAAGGACCTAGAGGGCTATAGCAGAAATTAAAATTCATAGAGATAGACACCACTTCCCTTCAAATTACAGAAAGGAAACAAGTTCGGTGGTGGTGGTGATGCTGCGTGCTGTTCAGTCACATGAGGCGGAGATCGATTTGCCGGTCCAATGCTTTCCTCACTCAGACCCTGTATAGCTTGAAGGGCTGCATGGACCAGATGACTACAACCAATGCAAGTGTAGGTCTGTGTACTCATCACAAACAGCGAGCTTACTCCAGAAGCTTGTTGGTTTGATAACATGTTACCATTACAGCTATCCCTGCTACATAGCCTGTCTGAGTGAGGCTATTTTCTTTAACTGAAGCTGGGATTTAAACTCAGGCTACAAGCTCTGCTGTTATTTACAGCCCCCCTTTGCAAGCTCAGACCCTTTCCTTCCAGAACAAGGTTTGTCCCCTAGCTTCACAGCCCATCTGTCACAGTGTCCTTGTCTGGGGACTGAGGCTGCAACAGGCCCCATGAATGCTTAAGGGTTCCTCATGTCTTTCCTTTTCAGGGAAATGTGTCCCAGTGTGCATATGGATATCGGGCATGTCACTAGCCCTGTTAGGAAATTGATGACAGGTATCCCCACAGCATTCAACATGCTGAGTGAGGGTGCCCCAGGAGAAACTCTCTGAAAGGAATATGTCAGCCAGACTAAGCTAGACCTTGAAGGATTAAGTCACAAAAAAGAAATACAGCGCACACAAAAAGATCCAACAGTAAATGTGAATTTAAAAAGCTCAGCCAGATAATATGGAAACAGTGTCTGATGTGAGTAATAACTGAGTAAAAAGTCTCAAAGCTGACACATGGCTCCAAACATTATCCCATGATAGCAATTCTATTCACTAGACCTACAGTAATCCATGCCATGTCAGACAGGTTGTCCTAATATCTATCAGGATTGACAATTACTAAGTCATAATATTATTTGTGAATGCCCATAATGGCATTCTGCTAAAGTGGCTGCAGGCATTGCAAAGCTTCTCATCTCACCACTCCAGAAGTGTTCCAGACCTACTTTTGAGCATCATCCAGATCACTGTCTAAAAGTGATTTAGCATGCAAGAACACCTCTCTCCAGTGAAGCTGTTGCCAAAAATTTCCTTTCCATTAAATATCCATAGGAGTGCAGTGCACTCAGCAGAAGAGGTATAGGATTGTAAGTATAAATTACTTCATTGAAATTGATCTTGCAAATTCAATGAATCACGTCTGCCATTCTACCAGTCTACCAGTTCAGTTATATAATACAAAGAGGTCTCACGTTGCCAAATAAAGGTCTTGGATTCAGCATGAGCCAATATTTGTCTCGTGTTGTTGCCATCCAAGCATCTGTAGTTCATTTGCTGGATTTTCCATGTCTACAAAGAAAAGAACGGTAAACACTTATTACAATGGCAGAAGCAACCTGTGGGCTTAAAATGAGTCTTCTGTAGTTAGACAGTATGCATGTATATTTATAAATATACAGTATGATTTTATCTATTATATAAAGGCCAGAGGAAGAAGAAGTTGCAAGAAAAGGCATGAGATGATAGTAATGAGAGGAAATACAAAAAATGGACAAATCAGACAGGGTTAAAGATAATGAAAGGTGATGATATTATGACATGAGATTAAATGAGGTAAAACAAAAGATGATGTGAAGTGATTCAAGAAGCTTAAGATGAGAGTTGTGGGGTGAAGAAAAATGTGAACACATGGGATGAGATAAGGCATATTGTATAACTAACTGAGAGACAAGTATAATAATAATTATAATACAACATAAATGATTATTTTTGATGTGTTTTAGCATGTGCATTTTTGGGCAAATTCTTTGATTGCATTTATTTGTCCACAGTCCTGTGACTGTGGCAGTCGAGCCAAACAGTCTCACTTTCCTCTATCCTTCTTTGAGTTGGTTTGAGTATTTATCTCACCTCCAATCTTGAGCAGAGCTGACCTTCTTTTGTCACCTGATTGACCTGCTATAAAGTCAGTTTCATGCTGAACATTACCCTAAAATACTGTAATATAAGCAGGAGGTAGGTTTTTGACGAATAAACACAACTCTGCCCCAGACAAGAAACTTCAAAGCATTGTAAGTGAAGGTTCTGAATTCAAATGTTAATAAATAGAGTATTTAATCATAAAATAAAATAAAAAAAATCATGTTAATTAGCAAATTAAATTAAAAGCATTTTACTGGGGGATATTTTCTTCTCAAAAATGCTTTTGTGTCACTATTTCTGTCTCGAGCCATACATAGACAAATTGCCACTCAGCCTACCATGATTTGAATGATACAAGTTTCCATTTCAATCTGATGCCCTCAAACTGTGACAAAAGACTTTTTCCTAATTAAACAAATGTGTCACTTTATTAGCACCTAAAGCAAGCTATTCTGAATCAATCAATCTGCAAGCCACAGGTTGTCACAATGGGTTGAAGTCTATTGGAAAATGACCCAACTTTGCACTTTATTTTGTTGTAATTATTATTATTATTACTATTATAAAGCACGGTGTGCATTAAGATAGACTACGTTGTGACTAACTGTCTATATGAAAATCACCCCATTTCTCACTTGATTTTTTAACCTTGGTAAATGTTTTTTTTTTTTTTTTTTTGTGAATTTACAGTCTCTGGTTTCTTCTCCAGTACAACATAAGTTTTTAAGTGAGGAAAAGCATTAGGATGTTGCTATTCTTTGGTTGACAGACTACAAAATACACAGTGACCTGCCTGACAATAAAGTACAGAGAAGGTCAGAACCACCCCTCACCGCTCCTCTGCACCACCTGATTTAAGAAAATGGTGGCAGCCAAACAGCATACTCAAGTCTTCAAAACAGCAGTTCACAAATCCCCGAGTGGGTTTTCCAATGGGATATAGATAAAAGATAGGAAAACAACAAATAAAAAAAAAAAGTTTTCAAATTAAAGTGGATTCTGATAGTCAAAGGGGTAAGGCTAGTTTCACTAGGCCACTAAGTAAACAGGAAGTAAAATACAAACGGCTAACAGCTGAATTAATTAGCTAAAAGCAAAAATACATGGGAGGATGTGTTTGATCTAGTCCACAGACCAGTAGCAGGTAGACGACTCGGATACTTAACTTACCTCGCCTGAAGAACAGTTTTCCTAAAGTTATCGAGTTCACAGGCTAGTAAGAGAAGCTACCACTTTCACGGCTGACTGTTAGCAAGTAGCTTGCCTTCCTCCTCCGTTTCCTCTGTCGCGGGCTGCTGCTGCCTCTCACACCCGTCTGGACTGTTCCCTGGGACCAACACATCGCCCGCCAAGATCCACCCACGACCTTAGCAGCCGTTTCACATAAAAATTGAGATGGTTTTTGAGAGAAGTGCAAGTTTTAAGGATATAGCCGGCTTAGCAAGTGAAGGCGCGGTTGCTAGGCTACCGACGTTACTATGGTAGCTAAATCTAAGCTAGCTAACAGTGTGACATCTACGTTGACCAACATGGACGGCGTTAATGCAGCTGCCTATTATCCAAAGATACCCCAGCAGATATTAAATGGTGAGTAAAGCTGTTGGGACTATGGTCGGAAAAGCAAGCGTGTTTGTGCAGTTATCTATACACTGCAGTCATGTCAGTCGACCTGCTTTCATATGTTTTGTCTTTCTGAGTGTCGAATGGCGGATGTAAATTGTGATTAATCCACTGTGTGTGTGTGAGTGTGTGTGTTGGGGGGCATCTGTGGGATCAACCTGATGCGCAACATCTGGCAGCCTTTGTTCATCTTCTCCGGTGACTTTAGTTTTTTTTTTTTTTTTTTTTTTTTCAGCTTTAGGTTTAGAAGTGAACCAAGTCACTTTGGTTTGATTTGGGGATATTTAGCTTGTGTTTAATATTCACAACATGCAGCTTTTCCCCACACCTCTTTAAATGAAAAAAGAACATTTTATACAAAACTGGCTATTTGAGAAAAAAGAAATCTCAGTATTCACTCATGCCTTCCTCCTCATTTCCTCCATCCTTCTGCTCAGCTCTTATTTAAAATATTTAACACATATGAACCAGGGAAGTAGGTTTTTGTGTCACAGAGACTATACACTCTCAGCCCAATGCTAAATATATCTGATATAAAAGATGCATATTGGGTACCCAACTATGTGACCGTATCATGGGCAATGCGAATGGTAGTGCTTGGAGAGAATACACCTGATCATTACCTGGGCAAAGGTTAGTGTTTGTTTTTATCAGGTTTTAGAACTGCAGAATCTGGATATATATTATGTGAATAATCCTGCATACATGTAGTCTTTGCAGACTAATATACACAGTTTACAGAGCTCTTATATTACTGATTGGTCTCACAGCTGGATTTTTTTCAGACCCAAATCTAAAAATGTTCTTAAATGAGCCTTTTAACCTGCCGAGACAGTAACTTTGGGATGATTTAGGTTATTGTCCTTCTGATAATATATGGACAGTCAAATGAGGCATGTTTGGATGTCTTTGTAGGAATATGTATCTCATTTTTGAACATTTTAGAGCTGTGTTGTGAGCACGTCATGGCACAGCTCATGGCCTTGTTTTGGAAGTGTCCTGGTGACAGCTTAAATTAGGATTCATTACAGCCTGGGAAGGGGCAGCTTTAGTTGTAATGTGAAGTTACAGGCACATGATTGATGCTGACCTCAAAAGTATCTGGGTGAAGAACTAGGAGGAAAAAAAATCACATGGGAGAAAGTATGATTGATGCCATTTGGTGATGTGGATGGATTTTATTTCTCACTTTGTTAATAAGTGTCTTGAACTGACTGGTATCTGCCTCCCACTCACAGGATTGCATCTGTTTCTCTGCCAGCGACATCTGTGAAAACCAATGATGGACAATCTGAGTGGTAGGCAGCAAATTTAATTTTAGTTTAAGGAGGTGGCTGATGGCTCAGTCATTTCCAGTGTTTGTTTCAGGAGAATTATGTCAAATCTCTTTGCTTCTTTCTTCCAACATTAATCTCTTTACATATTTTTTTTAAGATGTTTTTATTCTTTATTTGTTTATTCACACGAATAGAATAATTCTTGATTCAAAAGAGAACTGGTTCTGTGACCACAAGAGCTGGAAGTGGAGCAATAAGGAGAAAAGTGATTTTAAAGAAAAACAACCATACAATTCAAAACTTTGGGGTCACTATAATTTGAAAATTTTTATTGCTTCTCCATTAAGTCTGTTTAACAAACATGGTGTGAAGTCTTGCTGTGCAGAGTCAAAATCTTCTGTCACTCCTCATCCTCCGTGATCCCTCCTCCTTCCACTACTCCTCATAAGTCCTTTAAGGATAACCTTAGCAGCATTGTGGCCCTGATTTGTCTTACAACTCTGTCATGCGGATCCCTTTGTCCTGAGGACAAAGCCAAAGTATACCTTGGCCTGTCAGAAGAACAACCCATGAACTGCAAGAGGAGAGCTCTGCACTGTGACAGTGTGATACCCTCTAGCATTGTTTCTCAGCCAGTCCCTATATAAAGTCACAAACCGAAGCACATAAACATACATCTTAAGTGTGGAGACATGCCCATCCATACCCTCAGTCATGTGAGCCCAGTATTATTGTAAACAAGATCAACTGAGACGGTATAGATTGTTAAATAATTCAGAAATGCAAGCATGACTTTCTGAATGGCAGCTTTACCCTGACAGGGAAACAGTGATTGATTCCTTGCAGCCAACTCCTCCACCTCTCTTTAAACAGCAACATTCAAGCATATAGCAATACACATAAACCAAGACCAAGAGGAATGGCAGATTTGTCAGTCAAAATAATGAGAGAGGAGAAAGAGATGGGTCAGCTTTTAAATCAATATATGGAGCTAGGGAATTAGCTTTCTAACTCTAAATGCTGCCCCCCCCACATAGATTAATCATCACTAAGTCAAGGCAGAACTAAACAGCGTCTCACCTGTGTGTGTGTGTAGGGTGGGTCAAATTATAGAGGACACATTGTCTATATACATTTTATCATGATGTTCAACAACAGCCAGGGTATGTTATTTATGGAATATCAGGAAGCAAAGAAATGTTTGTTTTGAAGAACTACAGTAGCTGGTTGATGGTGTAATCTATTTTTTTAAGAGCACAAAAAACAACCACCAACACTTAAAATGTACAATCGAAGGACTGTGTTACTACTGCTTTTATAAGTGGGTCAGCTGCACAAGATGAAAGAAAGGACAACAGAGAGACAAAAATAAAATGGCACAGGTGGGCTGTGGTCATTCTTTCAGGACAAAACAACACATGGTGACCAATGGCTGTGGGATGTTTTACCTACTCCTCATGCTAACAAACATGGATCATTTGCAACTGAGTGTAGAACCCTCTTCCTCAGTGGTGAGTGAATATTGAATATTTGCAAATTAGCCTCCCTGTAGCATCTAAAGATGTCCCAATAGTCACTGAGTCATAGGTGTTTCTGGTGTGCATTAAGAGTAATATGGGCGCTTGACTACGAGCTAAATGCACATTAAGTTAACGTCTGCACCTCTCACTCCTGTTCCAAGTGTGTTTTTAATGTTTCATGTGCTCTGTGCCACTCAGTGTAAATATCAGTTTTAATAAATATGGATGTGGTCCATTTTTGTACAGAAACCCACTTGAGAATTTTAAAATAGCTGATTTACTTCCCCTTGGTATCATACTTGAGTCATATATTAGCACATATGGAAGTCAAAATGTCCTGTCAGGTTCTGTATTGCTTCTAGAAAGGTTGATGATGAGTTATTTTATTTTATACTGATTAAGTTATTTTGCAGAATAGTATCAGGATGGAAAATCTTTAGTTGTAAACATATAACTAGGGCTGACCAATTAATCACAATATTGCTGAAGTTGCCATATGGCAGATGCAATATCCAAATGCATCGCGGTATCCCATAAATAAAGCACTGTGCCGATCCAGAGATGCTTTGGTGTACAAGTAGTATTTTACTGATAGAGCAGAATAAGTTTTCTTGGGACATGCCCATATACATTGCACATTGTCATCAATTTCATAATTATTTAAGTGAAAAGTAAATGCATAAATCCCTGAAATTTATTGAAAATAACCAAGCCAAAATTCTTTAATGTTTTAGAGTAGCATAATACTTGTCTTCCTGGGGGGCTCATCATAATCTTCCATTTTATCAAAAGTTTAGTGCATCTGAGGCTTTCTGAATTCAGGGAAATATCTTTTTACGAGGTTTCCCGGGAGGTCGATATAATCATGTGGAAAGCCACTGTATTGATCCAGAAACAGAGACAGTGCAGCAGAGACAGATGAAACTGAGTAGACACTGGAGTAGACTACAACTATTTTCAAGGGAGAGCCATGTATTTAAACACCCACCTCACATGTTTTCCATTGAATTTCTTTGCAGTAATTTCTGCCCAATATTCAGTGAATTTGGTAATTATAGAAGAAAATGGTCCTGAATTGCTATATGCCTGAGCCAAATTGCCAATTTCACTGCAGTTCCATTTGCTGTAAAAAAAAAAAAACAACAACAACAAAGAAACTGGCCAACAGAAACATACCAATGCAAATGAGTATTTCAGGATCTGGCTGTACCAATACCAAAGACAAGTACCAAACTGGACATAATAGTTCTGTCTTTGTGTGTGTGTGTGTGGTTGTGTGTGTAGACTATACTTTCTTTATTTTATTCTTTCTCTGGCCCTTTTGTTTCTACCTGAATCTGCATAGTGAATTAGAGGGAGGTTAAACTTGTGTTCCCACTCATACATATATTAATTCATTCATCTTAAACCTCTTATCCGTTTCTGGGTCGCGGGGGTGCTGGAGCCAATCCCAGCTCACATTGGGTGAGGGCAGGTACACCCTGGACAGGTCATGAGTCCATCACAGGGCCAACACACAGAAACAGACAGAGACCAACAACCACTCACACTCAGACCTACAGACAATTTAGAGTCACCAATTAACCTAAACATGCATGTCTTTGGACTTTGGACCTTCTTATTGTGGGGCAACAGTGCTAACCACTTTGCCGCCGTGCTGCCCCTCATACATACATTTGGCACCTAAATATCATCACCTTTTGTGTTTTTTTTTGTCTGTTGTCATTTTGTTTTACACTTGCCCTTAAATTTACCATGAGAATAATTAACATTGTTTTCATTAAAGCCTGCATATTTCCACAGTGGGCTTGAGTTTGCTCGAGCAAATGCGAATATCTTTTTAATCTCAAGGCACGACTGTGAATTTTACTTGAGCAAAAATACTATACTTTGAATTGTTCCACGTTTACATTTTAAGCTCATAACAGATGCCCAGAGCACTGTATAATCATTAAAACTGTGCCAGGCCAGAGTGAAACAAATTCTCTCTTTATTAATACAACATTGTTTTTAGACACAGGTGTGGTAAAACAGGACATGACAACATCACTAATATGATTAAATCAGCCTGAATGGGTGGTTACTTTTCACATATCCATTTTCAACATATTCGTCAACCATCACAGACAAGACAATGAGATAAAAATTAACTTCTTGCAAAGGTGATAATAGAGATTCAGTCTGACTCAACTCAGTTTGCTTTTTGGTTTTTTTCTTGTTGGCCCAGCCATCTCAACTTGAGGCAGACAGACAGACTGCAGACATGACTGCTCTTCCCGTCCTGAAACACTGGTGTGGAAGGATGCACCTCATCGAGGCTGAGCAGTTTTTGACATGAAGGCCCGGTTTTTTTTATTTAAAGCATCCTGTGTGTCACATATTATGACAGCGGTGGCAGTGAAAGCATGCTGTGCATTTGTTCACGAACTCCATTCAGTGACGCCATGTTGCTTTATTATGTCAGAGATCAATATGATACAGATATGTTTATATTATATAATTTCTTGCCCTTCTTCATTTCACTGGGTTCTTTGGAAGACATTTATCTTATTTGTCTGTCTCTGGAAGCAGTTTTAAAAGAACAATACAGATGATGATACGGGAGAAAGTATAGGCCTATCGGGCTATCAGCTGATAAGCAAGTAGTGTTATGACTTTGTAGTTAATGATGTCTGGATTATAGGTCAATCTCTATCTCATATATGTAAAGTGCTGCTGCAGTGAGAGAAGAGTAGTCTGCTTTCCAATTAAAGAGATGATCCACTCATAATCTTTTCTTTTTTCCCTTGTTTAGAGTAGTTCACCTTTACAGTTGACCATGAAATTTGGGAATAAACTCAAGGACTCACATGCATCACCAAACACTCTCTAACTGCAAATGTACTCCTATGGCTCAACAAAGTCAACAAACTCCATTGGCACAACTTTACATATAGCCATTAATGTCCCTTTTCCTCTCTTCCACTTACAGTTTGTTAGATACATTACATCTAACCTGAGCTCAGTTGTTCGGAGTGAAAACTGGCATTCCCCAAAAAGTTACACTTCGTCACTTCCATCGGCTATCTCTGTGAATCTGTCATTTCTCTGTATGGTTTTATTTGAGGCTCTTAGTGAGGGCAACATCATTTTGGTACATTGATCTTCACAATAAACAAAGTTTTACCCACAGCAGAGAAAAGACAGGGACACAGCATCATTCCAGTATTAAACATTCAGGGAAGCTGTTTGTGCAAGCTGATGTTAAGCCTGTTAGACAGTGATTTCATGCTGTCAGTTTCTGTACATCATACTTAAGAGGGAGAGCTTGTGGTTTGTATCAAAACGATCTTTATTGGCTGGGCTGATAGTGCTGCTGAATTTGGCAAAGGCTTGGAATGGACGTAGTGCCACCTACTGGTGCAAAGCTGATGTGGATGTCTGGAGAGAGGTGAGGAAACTGCCAGGATATGAGTAGAGACTTTTGACTGGTTGGATGGATGTAATGCTTTTCATTAATATTAAACCATGGCCACTTTGTTCACTGTCTGCACTGCTTTTTGCCCACCCTGCAGCTTTTCCCTGTGATTAAAAGGCCCTACAATTACTTAAAAGAAGTAATTATTATTGGACATCATTCATACATAAATCATTGTGAAGTTGCATTCACTACATAGGTGAAGTTAAGTAATTCTAATGAATACGAAGTAATAACATGTATTTTTCTGAAATTTGTGTCCAAGCTCATCTCAGCATTTTGTTTATCAGACTACCTTGGACTCAAACAAGCTGTAAGGTCAGGTGTTATGTAAATTACACCTTCTGTGGATGTGTGGGCATGTGGGCATGTGGGCATGAAAAATTAAAGCAAAAATAGGCATTGAAATGTAGTTTTTGCTCTTTAATGTATGTTGAAAAAAATAATCTAGGCCAGTTTTTCACAGTATCTGCTTCTGTCATTACTGAGTGATTAAATTTAGAGACAAGCAGATCAAAAAACAGGGTAGTAACAACAATCCTTTTCTCTCATGCACATTAGCATATAAGATTTGTAATTGCTAACTTCCAATGCACAGAGAGATTTAGTTAGTGGTCCACGATGCAACCATCAATTTTACACAGTGCATGCAGGTGCTGATGTGTGTTTTGCATAAATGCAGAGAATAATTGTGTAGGGAATTGTTAGTTCCACAGAGGGACTTGTGGTTTTTGATTTCTGGAATAAGTGAGTGATCTCATTCACACTAGAGTCCAGTCTCAGTATGGTGCTAGGCCTAATCCCATATCTTGGATTCTGTCCTGAGTATTTTAACAGCTAGGCTCAGGCAGCTCCGCTGTTGAATTTCCTCTCCACTATAAAGAGCTGGCATCATTTTTAGCTTTTGCTTCTCCCTGTTGTTCAAAGAGACCCCTCGAGAAAATCATCTACATGAAGCACTTTTTAAAAAAAATCAGGTTAAATGATGCCAGTTGTTTGGACTGTCACCAAATGTCTAATTTAAGGGATACTAAATATACATTTACAGTTTAGATTGATTGAAATATCTGGAACCTCTGGAATGATTTGACATTGTTTAATGCGCTGGGTAAAATTTGTAAGGTAGTTTTTCATTATATGAAATGAATAACAGAATTAAGATAATTGACTAATTGTCCAATTTTCTTTTTTTCCACTTTTTATATGAATCTAACTTTCTAGGTTGACATACTCTAATGTTTGCTGAAGCTGGTATGCGTTTAGACGGATGTGTGCTAGTATGATTTCCTGAATGATAAAAGATAAAATTTGGTAAAAGCTGTGGAAACATTTGATCTATATCTCACCACTTCATTTTCTTTTTCTTTTGAAAGAACATTAGCACTAAGGTGTACCAAATATTTTAAAGGTTGGAATAGTGTTTATGAAAATTATAAGAGAGGGAAGAGACTGCACACTACAGCACCAACACACTGCAAAGAGAGAGCGGTGGCCTTTTTGTTTATCCATTATAGCTGAGATTTCAAGTGTTGTGCACAATGTTTTATTTACTGATTCAGTTACAGCAATATTCAAATGCTTTGGAATAATAAAAAAAAAAGCTGGCAAAAAATAAATGGAAACTACCTTGTTGAACTCAGTTTATCAGTCCTCATCATATAATCTCTCCCATTTATGAGATTTAAAATTATTTTTGAAAATGTCCCTGAAATATGTCGTCACTTTTGTCATGGTGTCGCCTCTTTGTACATTTAGTTTAGTTTGTTGCTTTGTTGTGGAAAGTGCTGATCCTCCTTGTTTTTCAGTTTCATCTTGGTCAACTGATAGCTTTACTTTATCATTTTCTTTTATTTCCTGTTTGTCCATCCATTCCTTCCACTGTGTCTCCATCAGCACTTCATCCTCTTTTGTTGTATCCGCTTGAACCATTTCCACCTCACATCCTAGTTCTTCATTGGCGAGGTTAGGTTTTGCATGAAAGCGATTTCTTGAGATTTCCTGCTCTTCTGAGTCCACTTTTGGTGGGATTAGGTCAGAGCCGATGGACACATCTAATGAACTTCCTTGGTTTTCCTCTTGCTCAAATTTAACATCTTTTGAATTGGTGTCAACATATTTTGAGACACTGCTGGTTTTGCCAAACAATTCAGAAATAATCTTTTCAATTTTGTCCAGCTCACAAATGACTGACTGTAAACTGATGCTGTCATCATTGGAGACATTGTCAGTTTCACCTTTAGAGACATCACCTAATGGCATCTGTAAGAATTGTTCCAGCTCACATTTGGGTTGTGAACTGGCATTAGCATCATGGGCGACACTGCTGGTTTCACTAGAATAAATATCTAAGAGAATATCTAAGATTTCTTCTAGCTCCTGCTCTGGTGGTTTGTTATTAGTATCAGAGTTTTCCATGGAGTTATGGCTCGATGTCTCCACTTCATCCTCTTTAGTGTTCTCGTGTTCACGCTCCTTTTCTCGTGACCCTGATGTAACACTCAGCTCTTGGTCGAGCTTGTTGTAATGTAGGGACTTCTTGCTTGCCTCTTCTGCCATCAGCACTTTTAGCTGCTGAATGTCAGTCATCATGTCCTCTCTCAGAGCGTCATGCCTGAGAAGGAATTCTTTCTGCAGGTCTGCGATTCTCTTCTCCACCTGTTTATTCACCACCCTGTTGATCCAAACAATGCAGAACCTCCTTTTGTTTGCCGCTTGCTGTCTCCTCCTGACCAGACATCAAGACAAAATTTATTCAGTAAAAAACATTGAACTGATGGCGTTTCAATGATACATTACATGTTTGGAGTATTGAATCATGTAAATGTTCCAAAAATAATTGCTTGTATGATTTGGCATAACATAAGCAATTTCACTTAAAAACTTGTAAAATTATAGAAAATATATGTGTAAGCTTTTTACCTGAAATGACAGAAGCTGTGTTTTACTCTACCAAATCTTGCCATCTTGAACTTCTTTTGTGATGTTCTGTGAGGGGGAAAAATGCTGTAGGATTTAAAGACATAATCTCTAACCTTTCCTTTATACCGTGGCCACTGCAACTGCATTGTATTTATTTGCTAGAAGGTGTGGAGTAACATTTGATAAGCAGACATCAACACACCTGACACGGTTGACTCCAGGTTGAAACAGTAACAGACACTAACCTACTTCATAGGACAGATACTGTCCTAAATTACATTTAATTCCACATCAACTTTGACTTGCACACAGTAATGGTGTCACCCACCACCCCCTGTATGTCTGTATGTTTTCACACAGGTTCCTCTGATCAGCTTAGTGAAGGACAGTGAATCAATAAAGAAGAACAGCACAATTTTCATCCTCTGTGCTCCCCATGTGGCCTACTTCAAAACCATTTTTATTTTCCAGTTTTAGCCAGCCAGATGAAGAGACTATGGCCAGCTACTGCCTTTTCTCTCAGGAGCTGTTGATAGGAAGCTGGCCCTGATGATAGAGATGACTGAACAGAGGTCAGAGTCGGTGTGAAATGAGTTGACTGAGTGCTTTAGTCTGCACCACTCACATCTTGCTTTTAATGTGGATTCCCAGTCATGCTTAGCTAAGGTAACATGTTGTGTAGCAGGATGCAGGGTTGCAAATACTGAAATCTTTGTCTTATCATTTAAAAAATTGAAACATTTCTAACACCTGTCCCAGCTCACTGAACCCCTGTCCCTTAAGATGTTGCCTAGCAATACCACATGACAAAGTCGATATTATTCTTTAGCAATTTAATACACAAATTATATTTAAAAAAAAAAAAAAAAAAGAACTTGAAGAAAATGTTTGAAAGCTTCCTCTTCTTTTTCCTTTTCACTTAAATAGTTACTCCTCTTTGTTTAGAAAGGTTGGTTACGTGTTTGGTCCAGAAATCCCTTGGGTAGGCTAAGGCCTTATTGATGAGATATATTTTTTATAAAATAAGAACCAAAATGCACTTACCTTAGTTGAGATACGAACAAATGAAGTAATTTTTTTCCCTTCCCTCTTCTTGAAGCTGCACCAACTGTATTTGTCTTTTTTGGTTTGTATACATTTGAAATTCATAGAATTCAGCTTCCTCAGAATTGTGTTGTCAACACAATTTTCATACATAACATGGCCATATCAATATCAGTATGCATGCATGACTTGTATTTCTAACTGTAATATGATCAGGGTTGTCTGTTGTGGCCATTACTCTGTCCTAGTTCCCAGCCGAAGCCTGTGTGTTGTTCTGTGTTGTCCCAAACTCCAACAGGTGGCAGCTATTTCTAAATTGTGATTATGACCGCAGCCCAGAGCAACTATAAAAAGGCTCACATGTGACAACATTTTCTTTTCATTTCATTTTTTCCAAATCCCTTTAATTCTAGCATTATCCGTCTCCATATATCTTTTCTTTGTCTAATTTGTCACTGTCTGTCTTATTTCCATTTTAATATTTCTGTTGATTCTCCATCTCAGTGTCTCATAGTAGAAATATTGAGGTGCAGTATTGACTTATATACAAAGAAGTGTGAAAAGGGCCAGGCTGTTCACACGCGCTGTCTGCATGTTAATCCACTCGTGTCAATTTAGGGGTCTGACATTAGTGAGCTGCACACTTTCTGGTGACCTCTGTGAGCTTAGTCAAAGATCCCCTTTCCCAGTGGTGTGTACATCTGCTGTTGACACACCAGCTGACATACTGGACATTTTTGGACACACAGACATCCATATTACCTATTAACACTCTGTCCTTCTTAGTCAACTGACTGTGATATGTTGCTGTGAGAGACGTTGGATTGATTTCACTCTATGAACTCTACAAAATCAGGGGTAAGTTTCATATCACTTAACAGTAATAGCATTATCAGCATTCATCCAATACTAGTCCTTTATCTGTTTTAATAAATAACCTTTTTACAAAATCTAAGAAATTATTCAAATTGTGTTCATCACGTCTTTGGCTGGATGAGTGTTTATCGCTTGCACATTTGATTTTAAAAACATAAAATAAAAATCATGGACTGTTGCACACTCAAGAACCAGATTAATGTGGGAGAGATTTCTTTGGGGCAGCACGGCGGCATAGTGGTTAGCGCTGTTGCCCCACAACAAAAAGGTCCCGGGTTCGGTTCCCGAGACGTTTCTGTGTGGAGTTTGCATGTTCTACCTGTGCTTGTGTGAGTTTCATCACACCATCCAAAGACCTCAAGTTTAGGTTAATTGATTACTCTAAATTGTCTGTAGGTGTGAGTGTGAGTGGTTGTTGGTCTCTGTCTGTCTTTGTGTGTTGGCCCTATGATGGACTGGGGACCTGTTCAGGGTGTACCCGCCCTCACCCAAGTTGAGCTGGGATTGGCTCCAGCACCCCCGTGACCCGGAAACAGATAAACAGTAGAAGATGAGTGAATGACTGAGATTCCTTTGGATGTAATTTGTATTTCTATGTCATTGCAGAGCTGTTGTAAAAGTTTTATGGGTGAAAGGAGCAACAAGGTCCCAGTCATCATACTTTTAAAAACCAAGAGAGACAATGACAGGGTCTCAGCAAAGCTTTTTTTTTTTTTTTTTTTTTTTTTATTAAATAATTTCAAATTGCGTGTGTCTTAAGGCACCATTAACCTATCAGTGGTTATATTAGAACCATGTGGCGTTATGAGTGTGCATGTGGGTGTTGTTATTATGAAAGAGGATGAATCACTGGGTTAAACTTGTAAGGAATGCTACTACAATTGCTCAGGACTAGAGTGTGGGCTTCTTTCCAGGTCTGGAGTGTAGGCTGCTGTGATGACACAGTGTGGGGGAAGAATCTTGGGGTGTTCACGGAAAAGCCTATTCTAACTTAAAACTTGTGCTATTGTAGACGCGTCCTGCATTTCTGGGCCCGCATTTCTTTAACATTGTTTATTTCTTCCTCTCTGGGAAGCATCACCTTATTGTGGTGGAGAGGTTCGTGTGCCCCAAAGATTTATATCCCGATATAGGTTATTTTAAATCCCAATAACGATATAGATTTTTTCTTAAAATTATATATACACACCCATGAAATGAATGGAAATTTCTCTTATCTTTTCTCCTTTTCTTTATAAAAATATTTTATATATAAAAGGAAAACACAATTAAAATTTCCTTTTTTTAAGTCTAGTTGTCGCATTTTAACGCTGTCTCTGTAGTGTTCTTCATGCCGTGTATTTAAGTGATAGAAAAGATTAGACGTGCTTGAGTCGCTAGTAACAACTTGTTGGCGGTATTCTTTGAAGATAACCGATGTCTTGTCTGACTTTTTAAATCCAAACCAAAGCAAAAAAAATGGAATTCCAGTTCCCCCTTTTCAGCGCTAATTCCTCTTTGGGTTCTGTTGGTTCTGTTTCCACTGTGCTCTCCGCCTCTACCGAGCGTTGCTCCAGTAACATTAGCTGAACTAACCTAGTAGCCCACACTTTAAAATTACAATATAAACAATACAGGATTATATTGTACGGTAGACATTTTTATGTCGCACTACGATATATATCATAATATTGTACAGCACTACTTGAAGGCAGGGGGGAAACCATTTACTGTTGTCTGTGCATATGCACCGAACAGCAGTTCAGAGTATTCGGCCTTCTGGGATACCCTGGCTGGGGCACACCATGTATTGCACACGTCGGCAATGATGGAGATACCTGGAGGGGCGTGGATGGATTCTCAGATCTAAACCCGACTGGTGTTCCATTATTAGACTTCTGTGCTACCCACAGTTTGTCAATAATGAACACCATGTTCGAACACAAGGATGCTCATAGGTGTACTTGGTACCAGAGAATCCTAAGCCGAAGGTCAATGATTGTTTTTGTGATTGTATCATCTGACCTGACACCGCGTGCTTTGGACACGGGTAAAGATATCAGGTGGTGAGTTGGATCAGCACCTCTAAATGTGAGGCCATGTTTCTCAGTAGGAAACCAATTATGAAAATTGTAAGCTAAATTGAACCACCATAAGGCATGAAAATATGAGAAATAAATTTTCTAAATCATGTGACTCTGTGTGAGTGCTAATTGCTACTTTTATATATTTATCTGTTTATTACAACAACTGCAAATCTACAAATACATAACATACAAAAGTAAGGGTGGCTGGCTAGAATATATTTTCTGATAATGACATTTTTTTCCATATCAGGAAAAATAGAGAGAGAGACTTGGACAGAGACAGCAGTAAAAAGAGCAACGAGATGAATCCATGTATAGATCCAGTGAAGGCAGTGATTCTCCCATGAGGGGCTTTGCTGCGTATTGCCTGTCTCCTAGTCAGCGTTAGCCTCCTGTTAGCTGCCACTGAGGCCAGTCAGTCTTTAACCAGACTATGTCCTTTATCCATCACTGCATCCCTCCATGCTTCAACTGTCCTGGCTGAAACCTCTTGTCTCTCCCTCTGTCAACTCTCTTTTTGTTTCATCACTTTCTTTGCATGCATTTCTGTTTTGTTTTCTCATTCCTTTAATTTTCCTCCATTTAGTTTGGACTTGAATGTCTTCTGGCTTTTTTCCTCATTCGTATTTTATCTCATTTCTGTCTGGCTAATTCATTTATGCATTTGTTTTTTTTTGTTGTTTTTTTTTTTTTGTGTGTGTGGTTTTTTTGTTGTTGTTTCATCTTTCTCTGGATTAGTGCTTATGGTGTTTCTCAGTCATGCCAGTGGGTGTTTTTACATCATATCATATCAAGCCCTCTGTTGTTTTAGCTCTGACTTATTCAATCATTGCTGTTACAAACTAATTATCACAAAAAGAATGGCACATCACAGATGTTGCAGTTCAATGGGAAACATCACACGACCAACATACATGCAAATTAAAAGTGCCTACAAATTTATGTCACAATTTGTAAATTATCTTTCCTCTAAATAATCTTTCTTTTACTCTCTCATGTCATAGAAATAGTGGAAAATGTCCATGCTATGTAACAGTGCTTGAATCGGTGCTACCTCGTAGAGAAAATTGAGCTTAAATTTTGCAAAAAGAAATGACTGCAATCAGATGGGTCCTTGGTTTTGGCAGATACCTTAAACTGAGATTTTGGAATCAGTCTCTGGAGAGAGACAGGCATCCCTGTTGAATAATTATCTTAGATTTTAATCTCTGCTATGTTGGCAGTGCTGTCATCCTGCAAATACACTCTTATTCCGGTTATCAATTTTCAACAGTTTAGTTACGGTCATCTAATATTTCTGCTTCGTTCAACAGAGTGTGTGGGTGAACATGTAGAAAGCTCAAGGCAGTATCTCTCATACACACGCAAGAAACAGATGAGATGCTAGGAGCAGAGTGACAGAAAGCAAGAGGGGAGTAACAATGGGAACAATAATTAGACAAAAAAGAAATGATTGTTACAGATGGCAGAGATATGATGCTTTCTCAATCACCTTGCAAAGAGCTCTTCTGTCCCCTGCTGGGAAACAGAACCAACTCCTGCTGGCTACTTTATATGTGTTTAATTGATTATTTATTTAAATCCTAGAGTAAATGTCATCACCTTCCTCTTATGAGGTGGGGGTATGAAAATAATAAACCAGCCTTAGTGTCTGTGGGCTTGCCCACCTGCCCATCTCTCCTCCCTTTGCCTCCCTGTTCATCTGTTTGCCGGATCCAGCCCATCCTGCCAATGGGCTGCTCCCATGTCCTCCAGTGATGCTGCTGCTGTGGACAGTCCTGGTGCAGCTTTGAGGAGCTTGTGTCATCCCGGCTATGAAATCATGCCATTGCAGTGTTTACATCTGAATTACGGTGTGCATGCACAGTATATGTGTTAGGGGTGTGCCAAAAAATCAGTCATATAAGAATCGCGATTCTCATTTACTACGATTCAGAATCAATTTTAAATGCCCCAAAATCGATTAAAAAAATAAATAAATAAAACAAATCCGCAGGCTGTCTGCCTCCATTTTGTATGCGGGACGTCCTGATGTCACCACAGAGCCGGTTCTGGAACATATGCATGCGCGGTAAGCACCAAAACAAGGAGGAAACTACAATAATGGAGGAAAGAGAGATTCAACCGGCCCCGTCCTCGTTGAAGGCAAAGATTTGGACTCATTTTGGTTTTTACCTAGAGCCCTATAAAATCTGTTTTATTTTTTCCCAAATTCCGTTTTTAGCATTTTACACAATTTTAACCCAGAGACAGTGTTTTAAGTAATGAAATATAGAAATTTCTTCAGTTATAACTGAAAACTTTAATGCTTCCACACATTTAAGCAAAAACATAACAATAAAACAATGAAACATACGTCCCACAACTTTGGTGGAAATATCAAATCCACTGTAAACTTTTTCATTTCTTCTATCCCCATGCTCTTTGGTTTTCCACTGATTACTGACATCTCCATTGAAGTACATGATGGTCAACCTCTTTGTGTTGAGCTCAGTGAGTGACTCTCGTTTGACTTAGCACTTAGCACTCAGAGGGCCGCTTCACTGGTGGGGGGCATGCATTATTAGTGACCCCTCTGAGAATTTTCCTGACAGATACCTTTTATTCCAAAAAATTTTTCACCTCTGTGGAGGGGTCCAGTCTCTCGTCTAGTCTGGTCTGGTCTAGTCTCTAGTCTCTGGAGGGGGGGTCCGGTGTCTCATCTTGTCTGGTCTGATCTGATCTCGTCTCTGGAGGGGTCTGGTCTCTGGTCTAGTCTGGTCTCTAGTCTCTGGAGGGGTCAGTTCTACTCTTTTGGGGGGGGGGCGGTCTCTGGTGTAGTCTGGTCTGATCTGGTCTAGTCTCTACTCTCTGCCGGGGTCTGGTCTCTGGTCTAGTCTAGAGGCGGTCTTGTCAAAAAACTTTGATGCAAAATGTCGGCCAGTTCTGTTATTTCGTGTTTATAATGTATTCTGTTTTTAATGTCTAATTCTGTGATTCCGTGATCGCGGATTTTGTAGGGCCCTATTTACCGAATGCCCAGGAAAACCAAGCTTGACATGAGCTTCACAGTGTGCAAGGTTTGCAAAATGAGGAACCCATGTTTAACTGCACTATTTTTTTTTTTTTTTATAAAGAGACACTTTTATTTTTGTTACTTAAGCAATATGTGATATTGCTTTTATGCAACAGTTGCAACAATTCCATCTAAGCATGGATACATATTTCAAACTTAATAAATGTGAAAAAGACACTTGTCTCCATTTGTCATTCTGTCTTGCAGACTGGAGTAGATCATGAGGGTCCTTTGCACACCTATAAATTGAAGCAGAAATCATTATGAATCAAATCGTTTTGAATTGAAAATCGATTTTGAATCGAATCTTAGCCCCAAAAATCGGAATCAAATCGAATCGTGAGATAGTAAAAGATTCCCACCCCTGATATGTGTATATGTTATTCAAGGCTGTGTGAGTATATGTGTTCTCTCTAATGTGTGGTTAGTAAAGAAAAGACAGATGGCGCACACTCCAGGGTTCGCCGGTGCAGACATGCCAACACAGGAGATTCAGGCAAGGATGGAGGCAACCGTTGGGTGTGTTTGTTTATCACAAATATGCCCCTTACTGTCTGTCTGTGGAAAAAGAAGCAGCTTCATAAATTTTTTGCACAGGCCTGTGGACATACATTTGTGTGCATAACAGCAATTGTTTTTTTTTTCTCAAAACTAGTTCTAGGAAATAAATGTTTACACAAGCATAAAGCTGTACAGACCACAGCCTCAGTCTTCTTAATACACGTGACTGTGCCCAGCAAAAAATGCACACACATGCACACATACTGTACTGTCATGCAGCTATTTTTTTCCAAGCCCCAAAGGTCTAAGTTATGTCATTTTTATATCTGTCAGAATTGCTTTAGCTTAAGGAAGATGAGCTTCATCACACAGTGCACTGAGGCATCAAAAATCATTTTGTGGCTGTTGCTTTTTTTTGTTTTTTTGTTGAGTGATGTGGGAGAAATTTAGTTTAATCTGTTTTTCTGTCACGCTCAAGGCTTTGAGAATGAGGTGTGCTGCATTGGCCTGATCTCAGCAACTGAAGTCATAAAGACCTGCTGACAGACACTTCCATGAACAAGCCTCATCCAACAGCACACATGAAAGTGACAGCTGGTGTGTGGTGGGGTCTGACTCTATTGTAACACAAGAATGTACACACCCACCCACACGCCTCTCTCTTCTCAGTGTGTTTCGACAGAGTTTCTGTTTTGACTCTGCAAACCTATCAGTGCCAGGAAGCAGAGTGGCACCTCCCTGCTGTGGTGCCCCCTGTCTGGCCTGGCAGTCGCCCTGTTTTGTCTCACAAATGCAAAGGGATCAAAAAAAGTGTTATCGAAAAGAGTAACGAGAATTTATGTTTCCTGTTGTTAGCCTCCCAGCATATTCTCTTCTTCACTTTGCGCTATCAGGTGTTATTTGTTCTCTTATTTCCATGTGTCATTTTAGTCTCTCCTGCAGCTCATATCTGGCCGGGAGTAGTTGTTGTTGTTGTTGTTGGTTTTTTGTTTGTCCTTTTTTTTCTTGTTTTTTTTTTAATTATTATTATTTTTTTAATTGTGATTCCCAGTGTTGCTCTCAAAATAAACATTTTCTTGCTTTTTTCTATACCTACAATCCAACCCATCACTTCAACTTTCTCTGACCTGGTCACCTTTCGATCAGCTGAGATGTTGGATGTTCACTCACTATTTTCTGACTTCTCTTTTAAGCTCTGCCTTACCTAAACGCATTTCTTTTTTTTGACTTTTGAAGTGAACCTCCCCAATGTTTCCCGAGATTCAGGCTCTTTTTTTCCCCTTTACTTCTGGTCTGGTACATCTGCTGAGGAGCATTCTCTACATTTGTGATAACACATGAATGGAAAAAGAAGAATGGAGAATGGAAGAATTTGTTTACATTATTTACTTTTATTACATATTGAATAGGAGAATACTTGATACTGTTATCTGCAAAGTATGCAAAAACAGCAACAACATTTTTATGTGTATTGATGAACAATGCAAAGATTGATAGTGTCATTTTTCTCCAGTCAAGGTTATTATGTCTTTACACTGTTAAATGAATTGTTCCTTAAATATTGATTTACAACCTAAGTGAACAAACCTGAACTCCCTCAGCCTGGTGTCCTAAAGGAGAAGCACAGGGAGGTTGTGGCTCCACTGAATTGGTGGTAATTGGTTTCAGAGGGAGGGCTGTAGCTTACCTTTACAGTTACAGTCTGCTTACAGTAGAGAAATTTTTGCCCCAATTTGTCTCACTCACTTAGCTGTGAAAAATATGAGCATGGGTGCATCACTGGCAGTGATACTGAAATAAGATATTTCAAATGAGCGAAATGAAAAAGAAGCGGGATGGGTGTTGACAGGGATGGTAGCTTTATTCCTTCTTACTGTAAATATTGAGGTGCCCTTTAGTGGCGTTAGCAGTCTGTGGATATGGGGGATGTAGAAGGACTCCGTAAAGACATTTGGTGTAATTGCATTCCATTTCATGTTTACTGACATTCCATCACATCCTTTATGCAGGACCGCTTTATCTGCCGCTGCATGTCATCTCCATTTAATACTTTTCTTCATGCATCTTTTTGACATTGTTCAAGAGGGGGATATGTCGTCTTTATAAGATATACAGCTGAAGGGTTAGGCTTGTATAAAAGTAGCATCTGCAGATGCTGTTAGAGATAGCAGCTGTTAGCGAGTTGCTGGTCGAGTGTCTGTTAATTTTTAAAAAAAAATTTGATTGTCCAGTTTCATTGGATTAATGGGTCTACAGTGACCATCTCCATACAGTTGAACGTAATTGAGAGAGAGAGTGATCATATGCAAGAACTTCACAGCTGGTTGCCCTTTACTGTGTGTGTGTGTGTGTGTGTGTGTGTGTGTGTGTGAGTGAGCGAGTGAGGTATGAAGGGAGTCGCTCTGTGAGTCTCTCTCATATAGGAGGGAAAGCTAGCAGCAGCAGCAGTAGTACAGTGGAGCGTGTTCAGTGTCTGGATGTTAGCACTGCCTCTCTCAGCTTTGGGAAGAAGCCTTACTGTAGGTAACCGCACATTCACACATAGCAGCACAATACGCATGTATGCGGTGGTGTTTTGACTCTCTCTGCTGTTGTTACATGTTTATAACATTCATATTTAAATGTTAGTGTTTCTAGCTTCTTGTGATGGGGTACTGATTGTCAAGGTAAACAGTGGCAGCACAGGAGCATTTGATACAGTTGATGAGGTGATGAGGGGATTCAAATGTGCCATTCATCAGCATGTTTCCATCACTTCAGCATGTTAACACATTTGCATGCAGAACCGATTTTCATACAGCATTTCCATAAACCTGAGTACCTGGCAGTTTACACTCACCATTGCCAATTGAAGCCACTGGCATATTTACACTGTGCATATGTGTTTGTTTGTAAGTGTGGCAGTGGATGGTGGGCTGGAGGTGCAGAGGGTGTGTCGTGTCAAATTTCCAATAGTGTGGAACCTGAGCTGACTGCTAGTATGACATGACATAGGATTGTAAGTCGGATTCTTTGAAGAGAGGAGAGAGGCAAACAGAAGAAAAATATTAATCTCAAGGATAAAAAAATGAGGAAGAACTTGGGACTTAGACACAAGAGATTAACTGATGCAGTTGAAGACAGATACCTTCCTGCTTGTGCTTCTGCTTTGACCAGATAACGAGCAAAAAAGGAAGGATAAATAACAAAATTTTTATGAGCAAGTCCTCACAGGCGAGCAAGGTCTTATGTGCCCCCTGCAACCCACTTTAAACTAATGTGCCTGGTTCATATCCTTCTGGCTGGCTCTTGAGCCGCAGTCTTGTTCCCTTAATTCCTGAACGTGCTTAGAATGAGAGCAACGCAGTTTGTGGAGGGGCGAGACAAAGGCTCAGAGTGGGAATAAGATTGAGGCAAGGTAACAGAGAAGAGATGAGAACAGAGCACTAGCGTGAAGGGACCATGGCAGGTGGGAATAGAGGGGAGAGTCTGGGGTCTGATGAGAAGACCTGAGCAACTGAAGCTCTTCTCATCAGAAACACCTTGGATAGGGTTACTTAAAACATCCATGGCTTGTTAAAGCGCAATTTTCATCAGCTTCCAAGATCAGAACATAACAACGCATCTTAAGAAACCTAGACAGATTGTCGTTTTAAAAGAAGCAAATATTTTCACTTGCTTCTAAGAGCTGAGTGCAAGAGAAGCGACTTGTGTCTGAATTCCTGAATGGCATTCCTTGTTAATGCTCCCAAACTCAGTACAGTATATGCATAATGCACAAGTTCTCCTAGAAAAGGCTAATGTGTTTTCGAAGTGCGGAATCCACAACTCTTATGTGAAATATCATGTGTCTGAGTTGTGACTGAAACATTAATTTTGTTGAATAAATTATATATACTGCATTTCAAAATATCATGCACACACTGTTTTCACACAAAGTCATACAAGTCAACAACAGAAGACTGAACATTATTAATATTTGGAATGATTGAAGAAGCTGCTGCTGTTTTTACTCTGCACATAAAATAAATTCATCACACTCATGATTGAGGTGTGAAGTAATGATTAAAGCTTAACATCAGCATAATTTTCACAGCATGAAGGATGTATTGATTCTTTTCATTCATCTAAGAATAAAGAAAGACTGGACTTAAAAAAAAAACAAAACAAAAAACCTCAGTTTTTGATCATTTGAGGCTACTGAGGTACAAATGTCATCCGTCACTTATACTATGTTGGCCTCCAAACTGAGTTTCTGAATCTTAATAGAATTTCCAAAACTCAGACTGATCACCTGTCAATATGGCAAGCATATTTTTGCCAGCATTTGCAGTTTTTTGCCAGTGAAAATGTCCCTGAAGAAGAGTAGGGGACTACTTGAAGATGTGATAGATTAGATGCTGTTGCACACTTTGGTTGGTTGGTTGGTTGCTGATTTTTGTTGCAGCTCAATGGTAAATGGCCAGGATGATTAATTGATTCCTATACCATTAAAACTAATAACTAATTTTGTATGCTTGTGTGGATGGGATGAAGAATAGCTTTCTTCTTTATGCAAAGAGTGTACTAGGATGCTCATGCAGGTGGATACTGCTGTGTCCAAGGTATTCATACCCCTTTCAAAGATAGGCAACTCCCTGCATTTTCGAGATGACACGTTGCTATTACAGTGAATCAACAAGTCTAATGAAAAACATCCACTGAGTTTGTGTTTCTATGTATGACTCACATAAACTCATTATTTCTCCATATTGCCTTCTCCGGCTCTTTGTCTCACAGGTTGTCTTTATGTCACCTGGCACATTGCTTCACATTGATCACCTGCTCACTGCAGTGATACCATCTACTCCTTCAGCTCCTCTCACCTCTCCATCATGCAGTTTTTCTGAACATAATAGTAGGGGGTATACACTCCTGTCATTCCGCCAGTTGGTTTGTTTGCCAGTGTGGAGGTGGTACTACATTCTCTGATCAGCTTCATCCTCATGGTGTATAGAAATGGTGCTTGCTGGCACTGAGAGAAACTGCTTCATGTAGAAAAGATATTATGTTTATTGGACTTGAATGCTTAATTTTCAGGCATATTGCAGACATTTATCGCATGATTCCTTGTCACCAAAACTGATTTAGTTCCACGCTTAGAATCATCAGTCTATAGGGAAAAAGTTTACAAGGGTCTTTGGTATAGGAATAGATAATCAGAGTGATGCCAGCCCATCTGGTCAATGTTCTTAACCGTTTACAGAGCAGCCGGTGCTGGATTGCTTTAAGCAATATCCTTTGTCCTAAATACTGCAGCTCCCACTGTTTCTGTTGAACATTACTATTATTTCATAATGCATGCTTCGCCATAACATGTTAAGCTTTCACAGCATTTTAAAGAAAAAAACCTATGATGTTTTATTTTAAATGATCTGAACAGGTGCTGAGCTTTTGGTAATAAACAGAGCTGTATATGAAATGATGCTGTTCAAACCAGAGAATTACTCTGGGCGTCACGACTCGGATGGTGAGGGGGGCTGTGGTGCTGGGAGGGGGAGCCAATACTGGTGAATGGTCATGCTTTGTCACCCATACTCAATATAATATGATAGATATGATTAAAACTGGTGCACCCCATAACAGATAGGAGCCTGAATTTTGCCCTCACCAACCGAGGGTTCTCCACATTTTGAGAAAAAGGTGCAAAAATACCTTCAAATCAATGAGAAATGTTGCAGCCTAGGACAAGACAAAAATACTAATGCCATTACAAGCTTTGTAAGGTTTTCTTCGGTGTAGTAAGATTTTAAATCACAAGGGATCCACTGCTCACTGGAGTGCATTTAAAATGCAATGATAATAACCTTTTTTGTTTTCACACTTCTTCGAGTCCACATTTGAAAACATTATCTTTCGGGCCTATAAAGCCAGAGAGAGAGTTGCTGATAAAAACAGGCACTGTTAGTGACAATTGTATGGAGATGAACAATGCTAGATGATCAGCATGGATACTTCTGCTTCCTTTAAACAGTACGTGGTGTGTATCTCAAATCCATTCTCATTGAAACAATAAATTCAATGTGAAAGTTAAAGGCCATTCGTTTGTTAGCACACAAGGGTTGGCATATAAACAGGGGCTGCCAACTGTATACACAAAACAGACACAGCTCTATCGATATTCTCCTCATTAATTAAAATGCAATATATTATGGAGCAATATTTGTATGTGATTAATGAATATGAACCTGTGATTGTAAACCAAACTACTATGAATGGTGGATTGCAGGCAGTCCAGTCAAATAAATTCTGATTATTCATCGAAGTTTTCATCCTGTGATTTATGTCTTCCCACTGCCTGTTCACTCAGTGGCCTCTTAAACCACAGAACTGGTACGATCACCACCATCATGAAAAATATGTCTACCTTTACTGGGGTCGAATATGATGGTGGCTGACGTTGGTTTACAGAAAAATGCTTACATCACATTTTTTGATTAAACACACAATGTTTTTATAAATCGTTAGAGATACATCAGGAAGCATTTTAATGCGATGATCCTAAGATAACTGATCATACATCAGTCGTGCTGCTTGTGATATGGCAGCATGTTATTCTGAAAGGAATTCAAAAAACAGCTCTTAGGTCTTTTGACGGCCAGGAGCCTAAATAAGTACATTACAGTATTGCAGTGGAGGTGGGATTACAAAGCTTCAAAAGAAAAGGCAAAACTGCATCTTTTTAGCCTAGTTCTATTCTGCTGTGAAGTTGCTGAGCCAGCAGACTGAAGCCCTTGTCAACGTGCTCCTGACGAATAAGCCATGTTCTTTCTGTGAGTGTTGTCAGCATGATCCCAGACTGGTGTTGCCTTGCTCCTGGTCAGATGACAGATTGGGTTGACAGCAGGGCGACCAGTTTGTCTGTCAGTATTGATAGTAACTCCTGCTCCTGGCTCAGTCCCTCACTGCATCAAATTTACGAGTGACAAACAAATGGGGAAAAAACTGCTAATGCTCAACAGCCTGTCATTATGTTTGTTGTGCAAGAGACACTTCCTGTTTTTGTTTTGTTTAGTTTTTTCTTGTTATGATCTGTTAGTTGACTTCTGTTGGGTGGTCTGTACCTGTCTTGATTTTATATTGTCCACAACTTCTGCCCTCTCCTGTGTCCATCTTTCACGATGTGCCTAATCAAATCTTTTTAACTGTCTCGTGTGATCCATTCATTCGTTTGTACCTCCTATTTCTCTTTCCGTATATATTCAATGCTCACTACCTTTACTGGTTCACTCGACACTCCTGGCTCCTGTTTCATCTCTGTCTTTCTTTGTTGGTGGTAGAGCTTTCCCTTTTAATCATTTATGGAGAGTTGCTAAAACGTGTAGCTGTCAGATGCAGCAAAGAGATATGTTTCTCTGGCAATGATCTTTACTGAATTTCACTAAAATGTGTTTCGTACAGTATGTGCACCTGTGAATGTCAGTTGTCACACAATTCTTTATTATTAATACCCCTCAGCTTCAGTCATAAATGGAAGTCCAGCTCAATTAAAAAGTGTTACATGTGTAGAAAGTGCATTGTGCATGATTTTTTTTTTTTGGGGGGGGGGGGTTTCCCGTAAAGAGACATCTTCACATAAATATTTAGTCATGCGACTGGTCAAAATATACCCTCCTTACCCATTTTAGCTCAATCAGTCAGTGGGGTCATTGACAAGGAAGAGTAAAATTGTAATATAAACTGGACTGGGTGTCGCGGCTATGGCCAGATCAGACGAACCCTAACCCTTAACAAATCCAACTGATTTACCGTACAAAAAGCACCTTTACTTCAGTCACAGTAATTGTCACACACTGTCTGTTTTTCATTGAAGCCAAAGTAAATCCATTTCCAGACAAAAAGCTCTTCTATATCTCGTCATGAATTATCTTTAATTGACATTTCAGGACATTTTGTAACACAGAAGAATACCATGTCCATCTAATTGTATAAAAATGTTCAGTACAACTAAATCTCAAAACATGAGAAATTGTTCCTGCATAGTTTCTCACCTAAATACTTGGCATGAGCACACAACAGAAACATTATTGTCTACGTTCATGAGCATGCGGCTCCATCCTTTTCCTTTGCATCCCCTCTTTTAAAACTAAATATTTTTAACAGAGATTAAAAGATTTTAATGTTGCTATCCAAAGTAAAAGAGCAGACTACACAGATTACCAAATCTTTCAGGATGTGAGAAACGAAAAGGTTGCATTGCAAGCATTAAAAACATAAAAAAGTGTTTGAAAACTAGCAGAGGATGATTCGATAGATGCGATTATAGATTTCATAGCAGTGAACATCGTTAGTTTGCAAAGCCTCTAAAGTAGAAGGAAATTAAAAACCTTGCACAGATTGCATGAGGTCAAACACACAGACATACTGTCTATATAGACATACATACTTGCAGACTGCAACCTAATCTTGATCATCATTGGATTTACAATGAAAGAGGCTCTATCCTCTTCTGACATCCTCCCATACATGACCCAGTGTTCACCAGCTGACCATCCATTTGACCATGAACTAAAGTGGGCCAAGCCATGCAGCTCAGCCGTGACATAAGGTTCAAACGGGAGGGAGGGTCTTGACAAAGCTGGCTGAAAGATGAAACTGGGTTACTGTCCTGAGTTAGATTACAGTCTCACACATAGGACTCACTGGGGTGACATTAAGCGTACTAAAGATGATGATGGTGATGATGATTTTTGTCCCAGTTATTAGAGCAGAGCACATAACCATTAATAGGATGCTGCTCCCTGCCTCCCCTGGTCACTCTTGTATTGTTGAGGTTTTATGAGACTTATGGCTTTCCACCTCCTGCCATTTCCTCTCAGTCTGTTTACACTTTTTTCTCTCTTAGCCTTGATGTCCCACTGTCACTCCCCATTCTATACTGAATTCTTTTGATGTGAGATGCACCATGTTTATTAAATCTAAACCAGGCTTTCAAGCATAACCACTATATGTCCCAATTCCCCATAGCATTGCTGCAATGTATGTAGAAGAAATGTGATAATGCTACAGGCACACACAGGGGAACAAAGATTGCATTTACTCATAACATACAGTCAAGTAAATGGGTTCACCACACACAAGGGACCGTCGGTTCTAAATAAAACAAGCTTTTTGTCTATCTTGCCAATGTTTCCGCTCCAACTTCCATTAAATGATTTCAAGTGTAGCAGAAAATGACACAATGGTATCAACACTTGTTTTGATTTGCTAAAATAAATTTTATGTTGTCACAATATTATATATAGTCCTACATCTTTCTGTTTTTAGAATCACACCAAATTCAGTGTTTAGTTATGAGCAGAATGTGTCAACAGTCCCTTCACTGTGTCAAAAGGGAAGAAAAGGTTCCTTGTTATTCTCTATCAGCAGTGAGCTTGACATTGTCCTGTGGGCTTAGAAAGCTCTGATGATGCCCTAACCCGCTCTGAAAGGAATGTATGCACCACTCTTACTGCTACTATGTACAGGATGTCAAAGGAGAGAGACAGAAAACACAGATAAAGTTTGGGGAACTCTTTCCTAAGCTGGTCCCAAGAATCCCAGTCTTGGGTCCTAAATACAGAGGAGTCCTGAGTCTCCTCTGAGTTTTATTAAATGCATTGATTGCAAAGACTATTGATGACCACATGACCGATGTGAGATTGCAATGACAGTGTTGTGGTTCTCATCTAGACGTGTCTCTGCAGGATATCTTTTAATTAGAACAGACAGAGATAGCAGTCTGAAGATGATGATTAAAATGGGATGATTTAGGCCCCGCACTGTCCACAGAAATGCATCTGTACTGTTTAATCAAATGACTAAAGCCATCTTCATTAGTTATTCTCATTTTCTCCTCCTTCATTGTGCTCAACCCAATAGAGTTCACCAAACCACTGTCTGATGCTTGTTCTTGTAATAACATCTGCAGGATTTTAAAGGATTAATGTTTGATCATTTAATGGCAATTCTTGAAAGACTTTAACAGCCTTTTGGGCTAAAGTTGTTTCTTTATATCACTGGTGTATAAACATCTATTAATTGCAATCATGCGTGTTTTTGACTCTTAAGACAATAATCTTCTGGAAGTCCATCACCTGATAACTGTTGAACTGCAGCTCAGTTGGGATATTTGTATGGTTTTTACCAAGCCAGAGTTTATATTATATTGATAATTTAACAGAGTTAACTATAGTTAATATAGGCATAGTTAATGTTGCATTTTGTCATGTGGAAGCACTTGGTTTCAGTACAGACAACAAAACCCTAACTTTTCCAGTAGGAGTATAAATCTCTCACTTTCAGCTTTTGTTGCTTGACAGCTGTCAGCATTTGTTGGTGGAGAAACATTTCAGTTCACTTCCCAGCCTCGATAAACACTCGAAAGTGGGGATCTTTTCCATTTGACCCTATAATCCCACAAGGCACATATGTATTAAAATACACAAAAATAGCTGCCATCTTTGTTACAGTTTCAAGCTAATTTTAAATCCTGTCAGATTTGACACATTACCCCAATCTGAGACCAGCTTTATATCTGACAGTACAAGTGAGTATTAGAAAGCTTGCTCTTTGCACAGCGAACGCTAGACTGTTATTAAGAAAAGAACAAACCAAAGAGACCTCATTATCTTGAAGAGTGGCTCTTGGCTGTCTACCTGCTTGAGGCCTGCACTGCATTCATGCTTTGTCACATTATACATTACCCGGTCACACACACAGGAGAGAGGAGGCTCAGTAATGGCCCTGAGATAGTGCTAGAGGAGCTTATTTAGCAGGGAAGGTGTAATGGAGAACATTTTTCACTGTCCTGTGACTGGCATGACCAGTGAGAGAGGAATATTAGTGTGTTTATGTGTCCCAACAGTTTTGATTGAAAAATAAAATGTATATATAAAGTGATTTTGTGTGGGGTTTTTTTTTTTATGCTATCATATGGTCTGACTGTGGGGGAGAGAGAGCATAGTGATTTGGATAAACAGTTGCAGTGGAGAATGATGATGATGATGATTCACTGAGCTGACAATATTGTTGAGGCACTGTCAAACCAATGATTAAAGTTTAGTGAATGGAAATGCAGCTCTGTGGGTTTTTGAAGTACAACATTTTTGTACTCTGTTTATTGAGGACAGGCTTTGTTGAAGTGGGATAAGACGAATAAAACAATTTTAAAACATTTTTAACTTCATTGATGTCCAAAGGTAAAGTATAAGGGTGTTGAAATAATATTTCTTTTTCATTTTCATTTCATTCAACACTCTTTTTGCATAAAAAAAGTGCAAGTCCAACTTTCACAGTTGGTGTCACACTGTTACTTCCTCCAGGATAGTCTTCACAGAGAAATGTACTATAGAGTACTGTAATATATGGCTGGAAACAAAATCGGCCTGAATTTCTTCCTCTCCACTATTTGCCTCCCCCATATATCCTATATTTAGAGCAAGTACATAAAAGATTTCATTTCTAGCAACTCAATAGGCCTCACTGACATACCTCAGGAGCCTTCATTTACAAAACTGTGTATATACTGTAAGTGTGTTAAGACATTTACGCCTGGGCTGTTTGGAGCCAATACATACTCCAGCGGCTAAGAGTAGGAACAATAGCACCGTACCCAAAGGAAGAAACTGGATCAGTATTTTAGAAAAGATACGTGTTTTTAATCAGTATGATGAGATTAAATTAAGGGTTTCCATATATCACTCTCCTTTTATCTCTGTGTGAATGTATTTTTCTCTGTGTGTATGCAAAATATGTACATTTACACGTGTTATAAATATGTGTAGTGAAATATCACTACTCTGACTGGGGGACGGAAGAGACTTATTTTTATTTATTTGGGTCACTACTTGAGTAGTAACTACTCTCCTTGCTGAATTACCCTCAAATGACCTTTATTTTATCATCTCATTTTTTCTGTTCACTTCCTGTGCTATTTTTGTCCTGGAATAGATGGAGGTTAGACTTTACAATTTTTTTTTTTTGCGGTTGCATAGCAACACACAACTAGTATTTTTTATTTTTTTTCAGATCGTAGTGAGTTGTGTCAAAACTCCTCAGGTAGAGCAGCTCTTTGAATGATGAATGAATGAAGTAGACTAATAGTGCACTTCAGGTGTCTCTGCCAGTTTTAGAAAGTTGTCATAATTGTGTTCTTATCTTGGTCTTAAAATGGGAGACATTGTCAGCACTTTTTCCCCAACAAAAACCTGTTCTGAAGCCAATGGCAGCATTTCACTGTTATTACTATCAAGATAGTGATATTCGCCTACAACATGCTTAATTTCACTGTTTGATTTTTGGATAATTCAGGTGGAACAACTTCTGCAGGGAAGTTTCTTAGTTACCTAGACCAAATATGTCCACCACAAATAAACAGTAATATAACAAAAATATGTCTTCTTCCTGCTTCTTTCTAGAGCTATGCTTGACGTGTTCAGCCCATCCTGTCCTTCCAGACCACTCATAGCTGATGTGTCTGTGTGCCAGGACTTGGCTCACTGGGCAGTCACAATAATGAACTCAGCAGAAACATGCACAATCTAATTTTCTGTGAAACACTGTGCCATTATGATAACAAACCAACAATGTGCATGTAAACCTGTCTTTTAAAGGGAATAGCACAGCGAGAGAGTTAGTACAACCTTTCTGCAGCACACCTTGAGTGCACAGTGGATGTAGACACACCCCAAAAGTAGTTGCTCTACGTGGTTTGTTACATGTGTTGAAAGTGGTTTATTCACAGCTTTGTTCAATTAAATTAATTCAGAGAACATTGAATTAATCAGGAAACTAATTTGTCATGGCTTATGCTGAAAAAGTTTGACTATGTCCCTCTCAAATCAGTCCCTTAATTGCTATTGTTCTACCAAATTGCAATATATGAATCAAATTTTCCATACAAAAGCATCAGGGGGAGATGAGTAGTGGCTTTCTCTTAGGCAGCTGGAAATGGCATCTCTACTAATAGAAGGAAAACTGTCATGATGTCCTTATTAATGAGCAAAGCAGGAACAGGTTATTGTTTTTCAGGAATGAAGGTGTAGAGCCTGGAAATTACCTGCCATCTCTGTGAGAAACGACTCTGGCTGCACACAGCACCCAGGTCTGAGTGCAGGCTTACTCTGCTATAAAGACGCTTGTATCATGACCAAAAAAACTCTAAATAAGAGATAAACAACTCTTTTTCATATAGTTTGTTCTTTTAAGTGTGAACTGTCAACATCTCTAAACTCTCCCAATAGACCGTTTTCACTTATTTTATACAGTAGTAAAGGTTACACTGCAGGGCTCTGCTTTAAGATGACACCACACATCATTCTGTACAATTTTTAAAATAACATCACCATCAGGCATTACTATCAGCTCTTTGTCTGGGGGCTTACAGGTGATTGAAGTGCTCTTAAGACTTAATTAAGAAATTACTGTTGAGTGAGTCTGGAGTCTACTCACTCAAACTTTCTAAATATTGCTCATCTACGCACAAGTAGAGCACAGGAAGTCAGAGATGATATTGAAAAGACGTAAAAGTCAAGTGCTCTCACTTACCACTTATAGCTGGTAATGGGTAGACAGATATTAGTAAAATTATATGGGAAGCAAGCAGTCATTTTACTTTTTATCTTCTTATCCATTTAGTATGTATTTATTTAATGACACACTGCATTTTTGCGCCTTTTCTCCATCATCTCTTATCGTCCAGTTTGTTTCAAACTTCCAGACATAGACATTTTCACAGACAGCCTGTGGGTGACTTGAGAGGAAAAGTTTGTGTTGTGAGTGGGTTGTGAGTGTGTTCCTGAGGAGGAGCCACCAGTGCTTGTTCAGACGAAGTGCTGGGAAAGCAGAACATTTGAAGCTGCCAAATGATCGGCTTAGTTTTATGATACTTGCCACATTATCACTCTTCGCTTGCTGTGAACAGGGCTAAAAAGTGGCACTTCAGGAGTGAGATGCAGACTGTAAAGGCCAAAACTTCTGCTCTTCTCTCCAACCAGTGCCGGCAGTGAAATTGTCATTGATTCAGGTTAATATACAGTACAACATCACAAAAAGGTAATCTGGGAAGTAAAATTAATTAACTCATCTAATTTCACTTTATTCTGCTAAAATTGCAGTGTTGTGTGTGCATCTTTGTGAGTTTTGTTACACAGTGGAATTTTAATTCAGTTTCAGTGGATGGAAATGAGCCGGTTTTGACTAAGTGCTTTTCATAGCTTCATATTATGAGAAATGAATTGAACTTCAGTGCAGTGTATTGACATAATCTGCTGCTCACCCTCTTGTGCCATCCTGGACTGGGGGTTGCAGATAATGTGCACTGTGTCTGGATGGAGTTTCTTAGTGTGGAATATCCCATTGAATCATCCATTTTATTTATTGATGAATGGTCAGGTCCAGTCTCTTGTTCGAGTGCTGACATGCCCATACATTCACACACCCAAATGTTAAAGGAAAAGAGTACACACATACAGTATACACTCTATGTGCATGAACTCAACATACAGTGTACCTCCAAACCAATCCCTTCAGATGACGAGGAAACAGTATTCAATTCTAGAACACCCCTCGTCCTGTTTATAAAGAAGTGTTTAGTTAATGGAAAAGCAACGTGGTATTGATTAATATTTGAATGTATTCAGTTCGGATTCAGGCTGAAGGGTTTTCTGTGAAATGCCCTATCCAAATATCCAGAGCACTCTTCAGTATGCTTCCCCAGGGATTTTGTCATGTAAATGTCAAGTGCTCTGAAAGTTGAAAACACTGGCTGAGTACCAGGAGGAGCTGTGATAGAAATCTTTACATTATGCTCCTGGATGGCTTTTTATTCATACAGACACACACAGCAAACCAAACAAACCTCTGGGGGTCACTATCTGAACTTTTGAAACTTCTCTAGCCCTTGATTGTGTTACTCTGAGTGTAAGATTTGTGTAAATTCTATCTTGCTTGAATTTTTAAATAAAGCAAGAATTTTGGTGAAAATGAATCTAAATTTTGTTATATAAAATTATTTATACCAAATGTTTTGTATTTCTGTAATTTTGTAAGCCTTGTTGATCTGTAAGGGTCTCTATTGCTGACTAATACAGAGACTGAAAACTGGGGCATGGTAGCTGTTGTTTTATTCTGTCAGTTTCAAGGAATGATGAAACAAAGCAGTTGGAGTGCGATGGTGCTTGGCTGTGGTTCCTTTCCTTTTTCTCCCTCTCTTCCCTTTCTCTCTAATTCTCTCATCATGAAAGTGCATGTGGTGTCTGTCTTTATAGCACAGTTCTCTTGTGCAGAAATAAAGACTGAAGTCTACTGGACTCAAAATCCTCTTGGCAAGTCTGTTCCAAAGGATGGACCAGAGCCATGTTTGTCTGTGTCTTTATGTTGTGTGACTCTCTAAATATATCCAACTTTACTATTTTATTCTCTTCTGCCTAAAAATTGTAACAACTAATCCATAGTTCATCCAAGATGAAATGATTTTCTCATCGGTTGAAAGGATGCACCAATATATTATAAATTTGCTACTATTGGTATATTTGCTTTGCTATAGAAACCTCAAATCCCTGTAAACATTTTGTAATTAAATTTCAGTATTGTGTATGATTCTATGACACATGTAAAAAGCAAGAAATTATTATGCCAGGCTTTATTATAGGAATCTGTTCTAATGTTGATTTTTGCTTTAGAGTCAACTTCAGCTTTAAAATCTTTTTAGAAAACTTCCTTCATATTTGGCAAAAGCCAAGCTTTTAAATGGATAAGGTCAATGTTTCTGATGAGATTTTTTTCCCCTGTTGGTTTCAGCTGTCATGACTCCGGTTGCTCAGCTCAGAAAGACCATCACCCACCTTGGAGCAGTGCAAAAGTCACTTCCATTGGTCATGAGCTTGGATACGCAACACAAAGCCACAATAGTCTAGAGCTGTTTTTTTGTTTTCTGATCATTTATCGTTACATTTGTAAGCTGGTCTTGATTTTATCAGATCGCTTGTTTTTGTAAAGACCCTATTGATCTTATTCTGTATACTGTGGCTCAGTCAAATAACCAATCTACATTTTGTGCAAAACCACTTCAAATTCTGTTCTCCCTATTATGTTCAGGTGCATCTGTGTGCATATGTGATTTTAGTGTGTGTCTGTCAGTGGTACACACAATAAATACTGACAAACTGAAACATACAAAGCATTTATTTTACTAGCAGGGTTTATACAAGTCCACGAGAGAAGCAGAAAAACACGTGCACAGACATTTTCCGTAGGCATGCTCTATCCTACGATTTCCATCTCTTTCGTAATCTCTGTGTAATGTTGTGACCCAGCTTAACATTGTGTTGCCCTGTGTGTTTCTGTGTCACTGTTTGTTAGTCATATTCATAGACAAAGGGCTTAATGTTAAATGGCCGTGCCCTTGTAGTTGTAGTCAAATCCTATTGGTTGTATCCACACACACATGCAAAGCTCAATTACGGTGGCTTACATGTACTGTTGACCCCACGTTTATTCTATCAAATCACACAGCTGTAACTCCCTGTCTACCCCTGAATGTTCACATTAGATCTCCTCAGATATGTGGAGCCGGAGCCGGTGTACCTGTTATCTAACAGATTACATTTTTGTCTTTTAGAGTTATTTCAGTTCTGCCTTTTCCCAGGATGATGGAGTCTTTCTTATGCCTTTGTTTGACAGCAGATGTTGTGTAGCTAAAATTGTATTGGGGTTGACTTTTCCATGGAGGTTTGAGGCTTCCAGGCTTTACACAGCAACACATTTCTTGGCAGGCTGCTGTAGTTTCAACTCCTGATATCTATAGTCTGCTCTCTACTCTTCACATTCTGTTAATATTTTGATATCCACAATTATAGATGTATGAATTTTATGAAGTGGTTATTGCACTTGCACTAAGTGGTGACAGATATAATTGCGCTCTTCTGTCAACTGGGTTCAGGGGTTGAAGTACCACTGTCTGAATTGCCATCACTTAAACTTATTAGAAACATTTCTTCAGGGTGCAACGTAATAATATACTTTAATGCCATTTTTATGTTATAGTTAAATATAATTTCTAGAATTGTCTCCAACAAATGCCAGCTCATTTATTGTGGGTTTCTTTTTATTCTCCCTAGTCTCCACTTCCTACTGCGTGAAAAAAGACAGTTGGAATGATATTCATTAAAGATAATTGCACTGGTAACCTCTGAGGCAACACAAAATTGCTTTGTAATGCAGTGGCACTAAGAGGAACACAGTGTAATGATACTCATCATTATTAACCTGCAACCTCAGTGCATGACTTCGCCTTAATGTAATATAGAAACCTTGTTGGTAATGAATAATTTTTAAGAGTTGAATGGGGGCAGTGGGCAGTGGTTAGCACTGTTGCCTTACAGCAAGAAGGTTGTGGGTTCCGTTCCCGGGCCTGGGGCCTTTCTTTGCGGAGTTTGCATGTTCTCCTCATGCCTGCATGGGTTTTCTCCCACCATCCAAAGACATCATGTTTGGATTAATTGGTGGATCTAAATTGTCCGTAGGTCAGATTGTGAGTGTGAGTGGTTGTTTGTCTCTGTGTGTTGGCCCTGCGATGTACTGGTGACCTGTCCAGGGTGTACCCCGCCTTCGCCCAATGTGAGCCGGGGTTGACTCCAACAACCCCCGCAATCCGGAAATGGATAAGCGGTAGAAGATGAATGAGTTGCTAGGATCATTAATGTACACAGAAATATAGGCGACTCCTCCATCATTCTCTTCTATTACAGGGATTTTGCAACCAGTAGAAAAGGTAACACATGCTAAAGAAACTGAACTGTCTTTATGTCAGTTTGTTTTATGCCAGCCAGACACCGGAAACAATGTTCGTTAACAGGTAGAAGAAATGACTTGACAGGTCCATTATGGAAGTGTGTATTTTGATGACAGTGCTACTATTTAAGGCCATTGTGGGTCACCTCTCTCCTTTTTTCCATTTGCATCTTCATCCTGTGTTTAACTGTTTGGGGATCTCTGCCCCTCTGTTCTTCCCTGGTGGGAGATGTTCTTACTCTAGCCTTGGTAGTCTTAAGTGGCTTCCCAATGGCCCACTAGCATTTTTCTGCCCTTATAGTTATTTTTACTCTCATTTCAGAGTGTAATAGCTGGGGAGATGGGACAGAAGTGCCCATGCACGGATTGTCCAATGTGGAAGAGAAATGAGAGTAGGAGAATAATATGAGCCAGAGATGGAGAAAGAACGTCAGTTGAATGCTTCCCAGAGCATAGCCCGGTTCGTCATGGGGTTTGCTAATGGCCTTCTAGCTCCAAGAGGAAATCACAATTACAGCCAGCGGGGCTTCCCTGTCAAAATGTAGTTCAGCACTGTCCTCAGGGCAATGGCCTGACATACAAAGCCACTAAGATGACCCTTCCAAAAAGCCCGTCTGTCAGAAACATCCCAAGGAGGCTGCATGCTTGCCATAAGTTATCAGACTGCAGTGTCCGTGCATAACACATGTTATGTAATGTACAAATAATAACTTTCCAAAGTATGAGAAATCTTTCTTTTACCAGTTTTAGTCTATTCTAAGCTCCTGATTGCATTGATCCAGCAGAAAATCTCTTCTATTGCAAATCAAAATACATAAGACACCACAAAAAACCCTCAGCAGAGATCATTTTGAAGTAGCAGGTATTGAAGGTATCAGTAGGACATCAAATATTTGTTTTTTGATCACATATATGAGATGTAAACAAATTACAACAGTTTAATTTACATCTATTTATTTTACTACTCAGAAGTCTCCCACTTTGTTGTTTCTTTTTCTTTATATTTTTCGTCCTAATAAATATGATAACATCAGTAATACGGGCTGAATAACTTATGTAACTTCTCTCTACAGGGCATCAGCATAGTGGGGCCCAGTAATGCAGATCCCACACCTCGACCCCCGAGTCCAACCATGTACCAGCTGGACATCGTCCTAAAGAAAGGGAACAACCTGGCCATCCGAGATCGGACAGGTAGGGGGTTTGTTTCCTTTTCTACCTGTTCCCTCAAACTGTTGAGTTTTATGTAAAGAGACTGTGCAAACTGCTTAATCAAGCCTGTGCTTAGTCAACCAAATGATACTATTCTATCCTGGTGTCTATCCTGGTATCCTGGTCTATCCTGGTCTCTGTTAACCTTTAACCTTTGTTTTGTCACAGGCCCAGTCAGTGTGGCTCTCTAAGAGTTCAATTGTTGTATGCCTAGCCTCATTGTTAATATAGCTAGTGTTTATTCACCAGCTCTTCTTTCCTTATTCCCTCAAATTTTCCCTCACATTTTACCCCCTTTCTTTGTAGAACTTTATTAAATTACTTTAATCTCATCACAACAGCATTTTCCATCTGTGAAGTGAGATAGAATGACGAATGATGCGGCACATTTAATGTGCATCTAGGCATGAAAAGAACTTTACATTGTCCCAGCTTTGGCTAAAGCTGGGACAATGTACACATTTAGACTCTGTGTGGTTGATACTAATATGGTCTCTTTGTTACTTCTCTTGTTTATGACTAAATCATGTGTTCCCCACCCAGAACTAAAAGACTTTCTGCATATGTTTCATAGTCTTGTATGAGTCTCTGCATTTTGTCATGACTATAGAGTTCGACAGTCGCAAAGTACATTTCCTTGAGTGCGGCTGTCAAATATTTTCATTTTTATTATATATTTCATGTCTTTTGAAAACTATTATTGTACTTTTGTCAGCACTACATTTCTAGGAATTACTGTTTTAGTCATCCAGTTCATTTCTATTTTCTAAAATGTGACAGGCATTACCTGAGTTGGTGTTGACATAACATGTCATATTTTCCTGTTTGTTGTTATACACACATATTCAAAAAGGTATTGCAAAAAGTAAGGAAGGAAGTGGGAGCGTCCCGGACTAAACACAATCTTCACCTTGGTATTTTATCCGAGGTCACCTGCATTATGGTGTTGATACCGAAACCCCTCCCTGCCCATTGTGGAGGCTTTTTGACCACACCATTTTACTGAGGAGATCCAGCAAAGACAGTTTGGATAGATTGCCAAGGTCTCATTAGTGCCTGTAGTAGTCATCATGACAACAGAGCTGACAACAGAGTATAAGCCATCCTGCGCGCTCATACATTTTTGCCAGACTACCTGTCCATGTGGATAATGACAATTAAGGTGCAGAGCTCACCTGTCCTGCTCATTACATGAAGGAGACTGGGAAAATATTGGACTAAATAGTCAATGTTGTGCGTATGTTGTGTTTATAGTAGTTGTGATACCAAATCTTTTATTGTCAGGACCTTCATGTTGCTGCTGTGTATTAGCTGGTGAAGAATAAATTGAAAACTAACATGGGTCTTGGCATTTTTTTTTAAATCATTTATTCTTTATATGTATCAATATAGGTTCTCCTGTCAGACAGGGGACAGGGGAATAACTGGACTGTAAAAGCCTCAACATGAATTATAGGTGTTGAAAATATGTTCCAGTTTTGTCTGCAAAACATTTTGAGGCATATCAGAAATTCTTCTGACTATTAGGAATTTCTGAAATTTTAGCTATTCATATCTAGTGAGCCTGGAAGTAAAACTAAAAATAATTTTGCTGAAAGTAACATCTCAACATGCAGACTGCATGCTAACCACTTAATTATTTACTAAACTAGTGTGGCATCTAACCTGCACAAACACTTTTTGAGTATCCTGAGGTAAATAACTGAAATGCTCCCATGTAAAACAATGGGTTGGATTCTGTGACTAGAATTATTGAAAAACAACTTGATATTTCTAACAACCTGGCTGTTGTCTAAAAGAATACATTTGATCATATTACTGGAGAATAATGGTTGGCAAACACAGAATACATGATGTTAGCCATGGTGAGATGTGGGAGGCTGGAGCTTTGAATGAAGCTAAAAGAATTACGACTTTGTCAGGAACAGCAGCTCTGATCAATGCATCCAAGTGATATATGGAGCAAGAAACAAAGTTGATGAGCCACGAATGAAGGAGCCACAAAAGGTGTCCGATTCCACATGAACACGCTGTCTCTCCTTGATGTTCCTTCATGAAGTAATGAAGGGACATTTTTGTGATTGAGTGAGGACACAAGGGCTAACAACAGATACGTTAAAGTTGATAGCTGCCCTCACCCAATTAAAGGACATGTCACCTCACTTTCTTTATGATTATAAATTATGGCTCATGCTCTTTATCTATTTTCAGTTGCAGAAAAAAAAAATGCTTTTTTTTTTTAATCATTGCAAATGGTTCATGGTGCAGTGTTGTAAATGAACAGAAAGCAGAGAATTCAATCACCCATCTTATCTTTGTGTGCATCTTTACCAACCAACCAGTCCAGTCTCCTGTGTCAGTGAAATTGTTGTCATTCTGAAAGTTTTATGTTGTTGGTCGACATTGCTGCCTGCCAGCTTCAGCACCCTAACCCTAACATGTAGTAGTACTAGTAAAGAAATAAACCCGCAGTTTGAGCAAAGACACAGTCTGATGGCAAAAGGGAAAATGAAACAAAGGCTCTGACATGGATACTGTTGGACCTAGGCGGAAGGAGGCAGGGAAGTACTGTACTGATTGACTGAATGCTGGATCAGTCGAGGAGTAGGGGGCAGGAGGGTAAGGTGTAGCCTAAATGACATGAGGAAGGAAAGAAGAAGGCCTGAATGGAAACCCCAGTTGAACCATGGGAAACCCTGCAGGACTGCTAGATGATGGGACTCAGGTGTGCCGGCTGCAGCAGTCAGGAGGGGGGAGTAGCATGGAGCCGGAAGGGAATGCCACGCCCTAAAACACACAAACACAGAGTGATAGAGAGAGAGAGAGAGACAGCACAGGAAACACCAAGGATGCGGAAAAATAGTGGAAACAAAAGGAAAAAGGGAAGTCACCTGGAGCCATGACCAAGACCATGACTCAACCAACTATATTTCCACTGACTGCCTTTACAGACACAGAATTTGACATTTGTTTTATCAAGCATCTGCAATGGCTTAGTGTTGTGCCTCTGTTAAATAAAACGAGCTGAGGAGTTCAAATTTGAGGCTTTAAATCTGCTTTAATCACTTGCAAGTGCTGGATGTTGGCAATGATACCACTAAACTGCAACATTTCCAAAAAAGATTTCATTAGCTTGGACTTAATAGTTCGCTGGTAAATTAATGCGATTGGATTAAATGCACTCAATTTAATTAGACTGCAAATATGAAATAGTCTCTTTTTAAGAAAAGCCTTTGCGCTTTCTCCTGTCACATCTTGTCCTTATTCATGTGCTGTCTTAGAGGCGGCAGTGCTTACAGCAGAGTGTGGACATTTGATGTGTGTTACAGACACGTTGCAGGCATTGACATGATATAGCAGGAAAATGAAGGCATCGTTATACAAATATTTTTGTGTCACCTATTATCGTATCAGTGATGTCACACAAAAACTGTTTTTTACGCTTCCTAACATGTTATTTTGGATCTAAAGATGGTGGTTTTTTCTTTTGTCCGTGCAGAGGTGGGTCTGCATTGACTGTAGGAAACTATTTATTTTCTGTCTGTCTCCATCTGGTTTTCACAGCCTGGTTGTTATTTGTGAGAACCTTGAGCCATCGCAGAGCACAGACCTCCAAAGCACAAAATTCTTCACCCTAAAAAGACAGTGCAAGGCTCTTAGAGTGTAAAGAAGAGTCACTCACTCAAAGACAAGGGTCGTTTTGGACCTTTTTTCAGTACAACTACAGTTACTTTGTTGCATTGTCACCAGTCTGTCTTTAGCCTGCAGAGGCAATTTCACATTTTGCCGACGGGAGAGACAGGCCACACTTTGACATGATTTAATATTATGGCTGGATAAAAATATGCTGGAGATGGCTGAAAAAGTAAATATCAAGCAGCTTGATGTATATCATGGTTGTATCTTCTGTACAATCACAGACTTTAAATCCTCCCTGGTGTGGTTTCGAATGCTGTCCTTTTACACCTGCTTTTAATGATATTGTAATTTAATCGGTAGTCAAAGGTATAGACATTTAAAGCAGTGAATATGCTTATTTCTTTTTTTATTTTTATTGCTCCAGCCCAGCAAATTATACTTGTCAAAAATGACACTTTCACTGTATCCTTTATGGGTAAGACCCTGTTGTGTGTCCCAGAGCCCCAAACCAGTCTTAGCTGTGACATGTAATGAGCTGCCAACGAGAAGCTTGGCAGCTTTGCGGGTGACCTCGGATAAAATACACTCCCCTGTGTCTCTACCTGTAGTTCACCCTGATAAATGTACCACAAGGTGAAGCTTGTCTTTAGTCCGGCACACTCCCACTTCCTTCTTTCCCTTTGTAATAATAATAATAATAATAATAATGAACTTTATTTATAGACCACTTTTCAAAACAGTGTTACAAAGTGCTTTACAAGGCAGCAGAAAGTTTTTGAGTACAAAATAAAAAGCTACAAACACTGAAGAAACATAAGAACATAATAAAACAAGAAGTAGGTAAAATGATTAAACTCAAATAAAATCAGGAAAGGCTCTCTGATAAAAGTATGTTTTAAGAAGGGATTTGAAAGACATTACTGACTCAGCTGACCTGATCTCCTCAGGCAGATCGTTTCAGAGCCTTGTGGCCCTGACTGCGAACACCCTCTCCCCTTTAGTGCTCAGCCAGTAGACCTCTGCCCGAGGATCTCAATGTACAGACAGGCACATAGGGTATTAAAGGTCAGAAATGTAGCAGGGGGCAAGACCATGAAGAGATTAAGTAATCAATAACATATTCCTGAACATGTTATGTCTCCTGTCTCTTAACTTCCCATTAAAAAGATCAGGTCATTGTGGTGGTTCCTGTTTGGTGCTGTCTGGTTATTTGCCCAGTGATATATTCTATTATCAAAATGCAAGTTCAGTAGCTGGTGACTTCATTATTGTGACAGTATTTCAATTGGAATGATCTTTTTTGCTTGTGGTTTGTCCCAAACAAGCATGTCCCCTAAGTCTGGAGAATATTCTTTTGAGGCAGCACCATCTCTGTTGTGCCATTACACACAATGTTGTGACTCATTTCAAAAAAGCTTTGGTGAATTGGATATCACGCTTGGCTGTATTGCATTATAATAATTAGATATTGACTCTATTTTGGTAAATTGTGTGGCCCTACTAAAGGTACATTTTTCATTCAATAAACCATTTCATCTGGTTGATATGTGTGCATATCTTTTAACTACATCTGCATATGTTAACTCAGCTTCTCTCTGTGGACAGTGAAGTCAAATTAACTTAACCTTTTCTAACCCTAAGTCACACATCACTTATATAATTGAAATTTGTTGTGTATTATGACCAAAGTGTTTCTAAAGTGTGTGGTTGAATGGTCCCTCACAGGCTTTGAAACTCTTGAGGCGTAGATTTCTACCACCATTATCCCCGCTGCTCTGCACCTCTGAAATGTAATGAGTGGTAATTGCATAAATACATTAGGTGCAGGTCTTAATGCACTGAGTTCACTGTACTGTGTTTTATTCTAGGTTAGTTTCCTTTTAATGCCGGATTGTTAGGTTCTTGCGTTTGTTTCTATTGGAAAATAATTCTCGATCAGCATTCAAGTAGTATCAAAATGATGAGCCACGTTCCGCTCTGAGTTCTGTACTGATTTTATATTTATCTGTGGTCACTGAGGTCATTTTTCTGTTAGTGTGCGATTAGAAGTAAACACTCAAAAACTGACATAATTATGTGTCATGGGTGTATACAATCAGTAGTGCTTTATCACAAGCTGCTTACTCTCATCACTCTTCTGGGTAACATTCCTCTAATCCTCTTTTACCTGCTGTCTGTAATTTTTTTTATTATCATCATGGTGTTTTTCATTTCACTCTCTCTGCATATTTTCTTGTCTGTGCTTTCATGTTGCCAATCCAGTGACTGTGTTGTCACTTTTGTTGTCGAGTTACATAAACTGCTCCAGTTACAGGAAGCGTCCTAATACAAGGCATGGCAGACTTTAGATTATAAAAGGGCTGCAGTGAATTGTCAGATGAATCAAGCAGATGAAAACTTGATTAACTCTACTGTGGGTTACTGCAGGTTTGGCCAAAACAGTCTGCGGTGTACACAATTTGGGCACATTTTCTCACCATTAAATCATATTTATTTCTTCAGACTTGGAATGTAATACAATTCAATGAATTAATACATTAAGCCTAGATATTATTTGTCTTTAAGTAGCATGGGCTCTCCCAGTTAGGTGCTCCATCAGGCTAATTCTTGGTCCTTACACATCGCACCTATGAACTACTGTAATTTCATCTCTATGAGACTTAGTAATGACTACCCAGATGGTTGTAGTCTGTTATTTGTGTTCATTAAAGAGTGCATGTACACGTGTGTGTGTGTGTGTGTGTGTGTGTGCGTGTGTACATGTATGCATATTTAAAGGGCTAATATTAGTGTTGAGTTTTACAGTGATTACTTCTCAAAGTACAGTGAAGAGCAGAGAGTTTACAACAAGCCTAATTATCTCATCTGCTCTACAGCAGTTCCATAAGATGTGAAAACTGTGGGTGCAGCACAACCTGACACTAATGCCAGCACGCTGTCTCCTATTTTATTTCAAATTCCCCTCAGCACCTTCTCACCTCACATTATTCTCTGGCATGCTGTGCAGTTGTCTGCTTTATTTTTGTTTGTGCTCATTCAGCTCAAATGCATTAAGCACTAGATCTTAATATTATTGCATCTCACATTTTGCATTTCAATCACAGGAAGGTCGTGTCGCACATCAGCAGAGGCTCAGTTGAGATAAAAGTCGTTAGAAGAGAAAAAAGGAACTTCCTCTTGCATAAAGCAGAAAGGAACAGGGACATGTATCTGTGATTGTGGGTGATTGTAATGAGGCAGGAAGTGAATCCATCTTATAGCCTCCAGTGATGGAATTTCTCATCTTTGCAGCCTTATACAATACATCCTCTTGCATTCTGGGTAATCTCACACCGCCTGAGATGCAACCATTCATCATTCCTGACAATACATAAAGGCCAGTGACTCTCACACACACATATATGTACACTCAATTTGTAGCCACACACAACTACAGTCTGAGAGTATGGCTGTTTAATTGGCAGCTTTAATACAGCTTTCTCCTCTGCTCTTATCACATCTCATCACAAGCAGCAGCCTCCCCACTCCTCTGAAGTGGTTCTTACTAATTAAATATTTTGCCATCTCTGAAGTCCCTCTAAACAAGTTATTGCTGCAGTGAGTCCCAAGAAGAGGCAAAATGGTTCACTGTCAAGGGATCTCACAACAACTGAAACTTCAATAGCAATGAGTTAGTGTCTAAATTCTGAAAAGGCGATTGTACCTGAAGAATGTTGAGAAAATGTGGAATATCAGCCACAACTATTAGTGCAGAAACAGAGCAGCTGCTACTTGTGCAAAAAAAAAAAAAAAAACAACCCCCCAAAAAAACACACAAAAATCCCCCCATCCAACCTGGTGTATTGATTTTATTTTATATCATTAGGGATCATTAGGAAGAAGATTAAGGTGCAACAAATCAAGAGAGATCAAAGGAGAAAGCACCTCAACATTATGTAAGCAGTTCAAAGACCTACAGCCAGATCTGTACACAGAATTTACACTGGCTGAGCCTCAGTCGTTTCTCCACACACCGCGTTAACGTCTAAAGTTAGCTTGTTTAGACTGACACATAGACCACTCACTGCATTAGCAGGGATACTTGTATTACTCCAAATCTGATATTGACTTTTTAAATGAATAATTTTCAAACCATGGGGCTTTCACCATATGAGTCAATTTAAACTTCTGCTGCACTGACTATATTGAAGTGTGCATGCCTGTGTCTCAATAGTATTGCATTTCTTATTGAGAGCTCCAGAGTTTTAAAACTTTGCATATGGCCTCACAATTTAATTTTTAATACTTATTTATTTATTTTGTATTTTCACAATGGAAACCTCTGTGCTAGTGGACTCACTTACTTAAAGTTAAGTGTATTAGTTTGTTAGCTTTATCTCCTCGTGTAACATTTTTTTTCTCACTAAAATAAGATAAAATAACAACATATATACAGTTATACTGTAAACCATAAAGGAAAAAATGTCAAGTTGGTAGGTTCATACTGACATTATGCATTATTGATGGTTTTCTAATACTATCCGTAGGTGCTTTGTCATCCATATTCATTGGATTTGGATGTTGTAAATCGTGTATCCAAATGTCAGATGTGCAAGGCTCTGCTTTCAAGTTCTAGGCTCTCCTCAAATCATATTTTCTCATATTTTTTTATTATTAATTATTATAACGTATTAATTTTTAATGTGAAGTATAATTGGGTACAGTGAGTGTAGAGCTACCACTGTTATTTTCCACTCAGATCATTCCCATACCTTTAGTTTTTTTTGTTGTTCCGTCTGTCTCTGTATTTTAAAAAGAGCAGGAATACCACTGATGGTTTTCCTACAGTTGAACTACTGTAATATTCCAAACAATGAGATAATAGTTTTTCATGCTACTTATTTTAGAAGATAATATCACACTGCCCTCTGTGGAAATGTAATTACCTTCTGATATATTATCAGTTAATAATTCAGGACCATTTGTCTGCCCTGTGCTGACACTGAAAGCTACTGATTATGACTGTGTAATGGCTATCTACAGATTTATGGTGAAACTGGGGAAGCAGAATAATTCACATATCAGTGTGATGCCATATGACAAAAAAAGAGGTTTTTATTTTTAGATTTCGAGATAATCAGAATGCGTATCAGTGCAATTAATGCCTCACACATTGATTGTACAATCACATCACATCAAGTTTTTTCATCTCCCTTTATGAGTGCCTCCCTTTATGTGTAAGAGCAACACACCCCCTGTTATTGCTCAGTTAGTTCTTGTGCAGCACTGGAGGGTAAAGTTGCATGCCCTTAGGCTGTTGCTTAATCCCGGTGCCGTGTTGGCATTTAGATGAACGCATTAAATTTTGATTAAGTTTTCAACATTGTCAATGTTGAAAACTTAATCCTGAAATGAAAAAAATTACAATATCTCAATGAAATGAAAGATTATTTTAGTGAGTAGCATCCCACTAATTTATAATGCTAATATTCTATGCTGCAGTATGAATGAATACATAACTGTTATTTATATCTACCTTGGAGTGGAGTGGTCGGAGATGCTGCATTTTCTGTAACTAATAAACACATGAGGTGGTTTGAGGTAATAATATAAGTGGTATCACATTCAGACAATAATGTGTTTACATGCACTAGCACTTGGTCGGTCTGCTGCATTTTATCTTCAGTTCAAGAGCAACACACTTGAAAAGCTTATGATGTTGAGACATCATTATTTCAAGGATGCGGATATTGCAGACTTTTTTTTTTTTGAGGGAAATTCCTGATGTGGCTTTGTGATGTGTGAGCAGGCTGCTAGAAGATACAGTGAGAATATATTATTGGCATAATTTTCCATAAATACCTGCAGCAGAAAAGGAGTGAGATGAGACGGTAATGTTATCTAGTTTAATGAGCACGAGGCAGTGAAAGAAAAAAATGAAAAGGGTGAGATGAAGAAAGAACAGAGGTTAAATTATGACATTGAAACAGACAAAAAGACCATCAAAGGAAGTTGTATCTTCAAACCAAAATCTGTTGAATAAATGGCACAATTGCATATAGTCTAGTTCATCAATAAACTGGAAACTACTACAGATCAAAGACAAACATAATAAGCATAGTTGAGACTTTAATTCATGTACACCCTTTGAGCAAATGTGCTTGGTGCATGGATGCACACTGCCTCCCACTGGTAATGACTGGTAAAATATGAATTTCACTGATTATTCATAAATGTTTAAGTAAAATGCTATTATTCATATTGCTATTTTTTCAGTTTGGTTATCCACACATAATGTCATAGCATGTTAAGTTCAAATTTAAACCTTTTCTTCCAAAAATCCTGGACTCGAGAAGTTCAAAGGTTGTCACTGTTGAAAAAATCCTTAGATTTAGTGCAAATACTAAATAGTTTTTTTTTTTCTCAAATGGATTTATTTATGTCAGCTAACATTTCTCCTCTACATCCCCTGATTTATCTTGGATTTCCAATGTTGCAAGATTTTTTTAGGTGTTTAAAATACATGTTTCCCTTCCTCTCTAGCTTTTGTTCATATTGTCTGATTATCATGGACAATCACATGAGGTGTCTGAACACAGAACACACGTGTAAGTAAATGCATTAGCAGTCCAAATGTGCAGTAAATGTAGAGAAACATAGACATATTTTTTATGCCAGTAACCATACGTGTACACACGAGCCTGACAGCAGAATTATACTCAATATTTGGCCATATTTATTTGGGTTATTTGCCTGAACTATAGTTAAAAAGGTTGAGTAAATATTGCTCAGTTGCTCTGAAGCCAACAAACATTTTGGTAGTGTTAACCCGTGTATTTACTGACCCTTCAAAAGGTGATGACAGTTTTTATTAGCGTAGGCTTTTGTTTACATTGAGATCATTGCCTGTGCTTTTAAGCTGGCTGTTGTTGCATTTTCAAGTGTCTGGCAAGGCAGTTTGTTTTACTGGCAGACAGACACGGTGAGTAGTATGTTTATGGCCCCTGCCCATTAGGGATTCGGAAGAGATAAATGTGTGGTGGATTATGTTTTCAGCCACCGTCAGGGAAGACAGAGGACAGCTAACAAAAATCTATCAGGTGCCAAGACCAAAGGAAATGTACCTGCTTTTTACACCACTGGGTCCAGTGGACAACATGAACAAGCTTACTGCTGCTCTCAGTGACGTGACAGTATTTAGTTATTGTTTTAAAAGGTGTTACAGAAGATTATTAGATTAACAATTTATTATGAACTACTCCGTGTCTTGTTGTGGTCTTGGCACTTTCTCCCGTATAGTCTGTGGATCCAGGATGCTATTCCAAAAGGGATGATTAGAAAGATAATTTCGTCTTTGATATCAAAATTCAGAGAAATCCTGGATTTGTGAGTAGTCTCTCAAAGCCCCTGTAAAGGGTTTACTGTGTCCATTACTATGCAAGCCTCTAGTACATTCAAAAACTATTAAGACCCCTTCAGCTTTTTCACCACAAAAGAGAACAGATTTTAAGGGTTGTTTTTTTTTGTTTGTTTTTTTTTTTTGCAGGAAATAATCTAAAAAGAAAAACTGTCAAAACACTTGACCTAATTGGTTATGACACCAGGAGTTTAGCTCATGTGCCTTCCATTGATTTAAGTCCACATTTGGAAAATTTCATTGATCGAACATTGTTTAGAAAGGCACACACCTCTCTATATGAGGTCTTACAGCTGACAAGGTATATCGAAGCAAAAACCAAGCCATGAAGTGAGAAACATGATTCTTTAAGTAGTAGAAAGCAAGATCAAATTGACTGGTCGCAGGTATAAGTCTGTTTGGTGGAAACTGAGGGCTCATCACCTGCTTAATACCATACCAGCAGGGAAGCAAAGTGGTGGCAGCTTCATGTTGGGGGGATTTTTTTCAGCAGGAGGGATAGGGAGGTAGCCAGACAGGTTGAGGGGAAAGGTGAAATGAACTAAACACTAAAATAAAAGAGAGTAAATCCAGTCCAAAACTCAAGACATCATGCTGGACCTCTACTTTACCTTTTTTCAGTGTCCCAGCCAAAGCTGTGATTTGAACAGAATCACACATCTCTGGAAAGGCCTAAAAATAGTTATCCACTGACAGTTCCCATTCATCTTGACAGAGCTTTAGAAGATCTGCAGAGGGGGATGGCAGAAAATCCCCAATTCCACTTGTGCAAACATGGTTGTTTAATACCCACAAAGACATGACTCTGCTCAAGGTGCCCCAAAGTATATGAATACCTTTTAGATTGTAGTTTTTCCTTTTTAATAATTTAGGAATCATTTCTGTATTGATTTTCTTACTTTGTCATCTGGTCTATTGTATGTAAAATTGTTTTTTTCATCATAACGCAATATAACAAAACATGAAAAAAGGAAGGAGTACCAACAAATACCTTGTGAATTCCCTGTTGGTCTATGACCAATTTAGATAATGGTGATGTCATTTATCGAAATGCAATTTCTTCTGCCCTTAAATCTATAGACTCAATCTATCACTCTGCTCTTCGTTGTGTCACTGATGAAGTTTATGATATTCATCATTGCACTCTGTATGAGAAAGTTGGTCCTCTCTTTCAGAAAGATGAGACAGACGCTGATTTTTATTTATTTACAAAGCTTTAATTGGCAAACTTTTATCATATGTTTCTTCTCCTGGTTAGCTCCCTCGGTAACCTTCTCACTCTTTCACATGATTGGTTTACACTCCATATTCCTACAGTTATTTCAGAATTTGGTAAAACCGCCTTTGGATGTAATGCCCTAGATAGATGGAATTAGTTGCAGTGCACTTTAAAAATTGCTAATCCTATAAATTATAAACAATTTAAAAATAAGATGTGAAATCATCCGATAAGTGATGGTTTTAGCTTTGTTAGCATTCTTTAAAGTCGTTTAATTGCTATTGTTTGATCATGTTGTCTTTATATTATCTTTTGTATCTATTATTATTATTTTGTTGTATTGGTTGTCCGCAACCTGACCCCAGATAAGCGGATGAAGATGGATGGATGGATGGATGGATGCGTTGGATGTATTTAAGCTTCTATTGTTAATGTTGTAAACTCAGGTCTCTCTTGCAAATAAGATTGTATCTCAGTGAGATCGCCTGACTAAATAAAGGTTAATAACTAACCTGGAATCAAATTGGTACTTGGTCTTTAGGTGAACTCCATGTTTTTGGAGAACTTATAATAATGATAATGATAGTGAAAAGTTTTATTTGTATGCACTTGACATTTTTAAACAGATCTCAAAGTGCTACAGGTAGGGCCATTAAAAAAGACATGTACTTCACATGGTAACCTCTGTTATTGTGGTAACTCAGATGGAGAAGTGGTGAACAGATGCCAGCGTACTCTTTCTCTCATTGTTCTTTTAAACATGACACTGAACCATGAAAGCCAACTGATTTTAATACCTCTCAGTCTACTCTGAGCAGTGCTGCCTCCTGGCCGCCTCTGTCCTAAAAAGAAAGTTTGGATGTGACCTCTGAGCAGTAGAAATGTGTCTAGATGGAAGTGGAGATTGGTCTTAGTTTGTTATAGTTCTGATGAGTGTTTCCTATCAAGGTTGGTCGGGGGTATTTTGACTCTGCCCTGAAGCATCATCACTATCGCTTGTCAGTAGAAAGAAGGAAATCATTCTTACTTCTCATGGCTGCTCTTCAGTGCCTGTGGCACCGTCTTACCTTACACAGTTTATCAGTGTGTGACTCATTGCTCCATTTTTAACCAATTTCCCCTTACTCAGCACTTCCATTTCACAGTCTGCTACACATTGGGTGGGCAAACATCTAGGGTCCACCAATCAATCAAACTGACCTTCTTGAACCTCATTTAGTTTTAGGCATTCATGCCAACCATTATTCATTCTTCTAAGGCTTATCTATCATACATCTACTGCTAATATCTATTATTTATTGACCAATCCCCCCACCAGCCTTATGGGGCACACCTTCACTCTTTCTTTATGGACTTTCCCCAGCTGTGGCTCTCACTCTTAAATGATAAGTGAGGGGGTGTGCCAAAAAATCGATTCATATAAGAATCGTGATTCTCATTTACTACGATTCAGAATCGATTTAAAATGTCCCAAAATCGTTGTCCCCGTCTTCGTTGAAGGCAAAGACCTGGACTCATTTTGGTTTTTACCTAGAGCCCTATAAAATCTGTTTTATTTTTTCCCAAATTCTGTTTAAAATTTTCCCATATTTGTTTTTTTCTTTTTTTTTTCGGTTTTTAATTTTTGAGAATTCTGTTTTTAGCATTTTACACAATTCTAACCCAGAGACACTGTTTTAAGTAATGAAATATAGCCAATTTCTTCAGTTATAACTGAAAACTTTAATGCTTCCACACATTTAAGCAAAAACATAACAATAAAACAATGAAACATACGTCCCACAACTTTAGTGGACGTACACTGCACTTAGCACTCAGACGGCCGCTTCACTGGTGGGAAGTGTGCATTATTAGTGACCCCCTTGGAGAATTTTCCCGACAGATACGTTTTATTGCCAAAAAAAAAAAAAAAGAGCGGGGTCCAGTCTCTCGTCTAGTCTGGTCTGATCTGGTCTAGTCTCTGGAGGAGTCCGTTCTCTGGTCTAGTCTCTACTCTCTGCAGGGGTCCAGTCTGGTCTCTAGAGGGGTCAGTTTTAGTCTTTTTGGGGGGGGGGCAGTCCCTGGAGGGGGGGGGTCAGGTGTCTCATCTAGTCTGGTCTGATCTGGTCTCTACTCTCTGCATGGGTCCAGTCTGGTCTGATCTCTAATCTCTACAGGGGTCCCATCTTTGGTCTAGTCGCTGTTCGCTGCTGTAGCCCAGTCCATCACTCGTTTCCAATTAACCTAGGTGCCTATACCGGGAATCGAACCTGCGACCATCTTATTGTGGGGCGACAGCGTTAACCACTAGCCACCGTGCTGCTCAGGTACCACATACATTTACATCAAGTCACCAATTAACCTAGACATGTTCAGGTGCCCCGACTGGGAATCGGACTGCGCCCACTATGCTCAAGTCACCATATTCATTCATTTATTTATTCATTCATTCATTCATGGGTAGGGGGGCCTGCATTATTAGTGACCCCCTTGGAGCATTTTCCCAACAGATACGTTCCTTTTTATTCTGGAAAAAAAAAAAACTAAAAATCTTTGATATAAAATGTCGGCCAGTTCTTTTATACCGTGTTTATAATGAATTCCGTTTTTAATGTCTAATTCCGTGATTCCGTGATCGCGGATTTTATAGGACCCTATTTACCGAATGCCCAGGAAGACATGAGCTTCACAGTGTGCAAGGTTTGCAAAAAGAGGAGCCCATGTTTAACTGCACTATTTTATTTTTTTTTTAATTAAAGAGACACTTTAATTTTTTTTACTTAAGCAATATGTGATATTGCTTTATGCAACAGTTGCAACAATTCAATCTAAGCATGGATAAATATTTCAAACTTAATAAATGTGAAAAAGACACTTTAATGTCTCCATTTGTCATTCTGTCTTGCAAAGCAGACTGGACTTGATCATGAGAATCCTTTGCACACCTATAAATTGAAGCAGAAATCATTATGAATCAAATCGATTTGAATCGAAAACCGTTTTTGAATCGAATCGTGAGATAGTAAAAGATTCCCACCCCTAATAAGTGATGTACTGTAGAGCGGTTGATTTCCAAGAAAGCACCTCTGTGATTGCTCCTCCGCTGGACTGAACCCACATTCACTCCCATTCAGCCGCCACCCACTTACAACACCAGGCTTTTCCATTTCATACTTTTCACCCTGAGTGTTTATGGCACCATAAAGCTGGCAGCATGGGATGCAAAGACGGAGTCAGTGATATGTTTGTGGAATATTGACCCAGCAGGACACAGAAAGAGAGAGATAGAGAGACATAGAAGGGAGATGGTTGCTATAGTTTTAGATAATGGCAGCCCTTGCCTGTATGATACAGCAGGAGACCAGACTATGTTCATGAAGCAGTCTGTATCACTTCTTTTACAAGGAAATAGAATCATTTTTATCCTGCATCATTCAGGAAAGTCATTATATTAGAATCACATATCTGCTGCCTGTTAATGACATATTAAGACACTGTATTGAACTGGTGAGACATCTGCAAGCACTGAGAGAGCTCATCCTTTTATCAGCTGGTATACTTACTCTCAGTCTTGTGTTGGATGTGCTGTAGTTGTATCTACAACATATCCACCTTGAAGGGTGCCAAGCAGAAAACAGGGCAGATACTATACCACCCAAACAATATATCAGGACTATGGTCACTTGTGAGCTTCGCTGGTACTGTGCTGTATAGTTTGTATATATTTTCTTAAATTTATGCAAGATGTAAACCACACGCAGTGCATGGGCTTTGTGTGATGGAAAGAATTGTTTGATGATAGGATTTCCCTCCATCTCCTGCTTATTTGCCTGGTAATCATTTGGGCCACAGTGCATGATAACATGACACTGATTTGAAACATCAACAGCGCTAATAAATAAGCCAGTGTCCCAAGGTTCTGTTTAACAGGACGTTGCATTAATAGTCAAAGGAGAAGATGGTAGGCCCCTTACACAGTGCAAATTACATCTACAGTTTTCCACAAAGTAGCTTTGATTATAAATAGCATGATAAATGTAAGTACCATTTCATAAATATAGTATGTTACAAATGTTATATGTGTAGGTCTGCTGTAACTACATGTGTTTGTAAAATAACTGTGGTTACTCCTGTCCAGCTCCTTTTAGTGACTATTATCAATGACTAGTGTCAATGTGAACAGACTCTTGAGCCAGTAAATGTGTAATAAAAAATCCATCTGTTGGCCTGAAAGTCACTGACTATATATATATATATATATATATATATATATATTTTTTTTTTTTTCTGACAGTCTCCATGTTTCTTCAGTGACCATGTTTTTTGCTCGTTTTTTTCTCTGGTCTTAACTTAGCTGTTCTCCGCCTGTCAAAGCGCTTGACTTTACTCCGATGTTTATGGTCCTTGGGGAATAGGTTGGTAGAATAAGGCAAAAATGTAACGGGCAAGAGAATCAATTCCTGTTTGTCATGGTAATAAAACACAGATTTAGAATTACGCGCCTTTTTTCCTCCCGAATCATGATGAAGAGATGATAAGAATTTTGTGTGTTTTACGGTAGTCACAAGTTCAGTTTAGACTTGAAATGTTTGCCAAACCAACACGTATTGATGCCTATTAAAATGAAAGTTAAATTTCACAGTATTCATTGTTCCATTAAAAAAATGTAGTGTCATAAACAAACAAATATAGCTCGATAGCTCCACTTAGTGGACAAATGGAGACATTGCATGTGAAATGACCATTCGCCAGTTCAACAAAAATACTGGTGATCATATGACCCACATCTACCAGGAGTCACATGACAAGCCTCTTGACTATTCTAGAGGGGCCATAACAAATTAAGTAAATGGTTCCAACCATTTGTATTAATTCTGCAGACCAGATGGAGTTATTCAACCTCTCAAAATCTAATATGTCCCTTCAAAAAAAAAAAAAAATCCTTTTCAGTTACCAATACACACGGTAAATTTTGATGTTTTTGATTCAGTTGTTCATTGGAAATACCCCAAACTTTTCCATAGTTAGAAAAGTTGCATATCATTTTTGTGGTAGTTATTTACCAGCATCTTGTGTTTTCCCTCTTTCCCAATAGGCACCAGTGACCCATATGTGAAGTTTAAGATTGCAGGGAAGGAGGTGTTCAGAAGTAAGACCATCCACAAGAACCTCAATCCAGTGTGGGACGAAAGAGTAAGCCTTCACGTGGAAACCCTGAGGGATCCATTATATGTCAAGGTACAGTAGATAAATGATGAGCTTCAAGTGTTTTCCATCTTTATTATAAGTTTTAAGTGACTCTTTTTGTCTCTGCAGGTTTTTGACTATGACTTTGGACTTCAGGATGATTTCATGGGCTCAGCTTACCTCTACCTGGAATCACTGGAGCATCAGAGGTCTCTTTTTCTTTTTCTTTCTTTTCCTCCTTTTCTTTTTAGTAACACCTAAATCGTACTGCAATCAATTCTTAATGAATCATCTGCTCCCTTGCTTGACCAAATGGTTTCCTGTCTTTCACCTTGTTTAATGACAGAACTATCTCCAAATATCCTCCCTTCCTTTTGATGCTGTCACTTAGAGCATTTACCATGTAGCCTGTGGTTTCCCTCTAGTGGCAGTCTTTGGTAACTCACCACATAGCTCATGAAGCATTGAAGGGCTTCTCTAGGGAAGCTAACAGGATTGTATTCACTGAAAGTCTGCTATTTAGTTTTTATTAAGCAGAAATACTGACTCACACAATTCATCTCATCAGGTTGGCCTATACAAGGAATAGGACGTTTTCATCAGACACATGAGAACCTGTCATGGAAGGAAAAAGCAGAGCAGTTATTGGTAACATTAACAATAACTCCATTCTATTACTATACTGGGAGTCTATATACTCCCAGTTAGCTGTGAGTGTGACAGTCAGTCAGCAGGAACGACTACCGCCCTCCCAGCAGCTGTTTTGACATTTCATAGCAGAAAAAGCACCGGTGCAACATTTCTTTTGTTCCTGCCCCTCCTGCTAATTTCAGGGGGTTGCGATGCATAAGAAGGGCAGTACGTGGATAGCAGGGCAGCAAGTCAGTGGAGCTGCTTATCTCAGTGCTCCAAATCCATTGCATCAGACTTGAACTGATTAAATATGTAATTCCACTTTATTTTAAGATGGATTTGGTGATTTGGATCTCAAGTACAAAGATAGTAAGCTAGATAAAAACCTTCAGTTAAAAAGTTAAAGTAAAAAAAAAAAAACCAACAATATAATATATACAAGAATGATGAGCTGGAGTCAAGAATAGGACAGACGCTCTGTATGCTTATACTATACCAATAGTGCAATAGTTAACTGCCTGAGTATTTTGTTTATGTATGTGGAATATTATTTTCAGTGATTTACATAGATAAAGTGTTGATCAGGGTGAAGGCCTGTGTGAAGAAACTGTTTTTGGGTCCAGTTGTTGGGGCTCAGTGATTTGTGGCGCCACCCAGAGGTGAGGAGCCGGCACAAGATGTGTGGGGTCTGCAGTGATGCTTCTTGGTGTTTCATCAATCTGGAAGTGTGTAAATCCTGAGTGGATAGCACCAATGATATTCTCTGCAGTCTTGACGATCCATGGTGGTCTGCTCCTCTCCTGTTTGGTGGCTGACCAAAACCAGATGATGATAAAGAACAGAGAATGGATTGGATGACTGACAGCTGGAAATTCATCCTCTGCTCAGCCCTCTATTTCACTGAGGTGATGTTGGTAGTCCGCCTGAGGTTCCATGAGATGGCGGATCCCAGAAACGCTTTCCACAGTAGAATCCGTGTTATTGAGGACAGTGTTGGGGGGGCTTCTCCTAAAGTCATCTGTACCATAAATCTATAATGTGCATGTAGTAATGTTACAATATGATTTTTTTATGTGAACATGGTTACTGTTTTTCCATGTAGGACAATGGATGTGACGCTGGACCTGAAGGACCCACAGTACCCTGAACATAACCTGGGCAGCCTGGAGCTAGCTGTCACTGTGTCACCAAAGGAGGGAGATGGGAGGGATGCTGTAAGAAAACTATATGAACTTCACCTTCACTCTCCAGATTATCCATTGAGCTCTGTCTACCTACACACACTGCATTCCCACCCCATTCAGGGGAATTTTTCTTTCTTTCTTTCTCACACCAAGCACATTATCTCTGATATACTGTAGCCAAATTTCGAACCGCTAAAGACCTTGGTAAAGCATATCTGCTTGTCAGTACAAAACCATACAAATCAAAATAATAAGTTTGATCATATTCATAATTAAAGTTCTGCAAGAGTGTTAATCCAGTGTAATGAACTGTGTTTCCATACATCAAAAACTCAGGAAGGATTTGTGGAACTGGGATGTGCTGGCATCATTCAGCCTCAGTTGTTGGAAACTCTTCAACTCAGCAAATACATATGCATAAACACAACTGTAATTAATAGGTTCTGTGGAAAAGTTCCTTGTTCAAAGAGCACTGGATTCTCTTCCTTAATTATGTTGGCTCATTCCTCTGTGGACGTGCTCAGTGTTTCAGAGTTGCATTTATTTCTGTTCAATTATTTGTTTGGTTAATTGGACCCCTGCATGTTCTATGCAGAACAAGGCAGAGTCATGGGGGAAATATTTTATTCCTTTTGATCTGATGTCTTAATTCTGCTGCTTATTTAGTACTCTAGTTCAGAGAGTCCACATTTGACACAACAAATAAACTCTATTTAGGTTAAGCATCATTTTGGATTTTTCCAACTGTGCAGAAAATGAGTACAAGGCTGAATTGTAGATTTTGGATGACTCTCTTTGTTGCCATCTACTGGTATCAAGAGGTAAGGGAAGGGACAACACTTACCATAACTATTTTAAAATTTATTCCTTATTAAACAACTAATAATCAAGTAATTTTAGCCATTATGCAGAATACACAGTGTGTCTGTATATGGTGATATGATTTATTGTGTTTTCAAGTTCATGAGTGTTGGAATGACATGAGGGAATTGTGTGAGTAAATAGCCTTTATATGTGATCATTATTTCTATATTCGAAACTTTTGCAGTGATGATTCCATAAATAATTTTCAATAATTCTTAAACAATAAATGGGTTTGAGACATTTCATATCCGTCAACAAAATCAATTTTGATTTTCCAATCCTAATATTATTTATTTTGCCCAGTGCAGAAATGTATCTGCACTTGTGTTCAGTAAACATAGATGTAACAGTAAACAGTAAACACTGTTTTTCAAGCCATCCTGTACCCAAACAATGACGTGATAACCAGACAACTTTTATGCAACTTTTTCATTTTGCTCTTTGTGTTTCTGTTGAGGAACAGGAATGAACACTGTAAATGTATCAAGTGTAAAAATTATGTTCATACTGTTTGAGAGGCACAAACTGCAGCTACTGTATACACATGTTCTTCTGTGCATGTGTGCATGTTCACATATGCAGATACCTCATAAGACAAGTAAGAGCGCTTCTTTTCCACTTCGTGCTTACTTAACTTGCATGACAACGGACAACTTTCCCACTCTCCTCATCTAACCCCTGCCCCGCCCCCTCCGTTCTTTCACCAGACCAGGTCTAACATATGAATTCATACACGCCATGCCCTTTAATCTCTGACACTGCAGCTTTCAGGGGGAGACAGTGGGGGGCACTCTGTAACCGCTTTGTCTCATTTACAGACCATGCTTTTGAGAAGGAACTGGAAACGATCTAGTAAGGTAAACCAAAACAGCATGTAACCACCCTTCCCCTCTCCCCTCCACCACTAACTTGCAACTGTACTGTAACCCCACTACCGACCGCACCTCACCTATCCTGCACTCTTCACTGGTGTCCTGGTGCACGGATGGAGTCTCCCCTGCCCTGTCTCTTTTTCCCTCCTTTTCTTCCTTCCTCAGTGGTATTAGCAGTTTTTCTTTCTTGATCAATTTTTAGTTCTCATTGTCACCAGCTTGTTTTCCACTTGCTGCAATATACCACCAGCTTTTGCATCGCCTGGGTTGATGTAAACTCTTTTTGGTAATGCAAGTGCAACTAAGTCTATGTATGAACTATATATGTGAAGGCAAGTTATAAGCCAAGGGTGGGAGTAATGCAAGACAAATACTGCCATTGTTATATAGGATGCATTTTGTTATTTGTTCACTTTTGGGTTATTTAGTATTCCAATTTAAAATAATAAGTAATTATTGATTGAGGTTTACATGGCAAACTTGTCAATTATGAATTGGCCATTTCCGGGGACGTGAGTGAATGGCTTTTGTGCAATTTGGCTCCATTCTATGTTTTTCCTCACAATTCAAATAATCTTGTGCTTTTCAGCTATTTAAAATGCGCAGTGATTTTGCTCAACTTGAGCTCCACATATGATGCTGGAGGTTCACGCTTCTTTTGATCTGCATTGTGTATTGCAGCTACTGTGTGAGTAAAATATTTGTTGATTTGTTTTTAGGGGCCTTAACAGAGTCCTGTGCAGCAAATCACATGTGAAATAAGAACTTTTGTAGCTTGTTGACTGAGTATAGGATGCTCTTAGACCCCTTTACATCAAGTGGAAATCTTTGATGTTGACATTATTTTGAGTTCCCATTTTGCCATACGTAAGAGACTTATGCTTTTTGGTTTTGTTGTTTGTGATTCTTGTTGGCTGCCAAGGCAAAGCATGTTGATTGAGGCTGTGCTTCTTATTTGCGCATGCATGAAGCACCTACCATGTTTTATAGCCAAATACAGCAATATTAGTATCAGGGATAAGTCCGCGCACGTGGTTGTGTTTTACAACCTTGTTTGCTTTTATTTCACTTCTAATTGTACTTGAGTATCTTCCTGTCGTCACTGAGAAGGAAATAAGCTAAATGCATCTTTACTTTTAGTTGATTTACTAAAATGTACCTAGAGACACTGATTAATTCTTTAACTAACAGTAAAAAGTTTGATATCCACCAAGAGACACAGATAGACATTTCAAGTGTGCTTGGTTGGAGCTGGGCAGACGTCCTGCTGTATCACTCTTCCCCAAACCAAGCCTTTGAGGCCTCCAAACTGGGCCACACCGTCTGTGACTTGGGAATTATCTCAAACACTAACTAGCTACTGTGGTACCCCACCAAAAACGGCACTGCTCCTGAGTCCCTCACTGCCTCCATGCTCGACAGCATCCACTACATGGTTATTTTTACACAAGCACTTCTTTTTAATGAAGCATATGTGAGTATTGAAATGGTTCACAAAGTAGTTTGAAATCATAATTATGAGTCAGAAGCACACTGAATTCAGGTCTCAGGCTTTTTTTGGGACTTGAAACTTGAAACAGCATCCCTTCTAAGACTTATAAGACTGTTCTTGATCCCTTTCCTGCTCTGACAGAGAGGATGCCCAATCCAAATAGCCCATAGTTTTCTGCAACAAGAGACACGTAGGATCAAAACAAGAAAACAATTAGGACTGTGCTTGTGTAGGACATAACAGCAAGTGAACGGGAGAAATGAAAGATGCAGGAGTTGCTGCATGGTAGGTTGGCTCTATTGCAGGGAGCCATTCGCATTGTTTAATGTCTGGAGAATGGAAATTAAGAGGCTCCGTCTCCAGATCAAAGGCCTGCACTTGCGAGGCAGGGTTTGTTCAGAGTTTAATGAAATTCACTCGAAAAACAAAAGCTATGCTAATAAATTCTCCCTAACGAGGAAGGAGGAGAGAGGAAGGGAGAGAGAGAGAAAGCAAGGGGTGTATTTGTTTGACAAATAAATACCCTGCTCTTTGTTTTAGTGAGGGATACTGACATGATTCAAAGAGAGGTTAAATAGGCCTATAAGTGCTTAGAAAACTACTGGGGGGGAAAAGATGATTTAAAATATGAATAATCATCAATCTGAATTTGCTGAGCTGTCAACTTACGGCACACCCAGATGGAGGAGGAAATTTACAGAGGTACACTGTAACAGCACCTCAGTGGTCTGTCCCATTTTGGATAACACAACCTATAAATCACTTGCCACCTTCTGTTTATTTGTTGTACTTAAAATGTACACAAAAAAGACCCAAATGATGCTTGACATTTACATTTGTGTGCAGACTGTTTTTCTCTAGAGCTGATTCTCAATAATCTCTCAGACAAGATAGAAAGGTCACAGTACATGCTTTTCAGTTTTACACAATTGTGAGTAAAATTGCTGCTAAAAACAGTGATGTTACTCAGTGCTCCCAAAAAACAGCTAAAATCGTTTAAAGCTGTAAGTGACAGATCAGTAGGAAGCACCGGCCTACAACCTGCAGTGATCTGGTCAGCCTAGCTCACACCTCAGAGGTCAATCTTATTACTCTCATTTTGTGTTCAAGTGTTTTCTTCTGCCTGCCCTTCTATTGTCTGTTTGGCATTTGTGATTTTCCTCACACCAGCCATAATCTGTCTCGGGGTACATCAAAGCACATTGCTGTGTATTTTGTGCCCATATCTGTATCAATGCATGTAATGAGTGTATTATGTAAATGTTTCTTCGAATGTGTGTGTGTGTGTGTCTCTGTCTGTATCTATCTGCGCGTGTGTCTGCTGCAGTATCAGAGTATGCGTCTGTCAGATGTGCACAGAAAAGCGCAGTTGTGGCGAGGTATAGTTAGCATCAGTCTGATAGAAGGTCGCGGCCTGCAGCCCATGGATGCCAACGGCCTCAGTGACCCATATGTCAAATTCAGGATGGGATACCAGAAGTACAAAAGCAAGGTAAAACACCTCCAACACCCAGCATGCCTAACTACAGTAGCTCTTACTTTGCATTTTCAGAGCACTTGTTAACCTGATCTCCTTAGACTAAACTTTATGGAAAAATTTTTGTACTTCTGCTTTCCTACTGAGCTGATGCTTTTGTCCTTTTTAGTGAAATGAGTAAATGGAAACACATCTCTGTTTGAGAATCTGTTCTTCATTAAAAAACTTGAGAAAAGAACACTTTATGTCTCATAGGCCTTTTCAGTTATTTAGTTATTTAAAGTTGTGCTTCTTTAAATGTTATTTAGTATAAAAACAACTCAAATTATCAAAATTTTCGTTGATTAAAGTTTTTGTTCCCTCTCTGTTCTTGTTCACACAATAGACCTATAATAAATTTGTAGTTCTCATCACTTACAGACATATTGTTGACTTTTGTCATCCATTCATTTTCTACTTTACTAATTGTACAGCAGGATGATGTCATGAACCAAATTTCTGTGTGTACTGTTACTGAATCCAGTCTCTTGTCATATTTTTTTTTTTTAGCTGCATCATAGTCGTATCATTTTCTTCTGTCATTTACTCAGACAATTCCTAAAACACTGAACCCACAGTGGAGAGAGCAGTTTGATTTCCATCTGTATGAGGAGCAGGGAGGCTATGTGGACATTACAGTCTGGGACAAAGATGCTGGCAAGAAAGATGACTTCATGGGAAGGTAGAGTGCTCACCTTGTTGTTATTTTTTTGTAGTTTCCATCAGAATGAACAATATGTGCCTGCATTGATATAACAATTCAGATGCCCTCAACTGCTTACTAAAACATTTTAATTGAATGAGCTGTGGCTTTGTTGTTCATAGTTGTTTATATTCTATTCACAACATGTGTTGTGTGTTTACAATATCTGTATTATGTTGCTGCTGTTGCTATGATCCAGGACAATGTACTGATGATTCATTCAATCATTCATCTTCTACCGCTTATCTGGGTCGCAAGGGCTGCTGGAACCAATCCCAGCTCATATTGGGTGTGGGCGGGATACACCTTGGACAGGTCGCCAGTCCATCACAAGGCCAACATGCAGAGACCAACAACCACTCACACTCATACTTTAGCAAACTTTAGTCTTACAAACCACAAAAATTCTGTATTGGCTGTATTAGCTTTACTGAAGTTTTTTTTTTTTTTCAATATTTTCAGCTTCTTCATGAGATACACAGCATTCTAATCTTCTGTAATTCTGCTTTTATTTCTATTTGTTTTCGCATGTGTGCACACTTTAGGTGTACCATTGACTTGTCCCTGCTCAGTAAAGAACACACACACAAGCTGGACCTGCCCCTGGAGGAAGGCGAAGGTGTGCTTGTGCTGCTAGTTACACTCACTGCTTCCGCTGCCGTCTCTATATCAGACCTGTCAATCAACATGCTGGACGACCCGCATGAGAGACATCAGATCACGCAGAGATATGTGAGTTATTTTGATTGTAAGAGTGGATACGATAAGATACAATAAGATACAATAATGTCGTGTAAATATCTTTGAAACAGAGCATTTTGTAGCTTTAACAGATCCCCAGTTTAACTTTTTTGTCTGCTGGATTTTTACAAACAAAATATATTGAAAACAATTAAATTCAAATGGCACGTGTAAATTAGCTCAATAACAACAATTAGCGGTAATGCTGAGAGGACTCAAAATCAATACTCAAACTAAATTTATACTGCCACCTTTTGTAATACTGATTGACCATTTCACTTGCTTGTTCCCTTCAATTGTTTGCTGTCTCACGATTGTCGACATGCCCAAATGTATTATTTTTTGGTGTCATGACTCAGACTAACTTTTCAATAAACAACTCTGCTTGCAAGTTATGAACTCTGCAAGCTAATGTGCAGAGGTTTAATATAAAACCCACCAAGCTGCTGCTGAGGAGTGGAAGAGGCACAAAAGGGAGAAGAGGGAAGATACATGAGGGTATAGAGATCAAGGATGGAGACGCAAAATCACATGTCTGTCAGGCAGAGTTTGGATTAACTGTTTAGAAAGGATGCAGGCTCACAGGGCTGGTTTGTTTCTGTCGCTATGATTCACACCACAAGTATTGTGTGGTATTTACATCAGTGTCCTGCAGTGATTTGTGCATATTGTGAATTTATGATTACACCATGTGGCTTTATTTTATTCAGTGTAAAATGTCTTAGCTTGTTAGCCAGTTGTCAGTGATTTGAGCTTAGCATTAGAGAGCGAGAGAGAGAGAAAGAAAGAAAGAGAGAGCCCTAAGGCCCCATCTGCTCCAGAGGCCCTCCACTCCATACAATGGTTTCAGCCCGTCTTTGTCTTAGCCTAGTTAACCCTTCGCACCCTGTCATCCTCACCCCACGCTACAAAGGCTTTCACACACATGCTCATACACACTTTCAATGGATTTCCTTCACTGACAGCTTTGACACAGGACATTTTTCTGGACATCAGCAAAATGATTTGGGGTATTTTCACTCTGCATTCATATTTGCCCAAGTTGTTTCAGTAGAAATGTGGGATCTGTTAACTTGATCTCTTAAGTTTAGTTTGAGAATGAATTACAAAAAAAGATGCATGTTTTTTTTGCTGTTATTGCGCCTATTCCCATGAATTGTCCAGAAAAAAACGTTAGTGCAGATTTTCCCAGTAGTACCACTTGGTTGAATGTGTTTTTATTTGTGGGCATAAAGTGCATAAATAGATGTTTCCTTGGATTTGAGCAACTGTAAGACAACTTCTTGTGAGTACCTTTGGGTGCAAGCCTATACACCAACGGTGAGGCACCACAGGCCAAAAAGAGCTGCCACGACCTACATAGTCGTGCTTTTGCCTCATTGGCTAGCTGCAGGAGGTCGATAATTTTTCTCCGCACTGCAGCATCCACCCTAGATCAGAGGGGGGAGCTCTAGGACCGAGACATGCACATGCTGTGCTTCTCCTCATAGTCACAATATGAGGGTGGGGAGCATGAGTGTATGTGTGTGTGTGTGTGTGTGTAATAGGGGGCGAGAGGTAAAGGGTGAGGGTTGCACTGGGAAGGGAAGGCGTGTAAAATGAAAAGAAAAAGCTATTTCACCTCTCACAACTCGTGCAGACCCCGTTTTTCTGCTTGGCTGAAGCTCAGACATTTCCCTTCCTTCGCTTACCTCTTTTCCGGCCTCCTTCTCTCTCCCACACTCGGCATCTCTGTCCTGCTCTCCCGTCAGCCTCGGCTCTTTTTCTGTCGCCACCGTTGCCCTCCTCCAAGATGAAGGGATGGCAAGATAGAGGGTGGTGAAGGGTGGGGGCTTGCAGATGGAGGTGCACAGTGAGGTCAGTTTGAAGACTTGAATGGTTTCTACCTATTAACATATTCCTTTTCCCCAGACTGGCTGTCTTTCAGTGGGAGAATTCAGATGTACCTTATCAAAAAGCCTGATAAAACCAAGTACCGCTACAGTGATAACAGTGCTGCTCAAAGCGCACTAATCTGCCCATTGAGTCTTTGTAGGTAGGTACATGTTATTGTGCTTGGGCACAAGTTTACTAACTAGTATTTTTAGTTTGAAATCAGCTGCCTGCAGAAGCCTGAACAAGGCATCTACCACCACTGCCGGTCACAGACAGGCACACACCCCCACACACTGATGCAAAAACAATACAATACCTGCATCAGCTCTCTAAGACTGGGCTTGGCAGAGCAACACCTGTACCATGTCGTCATTGCTACGGCTTTAAATAGCAGATAGCTTCACAAACAATGCTAAGCAAGAAAAGACCATTGAAATTGCTGCCTAGTCCCAGCTTTAATCATCAAAATGAAAACACATGAGTATTTTAGGGTTTTGTGTCACAGTGGATTGCAAAGAGTGACTACTGGAAAAAAAACACACCATTTTAATGATTTTAATTCTAGAAATGTCCTTGTTGCTTTGTGACACACACAAACACTTATACTCACCACACCTCATGTAGTCAGAATAAGGTCACCGTGCTGTATTTATCAGGTGTTTTTTCCACATCAACTGTGGCCATTGAAGAAAATGGATAATAGACACCACCATCAATGCATCTTGTTCTCACAGTTCATTATCATTGTGGTTTTCTCGCTGCACATCTTGTGTATGTGTATGTCTATGAGGCCTGTATATGCACATTTCTTAGCATCTATGTGTGAATGAGTGCACACAAATTTCTCTCACAAACTACTTTGAATGCAGCAGAGCTAAAAGCCAACATAGTGCAATTCACTTGCTCAGTGACGACTGCCTTAGATGTACTATTGCTCACTGTAACCTTTCCTTCATCCCTAATTACTATTTCCCAGAAGTAGAGAGGGATAGCCGGAGAAGGAGAAGAAGAGATTTATGCATTATGATGGCAAAAGGGGCACACACACTAATGGCTCTTAATGGGCCTGAGGTGGCTGCAAGATGAGTGGATGAGAAAAGCAGGACGTGGTGACCTCCACTGAAGTGGTGGCACTTCACCACCCACCCCCATGTACTGTATAGAACACACACCTGCAGTACCTCTCCCACCCACTCCATTGCACTGCATTAAGGTGAAGTGAAAGGACACAACCTGGACAGGAAGTGGGAGAAGGTTCTGCAGTAAAGTGTGGGACAGGCAGAGAGCAAACTTTGAGAAACTCTTGAAAAACAGCAATGTTACGTTAACAGAGTTGGAAATCAGAGAAAGTTGTTTGCATTAAGTTGCTGTGGGAGCGTTTACAGTAATTCGATTCATTTGATCAAACCTCCCTTGAACTGTCTGTGTGTGTGTGTGTGATTCTACCAGTCTTCATTCATTTGTGTGTCTGTGCAGTGTCTAATAGACAGGAAGAAGATGCCACACTGACAAGATGTCAGTCACAGACATTGTCTTATGAAAGCTAACTCTGTCCTTCCATTTTTTTTCTCCTCTCTGTTCATCCTTCATTTTCATCACCTTACACCCATCATTCCACCAGCATCCTGATGGGGATGTGTGGAGACACAAATGAGGGAATGGGGGTTGGTCTTAGCCTCCCTTCATCTCTCTTTCTCTCTAACCGTCTGTTTCTCTGTCCAGTCCATCTATTGCTACCTGTCTTTCTGATAGAGATTTGAATCCTTGTGGAGGAGGGGTTTGTACTCTCCACCAATCATGGATGAGGTTCAACCCTAAATGTCCCCTGAGGGAGACTGTATGCTGGGAGGAGGAAGGGATAAAAAGTGGGGAATTAGTTGGGGGATGAAAAAAATATCTCTGCATCTATACATTTAGAATGTAATTGATCTCATTTTTCTTTGTTCAATCTCTGTACCATGTTTACATCTTTGTGTGGTACTAAGATACTATAAAATGTACATTTCTGATCCTGAGGGAATACATACAATATTATGATATTTATTCGATTCAATAATAAGTAATAAGTAAGCAAGATAATTTAATGTGACCAGACACTTGAAATCAGCTATTGTTGCATCGTTCAATTGTTAGTTAATTGCTCTGACCGGCACATTTCAGTACCGAAAAAGTATTTTGCAGTCTTTCAGCTGTTGTATCAGCGTCATGACGTGCTCAACTGTTGAACACTAACACTCTTAACGAGTCAGCCAGTAGTTTGCCCTCATCTGCTGTTCAGCTGGTTCACTTCTGCCCTTTCTGACTTTTTCTCTCCGTCTGCCTCTCTTCTCGGCTGCTCCCCAATAATCACAACAAGCAGCTGTATCTTCAGAGAAATCGTGCTTTAAAATTGCGAGAATTTAGAGTTTTCCTCTCTCTCTCTCTCTCTCTTTTTTGCGCCCCCCCCCCCATCCCATTTCTTTTACACACACTCCCCTCTCATCTCCTTTAGAGAGCTTTTGGACAATGATATCGCTGGAAACAGGCAGAGTCTGACAGAGTTGGTAATAATGAATTAAGTCTGTAGCCTGGCCCTGACTCTGAAATTTAAATTATAATTACTCCTGTGGGGATGGAAGGGGTTATTGCCAGAGAGAGAGAAATAAATTGAAGTGAAGTGCATTTCCACTGTGCTTTTAAGACACGCCGTCATGCTACTCAATTTGGCCTCAGTGTAGGTTTTTTTTATGCATGTGTTCATACCTGAGTATTTGGGTGTGAACAAAAGCATGAGTTTATGATTGTGGGTGTGTGTTTTGTGTCAGTGTGTGCCCGTGCCTCATGGTCCAGATCTCCACAGGTTTCCCTTTAGTCGTCAGATTTACAAACTAATTTTTACACAGTCATTCCTCTTTCTCCTGGTTACTAAAACCTTGTGCATACAGTGTTTCCAACTTCTGATTTTAGACGATCCCAGAGTCTCATTGCAAACAATATTTATGATTAAGCTTGTGTGCCTGCTTGTCCCTGTTTTACAGTTGATGGGTTTATGTTGCATAAACCTCTATGTGACCCCCCAAGCCCCCTGCTCTTTTATGTTTTGATGTTGTTTGAACTGGATAGCACGTGTGGAGGTCAGTGTGTGCGTTTGCCTCATAACTATGACATCACTGCCAGTCACACTTGACTGGATGTGTCTACTCGCTACAGTACCTCTTTTATCACATTATCGAACCAATACTCTCTCTGTTTCTCTTTAAAGCAAACACAAACACACTAATATTAATAAGATCTCAGCACATGCAAATATCTGCTTATTTCTTTCACATTTTCAAATTTTTTGCCCTATTACTGATATTTAGTATTTAGTATTACTATGCAGTAAATTGCACATAAAGAGATTTTTGATTGTTGCAACAATTTTTTCTTTCAAATTGCCCATATTTCACTTTTCATATTTTACTTCTGCTGATACTCACACTGCTATTCACACACCCGCTTACTTGTTTATCTGACACACAACATTGCAAAGAAGCTATTTGTGGAATGACAGTAGAAAAGTAAATTCCAGCCAGGAATTTATTTTTTGTTGTTTTTGTTGTAGTTGTTGTTTTACGAGAGTGGCAGTCAGCACCAGGGAGTGTTTCAGCTTTTGCTTTAAAAAAACAACAACAACAACAAAAAACAAACAAAAAAACAAAGAGAAAAGGAACAGCAAACTTTTGTTAAAAGTGCATTCAGATTTCTCCATTTTGTTGGTCTTGTTGCTGTTCTTATGGCCAATATACAAAGCAATACTTTTCTCTGAAACACAGTTTCTGCTATAAATGATAATGTGACTATTGAAATAATTCTAAAGTGAACGAAGTGGAAAGGCAACAATACCTCCACCCTAAATGTAACAGTCTGCAATTTACATGAGCTTTTAATGTATTCTTTTCTAAACTAAAGTATTGAAATCTGTTTAGTTTTTTTTTTTTTTTTTGCTTATCAAATTAAAATGTTGAACTTGCCTGTTTTCTTCAATGTCACCTGTCTTTGTTCTCTATTTATCTGTGCTCTGCCTTAAACCTCCCATAATACATTTCTGCATGGCTCATCTTCTTTTCTTAATTTAAGTTCCATTTCATCTAAAAAAGTACAAAGTTAGGAAACACTTCCAACAGGCAGGAGCAACTATTCAATGAAGTAAAATTTGGCCGTTTTGTCCTGTTAGAGTCGACTATAAATGCCAGCTCTACATTTTCAAATTAGGACTGCTAAAGGACATATTCTACCCTTTCTACCCTTTCTTCTCTTAATGAAATGTCAGGCTATTGACCCGTCTTTCTCCTCAATGCTAATTTGCTGTCCTCTCTGACCTTTCACCCCTGTTCCTGTGATGTCTCAGAGCCTGTGGAGGTCGTTCCACAACCTGAAAGATGTCGGTGTGGTGCAGGTAAAGGTCATCAGGGCTGAGGGACTGATGGCAGCAGATGTCACAGGTAAGACAACGACCTTAAGTCCCAACAACACAATTATAACCTCAGTAGTTCTCATTACGCACTGTCAGATGTTTGTGTCATTCCTATGGTCCTGCTGTTATGCTCATTGACTTTAAATAATATGACAAATAAGTGACCATATTGGGCTTTTGTTTTGAAATCTATATCAGAGTGAACGCTTCTCGAAAAACGAATAGGTACTGCCATCAATTACAGGACTTTTTTTTCTAAAAATAACTTTTGCTTAAGTTTGGGATTTAGACATTGAACTATTTCCTCTACCAGCCATCTTCCATAAATCTAGCCAAAGATAAATTCAGGGTGTAACCTTGGTTTAAGGGATGATCGTCTGGGAGAATCCTCAGAGAGAGTTAAAGTCTACTTTGTGTGGAACACAAAATTTGTCTCTGCATTTTTAGAAAAGATGCAGTCTGCTCATTTGAATAATAGAGAAAAAGTACACATTTGAACCAACAAATCTCTCTCCCTCCTCCTCTCTCCTCTCGCTCTTTCTCTGTTCGCTCTCTCTGAATCCTCCATTCTCCATTAATTCTTACTTTTAATTAGGTCTACAGTGGACAGGCCTAGTTTTTCACTCTGTATTATCTAGTAGAGAGAGGGAAATGTGTGTGTTTTTGTATGTGTGTCTGTCTGTGTGTGTGTGTGTGTGTGTGTGTGAGAGAGAGAGAGAGAGTTTTTCTCCATTTGAAGCAGCCACAGTCCCATTAGCCAATACAGAGTGGAGCTGGTTGATTTGGGTTATTGCGTGGAGCGACCCAAGTGCAGGGCTAATGGCTCTTGTATTTCACTTGGAGCAGAAATTTGCTCCATGACCTCGTTGTAGACCTCATCATTCAATCTGAGTTTCACATATATATATATATATTCAAGACTTAAACTGTGGAAGTGTATTGTCTGTGTAGTGTTTACTTTTCACTGTTTCTTTCGACTTGATGTCATCAGAGAAAATTTACATTTCTGAGTTCAGAACAGAGTTAACATTTTGACAAACAACAAAAAAAAAGTTTTGGATTGAGAGTCGAAAGCCCACAGCTAATGCTTACGATAGGCCCATTTTGGTTTATTATATGCCATAGGTGGTTTACATGGAAAACATGTATTTCCCATGCAAAAACACAGAAAGATATTTTTACATCAGACGTTTCATTTGCTTTCTCACCTAGCATTGTTTTTTTTTTTTTTTGTTGGTTTCAGCTATAGATATCTCAGGTGATGACAGTCCAATTCATGTGTTCTTACAGACACAAATTTTTCTTTAGATTCCCCGAAAAATTTCTTTCTCAGAGAGATACAGTAAGTGAACTGACAGATAACAGACAGGCAAAGGGGCTGTCTTGTGTGTGTGTGTGTGTGTGTGTGTGCGTGTGTCACTGGCTGCAACAATAACCCTGTAAGAGCCACATGAGAGCTCTCACCTCGTGAACACCCTATTTTAACATCCCAGACCAAGAGAGGGTCAGGAGCAAGGTGAGAGAGAAACATGCAGACAGACAAACAGACTCAGGGAGAGAGAGCGAGAGAGAGAGAGAGAGAGAGAGAGAGAGAGAGAGGAGGTCAGTGAGAGAGAGAAAGAGTTCAACATCTCTCTCCCATTCATGCTCCCTGTCTCCTGTCCTGTCTTTTCTCCTCCTCTCTCTCTCCTCTCTGGCCATCTCTCTCTCTCTAATTGAAGTGTTTTTGTGGAGTAGCTGCTCTCCAGCCCGAGTAGGATAACTGAAAATAGTCTCTAAAACCAACAATCCCTTTTGTCTGCCAGCTCTTGTCCCTCTGAGTGGATGCTACACTGTTCGAACATTTCGCTGGAACACACACACACACACACACAGCAACGGCACCACAGAATCTAGTTAGTAAAGTATACATTTTCAGTTGACACGTTGGGGTAATACTGAAGATTATATTATACACCCAATTAAAAGTGACGAAGAAATGGAATAAGAAATCCAACAAAAAAATCTGAATTATTTGCATTTTAAAAGCCTGAATAATAATTGATTGTGATTATACAGCAACATGAGAGCGTGCATTTCCTCTCTAACCCTTTACCAACACTAAGCTTCCTGCGTGGCAATTACAGCGTGCTCCCTCGTCTGCGTACTGTATTCATCCTCCACACTTATCTTAGGGCACCCTGAAATGAGTTTGAGCGCACTTCTTGCTGCAGACCCTCAGCCAGCGCCACAGAGACAGGACCCAGAGGGGGGAGGAGCTTTGCTCGGACGTTACCTGGATGATCGCTGAGTGGCGCTCAAACCTGAGCGTGTAATTGGTTAAGACAGCCGCCTCTGGTGCTGTTGGCCAATAAGGTGAAAGTTCATCACCAATGACAACTGGCTCTCAAGCAATGCAGACTGCCTGTCATTAAAAACAGAATATTCGAGAGGAAATGGGGGAGGGATGGGGTTTTGCAGAGATAATTTCCATGTCTTAATTTGGGTGACTGCATTTAAATTTAAACAGGCCGGTTTTGATTATGCTATGGGAATGTTGGGAAAATTTAGGAGGATTTTAAAAGTGCACTACTATAAAAACACAGAATAAAATCTTCTGACAAAATGTTATTTTCACTTTTTTACAATTTAAAAATACATTTCTATATGTCTTCATAATGGATCCAAGGAAAAGTTGGCATTTTATATGAGACATAGTTTATGTTCAATGCAAACAATTTATTAAGCGCACACAGTGTGTGTGTGTGTGTAGAGATCTGTTAAGAAGTGGGCTCCAGACACAGATGTGTTTTGTCAATTTTAATATATCTGGTTTTATATCGTAGGAGTCATAGCTGTCAATATCAGCTTCAACCTCTCTACATCAATAGAGTGTCACAAACAGATATGAAAGGCAACACCTACAGCTCAGCATTGATCACAGTGACATTTACTTTGCACACCCCCTAAATGTCCTGCCCTTGTCACAACATTTGAAGAAAATTGCACCAATCAATGGCACTCACACACGCATACTTCCCATGACACACAAGCGTGCGCGGACACACACGCACGAGTACACACATGCACGCGACCACACATACATAAAAGTGACAGGGGTCTTTGCACTCAATCACAACTTTATTGAGTCTTATTATGCAACAGCGTGGCTTTACTAACATTTCAATATTCTCTATGTTTTCCCTGGGAATTCATGTAGGACATATTTTTTTAACTTCCTGACCCAGCCTTTTCAAGTGATAATCTTTAACAAACAGCTCAACAGCTCCCAACTGTTTTGGTTTAAAGAAAAATAATCAAAGGCTGAATTAAAAGATTTGTTGTTTTTAGTTCATTTTGAGGCAGTTGAATGTATGGTGGGCTGGCAGGCATGGGGATCTGGTCTCAGTCTTTTCTGTATACAAAGGAATTGAAATGTGAGTAAATAAATATACAATATATAGGATATAGTAAAGTATGCTATTCTCACGAGGACAATGTAACGTTTTTATTTTTTATTTTTTTCGTCCACATCTCTCTCAACCTTCTCTCTCTCTACCAAGTTACATAACTGTTGTAAATTCTGACTTGAAAGTTCTGTTGGAATTAATTAGCATTAATGAATATAATCTATAGTGAACTATATATCATATGAATGTTTTATAACATCTAAGGGTCTTTAAAGTTCTCACCTAGTGTATTAAAGTTTTATGTTTTGGAAGTGACAGGCCACTTAAATTACTTTATATGCGATCCTTGAATTTTTATAATTGTTTATTATGGAGGAAGAGTCGTTTTGTTATTATTGCTCTAAAATATAGCTTGTCCTATTAATGAAACAGGTATTGCATCTGGAATTTTACTGTAATAAATACAAGATTTAAATTTCAGTTTTTAATAGTCTAAAACTGTCATTGCAGAGATGACAGGATATTGCTTTCTCTGTCGATCCTCATTCATTTCATTCGCTAATATTTTTTCTTCACATCATTGCCGCTACCGCCCCACGGCTTGCCTTGGAATCACTAATTATGGACGGACCATGCTTTTCACACCCCTGCTTAGCTGTCTTTATCTTCGACTCTGAACTTCTCTGGCCTTCAGAACCACATTGCCCTCTGTCCATTCTCAAAGTCTTCTCTTTCTTTTACCTCTCCCACCCCCTCTCCTTGTCACTGCCCAGGGCACAGTTATCCTGGAGCTTATCTTCTAGTTGTCCATGTTACCAGGCTGTTGATAGAAACAGCTCGCAGCTGTTCTGCTGATATACTTTTGTAAATACGGCTTTGGTGCAAAAAATGAGAGAATCATATTATTGCCGTTCTGATAAGTCCAGGGTATTGGAGCTGTCATGTGGCATATGGGAAGGAAGCTACAGACTATCTGTTTTAATAATTTGAGGGATTGGAAATAGACAAAAGCTGTAGGAATTACAATTCCTCACCTCAAGCTAACAAAACTTTATTATGTACTGTATTTATGTCTTGCTTTTCACTTTTCACAAGAAGGTCATTTTTGTATTTTTGCTCGGCAGGTAAAAGTGACCCGTTCTGTGTGGTGGAGCTGAGTAATGATCGGCTTCAGACTCACACAGTCTATAAAAACCTCAACCCAGAGTGGAACAAGGTCTTCACCTTGTGAGTGGCTTAAAATATGTCTGTCCAGGTACACTGACACATGCAGGTTGTATTCACTGCATTAATGGTAATAAAAATGATCATTTTTTTCTCTTTAAATTAAACACGTATGGTATAGTGTTTTTTATGTGTTTGATGAAAATGAATTTTTGGCTGATCTGAGCATTGTAAAAAAATATCAATCACAGTTTGTAATGAAGAGGACTATTTTTTGTAATTGAACTTTGAATGTAAAACATAGCCACAATTATTGTTAATGCATCAGTTTTTTTAAACAGTAGTTAAAATATGTTTTATGCCATCAAAAAAAATCCAGTACCAGGTAATTAATATAAATGATCAAATATTTCCTAATTGATTTACTCATATATTTGACTGTGATTGTTCTGAAATAATAATGAAGATGTAATTCTTTATAGTACCTTAAGTGATACAATTTTTTCCACAATGCAAACTTGTGATTTCCCAAAGACGTGCCGGGTTAATTTAGTCATTCTTTGAGTGCACATTTTTCTCATTGCCTCTTTTCTATACATAACATCAGCCATCATCTTGCTAGCCTAGTTTTCTTGAAATGACATATCTGAGATTCATATTTCAGTTCTACTTAGCTCATGCAGTAATGTAGTGCAATATCACATAACACATTTTAATGGGGATTTTTAAACAGTTATGTAAATGCAACACAGGGTTTTCAAATATGAGGCATTTGCTATGCCTCATATAATGTTTCAGTTTTTAAACTGTTTTTTTTTTTGTGCAACTTTAATATTTAAAGAAGCTCGTGCAAGATGTGATAGCTTTTGCACATTAGCCCATATTTTAGTATATATGTCAGTGCTCTTGTCTTTGTGTGTGGTCTAGTAACGTGAAGGACATCCACTCGGTACTTGAGGTCACTGTTTATGACGAGGACCGTGACAGAAGTGCAGATTTCCTGGGGAAAGTGGCTATTCCTTTACTAAATGTGAGTCCAAGATAGATTTTGTGTATGTGTGTGTGTTTTTTTCCCCCCTTGGGGATAAAAGGAACAGAAAGAATGAAAATACACAGTGGAAGATATAAAAAGCTGTAGTTATTTTTGAACTCTACAGATGAGACTGTTATTATTTCACAAAGAGAAAGAGATGACAGGAAGGAGAAAAATGCAAGAGAGGCTAAGAAAAAAGAAAAGATTGATAGGTGAGAAGAAAGAAAGTGAGGCGATGAAAGATGATATGAAAATGACACTGATTGAGAGATGGAACGATGTGAATTGGAGAAAAAAAGAAAGGAGAGTGTCTCTCACATTTGAAAAAATATGGATAGCTAGTGAAAGAACTGTGTATCATATATATCCATGCTCTGCTGTACTGGATGATTCCCCAGGATAGTTAATTTCTGTGTGACAGAGCCGAGCTGCAGTGGGTAATGAACAGGTACTTGTCAGAGTTGCCACAGTTGTTTTGGGTTCCCTGTCAGCGCCAGCAGCTGGGGTTCAAAGGTGGCCCGGGGAGCCGATTCAGCCGGGTATTGCCAGACAGACGCCTGTCATGTCCCTCTCCCACAGATCCAAAATGGAGAACGCAAAGCCTACGCCTTGAAAAGCAAGGAGCTGACAGGGCCAACAAAAGGGGTCATCTTTCTTGAAATAGACGTGATTTTTAATGCTGTAAGTCTTTCTTTTTGCTTTTTTGATTCTCCTCCCTGATTTTTTTTTTGCCCTCCACCCCTATTATCCTCTCTCCCTCTCCCTCCATCCTCTCTTGTTCTCTTCAGCAGCCCCCCCCCCCCCCCCATCGTGCTGCTGTTGTCTTTATTCTGTTTGTGCCCCCTCCCTCCCTTGCTTCCATCTCATCTCTTGTCCCTCGTCCTCATTTTGGCTTTAATTATCGAAGACTCCCTCTCAGCAGCCTTTGTTCCCTTATTCACCATCACTGTGTGTGTCCTATAGCGGCCATCTTACAGCTTTCTGTCTTGCTCTCTCTAGCCTCTGACATGGGGCACGCTGTATGCAGGTCTTGCCGTGTTGTATCAGCGCTCAATGTGTCCAAAAAATCATCAAAAAAGTTCAGATAAAGTCTCCCAGTAATTCATTATCCACATCTGTATCATTTGACTAATTTGGATCCTTTTATATGAGCGTCTTTTCAGTCTCACCATTTGCTGTTTATGATACTGTGTGTTCACTCCATCTTCCAGGTAAAAGCTGGTCTCAGGACGTTGATTCCCATCGAGCAGAAGTATATTGAGGAGGAGCCCAGAGTGTCCAAACAGGTACATCAGCAGCCAGCACTTATCTTCCACTGCACCACCTCATTTTCATCGATGTCCCTCACTGAACCAGCCATGCTGTCTCGAGCTAAACCAACAGGCCAGGAGAGTGGCATCTTGCAAAGCACAACAACTGTGTGGGCAAGATATAACAGGGTGATTGAAGGAAAAACAGCATTTTGTTTCTTTTTTTTTTCATTCCCTCCTCTCACCCCCCCCCCCCCCCCCCCACTTCTTCGCATCCACTGAGTGGTGAATAGAAATGTCAAGCTGTCATCTGTGGGGTGCATAAGTAGATTGGCCATCCTTATAGTTGGCCCTCTTTGCCACTGCTGCTTTGCACTTCATTGTCACGCCACTCAGTGTGGCGGCACCACAAAGGGCTGAATGGTAGGGGCTGGCCCACTTCAGACATGTCATATGAGTGACCGTTTGGGCTCAGCAGTCAATGCTGCGCCATGCACAGCCGAGCATAGCCACAACCCAGCACAACGCACACAGCAGCTCCCATACCACCCTTTTATCAGCCCTCCATCCATTCCTTTCTTTCCTCGCTCTTTTTCTCTGTCTTTCTCTGTCTCACTGTCATGGCCCACTTCTTGCTTTTCTCCCAAGTCCAGTTTCATCTCCATCTCACCTGTGACTCACAGAGATGACCCATGTCAACGTCTCGCAATGATGATGTCACTGGCTGCTTTGGAGGAATTGCCCTGTGAGAGGTCTTTTGTGTGCTAGCAGCTCTCCTGCTGTTGCTTGCCGCATATTGTGTAGACACAAACACACACAGTAAATGGGCAAAAAAATACAAAAAAACAGGAGCTGTCTGCTAAACACAAGCATTTAGTAGCATTTATGACATTAACTTCATAAATGGCCTCATGACTTTCTAATCATTTTAAGGAATAACTTAAGGCTTTCTTTGAAATAATTCATTAAAATTAAATAGTCTTATCGAGGCAGTTATGACAATAATGAGCCAAGAAGACTACAGCGTGTGCATCAAGAGCAATTGCTGAGAAACGTTGAACTAGATGATTCACAGTCTTGCAGTCCTTAGGGTCTATGTGTCCCCAGCAGGACACCATACAGTCATCCTCAGTTTGGCAGCAAAAAGCTTCACATAATTATACATAGAGAGGGAGGAATCTTCCTCTCATCTAGCATCAAAGCAACCAAGCCACCCTTAGCCACATGCAAATCTACCTGGAAACACAACCAAACAGACAATGGAGCCCCGTAGATGCCCAATGTGTACACACACACACACACAAATTGAAACACGCATAATATTACAAAGAGTAAAATAATGGCCTAGAATTTTTGAACAGTGGTCTGCAGAGACAGTTTGTCCTTTGGGACCATTTTCTCCTGGTGGTGACCTGATTGGGTGGTTGGCATTCTGCGCTGCTGTTATGCTATTCCCTGAATGGTTGGCAGCCCAGGGGGAGGACAGCAGTTAGCCAGTTCTCTCTCATCTCTGGCCAAATGCCTGGAGATCCCTCAGGGAAGAGAATCCCAGGACTGAGTTGGAAAATGTTGTTATTGTACTTAACTTTATCATTGGGAGAGTACACTTTAAGAAGCACAGTGAGTCAGCTTGTCACATTTAAAGCAACCATCTTTTCCACATGATGTTCACATACATGTGGAGCAATTCAAAGAAGGAAATACAACACTGTCCTCTGTGCTGTAATATTGAAGCAAAAGTGGTAAATACCACAAATTACAAGGTGCAACTTTGTCCCAGTCAGCTTAACAAACTGATTTCAGAATGAGACTTTATTGGCTTTGAACCTACTGTAATAAGGGTTAACGACAAAATATGAAGGTACAAAGTATGAGATGTTGCTTTCTAAGTAAATAAATATAAAAGTGAGAGACAGGGAGGTGACCTCATTAACAGCATGTTCCACAGTAATGGTGCATATGTTTGTGATCCAGTCACTTTGCTTTAGTTTTACTTTATCTTTTAAAACTTTCCGTTAATATGTGCAACTAATGTGGAAGTTTCAGTAGACTCTACTGTGTTTTAGTGGTAGTTTTAAATGATGCCCACCTATCTCGATGGTCATTTCTAAAACATGCCACATTATTCCTGTTATCCTGTTTTCCACACCATAGCACACAAACCTTAGCTGGTATAAAACATTCACTTGTTTGTCTTCATCTCCTTTCCAGCTGCTGTTACGCAACTTCAACCGAGTTAGGCGCTGCATCATGTTCCTCATCAACACAGGCTGCTACATCAACAGCTGCTTTGAATGGGACTCACCACAAAGGAGCATCTGTGCATTTGTGGTATGTAGAGGTTTATTTATGTATATTGTGCCATGAATTGTTGCATATCACTTATAAATTGCACATTTAACAATTAATTTATGTCCTCAAAGATGATATAATAATTATTAACTAACCCAGAAATATACCGAAAGTTGTTGGGTAGCAGTTGGAAAGTTTTTGGCATAAATATACCTCAGACTATTGGATATTAAATAAAACCTATTGATTTATCAGTACTACATATACTTACATACCATAGTCAAATATGTTACGATCATCTATTACATATATATAATACAGACAGTAAGAGAGTAACATATTCACAGAGGCTGTAGTACCATTTCTGATAACAGAGTTCACTCACTGGTAATTGCACACTCAAACATAAGAGGTTGTTGATGTCTCAAGCACAGTTAAGTACATTCCCACACTGTACCCTCCCTTTGTTACTCTTTCTCACACGCTCCAATATCTTGATGTTATAGTCCGGAATTGTTTCTTCTTCTGGTTTTGCATCAAATGTACTTGGTAAATATTTGGCAAATGTTTGTTTTGTTGCTGGGAATGAGTGGAGAGTTGGTTTTAGGGTTTATACCACAATTTTTAAAAGACACCCTCAGAGATGTAGAAGATAAAACAAGAATCTCTTGAACTGTGACAAGCTGTTGCTGCAGACAGTGGAAATGGCAGCCTCTCCCATCAGGCTCCTCATCATCCTCTGTCTTGCTCGCTCTCTCTACAGCCTCTCTCCCCCCTGTCATCTGTGTCTGGTATTAAAATGTGAAGTGTAATTGGACAGCAGAGCTATCAGTAAAAGACATTCTCCTACAGGGCAGTGAGTGGCTGCATATAGGTTCCTACCCTAAAGATGACAGGGCAGGCATTTAATCCTGTCTGGTTTAGTGTCTTGACTTAAGTAGCTACAGGACAGGTGGACCCGTCCCGCCCCAGCCCTTTACCATGGGAGCACTAAGTGTCTCCACAGCAGACATTAGACATTAGCAGCATTTGGCTGTCTGACATCAGTTTCTTCTCTGCAGAGGCTGTGTCTATGTGTGAATGTGTGCATGTGTGTGTTTGTACAGCGGGTCACAGTGTCATCACAAGACATGGGTCAGAAGAGACACAGTATTGATCAGTTAACATTTTCCCTCTGTGTGTGCACGCATGGTTGGATAAGGGCCTGGCTCATGTGCTTATGTTTGCATTTTCCCTCCTGTAAGGCTGAACCACACACAATCCCTCATGTCTTATATTTTAGAAATAAATGAAAATGTCAGGCAAAAAAAATGTCGAGGAATTCACACAAAACAAGGTCACTTAAGATTTTCCAATCTACAGGGTGAAAGGGGGGATGCAGCCTTGGATAGTGTAGCCTCCATGTCAGCACACAAACACACACATGCTCCTGCTTTGTGTATCTCCTCACCCTTTCTGACAAAAAAAAAAAAAGAGCCTACAGTACATCCATTTCTGAGTGACAGTGCCAACTATTCATATCCTCATTGTGCTCACTTAAATTCAAAGTATTCAGATGACAATAAAGGATATATCTAGGCCAAGGACATAGCGTTTTATAGTTTATACAAAGTCTGAAATTTAGGTGTCACTATGCCCCCCCCTCGCTCTTTTGGGAGTCTGTTATAGTAGGAATATGCACTTAGCTAAAAGCATCAGAGTATTTAGGACCTTTCTATACACAGGTACTCCCTCCCCCCCTTTCCTTCCATTTCTTCATCCTTCTCTCATTTCTCCCTCACTTTGAGAGGCCTCTTAATCACTTCGCTCATCTCTTTAAGTGGGTTTTTATGGGGGGCCATCTGGCCAAGGTGGTGCGTTCATGAAGTTGTACGGCTGTGTGTGATTATGAGCATGTGTGTCTGTTCACATGTTCACGTGTGTTTCTGTCTGGCTGTCTTTCTAGACAGATGTTTCACTTAACTTTCCAACGTGGCTGTAGCTACAGAGGTGGAGTTGTGGGCAATTCAAGCTATAAACTTACAAATCTGTGCAATTATTAACTGCTAAGTAAGCAGGCAGGGGTTGGATATTGTGGATATTGAGATTTTGTGAATACGGCAGTACAATGCAGTTGTCACACTGTTGTCACTTAACCCCCCCCCCCTTTTAAAATTTTCTTCATGGTCCCTTACTCTCCTTCTGCCCAGTTCTGCAATGCCAGGCACCCATTAGTACCAGCTGTGATTAGCATGTATGTCGTGTGTGTTTTGTGTGCATGATGTGCGAGAAAAAGCGATATCGCATAGTCTCACATGCAGCCTTTCTCTCCTTTTCTATCTCTCTCTGTCTCGCTCTCTCCTTCTCTCCCTCACACCCACACTGCTGTCACCCACCCATCCCGACAGTGAATCAGCCACTGTGGCAGCTTTGCCTGAGGCGTTGGCACAATGGACGGGACTGGAGTTACCTCCTGTCCTGCATGATGGGTGGTGTCTGCCTGTGTGTGTCTGTGCGTGTCTGTGTGTATGGGTGTTTCTCAGTGTTTCCATCTCACTGTCTGGAGGTTAAGCGTCTGCTTCCTTTCTCCACACCTGCAAGCTGAGTATCCCTCCCTTCTATCCATCCATCCATCCATCCCTGCCCCACTTTATCTCTCCCTTCCCGTCCCCTCCCTTTGCTCTCCCTCCCAGAGAGAGTCGAGGCCATTGTGGGGCTGAGCGGTGTTGGGTTCTGTTCTCCTGCTGCTGCCAGCTCTCCCCACGGCCCCTGCAAGACAAGGCTGTTATTGCCCCAGGGACCGCAGGCCTCAGCAGCTCTTCCTCCAAACAAATTTGCTGTAACTTTATCTGCAATTGGGCCCTGAATTGGGAGCAAATAGAGGCAGCTTTGTGAAGCTTGGGGAAGGGCGAGGGCAGCGAGCTGAGGGTTGTTGGGGAGGCAGGGGAAATGATACCAAGCTCTTTTATGTCAGGCAAAGTAGGACTCTTATCAGGAAGAGAGCCCAGACAAGGGAGCTACTTCTAGAGGAAACTGGAGCACCTATCACCTGCTTTGCATTTAGATAAAAATTCACCCTGCTGAAATAAAAAAAGGGAAAAAAGCAAAGACATGTACAGAAGCAACTATTGGAAGGTGTGTGTGTGTGTGTGTGTGTGTGTGTGTGTGTGTTTGCACATGTCTGGCTGGCAGTTTGATACACACATGTACACACACTCAGTGCAGACACGCCATAGCAGTCACTGGTACACACCACTCCAGGTCTCTTTAAATTGCTCCTTTGACTCCTCTTCAAAAAACCTATCTAACTTTTAAAAGTTTTAAAGTCTGGATTTCGTCTTTGCCCACAGCAAGGGACAGCTTTGAAAGATCTACTTTCTCATTTTACTGCTCTCCTGATTCACAGAATGAATGATAGTTGAAATATAGTAGCATGACAAACAGAGAATACCAAGTCAGAGTTTAATCACCAGAGATAGAGAGTGAACAGAAAATGTGTGAGGCCTTTTGTAGAGGAGTCAAAGATTCAGTGTCCACACCTCTACCAGCTACCTTTGGCTATAAGATGGTGGATATTTAATATTTTACTTTTTCCATGTTTTTCAAAATGCCTGACTTTGACACTTTGGTTTTAGGGACTTAAGCAGCTTTTTTGTATTGGGTGAACAATGATTGTGCTGTAAAGTTACATTCTGCAATAGTACAGCAGGGGGCAGTCTAGCACCACTAAATAATAGGAAGGTCCGGTCATAAACAGGACACTGTCTCCCTCCCTCTCTAGTTTCCTCGAACTTCTACTTGGTATCTGGCAACACTTAGTGCCAGTATGGAAATTGATGTAAGAGAGATAAAGGAGAACTCTGAAATCCAAACTTCAGTTTCACTCCGCTGAGACAGAGCAGGGGAAAAGTTAGCTTGGTGTGTGGTTAATGTAAGCCAAAGTACTGAATATTACCCTCCCACAGTGCCGCTGTGCAAAGCTGTGAGGAAACCGGTTGTGTTTTGAAACAAATAATGCTAGATACTATTCTCAATGTGCAGCACTGAGTGACTGAATAAAACATTTCGACTTCTCTGCTTTAAAACAACTTTTTGTGGAGAGGGGATTTCTAAATTTTTAAAAGAAATCATCAAAGATATAACGAAATGAAATCAAGCTACAGAAACCTGTCAGAATAATTTATTTTACTACATTTTTGCATGAATATTTTAACTAAAATATTACAAATTATACAGCCATGGCTTTCCTTTATTCGTGTTTGTGATTGTCTATTTTAATAATGCATTTCATTTGGATCTCAAGTTGGGCTCAGATATGAAGTTTGCCCAGTTCAAATGTATCCTTTAACTGTTTTTGAAATGGATTAGCAGACTTGACAAAGGAAAATATTATTTTGCTTTGCTTTGTGACAGGTGAATACTTTTGCTCTCACATTTCAGTGGATTTCACTAAAGACTTGTTGAAGCATTAATTATGGAGAAATTATAAAAAAGAGGAAAAAAGGAGAGTTGGCTTATTATGGAAAATTCTTATTTTATTAGTCTTGGTATCTTTTTTTCCCGCAACAATAATTTAGGAAATGCAATCAAATATCCGCTGTAGAAAAAATAAACTAAACTTTTGGTAATAATCACAGACATTATTATATTGTGGTATTGTGACAAGATGAAACGTGGTAAATTACTCCTTTTTGCTTTTAGACAAATATAACACATGAATTTGCATTCTTGCTTTTGTGTTTGATGTTCTCAAACCTAAATTTTAAATTTTCATAATTTAAATAATATTGACGCTTATATACAAAGACACAAAGACACTTTTTTACTTTTCCATACAGGTAAAAATTCATTTGCATTAAACACAAAAGCAAGAGTGGACCACGGTGAGCTTTCTTCTGTATACATGTTCAGATATTCGCAAACCATCTCTGACCACGACAAAATGTCTCTGACCACACAGAGTCATCTACAAATTATTCCCATGAACTACATCTGGAGCTTTATTAGCATTTTCCTCTTATTTTTCTCTTCAATCCAACACATTTTCAGCATTTTTCTTCTTTGCCTTTTCCTGGTCACTGACATCCACAGCAGGCTTCTTCGCACTCCCTCTTCCTCAGGCGAGGAGCCTGCTATCTGGTGTAGTAAGCGGTGGGGGGTGGCTGTGATCACCCAGTCCTGGTGGAAAGGTCCAGGCACTGCAGGACCCCATTACCCTGCCGGGGGGTATGGAGACGGGGAATAGCTGACCACTGTTGAGTCTGGGTGTCCGATTCCTCTAGCTGCCAGTCAAAACTTCGCCCTCAGCTACTATAACCAAATGGAAGAGGAAGAAGGCAGACGACAGGTTAAAGGACCTCAGGCATACGGTGAAGACAGTGACACTTAAAATGGGAAAAAAAACAACATAAAAGAAATTCCATATAAACAGCGACAGCAAGGAGCAATTAATTTGTCTGTTGTGTGATAACGATACTATGAGCGATTAGATATCCAGACAAGACAGAAAAAAAATATATATTAACAGTAGCATAGATGCCTAATGCTGGTTATATTTATATCCGACTATCTGAAAGGAGCAGTGTGTGTATGCATGAGGATGTTTGTAAATCTGCAGTTATTTATAGCCTCTACCAGAGTAGCTTTAAAACATGTGAGCTTCTTTGTTCATTTGTTTCATTTGAAGTCCTGTTTCTGCACTTCTGTTGCACATTGTTTAGTTGTAGATTATTCTGGTGTTTATCAATGTTACAGATCATATGGTTTGGTAAATTATAGTAATTTGTACAAAGATAAATAATTTTAGTATGGTTACATTTTGCAGAGAAACTGTGCTTGGCAACATTTGTTATTATTGTTTGTGTGTTTGAGTTTCTATTGTTTCTACGGTCCTAACAGCTTTTTGTGATGAATAAAGGGAAATGGTTGTGTTTCTTATTAGTATACAAATATGAATTATTGAATAAACTCTTGTCTGATACTACACAGCTATATTAGAGTTACACACTGTGCATGTGAGAAAACAAAGTTGAGTGTGAGATAGACAGAGAAAGATTGAGCCTTTTGGGAGATTTTGTTGTTTCACCAAGGCCATTCAGGTTTATTTGAAGATGAAATTTTGCTGTGAGCATTATGCAAATACATCGGTCATTTTGTGATTATTAATTTATGTGTCTTTTTATTTTGTAGACTCGGTGTCTTTTAATTTTACATTAAGTTATTGCTCTGTTAAAAAGTTTGCATATCAGCCTGTCAAACTTTCAGTGTGAAAAGGAGAAAAGGTGAGAAAATTGATTTGTTTAATTGTGTTATTGTGAGATTTTGTTTGAAATTCAAATGTGGGTGTGTGTGTGTGTTTGTGTGCAGGTGATAGGAATTTGAAATACCAGCAGCACAGTGCATGAATGTGTTCAAAGTTTAGTGTCCGATGGCTCCAATACAGTAACAGCAGACCCACATACACATTCTTTAGGGGCTGTTGAACTTCATGTTCACGCTAACCTTAGACTGTAAACATAACATAGTATCTTGATTTATACATCCCATCTGTCTCTATGCCTACACACACACACACACACACACACATACAAACGCACACATATACTTTGAAAGAAAAATTATTTGATTGTTGATTATTGAGCTCCCTATCTCTCCTGTTGTTATTATTCTACCAAACAGGATAGACCATAATTGGTATAGAGACCAATACATCTCCTTTATACTTTATATTATAGTCTCAATTTCAGTACTCTTAAAAGTTTCCCATCTAAACTGATTGTTAAACGGGGATGTATTTCCATAAAGAGAGTAATTAATTTCAAAATGTCTTTGTTCATATATGAAATAATTGATTTCTTGTACTTGAATTGATAAATATGTTTTGCTAGCACAGATTGAATTTTTGGCATGGTTTGCATTTCCAGAAATTCTTAATAATTGCTGCTGAAGTTTTATCAACCATGAAAATTCTATCCATACTTAAATGTAAAATAATTAGAGAAGAATAAAATAAAATAAATTCTTTTTGTTTCACACATAAATATCTCATCACTACAATTCACAGTGTTTTCTCACATTTGATACAATAGTGCCCTAAAAGAACACTCTTCTATCATTAACAGTTTTACTTTCCCACAGATATCTTCTCATGACCGCAATAATCTGCTGTCAGAGGCTAAAAAGCCCTGCCAAAACCAGAATACAGGGTTTTAGGAAAGGTTAATTTTCAGATGGTACTTTGCTTGTTTAGTGATGAGAGGGGAGGTAAAGAGGTTATGGTTTTGGCAGATGGGTGCAGACAAGGTTAGAGATGGGGCATATGAGTCTTTTGGGCTAAGAGAGAGGGTATTGGGACTTGGAGTGACAGGGTTAGGGACTTGGGGTTTGGGGTCTGTGAGGTCAGATGCTGGTGTTTGGGCTTGAGTATGGAAGGGTCAGCATTAATGTGCTGCGGCTGAAACGTTACATGACCTCAACCTCTGGGATGATTGTCATGGAGGAAAGAGATTCTGATGGCTCGTACTCATCTTCTTCATCGTTCCCTTCAGATGAAGGGCCAGAGTGCCTTGAGGGTTAGGGTGTTGAACCTAGGCTCAAAGACATCAGGCCTGTACCTTTGTTGAAGCACAGCCTTATTTTTAGGTTTTGTTCTATGGTGATTATGATACTGCATATGAATGTGTCTTGTTTCCAGTCACACATATGGTCGCCGTACGTTCTCATGGGTTTGCGTCACGAGGGTCAATATGGGGTCTTGAATGTGTATATTGTGAACCCACACTGCTCTCACTTCTTTATCCTCGATTTTCTTTAGCTTACCTTTTTTTGTTTTTGTCTCTCATCAGCTTTTTGTCATCGTTGTTTGGAACTTTGAACTCTATATGATTCCTCTGGCTTTGCTGCTGCCTTTGGCCTGGAACTACATCCTCATCGCGTCAGGGAAGGATACCAGGCAAGATGTGGTGAGTAACACATTTGCCTCTCTATATCCATCCGCCTTTCTTTCCTTTGAGTGTAACCCCCTTTTCCATAAGCAATGCAGGCTTAAATCTCAGACACCAGTGTTTTATAGCGACATTTGGCTCTTGTTTTATTTACGACATTAATCACATTTACATACATTTCATTTCTCAGATCGTGGATATAATGGCAACAATACATATTTGTGAAATAAAGATTGTTAAGATCAACACACAGATGAGTGAGAAGGCTGATACACTTTGAAAGAAACAAAAAGACGTTTAGCACAATACAAGCTGGTTTAGAATATACTTTTTGATTAAATTGCAGGCGTAAACTTTGAAGAAATTGGAATTTAATAAAAAATAAAATCTCTTGGCCGGATTTTAAAAAAAATCCATCTGTCCCTTAAGGTGCTGCATTCTCTGTGCAATCTCACATTTGTCACTTCACCTTCTTTCAGGCAAAGAAAAGGCAGAAATAATAGGCTGTCACCTTGAGCTACGTTACGCCACTTACCTGGTAGTATATTTATTTAATTCATTTATCTTTTATCTCTTATACCAATTAAATGATGTCAAAGCAATGTCATGGAGAAACAGACATGTTTTAATCATGGCCAGGCACATTTGGAGAGTAGAGAGTGAAAACGCGAGAGAGGACTGGACTATGGCGTGAGCGTGAACAATGAAGTGATTAATTTTAATAAGTGAAATAAGTGGAAGTTGGAAATATTCAGTTAACAGACCTTGAAAATTCTTACAGTCTCTTTCCTGTTATATGTGTATATTTATCTCCTCATAAGGACTCTTATGTTAGGACTAGAGTTAGATTGGATTGGAGTCGGAGGACATTATGAATATAATCATCTTCAACCAGTCTCATTTAAGTGTGGCATTGTAACATTATGCATAAAAATGAAAGTAGATGCAATTTTCACATAACTTGAAATCAAATGTATTTATTTGGTAAATCTTTAAAGCTAAGATTTTCTTCATATAAGCCTTCTACATTATAAAATGTTCAAATCAGCAAAATACAGGCTATATGGGACGGATACAAGACTGTTACTTTACATTAACCTGATAGGTTAGTTGGTTTTGATAGGTATATAGAATTTAACTTTAGCAATTTCAAATAGGACAGACAATAAAGCCCTTAAATTGTGAATGACAGACTTAAATTTCAATAGGCAATTTCCCCCACCTGTAGATGGCGACATTGCTTGACAAAAAAAAAAATCACATCAACCGTGACATAAAACGAAGCCTGATGATTTGCCCCTTGTACACACTGTTTGAATTTATTTAAGCTTAATGATATTCTTTTCCCATGCACTTCTTCATTAAAACAGGAGGCACCAAAGGTTGCATATTCTCATAATACGCCATTCACAAGTACATGTCACTCCCACTTCATGTAGAAATGGTACTTTTCTTTCCTTCTTCAAAGAGAAAATTGTGTTTCGAGTGCCACAGGAATTAGTTTGAGAAATAAGACATGTTGATAGTATAGATAGTTGTATGGCAAGTGCCTTTTAATGGGACAATCCTTTTCTGCTCAGTTGTGCGAAGCTGTCCTACGGTCAGAGACAACAGAAGGTATGGCCCTTATTCCCAAACTGTTTTTAATCATTTATAATACCCTAGTAGTATCACAGAACTTTGATATGTACATCCACATTTATGCCCAGAATTGTGGACCACACTATTTTTGACAGACTTTACCTCAGGTTTGGAGAAAGAATGAAAACTTTTACTTACTTCACTTACTTTACTTTATTACTCTAGTTAAGTTCATGCTGCTTGTTTTGTTGTTGCCTAGCTAGAGTCCAAGCTGAAGGATTTTGTTTTTGAAGGTTGCTTCAATATCATCTTCCTCAGAGTGTGGTTTTAGGCTCTCTGGTTGAATTCAATGGACAAATCTGTTTGGGGCACTGGGCTGAAGAGATCATTAATGCCAGGAAAGTTTTCCAGCCATGAGAACACTGCTTCAAAGTTTAAATGAACTTCTTTCAATTAAATGTCACCATTGTCTAATATGAGCAGAGTCAGCAATGGCTTTGAGTGTGTGGTGTTTGTCTTGCAAGAGAATGGGCTAGCAATCGTGTATATCTACTATAAGTGACTGTGCAGGTGTTCGAATGGTGAATGAATATTGAATGCTGTGTATGTTGCGATGGTGGTGTTCAGCTGTAGTCTGGTGTGTTTCCTTTCATTCCAAGGTTATAATTCAGGCACAACTGAAGTGAAGAACTACAGCTTTTGCAAACATGCACACATCAATTTGCATGAGTCACTCCAGGTGCATGTGCGTGTGGTTCTTCCACGTATGTGGGAAATGCAGTGTGTGCCCTGATATAAAAGTTGCCTGTGAAAAATAGATGCATCTATTTGTGTCTAATATTCACACATTCCTACATTCTGTGCAACCATATATCCAATGAAAGTGGGATTAATTGGCAGATCAGCACCATTATTGCTCCTTTTCTTGCTGCCGTGCCAGCTGTGCTGCACATTGCAGAGAAGTGCAGGCAACACAGGATGATTCTCTGACAGTCATCCTGTCACTTGTCTCGTCAATGAAGTCTTACTGTCTCTATCAGATAAGTGAATGTGATGAACCCTCTATCTTTCAGATTTGAGACTCGTATATTATGTTAAGTTGGAATTCCATATAGTAAAAGTCATGTGCAATGGTGTAAGCGTTCAAGCATTTATTATTTTAAGACATTTGTGTTTGCAAATGTTGTACACAAACCCTCTAATACACACATTCAGACACAAGTATCCCCTGAGTCCTGTCCCTGTTTGTTTTCAGACAAGAGTTTGCCAATGTGCGGTGGTACGGGGGGAAGTGTGTACAGCAAGAGCTTACAGTATCTGCGTTCTTTGCTTCCTCTCCCGGTCCCCTGGATTCCTCTTCCGAGTGTTTATCAAGCTGAAGTCACGGACGACTCACTGTTTCCCTCCCACACTTGGCAGTGAACAGAAAAGAATAGAAAAGAAAACAAGGGAAAAAAAGGCTTTCTAATTACTTTAAACAACACACCAAATTAAAGCATTGTGCTGAGCTGAGCAAGGGTCAGCATCCGGAGAACTGTGGTTTTCCAGCAGTCTAGGGTGAGGGTAATGCCAAAGGAATCTCTGCTGAACTCCCTCTGAAGGGTGAGAGAGAGAGAGAGAGAGAGAGAGAAGGAGAGACATAGGCTGTGGGAAGAAAGAAAGAAAACAAAAAAAGCATACACTTGAGCACAGACCACCTAATGAAGTGAAAGGCCTTGCTTCGTTTGATGGGTTCAGTGTGGGGATCCTTCTCGATTTTACACCACAACCACAGCCCATAGCCTCAAGTACAGCAAATAAACAAACAGTGTTCTCTACATGCTGTAATTCACCACTCAGGGTCACTGACGGCTGTGTGGTTACATGCTGCTTTGCAAACAGATCCCGGATCAGAGCTCCTTACCCTCGCCCCGACCTTGACCGGTACCTGCTAAGCAGTCGGAGCGTCCTCAGAACAGCGATTAAAGGAGGCGACGCATCAGGAAGGTCAATGACCTCCTCTCTTATCTTGTAGCACTCTGACCCGTGAACCCTGACTCCTCAGCACTGTTAGCTGACCCGTGTGCCATGCTGTAACATGCTAAATGGAACAAACAAGCAAAGAAGTTGACCTTTTATGCTTTTGAATATATGCAGAGGATGGTACTGCTTTTACTTTGACATTCAAAGCTGATAATGTACTTTCAAGGAAGGGTCATACTCCCTTTCTGCATTTGTGTGGAGTCCCCTGTTGTTGGTAGGTGTAAGAGCACTGTAATGATATTACCATCCCTTCCTCATCTCTATCTTGTTTTGAAACCTGGAACAGTTTGGGTCTCCGATCCATCCCAAGCCTGTTGCAAAAGAAGCTGCCAGTAGGCTGGACTCAGTCAGTCAGAGGACAGGCAGCCCTGCAACAAGAGAGAGGCTGCAAAGCGCCTCATGTGTGTGTGTGTGTGTGCTTGCATGAGTGTATATGATCTGCATTGAGATTAACGAGCAAGGACACATCCCAATAGAAATCCTTGCTATTCTGTTGGCCCAGAAAGGCGCTCACCAGATGTTATGAAGGTGTTAATTTCAGTGCAGCCTGTCGTAGAGGGCAAATACGAAACATGGTGATGTCTTTTTCGAACACAGGATGATGGGCAATTAGGCCTCGTCACACTGGAGGACCATCCTCTTTATCCCATACTTCAGATCATTACATAGATTCACCCACTGAATCTGCCAACCCATTACAGAAGAGAAGACCTTAATGGCCTGAAGATACTTCTCACTTAGATGCGTGCCTCCTACAGCAATATAGTGCTGACTACATTCAAGCCACTCTACTAATCTCCCTGAGGAACCTGTCATCCTTAAACATAGAATAATTGACTAAGCTTTTCTACAGATTCTGTCATTTTGTGTTTGCTTGAGTCCATGCAGTTCTATTTGTACTAGTACTAGTTTAGTCTTTACTTTCCTAACTCTGATGCACTCAGCATTGCAGAAGTATATCTTCCATTAGTCTAAAAAGAATGTGGTTTATTTCCAAGACAGTAATAATGCCTGATTTTATTTAAATATTGTACTTCATTGCCAATTTTATCTATTCTATTTTCTCCCCTGTTTTTGCATCTCAAAAAAACTTTTCTGCATCTCTAAACACACTCTGCCATGACATCTGCCCTCATTAAGAGACACACACACACACACAACACAGGTAGAGAAGAGTAAATATTAGGAAAGTTGGAAGGAAAAGAGGAAAGGCTGCCTATTATACCTCAACTTCACCGGAAAGTCACACCTCCACTTTTCCCACATAAAACTGCAACTCTGGAAAGAAAAGGAAAACGAGAAAAGAAGATGGAGTGGGAGCAGGAGACAGAAAAAGACAGAGGCATTCAGAGAAACGGCGCGACAGAGAGACAGAGGCAGAGGAAAGCAGCGGTGGATGGCAGGCACTCCTCAGTGCGGAGTCAGACATGGCAGTTGGTGACAGGTGACAAAATCAAAAGGTCATGTCACTTTTAACTGGGAGCGCCTGTGCCCCGCTGATTTCCCTCGTGCAGCCCCGGCATCACCACGCTCATCTCTGCTCCTCTCGCTGTCTCTCTGTCTCTGCTAAACTGCCAGACTGGATGGCAGGCTGGCAGGCAGAAAGACAGGCGACGGGCATAGTTTGAAGCGGGACGGGAGCATCGGGAGCATCAGGAATGCCACTGCGGAATCCACACAGCCTCCCTTTTCATCATGTTGTCTCTCTTTCGCTTCCTTTCCCTCCATTTGTCTAACTCCCTTCATCACACTGAACCTTTGTAACTGTCTGTGCTCTTTGCTAACAACGTCAGCAGCTCCGGGTGTCTGCCTCAGTGCTTGTTGTTGTTTTGTCTATACAATACACCTGCTGTGGCTTTTTGCAAGTTTTTCAGTTTAAACTTTGAGTTTAAGCCTACTGATTTGAGTGAGTTTGTGTGCACATCAAGTGTAAACCAGCTCAAACCCTCTTTTCCACAAGTGTATAAAGAGTATAAAAACAATAAGAGAAGACAGCGTCCTCTGACTGGGAAGGACAAACATTGCATCACTGGATTCATAGTATTTACTGTCAATCTCAACATTGTGTGAAATTGTGATTTGCTCTGAGTTGCTGCTGAATCTCTGACTAAACACTGTTGCTGATTCCTCAGCAAATAAGCAATGAGGAACGTAAATTATGTTAGCAATGCTTACATTATCAGCCTGTAACACAAGTTTTTCCGATGCTCACAGATTGAATGTTGCTTTCAAGAATACGGAGCCACCCCTCTCACCCCAACCCCCTGCCTGCTGTGTCGGTAGCACCCTGGCCTCGGCCCTATCTAGCCCCCTGCTGGGTGAGCCCTGGCTGGGGCAGTGCAGATGGAAGGGCCCCCCTTGGAGGGCCACGGCTCTGACAGCTTGTGAAGGGCCTGTGTGGGTCAGCCAGGCTCAGCTAGCAGCCCTTATCAGACATACAGCCCTCCCCCAGTCTGCAGAAACTGTGGTGTAGGCAATATGTAGACGTGCAGACACACACACATGCATACACACATGCTCACAGTCATGGACAGTGCATACAAAGTAGGGCCTTGAGATCCCCCAGCCAGCCAGTTGGCCAAACCTCAGCAGCTGGAGAGGTTAAAACCCCCTCACGTATCAAAGAGTAAGAGCAGCAGGCGGATGGAGGGAGGGAGGGATGGAGGAATGGGAGAAAAAAGGAGGAGAAAGTATATCTTCATGTTCGCCGGGATGTCTGCCTCAGCGTCAATTCCCCCTGCGGCTGTCATTGGGAAGGTTAGGAGGGGAGATAGTGGAACTCAGCCCAGCCAGGGAGAGAGTGGAGAAAGTATTGAAGCCTTTTAGACCAAGGGTGAAAATACTGTGGCTACTAGACCAGTACAGGTTGTACATTTTTACTTTACCTCAGTGTGTGTTTGTGTGTGTGATTTATCGATTCTCACACAGTCTATTCTACTTCCTTGAAATTTGCAATCAAAGTGCAGTTTTCTGCTTCTGACCTGTCAAGTCAGGTTTAAACTCTCCTGTATGTCTTCATAAAGTGTAGTTATATAAATATGTATTAAGTATCTTATCTCAGTTTAAAACTTGCTGTGGCTGTTTTCTGTCACTTAAGAAAGGGCCACGTTCGTCTAGTTTTACCTAAGACTTATCTTCTAAAATGAAACCCTAAGTTTACATTACAAGGAAGTAAAGGAAGTAATGACAACCTGATCTGAATCAAGATTAGTATGTTTTAAATTCAAGACTCCTGCTACTGCTGCCCTGATTTAAGTTAAGCAGCTTAGACTCACCATTACTGTCACATCCACCTTAACATTACACAGAGACACTGTCTAGTCTGTCCTATAAGCTGAAGGTCACAATAATGATCCCCTTATGACCCCAAACGTGTCCTCTTTGTACTTGAAGGCACTAGGGGTGCTGTTGTGCCACTGATGGTGTGCAAGAAGCCCCCTGTGGAGGCAAGAGCACATCATGCAAGTTGTCCTCTCAGGAATTATTTGTGATGTTATATACATTTCTACCTGATAGTTCCTGAATGATCCTGAAAACGTTTTTTTTTTTTTTTTTGATATTAGACTTTACTTCTCTAACAACTTTCATCACACTTCTATCACTCAATGTGTCAGCGCAGCCAGACTCTGCTCACACAAGAAAACTTCAGACCAAACACTTCGGACTTGCTTGTCAGACTTTCTTGTTGCCGTGATGCTCTGAAGGACCACAACAAAACGCTACCTCACCACCTCTGTGCTTTTGTTGTGATTAAAGATAAGGCTATTCACACACAGAAAAACTAGTAAAGGTAGATAATGTAGACCTTCGTGGACAGTGTTTACGTCAATAGGAAGAACAGTTAAAGGAAAATTCTGAGTGATATATTGGAGTTGAGCCAGTGCAGCAGGAACTTAATTCTTTCAAACCACTAAGGCCAAACACATGCTTTCATACTTTCACAGCCGTTTGAACTCTCAATGTCGTTGTATTCACTTATATTCTTTGTGTATATTTTATGTTATCACCATTTTTGTATGTATTTATGGGGTACAGTGTAATCTGTAAAAGTAGCCTCCATCATCCCTGTGTCATTTGAATAGGTTGGAATATGTTAATCCCCACCTCAGTAGATTGAATTGACTGGAGCAGCTCTGCAGGCAATGTGCGCTCTACACGATCCTGTCAACAGCAAAGCTTTGATGCTGCCGTGCTGTAATGATAGTAATTCAAACAACATGATAATGGGGGGATAAGCAGACAAATGATATCATACACCAAACAGGTCTTAGAAAGAGCGGAAGATTGAGGGAAATGGTGAGGTAGACGGAGAGAAAGAAAGAAAGATGTTTGGAATTCATCGGCTGCACTGAGGTAATTTATATCCTGCCTTACTGAGACAGTAGCTTCAGTGCGCGCATTTAGCCGCGGCAATCTTCAGGGCAGATGACATGTTCCATGTCTTTTTATTTATTAATTTTACACTGCAGGAAACATGACTTCTCTCTGTAACCAGAGGCGATAGAAGGGAGAGAGCAGAGCAGAGAGCAGAGGCAGACAAACGACTCAATCATTCTCTCTGTCTCTCTAGGTCATGCTTCTCCAGCTAGCTCATGCTCATTCCCTTTGTTTAAAGTTTGGAGCGTGTGCCAGGCATACCCTACTAAAGCCTCTGTGTGGAGGAATCCATTATGTTTGTATTTTGGCATGGGTGAAAGGATTTGGGAGGATCCATGATGACTTTATAAACAGTTTTAGTCCATTTGTTTAGAGATTCCAGAAGGCTTTCATTTTACAATATCATGTCTGCATCTACATCTCAGCTGTGCGCAGCAATTCCCTCTCTGGTATTTGTTTAGTATAGTAGTAAATATATTCAGTATCAATAAAGAGATTGTGAACAGTGAACAGTCAAGCTTATTTGTCTAGACAGTGATGGAGTCTGAGTGAACTGGGAATAACCAGTTGCTATACAGTCAGACAGTTAAAACAAGGAGCGCTGTGCATACATGCACAACACTTTGCCCTAGTGACTCTGAACTATTGATAGAGCACATGCACACACACACACACACACACACACACACACACACACACACACACACACACACTCACACACTATTGACTCTACCCTCTCAACTCTGCTGTTCTGAACTCCTCTTTGTTTGTGTGGGAAGCTGAATTTACATAAGAGGCTTATGTCAGCCGCCACATAGTTTCCCCCCTTATTCCAGTTAAAAACAAAAAAGACAAAAGCCATTGTCTTGTTAAGTAATGATTTTTGGATTTCTCCAAACTAGCTTGTGCAGTTCTGGAGGTGGTTAGGGGGTTGCGAATATGTTGATGCTGGGCAAAGGTTTTCAGGGGTTTGGGGGTTGGGTCTGGTAATGCAATACAACAATGGGAGCAGATGAATGCTGAGGTTGACAGCCGCGAGGCTCATGATATGGGTGCTTGTTTATGGAAATTGGGTGTAACAATATGACCTTGTATGTTTGATGCATGATTGACAGAAAGAGGGTGGATACAGTGCAGACGGGAGCCGTGGGTGTTTGCATCGGCGACATCACACAACACGTGACTTTCGTGTCACTGAACAGTAATCAGACAAACAATAGTGTCACTAAACACTTTTGACCAAGCAGTTCTTGTTAGGACAAGAATTTGCATATATGCACTGACTTTTGCTTGCTCTCACATACAGATTGAAGTCGAAGCTGCTTCCATAAAACAAATTACTACAAACAAAATACTACATTTCCTTGCTGTAATGTGTATGTTATACTCTGCTCCTAGATAGCATTTACCATTGTAATGTTGTATTATATTTATCCATATGTGCCTTTTTGTGCTCAGTTGTGACATTGTGCACGAGTGTGCCATTTTCTCTTTGTCTTGTACAGTATGTATCAGACATGGTATCTTGGGGCTTCAGAGCTACATGAGCTCCTGTTTCATCGGTTTTGGACCACTGAAGCACATAGTTGCTGTTGTTTGTGGCTTGTTCTTTGTGCTGCAGGCTTTTCCTTCTCTTATAGAGCATCATTCTGTGGGAGGATGTAAAGCGATAGATAGATGAATTTATAGGAATTGTGAGGTAGAGGTTAGAGACGAGTGCAAAGGTCAAAGAGGTCAGAAGAGACCGAGCACAATCAGAAGAAGAGTTATGTCAAGTGTATGTATTTGTGCAATCATATCTGGGTGGATGAATAGACTTTAATCCTCAGCCCGTTGAAATTCAGAGCCAGAGCATTTGCTTACATTTCCAGAAGTGTCAACATATTTGAACAACAGACTGTTTCTAAAATTAAATTCTAATTCAAAACCATTTCTGAAGTTCATGACATATTGCAATACATCAGTTCAATATTTGTGCTCTCAGCATGTGCCCCATACTCATTAACAAACTCTTGCCTGACATAAGCATAACCAATCAGCTTTAATATGCCTCTTTGGCTGTTCTGATGACGTTAACCCTGTGTTATCTAACATTTATCTGTGCTATAGCTGCTGCATAAACACTTTAATTTCTTGTTTTCTTTTTTTCTCTTTTCTCTGTTGCAAATGTCAGCAAGCAGTGGAGGACCTGCTGGAGGATGAGGATGAGGATTTTGACAAAGATGACAAGGTAATTATGTCTTGTATCAGGGATGCACTCGTGCGCGCGCGCACACACACACAGACACACACACACACACATCCATGAGCATTCACATATGAACACAGACTTACATACATTGGCACATTGCCTCAGGAGAGGTTGACACTGCTTCAGAGAGCAGAAACACAAACAGACAAATGAAATGACTCCATCTTCCTCTCCTATCTCTTCCACTGCTCAGTTAGTCTCTATGCCTGAGGCGCAAACACGTGTACAAAGATTGCACAACCTTTTAACCTTTTGAAAAGTTTTCTCTGTGGGTTTATACACAGCACATCTTTTACCTTTCTTCCATCTGGTTGGCTTTGCTGTGGTCTTTTACTGCAGTTTGGTGCAAAATCCTTATTTTTCCTTCCATATATCACAAAGTCAAATTTAGGTTAGTAACATTGTTCTTCAGCTTCCTGAGATCATGCACCCTTATAAAGTGCTTAGTTGGCTATTTAGGTCCATTCACTGCTTCTTTATGTCCCTGTAAAACAGCATCTGGGCTTGTCCAGACACTATCAGGTAACAACAGGTGGCTACTTTACTGCCTCTGCTCGTTTGCACTGGAGAAACAGCTACTGAAGCAAATGCAACTGGATAGGACTCAGTACCTTGTCAATCTTCTGACTTGGAAATATTAACTGAAATGGTAAAGCTCTTTATCCACCCGCCGTGTTGTCTGGTTCTTGGTATAAGCAAAAAATTATTTTTTTGTTTGATACTCCAGTCCAATGTTAAACAAGTTCACAGCTTGAGCACGTGAAAACTATCTTGACTGAACAATGTGGAATTTGCCTTAGCTGATACTTGATGCCTTTCCGCCACACTCTAGCAATATAAAGGTTAACAGGCCAAGATGTGGTAATTTGCAAGACCTGGTTTGGTAAACTTTTTGGAGCAAAACAAATTGCCTGGTCAAGGGCCTTTACAATTACCATTGCCGTTTGCAATGGTAATTGTAAAGGCCTTTGACCAGGAAATTGGATATCTGGGAATTATTTCATCTGAGGACACACTGCATGCTAAATCTATTTACGCAACTCCAGCCTCACTAAGTCTCCAAGGGTCATGAGTTCAAGATGGCAGCAAAGGGGTTAAAATAAAAAAAAAAAAAAAAAAACATTCATAGTGCAGATGGTCAAATAGTCATCCCACCAGTACCAGCGAGTCAGGCAATCAGTCACCAAGCAGCCAGTCGGGTGATGAGCACACAAAGATACGTGAGCATTACATCCTTTCCCACAGTGATGCTGAAGCAAAGTTTCATGGCTGTGAAGTTCCAAGGCTGAAATGTACAGGGGGCCACTGACTGAAGATATGCACCCGGCAACCTTGAACACTTTTTTTTTCCTCACCCCTTCTTAACGGCTGCCTTCCATCACTGCATTTCCTACCTCCTCTCAGGGAAAAATAAAAATACAGGCATTTGAAAAGCTGCAGATTATATGAAATACATTTTGGACTTTCATATTGAAATGAGGTGCAGCGGCAGCTTGCACGGCCTCCGTCAGATTTGGTGCGAAACTGATTATTCCACATAAGAAGGCCTTGCTCTCTGTGCTCACACAGGGCTGGGATGCTGGATAGCAGAGCTGCCACAAAGGCTACAATTTACCAACTCTGGCTTCATACATTTTGATCTATTGCTCCCCTCAACTGTTAGCATTTCATTTGAGCTGTAGGGAAGTTGAAAGGGGGGCATTTTTCTTTTTTCTTCACCTACATCTCTCTCCCCTCCCACTCTCCCTCTACCCTTCCCTCGACCGTCCCCATCCCTGCCTTTTTCCTCTTTCATTCTGACACATATTCTCTCTCTCTCCTCCCTTTTCTCTCCCTTCAACCTGGTTAAGTGCAGAACAAATGGAGTTTCAAGGCTTAACAAATTTGTCTTTTACATTGGGTATGAGGCCTTTTACATTTGATATGAGTTAGCTTCAGATTGTATAAGTATGAAGGACGGGTCAAAGGAGGCCTCTTTTATGGCACAGGCCTATGGGGGAGAGAGGGAAGAGGAGCTAGAGAGAGGGAGGAGAGGGAAAAAAACATTAATAAATGTGCCAAGGCCTCATTTTAATTGAACTTGAAGCATATGTTGCGAGTATGTACAATCTGTCCCAGATGTTTATTCCGGCCATGTGCATCGCTTTACCCAGTGCAATGCACCACAAGGCAGCTATTAGCTGGATAACCGTTGCTCCAGAGGCTAAATGGGGTATTACATGGCCAAAAAGTAGAGCACCTGTTTTTCATTGCATAGAGGACCCCTTGAAGGCCTTTCGCCTTGGATCACCGCATGTGTTTTGACTTAACAGATTGTTGGGGGGATGTGAAAAGTGTCTTTCTTGTGAGCAAGCACTGATATTAGTCACTTAATCTCAATGAAAGTCCAGCATCTAGACTAATTGATGGGGACAGCTCAGTTGTTAAAGCCGAACAGGCAGGCACATGAAGGGTGAAAGAATAGAAGACATCAACTATTTTCCTCTTCTCCTTCCTCACTGTGTGTGCGCCGACTTTCAATCTGGAATGTGTCTTTGTTTTTACCACACACACACGTGCACACACACCAGACACACATTCACACACTTGAAATATATCAGCAGTATACTGCCCCAGTTTTTAACCCAAGTTATTTTCAATGAAACTAATTTCAAATGTTGCAGGTGCACTGTTTTTGCATTAGCGATGCCATAGATAGCACAACACAAAACAAAAAAGATTGCAGACGTAGAAATAAAATTTTCTAAGTCTGCAATTTCATTCCATATAGTGTAATTAATAAAAGGGAGGCATTGCGCAATCTGAGCAATAAACAGTCAATAGTCAAGTTGACATTTATTGAAGCACTCAGTATTCCCACTGGATCTCAATTTGGTCATGTAATCCAGAGCTGCGTAGGTCACTTTCCTCCTAATGCTGGTCTTATCTTACAAAAATAATATTAGAAGTGCAGTTGAAAATGGCTTTGTTTTGGAAAAGAACCATCAGAGTTTTCCTCCATTACCTAATGAAATTATTATTAGTAGTAGACAACTTTGCCTTGTTGTGCTTATGTCTAATGTCATTAGTTATGGTTGCGTTGAGCCAAGCTGTAAACCATGTTACTGAGCAACACACACATAATGCAAGTCCCCTGAAACTGGTTGAAAGTCAAAGCAGCAGTTGTCAGTGATATTAGTTGTTATTTTTTTCTGCTGATATGTCGAAATATCTTAATCAAAAATGGTCTTAAAAAGTACGGATAAGGATTGATGTCCAATTATCTGTCAAGACTTGATGCCTAAGCCATCCCTTTTACCCTGACATGAAGTAAACCTGTTTTTTTTTTCCTCTCTGTTCATTGACTTTATTTTCCTTTTCCATATCTTCCAATGGAGTTCGAAGTGACATTGTGAGACTTGGACAGTGTGAGATAGCAGAAACATGCAGCTGAGCCCTGTAGTGACAGGCTGCTGGCTGCAGGGGCTTCAGTGTGCAGTGTAGCCAGTTATGTCTCCTCTCACCTGTGGGGTGAATGTCCAGAGCAATCACCTTAGGCTTCTGCATGTGTGCGCGTGAATATGTTTGTGTGAGTGTCTCGCTCATGTTTAGAGTGGCTCAGTTGCCTCCCACAGGCTGAGCTTACTGGAAAAAGGGAGAGAGAGATTGAAGGAGTGAGGAGATTACCCTCACACGGTTGACTGGTCACTGAAGCGCTCATGCTCCGCTCAGCTAGACTCCACTAGCCTCAGGAGGACCTGACACAGATAAGATACACACTGCAATCATGTCCTGCTCACGGGCTTACTGCTCGGTGCACTCCCTCTCTCCTCCTCTTTCTACATCTATCTGTCTGTATCTCACTCACACACATGCACATACGAGATCTTTCTCGCCCATTTCCTCCATTGTGTCTTCATGCGCAGGCTGGTAAATATAGTAGTTGTAGATAGTATTCATGAGCTTGATCTATAAAATCTGAAATCTTGATCATGATTTTTTTCTGAAACAGTTAGAAAGTCAAGCCTCGGCCTTACTTATCTTGCAGTGCTTTCTTTGAGATGTTCAAGCACCATTTTACCAGAATTATTTCATCTGGGATTATAATACAGTTCTGAAGAATTAAAGGTAGCTCTCTATGCTGCACATGCATCTCCCATGACATACATGAGTTCCCACCCAAGTGGGGGTCCAAGGTGGAATGCACATCTGGTTTCCTCAGTTTTATGAGTGCCATATAATTTATTATTATTTTTTTTTTTTATCATTTGGAGGTCATATTGATGACTCCACTGTGAATATAAGATTGAGCATACATGATCCTGTGTTTTTTCTACGGTACAGTATCTCTTTATCCGCTTCATCTTTAGTGCTGAAGCAGCCGCACCACCCTCTGCAGCCTTCCCCTCATGCACACACACAATTATGCATGTGTGTTTATCAGTGGTTCAATGGCAAAGATATAACTCCTGGCTAAGAGTTAGTAACAGCACACATATCCATTTGTCATGGTGCAGGCCTCACGGCCATTTTCACTTTCTGATTTTAACAGTGTCTCTAGTCTTTGTCACTCCATCGATGTCTCAGTGTCTGTCTCTTCTTCTCTGTACCATTAAGCAAATGTCTCAGCTCATTCAAATGTCAAATACAAAGCACACTTTGTCTCAGTGTGAATTTGGGAAAAAAAAAGTTTTCCGATTCGTCTCCAGATAGCATATGGAGCTCTGCAGCACCTTCCCAAACCCTGCCACTACTCTCTCAGTCCCAGTCACGGCACCGCGCCGATCACTCAGATAGTGACATGGCATAATATAATTGGACTAAAAAGAGCACAGGGATTTCTATCAATGCTCTGGAAAAAAAATGTGACTGAAATGAAATGTTGTTCTGGGAAGGCTATTGAGCTTGTGATGCAGTGGAGTTGTCCCCAGGTGTCAGGGGGTGTTTTCAGCTGCTGAAGAGAATCGGGGGGGGGTGAGTTTGAATGTCTGTGTTCTTTTCTTCTTGCCGCCTGTGAAGGATGAAAAGCATCATGCAGTAAAAGATGCTTTTGACTTTTCCGCTTCATTTTTCTTCCCATCTCACTGTCTTTTTTTTGTCGGTTTTTTTCCCCCCCCATTGTTCAGCAGAGACGCTAGTAGGAACTGCATTTTAATCATGTTTGGCTAATAGAGGGAGGAATGAAAACAAAAAGGAGGGTGAAAAAGGCATGCAGGGGTATTGTCTCTCTATGCAAAATACACTGCATTGTTTGTTTGTTTTTCTTCTTTGTCACACACACACACACACACACACACACACATCAGGTGGATCATCTCTCACTATCTCTATTGCCCCAGATACATATCTCTTGCTTTGTCTTTTGCTTTCTTTCATTGCTCCTTCATTTTCTTACTCTTTGCCATTTAACATGCTGACTTTTGTTATTCAAATTAATTTCGTTTTTTGGGTTGTTTTTTTTTTTTTTTGCACAACAGGTACAGTATAGCTATAGGTTAACAGTTACTGTACACTCACCACTGTCATTACAGAGGTTGTATTCATAAGTGCTCCTCTGAATACTGAAAAAAAATTTAATCGGTACTGTCCACTACATTACGAGGCTAAAGCTGTTTACAGTGCACTGCCTATGTTCACAATCTCTGCAGTGCCTTTGGTGAGAACAATGTTATACACACATGCTACAACCTTGTTATGTTGGCCAAAACAGCAACTACAAGACTCCATTTGTAAAACAGCCTATTTTTTTCCTTTAACCCTTTCACCTCATTTCTCTGGGTTGTAAAGAGAAAATCTCACTGTAATCTATCCACAAGGACCCTAAACCAGGCCCATGGGAGGACAGCTGTGATAAAAACCATATCCTCGAGGATATGTTGGCTTCCTGGCACTTTGAGTGGATACGAACGATGGTGGTAAGTGGGCATGTGTGTGGCTCTGGTACTGACTCTTAATGATGTTTGCTGCTGTCTCAGTTTCCTATTTAGCTCATTGTCTGTCCGGCAGCCTCAGTCTGCCATCCTGTCAGGGTTTGTGTACAATACTTGTTCCCTGTCCACGTCTCAATTAACACCCACGCACTGCACGTTTGGCCCTAACCCCACCTCGAGGCCTCTGCCTCTGCCTGCTCTTTAAGGTGATGGGGGAGCTAATGGAGCTCCAGCATGAAAGACTGCTTCTGTCTTTGTGTGACTTCCCTGTGGCACTGTAGACCTGTTACACTGCGAGGTGACAGCTGTAGATAGAGGTGTGATGCTGTGTCAACTATGCTTTCCTGGCTGGCACCAAAGGGTAACAGTTGGAGTGATATGTGTATCTGTACTTATTTTGAATATCATCTGACGAAGTGACATCGGTCTTTAGCAAATAAAATCTTACACAATGGTTTAACATAATTGTTTGCCAAAATTAAATTTTGAGATTTTGACATATTTTGAAAAGGAGTGTTTACCTTTCTCTCAAAAAAAGAACCCTTTAACCACTAAGTCAGTGATAATAAGCACCTAGCAAACACATTTTGTAAGAAATGTATATAAACAATGTGTGTGTGGGTCGGGTTTGTGGCATGATTTGTGCTTGTGAGTGCTTTTTCCTAAAAGTTGCTACAGAAACAGCAAAACTATTTCATATTGCTGCAGCAAATCCCAATGCTCATTATGCCTAATGCAGCAATGTCTACTCCCCCAACTCTTATTGTTCTGAATCACATACACACAAGCGGCTGAAGCAACTGAACTTTTTGACTGATGAACTATGCATCAAAGGATTACGACGAGCACTCGTTGCACTGTAGGTGAGGAGTTCTTGTGTGCTCTCATCCACCCAAAGTAACTCTCTTCGAGACTCTCACCGAACAGGATGTTGAAGATGGCACACACTCAACCCTCCCGGTCTCTCATTGGACAGAATGTGGAGCACAACACTTGACAGTGGTGTCGTCTGAATTTGAAAGTCAGACATGTAAGAAGGCAGCCGCCACCTTTTCTTTTAACAAGAGTCATAAATCTGTAATGAGCACAGAGAGGATGCATATTTTATTTACTTTTTTGAAGACGTGATCCCCTCACTTCATAGCAATGCACTCTCGCTCTGTCGTTTTTTTGTTTTGTTTTTTTTTTTCTTCCAAAACAAAGTTTAAAACAGTGGATGTTACAACTGTTTCTATTGCCTCTCTCTCTCTCTGAACATGAATATGGAATTAAAGGTATGCTAAAGTTAGCAAGCTTTACAGACCTAGGTGATGAATCAGGTGTAATTCAACCCAAACAATAGTGAAATATGATTTAATCAATAAAAAAAGTTTCACTATCGTGTTACAGCGAAAAATCTTTTTGAGTTGATTAATTAATTAATGGATAAATACACAGTGTAACAGAATCAGCCTGTATGTATCTTAAAGATACCTTTCTTTCTTTAGATGTGATTGTCTCCAATTATCTACTATCTATTATTATCTAAAGATTTAAAACCATCAGTATGTACGTTGGAAGTAAACGTAGACGGACACTATGAGACAGACGGAGACGCATCAACAGAAAGACTGATAGACAGACTGATTGGGGGGGGTTGAGTGGGCTCGAGCCGCTAAACCAGGCCAACAGAGGACAAGAGTAATGTTGTCCCATTCATCACACACTGCCAGGCAGGATCCTGGGAAGGACAGGGGAAGGAGAGAGCAGGAGCAGGGGAGCAGAGGTGAGGCAATGTGGGGGAGAATTGGGCAGGGTGGGCGTGCAGGCCGGGTGGGGGTCTGGTGGTGTTCAGCGGGAGGTGAGGAAGGGGAAGTGATCAAGCGCACAAGTTGTGAGATGGTAGTCATTCGTGTGTGTTTGTGTGCGCCCGACCTTGAGTCTGATGGAGTTGCTGGTGTGGTGGAGGTGATGAGAGGGCCCAGAGGGAGCCGGGAAAAGATAATCAGTGGCAAACAACTTCCTGCCACCCAGACACATTAGAGGCACACACGCAAGCGCCCACTCATAACAGTAGAGCCCTTCCTCTTTAGGATAGGAAGCAGAGGTCAAACCGAAAATAAGTCATCACCTCTTCTTTTTATTCTCTCTTTCTCTCTTTCCCTCTACTCCTCTGTTACATATGTGTATATTTATCCTCGCTATGGGACAAGGCTGGGTGACGAGACTAATTAGTAATAGAGAGCATTGTCTGCCTGGTCCACCTTCAGCTGACAGTCTTAACTGGAGTTTGACTTTGGTTTTGTGGGAACAACCCTAGGCGCAGAAATCTACACACAGACACACACATACATTCATCCATTTGGGCCTGCGGGAGTGGGACACCCCTTCACATCTTAACGTGGCCTTTGTGTGTGCAAGCTGCCTGATGAGGAGCAGGAGGACGTGCTGAGCATTTCAACACCCTAGTTAAACAGATATTTATGTGTTTATGATAAAAACAGAGGGAGGGAAATAGAGATGTATTCCCCACATTCACTCATGGATTAGGTGTTGTATGGCATAAATTCTTTATTAAAAATGCAGCATCAAAAAAAAAAGGGGGAACATCTGGCTCTTTCATGTGGCGCTGGAGAGGTGCCAGGTTGCATGGATGTATCTGAGCCCGGCCGCAGGGCCTTTGTCTCATCTTGTTGTCATATCCTGACAGAGGGGAAATGTTCTTTTAGGCTACTGGGTCCCTGATTTTTTTTCCCATCATTGGGCCTTTCTTGAGGCCCAATGATGGCTAAAATCTGTGACTCGTCACTTTTAAAGAGGCGTTGCTAATTCTCAGAATAAATACTAATGGAACATATTAGATTTTTTTTTCTAACATGATCATCCTGTGATCTTAGCACTATCAAAATGGTCAAGATAAGATAAATAAAGTTCTTCATGCTTCATTTGGCTCTCCCATGTCCATCAGTCCATCAAAACATGGCCATTACTATGTACATTATGTACGTTTTACTGCCTGTTTCAATCCCATGTAAAGATTTAACTGTTTTGAATTGTTACTCATGTATTGTGCCAAACGAAATAATGCAGTTGATGTGAATGAGCTCATGAAAGCCTGCTTTCCTTTCATCAATCACTAAATTATAACCAGACAAAAGCAGGGATATGGGTTTGGGTGTGTGTGCGTGCCTGCATGTGTGTGTGTGTCTGTCTATCTGTAATCATGGCAAATTGTGGTCCAGGAGACACATATGTACAGTGGTTTTGTGGACATAGCCACAAAACTTTACAATTGTGTGGTTAAAATGAAAGCGGATTCTGTGGTGTGGGTGTAGCCTCACCTACAGAGGAACTAGTTTATGGAACGTCAGCAGGTTGACGGGTGTTACAGCTGGTGTGATCCCATCGCAAGATTAATTTAATTGCAGTAAGTTGTTTCTTTCATCCATATTAGATTTTTCAGAGACAGATAGCAACATGTCAAGTTGTAAATATACAGATGCTAATTGTATGCACTATTTATTATTCTGTCATTCCTAATTCTTGCACAGGCTTTGGAAATTGAATTTGTGTCACCCCTAAAGCATTCCTCAACTTTTCAGCACCCCCCGCCCCCCTCCCCTCTTTTTCCTGGGGTGGAAATGGGAGGGATACTGACTCTCTCTGCAGTTACAAAATCAACAAGAACGCTTTCAGATGCCCCCTGGGAGCCACATATTAGCATCCTGTCACGTTTTATATGACATTTCAATTTTTACTGTGCTGCCAGAGCGAGAGAGGAAAAAAGAAAAAACAAAGAAAAACAGGTGCAATTTTAGCACAGCAGCAATGAGCAGCAGCCACTTGTGGTTCAGACTCATTTCATGGTGTGATGGGGTATATGCTGCTGCATTATAACGGTTAGGTTTATCATTTTTATGGCATAACCCAGCAGGGAGAACAATGTGATCAGAGGTTAAAACAGTCTCTAATGGCTCCCTCTATTTCCACCTAGTAGATATAGAACAGATATTTGAGCCCATCGTTACAGGCTAAGTCCTCAGTGACCTCTCTCTTGTTTAGCTCGAGGCCTTGGGTCAGTGAAGAACAAACTGTCTTTGCAAAGTTTACAACTGCTCACTTTGCACTTTTGCATATAGATGTACTCTGCCATGATGCCGTCTCTCTGAAAGAAAAATGGAGCATTGGAGTACACAGAGGCACTGTGCATCAGTCCTTTGTTAAATGTTTAATCAAGTGATTCAAGGAGTTTACCACATTTGTTTACCACGATTTACCAGCAAGTGCATTGTGGTTAGACTGAGTTGGCGGTTTCCGTGTGTGTGTGTGTGTGTGTGTGTGTGTGTCCCTGGGCTCTCTCTGGTGTCACTGTGGGTTGTTTCTCCTTAACACATGCAAACAACACACATCACTTTAACAAGCCTTCCTGCGTCATGTCGTCCCTGATGGGAGCACTCCAGTGATGCAGCCAGCTCCATACACTTTAACCAAGGGGGGCTCACTGCTAAGCTGATGGGTGATTGGCTGAGATTTCATATCAACCTCACACATCCAAACAATGATGCAAACTTTGGACATAACCACAAAAAATGTATTTATTGTCTTTACGTGGCATTCATGCAATTAAAACATGCAACTCACTGCCAACAAAGGACAAAGGTTCAGTAAAGATTTCTGTTGCCACCCTGATGGGAGTTAATTGCTGCTGAAGAACTTCTACTGTACAAAGAAAAAAATTTTTTCACAGGACAAACTTTATCCAGAACTCACATCACACTCTGACCCTTTGCTATACAGTAGATTATGAAACTAATGATTTTTCATAGACAAGATAAAACACCACATAGGAAAAGACAAAGAGAATGAAAAAATAGAACTTGTAATTTTTTTAGCCCTCAAGATTCCTTTGTATCTTTACTAACTACACAGACTGGAGTGTGTATTTTAGGCATACAAATCAATTTTTTGCACTAGCGGACTATTGATGGACACAGGCATTCAAAAAATGAATCAAAACACTCTATATTCTGTCGACCCACAACATGGGAATGGAATGCATTCTATTCAGCGTTTTGATGATTTTACATATGTATTTTATTTCATTTAATCTTCATGTGCCTGCTATATGGTATATAAAAACATTTTGCCTTGTTTGTGTGATGCTCTCGGTTTATAGCAGTTGTAACAAAAATCTTACATCATTAGGGTTAATCTCTTTTCTTTTTCTTTAACACAACATTACACATAGTGGTATATCGCCTGTACTCTATACAGACAAATGCACCGTGTGTACCTGTCAGAAGAGTCTTACAGTAGATGAAATTGTCAAGATTTAATGTTCTGTCATGCAACCACAGTGATAATTTGTAATATGCACAATGCACAGGCGGTTACTATAACACGTCAGTGCAGCGCAGTGCAGATGAACATGCAGTTGCAGTCTATTATAATGTATGATGCTTAACTCATTAGACAGGCTTATTACACTATCTGTCTGAATGATTCAAGACATGTAACAGCATCAATCAGACCACTGTTGTCAGAAGTACTGGGATTTGTAACGTAGTTTGAGCATTACCATGACTTGAAACTGACGCCAAGTCAAAGCAAGAAACCTCAGAGATTTCATTTTATTAGCCTTGCCTTCAGACCTCCAAACAAGCCCACTTAGTTTTCCCGACAGGCACAGGAAGAGACAGATGGAAATACAGGCCTTATGTCTCCTGTAAAAATCCTGCTCGTCATCCTGAGTGGGACTAGAAACTGATCAGGACTGAAGGAATCATCACATCCCAAATTGCATGTGAGCCAGTTGTTAAGACATGCACCCAAGTTCTTCACAAAACCACCCAAAGCATGACAAAAGTGACAACTTGAATTAGCTTCTGATACTGGTGATGGATCTCTACTTGAATATGCATAAATATGTAGAGAGCTCTCCTCTGTTTCAGATATTTCACTATTTTGTAAAATATCTACATATATTTTAGAAAACTTAATTTAACCTTGGCTGTGATGAGCGAGTCCTCTGTCTCTCTCCTTATCTTTCTGTATAAGTTCTTTCTCTATTGCTGATGACATTGCATCTAAAACAAACTTGAAAAAAGACTCCTTGTAAAAGTCAAGGGCCCTCATCGTCTAATCTGTGTCGGGATATAATATCGTTTGTAGAGTCACACAGCAAGACCAGGTGTGCAGATCAACCTTATCTAATAGCTGTAGGGTGTGTGTCTGTGTGTGTGTTTGTGTGCATATTAGGTTGCATTATAAGAACAGGTTGCCTGGCTCCATATGTGCGCAGTGTGCGGGGAAGCTGGGAAAACAAGGTTCTCCGTGGCCCTCTGTGTTATTGCTACCTCCCGCCTCCCGAGCCGTGTTTGAAGACAGGAAATAGGAGTCAGACCGCAGTCCGAGGGGCATGTGGCAATGGTTTATACTCTACTGACCTCTGACCTATCCTCTCCACCCCCGCCCGCTCTCTCACACCACTCCCCTGGCCCTCAAACACTCTCCCTTGAGTCCAGGCCTGAAAATAAAATGGCCTGACCTAGCCCAGCCTGACTCGGCTTGGCCTAACCCAGCCCAGCACAATAGACCCAGCGTTCTGAGATTTGTTTGAGCGAGCAATGAAAAACAGATGGACTCTAAGGGAAGAACTGAGAAGAGGAGGAGAAAGGGAGGAAGAAAGAAAGGGAGTCTTGTAAAATATTTGCGAAGAAAAATAACCCAGGGACGCTGTCTAATTATATCTATTTGTCTTGTGTGGTTTTCCTGAGGAGGCCATGTGGTCTCCCTGACTGCTCTATGGTTCATTTTTCACATTATCTGATCCTGGATGGAGAGCAAAAGGGAGAGGGTGGGTTTGGGTCTCAGTGGGAGGGTTGCGGTGAGGTGGGGGGTGGAGGGGGCTGGCCACAAGGAGCAAAATGTGGTTAAGACCTCTGGGGTCCCAGAGGTTTCATGTCTTTCACTGCTTCACTGTCTTCTTAGGATTAGTCAGAGTTTTACTACTCTAATCTAACAATGCCCATCCATCTTCTTCAATAGCACCAGCCTTTGCTACACATGCTATCACTCTGACAAACAAATAATAGTTGGTGACCGTTGAGGCTTAAGCCATAATCTTTTGGCTTTTGTTAAACTTGTAAAACTTGAGCTTTATCTTTTTTGCCCTGTTTGGAGTTAATTAAAGTTTTAAACATCTGTGTAATATCCAGATTTTTTCCAGCTGCATAAAATCTTGATTCTTATCTGGCCTAGGAAGGTTTCTGGAGTCATTAGGACATGCAGTTCATTTTCCGTAGGGGAAAAGGTCACATCATTTCATCCACTAAGAGAATCCCAGGTTGTTTACTGGCTGGCGTGGTTACACACTGGAACTTGATGAGAGTCTTTATATTACTGCTGCTGTTGTAACCTGACCACCCATGATAGTACAGCTGGAAACTGCAATAACTTCCGTCTGATTGTATTTGATGGTCCTCCTCTTTTTGTTTTGCCCCCTGCTGTCTCCCAAGCATGCCCACCAATCACATCCAGGCACAACTAGTCTGTGTGTTGATGTCCTCACTCAGCTAACAGCTCTCAATCACTCTGTCCCCCCACTCTGTCCAGATTCATCCTGTCCCTGTCACTCAGCAGCAGCTTGTTGGCTGTTGTTTGACTTCTTAAATTCTTCACTTTGTTTCTCTACCAGGCCGGGAATTGTAGATCTTACTGTAGATTGCTTTGCCTAGTTTGTGGTTTCTCTGCTCTCTACGCCTCGCAATATTCTTAAGTTCCTAACCATCAAAAGTTGAAAAGGAAAAGTTCTTCATGGTGGGTGACGGCGTTAATAAGGATGATAATGATGTCACAGCTGGTGACATCATCACAGTGTTCCAGCCAGAAGAACAAAAGCAGGCTCTGCCCGGTCCTCCTAGCCATCTTGGCAACAGCAGAGAGAAAGAGAGAGAGAAAGGGCGCCCAAAGATTGATGTATCCATTCGGCTTTCAGTTTATTTCTGCCTCTTTATTCACATATTCAAATTTTCCTGTGTGAGCTTTTGTAAGGAGGAAAACATTTTGATTTGTTCTGCCGACTTTATATCTCTATTACTGGCTGGAATGAAAGCACTCCATCAGTTCATGCAGGATATCCGGTGATTTGGCTCCCCACTCCAGATCTTTGACGCTATTTAAAATGTATTGTTTTCCCGAAGATGCCTGTGCCCAGCCTCTGTCTTCTCTCTCCTCCCATCTCTTTTCTGTCCATCCCCATCTCACCCTTGCTTTCTTTCTCCCTCTCCTACATCTCTATCTGTCCTGTTGCAGGACTCAGAGAGAAAGGGCTTCATGAACAAGCTTTATGCCATTCAGGACGTGTGTATCAGCGTGCAGAATGCACTGGATGAAGTGGCCTCCTATGGTGAGAGGATAAAGAAGTGAGTCGTAAGCCCGCTCCTTGGCACCCGGCCCGCTCTACTCTGTTCCGCTCTGCTCCGTTCAGCTCTGCACATCACACTGGTTTTTTTTCCCACAATGCCAGGTTGCCCCACTTCCTCTTTCCAGCCTAACCGGGAATAACTCAGTGCTTTTCTCATGAAGCACTGCCAAAGTGATATCCAACCCTGAGACAGATGCACGCGTCTGTGTGTGAGATGTCCATTACCTCTCACTTAACCCTGTACAACCTCTTAATTGAGTTTTGTACACTGTTGATTAAACAAACATCAATTCTCACACAATCATTTACCTTTACTGTCACATAGAGACATTCATGGCAAAGGAACAGCAAGTGACTTTGGTTTGATTTAAAGCTTTAGTAAGAAAAGAGTCAGGCCACAGGTTCATCCTTCAGCTACAGATAAAAGCATTTCAAATCAATCTGAAACATTTGTGACCCACGCCTCTGTAAATTGACAGCATTTTCTTGATTAGACAGCATGAATTGCACCAAGTCAGAACACATTTTCACCTCAGAATGCTGACCTATAAGATTCTGTTTCCTTACACATACTGTAATTTCAGCAAGATAAAGAATTTGTAGTGTGGAGGCATCCAGGAAAATAATAAAATGGCCTCTCTGACTTCTCTTTACTTTCTTGTCAGTACGTTTGGCTTGAACTGGGCTGGTGTTTGACACGTCTCCCAATTAATCTGTACCATTTCTGTCCACTCTCTGCAGCACATTTAACTGGACTGTGCCTTTCCTAAGTTGGCTGGCCATTGTGGCTCTTGGAGTGGCCACCATCATCATCTACTTCATTCCCCTAAGATACATTGTGTTGGTCTGGGGTGAGCTAATGTCAAAAATGTATAATATTTATTTTCATGTACTGCAAGTGAAATTATTGTAAAATTTGTTAGTTCAATGTAAATGATGGATTTAAGTAAATGTGTGGCCTATATTCTATGTTACTTTTTATATGGTTTTAAAGTCAGAGTTAAACTTTTCCTGACTCCCTCAATGAGTGCCATGCAAATTTTCAGGGTGAAGAGCAATCATAAAGGTTTTAACATATAAGTGTTAGAGCTGATGTAGACCTGTCTTCTCTCAACTCTTTTCAAACTGCCCTCACTGTTTTTCTCTGTACAGGGGTGAATAAATTCACCAAGAAGCTGCGAGACCCTTACACCATTGACAACAACGAGCTGTTAGACTTTCTCTCCAGAGTGCCCTCGGATGTACAAGTGGTGGGTTAACTTTCCTTTTTTGTCTTTACTTCATCTTTTCTGTCCTTTTGGCAGTACGTCTGTCACTCCAGACATGGGCCAGGCTTAGGGCCCCCTCCATCATCACTGTCTCTCTCTTCACTTTTGCATTTTGAACTTGCTTGCCTTTGTTTCGGCCACACAGACATCTAATTCTACAACATTTTCAAAGTCGTTTCTGTGTTTTCTTATTAATAGCTTCCTGGTCTAATTCAATTTGCACATACATAGCTGGAGCTGTGTAATATGATAACAAGGTTAAGTGAGTTTAGTGGCCGGCATATAACTAGGTTGATTGACTCCATACACATACACTCACACACAATTACAGTAAGCTGTTGTGTCCCAGCTTTGCTAGTAATTGGAACAGAGTGTAAACCAACAGTTAACCAGCCCCATGCGGTTTTGCTTCTACATTAACCGTGAGATCAGATTAACTCTGTGGCTGAAGACTGCAGATGCTTCGTTAGGTAAAATATGCTTGTTTAGATGTGTGTGTATGGAATGTAACGTGCTGTGCTGCTCAGGACAAAGTGCAGTTTAAACTGCAATTAAGCGGCAGCTTGTGAAAGTCGTTGTGTTATCCAGCATCGGTGGCGTCCGCTGTGGCTGTTAAGCACTGCTGTGGTTAGTTCGATACACACGCACATGAACGCACAGATACACACACCAACAGGCTGAAGATGAAGGACCCGGGGTCACATCAGACCAATCCCCTGCAACATCAGTGCTGACACACTTCCTCTTTGATCGCTTGTTGCCTTCAACTTCTTTCATCTTTACAGGGTCATAATCCCTGCTCCTCTACACGGCCCTGCCAGCCCCCTGTGTTCTCCCCCTTTCAGCCCCTGTGCAGTTTTACAGTTTCATAGTTTACTGGGGCCTGCTGCAGCAGTAGGCACAGGGCAGGTAGCCATTTGCTTAAATGAGTCCAAGCTGTCCCCTCTGGTAAAGTGCAGCCACCTTACGCACCTGGAGGCTGGAGGAGGCACACGGTGAGGGGGCCCAAGCCCGGCAGGTACGAGGCCTTTACAAGGCCTCTAATGAGTGCCTGCTGGCTAGGGAAGGTCGGGGCAGACATGCTGCTCTGGTCTGGTGCCCGTGCTGCTGGAGTTGTGCCTACTGTATAGGTAAAACTGTAAGCGCTACTGTAACAGTTCTTGCTGCAGCTGGTGGAACGGTAATTGTTGCCAGGTTTCACTGGCTCTGAAAGGTTTTCTGAGTAATGTGGGTGAAAGACCAGGGGAGAGCAGTAAGAATATATATTGGCAAGGAAAGATGAATATAACACTGATAGATTTGTGTTTGATTATTTGAGGAAGGGGAGTCATGTTTGTATCAATAAAATTCTGTCATTGACATTACCAGTCACTGCTCAGTCAGCTGCCAAAGAACAGAGACCGGCTCCCTACTGGATCCAAAGGTTTGGTTTTGTGTGAAGAATGTTCTGCTCTGTGGTGCGTCCCCACTGCTGCCTCCGGTGGTGGGTTCACCTCACTGCCTGCCCTCGCTTTATTGGGTCAAAGTCGTCTTTAGGGATTAAGCCCTCGAGGCTCTTGGATGATGCAGCGAGGAGCTGGGGTCCAAATGGAGCGTCCCCTCATGATCACGCGTCCATGGCACCCATTGGCATTAGTGTAGCGGCCTACTATGCCTGACACCTTGGATGACTAATGAAGTGCTATTTCAAGGCCCACTGTGTGTGACCTAACACACATACATAATCACACACACACACACACATTCTCTCCAAACTTTAATACATGTGATGTGGGTTGGGGGTGTTTCGGGGTACTGTTCCGCATCATTTGGAGGTGCTTCAGTGCAGGCAGAACTGATGAGGTTCTAATGACTTTATATGCAAAGGGAAACCACACTGGGCCACAGACCATCATTACATACTGTATATAGCTGTGCAACAACGCAGCAACTGTTAAACAGCATTTAGACCCCCAGTTGTCTCATCTTTCATTGGTCTTTATATAGTTCAAGTACATAAGACAAACTTTGCATTTAGCAGGAACAGCACTCATTTCTCATCAGTCATACAGTTGGTAAAAGCTACTTTACAACAAATTAAGCTTTTCAGATAACTGGCCCCTAACTGCACTGTCAAACACCCTTTTAAAACTATATCTCCAGTGGTGCATGGAAGCAGCAACAGGCAGAGCAAAATGTTCACTATCTAAACTGTTTCATTAAATCATCATATTTCTGCGTAAGCAGCGATGTTAAGGGCTTTCTTGGTTTGTAGGGGGTGTGTGTGTGAAACAGTCACTGTCTCTCTCTGGGTAACAGTTTCTTGTGTCTGGTTGGGATATTTGACCGTTGTAAGCTGTCTTTATGGTTATTATCAGGGAATCCTTCATGTTCTCTTAAACGAGGCCAAGCTGAGCACCTTTATAGTGCTAAGTATTCCCTACCTGGCGTTTGGGAGGTGTCAGTGCACTAGTATGTTTTACGACACCATTAGCCATGTGAGCTACGGAGTGCATAAGTAGGGCCGGGGCAATTAGCTTGCCAAGTGGCCCTTTATGATTGGTGTAAAGGAACTGGATCGAAACCCCCATACAAAAATAAGCATGAATTCCAATTTAGCACCTAATGAACAGCAGGGAGTTGGGTTAATATTTTTAGACAACATTTATGTTGGGGATGAAACCTCACCAGACACACATGGGTCAAAGGCAGGATAGTTAAAAGTTGAAGTGATGCCAGACACCATCACTCACGTCTACCAGAGGGCTCTCTCTCCTTTACTTTGTCCTTCCACAACTATGTGACTAATTCAAACATTTCACTGAAAGTGGCCAATTAGTCACTATTCAGTATGTGCCGTGCCACAGCAGCTAATAGACGAAACTTTCCTTACTTTGTAATTTTTTCCCCCCCTACTTTACTCACTGGCTTATGTCACCTTGACATGCCTTTTCTCTCCCAACAATAGACATAAGTGCTGAATCCTCCAATGTGCAAATGTCTGAACTGTACACAATAGTGTTTCCCTGGAAATATTTAATAACCCTTATGCTCTGTTAGGCATCACATGAGATGAAAACTGCTGAGTTTTGTGCTCTCTGGAAAGGACTGGGAGAGAAAAAACAGAATAACATAGTATCATTAAAATCTAGCTCCTGTGCTTTTTATTGGCTTCATTTGTTTACTCTCCTGTTTGCCTTTTTCTGCTCGCTGTCACCCACCTTGGTTTTGCCTTGTATGTCTGCCCACACCGGCATCATCAAAACACTGTCAAAAGTTCAATGCGAGAGAGAGAGAGAGCGAGTGAGAGACATTGAGAGAGCAAGAGAGGAGCAGGTCCCGGGATGCTTTGTGGGTAATACTGTTAAACGAAGCACGATGCATGGTACACGGCGCCCCTTCAGCAGAGCGAACTTCAAAGCCTGTTTTGCACTTGTACTGTCAACATTTGGGATAGGAGAGAAGAGGAGCGAGGGTGGAGCAGCCTTTGAGCAGCGCTGGGTCTTTACCCGCTGCCTCTTCTGTTGATGTTCCCTTTAAGCTCCCCGCTCATGTATCCAATTGCTTATATGCTCGCCGCATTACCTCATTTTTTACTTTCACTCAATTCCAGTTTCTTTTATTTCACTAACGTCCCACTTTCTCCTTGGCTCCTCTGCCTGTCCCCCTGTTTTTTTTAACTTTAACTAGCTCTTGTTTTCTTTGTGGTTGGTACCTGTGTGTGTTTTCCAGTGTGTGTCTTTGTGTTATTAGGTGAGGTGAGTGGGGAGCCAAGGGTATAGCATCAGGCAGGCCTGTCACCTGTAAGGTGGAACTGAATCTGTGAATCATGAGCCCCATTTCTCTGGCTGGCAGCTCTTCACAAGGAAACTTCTGTTTGATTGAGATATTGTTTTTTCCCCGCGCCCTTTCTTTTTGTCGATCCCCTTCGCTTCTCTTCATGAGAAACAAAACCCTATTTTCTTCTGACAAGCAAACTTTTCTTTGTGTGTCTGCTCTGACAAAGAGTTTTGTTTGGACAGGAACGTCAATGCTCAGAATTAAATTGCTATATTCCTTTTTGCTGCTGTAGGCGTTTGGCCGTATAATGGGACCACAAACTGCCACTGATCCTGTGCAATATCTGTCCTACTTTTGGATCTATGGTAGCTTGTTTGAAGCGTGCAGCAAACAATGATTGAAAATGAATTTCAACCAGAGAAACATTTTGATAAATTTGCTTGCAATTATTTTATATTAACAGATATCTGTCCTTGTTATGTGCTACATGCAGATGTGCTGTTGTTCCTGTACTTATGAATAAATTAAATCATTCAACCATTCACTCACATGTTCATCCATGAATGCACCACTGTCATTGATCGCAGTCAATGTGGGCACTCTGCCAGGGCTGTCATGGACTCTTAACCAAACTACCTCTGCACACACACACAGATGGGGCCATATAAAACCCTGTCTGTCCCCTGGGTTTTTGCGCTGTTGTCTGCTTTAGTTGGCAGGGCTATAAAAGGATCCACACCAACATGAGAACAGTATCTGTCATCATCCGAATGTCCGCTGATCTCCCTCTGTCTCACCCAGTCTCGCCTTCACTCTCATTGTTTTTTCTCCAATTTCCTTTGTTAGTTTGTCCCGCTCTCTGCCCTTCCTCCCTTCATCTTTCTGTATATTTCTGTCCTGTCTGTCTTCCCGCTCCTCATCGTTCTTTTCTTGCTGTGTTTTCTGCACCTGGATTGCCCCCTCATCTCTTGGTCTTCTTTCTTCCTCACTGTATCCAACAAATCAGTTGTATTTGTACAGCTGTTTAGCAGGATGTTAGTTTGCCTCGTGGACAGTGAGGAATCAGTGCAGTCTGGCTGCTTAGTGAGGCGTAGAGCAACACATGCTGGCCTAACCACCCTGTAAGCACCTTAACGGGACATTGGTGACCACCACTGTGAAACAGGAACAAAAATACCCCACTGCAAATGTGTGGAGGTACAGTGTGTGGTTCTTTATGAGATTTTAATGATACAATGAGGGCAGGGTGTTGTGCTGGGGGAGGTGCAGAGATGTATGTGGATACATTCCCTTTGTTGACATTCCTATATGTTCACATGAAGGGTTCATGTGAATATATATATATATATATGAACATATATACACTCGCATCTCTTTGCATCTCTGATTTATACATATCAGGCAGAGGATATTTGAAGGCATCATTGAAGCGACAGTGGGAACCAATAGAAGATGGATGATAAAGGTTCGTTTCCAGCCAGCACTGAGAGATGTTGTTGTTCCTGTCCACAGCAGAAAGACCCACCATGAGACAGAACAGAGAAACCATACTGACGTCAGTTTGTTGTCTGCCTAGAGAATCAGAGAGGGTGTCAGTCAGTCAGACAGGCAGAGTAGCCTACAGTACATCAGCCTTGGAGGGATCCCACAGACAATACTGGCTCTTTGGTGCTGTGACTGTTAAGTCTTTTTTTTTTTTTTTTCATTCTATTAGTATTCTGATTCAGCGGCTAGTGCTTGTCAGTGTTGTGAATCTGTCTAGGCTAGCGAGTGTATTTGTGCTGAAAGGGAGAGACTGCCAGAGTGACAGTCTCTGGTTGTTGATGCTCAGCCACTGTGATGCTATTGCGTCTGAGTGTCCCTCACTTAAGAGCAGTTTCTTTCTAAACTCTGCTAGCCATCTTTGCAAAGCATCCTGTCAAGTGGGAATCGTTTCCCTTCGGGAGAAACAGGTGACACTCCCTCAGTGTTAAAGCTTAACTGATTCTGAAGTGATTGCAAGGTGTCACTGTTTTAAGAAATGGTTTTTGACATTTGGGGAAGTTATTTATTCGCTTTAGTGCTGTAAAATAGATCAGAACATATGAAAATGAAAATACAAAACTAGAGTTAGCCGAGCTTAGCATATAGACTGAGTACAGTGGGACCATAGGGTCAGAACACTGACATAAAACAAAGCAGCTTCTTCTTTCATGATCTTTAACAGAACATAGCATCAAGCTTTTAAGAAATAAATTCTGCTTTTTAAAATTTGTAAAGCTCACCAAGTACAACATGACATATACAGTCCAGTGTGATGCCATTTACCACAGTGCCATGAGCGTAGACCTTCAGATGTAGAAATTCTGGATTCACTCTTGTCTTCCGGTTGTCTGCACCTCCAGATTGATGTTTGTGTCCCTGATGACTGACAGACAGAAACCTCATCATTCTAAAAGCTTCCCTTGGGTCTACTCATTAAGGAGGAAGCTCCACACTGAGACTCTGCTCTCTGATGGCTAACTGCACTTACGAGAGACAGATGGAAAGGAGATTGTGCTTCGTCATCTTCTGCCCTTTTTTGAACCATTATTGGTGCAAACTGTGAAAATCTCTAATGTGCCTGTTTGTTAACCTCTGTAGCCGGTAGACCACATCTGTGTACATTTTATAATTAATAGGGCATTCAAGTCTATCTGTTAAATTCATGTCATTGCCTCTTTATTTAACTGCACTAATTTTGTGCGTAGTTGCACAGCACACATTAGGCATCATGCTGCATGTGATCAGTAATGTGCTGTTACTGTTGTTTCCATTACTAGGAAAGAAGCACAGGTTTGGGTCTCCACAGGTTACACTGCATTTTCTTTCTTTAGTTTTTTTTTACCCTCTGTCTCTTTCCCATGTCTCTGCCCTTTCTCTCCTCACCATCTTGCCATGCTGAGATGACTCTGTTGTCTCTCCAAGCTTTCCCATGAGCCCTTGCCCTGTTCTCTGTTTGCTTGTGTTATCCTTTCCCTTAGGCCACTGTTCCACATCTGTGGAAGCAAGTGCGTATGTGTATAGTTGTGTGCGTTTGTGTGTGAGTATATTTGGAGTTTTGAACAGTGTACATGTTTTTTTTGTTTGCATGTGAATGTCTTCACAAGCATGTGTGTGTGTGTGTGTGTGTGTTGTAATGAGTGTGTAATCCCTTCCCCTAGGCCACTGTTCCACACAGCTGGACTCAGAGAGCCTCTGGAGGGTTTTTGTGCTATTCAAGCATCCTTTGCTCTTTCCACCTGACCGGGTGGTGTGTGTCTGTGTGCATGTGTTTGTGCGTGTGTTGCGTGTGTGCTTCCGTGTGTGTTTCTGTGTGTTTTAACAGGTGCAGTACCGAGAGCTGAAACTGGATCCAAATCCCAGTCCAAATAAAAGGAAGAAAAACAACCCCGGGTAGATGACTGTGTCCACCCACCAACTCCTCTCTTCTCCACTTTTCTTCACTCTGTCTATTACTGGACACTGAGGAGCAGAGGTACACGGCTGTGGACCAGCTCAGCTCGACTGTCCTTCCCTTTTTTCTTTCCTATTTTCTTCTCCTTACACTTCTTCTGTCTGTAATTATTCATGATGTAGAGTACAGTTTCCTGATGTGTAATTTTCGTATAAAACGAGAGAAGAAATCCCTTGAATTATCACTATTACACTTTTGATTGATTTTAAAGGCGAGTGGGAGTGATGGCTGGGATGACCTTTTTATCAGCCGTGTGAGCCACTCTCCTCGGTCATTCTCTCCATCACCCTGACAGCTTGGTGGCCTCTGTCCATTCATTTGCCACAAGTGTCACACGATGAGTTTAAACATTTAGACTCACCAAGTCAGTGCATCCATGTTGATCAGAATACAAGCCTTATACTAACATTCTGCATTATCACTCTAAAAAGTACTTAAAGGTTTATGTTTTTGCTCAAATTGAACTTATTACATCATTTTGGTAGATTTTGGTAATATGTTCATATTTTGTAATTGTTTTTGTACTGAAGTATCTTTTGTTTTCTTCCCCTCTCGGATGTGGTAATGATGTTATGTTCACTGGCAGTAATTTGGATCGCCTGCACTTAACTCGGTGAGCCAAGTTGATTAGCAATTACAGTGGTAGCCTCCAGATATGTCCTTCTACACAAACACAAAACTGGACCAACAAGCTGAAAGCTTGTGCTGCTGTGTGTCTGTGCTTTCAAACAATACCCAAATTAGCTTTTTTGAAGACTCAATTCCAAAACTAAAATATCAAATCACAGTGCACAGTGATATTATTGTAAAGTACAGTGAGTATGTGTTTTCTTAAAATAGATAGTGATTACATAATCATCATTAAATAGCACCCAGAGGGAAAAAAGAACAACACGGAAATAGACAGTCGCTGTTATGCTCTAAATATTAAAGACCCAGATAACTTAGCCTCATTTAAAACATGTCAAAACCTCCATCAGTCAGTCAGTCAGGCAGGCAGACACACAAACAGTCGGTGATCCACATTCTGTGTCTGTCAGGAGGCACAGCAGACTGGGCCGTCTGCTGTCGTGGTGTTAATATAGATGTCACCCAGTCTATGCAGAGTGTCGCCAGGCAGGCAGGCCTTTAGGCAGCCACAGCCCTAATCTTGTTTGAAAGGCTGGTCTCCTTTCCTCTCATCTCCCTGTGTGTTTGCCTCGGCGGCCACACACCACAGCATTTGCACGTGCACAAGCACACACATGCACAAAAAAATCCCTCACATGAAAACGCTGCTCACATACAGATACTGCACCTACTTGCTCACAAATGAAAACATAACATCCCATTTGAGAAAGCACATTTTCTCAGACACACACGCACTCACACAAACACACTCTCTGTGATGCTGTGCCCCAGGCTGGCCGCCCTCTCCATCTGCCCCACCTCCTGTGCCCACAGCTCAACTTTGATCTGTCTTTCCAGAGACAGAGACTTGTATATGTGAACTGTGCAAGAGTGTTTGCGTATACATGTTTATGCAATCAAAGACATGTTGCTTTTCTCAGTGCTGGTGTGTGTTACAGTTGTATCTCGCCTCCAGCTGTAGTCTGGTGCGTACATTCATGGTGTTTGTTTGTGTGTGTGTGTGTGTGTGTGTGTGTGTGTACGTGCAAAAGTGCCAGCTGTTATTTTGTGTGCTGGTGCAGAAGGCCGTCAGCTAGATGAGCAGCAAGTCGCTGTGTGACAAGACGTGGCTCTGAGGGGACTTAGGCCTGAGATGTCGGAGATGGCAGGGTATGTGTGTGTGCGTGTTTTATGTTATTTCAGATCCTTCCTCCCATCATGCCTCTCTCCGTTTGCTTTCTCTGCGGTTCCCTCATTCGTCAGTGAGCAGGGTTGTGACCCTGTCTGAAGGAATGGTCTCCTGGGCTTTTTGTTGAGCATCTGTTGAAAGATCACAGCTCAGGCTACATTTGAGAAGGTCTCCTCTCATCCTACTGATCCCTGTTGCACCCACTCACCCAAAACCCCCTCCCTACATTTTTTTTTGTTCCCTTTTACCCCCTTTGTCTGTCTGTTTGTCTCTCTTTCTCTGTCTTTACCACAGTTAACCCCCTTAGCAGCAACTAGAGCGCCCTTCTGCCATTTTGTCATCCTCTTACCCCGGCTGTCTGTCTGCTTGCCATCACCTCTCCTGCTCTCCAGCTCACTTCCTCCCTCTTTACCCATCCATCTCCATGCTTAAATATCAACAGGCTCGGATCTGTCACTCCAGAGGGCCATTGATTTTGTTTTGTTGTTTTGACGAATCCACTTGAAAGACAATAACAGACTGTCCCCTAAGAGCAGCGTCGCAGACTGATTATAGCCTCCTCAACAAATACACTCTGTGGCTCGTGAGGGATGGCTTTTTATAATGCCTGAAGGGACTGTTAGAATACCTGATGTGTATGTGTTTACTACTGTATGTAGTTATTTTACAGCAAATTGTGGTGACTAGTGTGGTATTGCATCCAAATTCTGTCCTATTTTGTCATTTATTATTTGGTTTCAGTTCTGTTTGCAAGCAAACCAAAGTGTTTTTATTTTGTATGTTGAAGGGAAAATAAATTATATAAAGGAATGTATCAGACTGACAGCTGTAAAGGGGGAAAAAAAAGCACTTTTATTTGCACCGGGTTGAAATGAGACTTTATTTTTTAAATGATACTGTACATAGCTAAGTACTTATTAATTTATGGTTGTATTTTATACTGTATGCCTGTTGATGGTCTGGTGAAGATATTGTAAAGTAGGTGTATGCCTGCCTCATTTTATAAGATCTGTCTATTTCCGCTTGCAACGTTGCCTGCCTGTGACATCATTTTCATGTGCCCAGTTCTGACCGATGACAGTTCAGGACAGAAGTACTGTAAGAGCTGAGACGTGGATAGGTGAGGAAGTGTGAGAGAAAATAAGATGTATTCATGGTTTTGGAAATTAAAATGCATCTGATATATGTTGCATATTTTGAAAGAAAAAAACAAACAAGATTAAATATTTTTTATCATCTTCAGCATGTCGGGATTATTGCATTACTTCATTTCTGTTCTACAAGCTCATTTTAAAAGTAGCAGCATTCAGCCCAGATGCCGACCACACTCAGAGTTGAGGATCAAATACCCCACTCCTTACCTCCGTTGCTCCATTGGCCACTTGACCCACCCCGACATGCTGATCTAATCTCTTCACTTCATCCTTGTTTGGATTCAGGAAGTGGCTCATTTCTCACTCCTATCTGTGTGGCTGAGACCCCACGTTCACATTAGCTCCTGATGTGTCTCAGACCACGATGACTTGTGAGAGCTGGTTTTACTTTTCCACTCTGGCCCGCACATGAAGCTCCTCTCCATAGGTCAGACAACGTTCAAAAATGCAGCCACCGTTTTCCCCAGACTAAAATACTGGACACTAAAATGAGGAAGGTGCAGTAAATGTATTTATTTATTTTGTTGTGAACGGTTATTTACACGTAATACACAAGTTTATATATGGTGAAAACTATAATGAAGTAGTAACAGTTTATACATAATTGATAGTGTTTCTATCATTTATCATTTATCAAAAAAAAACCCAAAAAAAACAAAAAAGAATAACTGAGCAGGAATATGACAAAAGTTACAATCAAATGCGTATAAACTGGTATCTCTTTGGAAAAGAGACATACAGATAACTTAAAAATGACCTGCTCAGCCAAATACGGGAACATATAAAGCCTCATTACTCAGAAGGAAGGCACAAGTTGTTTGTTACCAGTGAAGATGTTTGCAGGAATAAGTGAATTGTACAACCATGTGAACAGCAGTTTTATATAACTGGCACAGATGCCCTTTTGTTAACCTTCAAACTCAGAGTGTGCATTCAAGTATTTTTCATTGTATTGACCCTGAGCTGATATCATAGATCAGCACCTAAAGCTTCTCCCCGAGACTTCAGATCCCCGAGTACATCCATTAGGAACACCGTGTTCTGCCCTGTGCTCTCTCTCACAGCCTGGGACACCTGCCCCAGGTACCTGCCCCTGCCCAGCTCCAACAGTGTCCGTGTGTCTTCCACCAGCCTCACCACCCGCTGGTTCATCCAGCCCAATGTCACTTTATGGAAGGAATGTGTCTCCAGGGCCCTGACCAGCCTGTAGCCCAGGCTGTGGGCCTCGTCTTCAGACTGCACGCAACCAGGAAGGCCCCTTTCTTGCTGGTAGGAAAAAATGAGATGGGTCAGCAGGGAAGATCCAGCTTCCAAGAGGGGAGGGTTCGACACCTCTATCACTTTGTTTCTCAAGGCCGAGTCTCTGGCCTGCGCACTGAGGAGCAGCTCCTCCCTCTGACTTGATGTGGAGACCAGATCTAGAGGGGTCCGTCCTTCTCCATCAGCCTGCTGAAGGAGAACTGAGCCTGGAGGGGACAGACGTGTACAGGATCAGATCACATGACCTTTACTCTCTTTGATTACAGCCATTATTCATCACAACACAACACTGCTATACCGACTAACACAATGCATACAGCTTGCATTACCAAACTGACATTACTGCAGTTTTGAGAAATGTTTGCCTTGAAATACTTTCAACACCTCTCACTGGACAGTATTTATTCAAATTATACAAGATAAACTAATAATACAAATATATTACAAAAAAGGTCAAATCAAGTTGAATCTGCTTTTCTTTCTAAATGACGCCAAAGAACGTTTCATCACTTTTGTTGAAAGACTGAATGAGGGTCTTCATGAGCCCCAGTGAAGTAGAACAACTCTATAAGAGCACAAGGACAAGAGTTGACTGCATATTCAGTCGTTGGAGTTCTTAAAAAAAGCTGCATTTATGAACACACTACATGACAAATCGAAATAATACTAAGAAAAAAATTATTTTAACCAATGACCAGCCCACCATTATTCTACTTTATAAAAGTTGGCTGTTTTAAAGAAATGAGGGTGCTCTTGTTATCTAACGTGCTTCTAATCAAACTACCATTTGGTGATGAATTTGAATAGTGAAATTATAATGTTATTGACATCCACCTGCAGTTTTTGGAAGCTGAAATAAAGTCAGATCTGATTTGACTCTCAAGCAACAGGTTGACCTCAGACTGCGGGTTAATGAGTCAAATGTAAACAGGCAGCTGAAGCATCGCTGACAACATCCTGACGCAGATTGCATAGACCGCTTCGTTATCAAATAAAAGACACTGCACGGGTCAATGCGGGACAACGGATATAAATAGCACGCAGACAGACCCACACAGGATCCCATATGCTATACAGTGGTAGGAACATACAGAAAAGTGGGGTGCGTAATAAGTGAACAGCTGTTTTCCCACTGGGCCTCAGTGCCATCCAGGGCTCTTAGCTCGGTGCAGCACTAACTTCAGCTGACGCCTTGTCTCAACTGTGTGAGTGGCAGGTCACTTTGTGCTTGCGTAAAAAGTGAGTGAGGGTTAGTGAGCTGATGGAGGCTTTGCCTTCCTGTTAGCTGTTTGATGTAACACTGCGAGGGAGCTCATTGCTGTCATCAGTAACACAGCCAGCCAGTGGGGGTGACAAATGAACAACAGTCCTTGAGTGTGACATCAGAAAATTGGTCCATTAAAAGTTTGAACTTTGCAGCAAAAGTGATTCGTGAGGACGGTTTGTAACAGCAAACTTCCACATTAATCCAATTACTTGTGACGATGCTTAAGTTTCCAGCTTCAAAAGGGATCAGCCGTTTGGTTTTTCTTTTTCCAGGTGAAAGAGGAAGATTGTTTTAAAAAAAAATCGTACAGTAAATACTACTTTCTAATGAATTCACCATCTCTCCAGTAACCTTGGCTTTGCCCTTTTAGCCTTGCTTCACTACATTCAAACACAATACAACACTGTCATAGCTGAATGTAACACTTTTTTTCTACCCTGGTAAGAAGCCAGCAAACTTATAATGGTGACATTTTCCGTCTCCTCTCTGCTTTGTCTGTTCAGACTGAAAGCCATTTTCCAATGTTAAACGGGCCCATGTGCACTTAGCTTGCACGGAGCAGGTCGAGTCTAGTGTGAGCCCTTTGTTTGCTTTCAGATAGACCCATTTCTATGGAAATCTGGTTTCGATGGCACTTGACTGTTCAACCTCGGCAATGCTGCCACTGCCACTTGCGAACAAGCTTACGACACTGTGGAGCCTCGACGTAATACACAGACGGCAGAAAGGCTGCTTGATACCTCTGCTAGCTGTTGTTGCAGTTTGACAGACACTGCGGGGTTGCAGGAAGCCAAGTTTAAAAGGAGTGACTATTGCGTGTGTGTGCGCGTGTGGTGTGTTGTGACATAAACCACATCTACTAAGCCTCCCAACTGCCATTTAGACAAATAGACAGACGTGCTTTTAATGACACTTTATAAAAAGTTAAAGTTAAAAATGGAAAACTACAAATTGTGAAGTTGCTCTCCGTCTGTCCGTCCATCACAAAACCAACCGAACTGTGAGCAGCAGTTATGAGATAATCGGTGAGAGCTCACGTAGCAGTTAGCGGGGAAGGTCAGCGCTCATCTACCTTTTAGTGCTTCAAGCCTGTGTGGCAAAAACTCAATCTGCATAAATTGTGGCATTAATCTACATAAACTTTTACATAAGTGGGGAAATTTCAAATGCAGGGGTCAGGTGACGGGGCCAGCAGTCAAGGACGGAAGAGCACAGATTTGATCAAAGTGGCCACAAGAGAAAGGCTGAGGGGAGGGAGAGAGGGCAGCATGACGGTGTCCGTTTGCATGAGAGCGTGTTTGTGAGAGAGAGAGAGGGAGGGAAAGAGAGAGAGAGAAAAGGTTGTTCACAGCAGGTCATAATCACCAGGTTTCTATCACAAGCTTTCCTCACTCATCCAGTGGGAGTGGCTATAATGTGTGAAGCCAACCAGTGTGACACATTGGAGAAAGGTTCAAGTCCAGCATGGACACATGAAACACAATCACTGCAGAAAAATGGAGCCATCTTTGTCATTTCCAGATAAGCATTACAAAAAGATGGAGAGGCTTTTGCAGCTGTTTTTCTTCAGCCTGCGGCCTGCTCTGTGCCTTCCTTTGAGAGGGCCAGCCTTGGACCCAGTAAGAGGCCTTTAAGTCTGGGCCATGAACAAAAGCACTCTGTGGAGTGTTTTTAACCAAAGCTGAAGAAAGGGAAGAATAAAGGACAAGGTTTTACTTCTCACTCCTTCCTCATTATTTTCCTTTCATCAATAATGATTGATGCAGTACTTTTCATCAGCTAGCACAAAACGGAGGCAATTGCAACTGCGACAGATCAAAGAGCGCACAGAAAATTAAATATATGTGCAGGGAATATATACATACATACATACACACTTAAGTATGTGTGCACAAACTAAATTTATAAGTCACTTTACACTAGTGACTAGTGACTTGAAATGCATGAATCCCATGCATCAGTTAAATAAGATGAAACTCTTACAGTGTGCTCCCCTCTCACGGGAAAATATCTTGTTGCAGCAGCAAAGATATGTAAATGAATATAACAGAAACAGGGATAATTTAAGCATAAAGCGCCAGACAAAGAAGCATTTACACAACAAGTCAGATGTCCAATTACATCTGTGTTGTCAAACAAGAGAAACCTTGTGTGGAAAAAAAAAAAAAGCTTGCCCAAAATTCTCTTCAAAATAAACGACGGCACTCACTTTTCTCAACTAGAGACCTGTTTGCTCACACATGTATAAGATGCAAGCTGTCCGGGTGAGGGGGAAAATAAAAAGAGCGAGATCGAAAAACAGACTTTTCCTCTTCTCCCTGCTGTCGCCGTGTCAAACCCAGCTGACAGACAGGCTCTGACTGGAGGGATGACACTGGTGTGGGGAGCAGAAGGCCCCTGCAGCACGGCCCTGAGCTCGGCTTGCCTGAAAGCCTGTACACCTCACTGTAGAGCTGAGTGTTTGATTGCAGATCTGTATGCCTGAAAGCTAACTGTGTATGTCGGTGTGTGGTGTCTGCCGTTTGTCACATTTGCATCTTTGTCTGCCTGACTTTCACTTTTTATTTCCATTAAGCATCGGCTTCTGTATTTTTCGGGAGTTTCTTCTCCTCCCCGTTTAAACCCTGCTGGTATGTCTCATCCACTGGACAAGAGAATCACTAACCCTTTATATTTCATCGCTGGGTATAAAATAAACTCTAATGTTCGCACCTCACAGCTCAGCAGCGCTTAATAGAGACATCAATAGTCATAGCCAGTGATAAATTACAGATTTTCTAACATAAGACATGAAAATAGCATCACTTGCCATTTATAATGTAATACACACATATATGCACATGCACACTGTGATGAGACTACAAGCTGGGGGATGGATTTGGTGCAGGGACGGTGACTGAAGAGAATCCAGGTATTGGCGCTGGGTGTCAGATATGCTGCAGTGGAGATAAATAAAACACCTGGGGGATTACAAGAGAGCACAGGGTAATTACACCAGCTTTTATGTATGTGTGTGTGTGTGTGTGAATGAGAAAATGCCCTGTTAAGCCCTCAGTTGTGAAGCTACAGCACAGGGAGCGAATTCACATACTGAGCAAAAGCCACTGCTTGATGCACCAGCCAGATACAGTCTCACACACTCACACACATACACGCACACACTTTCACATACACATGCATACATATAAATACAGAGCGCAAAGCCCTTTGGCCTTTAGAGGGCAGGCGAAGACAAGAAATATAAAAGCAAGAGTAGAGGAAGGGAAAATTGGCGCAAAAAAAAGGGAGGGAGGGAGGGAAGGAAAGAAAGATGCAGTGCTCCCTCCCTCTGTGTCTCCTTCTCTCCTTCTCTCCCTCTCTCTCTCTCTCTCTGTCTCTGGTCTGAGGCTGGGGCTGAGGCAGACAAGCTGGGAAGCAGGCAGCTCCACAGCATGGTAAACATTCTCTCTCTCTCTTTCTCTTTCCCCCTCTCCGACTGGAAAAGAGAGCAGGGTGAGTATGTGAACTGCAGCCAGGGGCACGGCATCGCATATCCACTGGGAGCTACGAGCTAGCGACTACAAACCGCAGCAAAAACAGCAAGGCCAACCAAGTGAAGCACTAAAGCAGCCAGTAGAGAGGCATCAGATGTAGGAAAAAGAAAGAGCAGCCACATATGTGAATATGTTAAAATCTCTCTCTGCTTTAGAAAACGGGATCTGAACGCTCTCCCCCTTTTTTCTACCTTGATGTTAAGAGGATTTAAAAAAATGGCTGGGAAAGCCTGTGGAGGTTACATCAGCACTGCACTGCCTCAGCTACATTTCCCTTTTGAATTCAGTTGAAATGATACAAATGTCATTGCCAGTCCGGTAGGTCAGCGGGGAGCATCATCACAGCCCTGCGGAAAAGGTGGGGCAGATAAGGTAAGATGGGGAGGCACCGACAGCAGGTTTGTGATATCCCCTGCCACTGTAGCCCCCGCCTGTATGAGGGCATCCAATACACTCTGACTACTGAGGGCAACTGGCATCTTAAACGATCTGAGGGGAGCCTGAAATGAGCTCTTAATTGGTCTCCTGACTCAAGAAAGGCTACTTGCCCCATCACCTTTAGTAATACATCATGCACTAAATCATCTTGTTCAGAGAGATAAATTGTTTCCCCTAGCTAATTATTTAGTAACTCAAATTATTTGCAAGTGAAAGCAGCAAAGTGTAGCAAACCAAAGGGAAATCAATATTCCTCTCTACGTGTAGGAGAAAATAAAAAGTGATCACTTTTATTGTTGACGTTCCCCTCAGTTTTGTTTCCTGGGACACAGTAAACTGTGAAAAGTGACAAATCTTGAGACAATCAAAAGTTCACCTTGATTCTCCTTCACGTCTGTCTCTCTTTTCACGCTAATTCTGGAGGCCAACAGCCTTTTTAAATAGTGCTAAGATATCATGATGCAGAATTATCACTAAGGATATTTAGGCTAAGTCTAATAGGACTGTGACTGACACTGCATCTTTAAAACAGAAAATTCTCTGTAATGTAAGAAGCCTTTACATGTGACACTGTGTCGGCTTGACTTGGGACTATTTTTACGTTCTTGCTGTTTAAAGAATGAATAGGTGCTGACACTGGCTTTCTTTAGAGGATTTCAGTTCAAGGTGAGCTAGGATGGCCTTTCCGACTTTAACAATTAAAACATTCAATATTAAAACACTCACACAGCGCTTAGCTTGTCATTGAAAGCATGCTTTAAGCAAACTCTTAACTGCTGTTGAATGTCCTCATTTACACCGTATGACCCCGCAGAGTTTGAACATCACACACTGTTGACTTTCAGCACCCATTGTTGCAGTTCTTGTTAATGAATTTTAAAGAATTTTTTTTTTTCTCTTGTTAGTATGTCCTGGACAAAGAATTTTCTAAGTGCACTATTGAATTCTTTTCTGAGTTTTTGTTGAAAGTTCTAATTTAAGTGGAAAAAATAAGAGGGCTATCATTCTGTATTTGTGAAATATATGATGATTTAAGTTCAGAGCTGGCCAACAAAACAAAATCATCTGTGGCCTTTGACCATGCTGGTTTTCTTTTCTGTGAGCCTGGAAGCTGACAAAGGGAACAAACTAAACTTTGAAACTCGTCTTTGTTCAGGGATGGAAAGAGCACGTTCTCAGCACCTAAAAATTCTGCACTCTCAATTATCATGAAATGGATATAGAAATAAATACATGACATGAAAGTCAAGATGGCCCTTGTAGCTGAATGATAACAGCAAACAAATAAAAATGCTTTCATGGTCCTTGGCCTCTGCCCTTTCCTTTTCACCTAAACCAATTCCTGGTAGCCTTCAGTCTCAATGCATTCTGTAGCTGTTTAAAAAGAAAAAAAAGAGCAAGACTTGTGTGTTTGCACACTTTAACAATGGAGCTGGGGAAGAAACGTTTGCTAACAAATCGCAAAATCATAAATTCTTTCAACCTCTCTGGTGCTAATTTGTATAAAACACAGACACAGACACACACACACAAACACATGCGCACAGGGATCTCACCCTCTTCTTGGAGCTCTGTGAGGAACAACCAGAGAGACTGTTGGATTGAGCTCCAGACTAAATCCTGGCAACCACCCGAAGAACGCAGAAAGGAAGGTTTTGGGGGCTTGGATAGCAAAAGACAGACAGGAAGAGAGGAAAAAGAAGAATAATCTAGTTGGAAAATTCCCACTGAGGGAAGTCCTTGAAATACTGCCTGAAGAAACCTGCAGTTGAAACATCAACACAGCCGAATGAAGCTGCAGCCTCACCTCTAATAGTACGAGCGCTCAGCTTCTCACAGTTGCCAGTTCAGGACCCACAGGGAAATAAGTGCTGAGCAGAATGAACTTTCTTTACCGTGTTGACAGTGAAGAGGCCCAAGTGTGTCTCCAGCACAACCTCTGTATGTGTGTGTGTTTGTTTGTATGTATCTGAGACAGAGATAGACAAACAGACAGAGACAAACCATGACTGACGACAACAGTCCGAGGGGACTGTGTGTTTCCTGTGCCACTGAGCAAATGACATCTTTCTGCTCCACAAACACACGTTCACATTAAGATCTGCAGGGACCACTGGATGATGTGCAGTAAGCGTGAGCGTGTGTGTTTGTGTGTGCATACAAGAAACGCACAGAAATCCAAATGGAAATTGAAGACGCAGTCATGTAGCAACTTTCCCTGCCTTCTTTAACCTGGCTCCAACCAATCAATTAGTAGAAAGATTGAAAACAAACAAACAAACAAACAAAAAAACACCAACAAAACATTTCTACACATACCTGAACAATTCTTTCTGCTCTTATACACTTTCAAGCATCTCAATGAACCTGAGTGTGTGTGTGTGTGTGTGTGTGTTTACAAGTAGAGGTGGACTAGCTGTGCTTACTAACACGGTGGGCTATACTGAGAGGACGCCACCAGTGATTACGGTCAGAGGGCAGAGTGGTGACAGCTTAAAGGCTCTTTTCTTTATTTCTCCACCCCCTTTGCTCACTGATACACCTCCTCTATGTGTGTGTGCATGTGTGCCAGGTCTGAACTGCACAGCCGACAGCTTGGGGTTATTTTCCATTCAAATCAGGGGAACTGGCTGCCCTGGCCACCCTGTAAAATTAAAACACTCCTACCAGCTGAGGAGGGGCCACAGGGTGCATCAGATGTTCAATTGTGAGCTATATTAAGGAAAATGTTTGCGTACGCATACACCGAAATATATATCCAAGGACACTTAGCTGTATATTTACATACTGTGTAAAAAGAATCCAAATACACACACTTATGAACAGAGTCATGTGAGGTGGCCTTGGGCGATGGGAGGGGGAGGGGGAGGAGAGCAGAGTCAGCCTTGCCCTCAGCCATGGCATCCTTTTCTTGCCAGCTCCATAAGCCTAGAGGGGCTGAGGTAAGGGGTGGGATCCATCCAACGCAACCCCCCCGCCTTCAATTCACCACTAAAAAGGCAAGCGCGCACACACACACACACACACACACACACACACACACACACATTCACATACACAACACAGGCCTCGAAGCAGACAGGCTTACAAAAGGGTGAGATCACTCCCAAATAAAGGCTTTGTTGGTGTGCCAGTGTCAGTGTTGCCCTCTCTGGTCTTGGCAGCTAGTTCAATTGGAAACAATGAGGACAACAGGGTGAAAGCCTCAATGAAAAATATAGTTTCAGGAGATGTGGCAGGTCCAATAGAGAGAGATGGAAATGTGTGCGGCCCACTAGCCTGTTTTCCCAACATGGGTCCCTAAGATATTTTTTAAATATAATTTTTAAAAAATAGCCAGCACTCACGTCCTGCCTGAATTTAAAGGAGAAACTGGAAAGAGGAGCAACATAAAGATAGTTTCTGTAACTAAGCATGATGCAGCATGAAGCCCCCAAAGCCAAAACTTTCCACTTATAACAGCATGGACTTTGGGTGGGGGACATCCAATGCCTATCGATGGTGTCCATGGCAACTGGATGGAGATCATGGAAAAGAGACCAATAGAGACAATATAGCCTGGAGTCAAGAGGACCACCTCCTCGCCAACTGCATGCTGTAGCCTTTAGACAACCTGTGATCAAGGTGTGAGGAAATAGCAAACAGTCAGGAAGAAAGCAAGTGGGAAGAAGAAGTATAATGTACAAGCCTGCAGGTGCTTCAAATTGAGTGTGTTCTCATTCCTGTTATTCTGCCTGGTATGAGTGAAGGACCTGGCCATGACAGCAGGCCAGACGTCTAGTGAACACACACACACACACACAGTCTTTCTAGTCTAATTTCACTGATACGGATAGCTGCTTCTTCCTCTGACCTCCTTTAATTTGCTCTCCCTCCTGTTACTGAGGAAGAGAGGGGAAAAAAAAGGAGCGTTCTCTTGTTTCCTCTCCGGGACTAAACAATCCCAGTCTAATTTATTTTTTGAGGACAGAATATGTACATGTGTTAATGGGAAAGTCAAATCAAATTAACTATAATTAGTCAAACTGAGAAGTGAGCTCAGAGATAGAGGTATGTTACATAGGAGACTTATTCAACGTGAACACATGGCACCCCCCCTCCCAAAAAAAAAAAAAAAACACACACCCACACTTCCTCATTCCTTTGCCACCTGCTGCCGTACAACCAGCTACACCGCCCTCTTCTGTGCTCTGACACCCATCACGCTCATTTTAACCCTTCTGAGCTCAGACTGCATGTGGCAGACACAAAACTAGTTGGGTTGTGACATATCCCCCCCCCTCAAAAAAAAAAATGTTTAGGGGGGGTATGAATTTCACTAGCGGTGTGCTCCAATCTAGTCATAAAGACATTAACAGACATCTTATGAGGTGATGCTGTAATCTGTTTGGACAGACTCTGCAGTGCAGGGTCGCATGACGATTATGAAGACAAGCAGTGGGGACAGAGGAAGAGTTTGGAGGGATGATGTAGACTTAATGTAGCGAAAAATGAGACAACTGCTTCGCCCTCAGGATCAATTGTGTTCGTCTTGTTTCCTTCAGGTACTGCAGGTCACCACAAGTACTAACTCTTTTTTTGTCAAGATTTGTCATGTTAAAGAAGTCTGTAAACATTTGATCCATCGTGGAAAATCCCCCGTGTCTCTCAAACTCAGCGTTTTGTTTTTTTTGTTTTGTTTTGTTTTGTTTTAAGCCTCCTCCAGAGCCCTGGAAGACATACAACTTCCTGAGTTTTAGGAGTAATTTGTGTGATGGTAGAAAAATCTTTAGTGTCCCTTTAAAAGCTCCACCATCAACAGGTCCCTCACTCCACCAGAAGGATAGTTAAGATAAAACTGGCCCTGTTAATAAGGTCGAAAGCAGCATTCAATCTGTCTAAGCTCTGCTACATTTGTTGACTACATTAAATTGAAAGCTTGTCTTGGACACAGCAGCAGTGACATGCTACCCACCACTGCTGTAAATCATTAGCTAAATAGGTAATTCTACAGATTAGCTCCCTTGGCAGCCAAGTGACCAGGCAAGTTAAAGATGTTTTATTTTAACATTATATGATTCCATCAATGTGACGACGGCTATTTGATTTAATGAATCGTTTTTAGAAAGATGGATGTCTTCATGTATGAAGACATACAAAAACAGTTGGGTATATCCCATCCAATTAGAAGATTTAAATATGTAAGCCCCAGTTATAGTAGTAGTTCTCAACTGGCCTGCCTAAGTAATGGCACTGTCAAAAAATAAACTGTAAAGATGAAAAGATCTGGCCTATTTTGATTGGCAGCCACAGTAAAAGCATTAGTGTGACCTAGTAAACATGCACCTGGATACACAAGGGAGTTAATTTTCATTTTAATCCATTAACAGCTGGTTTCTATAAATCATTGTATCTGAGCATGTTTAGCATTTTAATATTATGCACTTTTCTGCGTAAAAAGGTAGCAAAAACACTGATAGACAGGTGCATTCATGTGCAACCATACAAAACAAGGATGGATGACTAGAGAAATCACAAATGATTTTACATGCAATGTGCAACCAACTCTTGAGTTTGGATGCTAGCGATTCCACCCTGAGGGTCATTTGACCTTCACTTTAAAGACCGGTGGTATTAATATGTGGCCATTATTAAGGGATTATAAGAAGTAATTATAGTTCATAATTCTTAATCGTGTCTGATAACATCAGTGTTTAAAGTATCCAGGTGTATTGGTGAAGTTTACCCACCTGCGCACTCCAGTAGCATTTTGGCGATGGTCATGTGTCCGTTACGAAGGGCATCATGAAGTGGGCTGACTCCACCCACCTGGTTATTAAGCACAGGAGGGGGGCAGTGACGTAGCAAAGCTTCCACGCACGCGGTGCTGCCATGATTACATGCTTCATGCAGTGGCGTCCAGCCGGCATGATCTACATGGTCAACAAACACACATGCACACAAATAAACACACAACACTCAAGCTGTGGTGATTACTTTGACTAGAGTGACACGATGACATGAGTTTACTAACCCAGTCTGTAGCAGCCAAGTTGTTGTTTACCTTTGGGAGGCAACAGCCAGGTTAAAAAATAAGCTAGCAGGGGCTACATGAGCCAAACCTTCGAGAAGCTGAAGAGAGCAGCAGCTTTGAAATGCGAGTAAACCAAACCCTTGGCATAGACGGTGTACATAACAACATGTGTATACAAGTTCGCAATTCTAAAAGAACTTTTAAGAAAGAAAATCAAAGACCTATCTGTCTTTTCTACTGTCGACTGAGAGCGATAGACTGTTTACATATAGTCAACGTGCCTTCATAATGTTTAAATTCCTAATGTGAGTGTTTATGAGTCAAAAACTAGCTAATGTCATGTATGTCATACATGTATGGATAAAAAAACAAAAATTCAGAGCAATGTTACACTAGTTTATCCCTTCTGTTCATGTTTTACAGCGTTCTTTACTTTCCTAAAAAGCCATTATGGACCAGTCCTCAGGAATAGAAAATCGTGGAGATAAAATAGTTGGAGAACATCACAAAGTAGATCTGTTTTATCTGACATGAAAGGAAAAAAGTTCTGCTCCAGTTAACACAGGCCTCTTTTTGTGAGACAACTGAAAGGTGACAGTGGTAATTTTAACATTTTACCTGTAGTTCTGCCCGATCAGACTTTGGACATCACGTTTTGCGTGAGTCTTCTTTGATGCAAGTTAATTTAGACTGCTACTAAAGGGCAATTACAAAATCGGAGAAACCTTTGAAAAAACATAACATTTTCATAAAAGGAGGGCAAGTCATTATATTTGACCTAAAGGGATTAAAATAAATCACTCTGAAATATCAAAAGACATTCAATTCACTTAGAAAAGACCCTAAATTTATAAATCTCAACCTCCACACCCATCACACTCTTCCTGGACACACCCTTTACATTTTAGCTAAAGGTTAACCTCAATGACGCATATGCACTCCTATTTCATCTCCCCTCGTTTTTTTTTTTTTTTTACTTCTCTGCTGTTAATCGCTTCTTGAAACCCTAGAGCAAACAGGGGGAGTGAAGTGAGATGATGATGAGACTGAGGTTACAGAGAAAGGGAAAGCGAAAAAGTCTTACCTTTAACATTTACGTCCGTGCCAGGAAGCGCCAGGATCTGAAGCACTGTTTCCACTTGGTTCCTCTTGCAAGCTCTGTGGAGGAGGGTCTCTCCTTCGACCAGGACACACAATGGACCAGCACACCCAGAAGAAAAAAGAGGCGGAAGAGAAGAGAGAAATCCAAAATTAGGGTGTGCCCGATGTCCTGCCCATTGTCCCCCTCCATATGGTGAACACGCCAATAAAATGCCACAGAAAAATCCCTAAACACCAAAAAAAAAAAAAACCTGACCTAAAAAAGTGCGACCCACCAATGAGGATGCGATTTAAGAAGAGTGATGAGAAATGGGGGGAGATCTTTCAAAAGGAAGAAAATGGGTGGGAAAAAATTAAAGATGGAGAGTTGGGCTAATTCGCCTCGCTCTTTACCCCTTTTATAGACACAGAGATTTTCCACTTACACCTCAAGCCTCACAAAGTTAATATCAGGGCAGTAAGCAAGTGGATGAATGTGGTGGTGAGAAAGAGGTCTTCCTTCCTGTCCGCTTGTCTCTATATTGTTACTTGAGAGGAAGTTATGGTAGACAGCCCATGCACAAAGCCTCGAAAAGGATTCTTCACAGATTCAGGGTTCAAAAGCTCCACTGGGCATTGCCAGTGTCACCACGTGATATTTAATCAGCAAACTAGCAGTGAACAGGCATGGAAAAAAACCTCTCAAGGATTCCATTTACATTTTTAAACACAATTTTCTCCCCCTCTCATCCCTTTTTTCTCATCTTTACCCCGTCCCCCACATTTTGTGATACAATATTAAATCAGGAATATATTAGTGGGCCAGAGCCCCCTCTTTTCATGTATGGCTGAACTTCAGAGGGAAGTTAAAGGCCAAGCATGAGTGGCTCTGTGCTTGCCAATATAATACAGGACTGCAAAGCTTGTAATAAATGCTTTACTAGCTCTCCCCAGGATGCCACGCCTGTACAGGGGCTCCACTCCAGTGCACACAGAGCACATACTGGGGCAAAATGAGGTGGAGGAGGAGGACAGGGAGGGAGGAAGCAGGGGAGCAAAGAAGAAGCAGTGGAGGAGAGAGTGAAAGGGTTTCCTGCATTTCAAAGCACGTAGGGGAAATATTGAAAAAAACTGGATCCTATTCATTGTGAAGAATTCCTTTCTTCCAGGAGGTGTCTTTGAGGATGCAGAAGATGCACTAAATGCCATCCTCCCGTTAGCAAAGAGGTTGAAGAGTGGAGGAAAAAAAATGCAGAAATGGAAGGACTGTTTATCAAAAGGAGGATCATCTATGCTATCCCTGGATATCTAATGCAAAACCAAACACAGAAGTAAGCTGCAAGTTCTGAAAAGCATCATCGTTTACAAACATACAGAATTATATATTATATTATATATTCTAACATTTCTTAGCACATTTCAGTTATAAATGTTGGTGCTGCACAAACCTCTACAAACCATGCATCCCTGAATGCTCGGAGATGATTAGGTGGATTATGGGAAGAAATGGTTAATGGCTAGAGCTGCGCTGAAGCACTACTCCACGCCAAACTACTAAACAAAGTATTTTCATGTTGTGTCATATAGTCAATTCTGCAGGATTTTATAAGTAGAGAATTTTAGTTGCCACTGAATAGGCTCCTCATCATATAAAAATGTAACTGCTGTCAATGTCAAGTGAAAAGGAAAGACAGACATAAACAGACACTTTCTGTACAAGCAGTGAGCACACAAACAGGCTGATGGCACAGATACTTATTTCTAGCATTCACTTGTGGCACATATGTAATGTTAACAGGCAGCTCTTTAAATAATAATTTACTTTTTCAACAAATGGCGCTATGATTTAACAGAAATTTCTCAACTTATACCCTGAAATCATTTGTCTGACAACTTAATTGCTGAAAAAAAAATGACAGATTTATTTTGTGATATTGTGATATTGTCTGATCTGAGTTTCCTTCTGAAAGTATATTTTACAGTAACAATCATATCTGAGTTACAGTCCAAAGTTGTTACTGAATGTAACATCAGAGAGCAGACGGTGTTTGTACAGCATTAGAATTAGTAACAATAATGAAGCCACTCAATGAAGCAAAGCAATATTTTCAATGTAAAAATCAACAACACCCAAATAGAGGGCGGAGCACAGACCAAACTACAGTCCCTAATGAGTAAGCTGTACTGTGTGGCACGTCAGTGTTCTGACATGGGCTGCTCTGCTATTACTGGGCTCTAAAATGCTGTGATTAAACACCCATTCCACTACACCCCATGTGTACACATCCTCGCAAATGCCAGGACCAATCCACGCACTGTTAAATCACTTTAATGGCTCCAATTTGGACACAACGCCTCTATTATAGGGGTAATTGCATGCTCAGCATTTACAAGCACGGAAAGGATAAATCCGCCTGTCCTTTTCTATAAATCCCCTGTTTCACACTTTAATAGAAAAGTTAAATGTATGTGTTGCTCTTTATATCCCTCAGTCTGCTTGCTTCACTCCTGTAAAGTGTCGCTTGGCCCGCCGATCCCTGGACCAAAAAGCTGCTGGAAGCCTGTAACAATGCTATTTGTCGGGAATGTGTTAGAAAGCTATTCGGTGCCAGTTATTGGATATATTTAAAACTATTTGAAGACTACTGCTGTTTGTGGCTGAGAGAGCACAGGCTGCGCATTAATTCCCCCAAATCAAAATTAATGCAGCTTTCACTCTACTTCAAAACAATTTGCTGGCCTTAACGTTAGAGAGCAACATTTAAAGTTTCTCCAGCTGGAATATTTAATGCACAATACTACTACTACTACTACTACTACTACTACTACTACTACTACTAATAATAATAATAATAAACTAAGTCGAGGTGAGAAACAAAGCAAACCATAAATATAAAAAATGTGGCTTTGATTGTCTCTCATTTGTAAATTGCTTTGGAAAAAACTAGCTGCCAAATGAACAAATGTGAATACGTGGGATTAAAGTCTGGCTCAAGAAAAAGAATTGCCTCTGTCCACTTTATTTTATACTGCACATAAATTTTTTATTGATGGCACAGCTCAGTAGAAACATTGAAATTGATCAATCGGTCAGTAGTCACTCCACAGAAATGTTTTAATGCCCTGGTTAGATCCAATTAGTCACCCACTCAGGATGAAGCCACGTTAGGGTTAGTGCACTGTAAAAGTCACCAAACTCTTGATATGAATAAAACAAATGTGAAGAAGTGGATCCATCATAATGTATGAAACTGTTTATATATAGGAGCGGAAGATGTTAGTCAATCACAATCCTATACAGCAGAACAGTGTAACAATAATTCTCTTGAGATCAGATGGTTTTGCTAATTTATGTTTGCAAGAACAAGTATGAATTTTCAGCCTCAACTTTAAAGCCAACACAAATGAGAAGGCCTTGAAATGCTTGGAAATATAGATTTATAGCTCTAGAGTAACTGGGCAAACCTCTTATGTTGAGGAAGACGTGCAACAAGCAAAAACCAAAGAACTGGACTTTGGGGTGAGATTCTGTTCAGTTTTATGTAGGTTTTTGGTAACTTTTGGAGTAACTTCTGATGGTAAACACATATGGGTAGAAAATTAATGAACTCTCTGACCAACTGAGGCAACGAGTTTTGAAATAGTTACCTCTCTTTGTGGGATAAAGCTGCTTTGTGAAGCTTAACTTACCAAGAACAATCAACCTGGTCTTTGAATGCTGTTTATGCTGCTTAAGTGATGACTTTTAAAATTTGTCCCAGGAATAACATGAAGCTAGAAGCAAACATATAAGTAGCAGAAAAACATACAGCAGTTCTTGTTGGACAACCTACAGATTCGATATTCAAGCTGATTTAAAATGAAATCTCTGCTGAGCTTCCAGAAGCAAATACGAGACTGAACAAGAGAAGTTCATCCCAAATCCCTCAACCACTCTCAGCTACTCTCAGCTAAGATACTGAGGTTTCAGCAAGCAAGAAGAATGCTCCAAAGCAGAGAAGTGTAGCATATAAGAAAGTGAGCTTACATATGTGGGTGAAAAAGCCTGTACGAGAAAGAGAAAGGGGGAAAGAGAGAGAGAATAGGATGAGAGGCCGGGAGGGGAGGATGCTGTGCTGATGGTTCATCAAAAATTAATGCCGACCACATCGGTATAGAGATCACGTAGTGAAAAAAACAACACATGCCAACAGCCTTGAGTCTCCTGCCTCAGCCCTCCCTCCTCCACCCCTCCTTCACACCGGCATAGGGCCTTTCTGATCAGGTGGAAGGGGGAGATATGAGCTCTGACACCTTCGAGAGTTCACACAGAGTGCCATGCCTCTAATTGCAGGAAGTTCCACCAGTGCAGCCTCTGTACATCTGCAGTGCAACCCTAATTGCTGCATTTAATATCCCTAAAATGGAGATCTGAGGGGCACTGAGCTACACTAATATGCCTTATTGTTTTGTTTGAGAAACCCATAAATTCTGTCCAGGACATTTATATATATAAAAGGTAAATACCTCATGAAGGAAAAAACTAAACAATACAAAGTCCCGGTGTTGAATTTAAATGCGACTAGAACAAGTGGAGGAGGAGGTGGCATGATACAGGGGTAGTAATGCAGTCCACACTCTGCCCCGAATGTACACGACAGGCCTACTTATGCAGTGAGTTGCCCTAACTGCCGAATTGATGAAAGCGTGGTCAGATGCAAATCAATCGCTCTCTCCATACATTATGTGCTCTTCATTAAACTGAAAGTGATGACAGAGCTATCATGTTCCTCTTTACTGATGACCTAGTGCAGTGCATCAGTCCATTAAAAGTCCACTCCTTGCAAATGTGAGGAATCTTGTCATGCAGCAGTGTGTGTGTATTTGTGTGTGTGTGTGTGTGTGTGTGAGTGTGTGTCATACCTGCTGCATTGACTCTGTTCAAACCTCTGGGGATGTTTTCCTTCTCCAGACTTGATTCATTCACCAAAAAGCTCTGAGTTCTGTATTGAAACAAAGGACAGGGTCAAAGAGGTTATTATAAAGACACACATGTGTGTGTAAACCTGAATCAATAAGACACTACCCATGATTCACATAATCTAGTCCAGTGATTCAATGACTGACCATTTGAGCATGGCAGCAAAGTAAACCAGTGGTACAGAAAGTGGAGTGGGCAACAGTATAATGTGAAAAGTGCCATTAGCAAATGAATCCCTTGTGGTGCCCTACCATCTAATATTAAATCTGACAATATCTGTCAAACCCCCACTGTGTTGGCCACACACATGCACACTACACACACCCGATCCGCCATTTTCATCTCCAAAGCACTTTTCCTCCCACTTATCGCCTCAAACATACAGACAGAGAATTCGATGTGAGCAAGCACATTAGGAGGAATAACTAGTAAAAGAAAGTGAAGCCTCTTCAAAGTATCGGCGTGCTAATAGCTGTGGGCTGTCACTAGTCCTGTGAGTGGGTATGGGAGATCTTGTCTGCATGAAGCCTGACAGGTGTCTTGTGTGTAGACGTTTGTGCACGTGCGCATGCGTTGCCTTGAAGCACAGTGCCATCCATATTACAGGGAAGAGGCTTGTTCCCTGGTAATTGGCTTGTTCAGAAGCCAGGAAGGAGCTCCCAGCAGTGAGAAGGAAACACACGTCCTGTCACGCGTTGCTTGTTATTAGCAGGGACAAGGCTGAGGGGAGATGAGACGAGCTCTGTGTGTATATGTGTGCAAGAGAGGGTCCATAAGAGTGTCTAGGATGAGGATGCACCACTTCCCATCTCAAACCACTCCACCAGAGTGTCCCCCTGTCCATATAGCCTGGCAGCAGAGGCGGTTGACAGTACTTGGCTTGGACCCCCAGTCTCCTCTTCCTTCATGATGCACCTTAACCAAGTTTTAAAAAGCTTAGCTGCAGGCATTGAAGATATACGGAAGCAGGCAAATTTAGGAGGGTCTAAGACAAAAAGAGTTGCAATTCAGTTTGTTCAAGAGGGAGAGAAAATTAAGAAGACAACAAGGAGGCAAGGCAGCTTAGAGGATGCTTGTGATTGGGAGATGCAGGTAGATTTAGGAGGAAAGCTTGTTGTTCCCCAGGAAATAGCCTGTACAAAGCTAAGGCCTGATATAATTTTGTGGTCTAGGAGTAGAATGAGAGTATATTTCATAGAGTTGACTGTTCCGTGGGAGGATTCATTTGTGGAAGCGTATGAAAGGAAAAAGCTTAGGTATGTAGAGTTAGGGGTGGAAGCGGAGCAGCGAGGATGGAAAGTTAAGATTTGTCCAGTGGAAGTAGGATGTAGAGGATTTGTAGCAAGGTCTGTTGTCTCTTTGTTGAGGGAGTTAGGAGGAGGGGGACAGAGTGTGAGGAAAATAGTGAAGGAAATGTCGGATGAGGCAGTAAGATCCAGTCAGTGGATTTGGATTAGAAGAAGTAATAGCAGCAGGACGAGCACTTAGGGTAGACAGACTCTTGGGAGAAGCAAGGAAGAAATGCAGGAAGAGGAAGTGTATTTAAGTGGAGGGTGTGGCCTGTGCTAGCCTCTTTGAGACCATGCGGTTAGTTCAGGTGAGTTGGCATGTATTGGCTTGAATTGGCTTGTATTACATCTTTGTCTCTGATTATATGACTGTTTAGGTGAGTTTGTGTGCTGAATCTGCTAGTGTATCTTGTCCTGCCTCCACCTCCTGCACCCTCTATACTTTCATTACCCCCTACCCGAACCAGGGTCTGTATCCCATCCCTACTTTTATCATTATCGCCACCTCGTCTATTTCTCCCCCCTACCCGAACCAGGGTTTGTATCCCCACCCAGCTTTTACTGGTGCAGTTGGTAAGAGGTTGGAGTAGTTGACAAAAGTGCTGTTTGTTGTGGCATAGGCAAAGTAAAGGAGATAAATGTTTTGGTGTGAGGAGCGGTGATAGCTGGCATTAGGGGGGTGACTCTGGGACGCCAGTGATCACTGCTGTCTAGCCTCTTGGAGGTGTCGTGGGACCAACTAAACGAAACACTGGTGAAAGGAGGTTCCCACCTGATGACCCCAAAGACATGTTAGTTATCACTGCTCACTGGGCTGGTTAGATATAGTTATCTTTATGGCATGTAGGGCAGGTCACAAGGTTGTTGTTAAGTTTAGGGAATTAGTCACTGAGTCTAGTCATTTGTTTCTTTTTTGTAGCACAAGTTTCTTGTGTTTACTTCGAATAGGAGGCAAGCATGCTGTCAGAGGCCAAGTGATCATTTCTGGGCCTAGGGCAGCATGTGCGTTTGGAGGCTGACTTTCAACAAACTTGTGAGGAAGTGGAAGTAATAAGGACGTACAGGGCCAATGCCACAGCCAGAAGAGCCTATACATGACATTTTCTACTTGCTTTGATTCTCCAAAAAGGGCAAAAAATAAATATTGGTAAGTTGGATTGTTTGTTTTACAGGTTTGGTCGGAACAGTAATGACACGGTTAAAGATAACAGCAATGCACAGTTTCATTACAACCTTAGCTTAATTACAGCTCTCCCTCCTCTAAAAGCAGGCAGCACCACGCAGGCAGCCGGCAAATCAAACAGCCATCTAAACAGTCTCGGTGCTTCTTGAACACGTGCCCAGCCTGTCTGTTGGTGCAGAAGAAGCACATTCTCCTTTCACCAAACAGCAGCAGCCTCAAGTCACAGTAAAACAAGCTGATGTGATCTAACAGCCAGAAATGAAAGATAAAGGGGTCACACTGCTCCTCTACACTTTCATGACCCCCTTTTCATAAACCCAATCCCCAGCATCTTCCTGGGATTTTGTCATCAAGCAGTATTGACAGTTTCAAAAGGCAGCAAAAACAAAACTGCAGACCATTAAATACCAATACTTCTCTGGTAAAGAAAACAATATAGCTGATTTCTCTTTTTTTTTTCTCACATCATGTCACAACAGCTCCAACATAGATGATTCTATTTAAAACTTGCAGAGATTGAGGATTGTGTCAGCCATATAGGCTAATTGATTAAGAGTGTCAACATCTCAGAAAATATGTATAATATAATTAATTCAACCATAAAAATTAGGAAACAAGATTTACTTTTGCTTTCTGTTCTCCATTTATCATAGGCTTTGTCATTTTGATTTTGTTCTTTCTTTTCGGGTCAAATGATTTTACATGCCCTTTGGCATTTCTTTATCTCACCAGCACAGATTGCATTCCTTGTTTTATTCAGTTCTCCTCATTTCTATGACAAAATAAACTAAATCTTTGAAACTGTGTGGAAAGCAGAGAAGCAGACAGTGAAAACAGAGCAATGATTGGGGCAAGAGGGGATCTAGTCTGGTCAGTGCATGAACCAGTAGCCTTCACATGAACTTGCTCCCCGGTGACTCCTACCCTTCTCCAGGCCAACTACCTGCTGGTGGAAGAACAGATGTCTGACATGGGCTATGGGATGGGTGTGTGTGTGTATTCAGACAGGGATTTAGTATGCAAGAGGGAAGATCAAGAGAGGCGCAGAAGGGGGGTGAAGGCTGAGAGCTGGTGGTCGTAAGGTAAGACACAAAGGCCTGATGGGATATTCTAGGCTGTCGATCTGTCGGCTTCCTGTCTAAATCAGAATCAGCACTGTGTGTGTGTGTGTCTGCACCCCTTCTGTCAGCCAGTTCTTGCTGATATGATCAGACCTGGGCATGACCCATCACATGCCAACTCCTTACACTCTGTCTGACCTCCATTTGCCTCCCTCCAGTCCCCCCACCCCACACACACACACACACACACTCCTCCCTTCTCCAGGTGTTCCTATTCCTTTGTTCCTTTTAACTCACACTTCTTGTTGAATCTGGGCATTTTTACTTGCTATGCCTCACGCTGTCCAGCCTTAAATCTATGGGTGGAAACCTGACAATGGTTGTAGTGTAGACAACTAGTTGAATTTTTATTTTAGATGCACAAGCCAACAAACATGGCAAAGATTGATATAACCACTGTGACAGAATAGCAGATTTTCTTTTGCAGCTGAAGTGAAATCTGACCGGCAACACATACAATGTTGCACATACATTTTTCTTAGCTGTTCCAACTTTCTAATGGTGCTGTGGGCACACTATGCCTCAAAAGCTCAGTGTTTTGAGGAGGCAAAAAAGACTGGATGTAATATGCTCTCAAAAAAGGTTAGTCATTTAAACATGTAGAGAATGTCAGGATATTCCCCTGCCCGTAAAAATCTTTTATTAATCTCAGCCCAATAAAAGGTAGTTAGAAAAGAGTGAACAAAAGGGATAGAAGAGCAATGGAACTGCGCAGACTAGGCTGACCTTTAAACATAAAAAATATTTGTTTAAAATTAAATCCAGTGTAAGAAACTAAAATTAATTGGATAAAAGTATACTTTGAAATGTATTTATAGTTATAATTTATTGGCCTTTGAGCAGCCCTCTTCTCTGCATCCATGTCCACTCAAGCTCTGCTTCAGGCTCTTGTTGAAAATGTACCATGGAGACCAACAGTGGTGTGTTCAAGGCTGTGTGTAACTGACCTGCCATGAGTCTCCTGGCTGGTGCTGCTGTGGGAGAAGGGTCCAGTCCTAAGATGTGCATCAATGGGACTCTGAGCTAAACTTTCCAGAGCAGGCAGGTAAGACAGCACCTGACAGACATCACACAGATACACAAAGTTATACAGTGTCTTCAAACTTCAAGTGAATGTTTGTGGCTTTAGGGGACCGGGGAGGCACAAAGACTCAACCAGTGAGCAAGAAAGCCAGATGTTCTACTGCAACATAATATAATGTTTCAACCACATCAGTAACCTTTGTCTTTGTAGCTGCGAACTGTAAAATAATCTATACCCTGTTTCCACACTGCTGAGACAACTAATGCAGAACATCTGTGGTTTATGTACTAAAATGCAAAAGCACAGAGGAAAAGGAAAATGAAAACTAAGTGAGTAAAACTAGAGTTTTCATTAGAAATGTCAATGCCGATAATTTATTCAATTATTTCATTCATTGCCGCCTTTTTACAAACATGAAAGCAATGGAAAATCAAATCAAGCACAGAGATGAGCGCGTGCGACCCACACCATTTTCTTGAGAGAGAGGGGTTCATCGCCCACTGTAAATCCATTTCTGCAACAAAGATTCCTGAATATGGCATCAGCCATCACCAGCTTAAGTCTGGTGGAGGAGACCATGGCCACCAACTCTGCCACAACAACTGGAGACACATCTGTACAACAGACCAGAAAATAGAGGGAAAATATTTAAACGTACGTTTTCTATAATGACTTTGTTCGAAACAAGCCAGTTGACCTTAATTTGCTTCATTGCAAATTGTATTCGCAATGAAATAAAATTGTCTGGGGATAAACATGACCAGCACACACGATGTAACATGACATACCACAGCAAGAGGAAGTGAAAACAGACAATGTTGTTGTTTGTTCCATTGTGCAGTTTTTATTCCATACCCTGGCTGATGACAGCAAAGTGATCTGCGAGGTCTTTCAGACCATTTTCCACAAGTTTCTGGTTCAGTTTAAAGTGCTGCTGCCACCAGAACTCCACAAGAACAGACAGGATGGCCAGCAAGGTCTCTGCCAAATGCAGATTCTGTTTCTCATTCCTCTCAGCAGAGTCCTTCAGTGAAGATAAACAACCTTCAGGTTCAACATTATACTCATTCAAAATCTACAAATAAGGCTATATAAGAGGCTGAAGTCTATTGGTCATGACAGATCTGGTTGATTGAGTTTAAAATGAACCTACTTCTGTTGGTTATCTATTGTGTATATCCTGGTAAACACCATGTCCACTGACAATATCAATACTGAAATCCACAATATTTACCTCAGTGGCAGCCTGAACCAAGAGATTGGTTAGTTGTTTCACAGCTCGAGACAGCAGAGTGGAGCGCTCCCACACAGTCCAAAAAGTTCCATACAAGAGAGATCCTGATGCTGATGCCTGAGAGACTCCTGTTCCCTGAGGCAGCACAAAGTCCCTGAGCCCAAGAAAAATGAGAGAGTGACTGAAGGAAAGAGAGAGAGCTTCTAATGTAACTAATTAAATGATTTACTGCAGGAGAAAAAAATATTTTATGAATGTTGAATTAAATTTGCAGTCAACATTACATTAAGTTGTATAGCATAATCATTCGTTGTGACTATTATTCAACAGCTTGAATTATGAGGATCTGTTAAATAAACCGGGATGTTTCATATGTGTGGAAACATCCCTCCAGGACCCTGCTCACAGAAGAAGGATTAGGGACTTTGCTTATAAACAGTAAGAAAGGGGAAAATAGACTGAATAAAAACCTAAAGGGGCATCCTATCTCCCACTGTATATGTGTCAGACAGTACCCGTTGGTGACAGAGTGTAGCTCCCCTTGGAAGAGCCTGAGGAAAAATGCCACGATGTCCCTGTGGAATTGTATCAGTGTTGGCTGAGCAGGTCCTGGCAGCGGGTGACAAGTGACCTCACTGGACAGGCAGTAACTGAAGGAGTCCACACATACAGAGAAAGCATGAGTTAGTAGCTTTTGATGGAAGAGAAGATTTAGGTACTGCATCTCTTCTTTACTAAACTCTAAACAATTAAAAGGGTAAGATTATTGTCAAAAATAGTTTAAGAAAAATTCAGGTGTCATCAGGATTACCTGATGGCTGTCTCTAGAAAAGGCCAAAGGCCCGTCTTACACCGAGGACACTGCAACATCTGGGTGAAATATTTTTTTGATGTGCTGGGAGCCAGCCAGGGAGGGTTGGTAACAAGCAGGTTGTACATGACCTGCTGGAAATTTCTTAGGAAGACAGACGTGGCCTTTCCCTGTGACACAATGTACATAAAACAATTGAAGCTTGAGTGGTTTTCATTTTTGTTTTTACAGAAAGATTGCCAAAGTACAGTGTAAAAAATACACCAAAAAAGTCAAATATAGAAATTCAGGAACATAAATGTTTAAAAGCAACGTTTTGAGCAGTTTATACTTTAAAACAGGCCCTGGGGCAGCAGCAGTGGCAATCTAGTAATTCTGGTCCTACCTGCTGTGCGTATTCTAAGAGGGAGATCAGGTATGACACTGGTGGCAGCAGACCTGGGAACACGGCACTTCTTATTGAGTCCAAGGCTTCAGTGAAGAGACCACACTCTATCATGCTACCGACATTGCTGAAGTCTGTTTCTGCTGCCTGGAGGAATAAAAGAACAATAATGAAATGTAAGAGGTATATGGAAAGGAGGAGACAAGACATGACACTCAAAGAAACGGCCGGCAGAAAGAGGAGATAAAAAGCAAGGGCAGAAGGGTAATGGAAACTGGAAGTGAATGGGCACCAAAGGTTCCCAGGGTCATTCCTGACTGTCACTTATTGGCAAATAACATCTGGACTCAGAGAATACAAAATGGGAATACATGAGCATTTATAATAGCAATCTGATGGAGATCCACTTGGGTAAGGTATGGACAGGACAGTGGAGAGTATTGTTAATAGGGCTGCCAATCAAAACTCGCAGAGCAGCTGACAGTGGTGGTTAAATCAGTGACCTGAGTATGATGCGCCCTTGGTCTAGATGTCGCTTTCCATTGAAATATATGACATAAAAGAAATTGAATGACCTGATCTTGAGGAAACACATAGTTATTTTAGAGATGTAAAGTAATGATTGGGGGGTGGAGGGGGGTGGAGGGGTGTGTCTGCTGGTCTACCTGAGACTGGGAACGGTAAGGGTCATGGTAACCCAGAAATTCAAGGAAGCACAGTCTCTTCCTGCCCTAAAAAAAAAGACTTCATTAATAATGATGAGCATTCGCAGAGGTCATCCATCCATGAAAAGAATGTAGACCAAATAAAAGTTCTTCAAATGGTTACTATAAACTATGCTTCAATACTTCTCTGCAACATGCTTACACACACAATCAAGCAAACATACAAACATACCTCGTGTTTAATGACATAGTCCCTGAGCTCTGTCTCCAGCTCAGAGAAGTCAAAATCAACAAAGCTTCCCTTCTTTGTCTCAGCTGCATTTACATCTGTTACAATGAAATTCATATCCACACAATTGCTCTGCAAAAGAAAATAAGGGAGGCAATTTTAAACTTATACAACATTTTCAATCCTAAATTCCTACACAAAAAAGGACTTCAACATGAACGGTTAAGGTAATAGCTTTGAATAACCAAGCAAATGCAAAATGAAAATCTGCTAGGCCTGAGTACTGACTGCACAGTACAACTTATGAAGCCTCGGAATGAATTAAGACCATATCATATCTTTTAAATATAATAGCCTGACTTACCCCAAAAAGATGCTGAACAATATGGCTCACAGAGAAGCAGGGAGCACTGTAGGATTTTGAGTTTTCTGTAATGGGTTTTGCCATGACATGAGTGATGGAGGCATGAGAGGAAGGAGGGATGTGGTAAACTTTGGCCCTGCCTGCTTTTAGCAACCTGTAAAAGAAAATATTCATAATCATACATTGCAGCTTTTCTTGATATATCAATTGACTGTTGTGATTAGTGAGACAGCATTTTGTGTGACATGTCACCTTATGAACATGGCTCTGCGGGCGGGCTCTCGGACCATGAGGAGAACCCTCCAGCCTTGGAAGGCCCCAGTCATTCTCCCACTGACTACCTTCTCCCTCCACCGCTTCGCAGGGCAGTAGGTAGACGTAGCACCTGTGGAAATGGCAACCTCATAGGGTTCCTCTGGGAGCCATAAGCCATTCTTTACACTGTCCAACACATAGTCAGGAGTGACAACCCACTTCCCTGTTTTGATCAAATGGAAGGGAAGAACAGTGGTGTTATGACAGCTGTCGGACAACAAAACAGGAGAGCTACAGTAAAGTGCGAGAATCAGCTTAGTTTGATAGGTCATCTTTATTCAATCAGGACTATAATATATGAAATATTATCAAATATTCACCATCATCATTATAATAATCTAGACTAACCTGCAGCACAGGCTGCCAAAAACTTTTCACTTGATAGAACCTTAGGGATTATGAGATGAGTGCTGGCATGCTGGTAGATCTGGAAAATAATCACAGCATCGGTTACAGACATTTAACACACAATCACACAGACCAGACAGCTGTACTGAAAAAAATTAGCTTTTAAATTTCTATCCAGTGCGAATAAATTTTATCATGTCACTTTTAATTTTAACAACATATTTTAATCAAAATGTACTTGGAATCATTACGTTAGATAATAGAATTTTAAAATTACACAATGTGGTCATTATGATCAAGTCAAGTCACTTTCTTTGTATAGTGCCAATTTAGAGCAGAAGACTAGACTCCACTCCACTCTGTGGGAGAAAGAGCCTTCTCCTCTGCAGCTCCACACCTCTGTAACCAGCTTCCTCCCAGCATTAGAGCTGTGGACAATCTGGACTCTTTTAAATTCCTCCTCAAAGCTCATCTATGTAGACATGTATATAAACTTTAGTTTACACAATCTATCCTAAACAATATTAGCTGTATGTAGGTCTGTCTCAAAAAAAAATGAGAGCAACTTGTTTTTTAATAGTATGTATTTAAATGACCCAGAGTGAGTTGATCATCAGAATTCTGGTTGTTCATTTCAGTTACTATCCTACATAGTATAAAGTAAAAGTATCATTATTTGCTGGCTCTTCAAAAGATTTGCTGGATTTTCATGTTTTTGGTGAGATTGATATCACGGCACCATTCTCATAAAGTTCACTACTATTTGGAAAAATTGTACGTTAAGTTGACATGAACGTGTCTCTACTCACTGAACCACCAATGTATTTCCCGCCCAGCTTCTGGATTCCCTGGACCAAAACTCTCTTCTTGTCACGGCTCTTGATCCCAGAAATTTGGAACACATATTTGTAGCTCTCCATCCTGAGGAAGAGACACACAGACTACAGGATGTTAATTATATGTTGAGTCAGATCATTTCTTTTGTAAATCCTGTTTGACTACATTACTTGGATATAAAAACAAAACAGAAGAAAGATATGAAATACATATCAGGACACTTGTGTGATGTGTGGGGATTTCATTTGATTAAAATTGAATTTGAAACCAACCACTGGCACCAAAATAATAGGACCCAGGTCCACTTGAACTTTCTTGGTCAGTCTGCAGCACCACAATGGCCAAACATCTGTGTCCCGTTAACTTACTAAGATCCTGTAAACAGAACCAACTGATCGGGTACATGTGGTTGGTTGCTGTGATGACTCCAGGTTTACCTACTGGCGCGCCAAAACTGGCCACAGACTCCAACATCCGATAACGTGAGCAGTGTTTGGTGTCAATGTTGTTTTTCTCTTCCAAAATAAGACAATCAACTTCGGAGGGAGACGCACATTATAAAACGTTAAATTTGTATTGAATCGTTGCGCTTCCTCACAGCCCAGCTACAAACTATTGACAGCTTCTCGACACAGCTAACTACTTCAGAGAGGGGGGACACGCTTATATCAATATAATCTGTACAGGTCTTCAATCTTTAAATGCCAATATCTTCTATTTATATCTTTATAAATGTAAGACAATAACGCGTGGTAATTAAATGATATAGAACATTAGTTGAATCTGTGTGATACTCAGTCACTTTGGAATCAGCCTCCCCCCTTTTTTTGCTGGCCAGTTGGTCTGCGCCATGGAACGGAAGTTATCATAGAGCTACTTCCGGGTTGTTGTCACGGACGCTTTCAGCCCCCGGAAACAGCTAAAGTCCCTGCTTATCATACTCCCCTGATCGATCAACGGAATAATTGGATCGATCGATTACATCGGTTCGATCCCAACCGAGACGGCACTAAAGAAACTGTGCGTCCGTTTGCACACAGTGCTCAGAGCTGAGTGACGTTCAAGGACAGCGACAGTTAAGCCCTCCATCAGTATGATTCAATTATACTAGGATACATTTGCTGCTAACTTGTCTCGTTTTACAGCTCAGGTATTCATACAAATGGTTGTCGTAAACAAATGTCAGCAGTAAGTGACTGCAAATGCCGCTGGCCATATTTCCCCTACCTGCAATGGATTAACTTTTAATCACGCATGTGAAGGAGCTTGTTCAAGGTAAGATGCACGGATGCTGGACGTGTTGTCGCTCACAGAAACGATGATTCAGTGCAAATGTTCATGTTGCATGGAAGGTTTTGTGAAAAGACCCATGTGACCCGTCAAAATTAGAAAGACATTGTCAGTCCTTTGCCACCTTGCAATATCATCTCTTTCTCTGAAGACATCCAAATGGGATTTAAAAAAAAAAAGCGATATTGTCAGGCCCTATGACATGAAATTTATTTAAAATGAATGACTAACAACAATTTTTATAATTAGTTAGTCATCAATTGATCTATCCATCCATACATCAATCCATATACACCAGAAGTAAAACAAATACCACATATTTTTTACTTCTAGCTTATTATATGCTCAATATTTCCACTTTTCTATGCTTTATATTATGACAAAAAAGGTAATAGAATATATTTTGACATAAGTTTATTGGTAGGACAAAAGTCAAGCCACTAGAAAAGACTATTATACAAATTGTTAAAATATTAGAATCAAGGGAGATTCGTGGTTTGCCCTATTGCTGAAATGATTAGTTGATCAATTATCAGCTATATATTCATTAATCGATCATGCATAGATAAATCATTAAAGCCATAAAGAAATAGGACCAAATGTTCTCAAGCTTCAGTTTGTCAAATATCTGATTTTCATCTTTCCTTTCTTTAAACTGAAAGTCTTTGAGCTTCACACTCCGGGGCAAAATAAGAGGTCAGACAATTTCAAGTGTGATGCAGTTATGGCTATTTTTCATTACTATGACATTCTGCTGACTAAAAGATCACTAATCATACATTTGTTAATAATATAAATGATTGTTACATTATTGCCCAATTCAGTACTATGCTGAGAGAGTTACTTTTTACAACTTTCTTGTAGCTGTCAAATGCAACCGTAATGTTGTATAGGTCAGTTCTCCTACAGTAAACTTTATGTTCACGAGTATTTATGTTTACAGAAATCCTGACTGTTGGGGTTCTGTAAGCTACAAAACTTGATCTGCTCCAGTGTGACAATATGGTCTTGTTTTTTAGAGTCTGTAATTGAGTCATAGCTCAGGGTGCTTTAATAATGTTGAATGATGATGATTATTCCACAAAACAGCAGCGACAAGTAATATTAGTACTAAGTCATGTATTATTCATTCCCTCAGTGTAAGCTAATCACACAGGCATTTGTTAGTTGTTGCACTGCAATTTTCAAACAATTGTACACCACATATTTCAGGAAGATATTATGTCCACAGTTTTCCTTTCAGTGAAGAGAAAAAGTGACCGATGTGTTTTAATAACATTACTGTCACCTACTTTGAGCAGAAGTATCCCTGTATCATGTGGTGATAAGACTAAAGCCCATCACTGAATAGACAGGACATATTGTAAAGAAGAAAATCTGTCAAAACCAGTGCAGTGTAACAGAGCCAAAAGTCTGCACAGTCACAGTGAAGCCATGTTCCCCCCTGGGTATGCATGAGATAGTTCTCAGCAGTATTGTGATTTTAGAATATGCACCTGTTTAATTTATAATGTTTCCTTTACAGCAGACTGTTAGGTATCCCCTTTAAAATAATGTTGACTTTAACTTGACATGCTCTAAGTGGCTTTAAAGCGGCGGCCTGGGGGACAGGCTGCTAAATATTTCAGGACAAACTCATTACTGTAAATGGGTCTGTGTGTTAGCCTAGATGAGGTAGACAGGCAGCAGCAAGAGAGACAGGACAGCAATGTGCGTGCGCGCATGTATGTGTGTGAGCTTGTGTTTTTTCCTATATATTGATAGCTGCAGAGTCATTGTCTGCGGCAGCGCCTGGCTGAATTCTCCCCTTGCAATACCGTGAAACACACAGGGGCTCCTCCAACATCTGCTTTGTAAAGAGCTAATGACAAGACAATAGAGACCAGATGATTTAAAGTATAGTACTAATGAGGCCCTGTGTGCTGCCTGGAGAATCCTGACACAGACACACTTGCATGTACACACTCATACTTAAGATAACAGATGATGTGTTGGCTGGCACATTTAGAGGTAAAGGCCCAGCAGACAATCAGTGCAGACCCTTCTGTGTATCTGTCTTTCATGCACATCAAGAGAAGTATGGGGCCGGTGACACAATTCAAAATTATGTAAACTCACACACACACACACACACACACGCGCACAGGCTCAATTCATATAATTACAATGTTGAGTTCCTAATCCATGGATTGAAAATCTTCCCTTTTCAGCAATGGCTGTGCATTGATCTCTTTTTAGGCGCAGGGGGGGTGTGATGATGAGGGGAAACAGTAAGAGAGAAGAAGAGAGGGAGAAATAATAAAGGACAAGCTTAACTGGGGAGGCTGTCAGTGGAGGAAAATAATATTTGTCCAGCTGGATAGGCCTTCCTTTGTACAGACTAAATGAATGTTGAGCTTCCTGTCTGCCCTGTCAAGCAGAGTGGCATAGACTGTACGGAGCAGCGAAGAAGCGGAGCGGAGTCTGGGTAGCTGTTTGGAGTTTGACAGGGATTATTAAAATCAGAGCATATGACGAGGATGAGGCGATAGGTGGAGTGTGAGAAAGCCAAATTGACAGAGACACTCTCCATTACCTTCCACTTGACTCGTGTTGATGACAATGTTGATATGAGACCCAGCAACGCAGTACCGGCATGGGATTGGCTGTTAGCATGAGTGTTAAGCACCACAGGGTAGGGGGGTGGCCCTCATTTCTGAGAGACGTAGGAAGATGAGTTGTTTATTTAAAGCTTTGACGGAAGAGCAGCTCACCTCATTGTTTATTTATTTGGTCTATTTTTTGCCCCTGTGTTAACTCACTCTAGTGTCAGGAGGTGGAAATGGTTAGAGTCTGAGGCAATGAATTTTGATCTGGGTCTCCTCCCATAGCAAATGATTTCCTGAGATGACTGAGGAGCGGAGTTGAAGGAAGCGGCTTGTGTTGATGAAAAGCTTCCTATTGTTTCACGTCTTTCAGGTGCAATTGATTTATGTCTCATAATAACACTGTTTGAGAAAATTTCTAATTACACAAGACCACGTCTCTCTCTCTCTCTCCTTTCTGTGTGTGTGTTTGTAAATGTTTGTGGTTAGTTTCTTGATAGATAACTATGATATCACTCACACTGGTATCAGTCTATACCTTTGATTTAATCCAGACACTTGTGTTGTCTTTTTTAATGTTTTGTTTCATTTTACCCACACCATGTGTAATATTTGTATTTCCTTAAAGACTCACTTGCTCTCTCTCACTCTCCTTCTGTCTGTATCTCTCTCGTTCCTTTCCCTGCAGAGCATTATGGAATGGCCAGGGGATTTTCCTGATGACCACTGCTTTGTGGAGCTTCTGGTTCCAGCGGGTTCCAGTGATCTGGACTTTGAACAGTTTCTAAAAGACACAGAGGAGAAACTCAATCTCAATGCCAGCAGGTTGGTCAGATAAGTTCCTATCTTTTTAATTGAATTCTGAGAGTGCAACTTAATCTGCAATTCATTATAAGAACATATCACTTGTATAATAACATAAATGTTGAACAGTAACTCTGACAAAACATAATTAAAGTTTCATGTTTACTATAATGGGTTATATTACCACTCTGATCATTTGCACACATGTGGAGGTTCCGAACTATACAAAGATTAAGGCTGAAAGCTGTCTCTGTCTAAAGGTGGGAAAACAAACTCTGATGTTTTTTTATGCTGACTACTGCTGAGAGAGGTTTGCAGACACCAGCAGGACTCATTTTTAAGAGAGGAGCTACCTGCATGACTGACAGGCTCACCAGTAATATTGTTTACACTTGTGGCATGTGGCAGTTTTCACAAGGTAGAAATACAAAATCACGAGAATTCTGAAACATGGCCTCTATCTTTTTGTTCGACTGATTTACTTTCAGTTTAATTTTTTCTGTCTCTCTCCCTATTAAACCAAAATCCAGTCCAGTTCCAATCATGTCAATCCCCTGAATCATCTGTATGTTTCATAATTTTTTGTTGTTTTTTTTTAAGTATTTTTGGGGGCTTTTTGTGCCTTTATTGAAACAGTGAGTAACAGAGAGGCTGAAAGGAAGCAGGGAGAGCGAGAGGGGAATGACTTGCAACGTAGGTCTGCGGGTTGGAGTCAAACCTGGGAGGCTGTGATACTTTGTATGTAGGGGTTAGTGCGTATGCACTAACCCTTCAACTACCCGTGCTGCCTGTATGATTGATTTTTAAAGTGTTTGCTAGCTTGTGTTGTTGAATACAAAATATAGAAACAACATTAAAACTTTTCATTTAAAATAATTAAATACAAGAGATTTTACTATGCAGCCGGAGTAAAAGGATTTGGCCATGTATATAGATTTTTAACACACTAGTACAAAGACTTAAGACAGTAAATGTTCCTCAAGCAGCAGCATGGAGAACTGGGAGAAAAGATTATTACTGTGGCTGTATGGCCTTGAATTTAAAATGTGTCTACCGTCTGATTACAAGTGACTCTGAAACTAAGGTAAACACATCAGTTTCCACAGTTGAAACAGTTCTAAAATGCAAAATGTAAAATGTAAAATGTGAGCTGACAATAACTGTCCTTGTATTGCACACTATGCAAAAAAATTATATTGCAGTGTCATATGAAGCATCATGAGTGCTTTATTGATATACTAAGTATACACAAGCTTCGGTACAAATATATGGCAGCGTAGAGGGAAAAAGCTTCAGGTAAATGCTTTAACTGGATTTCTCTAAATAACCTTCTTTTTTCACGTGCGTCAATACAGCCTCCTGGATTTAAAGGAGTTCTACTGAACGTTTCAGACGACTTTTAGTGAATTTAAAATGCTTATGGTGTCTTCTGTGTCTCTCTGTGTTCAGGGTTGAGCTGATGATGACATTCATAAAGAGGCCTTGTCAAACTTTAAAAAATTATGTGACAGTACTCTTAGCTGTCATGCATTTGACGGCATAACATTAGAGAGGAGTCATTCTCGCTGGTTCAGTTTTATTAATTACGCGAACAATCCTGCCATTATGTGATATGCCAGAATGTTTCCTTAAATTCCACTCACATATAATATTTTTTGTTTTGTGTATGACACTGAAGACTGAAATATAGAAGTCTATCAATGATGGCACACAGGGATTGTTGTAGAGCACAAAAAGATTGATAAAGACAGTGACATTGGGCAGGGGATGATCTATATTTCAAGTCTTTTATCGTTTGTGGTGTTGTGAGGCTGAAGTCAGATGAAGAGGGACGGGCTAAATGTAGCAAGTGAACAAAGCCTCACTCTTGCACCATTACTGTCTGGGACTCATCCTTTCCTCACTCTCTCTCTGTTTCCCTCCTCTTCTCTCCTTTTCTTTACTTCTTCCTAAATGGGAACATAATAATTGAAGATTCCACATCTTGAAACGAAAACCCTTGGGTAGGTAATTCAAGGCTTATTACTGAAGGCCAGGCCATTTTTCTGCTTTCTAAGCATTAAAGGGTTATTTTGTGTTCCTGCAGATGGGAGAGGGATAACCATTATGAGAACAAAGCGTCCAGATAATGGAGAATGGGGCTAAAAATAAGGCAATCCTCCTCTCGCCGTGGGGGACCACTGGTCAGTATCTCTGTCAGGCTGCAGCCAACTTCCTCCCAGACTACTTCAGGACAGCCCTTTTACTCACAGCACACATCCAGGAAAACAAAATCTCGTAAACTGTGTTTTCCAACCAGGGTGGGCTCCAGATGTATACACCCAAACACACATTCACAGCTCACTCACCTTCTGCCTAATTGACTTATCAGTGTGTGGGACAAATTACGGAAGTGAAGGAGAGGAAATGGAAACCGATAAACCGGGGAGACAGATCTGCTCACACCCGTAAAGGACTTCAACCAGTTAATGGGTCAAAGTGACTGGCCTGCTCCCAGTTCTCAGATGTCAGAGATTTTCCCTAAGAGCTGGTCCCTAATTGAAGGAGATTAAGATAGGCTGACATCAGAGCTGACTCCCCCAAATTGAAATGCTGTAATCCATTAGTTTTCATCAGATGGGACAGAGGCATGGTGCAGGGTAGGGTGGGGAGTAGTGGGCCACCAGGAAAAGACCTCTAATGAAGTGTCAGCACAAGCCTGGAAACTACAGTCAGACCTCCAGTTTCACTTTGGCAAGGCAAATGGCTCTCACTATTCAGCTGCCAATCTTGATCAGGGTACAATATCAGTGCTTTTAAATTTGATTTTGTATGTGTATATGTAAGCACCGCAAATAGTCATGATTTTGCATAGCAGGAGGAGTTGAAAGTCTGCTCCAATAAAATATAATATATAGAAATAAGGTTCCCTTTCCATGAGCAAAAATACCCATCTGCAGTCCCAGCAGTATGTAGTTGATTTTGTGTTTAGCTGTGCGTGACACGTGTGTTAAGTTAGTATATCAGTTGTATCGGTTCTCCGGTATCATTGGCTGGGCCGGGTAGCTGGGGGGGATGAGGAGTGAAGGTACTAAGTGGGCGACAGCCTGGGCCAGAACAGGATCTGTTTTCAGCCCGTTCATTCAAGCTCATTCACTCCGTTTCCCCTCACAGAATGGGGCCCTTTGATGGAGGAGATATTTAGTTCTCAGGCGGCTGGTTTGGCACTGACTGGATCTGGGGCTTATTTGAAAAGGATCTTCCTGCCCCCGTTGCCCCCCACACCTCCTGTAGGCGAGCAAAGACAGAGCGCGACAGACAGACAGCCCCATAGCAGCCCACCCACACTAAATTAATTCTGACAAGGAACTTAAGATAACGTCAAAGCGCTGACTAATCGCTGGATTGGGTTTCTGTAAGTCAGGGAGCTGTGAAATGTGCCATCATATCTAATAAAAGACCTCCAGTTGCTCCTTTTTTCTTTTAGTGGTGGTGAGGGTGGGGGGAGCATGGTTACGGTGTCAACTGTCTAGCTAGGCTGGTCTGAAAAACAATTAGATTTCACTTCAGCAGTGGAAGTGGAAGTGTGAGTATATGTGTGTGTGTGTGTGTGTGTGTGTCCGTTAGGGTAAGATGATTGACATGTTTGTCAAGAGGCCTAAAGAATCTTTTCTTCCTGTTTTCCTCTCCCTCATTTCCCTCTCTCTGGATCTTTTGTTGAGTTCTGCTCCACCATTTTTGCCATCACGAGTCGGTCCATTGTCGTCCTTAGTCAGAAAGTTGAATGGTTTTATTTTCTGTGACTCTTCTGTTTTTGGCCCTTTTTTCTCTTCCTCTTCTCTCATTCTCTTTCTGTCTCATTCCCTGGCGTCTGAGCTGTTGGCAGTAGAAGTCATCAGGTTCGGAGCTAATCCTGCCAAGTTGATTAGGTTGCAAGTAGCTTTCACACCGGCGGGCAAAAGGTCACAACATTGTAGAGAGCCGGATGGACTTCTTGACACAGACCATCCACATTGACTTTATAACTTACAGCACAAGGCCCTAAGGAGGGGTAATTGAAAGGCGAGAGTAAAGAAAAGGAAATAAGGAAAGTAAGAGTTTTGAGGAGAAAGAATGAAGGGAAGTGGGGATTTTAGGAGAGGGGGCGAGACTTGAAAGTATATATCTGAAGCAAGTGCTGTTACTGTAGCCATTAAGAGTACACTATTTTGCTGAGTGAAGGCAAGAGTGAGATGATTGGGACTGGAATGAGTGCGAAGCTTAAAAGCTATTCTCTTTCCTGTCTTTGTTCATGGCCTCACATGTTTTTCAAGTCAAACATCCATTTCTGCTGTGTCCACATATGGCACAAGTGAGTTCCAGAGACTGCAGTTACCGCTCACCGAGTCCCAGACTAAAAAGGTGTCCCTCTGAAGCTGCAGTATAATCTCACCTCAGCTAGTCCATGTACATTTTGCTTTTTTAATGAACTTCAGAGAGTCAGTGAAAAGTGAGCTACAGATGGGAGCTCATTTGAAACCTGCTGTCTATGTGAAGTCCTGGGGTAGAGCCCAGAACGAACATCCCTGTTTATGACATACCATAAATACACATACAGTGCTCTGTGCTGCCATTTAATCTACTCCAAAGTTTGATCATAAGACATGGCATATGACACAAATGTATGCAAAAAATTGGGTTTTTTAAAATGTATGTTTCTTTTTTTTATTTTATCCCTCCTAAATGGTCTTGAAAAAGGGAAAGAGAAAATGTACTGGAACTGTTCTTTTTCTCACAAAGTCATCACCGTATTACCCCCCAGGGAAACCAAAGCCAGAGTTCACGCAAACAAACCAGCATCTGAACAGTCCTTTGGGTTGTTTAAAGTGGTTCTATTAATTTTACACATTGTGCCATCAGCATCTTGGCTTTGGCCTTGCTGAAGTTGTGTTTTAGTAGCTAGTTAATGCAAAAAGAGGAAAGACTTGTACAGCAAGAAAGTAAAGTGAAAAATAAAATGATAAATAACTATTTAAATGAATTGATTTAGTGGTCTTGGGCAATGGTCACTCTAAACACACCTACTTTATAATACAGGTTTATGTCAGTTAGCATGTTGGTGTCAAGAGAATAAAGTGAGATGCATCATTTGGCCTGAAGAAGAACAAGAAGAAACGAGAGAGGGAGAAAGATAGTTAAAGAGAGAGAACGATAGCATTAGGCAGTGTTCAATCTAGGGGATAGTGGTTTGTAACAGTCTATAACATTTTATCCCCTTGCGTTTTTCCCCACTGAAATGAAAGTGTGTCAGATTGAACGGTTATTTAATGTGTTGCCATTGTAAGACATCTGGATGCGTTCATGGCCCAGAAGCAGGCAGGAGGTGGTTTATAGACCTGCGGTAGGGGATGAGCAGGGATGTGTGATGGGGAAAAGGCACTTTGGCTAAGTACCATACACCAACACACAATCACACCCACACATACACACATATGTTTAGGAGACAAAGATGCAACTGCAACTAATTCATATTTTCATTATCTGCTGATTATTTGTTGTGACGTATTATCTTTCTTTATTTTGTTTGAAAATCCACCAGAAAATAACATATATAAGATGAGGTTGACTACCATACACATTCACACAGCTTTGTGCACACACTCCTCACAATAGCTCCGTTCCCAACATCATAACATGTTTAATTATGCAGGTATGTAGGCCTACACACAGACACACACACACACACTGTGTTACATGGATAAATATATATGCATTGATTTGCATGGAAATGACTAAACATGTCGAGCCCGAAGATGTCATTTCTAATCTGTCATATTAAAGGGGAAACGGAATAGCTGATGCAGTCTGTTAAAATCAAAAGAGCTGTGTTTGTGTGTATGCATGTGTGTGTCAAGGAGACGAGTAAGACGTGAAATGGCAAGAGCATGCGTCTCAGATGCTTGCAGAAGCCACTTCACACCAGATGCTTAGCACACACTCACACACTGATATATCGATGTCTGTGTTCATTACTGTTGATGTTTCAGTATCTGTCTTCTCATGGTGAAGGCACTGAATGGGAGTGAGGGAAAGCTAAATGTGATACGCTATGCCGGTCCATGTGTATCTTCAATATGGTTTATATGTGTGCAGTTATAACGTGTCTTGCATTGTTCTGCTGTGTAGCAGTGTCTTCATCTGTGGGTAAGATTAATCTCTCAAAAGTCAGTCCCTTCACTGGCCCAGCAGATTTTGACAGTTGGAAAGACTTTATTCAGTCACAACTGGGTAAGGGAAGATTTTAGGTGAACAGGAATATGTTAAACTTGTTCTGGTAAACATGGCATGGAGTAAGATATCCAACGGACCAGCTCTTTCAACCTTCTTCATATTTCTCCTTCCTTTTGAAACAGGAAATGGCCCGGCTGCTTTTGTTGATTATCATTTGGGTCTCTGAGTCTGAGCTTGGTCAAAACCTTTGGTCAAAGCTTTGGTTTAAAAACCCACAGCTCTTACACTGTACACATCATATCTACTTTTATTCCTCAGCATTGAACAGCAGCTGAAGGAGATCCAGAGCAAAGTGGGAGACATCCAGATGGGGGAACGTCCACCGAGCCCGTCAGAGTGCCTGCAGTGGTTCAACATCAGAATGCACAGCAATGTCAGGCCTGTTTCCACAGGACATCAAGAGCTCATGGACTTCTTTAAAGCTTTGGTAATGCATCAAAATGTTAACAACAATGACTGATACTGATGATAATAACAGTTCTGTCAAAACTCTTGTATGAGGACCCTTCATTGTCAGGCTTTTAGGATCACTTCTTCAATGTTGCACTGTAGCTAATGAAAGATTCAATTGCACAACCTCAGATAGTTTTTTTTAACCTTCATTCCTCTGTTCCATTCAGCAACAGTACCTGAGATCTGAAGAAGAGGGGAAAGAGGAGGTGACTCTTCAGCTACTGCTCAATCTGTCTGCCCAGTGTGGTGTCTTCTTTCCTTGTACCCCATCTTCTTCCTCCTTATCTTGCTCCCTTCCTGCTAAACCGACTGCCTCCTCCAGCTACTTGCTACATACAGTCAGAGATGAAGCCGCATTAGAGGTGATTTAAAAACTTTGATTGCATTCAAAATGTCCTTATTTTGTCATTTGTTAGTAGGTAGTAGATTCAGTAGCTTAATGAATTGAACCGCAAAAGATACATTTAAAATTTCTTAGATACTTTTTTGTTAATTATTAGTGGACTTTTAACTTAACCTCCATTTTATTTCCTTAAGATTCAGGTGACATGGGATGATGTGCGTCTCCAGCTGCGCCGCCACCTGTTGGACCAGCTGTCTTTTCGCACCCCACAGCATTCTGAATCCAGCCATATCTTCTTTCTGTCCATCCCTGAACGAGTCCACTGTTTGCAACAGCTATTCTTTCTCTATCCAAAGTCTGAGGTGCTCACACATTACCAGGTAGATTAAAAGAAAGTTTTTTTCCACTGCACTAGTTCACTCATTAGATTGTTGTTTGTTAAATTGCGGACCAACACAGATATTCCAGTTATATGTTATTTGATTGAGCTGGGATTGGCTCCAGGGCCCCCACGACCCAGGGTAGAAGGTGAATGAATGAATGAATGTTATTTGATTTCAATTATCCAGGGAATAAGAATCCAATGTGTGGAGACCATTCTGCACTCGACTCTGAACTCCAGCCCAAGTTGTGAGACTGGCTTTGACAGACTGGCTATGGGTTTCCGCTTGGTGATCCCAGTTTTGACCCAAGCTCTAACAGAGGAGCTCCAAGTCCTCTCAAAACTAGCAGAGCCAGACACTATCCTGGGTTTTCTTAATGCAGCATATCTCAACATTGTGGCCCGAGAACTGGCCTCACTGGTGGAGAGAGAATGTGAGTTGGCCCTGAGGGACAACACCACACTCAGCAGCAAGATAAAAAAATATTCAGCCAAGTCCCGTGCAACTGTGGGTAAGTAAGTAATGCAACTTTTTAGAATTTTTATTTGCTCTTTCTGCTAGTTCTGTTTTTGTGTTTAGTCGTTCTTAAGAGTTTATTTAGATGTGCCATTTTTACTTTCGTGTTACTTTCCAATTTTATAGTGTGCAGTGATCTGCCAGAGCCAAGGCCTTTCTAAGTGATTGTCAGTAACTGCTGTTCCCATTGTAATTGCTTTCTTTTTACTGCCCTCCTTCCCATCTGCCTTACTTTCTTCTTTACCAACAAAAAGAAAGGAGCAGCATTTTGAGGGGCCAAGGCCTCTTTTGAAACTACTTCTAAACACTATTTACAACATACCCTACCTATAAGGCCCTGATTTCAAGAAAGGTCCAAGCCATATGCAAGGTCTGTCTATAGTGTGTTTAAGCCAGTGTTAATGTACTTCCTCTTTTCAACTTTTCTACTGTAGGCAACATTTATTTTTCTTCAGCAAAACCATTTATTGAGTGACAGCTCGTTATCCCTAGCTTCCTCTGTATATGTTTAATTGCAGAAGGCATATTTTTGTATGAAGTGCGAGCTGTTGTTGTCCTGTGTGTTGCGTTACTGCGCAATCTGTCAATACAAACTCTGGCCCTCCACTTATATGAACCCTTTATTTCTTAACAAAACTGCTATCACTGTGCCGCAGCAAGTGTATTGCTCTATTTTATTTTATTATTGGTTGTGGGTGTTTGTGTTTTTCACATGCTATGCAGATCTGCTAGTTTCTTCACAAGCATTTTCTTTCTCCCCTCTCCTTGTCTTTCTTGTTTGGGATGTCTGATTTTTAGTTATTCTTCTGCCTCCTTCAGTAATAATGATGCATGTAATGAAAGCAGATTATTTGCCGTGGAGGCAAGGCTCAGTGTATTGGAAGTCCTCCTCTGCTTTTCTACAGTTTCTGAGCGGCCCTAAACCCCAGGGTGACATCTATACACAGTCAAGCCATAAGACTGTATTTATACCCAGTGTTGTTTGGAAGAAAGTCTTTAAATCTAGCAACAGTGAACTCAGTTGGCAACATTTCAGGTTATACACACCCCTATAGAACCTGTTTGCACCCATACTCCAACGCAGTGACGTGGCATTAGGCTCACCAGTGGTAGAAAATATGATCACTCAGTGAACTTGCGTCATTCCTGATTATAAGGCTGGCACCGCTGTTGTGATACATTTTATCAAGTTCATTAACTTCCATCTCACTTTTTGAACAGTCATATAGCTGTGTAGGAAGAGCAGCAGGAGCAGTTGATAAAACGTTGGGGCAAGGTTAAAGATTCTTTTTTACCTTGTTATACAGTGGGATGGATATTTAAGAGAAACAAACAATATGGAGTAGTACTTTTAATATTTGCCACTTGTGTCACCGAGATATGACATGACTTGATGTTATAGACTGAAACAAGAGACTGGCAAAGACCCACACACGCCGTGTCACTTTTGATACTTAATTCCTCCCATATTCTCTTTGTTTGTTTCGTATTGGCCTATTTGCAGCTTGCTGAGGGTAAAGATTCACAGTAAAAAAAAAAAAAAGTGTGAGAGCCATTGTTTACTTTTTTAAAATGGTGCACATGTCAGCTTCCCTGTGGAGCAGAGAGAAGAGTGCTTTTACATCTGCCATTCTCCGATAAACACAGCACCAGCCTTGCTTCTTTTTGTTCCCTCTCTCTCTCCCTCCCTCCATCTCTTTCTATCCATCTCCCTCTCTGTTTTTTACTTTCCCTCTCCTTAAACGTGAGATGAGAGGAGGCAGCCAGGATAATTGGCCATGCGTCAGTTGGGCTGTTTGATCACGTAACGCGGTGGAGGCTACACACCTACGTGCCGCTCAACAAACCGTCAAATGTAGCACCGGAGGCAGAACACGGCTCCAAAGGGAGCGGGGGACCGTGCTGTGTAATGATGGTAAAATGGAGCAGTTTTGCCTTTGCTGGTTTTTACGTGTGTGTATATGTTTGTGTGTGTGTGTGTGTGTGTGTGTGTGTTTGACTATCAGCTGCAACACAGCTTTGAGGGCTACAACTGGGATTACATTTTTGTGTTGTTCATGTTTTAAGTCCCCCCAAAAAGCTCTATAACCCACATACCCACCACCCAAATGCCCGTGGCTCCTAAAGAGCCAAAGCTTGAACATTAATGCATAATCTGCTTTCACACTTTACTGTCTATACTACAGTATATGCCATGCCCATAATTGTCAAGTCAATTATGACAGTGGTTTAAAAAAAAAAAGTAATTCTATTTTCATAAGCATCAAATGACTTCTTGGATCTCTGTCTCCTTCCCTGCTGTGTTATTGTTTATTTCTGCTGTAGAGGCAGGCGGTAGGTATATTTTGATAAGAGCCATGCCAGGGAGACTGTGCAGGCTCCCAAGAGAGCAGCACTGTCTGTACGATCAGCCACTGTCAAACCACTGAACCATTTAACAGCGTTCACGGAAAGATCTGCCTCCTCTTTTAACCCCACCGACTCAAATGTAGGTTCTGACATTGTACCTAGACAGATGTGAAGGGGTTCATCCCTCTTTTCTCTCTCTCTCTCTCTCTCTCTTCCTTTTTTTTACTCCATCTCTGTTGTGTCCACTTCCTCTCTCTTTTTTTTTTTTTCATTCCCAATTTCCTGTAGTTTTGCAAATGTAATGGGGGTGAGCAGTAGGACTTGGGAGTGGGGGTAGACAGGTTGGCTGGTCAGGAACAATACAGGCCTTAAACCTCACTGACACACCTCACTGGGTCTGCAAGGGAGTGGGTGGGCCAAGTTTATATGTGAGTGTGTGTGTTTGTTTGTGTGTGGTCAAACTGAAGCCCTTAGCACTCCACAGTTATGCTGGGATAACAGTGAAAGGCCACCATTTGCATTCTTCACAATTCTCAAACTTTACAATTATCTACATTAGGTCAAATTTATCCAATCAAACAATTACACACTTTTTCTCTCAACAGTGTTTCTGGGCATTGCTTCTGTTGATACAAACAGAATTTGGATAACCTTTATATGGATTTGGAATGATTCTGTGTGAAGTGATGCACCAAACACCAGTGCATACACACCAACACTGCCTAAACCATTTGCTATGGAGCATTTTCAGTGTATCTGTAATTTCTCACCCTATGCTTGTGTGTCAATGGCTATGTAGGTGAATATGCAAGTGCACACATGTGTTTTCAATCCCCATTGAGCATGTGTCATGTGCACATGTCTGCCCATTTGTCTTTGGGTCCATGCTAGTTTGTGCACTAATTGCTGGCTTACTTATTGAATTGTGTAATCAAGATTCATTTAATACCTTCCTTTAAAAATGCATCATTAGATTTCCATATGGCATCGGTAATTTGCATATGTATGCATAGGAGATCCGTGTTTTTGTAGGACATCAAAAGCTTTCATTCCAACTTCATTGCATACACACACACATACAATTTATTCCTTTACAGTGGACCACAGGAGTGATGTCGAAGTTGTGAAATTCTGTTCAAACACTTCACAACCCCATTTTGATAGCACTGATTTGAATTCCACTTCCACTAATTTTCCAATATATGACGACATCTGCAGCTCCCTATAGATAAAAAAGGATTGAGTTAGAACATGTATAGCAAGCACACACCCCCACCTCGCCCTTTCTGGCTCTTTGAACTCTTTCTCAGAGAAAGCACAGCAGCGTATTCAGTGGGGAGAGAGGTTCTGTAGTGACGCGAGATAGCTAGGCTGAGGCTCTGACTGGCATTGGAGGTGCTTGTGGGGATTGAGGCTACTTGGGAATGGCGTTTGTTAATATTTAATAAGAGCAGCTCCTCACTAGATCATATCTCTGCCTGAGTTTATACACACTGTCAGCCAGGGACGTGCACCCGCATGCTGCCATGTAATTATGTGCAAGGTAGGAGGGTTTGTGTGTGTCTGTATGTACATGTTCTGTAATGCTTCCAGTTCATGGATGATTTTTTTTTTTTTTTTTATGCCGCTCTCTTCCTGTCCTTGTAGATGCTGAGAGGGCCTTGTTTAAGAAAGTTACTGCACAAGCAAGTGGTTGTTTACCAATCTTAATGAGAAGAACTCTGTCTTTGCTCTTTTGTTGTGTCCATGTGTGTGTGTCAGTGTTCATTTTCTCTAAATCATGGTCCAATGAAATCACAGAAAAGATGTTTCATGGCCCTTGAGAATGTGTATTATGCATGCCATTTATTTTTTTTCCCCATTTCCTCCGAGTGGTCACAATAGCTTTTGTGTATCACTCTTGAAAAGCTCAAGGATATGAACATTTTCCTGGCATCCCCTATTGAGCAAGTGCAGACAAAAATGGCTTGCTTATTGAGAGCAGCCAGCACTCCATGATGAAGAGTCAGTGTGATTCGCCGAGGGCTTGAAAACAATAATGCAAACAAGGGCACTAAACAAGTGGGTTTTAATGAAATGCTCCCATCAAGACAATACATATCTCAGTGTTCTTCACCCAGGCTGCTTGGTTCAAGTGTGCAGGGGAAGCCAGAGAAATCGTAACCCCTATTTTACTGTTACTGCAGCATTCATCACAATGAGACCCAAAAACAAAGACAGATGCAGAGGAGGTCAGAAAAAACAAATATAAAGCAGGAGAAGGTTCGTGTTCCTGTGATACCCTGTCATAACAAAAACATCGCCATCAACGCTACACCTCTTTCTTGGCAAGGCAACTTAATTGAGATATCACATATTGCTACTTTCCCCTTCTGTGAAGGGCAGGTGGCCCCTGCTGTGGACTGGTTGGACAGCACCCAGGGATAGAGCCACAAGAGACCAGGGCTTGGGTGATTTGTGTATTCATGTGTGTGCATGTGTGTGTGTGTGTGTCATGGTGTGTATTAGGGGAATCACAGCAGGAGGCCTCTCATAATAAGGCTGTCTGAGCGAGCAGTGGGCCGCAACTGACGAAGAGGACCCCAGCTGTCACAGGGCCTGGCAGGCGGTCCGCAGTGGCTCATAGCCTCCTTCTCTCCACATACGTATGCATACAAGCACAGAAGTACCCCAAGGCACCCACACGACCCTGCCTGACACCCTATGAGATGAACACACAAGGAGGCATGGATACACAGAAAAACACAGTCACAGAAAGAAACAAACAGAAGTGCTCAAGAGCACTTAATAGCATTCCACCGTTGGACTAAAGCTCCTTGATAAGAAGTAGTGCACAAAAACACATACACAAAAGACTGGGATGGACTGGCCTATTTTGACATTTAAGTGGCTGATTATAGTGGTTAACGTTTGTAGCACTGGGCTAAGAAATAAACATAATGGCCTCTGCAGGAGAAACTTACAGGAGAGTTGTTGAGTCATGTCCAGATTTCTATAGGTGTATTGTTTTCACTGTCTGCCTTGCCTTTAGCAGTTCTTCTTTCATAGTTTGAATATTTTGAGCTCAGGGACTTCAAGCCTTTTTTAGGAAAGGAAATATTGTTCTTTGGCAATTTAGCTTCCAACTAGGGTGCTATCCCCTGTGGAGTCACACAAGGGTTAATGTTTGACACCCTTACATTTTTATTATCAATGTGGGCTTCTGTTGAAATGGAAAGGGCAATGATTTTAGATATCAAAACCTATTTAAAGGTTGAAGAGTCCTACAGCATATGTAACAAAAAGTATATGAGCCTTCCGTGGCTCCAGAGAGAGCTGGGGGAAGATAATTAAACTGCTGCCAGTGGCTTAACTCGTGGCAGCCCTGGTTAGAGCTGAAGAGATCTGCTGAAAATGAACAAAATCAGTGTGCGTAGCTTACCAGACCACTATAGTTTGCTCCTCTTCTCATTTTGAGGTTTGCACCTTAGTATGTAACTAGACTATAAGCATTGGAGTTGCATCATGGATTTGAGAAGACTACTAAAAGGGACAATTTTTGTACTATGCAGGTAACCAAATCTGCATAGTTCTCTATTGCCTCTTCGCTATGATCCCATCAACCCACAGTTTCAGAGCATTAAATGAACAGATGTGGCAGCATTAAAGACAAATCCAAAAAAAGTGTTTTTACTGCCCAGAAAAGTGCCCTTGGAGGCATTGAACCAAGGCATAAATTTGGATGTTTTTTGGACTGGAATATAAGTTTTAGCAGTCACATCACGTCCGTCTTTTATCATCTCAAATGGAGTCCGAGGTTTCATGTCGAGACACTATCTTAAAAATCTGAACTACACTTTTGTTTTCAGCTGACTATATCAATGTTAGCCTTATTTTACATGTCTTAGGCAGCTAAAATTTGTCCAAAATGCAGCCTCTAGGTTGTTAATAAAAGCAGAGATACAAACCAATCACTTTTTTATTTTTGTCCGTTTCATGTTCTTATTCAATACATAAAGTATATTTTATTTTGTATATGTAAAATGTGCTAAAACTACTTTCCTTCAGAAATGATTCCTTCCTTATCACTGTGGATCTAATGAAACCAAACTAGAGGATACTGTACTGTACATGTATTTGCCCAAAAAAAAACCCAACCTCATCTACACATGATCACATGATAAGATACTGGAAGCCAGTTGGGTAGTGTGATAAGAGAGAAGCAAACCACCCATCTGATGGTCTGATTTACACTACAGACAGACAAAATGAGAGAAAGAGAGGGAAATGAGGGATGGAGGATGAGAGGGGGAAGAGAAACTGTGCTGGAGAGAAATTAAATCAGTGGCTAAATTATTGCATGATTGCCCATTCCCCAAAGACTTGGGCATCATTTGGTAGAAAGTGTCTAATAATTGCTTTTCGGCCATGTCAGACACATGCAATTCCCCCTACTAATGGCTCTGTTCAGAAGAATTGGGCCTCCTGGGTCAGAGAAGGACAGGAAATAGCCAGACGACAAAAAGCGCCCTACGCCTTTCTCCTTTTTTTTTTCTGCAGATAAACGAGGGAACAACAGAGAAAAAGAAAGAGAGGGAGAGAGTGTGTATGTGAGCAAAGAGGAAATGAAGTGGCAATAAGTGCAGCCAAAGGGGAAATGCTCTTCACCGTGAGTTTAATACATCAGACTGGGGATTTGGCAGCCCGCCACACAGCAATTGTTTACCTTTTTGCTCACTGGCTGCATCTGTTCTGTTTTGTAAACGGCACTAAACTATTCGCCCGTAAACACCGGAATCAATAACAACTGCTAAGGGAATTCCCTTATCCCGCCCCTCCCTCTCTTTCCCTCCCTTTCTTCCTCATGTTTTCATCCCTTACCACCACCCCTTTCCCTTCCCCTAGATCTCGTCCTGTCTCCCCTCTCTCTCCCTCTCTCTCTGTTCCCTGCCAGTCAAGAGCAGCGTGGGTGTGTATGTGAGACAGAGTGTGTGCTGTGGAGCTGATGGTGAAACCTGCAGGAGAGACAGACAAGAAAGAGACTGATGGCTCGCCAAAAATACCTGCTCGATTTGGGTTTTTTTTTCCTTTTGTGTTACATTGTTGTCAGTGTTCAAAGCTACAAGCTGATACTGGCCACTACAGGCCCACAGTGTGTGGTATTTTCAGACATTTTTTTACACGATGGATAAAGCCTGAGCCCCCTGACCGCCGCTATCACCACTACCACCAAACACACACACGCACAGGCACACTTGCTTTGAGAGCTTCTGATAAGACTCATGCTGCTTTATAGGTACCACAGTCATATGAGTCATCATTGATTTTTCTTTTTGTTTATAAGAACATCCTCACACCATAATGTCATATGGGGAGCTCTTTTATAAACGAATCATTTTTGCCCGGCTTTCAGTACCTGCTCTCCCTTATTGATTCTCGGTGCACTGACCTTTTGTTGAACTCTCTTGCCTGCCAGTGCCCTTCCTCATTCTAGTCTATGAGACATGCTATGCTGTACGCTATATGACACACCTGGGTGCTTTTAAGTACACCCTCTCCATCAACCAGCTACGAGAGCCACCATTTGGCCTCACTGTTGTGACAAAAGTATAATGAGGTTTAGATGGCTGTGTACGAGACTGCTATGGCTATAAGGCTATTTGGCTAGGGAGGGGACTATAAATACCTATATAGCCTGGGTGGCAGAGCTCGATGGGCGGCTGAGCCATTGCTGAACATCAAGGTCATGTGTGACTGCTTAGAGTGTGACTTAGTGACGAAGTGACCCAGTCATAGAGTCACAGGTTGAGGGAATCGCTAGGATGAATGGTGAGAAAAAAAGACAGACAGAGATAATGCTCTGGAAAAGCTGATGCTCCAGATGAAGTGATGGCTAATAGTTGCTATACTCAGATGAATGCCCCACAGAAGGTCGCAGTGATATTTTTTTAAGAGACTCCAGCCCCACTATGTCAAATATTTCCCTGTCTCATCTGGTTTAGATTTTTTTTTTTTTTCTCAAGTTGTTGACAGATTTAGTTTGCCTCTGTGTTTAGACATGGAAAGCTGTGTTGACAAGCTGGTGAGTTCAGAACTAGACATGATTGGTGGCTGGTGCGTGAATGCAGAAACTGGACAAAGAGGCTGGCATGTGGGTGTGAGCCAGGTCATGACAGGTAGTATGACTTTCTCTAGCCCAGATTCCTATTACCTATAGACTTCATTACTGAGAAGCTACTGCGCTTCTGTTGTGTACCTGCGCAAATTATTTACATACACATGAATGTATGTGGAAATGTTTTATACACACCAAATAATTACACAGTTATTCACCTGCAAGTAGTACATGCTTGCATGTGCACACGCTTGCACATAAATTCATGTATACACCTACACTTGTAAACAAAAACAAACTTAAGCTCGGAATATATCCCATGGTAACCAGAGTCTGATTTCAGTTTGGTAATGATCCTGCAAGACTGACATGTCTATAAATGTGTAAAGTCTCTTCTACAAATCAGGTTATTCATAATGCCATGCATTACATGTGCATAAACATGTGTGCTCATTTGACAAACACAAACACACAAAAACTCATCGACTCTCACTCACTCATGTTAATATACACAACTGCAGACACACACAGAGTCAAGCCTCATGCATGATTAAACCAGGAGTCCTTGGGGACAGTGTGTTGTCATATTGTCAGTTTTTGTTTAACAATATGGCAAAATTACATTAGGATCCAGAGGCAATAATGTTACAATTATTGAAAAAATGCCCTCCCTCTTCTTTCTTTCCCTCTCAACACTCAATCATCTCCGTGCTTTCAGAGTCAGGGCTAATACTGAGCTCATCCATTCCCAAATGCTTTTGCAGTGGAGGAGCTCATTTAAGGGGACACACAAAAGTATTTGTGCATGTGTCTGGAAGTATGGCAACGCATCTCCCAGCCGCCCATTCTCTAGCTTAATGCGGAACATCCCCCGGGTGATGGCTTTGGCAGCCTCCAAAATGGGAAATCCATATTTGCCGAGGGGGTCATCGGCGGGTTACGGGGAGAAAAGTTTCTTGCCGAGAGAGAAGGATGTGCATGTATGACTTCTCAGAGAGCAAAGTTTTGCATATTTTTTCACTGTGTCTTTGTTTATGCTGTGTATTGGGAAAACATGAACGGGTCGATATTTATAAGAGGTGCCGTAGGAAGCAAGACTTCAGGATGGGTTTGTTTTCTGATGAATGTATGTAGGTTGGGAGGTTGAGTTGAAAACCTATTTTCATGCTTTATTGAAATGTAAACTGTACTGCTGCTCTGCCTGCCCTTTTTCTCTCCTTCAGTCACACATTCAGAAGCAAATGCTCTGTTTATTTAATCTCTTTCCGTTTTTACATTCAGTGTTTCTTCCTTCACAGTGCCAATGGAGCTTCCCATAAAAAACAGAAGCTTTAGTCTGACCTCCCACCAATTGAGGGCGTTAACCCAGCTGGCTTGCACACTGCTGGGCTTTGAGACCGATGTGAAAGAGCTCGTGACTAACATGACCTTCATTAACTGTACAGACGACATACCCTCTGTAAAAGGTACGATTCTATCCCTCCAAAATCCACACGTGTATACATAATAGACATGTAATAAGGGCTGTCGCTACCACTGGGGCCACTGAGGTCATGCTTTCCTGTGAATTTTGGAACTCTTAGTGACCTGAGGTGCAATTTCTGTTTTACAATTTAAAAATCGCTGATACTTCATTGGCTGATTCAATATTACTGAGACCAATGTCCCTAAAATGTACTCTTTTTTTTTTTTTTTGATGAAAAATTCTTAAAATATGTTCAGTGTTTCCTGAACATATTTTGACAGTGGGGAACAGACCATTTAAACCATCAAGTAGGATGTAGAATTTGCAGAAAATTATAATGGATAATTACATTTTCAATAATTCCAATAATTATAAAATTACAGAATCTATGAGTGAGTCAAGGTTACAGTGGGGATTGTTCATGACCTCTGAATTTCTAAAATTGTGGTTAGAGCCCAGTCACCCCTCCCACCCCAGGCATAAACACACTCACACGCACACACACGCACACACACACACACACACACACACACACACACACATACACACACACACACACACACACACATACATACACACACACACAGACTTTTACTTGTTCTAGCGAGACATCTGAGTTGTGTCTGAAGAAATGTGTTATTGAGTCAGTATATATCTTGGGTGTTATATAAGCCTTTAGTATCCTTTTCCTTTCTCCCCTTTGAACTGCTGTTGCAGAGATGTTAAATGAAAGCTTTTGGTGCATGGGGTAATTTCCATAAAGGTTACATTTACAAAAACAAGACTTGCAGAAAGGCTCAATTTACAGAGAGGTAAACAGCCTTTAAAGGGCAGTTATCCAAATCATTAATTCCAAGCAATCAAACGGCTTAATTACCAGAAATTCATCAGATGGGCTTAAAGGTCAAAAAGTGATGCGCTTGCTGCTTCCTCCTTCTTCCATTCCATGCGGTCTTGTTCGGCTAAATTGCCTCGCCTGGGGTCTTACTCTTCCCCTTCTGATTAGGAAACTGCAGCCTTGATGTTCACGCTTTTTAATTGCAACCCATCCAAACATCCTGTATTGCATGTCTTCATATCAACCCCCTATGCTCCCCCACATATCCACACAATTTTCCCTCGTGGAATTACCCCATGTATAGTTGATTCTAGCAGGGTTTAAATCAAATCTAAGCCCCAAGTTTAGACTCCTAAAGCCATCGCTATTAGCCTTTTCTGTACATACTCCAAGGCATGTGCAGCTCTGCTCTGGTTACTTGGTCTCATTTTGGCCAGTGCGGGAACAAGAATGTAATGTGTCACATAACTGGCTCTGACTTACATAGAGATGCTTTCATGTTATCGTACTTGGCACTCAGTCAGACTTTCTAACATCATACAGTGATATGGAAATTGATGTGCTAAATAATGCATGGATTTGAAAGACGCTAAAGATACCAGCCATGCAGCTTTTCATTTTCTAGCATGGATGTCTACTGTATAAATATAGGCTTCTTGTGCAAATTTACCGTCATGATTCGAGAGTTTGACCTGGCATAGATACTGTTTAATGCATTTCAGCATGTATAACATGATGTATGAATAAAAAAATATATTGCTCAATTAGGCTTCTTAAAAAAGAGTAGAGAGGATTCACACCAGACAGCAGATGGCAAGAAATCCACAGCAGAGACACCTCTCCAACACACACCGGAGGTGAGTACTTTGAATGTGCTCCTTTCTAAGACCTTTCAAGAAAGTTTCTGATCTATTACAGTTATTCAATGTCATTAAGTCCTATTATCTTTCTCTATAATTACAAGGAGGCAAGACAATTTGTACCAGTGAAGTAGAACAGGTGAAATATTCCCTTCAGCACTCAGACATTAATTGGCAGTTGGCTCGTCTCCTGTTTTTCAGGCACAGGTTCTGGAGTTTAACTGGAGGTCAGCATTTAGGGGGCTGGTCCCTCACATGGAGCATTGTGTCAAAGTGGTGCTGGACGATGTTTGTGCCAAGAGTTTGCAGCAGGAAGAGACCTTGTATTTGTCAGGACACACCTCCATTACCCTGTGCTGCACAAGCGGACGCGCTGCAACCGCGGCCGGCACCACACATCTCAGAGAAGACTCGTTCTACACATATTCGGAGAGAGAGACTCCAAAAATGATAGCAAAGGTATGATCAGGTATAAAGTAGGATAATTTCTTACAATATTGAACAGATCTGACTGAGCATTAAGCACTTTCAGTTATTTAGAGTACAGTTATCCTTAGCTTCTTAACACTGGTGTCTTATCTATGGGTCTTCATTAAGTAGATTATAGTTCAATTAATGACAATGAGCCAGAATTCTTTCATGGTACGATACAAACCGGCAAATGCCCTCTAAAAGGGGAAATACATGAAATGAATTAATGACTCATTGGTCATCATCCACAAAGTCTTTCTCATTGCTTCAGTGTTAGTAATCTGAAAACAGAGTTTGACCTATCATTTTAGCTTTCCACCCAAAAGGCACCATTTTTAAGCCCAATGTAACAAAGTTCACTACCAGAATGAGAAACCAGCATTAGAATATGCTATTCGTAATACACAGAAATTCAGCTGACAAATTTCTCGTTAGGAAAAGTTAGCCACCTTGTAAACCTGCAACTATGTAGCGAAGTCCACACAACAAAAAGCTGGAGCACATTTAGTGATGATTAGCCTTTTAGTTTACCTTAGTTTTCATTTATCCCTTCCTGACTTTCTGAGAAGCTTAATGGTGGATTTCAATCACAATTCCTAAATTAGTAGTTTATACAATAAATCATGAACTTTATTAAGATGCGTTCCCATGAACATAAGTAATCCGGTTCTGATTAGTAATTAGAGTAAAGTGCCTAATCTGTTTAAATGGGTTAATCATAGGACTTTGCCTTTTCTATTCTTTTCTTCATGGTATGGAGCAGAGCTAACTTAATTGAGACGCCTCCAACACATAATATTCTGTCATGTTTTTATCACTAAATTACCTTGTGACTTTCTGTACTGCTGAAATAAAACAGACTTGCGCAGCTTTGCTTAAGGACGCACCACTCAGCCTGGTGAGTGTTTGCGATTGATGAAACATAAAAAGTTATCATAATCTGTGGAATCATCATCATACCTGTGCATACCATTTATGTTGATTTATACATTATAGATCACAAAACACGAAAACATATACAATTATTCAGTAATTAAGGATTAAGGTTCTTGTGTTGCTTCAATCACTAACCATCTAAAAAGTCACGTGAATAAGTGTGTCTTTGTCCTATTCATCCTCCTTTATCCACCTGGCTGAACACTGTAAGTCTGCCCAAATCACTCAGACTCAGGGAGATGAATGGTTTTTGTAGCCTTAAGGAAAGCACTCTCTATCATAAAAAGCCCAAATGATTTGGGCCTGACAGAGTTGACACTCTGGATCAGAAAGGTCCTTGGGAAGAGTCATCGGTATTACTTGGGGGGAGGACCCTGGGGACAAAAGGAGGAAACCAAGAACTTGTATGGGTGATATTATAAAGCTAGATGATGTGTAGAGAAAGGTGTTGAATTGGGTAATGTCTGGGATATACAGATCAAGCAGATGTATACAGAGGATGTACCATAGAGACACAGAGGCAAGGGTAGAGAACAGGATAAAGAAGGGATAGTTTGGGGGAAGGCATGATAGGAGAGGTCCTGGGAAATGACAAAGAGAGGTGAAGTATAGAGCAGAGTTGGCTGTTTTCAGCAGGAAGACCAGTGTCTGATGTGAGACCAGGCTTAATGTCGGACTCTACAAAGGATTTCAAGCATTGGATTGCTTTTTAAAATGACACTATGATGTCTTTTTTTCCTTCTCTTCTCATACTTGTCAACCTAATTTTGTTATTGCAAAACAATCAGCAAACTTCCCTTCAAACCAGCTCCCTCAAACTTTTTTTTTTACTTCCATTCTTCTGTCTTCCTCTCAGCCCTTCTGCTATCTACTACTCCGCTCTATGCCGCACACTTTTGAACAGACTCTTATCATTGGTGTCTCCCTTCTTTTCTCCTCCTCCTCCTCCCGCTTCCTCTTCTCACTTCCCCATCCCTGTACACTGACAGTAGTTTTGGCTTTTTATTGCTAACGAGCGTCAGAATTTGTCTGTGCTCAGGACCTGTACAACGTATTTATGTGTAGGTCAACGCTTCAAAGATGAGGGCTTTTCAGCCCAAAGGTTATACATGCATGCATTTGCATTCAATAACACCGAACCAGACAGACATCCAGGACGAGGCTGTAAGATATTATATATAAATTTCCCCCTCCCCTTGTCCTCTTTTTGGCAGTAACCCTTGTGTTTGAGCAGCGAACAAATTACTATACCAGACGTAAGCATGAAATATGGCCAGTTCAAAGGCATTATGATGGATCAATATTTCACACATTTATATTCATATGTTCGTACCTCAATCCTCACTTTTTTTTGTGAATCCACTTCACCGTCTGTATTTCCATACATATGCAGCCAGTGATGATAGTGCTCATCCATCAGAGCACTTTAGATGGTGAACTTTTTTTATTGGCAGTTAGATGTGTTCCGAATGCCAAACACCCCGCGTTCAACAGCTGGAACTCACCTTCCTGTCAGAATCTGGGATTGAATGCTTCTTGTTTGGTTGGGCCCCTCTAACCTCAATACTAAATCCCTATTATAAGCAGCAGAGATGGTTTTTCCATATTCAGACTTCACTGAACCCCTCAACTGCGTGTTCAGTTCTCCACTTGTCTCTTTACTCCAAATTCTGCACACACGCACAAACAGGCCTCCCTAACTCTTAAAAACTTTACACAAACGCAATTTCTTTCACCTTGCTGAAATAGTCCTGGTGGGATTCCAGACTTTCATCTTTGCTAGTTAAGGTTTCAGGCTGACTTCAACCTGGACGCATGCATGTAGTTTGTTTTTGTGAGAGGATGACTGTCTGATAAGTATGTGTGGTTTAGTGTGTGCCAAAATTGTGTGCGGGTGAGATGCTTCTCTCAAGTCTCTCCTTCACCCTGGCAATGCTGAGTGTTGTGTCTGCCTCTGCTTTCTCTCTCATAAAGCTCAGCTCCTAATGACTACATGCAGTCAGATATTGACTGTTGTCCAAACAGACATTGTTCCCAGGCCTTTTAACCACCCTGGAAGCTTTTCCAGAGAAAACTGTGTAAAGAGATTGTGAGATTGTCAATTGTGTGCACACGCTGGAGCCCTGATCTAGCAGAATGTCAAACTTCCCAATCAGCCCTACAGTAAGTCAAGTAGTTGAGTGTGTGAATAAAGTCATAAGCAAAACATACATTGATTGATTGATTAATTGGTTACACTGTCATCAGGTGTACGTGATTTTTTTTTTTCCCCCTAATACATAGATGTAAAACCTTGGTAACTTACACACAAGTGACTCCTCTTCACCTGGCCATCTTTCATTGTTCTCAACGTGTCAATAGGAAGCAGTGGAGTGGTGTCAAGGTGTGCATGTGCATTCATATGCATCTTTATCTTTACAATATTAGGTACAGTATATGGTGTCTTGTTTGCGGAATACATGATGAACTATTACACAAAATATATTCATGGAATATTTATTTTGTGTATGAGTTAACACCAGGAACTTCACCATAACAATACACATGCACACTAACCCTAACCGACATACTTATAGGGGCTAAAACAGCTAGTCAAATACCTAGCTTGTAAAAACGTTTCATCAGAAGAAAAACAAAGTTGAGAGGACACAATTGCTGTGTTATCATGTCATCTTCGTTCAGCTGTGCTCCAATAATTCAGTATTGGTTCAACAACTGTGTTTATTGACACAATGCTATCAATACAGTATATTCATTAAAAGCATTAAGATTTTAGCTTCAAGTAAATCTCAACAAATACCCAGACTGCTTATCTGTGTTGCAGCAAGCACACACACTCAGCTATTTTAAAGCACCTTGATCAGCCAGCCTCCCAGCCCCCGGGAGGGAAAAATGTAGGCAGCCTTGTCCCTATAGGCCTTTCTTCAGGACAAATGTGGATAAAAGTGATAAGTCTCAGTTGTTGCCTTGGCAGTTTATAGAGTAAGCTGTAGGTCTTTTACATTGCTGAGACATCACTGTGCTAGCCTCTCTCTCCTTCTCCCTCTAACCTTGCCTGACCTTTTTCTTTCTCGCCTTTTTTTGCACATCTACATTTAACCTATGTACTGCAACATTTCCGTTTGAATGTGATTAACATGATACATAGTGTTATAAAATTAAGCAAGTACTGATAGGTCCTCTGAAGTTAAGGTTTTATTTGACCTGATACCAATTATGCATGTTCAGCAGCAAAGTTTACATGGAGGGCATGTCTGAAGACATCTGTATTCTACAACTGCACTATTTTTGAGCTGTAATGACTTGCACGATGTAAAAGAAAAAATGCTTGTATAATACTCCTCTCTCTCTTGAATCCTTGACATTCTGATGTCATTTTGCAAATGTTCCATTATTTACATGTAATGTGGTCCCGTTTCAGTGGAGGTTTTTTTTCTTTTTCATTCCTTCTTTCTGACTTATTTTCCTTCTGTTATTGAGATCATCTTGTCTTTTGCCTTATCTCATCCATCAGTTCTGTGGAACAGTTGTGGCTGAGTTGGATGCCTTACTACCCTTGGCAGCAGCCTGCAGGGATAGCTCTCTCCTAGAGGTGCGATCCAGCTTTGTGGAGGCGTGTGGCAGGGCAGCATTTGCCATGTTGGGCCGCCTGCAGGAGAGGGCCCTGCAAGTACCATCCTCTGCACCCCTGAAGAATCTACCCGCTCTGCTTGCCAGTTGCATTTATGTGCATCACCGACTGGAGCACTACCACGGCAGGCTGAGAGATTCAAATACTTCTGCTGCTAAAGTGTAAGGGCAGGATGTGTGATGTGTGTGTGTGTGTGTGTGTGTGTGTGTGTGTGTGTGGGTGTGTGGGTTGGTGGGATTATTTATGCTTTTGGACATTATGGGATGGTATGGAGAATGGTGTATTGGCTGCAGTGTATTTGTGTTTCTTTCACTGTTTTGCAATGAATAACTGCCTTGCCAGGAACTACAGCATTATAACTGATAGGTTTGTTGAAAGCCAATTTAATTTTTTTTTTCAGCAAATAACCATATGTGGCATTTACAAATTAGGATCGTACAGTACGTTCCTTTATGCCATAATCACACAGACAGTAGTTACTGGGACCAACGTCAGTGATGTATGAGCCCACAGATGGTGAGTGGAGACTGTTAGGTTGTGCTGTCACAGTGATCAGACAGACATCAAACTTCAGTTGCTATCAAATCCTCCTCTGTCAAATCCTTGAGTTCAGGGTATGAATGAGTATGTATCCCATCTAAGATTTTGTAAGAAATTTTTTTGAAAACTGAGGCTCTCTCATGGCTGCCACACTCCCATACCCATACTTAGCCTTGATGCCAAAATAACTCATTGTTCCTCTTCTTTCACATTACTTAAAAATTTCAAAATTGATGTTAGTTTAGCAACATTAGCCTAAGACATCAGTTAACAGCCTGCTCACTTAGGGATGCATGTTATAGGATGTTTTGCTGATATACGATATATTACAGCTAATTTGGCTGAAAACCGATACTGATGCCTTTCCATGTATTGGCCAACTGGCAAATGCAGACATAAAATGCAAAGCTTAAAATTATGACATAAGCATTGCTTATTCAAAATAAAACAAATACTGCCTTTTTATGACAATTATTTCTACGCAAAACAAGTAAGATATGTACATCCTATCCAACTTCAAACACGCTGGGATAAGGCTCTTTTGAACATAACTATAACAACACTCCCAACCAGGGAAAATTTGGCAATTTTCACAAGTGAGAAATTAAACATAACCTCTGTTCACAGGGAACATTTGAAGTGCATTTTACAACAATACACCAATTCAACAAAAGAAATTAAAATGTACTTTTTGTCAACAAATACACAACATATTTACACCATTATAATTACTATTATTGTTACTCCTAGGTATTTTCACTCTGAAAAATGTATAGGTCTTTTCTTTTTCTTTGTATTTTGGCTTCCTCTCTCCTGCTGGAGGTAAACACGATGCTATCACATTGCACTAAGCAAGTCGTCCAGTGTGTTTTTTTGAGGAAGCTGCTGCCTTTCATTGCACCGCAGAATGAATAAGTAGAATGAAATTACTACTTGCTTTAACTACTCTGTTTAGATTGTCATCTGATTTTTGACCTTCATCCTAGTCACAAGTTTGATATTTAAGCAATGAGAGATCAGAAAAGAAAGAATCGGTCAAAGATTTTCTGAAACATATGAGCCACATGAGAAAAATTTTGAAAAGTTGTAAAATTCCAAGGCAATTGTATGTTTGAGATTAAAAGGAGAAGTCCAGAGAATTAAAAGAAAAAAAAGAGTGGAAATGAATGACAGGTGGTAATGACACCCATATTATGTCTGCATCTGGTGAGTTTTTATGCCCCATAATACCCCCTTAACCTCTGCGCTCCACAGATCCACTCTAAAGGCATCTCTGTTGCTCTTAGTGCTCCTGTTGTTCCACCCCTGGCCCTGTGCACCCCTCCACCTGCACTTGCAATGTGCCCCCCCTGGCCATAAAGCACTTTCCTCCCTATACCATTTGCTCCCCCCGGCTTTAAGCATGCTGCACCCCTGTTAAACTCTTGCCTCTCTCTGGAAAGTATCAAGGCAGGCAGATTTAAAGGATATAAAATGTCACACTGAACTTTGAGAATAAATCATCTGTTCTTTCATCTAATCATTTCATCTCATGTTTGTTTGATAGTTTCCTGAATGTACAGTAGCCAATTATGCCTCTGAATTAAAAGGAATGTGCCCTACTGGACTCCTGATCCCAACAGTCCCTCTCTGTTTTTCTTACTATACCATATATAATAAGTTAACCTTGAAAAATTTGTTTCCTTCTTCTGTACCTAGACCCCTGACTCTTATGCCGATACAGAAGTACAGAGAAATGGTGGATGCCTTCAAAGACCAACTGACCAGCTACTGTGTCCAAGTTTGTTACACCTGCATTCTTCAAGATGCTGAGAGTCATCACTGGGCTGACCCTAAACCTTTCTATGAGGTAAAATGTCCTTTCTTTTTCCTATAATGTATTGGTTGAATTTTCAAATTTTTACCTGAGATACAAATATGATTTGTATGATAAGGTATACTTAGGTGGCTTCATTAACCTCCTAGAGATCCGGTTTGTGGCATGTGAAATATATCAACCTGTGTGAGAGCTACTTAACCCTAATCCTTGCTTGCCAAAAATCAATGTCTCATAAATCAACCTCAGTTATGTTTGCAATTTATTTCATTACATTCACTGTAAAAAGTAAAAATTCTAATGCCATAAGTCTTAGCAGGTTTGCTCTGTAGAGTTTGAGGAACTCTAGGAATTATACTCTTGAGCTTTCTTGCTTCTTCCTTTCATTCCCACAATGCACCTTTACCTCCCACTCTCCCTCTTCTAACCAAACCTTCTACTCTGAGCTCCCTGAGAACATCTGTGGCTTCCATGCTGCCCTGGGGCTCCAGGGATTCAGCTGTCTGAAGTCTGCAGTCTACACTGGGACTGTCTGGAAACAACATAGGGCCCCTGGAACTCCCCTACCTTTATGCCCTTAAACCAATCTAAACCTCCCCTCTCTTTCTTACTTCACCCCGCTTTTGCCTGTTTTTCCCTTTGTTCCTCCCTCCTTCCCTGGGTCACTGGTGTCAGACAGACCTGCTGTGCGCAGGTGTGTGCTTTTGTTCAAGCATGCCTGTGTGCATCTGTACAGATGAATGAATGTGTGGGCGTGCAGCAGCATCTCAGGCTGTGTGTCTCATTTGTTGTGTGTATCTATATATCTAAATTTTTGATGTCTGTATATGTGTAGCTGTATGTATCAGGTTTCTGTCTTCTCGATCCACAGCCCTGGCTCTTTCACAGCTGACTGCAGCTCCAGAAAGACCCTTCTCCTGCTTGCATTTTTCTCTCTACTTACACTTATATTGACACATAAATAGATGTTGGCAGAGAAATATTTAATAAGCTAGAAAAACAGCATCTAAGGTCAGTTAAGGCTATGAAAAGAGGTTTTGAACATGATCTTGGTCACCTTTTTTGTCAGGACTTTGCATTCAGAGCCTGATGAGAATACAAAATGTCATAGGAAAATGAGTTTCAAATTTCATCACATTCTCACTTCCCTGTCCCAAATTCACTTGGAAAAAGATCACCAGTCTTAACTCTTGCCAAGTCTTTTATCTCCAATAGAAATTTGTTTATAGTTGACCTGGCTGGTTAAATAAAGTATGACTTGAATGAACAGATAAAACATTCCAGCCACACATGTAGTTGTGGCTGCACTTGGTTTTGATCCAACATTTGTGTCTGTGTTTGCTCCACTGAGTCCACAGGGGGAGGATGGTGGCCTAATCCCGGACATAGAGCTTGGTCACGCTCCCCATCAACCAGAGATCCCCAAATGACTGGCTAGAGGGTGAGGGGCCAGGGGGTGGGGAGGCTAAAATATGAGAGAGATGATGTGGGAAGAAAATGAGAAAGGACTTAAGGTTATGATGAGATGAAGATGGGAGAACCTTTGGAATTTTTGACATGTCAGTACCTTTACCACACACACATTCTACTGGAGCAGTTTGTGGAGGTTAAACATGATGATTTCAGCTGAATAGAGGAAGAAGAGTGATGTTTAATGACTGAACCCTTCTATATCTTTTCTGACAAAGCTGCAGGATGCGAGGATAATAATCCACTTTCCTGTATTTGTCCTTCCCAACTCTGTAGGTCTGCCTTTCTTCTCATTCTTACTTGTCTTTGCTCACTTTACCCAGAAAAAAAAATCTCAGTTTCTCTTTCCCTTTCTGTATGTGTGAGTGTGTATGTGTGTGTGCAAGTGTGTGCCTGTTGTGATGTGTTCTCCAGTTCAGGACTTAAAAGCAGTCTAAAGTCCCAGTGGGGGAAGAAACCCAGGTGCAGAGTGCAGGTGGCGTGACCACTGAAACATCCTGGTGTTGACAGACCTGCCTCCGTCTCTTTCTTTCTTCTTCTTCATGTTTTCGTTTGCATTCTCTTCGTCTCTCCCTCTATTTTTATCTCATCCTCCCTGCTTTTATTCTTCACTGTCACTGTCCATATCACAATATATTTTCATCTGTTACTCCCCCCTTGTCTCCTCCATCATCCACCACTCTCCTCCACAGGGCGAGCGCTGTTCCTTTTCAGTGCAGATGTGGTTCTACTTCCTGTGTGGGCTCCGTAGTGACCTGTGGACTATCCTTTCAGCAGAGATGGCCAAGGATGTGCTTGGCCACGTGCTCTCAGACACTTTACAGCTGCTGGTGCAAAGATATGCCAGGGCCCGTCCATCATACAAGAGACACCTGCAGATCAGGTACTTTATCAGAAAGCATAGTGACCTCACTGATTTTCATTTGAGAATCACTGTCACCTAAAGCAGGCCAATAAAATAACGACATCCCAAATGTAGTACCACAATGTATTATTTGTTGTGTGCATTTGTACAATGTGCATTTGTCCACCAACAGATCTGTGAGATCCATTTCTACTGACTAAACTGTCTTTAATGTCTCTTATGTTTTGCTGTCCTGGCCCCATAACTGCTGAATGGCACTTTCAATTTCCACCTATATGATTCACAGTCTTAATCAACACAATAATTCTTCTGTTTATATTTCATGACAATTTACAGAATCACAATATTTGCCAATATTTGTTTTAGTCTAAAACTTCATGTACTGAAGTAGAAGGTTTTGTCTTTGGTTTCGTCTCTAGCTTTAAGGATTTCCTGCTCATGTCGGCTAAACAGCTAAGGTTCAAAGTTTATTTCTTATCTTGGAAATAGCAGCTGAAAAGACAATCTCAACTCCAACCATTCATAAGATAAAATGTCATTTGTAACCTCTACAGTTAAGTGGACAATCACTGGGTGGGCAAATATTATCTGCTAATGCAGATGTTGATCATGTGAAATTATCAATAAATGTTAGAATGGCCACTAAATGGAATTGTAGTGGGGGTTTTCTCTCAATTAAATTTTGGAAAATTAAGAATTACATATAAATGTCAGAAGGAACCAATTATTTTTTCGTCAATATTAATCAATTGTGGTTTTCCTGGAAACTGTCAATAACTATAGATCTTGAGTATGTACCTCTGTGTCACTATTCCTGCATATTTTGTATCCTCACATACAGCACATCCTTACAGCCAGCTGTATAATGACAATGACTGAATGATAATCACTGTTGGCCTAGTTTCACTCTGCTCCTGTGGGCCTGATAGTAGAGCTCTGAAGGTGCTCATGAATACACAAGTGGTCCTCCTGTCCATTCTCTTTTTTCCTTTTATTATATCCAAATAATTGAATGATGACACTGAACCGGTTAAACTGTGACACACACTAAAAACGTGAAAGCGTGCCAAAGATTTAGTGCAGTATACATGTGTAGCACAGCACGATGTCAACACAAGGCCTGCTTTATGTTGGTTAGATATGCGCGTGTTTCCGATGGGGACGTTTGTAACATGTAAGCCTAAGCTAAACAGATGGTTTTTCAAAGCATCTCCACGTTTCCTTTGTGTATAGAACTCACATGGGTACTCTTATGCTGCCCCATTTCTTCTGTATAAGTCCATCCCTGTGTGTCTAATAACGTCTTAGGGAAGCAAGGATGAGGAGATGAGGGATGATGAGCAGCTCTTCTATTCCAAATGAGGGAACAGATTTATTGGTGTTTAAATGGAAAAGCACTGACTTTTACAGTGAAACTCAAAGCCAGCAGTACACTTTCCAACTATAAAACCACCAGGAGGATCTCTTATCTGACTGGCTGTGCAATGAGGCTGTTATGTCATGATGTAATGGTGGATGCCAGCCTTTTAATATTGAGATGTTCTCTTTTTGTGCCTTAATATCAGAGTGCTTTTCTCCTTTTGTCTTACTACGTGTTCTCACATACTTCCTCACATTTCATCTTTTCTGTTTCCATCTCTGCATTCGCCTTTTCTTTTTGAATACTGTGTGTCCAAGATGTGACATTACAGCAATGTTGCTGTATGTGGAGCAGCTCATGTGGAGTTTGTGTGAAAGTCCTGAGGCTTTGGTGCACGCCAGTCCTTCCTCAGCAATTGCCATAATCGCAGGTGGATCTGACTGGCCATACCGAATCCACAGCCTGTGTGGGCAACTCCTGACAGTGCTTGTCATTGTCACAGCCCCTCTATCTGAGGTGTATAGGTGAGTATGCGCACTGTTTTTGTTATTTATACAACCTAATTATACCAAAGTATTTGTACTACAATCACCAGAGATGGTTATCTGGCAGTAGTTGTAGTAGTAGTAGTATACAGGACAAATGCTTATGGGTTTAGATTTTAAAATAGCATGAATGGACTGCTAATGTTGGAAACAAGAAATACATTCCATGGGAGGACATTGTAAGATAGATGTGGTTATATAACATCAAGTAGCCTCCTTTAAATAAACAAATGTGTGTGGTTTGTTTTTTATTGTATTTTTGGTGGTTTGAAGGTCGTTTACTAAAAAATGCAACATGCAATCCCTATTTCTGCAGGACATTTATGATTAATCCTGCAAAGGAATCTGTATCGCAGCAGCCTGACAGTCCTGTTGTACACTGGCTAAATGCTATCGACCCTGACCTATTCACGGAGCAGGCCATACGGTATGTAAAGTACACCCATCAAACCATCTATCACCCGTCGCATAGCATGCGCATGATCACACACAAACACGCACGCACACTGTGGTATGCCAAGCCATCAGACACACCTCCACACACTATATGTAGAGAAACATATGCGTGTGTGCAGTTATAGCCACATACTGTATGTGCAGATATATAACTAGACTTGCCCATTCCTGAGGGCTTCAAGCTAGAGTTGCTGTGTTAATATAACCCAGATGCAAGCTGAGAAAAAAAAAAAGTATAACTACTGTTGCTGCTGAAGCTGATTATGTTTATGTTGATGGTTACTTTACACATGAGGTGTCAATAGAATGCACTGCGGTATGTATGTGGCTGAGTATGGCTAAATGCGCCAACGCCAACACACATGTGTGTCCAGTTACTGTTGTGACCTCCACGGTGCAGTCAATCACTCTCTTCCCTCACCCTTGACTCTACCCTCCTCCCCTCTCATCTCCCTCACAGCCAGAGGTGATGTCACTCTGTGCTGATGGAGCACAAATCAAACTAACCCCTGGTCTCCTGCTTCTAAGTATTGGAGAGCTGAAATTAGTTTATTTTTATGACCTCTCTATTTCTCTGCTCCCACCTCTTGCCTGTATGCGAAGGCGCCAGGGGGCTTGCCGGTGGCTTGCCAGTGGCCCAGGGCCAGATCCACAGGTCCTAATCTAGGACCTGGCCTCAGTGGTCGAATCTTTTCCCAGCCCATTAAAATAAAACCCATTGTTATGGTTATTAAATAAAACAATAATAAAATCACAAAGCACATAAATAAATCATCCGGCATTACAGGCTATAAAGAAAGCATATGAAATTTTTGTTTTCTGACCTTATGAATGTTTCTGCATTTGCACATGTTCATGTTTTGCACGAATCTGTGTGTGTGTCTGTATCTGTGTGCCTTGGCTCTGTAAGATGACCCTGCGCTGTTGCAGGGTAGATTTATCAGAGCAGTTAAAAGAGGATTTCTTCTGGATTTGCAGTCCCAGTGACATCATAAATTGTCCTGTCAGATTGAGGCATAGTTTTCCTCAGTCAAGCAGCAGGGTGCACCCTGCTCTAGCTTTCTGGCTCAAATAGAATGGTTAATTTCTGGGCAGACACCCCCTGTACAGCCTCCCGCCTTCTTGCTCTTCATACAAACTCTGTCCATTCCTTCCATTAGATTTTATTGAGATGTATAAAGTAACATGCAAGCGCACACATGTCAGCATGCTCTCACACTTGCACACATACATAACCACAAGCATCAGCACTGAAGGGTGCACACTGAGACACACACACACACACACAGCAAGGATACGGCTCATTACCCACAGCTGGCTGCAGCCTCTTGGTTATACAAAAGATGTAGGAGGGGGGTACTGCTGTATATTCATGTATTTGGCTGTCTCCCAAATGTTAATTTACTTTTATCTGGCCAAGATTAGAACTAATTCCTTCCCGACATACACTATAAGTAAGCAATAGTGAAGCCATTTGCAGACTAAGCTTTTATCAGGAGTGAGTGGCACAGGAGGAAGTTAACATTGTGGCATAAACATTATTTCTTCAGAACAACTGTGTTCACAGCATTGAGGCTTTTCCCACCTTTGTTGTCTCTTGCTAAATGGACTGCTCTCTGTACACTCACCTGACACTGCAGAACTGTCAACTTTGTTTTCCCTGTTTTCCACTTGTAGAGATGGCCTTATAGGCCAGGCAGCCTTTGCATGTCAGCTGAGGCTGCTGACCTCTAACCCAGGACACAATCCCAAGTTACTACTGCGAATGCTGCTGTACAGAGACTGTCACCTGCCCAGAATACTCCTGGAAAACTCTTGTAAGTCTGTTTTTTTTTTTTTTTTACTTGGAGTACTTGGATAATGTAATGGGACACAAGCAAACTTTTCTTTATTTAGTGTGCAATAAAATTCAAGCCACTTTCATTAACTTATTAATATGAACTTTTTCAAAATAATACTGTTGATCCTGCAGGGGATAAGTGTGGGAAGGTGTTTACCAGTGCCTTAATTAAGGTGCTCTAAGACCCTAAGCAGGTTATATAGACCTTAGATGAGCTCTATCCATTTTATGAAGTTATCATCAGCATCTTTGCCATCATCATCATTTTCACCTTGGTCATCATCATCACTAAATCAATAGAGCGCAGTAATAAACACTCAACAGGCCCAGGCAGAGCACACAGGCTGACCTTTAAAGATTTTCCCTTCCTCCTTCTCTCCTCCGCACCAGCAACAGTCTAACCTTTAAAGACTGTTGTGCACTCGCACATTAATTCACATTATAGCGACCTCATTAATAACAACTCTCACTGTCTCATTCTCTCGCTTGGTCTGAGTCTGGCTCAGAGGCTCTGCAATGCTTCTCCCTGCACACTGCTGTAAATCAACACTGGAAGCGCTGACTCTCGTGTGTTATCACGGTGACGGGCTAATTAACCAGGAAGCAGACAGACAGAAGGAAAAGCTTGACAGAATGTCCTACACTTTTATAAGCCGTTGCACTTTGCCATCAATAGAATGTATATACTTGAGTATTTGTTGGTCCTGTAGAAAGCATGTATATGGGTGGACTGCCTATGGTGAAATCTTGATTTTAGAAACGTGACGTCCTGTGACAAATTCACTGACTATATACGTTAAAGATTTCAGCAACATTTAATATAAAATCATTCATATATACATGAATATCAGCTAACCAGAGAAAATCAGCACTGTCGCTATGGGCCAGGAGGCAAGTAAACTAATCAGAGGGTTAGTTTTTCAATCTCTAGCTGCTCTAGTCCACATTTGGAAGTGTCCTTGGGCGAGAAACTGACCCCAAATAATCTCTGTTGACTGCTAAATCAATGTATGAGTACGTGTATAAATGTTAGAAGCGCTCTATGAGTAGTAGGAATTAAATGAATTTGTGTGACTGTGGCTTCCTTTGGAAGGCACTCTCAGTGGTTGATAAGACGAGAAAATCACTTGGTGAAGGATAACAACAGCTTACAATAATTGTTTTTGTATAAATCAGAACGTACAACACATACACACAGGCTTATTAAGATTAGTGTATCTAGTTCCAGTTACAGAGGTATACAGCAAGGGCCCTGTGGGTTCACCAACTAGTCAGTTTGAAACACGACTACTAGTCAACCTGTCACTGGTTGACTAGTTGTCTGTAAGAAGAACAGCTTAGAAGCAGAGAGTCAGGGAGAGAAAAAGCAACTCAGAAATTGACATAGAAACACAAACATGTTGGGATGATTGCGTGCTAGAGCAGCAGTGGAAACTCTTCAGAGACGCTCCAGTGCCATGTCATCTTTTCTGAAGTCATCTGCTGTTCCATAATGGGATCATTATTAAAAGGCAGCTAGTTAACCTGTCAGACACTCCACAGCACTTCAATTGGAAATTAGTGTTAGCCACCCTTGTTTCCTTGGACCATCGCAGCCACAGCAGCGGTATCCAGAACAACCCGTCCCTAAGGACCAATTACTTGACGGGCAGAGAACAAGATGCTTGTGTAACGCCCCCTAATGCTGTTTAATAGACTGATTGTAGGTCAGGGTGGTTTCAGAGTGCATGTGTAAGATGTTTGATAGTGAAGGGGAAAAAAGAAAATGAGGAACATAAAGGGAACTTAGAGACAGAAACAGTGAGGCAGACGATATCAGCTGTCATTAGGCCAACGCTCCTTACCTGCCTGTTATTAAGCAAGCTGATAATGCTGGTCCTGTAATGCAGCAGCTAATTTAGCACCGTCATTCTAAGATGGGCCACCATTAGCCACCAGGAAGCCATTCTTTTTTTCCCATCACAGCGCCCCCTCATTGACTTCTGCGTTGCATACACTGTCCTGTTCAGATAGCTATCATTTCTCACACAGTAGACTGACAGACCGCTAGATGTCTGCCACCTCTGGAACAGTGGGCCTTTCCTCATCAACCCCTGTCAACTCAACACACACACACACACACACCACACACAAAACACATATATAGACATCCATATGGGTTCACAAGCACACACCTCCATCCTCAGCCCTGTGCTCAGACAGCAACCCCCACAAGGACACCCTGTCAAAACCTCTTCCTTTTCACTTCCTGTCTCCATGTGCTGTGGATCCCACAGCCAGGGGCTTTGAAATCTGTTTCTTTTTCAGTTTTTTCTGCTCTGTTTTTTTTTTTTTTTCTTTTCCCTCCATCTAACACAGATGTGGGTTTTTCTTCCCCATCTATTCCACAATGCCTTTTGTTCACCCTTTCTGTTAACATGTGTCAGGTTGGGCAGCCTTGACATTTTCCAATGTGTTTTTGTGCAAAAAAATCAAGTTGCTGTTTCATGGGATAGAATTTTATATCTTCCTGTACCATCCTCCATAAGGTTGGTATTTTCTGAACCATAATTCAAAAAACAGTAAGATTTTGCACTTACGTACATACCCCAAACTGAATGTGCATATGAATAAACCTTTTCCTCTCTTTGTCCATCCTGTTGTTTTTGTGTGTGTCAACTGCTCCAGAACATCACATTTCTTAAGTTCACACAAATTTATTGGTCTCCCAACAAGTGTCTTGCCAGACTCACATCTTAATTTTATTTCTTTTTTTTTTTTCCAGATTTTTGTCAGGAGAGCGCCTTCAAGATGTCAACAAAAAGTTGCCAGGCAGGAGATGACTTGATAGTCACATTGTTCAACCTCTTCAGTTGCTTCAACACTTTTCCCAAGGCCCTGACTCAGGCCCTTCAGCCATACCTGGAGAAGGAACAAATATGGGATCATCTCTTCACACTGGCAGGTGAAGTAGCTACTAGTTGCTGTGTAAAGCTTTAGTTTATGGATCATAGTACAATTACATATATAATTGTAATGGGAAGAAATTATTAAAGCTTAGTCGACTAGTTTTACTTGAAGCGTGTGCAGGCAGGCTGGAACAGGTGGAGAAAAGTGTCAGGTGTGATGTGTGATAGAAGAGTTTCAGCTAAAATGAAAGGAAAGGTGTACAAAACTGAAGAGAGCTGAGCTGGAAAGCAAAGCTCTCGATCTTCAGGTCAATCTTCGTTCCTACCCTCACCTATGGTCATGAGAACTGGATCATGACCGAAAGAACAAGATCGCGGGTACAAGCGACCAAAATGAGCTTCCTCATAAGGGTATCTGGCTTCTCCCTTAGAGATAGGGTGAGGAGCTCAGTCATCCGAGAGGAGCTCAAAGTAGACCGGCTGCTACTTTGCTTTGAGAGGAGCCAGTTGAGGTGGTTCGGGCATCTAGGGAGGTGTTCCAGGCACGTCCAGCTGGGAGGAGGCCCCGGTGCAGACCGAGGACCAGGTGGAGAGATTATATCTCCACTCTGGCCTGGGAACGCCTCGGGATCCCCCAGTCAGAGCTGGTCGATGTGGCCGGGGAAAGGAAATTCTGAGGCTCCCTCCTGAAGCTGCAACCCCCGCGACCCGACCTCGGATAAGCGGATGAAGATGAATGGATGGATGGATGGATGGATGAAGAGTAAATCTGCTACAAAAAGATCTCTATTTTGTATAGCCGGTGTTGACATTGTGTGCACGTGAGCTAAAGAATTACGTTAATATGCAGTTACAGAGAATGCAATTACTTCCCAACTCTTTTTTCTGCCTCTCTCTGGTACAAGCTTTGATACGGAGCTTAATCAGAACTCCTGTGGAGTATGGAGCTCTTTTTGGTGGTGAATTTAAATCCTGGGTGAGTGGTAATTATTGTAGCATAAATTAGGGTGATTGGAGAAGAGTATTTGGATGGAGACAGAGCAAGGGAGGGGTTGACAGAGGGAAAGAACAGAAAAGAGATAGAGTGAGACAGAGAGAATTCTCAATGTCATCCAATCGTGATTTATCCTCACAGGGTAATTAGTTTAATTATTGGACTGTGCCAAATCTTTGTATTATAATTTTGGTTACAGGATACCCCCGGTGCCCCCATTTCTATTTAAAGTGTTCACTGAGTTAACTTTCATAGATTACAGTGAGTTTCACTATTTCTGCACTTAAACTAATGTTTCATCACACCAGAGAAGGATGTTTCGAATCAATACACTGGTCAATACGGTAGCAGGCGGTGTAAAGTCTGAAAAACAAGTGACTTTGAAAAATAGGTCTAGGTCTCACCTAGCACAGAGTGCTTCTCCTTCCAAAAGCTATATCATTTTCTGTTCCGCTCTCTTTTTCTGTGGGTCTGAGGTCACACATTTGTTCGGCGTCCCTGGAGATTTCAGTGCACTTCCACTGCCACCACAGTACTATATCTCTCTGTTGTAGCCTTTGGTTTTACAACCAAGGCTGCAGGAACTTTATGGATGCAATACACTTTCATGCTGTAGCTGCATTGCTATCAGTATGAGCGAGATATAGAAGGGCAGAGCAACGAAAGACACTGTACCTGCAGAAAGTTGTCTGATTGCTATTGTCTGGCTTCCTGGTTTTGTTTGAGAATGTTGGCTTTTACTTGATATTTCTTGCTTTCATCATAGGTATTTCAACAAGATACTATGACACACTGAAGATTCCCAAGCTATTCGTCTCTGTATTTTGACTTTGATTGAATAGTGGAACAATTTCTAACACAGAAGGAGCTATGAAGCAATAAGTGTACAATCAATGATAAGAAATTTAACTCATGCTAATTTGGAATTTATTGTGAAACCCTTTGATTCATATGTAAATGATATGGCAAGTCTGTGTCCAAACAATTTTTGATTTAATGTCTTGTTTAGTAAAAGGTTTTTGTTTTTTTTTATAAAATAATATTGAAAGCTTCTACTTTTAATTATAAGAAAATGAATAACAAGGTGTTTTGTACAACAGCAACATGTCTGCATATAAAATTCAGCATATTTCCTTTACCATTCGATTTCTGTCCTTTAAGAAAAACTATTCAGTCTGCCATTTTGCAGTTTCAAAAATCCCAGTCGGTTGATGAAGCAGATGTAAAGTAGAAGTAAAGTCCAAAATGTTTTACTTTAGTCCTGGCATATTGTAGGTTGTGATCTGGGCTTCTTCTTCATTGGCTTGGTTTTTTAGTACTGTGACCTGATCAACTCATTTACCATTTTTGTCAGACACAACACGGACGGCACCTGTAGTGATCACCCTTGTCCGGGCCATAGTCACTAAGTCGACAAACAGCCTTCTGGTGCACCTGGTTTCCATGGTGGTCGGCTGGCAGACCACGGACGAGCTGAGTGGAGCCTTGTTCAAGCAGAGTGTGCCAGAGATGGTCCTGGCTAAAATACCCAAAGAGTGGAACTACACATTATTGGACACGCGAGGAAAGGAAACTGTCAATAAGAGTATGCACAGACTGGGGGTTACAATATAGAGTTATTAGAAAACTGAGGAATGCTCTCCAAACCTAACAACAAACACTTCTTTCTCTTTCCAGCTGTTGTATCCCTCGCCATTAAAGCCATGTCCTTCATTTTCACCAATCTTCCATCGGCTGTAGCTTCTCTGCCTCTCCCCATTCGATTTCTATTCCAAGTGGCAGAGAAGCGCCTCTCCCAGCATGCCCGACAGCTGCGCTTGGTGGGTCTGTTGCTCTGGGCCCTGATGGGCTGCCTGATCCGGGGCCTCGAAGACCCAGACACACTCGAACAAATCAGTGGTTTGGCACTGGACCGCGGGGCAAAGGATTGTCTTTCCTTGCTGGCTGAGTGCCTACAGGCTGCCATGGGCATTCAACAGAAAGTAAGATAGTAATATAATAAAATGATAATAACAATAACATCAATGATAATAAGTTGGTTTTACGATATAAGTTGAGGTAGGCATTATATGGTTGTTTTTGGTGGTTTTAAAATGTAAAAAGTACTTAAAATTAATGACTAATTGTAAATGTGTTTACATTATATGTCTTTAAATAGGCTCTGATATAAGTCTGCAATCATATTGATAGTTGATTTGATTTTCTTACCTTGCTCGTCTGTGTGTCTCTGGCAGGGTGTCCCCAAACCCATAGTACACAAAGTGCTGCAGACTCTGGAAGAGGAAAGACCCAAATGGACAAATGTGCAGCTGCAGAAGGCCCGCAAGCTCTGCTCAGACAGGTGGGAGGTCAAATGCAGGGTTGAAGCAGAGGTCGAGGTCAGAATGTTATCAATGAAGTTTGTATTAATGTTGTCATACATTAAGGAAAGTGCCACACACTTGATCTACATCATAAGTTGAAAAAAATTGAGCATTCAAATTCTGATGAATTTTATCATTGGGATAATTTTTCAATGAATTTTACAATGAAAAATGATCCCAATGATACATTATGAGTGAGCTCAATTAATGTCATGTGTTTGCTGTGGTAAATGGTGTACATGCCGTCTGACTGAGTGCACAGTGGGCTGGAATGATGGGAACAGCTTTCACTTTCAGCTGATCTGTGACCTTTGGGTTCTGTAGATTCTTCTCAGAAATTGCGTCTCTGGAGACTTACTTTATCATAACAAACTCTGGATGCATTCATCCTCATAAAAAGGTGATTCAGCAGCATAACACAATATTTATAATTAACAAAAAAAAAAGAAAAAAGAAATGAATAAAAACACTAAGTAGATTATGGCTGGTTCTAGGAAATGCTGTCTTTTCAGTGACAGGAAGACAGGGCGAGTTGGGGGGGGCAACTACTCTGGGGGGAGGGCTGGGGAGGAGGTTGAGTGGAAAAGTGAAAGAAGAGTCATTATGTATCACCTGTCGGAGGCATTCAGTGAGATCATTACTATTCATTAAACTAACCTTCACAGGGAAGCGACGCCTGGCTTGTAAACAATCAGAATACAGTGTCAGAGAGAGGGAGAGTGAGAGAGAGAGAGAGAGAGGGAGAGAGCAGTGGATGTAATCACTCCAAAAACAACTGCCACTTCACTCACTGGCATTTCTCTCTCTCTCACACACACACACACACACACACACACACACACACACGTACAAACACACACGTGCACACGCACACTCTTCGTCGACAGAGATCATTTGCCCCTTGCAAGCCATCCCACCCCTGTGTTCACTCATCCCACTTTGCTCCATCCTTTCCCAACTGTTGCCCCCCACTCACCTACCCCATGCCACCCACCTTGTCTTTGCAAAGTAATTTGTAGAGGAGAAGATTATTGTTCTCCATCATGGTGACCCTGGCTGGGCTGACGGGATGCATACACAGATGAAGATGAATGCAGTTATTCCTTGGCGGAGGTCTGCCTCTTTCAGGGCACATTGGCCCTAATGACATGATTGATAGGCTGTCCCAAATCCGGAGGGGCCCTCATTAATCACCCCGCTGACTGAATCCAATCATCTGCTTCACCTGCACAGTGATGGACAGGAAAGGATACAGTGCAGGTGCTGACACGGATGCACAGCCACCATCGGCGACAACACCACCTTCGGGCCGCCAAGCAAAGGAACGAGGAGATGTATGTGGACGAGACGGGACTCCTCTTCCTTCGCCACTCTCAATGTCAAGCAGCCAATGGCTGGGTGACAGGCGACACCCTTTCTGCCACCTTATAATTACAAAGGGGAAGAGGGGGAGAGAAAGGGAGAGAGAGAACAATGACAGGAAGTGTATGTGAAGGAGAAGGTTTGATGGACGGTAGCAAGATAGCCATCCATACAGGAAGGGCAGGAAAACGATGCAGGCGTCTGCCAGGGTTCCGGACATGTACATGCATGAGGACCTTGAGACACAATTACACACACATATACACACTTAAGAACACATACACCAATCATTTTTAGTGCTGGAGCATCCTTCAGTCAAAATCCTCTATGTATCTCATGAATTGTAATGAAAACTGTGGAAATAATTTCATTATCTTACCCTCAATAATTTGTTGTTCTTATTAACTTTCATCAGTGTTGCCCTTGACTGAATTACAAGGTTTCCAGAGAGATACTGGAGCACAAAGATATTTCTTTCTTTGCCAAATGTGCAGTTTAAGTTCATTCACCCCCCAGAGTGAATGATTTCTGTAAAGACTGGAAAAATAGTTACTTTTAAACTCAGGGGTCATGATTCATAATGTTTTCTTGTGTAAAGTACGTTTAAAATTTTATCCCAAATTCTTCTCTGAACTGTAAAATACTTTCTCAACCAGCGGTGGTTTTCAGATACAAGGTGACACCCTGCCTCATCCTGTTCCCGTTTCTTCTCCTTTCTCTTTGCCCTACACTGAGGTTTTTTTTTTTTTTCATCATTGTGTCTCTTCTCCCATCTCTTCCTTTTCCCATCCCCGTTTCTCTTTCAGCGTATTTGAGCGAGAAAGGGAGAGCAGAGTTGCTGCGGCTGAACTGACTGAGCAGAAAATAGGCCTGATGGTGCTGGAGGTCTGCCACAAAGCAGGTGGCAGCGACTACCTGAGGCAGATCTATCACATCATCCAAGGCAATGAGGTAGGGAAGCACTCCCTCTCCCCAGCAATTAGGTGGCTGCTGGCCTGAGGCCGCAGGCTGTTCAGGAGGGGGAGACAAAGGGAAGAGGGCTGCTGCTTGAGCGCAGTCTGCGTGTATGATCTTCTGTTGTTCAGGTGACCTCAAGGGTGCAAACCTACAGTGATTTCCTGTGTAATATGTTCACCACATGGAGAGGAGCGGCAGCCGCATGGAGTTCCCAGAGTTAGTGTCGAGCTCTTTAGAGGAGATCAGAGCGTAGAAAAGCAGTGATTCTTTTTAAACTCAAGTGGAAGTTATTTTAACTGGATTCACTTCAGTGCAAAAAAAGTTCAACAAAAGAAAAGTGGCAGTTCTCTAGAAAGTGCCCAAGTTAATTAGACTAGGTATATACTGCTATATATATACAGAGTTTAGTGATTTTTCTTTTTCTTTTTCAATCAACAATTGGTGAAGTTGAATTTAAGTGAGAGTGAAAATCACCATTTCTCCTCTGGTGAAAATCAATCTGAAATATCTTCCTCTGACAGTGCAGACATTTATAACTCACTAACAGCCTGCTGCTAGTGTATATCAAAAAGACACCAACATACAGTTTGCATCTCACGCCTTCATGGACCATATTCCTGTTACAACTACTCTTCTCGCTGGGAGAGAAAACTAGTTGTAGGATTAGACTGTCAATATTCTGGGCTTTTGTTACCATCAATGAATCCTATGAAGAAACAAAAACCTACAGTGCAATTGTTTGTCTCTCTTCCCAACCATGTCTTTGACTTTCAGCCTTGTCCTGGTTGGTTCTCACAAAGGACATGTTTTCTTTTGAGGATTTTCATCTTTTTTTAAAAAGCGTAAAACAGCTTTGGGAAAATAGGTGTAGCTAATGTTTAGCAAATGGAGCAAGCTTTGACTTTTAAGCTGTTGATTTAGATAAATTAATTATCTTCAGAGAAATTTCACATGTAGAATGAAATCATTAAAAATGCATTACAGAAAAAATAATACAACTATTGCTAATAATAACAATAATTATGGTGACATTGCAAAAAGCACAGAACTTTGTACACAAAAAACATTTTTTTTTAATGTTTGTGCTTCAGCCCCAGTCTTATCCAACATACATGTCAAATGCTAAAATGCTCGGTCCATTTTACTTAAACAAAGTAGAAGACCTTCATAGATCACCATAGAATATGATATATAGTTGTAGCTGCAGTAATGGAGTTGGCTCTAGCAGCCAGTTGCAGTTCACAGGAGTGTTACTGACATCCTCCCCCTGTAGACAGTCTATTAGGACACAGCATGGAAAAACACAAACATAAGCACCATATACATTATACTGCTTTTGATGGAATCCATAAGCAGCTACGTATAACTTTATGTAGCAATTTAAGAGAATGTGAATGGGATTCCCAAGCAGACTCTGAGTGTGAGTCTCCTGGCAGCTCCACCATCTCTACCCACCCAAGGTCAAAGCAAGAACTTGCAGGTCAGGGACAGACTGGGCTGGCGGTGATGTGGAGGGAGAGGGGGTTCGGAGGCCACGTCAAGCTGACAGATGGGAATATAGTGGATTCACATCAGGATGCCCGAGTACACACAAACACACATCGAGACATACTGTACGCACACTCATTACTTTATACTGAACAGTGTATGGCACCCGCACTAAGTAACCAGAGCAAAGGTACAAAAAGAGTCAGTGATGTCCTGAATAATCTGTTCCTTTGTTTGTGCCTGCACAAACTGTTTATTTGCTCTGTTTTAATTAATTTATATCTAAAGTACTGTGATTGATTCTTGTTTTTGTGATGCTGATTAGTTAGGGAATATGGGAATAGGGACCAAAAATATGCTTGTCTACAAAACAGTGCTGCAGAAATTCTATCTGAACTTGATTAGTTTATGTTTTAGTTGGGTTCAGTCAAACTTAACAAAACAAATGTTCGGTTATGATCAGTTTTAAGTTGTAAAAGTTTTAAAAAATTCTGAAGCAAAAGAAAATATTCCGACTTACAGCCACATACTGAACATATTAGTGTTTGCTCTTTTGCTGCACTCTGCTTTCAGTCTCAGGAAGTTTGGTTTAACTTTCAGTTTATGATAACTTTTTGTCCTCCCTCTGTTGGTCTTAGTTTGTCAACCTTTTTCTTTCCACAATATTTCACTGTCAGTCTGTCATAACATGTCTTTTTCAACCTTGCTCCTCTCTGTGTTGTGTTTCTACACTCTCCTTCCTTCGATCTTGGATACAGGAATTGTTGATATCTAAACTGAGTGGAAGCACAGACTCGCATAATGAACCTCCTGACTTGGTGAACTTTGACATTGGCTCTGACAGTCCTGTGGACACAGCAACTCTTGTTTTCAACCCTTTCCACCAATTTGACCACATCGGCAAGAAGAAATTGGATCAGGTTTGTCAACCACTTTTGAATTATCATCCCAGGTGGTAGGAACAACAATTGATTTGTGATTTATAGTGGCTCTACAAAATGTCAGGTAGTGATTATAGGAGCTCTGTCATGTGTTCATGCTGGTGTCGTTATAACTTTCTCCCAAGGCCAGAAGCTGAAAGTTGAAGGTTAGGGGCCTTTTGAGTCTCTAGTGAACAGGATACTGTGGCAATCTCTGAAGCTGTCAGGTCTGGTGCTCAGCTTCCTTATCCTCTATAGGTCGCTGCCTTTTCCATGAAGGAGTCAGGCTGGCAGGTAGAAAAGAAAACTGCAAAGGTGAAAGGATGAGAGAAGACTTTCTTCATACTGTTAAAGCAGAGTGCAGTCTTGAAGTGTGTTTCTTTGGGGCTTTGAACTGTCTACCCTCTTACCCCAAACGTATCCCCAGGAGCACCACCACCATGTTCAGTTAATTGTTTGATTTTTTCATTTTTTTTGTCTTTCCTTAAAGCGGATACGCCAAGCTACAGGTAGTGTTAGCTCCGTGTGAGATTTTTCTGCTTTCCCCCTCATTTGTATCCTACTCAAGGGAAGTAACATCATTATTATACACAATCAACAAAAGCTAGTATTTCCCCAAGACAGATGTGGGTGTGTCTTTCTACTATTTAGAAATATCTAATATTTATACATTTATGATCCTTTGCAATGTAATAGTATTGCCGCTATTGTTTTTCAAGAAGAGACGTGTTTTAATCCTAAGACTTTGTTATTTGGCTTATCACAGGAGGCTGCATAGCTTTGCATAGAAACACCCTATTAAGAGAATGATTAAAATGCCTTCTCCACTTCAGGTGCCTTTGTTGTTTGTCAAATAAAATGGAGGGAGGAGGGAAAAAAAGTTACATCCATCAATCATCTATGAGGAAGGAGAAAAGGGGGGTGGGGTAGGTGGATGGATGGATGGGGAAAACGAGTGGCGTTCTCCTACTTTTGTCAATAAAACTCAGCCTGGAGTTAAGAGTGACATTTTGGCAATCAAAGCAATCGGATTTTTATTTGCTTTCCCAATATGGTGCAAGTGTGTTTGTGTGTTTTAGGAAACAAGAGAGAAAGGGAGAGGGGGTGGGGGTTGGCAGGGTGCCATTGAAGATGGAGGAAAAAAAAGCAGAGCAGTCAGAAGAGTAACGACTCCCTCCCAAAATTGATTTATCTTTCTATAAATGATGGCTACATCCCCCCAAATGGATTTATAAATTAATTGCTGTCTTATTGGAATAAAAACCTTCTTGTGCCGACATGATTGATCGCCTGGTGTCGGTGGCCTGTGCTGGGGACCCCCCTCCTCCTTTGTTAGTGGGTCCCAGCTGGAGCGGTAATGCACTGATGGTATTAACCCTGATTAATAACTAACAATGTGCTATCCTCATACATCAACAGAGTGCCGTGGTCGACTGGGCATGGGACTGGCCAAGGCTGCTGCCAGCCTATCAGAGCATGAGTCAGGTCACCTTCAAAACTCTGCTGGCCAACAGGTAAAACAGTAATTCCACTTGTTACATTTACACATGTTCGCTGACAGCAGTGTGTGTGCAAATGCAAGTGTGTTTTCATGTTTTCATTATGGGCGTCACAGGTGTTTTTTGTTGTTGAGGAGTGGTTTCATGAAATAAAAGCTTCCCTCCACAGAGGCTTGTGCAGCATCAGTAGTGTCTTTACCTGCTCAAAAGGAGGTGTCCACTGGGGACTTCCCAGTTTTCTTTTACCTCTAAATTTCCTTTTGACTTAGTCTTCTCATAAGCTTTAGTCATCGCTGCTCTGTTCAAAGGGCAAAGGCTCCCATGGCCTCCAGAATAGAGCTGTGGTAAGAACTATTTGGAAAAGTGATATTTGAATTTTCTGATACGTGTTTGTTGAGTTGTGCCATGCATCTTTTTGAATGCAAAGCACATGTGTGCCTGCGTGGACAAAATGTTATGGTATTCTTGCTTTTTGGGTACTTTGGAGGCCTTGAGACAGATATAGAAGTAGTCAGAGATTTAAAAAGAGAGGCTGGCTCAGATCTTGGTGTCACCTGATTGAAGAGTTTTTCGCCAAAGTCCACCTTTCCTGTCCCACCCCCCCCCTTCCCTTCTCCTGTTCTGCCTCTGCAACAGGCATAAATATTTATGCAGGTATGTGACACATATTAGATGGCAATACTTCAGGCTGTTCCCTGTTCTCCATTCACAGCTGTCACGCTGCCAGCTATCAGGGAGCCATGGGGCTACTGCACCTTGTCTCCACGCCTACGCCCAATCCATTTTAAATCACCATCATTGTACCCACACACACACACACACACACACACACACACACAGACAAATACACACCTTTCTAACAAAGGGCAAGCTCTGCATCTGCCAAGGACACAGGTCTAATAAGGGTGAAGTACGCAGCTCTGTGCTGTGACGAGCTTTGTCGCCTTCATGCCTCTACCGCCTCTTCCCACACACGCAAACACACGATCCATTCTTCTTCCCCTTATATGCTGCTTTGTTGCATGTTAAAACAGATACTGTCATTGCTTGACTGAGCCAAATTAGTGTTGGGGTACACATGAATACAAACATAACGAAGTGGATATGAAGTTAGATAGGAACATAGATAGAAAAAAGACAGATTGCATTAGCAGTTTGAGACTGTGATTGACATAGAGAGGGAGAGTAGTCAATGCTGATGAGGCACCAAAGTATGCAAAAGGATGGCAGTGGGAGGGGGTAAAGGTTATATAATTCACCCTAATCTCACAGTATCAAAGTGTTTGAGATTCTGTCATTTGCCTCATTAGTGTCTCTTTGTTGGGCCAGAGGAGCAGATTTCATGGAGGATTTGGAGAATGGCTTTGGTTCTGCCTGAGATGCTCACAGAGCGCAGGAAGTTAGTTTCACGGCTGGCGACATGTAAGCTGTCAAAGTTTTCCTCAGATCCATCTCCGACTCAAAAATATCTCTCAAGCTATAGAAGGCCATTCATAGGATAAGCTCACTGATGTCGGAGCCACTGATCCTTTTGTTAGTGCAGATAAGGATAATGCTTTCTGCGTAACTGCAGACTAAAGTGCCCTCGGCTGTTTTCACAGAGAATTTAAAACAATTATTCTTTTGCTACCTACAGTTGCTGGACAAACCAAAGGTTATAATCTTACTCACTTGATGATATTAATAGTAATAACGCTGCCTTATACCGTACATTACGTATCATTATGACCTCCTGGTAATCTGTATTTTCAATCTTGTAAGTTTTAGTCTCCTTGAATGACTTCCCTTTCCTTACATAGCCAATAATTTCTTTTGCTCCCCAGACTGTGTGAGTTAGCTGTGTAGCCCATTGGCCTCCTATATATTGTTACAGTGGCAGGACAGTTATTGTGCCCAGGGTTTATATCACATTCTAATGGAGCAAGGCTATGAGTTAAGGGTGGTAGGCTTTTACACCCAGGCCGTTAAATCACTTTTCAGATGACTTCATTAGCAGAGCTGGACACATGCTGAGACACTTGTGCCTGCACACACATAAACACACACGCACACACACACATGCACCCGCACAGAGATACACTTTCATCCTGCTACCTTGACGATGTAACATTGGGGCCAGACAGGAGGGAGAGTGGATTTATACAGGTGTGTGTGTCCTTCTTTGTCACCTGTCACTTCAGCTCCCTCAGCACGATGGCTCATCCATCATCTGCAGATTGAGCTTTTCAGCAGAAACCAGACTGATTAATACTACCCTAGGACCCCCAGGGTTGACTGCATGACTGGCTGACCTGGCTTCCTGACAGGCTGGCTGTTTGAATGCACAGATAGATGACTTGCGGGCAGGCTAACTTTTTTTCCCACTTGTTTGCTGGCTAAATGGCAGACTCGCTTGGTTAGGTAAAGTGATTTAGGAAGTAGTGATTAGTTGATGTTTAGCTGGATTAAAGGTAGGATAAAAGATGTTTTGACTGTATGGCTCATGGGCTGACTAACCTGTTGGCTTTGATGAATGACAGGTCTTGAAAATGGATTGATGGATGGATGATGGACTGACTGCTGGTTTCCTAATGGGTAGAAGCGAGACTGAGACGCTAAATCTAGTTTTGCTCAAGTTAGCAGGTCCTTTAATGAATTTGTACAGACTCTCAGTCCTTTCAAATGTCCTAGAAGGACTTGTCATTAACATTTTTCTTTTGATTTGTCCTTGCTTCAGTCACATTTTTTTTTTATACATAAGCCCATTTTTACACTTCCATCACCCATCTGATAGATGTTGGTGTGGTGTTGCTGTGAAAGAGATGTATGGCAAAAATACTATATCATACAGTATTCAAGAATCAAGGTTCAAATCTCAATAGGGCTACAGTGTTTTCCAAATTTATATCATCCATTCATATTGACTCACTTCCTTTATGCGTTTGTATTAGTTTTAGAACTAGGGTTGATTTTTATTTTTGCTAAAATGAAAGACATTACATGCCCAGGTTAAATATGTGCTTGACATTTCACCTTTCAACACAAATTACACACCAAAGGTTTGTGTTAATTGTCCTGGTTTACTGATGGAAATGTGTCTGAACACTCCTACTGTTGTGACTTCAAATTACGAGCTGTCCATTGTTTCTACCCTCGAGGCATTGAGTCAAAGAAGTAAGTGCTTCAACTGATACTGAATAGTTTCTCTTAAACTAGTGATCCCTGAATGGATCACTGATGCTACTGTACTGTCCTTGGTCACCCTTTGGAAATCCTCTTTTTTGTACTGAGCACTTGTAACTCAGAGCACACTTTTGTAAGGAACAGTCCAAAGCAATTAATGGCAGCAATGCTGGCCCATCTCTCTCTTCTTTAACTCTAATTGTGTTGCAAGGCCTTTATGAACTCTGGGGTTTTTTATGTCATTTTTCTATTCCATCCAACAAAAATGAAACAAATCTTTGAGAAAGTGTGGAGTGTTGCCATGGACTAAAGTCACATTTTAACTGTCATCTGCCAAGGTGACTTCTACAGACTTCTTCTTTGTGTCCATGCGTCAGAAAAGGTCCTCTGACCTGGCTGATAAGGGGAAGCCTAGTATGAGAAATGAAGCTTCATGTGTCACAGGCCAACTCTTCCACTCCATCATAAGGACCTAATCTCACCAAGGACATTCATACTTAGATCCACAGCACCAGTCCACTGCTTCAGGGACTATTTCCTAAAACCCAGTTTGGCGCAACATGAAGACCATCAGAATTAGATGTGCTCTGGCTTCTGTTATTTTTAAAGCATTATTTTGAGTAAGCGCACACACTGACAGTGAAGAAAGGTCTGGGAACATTGACCTATTGTTTAGATAGTCTAATGTGGTAAGTGACTCTGTAACTTCTGAACACGAAAGCATTTCCGCTGCATTGTCTCATTGTTGCTGTTACCCCTCAGGTCCATAACAATAGCAGTTTGTGGAAAAATGCCAGTCTGTGGCATTCTCTTGCTTGAGCGGCTCCTTAAATTGCGGCGATAGACACTTGTGCTTTCAGGAAGTGGGCAATCACCATCTGTTCCTGGGCGCTGCCATATGGTGGGCCTTTTTCTCAGGGAATAAAATAAAAACAAATATGTCAGAATGTTCGTCTTCCTCCACGGACGCTGATCAACCTGGGGAGAAGCTGGATCTCAGTGTGCCTGGATTAATGGTCTTACTTTACGCTTCAGGGAATGAGGGCGTATATGCTTGTGGATGGTGGGGCTTTGTGTGTGTGTGTGTGTGTGTGCGTGCCAGTACATGCACATGCCTGTTAGAGGATATGCACATGCTAATGCACATTTATGTACCTGGAAGTATTTCTGGAATCATTTATCTGACTTAAAGGGTGATGCTGCCATACCATTTTGAGCAGCTGGTTGCTCTAGTCTTGGAAGCATTAAACAACAGAGGAGAAAAATGGGCTTCAAGGTTAGTCAGAGTGACATTTCATGGCTGCCGCTGCCAAAGAAACTAGAAGAAACACTCTCAAGCCATCATCAGGCTCTCCGTCTTGCGAGGCCAGAAATTCAAAAGACTTGTCACTTTTGAAAATCAGGAGAGTGTGGTGTGTCATTGAGGAAGGGTTTCTTTCTTCTCTCGTTGATCCCCTTGTGTGTGTCCCCTGTTCTGACTGACAGCTAGGGATGCAAGTATGAGTTGGTGGAGACAGAATACATCTTTTGTTGGCTTGGTTATACATGGTATGTTTTGTTTTCACTTCCCCTGGACAGCACTGACACATTGAGGTTTTCTTTAGCCGTAAGCAGGTGCTGGAGAAAAGGGACGAGCTTGGGCACACAAGTCTGTTTCCATCTCTGCTTGTGTAGATCTGCACTGCGCCAACTTATATATCGTATGCATATCATGGAGGTTGTACATGTGTCTGCCTGCATGTGTGTAAATGTTCGCTCTTATATTTCAGTGCGTGATATTTGGAGGTTTGCTCCAAAGGCGAATAAATCAGTGATGCCTGGGATAAGGCCGTGGCCCCTCCTCAAACTGCACAGACAAGCTGAGAGGCTCATTAATCAAACGGCCAGTCACAGATGTGATGGCTTCCACACAAACCGCCAGCAGACTGTGAAAGTCACATCCAACAGAGTCAACTGTCAGGCAGGCAGGCAGGCAGGCAGGCAGGCCGCACTTCTGCTCTCCCCCTCTCTCCCCTCTCACTTTGCCCTCCGTCGTATTTATCTCTCAGTCTCCCTTTACCTCCACTCACCTCCAGCATGATGCCCCAGTGTGATACATCTGAAATATTTGTCTTGTTCCTCCAAAAAACGATATGGAGGATCAAGGCGAATCCATCTTCTCAGAGAGTGGTCATTGTGAAACTATTCTAGGGACACAAAACATCAGTCAGTACAGAACATTGCTCTGTTCTCTGTAGTTACAGAAGATCCTACTTTGTGATCAAGCGCAGTTTCTTCAACCTCGAATGTCTGAATTGTTTTGTGACCTGCATAAATTCTGTTTTATAAATATATTTGGAGCTAGAATTGCTAAAAATACTAAACAGGCCATTACATGTTGTTAATTGTGTCCACTGTACTGAACGCATGCCTACCTCCTTCATGGAAATGCAGTCATGTCATTGAATTATTGTATGATATTCTCACTATCTCACTGCTAGTTTTTTCACTTCCAAGGGGTTTAAATTGGTTACAACTGTTAACAGTAGTTACAATAATATCACTATTCACCGACACAATTTAGTGCATAGTGCCTGTGCCACAAGGCAGGTTTCTCTACAGGATTATCTACTTATCCCTCGCCTTTTGTGAATTTTTCTACACCTGACCTCTTTAAATTTCTTTTCCAAATTTGCAATTTCAAATATTTTCATAATGTATGAAGCAGCATCTGTGATTGTTCCAACTTCCAACCTTGGATGGATAAATAGTTGGAGAGACTCTATAACACCAAAGCTCAATGAAAATACCATTTAATCTAGTGAAAAGCCCTCCAAGGATGGATAGAAATGCTAGATGGAACAGGGACAAGACAAATCCACCCGCTCCTGATTAAAAATGGCAAGTCCCAAGGCTCTTCAAATACACTGGTGTATTTGATGGTACAAATATAAAGACAGTGCTCCACACAGCGAACTGAAAGCCATGCTTTTGTCTTAAGTATGGGTAACACTGTTGGAAGGAAGGAATTTCTTTTTTTATGATGCCAGAATTGTTAGGATGACACCGATGCATTCCGAGTCTCATATAACTCAACTACATCATGCAGCATCACTTTTTTTCTGCAGAAACCTTAAAAAGCCAGGTTTTTATAAATATAAAATGAGTCATGATTTAGCAACTGTATGGCCTATTTAACTTTTTTTTCAGCTGCCCTCTTTTTATATTGTACGTTCAGAAGCAAAAGCCTGTGACAACTGTTATGTTTCATCCAATCACAAAGGGAAAGGATCACATTAGTGTTTGTGTGCAGTGAACTGAAGGATCTGTTTGTCATCTCCAGTACGGCTTACTCACTAAAATTGCTAAAATATAGACATATTGAGTGAAACTGTGTGCTGGGATTACAAGTAATCCATAGTAAAATGATCAATAATAACTAAATATTCAATGCTGTGTAACACAAAAACATATTAATGCCATAGCACTGTGGTCACTGAGGCACCTTCATCTATTTTGTTGTTAGACATGACTTTGGGAGGTTTGCAGTTAATGTTTTTTAGAAATCCTTGTATATCCACTGAGTGTTTGTTTTGGTGAGCTCTCTGAGCAGAATAATTCCATATTTTGCCCTTGGAACCAGTTTTGTCAACCAGTTTAGATGGACCGGGACTCAGTTCAAGACATGGTGGAATGTTTGACAGGCTTGCCATGTTTTCCTGCTGATTTATTGAGTTGACTTTTTAGCTGACTGCAGCAGTCCATTTTCAAGAGCCAGACTGTGACCGTCTGTTCCAGTCCATCATTGTATTCTTCTTCTTACTATTATGTTCCATGTGCCATCTTTATTCAGACCCTCCGGAGGTGACACTGAGTTATGTTTTTAGCTTGCAGAATGTGTTTGGCTGTTTGATGAGTGTGCTGAAGGATTACTGTAAAACTCTGGTTATATATGCTGGATGGAAAAACTAGAAATGATATTTTTGTTTACTTTTTCAGTCCTGCAGTCATGAGTATGAGTAATTTAATACATATCTTAATTTTTTTTTCATATTTTACTTTTTTATTTTATACATATCTGTAGATGCGTAAGAGAAAAAAAAGTGTAAGAGATTAATTCTATTTCTGGTATTACATTATATATCTTATACTCAGCATCTCTGCACTCACTCCATACAGGTCACACTAAAAAAAAGCCATCAGCTAAATGCCTAAAACATGATGTCTGTGTATGTGTGTGCATGCTCCTGTGTGAGGCAGTGTGACGGTGAGGGTTTGTTTTGGTGGTACATCACGAGGTTGTATCCTGTCGCCAGGCTCATTAGCCCATCGGCGGCGCCCAAGCTGTTCCAGCCAATCGCTATGCTCCGCTCAGCTCTGCCATTTGCATGTGGTCCAGGAAGAGATAATTAGAGGGATCTCTGCCTGTCACTGTTAATCTGGGACTTAGTGAGGGGCTGTGATGCCGACATGCTGATGGACTGACACACATGTCGACACACACAGTTCAGCACTGCACTCACAAACACACACTGGCATGTGATATGTTCATGCACAAACAAAAAGAGTAAATACAGTACCTACAAACACATACCCACACCATGCACTGCTGCAAACACACACATACACCACCACTAACATGTTTTCTACCAACTCTGCTGAAGTGGGTTAGCCTTTATTAACGTGTCCCCATCGTAGTTGCATTTGGGTTTTTGTTTTTTTTTTATTGTTTTTTATTTCTAATAGTGCAGCATATTTCTCTTAAATATATAAGAGCTGCTTGTCCATTGGTCTGTGGCTGATAGCATGGTGACTCAGTGGCTGTTTACACCACTTGTACTGTGCTGTTGACACAGGTTTTAGATCCCTGTTCAGATAGACTGTGTGCATGTTGCTTCCCAAACAGGCAGAATGCTCAGTAAGCCTTTTGAAAGAGCCCAGCTGTCAACCCTATATACTTTCACACATTCACATTTATACGCACACATCCCAACAAACATGTACATGTCCTTGTGTACTGGCATATTCCCAGACACAGACACAGACACACACACACACACACACACACACACTGAAAACACACAAACTCACTCACACATCGCTGATTGGCAGGCCTCCTGTTTTCCTATAATTCTGACTGATTTATCCAATCAATCTCACTTGGAGAGCTGCTAAAGCGTTGACTAATATTAAGAGTAGAACATGCAACAATTAAAACATCCTTCAGGTAATTACAGAGCTGGTTTAGCAGCAAACAACTGAAGCATTTTATCCATCCAGCATGTTGCCTGTATGTTATATCTGTACCTGTTGGATAGTTAATCGGAAGAAATGAGCTACATCTGTGAATGTTGACAAAATTTAATGCACATCACACATTATGTAAAATATATTATCATTAGTTGAATATGTGTATGCAAATACTGACTTTGTTCCCCTAATTGAATCATTGACAGTGTTTCAGTGTACAAGAAAACCCTGTGTAAAAGCTGAATAGATGCTCTTGTCACTGCAAAGCCCTATTTTCCACCCAAATGACAGCTAGTCCTTTTTAGGCACTGTGGGACTGTTTAATGGTGCATGTTGAGAGAGAGGGTGAGCACCGTCGCTGACCTTATCCGTCCTGCTCCGTGACCTTGCGTCACCACTGATGGCACATAATAGCTGACACTTGACTTTAGGGACCCTTTGAGAGCCAAGAGTACAGCACCCAAAGCCCCTGGATTCATATATTCTAATGCAGTCATCTTTGTACTTTGCACCTCAGCCTATTGTTTAGCACTCACTCTACACTTGTTTCCACATTTCTTTTTTCTTTATTACGCTCACTTTCCTTTTTCTTCTCTTGTCTTCCAAACAAATACACGCATGCAATCACACACACACATGCTAAGACTTAGACCTACTCAGACACAGTTGCGCAAAATTGATATAGCCTGTCCTACCCTCCTGCCCCTGTGCCATTACAGGTAAGCACAGAGGTGCACTCGTCTTGACACTTATCTCGACAAATCTATAGACAGCCAGAAAGAACACTCCAGCTGGAATCAAACCTATCCTCTCCTCTCCTCCATTGTTTGAGTCAGCAAATGTACAAACCAAAAGACATATTTTCAGCAGATGTTGGCAGTCATTAACAGTCATTTGGCGTAAATGACAAGATACTTTGTGTTTCTTTTGGTAGGAACATTAAAAAGAAGAACACAATATCTTTTTATCTCACCGTTCAAAAGATGAGTTGTTGGTTGTTTTATGGTTGGATGCACCAGCATTAGCTAACAGGGTATTACATCTGAGACTGGGGTAATAAAAACATCCTTACACCATGCTGCGGTAAATGCTTTGACATGCCAAACTGACTTCCTCTCTTGTATGATTCATCCAAGATTTTGCTCAGTCACTTTTTAGTGCAACAGCTCCATCAACATTAACAAATTTACTAACACACAAAGAATCTCTGATAAAGGTGGAGCTTCATGTTCAGCAATCAAAAATTACATTCTTAACAAATCTTCAGTAATTGTACATTTAAATTAGATAAAGATCTTGATGCACATCCTTAATTTGCATATCCTCTAAATGAAATGACTGGGTAGGCTATGACGTATAACAATAGTGTGCTCCCCTCTTTCTTGGCTCTCACTCCTTGTTTTTCCCACTTTTGCGGCTTTTATACTCAGTGTTTCTTTCAACCTTTTCTCTTTTTACCTGCTCCAGCTCACCCCTTTCTCCTATCTTCTCAGAGAAACCATCATGGGTCATGTTTTTCTGAGCCTTTGATCACTGAGTAGTCTTTTAGCATGTTGACTACAAGGCCTCTCACCTCCCCAGTGGTTGTTGCAAAAGAGGGGGCACATTTATCTGGCTTCTGTGATGTTGATGGTTGAAAGCATTTGCTGATGCTGAAAGTGTGTGTGTGTGTGTGTGTGTGTGTGTGTGTGTGTATGTGTCCACTCAGACATGATGAAAGACTCTGTTATAGCACTGTGTTGTGATCATGTTGCAGCTACGTTGTAGCTATCTTCAGATTTGGTCGATAAGCATTTTTTTTTCCTGTATGTGACACATCATGATCATGTGACACCATCATCATTAGGGAAAAAACGCTTAAGTGATTAAAATTCTTGCATTCTTCTCAAACAGCTTAAAAATGTTAGAATTTAGATCTTCTAGTACCCCAAGCATTTCATCCATATCTGTTCGTTCAGTTATTGCATGGAAAACTTCCTTCACTGTGTCGTAATGGGTTTGTCCTCAGGGCACAAACTCTGGATCAAATAGAAAAAGCTTTTTTTCCCCCAGTCTTTACACCTCATGTGTGTAAACGATGGTTGGGTGTCTGAGAGAGCTTTGCAGCTCCAACCAACTGCTGAATTCTCCCCTTTGTAAGATGCAGGGAATGGCCTTGATGTGACAGCTTGCAATGTAAGCCCAAGTTGTTTTTGACAGAAGACAAAGAAAAGGGGAAGGGAAAAAATGAAACATAAAGGCAAAGCATTGGAATTTTTCTTCTGAGGTGAATTTCCTCTGCAGAAATCAATTCTTTATCTCCTTCTTTTTCTTAAAAAGAAAAAAACCCCAAAACATTTGTTTTCCTCTGCATCTTTGCTTTGTCATGACTGTAAAGAACAGTCTGTTTGATTGAATTTGCCACAGGAGACATTTAGTGATCTTGATGGATTCTTTGGATGCAGGACTTAGGCTTGCTGGAAGCATCTTTTTTAGATGTTATTCCCCCTATGACATTATGGAAACAGGTCTACCCTTTACAGCAGATTGAATGATGAGTGGTATTATTTGACATATTGTACTGCTACATGCCAGTCTATAAGAATGCCAATGACAATCATAGGAAAGGACATTTAGATTACTGTCGAGGATCCCCGTCCTGTCTCTTCCTATCTGGCCTCCTATCACTCCATCTGTTTTGTAATCTGTCTTCTGTTTTGTAATCTGTCTTCTCTTCATCTTGAGTTTGACTTATAATGATGAAGAGCTGATCAGGGGGATGTAGAGTGCGTGTGTGTATGTGTGTGGGTGAATAGACAAATGGGAGTTTTTGTGTAAATAGGTGGGTCTTGTAAGGACTGCATGTGTGAGTGTATGGGTGTGTGTCCAGTATCTCTGCCCTCACTGAGTCTGAGTTTGACCCTTGGGCTGTACCCTGCAATCAGTCAGCCTGCCTAGCCCTCCTGTCTGAGTGTTCCTCCTCCAGCCCTTTAAAAGAGCCCTTCTTATCACCGTGTGGTAGACCTTCCATTTGCCCCTCACTGTTTTCAAGGTTAGTCTCCATCTGAAGCCTTTCTGTTTCCGTTATCCTTCCTATGAACCTAACTGGTTTATAGCCATTCTCTGCTTATTACACAATCTTATAGAGGACTCTGAATGTCTGAGGTTTTACCCTCCCTCCATCTCTTCCTCTCAAGGTGAGCCTCTCCCAGTGCTCTCCATATAGCCTTTCACCAGCTCTCTATCCAGTACTTACATTTATATGACGAAGTTGAAGTTGAAAGGTGGCTGAACTACTTCCTCGCTCTCATCTTCACTTTCTGTCAAGGTGAGTCCCTTCCTGCTCTTGTCTTTCATATTTCTCTCCTCCATCTTGTCATCGCATGCACACACACACACACAAAAGAAAAAATCCCTGAGAGTCAAAGTTGTGCCACACAACCATCTCTCTTCTTCTCGCTTCCTTTTGTTCAGTCTTGGAAGGCCCACTCAAGTCCTCCTTGTGACTGTCTACAGAATCCGTGGTTTTGAGGCCCACATGCCTGGTGGAGGGTCAAAATGCCTCAAGTAATCGCGGTACCTGCCAACTGTAAAGGCATTACAACAAGGATGTTCTATATGAACAGTGTGTCCATATTTATCTGAGTGCAACTCTTATGATCTGAGCATTGCTGAGATCAAAGAGTTGATAGAATAAAAATATGTCTTTACTCATTGGACACATGCATTGATGCATCTTTTTGAAAGTTTTTGAATTTTAGGAAGTGGAATGTGTTTAAATAATTGGGAGGATATATGAAACTTAAGTATTAATAAACACTGAAAAACAGCAGTATTTAGCACTGAAATCCTAATCATCAATGACAAAGTAGAAAATTGGGATAGGGGATTGGAAAAAAAATTATAAATACATAGAGTTCATAGGAATATGATCAGACAAATTAGATCTTATATTTTTCCCATCCAAGAAGAAGCAATCACTAATCCAGATAGATAGATGGATTGCCTTGGAGTAAAATGTATCATAAGAGATTAAATACATATGATAATTTAGATTAAAGAAAAAAAACATTTCAGAATTCAAAACTGTTGGCTCATCCCTTCCTCTGGAGGTAGTTTGTCCATGCAGTGGGAGGCCAGTGTGGGCTGATATCTGTCTTTCTGTATCTGTATCACTGAGAGCAGATATGGCTGATATCTCTGTCATCTCAACATCTCAGACCTGACAGCACCGATCACAATCAGTCCCCCCTCCGTCTCTCCCCCCTGCATTCTGTTTTTGTCTGTATCACAGTATTATACCAGGTGTATTAGTATTTGGCTGTCTCTTGTTTAGCGTTGCACCTCACTCTTCAAATCTTAACAACACTTCTCCATCTTATTCTCCTCCGTGGAGTAATGGTGCACTTTGGGAATATACACTACATGCAAAGGGAGTTAGTGTTGGAAGTGATTCTGCTGTTATTTCTGTACAGGACTGAGTGTTTGTTTGTGTGTATGTGGGTAGGTGGGTGTGTGTCAGAGAGCATTTACAAAAGAATCAGCCCTGGGGGTGTCGATGCATTGCTGCAGTGGAGGGAGAGCGGGGGGGTTGGAGGCAAGATAGTTCACAGCAGACGTAGCAAACAGCCAACTAGCCAACTAGCACTGCACAGTTCACTACTTATTTATTTATTTGGGTTGGGGGCAAATGTATGTTCAGTGGCGTTGGATATCAGTGACAGGAAAGCTCAAAGAGCGACACCACAAATGAAGCTGTCAAAGTGGCCCGACAGCTGGGTCCCGAGGCGAACATCCCTCACTCGCACATTTTATTATGATCGCAGTGAAACCTCACAGTAAGAAGGAAAGAGAGAAGGGAAAAAAAGAAAACCGTCATCTCCCCAACCAGAGAGAAAGAAAAAGAGACAAAACGAGTGCCTCTGTATCATTGCCGTCCATGATGGAATGAATTATGAATGTGTGGAGGGGATTAGGAAACAATGGTTGAAGTCACTAGGATCCTAGCCTAGTTTCTTCACCCTCAGCCTGGCAACTAATTAGCACTTTCAACACCAGTGTATGATCTCATTAATGTGATTTCTGCTTATGTAACGTGCATGCACACGCGCATGCTTACATACAAACACATGCACACACAGAGATTGCAGTATTATTACATAAAGCAAATGAACATGTGAGTGAAAATGTATTGTTTATTGTTGAGCTAATGCAGTTAGAGTGTTGAATCAAATGTTTTTCTCATGTTGAGATTGCAGTAATGCTGTAGGTTTAGTCGACACTGCTGTTCAGTGTTTACACCAGGCTTTCCCTTTATGTCTTGCAATTATCTGGGCAATTTGATAATCTGTGATGAATATCATCAGTCATGGTATGATAGTGCTGATAGGTCTTCAGCAAAGACAGTTACACTGCTGCATTATTTCTATACCACATAAATGCGGGAATAAAATGTTTCAACATCATACTGGTGGTACAAATGTGTAATGTTTTAAAAGGCAGGAATATAATTTTTTCACATAATTGCACAGTCTATTTGTATAGGAGATACAATTCACATCAGCTAATTAGTATCCACACACTGAGATATAGGGAGGGGGGGAGAGAGAAAGAAGAGGGGGAGGAATCAGGGAGAGGGTAAGGGTAGATAATTAGACAGAATTAAGCCATCTCTTTTAATCTAGCCCCTGAAAGAAAAAGAGAGAGAGAAAGAAAGATGGGGGTTGCAGGTTGGGGGTGAGGGGTGTGAGGCCTGCACATTCACCCCTCTGCTCTCTCTCTTGCTCCCTCTCTAGCCTGTCTGGCAGAGGGTGTGAATGTGTGGGAAAAGAGGGGCCTGGTGCCTTAGCCTCAGCAGAATGGATCAGCTTGTGCTTCTGAGGCTCTAGAAGTGTCCCATTGTCATGATGTCACTGCAACTCAAGAAGACTGACCTCTGACCCCTATGGATTCATGGCAGCCCACCGCAGCACCCCCACAGTGCCAAAAGGGCCAGATTGCTGCTGGGTGCCCACTAGGGGGTACCCAAGCCTTTTGCTGTGGAATTTGAGGTGCTTGCGGCTTTACGGCGTGAAACTCACATGGATCCGTCCTTCTATGTCCCCCTGCTTAGGGGTCCTTTCCCTTGCTCTATCCCACAATTTATTTCTTTCTCTCTCTCAGTCTCGCTACCATCTCAAGCAACCATGGCTCTTTTTCTCTCTACGTCTTCTATCTCTCTCTCTCTCTCTCTTTCTCTCTCTTGCTCTCACTCCTACACTCGCTATATCTCGGTAACCATGAATATCGCAAGCGCCGCCAGATGTCGCAAATACATCATCTGAGGGATGCGGTGGTGATGGAAAAAAGTCAAAGCACGTACGAGTGGGGGATGTGAGCCGAATTGAGCTCTCTGAGCATTTGTGTGTGTGTGTGTGTGTCACTGTATGCCAGCATTCATCTGTGCACATGTGTGAGTGTGTGTGTGTCTCCATTTTCCAGGGGATGTGTGCATTTGTGTGCGCCTGTGTGCATGTGGGTGAGTGTGTCCCTTTTGTGTGTGTACGCATGTGTGGAGGTCACAGCAGGTCAGCATATTGTCCCTCAGATGTTTGATATTTTATGTATAAGAGGGTGGCTAGAGCAAGAGGATAAGCACGTTCCTGACAGAGGCATCTCTCCGCCACAATCCGCCACCTCAGCAATGTAGAGCCCAGAGTCAGATCAACAATGGAGGGGAGATGCCTTATACCCAGAGAGGGCTGATGGGAGAGAGAGAGAGAGGAAGAGAGAAAGAGATGGAGGGGGGGAAACCTCGAAGACCAGAACTGCTGCCGCTTCTGCTGCTGCTTGACAGCACTGTTACAATATAACCATTACGATTATGTACAATGCTGTGTTTACATATGCAATTCACTGTGCTGCATGCAGTAAGGCGCATCATAAACAAAAAACATAAAAGCAGCATGAGTTATTTATCTATGTACACAAAACAAAATCAGTGAACATGCAACCAAGCCGAACACACACATGCTGTTCAGCTGGCACAGGTGTTTGTGCGTTAGTGTGTGTGTGTGAGTTTTGGGGCTAGTCAGGCCAGAGGAGGGGCAGTAGCACCCTCAGATCAGTACCAATGGGGAGGAGATTCCCCAGAGTGGAGCTGTCCCAAACAGCACTCCTCTTATTCTCCTTCAGGGGGGAAAAGTTTACTGCCAGCTTGCTTTTGTAGTCAGCCTCAAAAGATTTGCGGCAGTCAGCATTAAAAGGCACAGATCTAAGGAGACGCCTCCAACTGAAATACCTACAGAGGAAGGAGAGGAGGAGAATGAGAGAAGAGCAAACTGATACAAACATTAAAGACAGACGTTAAACGCCTGTCTTTATATTGGCTTTGTACCCCAACAACAACAATAAGAAGAAAAATCCCAACCACCATCTCATTGTGCTTTTTCCCCCTTCGTTAATGCCTTGATTCCTTCCTCTTTTTCTGCCTTTGCCCTTTTTCACACTCTTCTATTTGTGCTCAGTTGTTGAAAGGTTGATTTCTTTACTCCCTTCTGCAGACAAACACGCACACGTAGGCTGGTTACCAGGGTGATGATGTGGTGGATGACATCATGCCCTGACTGTGTTATATAGTGGGTCGTGCTCTGGCAGGGTTCATGGGATGGTGGCGTGGGCTGGCGCAGCCCTCCTCTCTGTGTTCCCTCCATCTTTGCCTCTGTTTCCGTCTCCTTTTCTCTCTGTGTATCTCTGGGCTCTCAGTGTTGGCTTGTCCAGTACGCCTTGTGCTCCCTGGGAAAAAGATTAATTATTCAACACACAGCCTCAATTAAATTTGAATTCGGCAGTTCAAGTAACCTTTTAGCATGGCACATTTATTATTAAGGCAGATGCTTTGGCCCTGTTTAGATTTAGAGCTTATCGGATTCTTTCAGCCCCTTATCGCATAGGCAGTTTACTTGTGATAGCTGTGAGGCTTAGCCTTGGCTTGGCTGGAATGTAGAGGGATATATTTTCTCAAACAGCTTCTGGTAAACATTTCTCACTATAAATTTCCTTTACTGACATGCTGTATAATGTGCACTGAATGGCAGAGCAGTTTTACATGGGACAGAGGGAGGCATGTGGTGAGCCAGCTCAGCATCCTGTTTGAACCCAATTTTAAGTGGCCATCAAATAAAACACTAGATTTCATTCATAACTGCATGAATGCTTGGAAAACCGAGTGCCTTCATCCCCTTGCAAATGTCTTACTTTTTTGTCATGGTCCTCTTTCATTTCTCAATTCCTCTGCTGAATGGAGTGGAGGTGAAAGTACAAAATAATGACTAATAGAAGCAGGAACATGCAAAAAATTCTTAAGCTTTCACACACACTCTCTCTGCTGATACATGTTTAGCAAATACTCAACAAGGGCTCCGTAATTGCAGATGCTCTATGCCATCACATGGTCTTATAAACACAAATGCTCACGTTTATACCTAAACACAACAGGAGAACACAATACAAGGAAGAACGAGAAAAAGGCTTGACAGTCCCTCTCAATGATCCCCCCCCCCCCCAGTTCCTGTCTCCCCATCTCTCTTTGCCTCTATCTGAGGAGGTGGTGCCTTTGTCAGACAGGAGCACAGAGACCTCACAAAGCAAGGGAAGATGTCACAACAAACAAAAACAGCATAGTAACCCCCCGGAATCTAATCAGAAGCCATTGATTCATGCTCTGAATGGAGACTGAGTACCTTGAGAGTGGCTCATCCAATAAGGCCATGGATAGCATGGCAGGGGCCTTCTCAGTTCAGCTGTATAGTTCCTCATAATTTTCTTCTCACCTTTAGACTCACTTCTACAAGTTAAAAATGATACACTAATAACTGCACTCCAGCATTAGAGTCCTTTTTAGTGGGATTCACAAATTCATCTGCCTCAATCAGTTTTTCTTTTCACTAATTCGATCCATGGATATGCTTTTCTTTCCTTTTTTTTTTAGTTTAGACAAATACGATTGCTTTTAGGATGTGATATGTGGCTTTAGTACATCCTATAATTGGGCATATGAAAGATGCTTCAATCACGCAATTAAGTACAAGGTAAACCTTTAGCTAGCAAGGCAACCTTGGATTTCCTTTTTTATAATGCAAGAGACACATTTCATTAATGATAATGTGTATAAACCGAGCAGAGTGGTTTTTTTTCCTGTTTTTCACTAAAGTATTATTATCACTGTGTTTCCTCTTACTTTCTTCTTCATCAGACCTAAATAACCCCCTCCCCAATCAAAAAAGAAAAAAAAAAGTCACATTAACAATATAACTCTATTAACTGTTATGGGAATCTGTGACATTTCCAATGAAATTATTTAATCTATATGTGCATGGCCTTCTGAGCTTTTTTTAAATGCTCAATAAAATGCAACAACTTTGCTCTTATTATTTGTAATGATACTTTGGCATTATAGGGTAGAGGTATTGATTTTAGGACCCAAAGCATTTATTGTGGAGGTAAATGTTATTATTTTAATATTGGACTCATGCTAATTTAATAGAGCGTAACATACACATCAAGGTGTGAACCACAGGGGTCTCTCGCTCTCTCTTTCTTGTTCTCCCTCTTTCTTTTTCACTCTTTCTACCACTAGGTTTACTACAATAATATCAGATAATATCATAATGCCAAAGACCAGTCATGGATCCTTCCTCAATTTCCAATTTGTGGGTCAGGCTTCCACAGAGTTGACTTTATGAACCATTGGAAACATTCACAAACTCCTGTGTCCACCTCACCCTTGTTTAGATTCCCCTGTTATTGCTAGCAGTCCTTCCATCCATCACTCGCTCCGTCCAGCCTCATCCCTTACTTCCTCTTCTCATCATATCAGGGCAACAGATTAATATTTCAGTGAACATTGAAATATTCAAGGGAGTGCACCATTAGCGGAGTTACCTCGACAGTACAGGGAAAGATAGTGCTCAGGTGGGCTATAGGCTCCTAGGGAGGTCATAAGGTGACGATCTTTTACAGTGATGCAATGAAGAGTTTCCAAACTTTAAATGTGTACAGGGAAACTGCAGTGATGTTATTCTGCTGTTGGTACAACATGTATGCCAAAGCAAAACTAAACAAAACAAAAAAATTAAGTCTTGAGGAGTTGGTCAACAAAAAAAAAAAAAGAAAAATAAACCACATTTTGAGGAAATAATGAATTTTCTACTTTCTCCATTGACAGTGTATGAAGACATAATGTAGCAATATGCTTTTGTTAACAGCAGTTTATACATTTTCTTTTCATTGCCTCATTTCTTCAATAGCTTGTCAACATTATTTTCTGTTCCAAAATTTATTGTTAATATTAACAATAAAAACTATTGTTGAAAATTTTTCTTAAAAAAGTTTCTGATACTTTCAAAATTATCAGTTTCCTGAAGTTACAAGGTGGTGTTTGAGATTTTGTTAGGTGACTTAGGCAAAACATTGACTAGGTTAAGGAAGATAACGGCTTTGGTTAAAAAAAAAAAAAAATTATATGGTGTTAAAGTTAAGAATGGTTGTGACTGCGCCACAAAAAGTAAAAACAACACTCCCTGAAATGGGAAATAAACTTTGGGTGCCTGTGGTTGATTCACTGTGTTAGCTTGCAGGGCTTTGTTTCTTGAATTTGCTCTTTTGGAGCCCAACCGATGCAATCATTATCATCTCAATTTATAAGATTGACTGCTTTATGTGTGTGTCCGTGCATGTGTGTGTGTGTGTGTGTGTGTGCATATATCTTATCATGGCGATCATCTATTTCACTCCACCAAGTACAACCCATCTCAGTCTGTTTCACTTCACCATTTACTTGAATGTGTTTGTAATTGGGGTTTGGGGACGACTTCCCCCCACTTTTCTACGTAGACTTGAAAATCCCTGGCCTCTCAGTTGTTGCCATAGCAACTGACCCATTTGCCTGCTGCATATGGAAGTGAGGGTGAAGGAGCTTGAGAGTAAGTGTGAGACGGGGTCAGGAAGATTTACAGACAGACAGGCAGAGTTGTAAGAACATAGGCAAGTCCCTTCACTCTGCTCTCGACTCTTCAGCAGCATTTCTGTTCCTGTCCTGCTCTCTCTGTCCCTCTCCCTCTGTCTCTCAGCCATCTAATCAGCTGTATTAACACAGGGATACTTGCAGAGCAGGGTTAAAAAGGGCATCCATTCACTCAGCACAGACACCCTTCACTGCTCTCTCTGTGCATTTGTCTGTGAATCTTAGTCCTTGTGCATTGTTGAGTGGGTGTGTAAAAACTTATTAGATTGGGATGTAGGTGTGTGCATGTCTAAATATGTGTGTGCGTGCTCACCCATGCTTGGACAAAGAGGTGGGTCCTTTTTTTTCAACACCCTGTCAAAGGCGTTACCAGTAGAAAGGAGGATTTTGGGATGGCCTCCCCCCAACTCACAGATATGAAGCTGTCATGGGAAGAATAGCTGCATTCATTGAATGACACTTATTTTCTCCCACTTTACACAAGTGCAGCGAACAAAACAGGCAGGGGAGCAGCTGAGGAAGACATTTTCGTCGCCTTCGTCGGCAATGACAGACATGCAGCAATTACTTTAAGTCTAAGCAGACACCAAGAAAACTGCCATTCCTCTTTAGCTTTGTTACTTCATTCTTGCAAGTTGCCTTGGGCTTTTTTTATGTTTACTGTGAATATGATGTCTGCTTGTATGTGCGTGTGTGCGCCTGTGTATGCATGCAGTATGAACCTCTTGCATTCTGTCTATGCCTGTGTCCTGGCCTGATCTCTGTTTAGCACTGTGTACAGCCATTGCCATCTTTTATAAATATCTAATGGTGCTATGGACTCTGCACCTTGTTTCTATTCACACTAACAAACATATAACTGAAACGTAGCAACAAGTATGGCAACACTCCACTTGTTGCAATGGTCGTGGCCTTCGAAAAGTCAGTGTGGTTGCATAGTGACATGGATCTAAATCAGTGCTTTCGTGCAAAAATAGCTTAGCACTGTTGGAAAAAAATTATTTCACCGGCTTCAATTAAAAAAGAAAGAAGTGTAGTTTTTGTTACTCTTCAATTTCATTTTGGCAAATTCTGTTGCACCAGAAATATGTTTTAGTTCATGCAATGCATTCAGGGTGAGACATAACCTAATGTTCATTTATATATGTGAAAAAAACTCATTGCAAAAGTTCGTTTGTCCTGCATTTGCAGATAAAATCTGCCATTCCACTACGAGGCTTTTTCAGAAATGTTTTATTGGAATATAATTAAAAGAAGTTACGTGAGTTGTTTTACAATAAGGTATGCTGCATTAACTTTGGCAGTGATGTCAGAGTCAATTGGATCAACCTAGGTCAAGAACACTATGTTGTAAATACACACACTGTTGTTTTTCTTGGCCTTGAACAAGGCATGCAAGTCAGTGTGTGTGGTAATACAGTATATTTATTTGTCTACTGTCACTTTGTCCAATTGAGGGTTACCTAATATCTTGGCAGCAGTTTGACTCCCTACTATATGCCTTGTGCTTTGGTCTAATCTCACTGCAGCTAAATTAAAAGTCCTTTTGGTACGGAAGTGGATGACTGTGTTTCCCTGTAGCTCACCTTACCTCCCTCCTGCCTCCTCTTGCCTCTCTCTCTGCCTACCTTCTTGCCCTGGTGGCCCTTGGCCCATTTTCCCACTAAGACCAGGTGTCCCAACACACCAGAGAAGAGTGTGCCTTAATCAGTCCCACAGACTTGCACACACAACATAATTTAGGATATACACACACACAAATAATACACACATTCGCGTACACTAATCAGGAACTCACCACCATGCATTCATCCATGCGAAGTCAAATTCAGCACACACACACACACACACACTGCAAGGGGCGCCCAACTGTCACCCTGCCTTATGTCTACAAGTGACACTTGGATGACACCAGCAGCAGGATTATAAGAGCATATTTATTAGCCTTAGCACTGGCCATATGCAACGCAGGGGCAGGAGTGCAGACACAGGTACAAACCTACAATGAGCGAGGGAGGCCAGAAACAGAAACTAAATGACAGTTAAACCCTATTAATTATGCAATGGCTAGATGCAGACAGTGGCGATTTTTTCTCAACGTCTGTGCACCTGTTACATTTGTTATTGCAAAATGTTCTCAGCCCTGTGATGATGCTGTGGGACATAGATTTGTAATCTTGTTATATCAATGTATGTGCTGTTGAGAAAATATATAAAAAAAATCCTTATTGCCCCGAAACACTATCATTATGCTATTTATGGACAGTAAAAAGGAAATGACCAGTTCTTTAAATTAAAACACTTTCTCCGGAGTAATTTTATCTTCCTTATCTGTACTGGGTTGTGGAGCTTGGATTGCCCTGCATAAACATTTATATTCGCGTACATTAAGATGTTTTTTAGTATTGGAATTTACAGAAAACCTGCAGATAAGAATGAAAGAACTTGTATTTAAAGGTAAAAACTGTTCAAGAGAAAGAAACAAAGACATGACTCGCTGTTGCCTCTTCCCTCCTCCCCTGTCCTTATTATCTTGTTTTGATGCTTTAGGCAGACAAATGAACTTCAGGTGCCTTGAAATCTCTTAATGAACTCTTTCTTACCCCTCAGCCTCTTCTGCCTACACTAAGCTGGCACAGCAGCAGGCAGTTGCTTTCTTCCTCTTTTTTGTACGAGTGACTACATGGATGTAGACAGACCCATCCACTTAAAAGGCCCACACTGACGGAGATTCCAGCAGAAGGTGCACAAACATAAACACCTGCACATGCATACAGGTACACATAAAGCTCAGTGTCATTCAATCTCACACAAATCCCTCTATCGCCTATCTGCCAACCTAAACATACTGCATGCTCACTTGAGAAGGCACAAGTACCTCTGGTAAAGTAAAAATACAATGCATCACTTCATATACAGATGAAAAGCTCTGCTGTAGAGTTCTATGTGCTTACATCTTAACAGGCACACACCGAATGAGGTTGAGTGCTTTGCCACATCATATAATCACACTCTGATTATCTCACTCAATACAGAGACAAGCACCAGACAAATAGCATGGGGCATTTCCTTTACACACAAGTCAATAGATATTCTATTTAGTTCGTTGCTTTCAGCTACCAAGACCCAATTTTGTGTTTTCCTCTGCCTGCCTGACTGCATCTGTTTTCATATGCGCGCTGCTTCAAAACTAAATGAAATTAGTACAGTCTAAATGTTCAAATGGGCTACAGTGTGCTTCTCCTTTCCACTCCTTTCCTGAAGTTGTCATGCACTTCACTGCACTATGGAGCTGGTCAGCGTTTAGACATCGTAAAGAGAAGCAGTTGCACAATTCACAAGAGAGAATTAGAGTCGGCAAGACCAAGGAGGAGGAACAGGCAAATGAAGAGTGACAAGGATTGGAATAGAGCATATGTTAGGCTCAGGCAGCATGGCTAGTGTTCTACTTTCCTTGAGCTCTTTCACAGCCATGGCTGTATATGGAGTTGGCTGGCTGGTGCTGTTGGCTGCTCAGTGGTCCTGAACCAGCCTATTTGAAAAGCCTGATGTGTTTTATTTGGGCCGGCTTCACACTGTCATCTGCTTACGGAGATGGACCGTAATTGAGAGTCAACTCTAATTTGCATGAAGGAGAGCTGAGAAAGTCTGGGAGGTGAAGGAAAAAATCAGTTCGGCTGAATTAAATCTTTTGCAGGGGTCTTTTTATGAATATTGTTGATTAAATCACTTAAATGCATTCTTCTTCTGATTGAATATACATCTCTTCTCCTCTCCTTTCTTGTCTCCATGGCTAAAACACATGCATCCATCTGGCTCCAACTTCACTTCACTGAAAAAAGCTGAACACAAGGTCACCATTGTCAATTACCTTTTTCATATCTCCGTCTATATTCCTGAATCCACTGTGACATGTACATTTTAATTTCAGCGCTTCACTGGTATTGCTAAGAGGTATGAGTGTGTGTGTGTGTTCTTGCCCTCATGCCTGGCCCATATGTAAGCTTACACATTTGTGTGTATTTGAGACACGGGGAGCTAGTATGTCAATGTTAGATTGTGACAGAAAATATAGTATTTGAGGGTTTGAGCATCGCTGCCAGTGATGGTATGGAGGTACAGTATGACTCTGGGGTTAGGTAGGGAGCTGTACAGTATGTGCTGTAGCAGGGAGCAGCACAGCGAGGCAAGGCCCTTCTGTCACCCTGTCATCCCTTGGTGCCATTGGGGGTTGAAAGTGCCAGCATGTGTAAGTGTGTGCGCAATGCGGTGATGCGGGTGGGCGCGCTGCCGAACGGGCACTTGACTGGCACTGTGGCACTTAGCTCGCGAGTAGCTGCTGGTTTGGCAGCGCTCCATGTTAACTCGGCGTGCTGTGAGGTTTTTTGTATCCATGTGTGTTGGGTGATGTGGCACCAGATGCCACTCCATGTGCCCAAATACTGTTGACATTTGGAGCGTGGGCAAGCGGGCACACAGGAAGGAAACAGAAAAGAGGAGGGAAATTTAATTAAGATGAAACAGCAGCCTCAGCCATCGTTACAGTGTGATGTGATGCATGGTTTGCCCTCACAATATACATATACCCAAGCTAAGGCATCGAGACACACAAATCTAAATGGCAGTATATAAACACACACATATTTTGCCAGTATATTTCGAGAGAGCAAATGGAACAAGGTTCAGGACAGGGGAAGAAGAAGAGACTAGGAGACGGAGAGAGCATAGAGGAACTTTGACTGAGAAAAAGGCTCGTGTGTACATGGGTGAGGGGGGTAATTTGATTAAACAGGCTGGCAGAAGGAGGAAGCTGGAATAGTAGGGTGACAGGTTGATGCCAACTCCTCCTGGCATGGTCTTCACCCTTATTCCTGACTGAGGGAAGATGGCATTGGAGGATGGGGCTCACAGTGTTTGGCCTGAGATGGTAGCAAAGGAGAATGAGAAAGATCGAAGAAAGAAGGGGAGAGGAGGGGATAGAGAGAATGGGTGCCAATAAGGGGAGGAGGAAGGTGTAACAAGGAGAGCGACATGGGGAAAGGGAAAGAGTTGTGAAAGATAGGTGGTGATATGAACAAATGACAGGAGGCGAACTGGCAGGAGGTGTGAGGGGCAAACTGATGGCACCTGTGAAAAAAACAGAAACTTTACAGTCAGCTTTCCAAACTTATTTTCATATGAAAAATTTTCAATCACTGTTCAGAGTTATGGAAATTTCACATCAAACTGGTGGCTGTGCAGCACAGTGGATTAAGAGAAGACACAATGCTGAACAACACTGCTTTAAGCGTTGTTATCCTCCCATACCTCATAACTTAAAAACACGAAATGATGATCAACATAGTGGCCTGTAGTTGGATGTCCACTGATGAATCTTTGTCATCATTATCACAGCCACAAAGCCTCAAAGAGGTGTTGGATTTTCAGAAATCTACAGATGCTGGTAAATTCAGTTCTTTGAATACTTTGGCTTTAATTTGTAAGAAATGTTAGAAGTGGAATAGTTATCATGATGATTTAATCATACTCTTTTCGATAAGCCTACAGTACTTCCGGTATATGGCTATTTTCAGGATAAGCTGGTGTTTTAAGACCCTTGAAGTAAAAGTGCAGGAGGCTTTCAGGGCCAGTTTGGATGGTCCTCAACACGGTTTCCACTAAAATGCAGGCAAACACACACACACACAGCCTCATTTAGATGCAGAAAGCTGGGGCTGACGTCTAGCATCAGGTCTCACAATAATTATTTTAAATTGCCACGAGGAACACAGGTCCTGGTGGGATATATTACCCTTACTCTAACCAGAGATGAATTTCACACTGCACATACATACGCTGCAACCTTCTGGGTTTATGTTTATACAAAATATACTTGTTTGTGTGGATGTGTTTGTGCATGAGGTCACAAACAGCATGTGTCTCTGTGTGTGTGAGAGCACACATAGCTCGTGGGTGTACTTTTTTCCTGTGTTAATGTAATGTTTATCTTTCAGGTGAGTCTGGCATTAATTTTTTCACATGTTGAGACAGGGTCATGTGACTGCATCTCTCTGGTTATGTATGTATGTGTGTGCAACTGTGGGGATGCTGTGCTGAGTGGGAGTGCTGGGACTGCTCATCTGTATAAGTGGTGATCTTGTTCAGGTGTCTTGAGTGTGCATCACTATTACTCCCTGTAGACCTGAGCACCCAAACATACACGCACACGCACACACAGAAACACACACACTGGACATGAAGCACACTCAGTGTACAGCTTTGCTTCCATGTTCCTGTCTCCTGGACTACACCCTGTATGATCGGGTCAATTGGTGTAAGGGTGTATGTGTTCACTCCTCTGTGTGTACTTTGTTTACCAGTGTATTCATGCAATTCTTTTCCTGGTGTATTCAACCAGAGGCGGCCCAGAAAATTCCATGTATATCATCTGTAACTAAAATTGAGGATTCGCATTGGGTAAGCAAGTGGCACCAGCTCTGCTATTAATACAGGGGGCATACAGTCAGAGTAGGACTCTGCTGGTGGGAGTGGGTAGTAGTGGTGTGAGGAACATGAAGATTTAACATCCCTGGATCATACAGCTTCATAAACTCAACAGAAAGAGAAATAGAGAATTAGGCAGACTTAGATGCATTCCTTACCTATGTGCATATCCTCATCCTTCCCTCCGTCCCTCTCTCTTTCTCCCTACTTTAACCCTCACCTGAACCTGTCAGCTCTGTATTGCAGCGGATTTTCCGGCAGCTTTTTCGACATCTCACTCTCACCCTGCCTGTCAAAGACCGCTGAGGGCAGAGAGTGGGAAAGAATGAGAGTGAGAGACTGATGGAGAGGGAGAGAGAGGATGTACTGATGAATCCTCTCACAGAGCAGAGAGTTCACCTTTCAGGTAATCCTATAAAAAGCCAAGGTGAGATGCTCCTCTGCCTCCCGCTCATTATAGCATCTTTACCCTGCACCGCAGCCACTGCTCTCTTCCTAGAGGTATATTGGGATGGTGGTGCAGAGGGAGTGTGGGAGAGCAGGGGGGTGGTGGTGGGGAGTTGGGTATGTGGGGGCAAAGAGAAAAGGGAGAGTGAGACCTTCTCACTATGCATACAGTGCTCGCACGTTGCACACGTTGCACCACATGCGCCGCATCTGTTAGACTTTTTTGTACCTCTCCTTCTTCTTCTCCTTCTTCTCCTGCTCTCTCTCCTTCTCCATCTCTCTCTATGTCCCCCTCTCCCTTCCCTCCACTCCCCTCTCAGTTCCTTTTTTAATCTTTTATTCATAGCTTAGCAGGTGATGAAAAATTTATGCCCTGAGTCTGGCATTGAAATAAATGCAAAACGAAAACAGAAGCAGTTTATACTGACAGTCTGAATATCTCTATCTAGAACAAGGCTGCTCGCTGCAAATCAGGAAGCCTGGTGCTCTCCTGTTAACTCCGCTGTGTAAATGATGCTTTGTGGCTTCCTGTGAAGCCAGAAGATTAGTGTGTTTTGTTTTTCCCTTTACTCTCCTCCTGTCATCTTAGTAGAGGGGAGGGATGTGGGCACTTTTTGTTTTTTTGGGCAGCATATCCCAAATCTTTACAGTAACTCCCATAGACCCCCACCCACCCAACCCTCCCCCTCCCCAACTCCTGCCTTGTGTTTGGGTAGCCGATCAAAGTGGGCAAAGTGTTAGATTTGTTGTTCTACATGGTGATTGTGTGTAGTCTCAGGTGTATTTTCAAGCTTGTATGTGTGTGTGTGTGTGTATGTGTGTAGGCCTGTAAGCCCCACTTTAAAAAGTGCTCTAAAGTCCCCAGCCTGGCTTAAAAACATATCCACCCACACATGCATACACACATACCAGCTGGTCCTTACGGCTTGTAAGAGGGACTATGCCTCTCTTTGGAAGTGTTATACAGAGGCTAACTCTTCCCCCCAGCACTTCCAAACTGCTGCTGTTGGTTTTGGACGTGGTATCCCCTATCTTCCCTCCTCCCAGTTCTCCACCCATTTAAAATTTCTGTTTTATGAAACCCGACCAAACCATCTGTAAAAAAAACTCTTTGTGCAATGAAGAAACAGCTGTGTTGGTGAATATGCATCATGCAAAAAAGTTGAAGAATCTTTACAGCACAACTGTTATTACATGTGCGCAAACCTTGTGCCTGCTTGCAGTGGGCCTGTGTGTCAATATATGTTGGGGATGTTAGCACAAATAAGTGCATGCACATAAACTATGACTGTAAGTGTGTGTACGCACCATTGTGTGTACATGTTCATGTGTACAGTGCATTGTGAAGTCCTGCTGTCAGCTGTAATGATGTGTTGTGGTAGAGTGCTGAGAGCAGAGAGGCCGGCTTGGCCTCGGCCATGGATCTAACTACCGATCTGATACTCTCTGACAGCTAGGCAGAGAGAGAGAAAGTAAGATATTGGGATGGAAGGAGAAATGTAGCAGGGAGAGTGACGAGAGAGACCCGATTTGGGGCATAGTGGAGGGATGGACAGAAGTTTAGGCCTAGAGAGAGGAAGAGCAGTCAATGAGCAGAGCAGGATGAAGGACAAGCCAGGGCTAAAAGGTGAGAAAAGAGAGAGAACTAACATTTCTCTGCATTACTCTTCATGGTTATATCTAATGTGCGATGTGAGGATGAATATACTGTATGTTACCGTTCACACATGTTGTCACATAATTTTTCTTGCTGTTATCAAAGCAACAAAATATTGTGTCCTACTGTATGAATTAAAATAGTCCAGCTGCATCAGGGCATTTTCCTCTGGGAACTCTCATTAAGGAAATTCTTGCATTAGCGTCTATGCATGTGTCTATGAGATTGTGTGTACATGTGTGTGTATGTGCGAGTGTAAGTGTGTATGTGTGTGTGTGTGTGTGTGAGTCCCTGGCCCTGCCCCGGTGCCACAGTGCCAGTCGCTGGCAGAGCATGACGGTGTGCAGCGAGGATGAGTCGCTCAGCAATTAAATAAAGATCTTTAATTGGCTGCTTCATATTAGGGTCAACAGCTGGAAAGAGAAGAGAGGTTTGTCGCGTGCACTCCAACACACTCATAACACACGTGTGTATACACACCTCACGTGCATATGCTCACACTCATATACTCACACACACACAAACACTCTCAGCTCCTGAACAAAATTCAATTATTAATGGACTGATTGCTCGAGTGGAGCTTCTCTGGGAATCTGAACCTGCCACACTGAATAAAATAAAACCACTGCTTTACATTTTCATTATACCAAACCATGTTTTAAATTGCAAATGCGTCTCAGAAACCCAACCCGATGTCCCTCCCTCCTACCCCTCCTTCTCTCTGTCTCCCCCCTTTTCCTTGCTGTCTCACTACAGCAACCCTCTCCTCCTTGTCCCCTTCTTCACCGGTTACACGTATCCACACACGCGCACACACACACACGCACACGCACATGCACATTTTACTGCTGTGCCGTGTATGTACAGCCACCATTAAGCAGTCTTATTAAAGGGGAAGGCTGTGTGTGTTTGTGCAAGAGAGGAGTTGTGTGCATGAGGAAGTGCTTCTGGGCCGCGGCAGAGCTCCTTCGCTTATTTGCAATCAGGTCAGACAGACAGCACAGCCACATACACCACTGTCACCTCCCTCTAGATTTCCTCCTCTCTCCCTCTCTATCCTCTTCCCGCACCATCCCTCTTTTCCATCTCTCCTGCCCTTCTCCCCCTCCCCCTCCAGTTCTGTTTATTTCACAGCTCCAATGAAATAGCACATTTTGTCAGGAATTGCATATCTCAATTATCTCCCTCATAATACCGAAGACAGTCCTCTTTGTTTCACAAACTTACTTACTGTGTCTCTCTTCCATGCTAGCTTTTAAATTTCTTATTTTAACTTACTGTCGTACATTTAATCCTAACCTTGGATGCCCTCTCTCTGGTGCAGGTTAACCTAAAACCAAAAGACTCATTTCAAAGTGCACACTAGTGTCATGTGACAAAGTCATGATCCATGGTCATGCTTTTTTCTCAAAAAGTTTGCTCACATAATATTGGGTCTTTGCTGTAGTGTTATTGATTTGCACTTCCAGGAGACCACTTTACAGTGAAGTTGCTCATGTATGAGTTTCTGATGGTGGCACTTTTTTCTTCCTTCAGCAACCACCCACCCATTGGGGGTTAGCAAATGTTAACCTCCCGTTTCATCTTATGTTTATTCCAATCAAACTGCTGCTGCTCCTGAAAATTTAAAATGCATGTCTTCCTCTGCACCAAAAGGATTTTTCTCATGAAAGACCAACTTAATACCAGATGTTTCTGACAGCAACAGTGAAAGAAATGTGGAGAAAATTAAGTGGCCCAAAGTTGAATCAGTATTGTGTTAAAATAGTTTGCAATGGCATGTAAAAACATAAAAGTGTATTTACATGAAACTGTGGAAGATGGCCACTTTGAGCTGACGTCTTTCAAACAGTCTTGTGTTGCTGGTGATGTGTGTGGTTCAGTTTAGACTCAGTAATGGTGAACATTGGGTGCTGACAATAGAACCACAGCAGTAACTTGCATGTACACTTACATACAGCAGGTATTCTCTATTATCTATATGTAATCTCACAATGGAGGCTCACACATCTGTTTCTCGTAGGTTTTTCTAAATTGTTTGTGCCTGTGTGTGTGTGTGTGTGTGTGTGTGTGTGTGTGCGTGCGTGCGTGCGTGCGTGTGCTTGTATGTTTCACCATATACATGTGCACTGAGCACCCACATATCTCTAGGTGTACCTGTCAGGAAGCAGTAAGCAGTATTTTATGCAGACGCTCCTCTCCTACTTCATTGTGCCTCTGTTTCTCTTTGCTACTCCCTTTTTCATTTGGCTAGATCGTGGCTGTTCATTTGCCTGTGTGTGTTTGTGTGTGGGGGAGAGAGAGAGACTGGTAGTGGTTATAGTGAGGGCAGAGAGGCTCATGGGAGTTGTGCTAAGGGCCATAGTATCACTCCCCGGTCTCTCAGGGCACATTGTTTATGCATGGGGCCACATATGCAGCAGGCGCAGACACTGACTGCATACTCCCAGAGACACTGTGAGGCTGTATGTGTGTGCGTGTGCTTTTGTGCACATAAAAAAGAGTAGAGAATGTGTGTATGTTTATGTTTTCAAGTGCGTGCACATGTGTTTTTCTTTATGTGTGTGCGCAAGCAAGAAAGGCTCCCGTCGCCATTACAGCCCATAGGCAGGACAGTGATCTCATCTTCTGGTCTCCGTCTCTGACGTGTCAGCACCCTGCTGGCCATGTTGTTCACCTTCACACTCTTTCTCTCTGCTCTCTGGGAATCTGTTCACACTCAAAACGCGTACAGTTTTGCATATGTATGCCGTTGTATGTTCGTGTGTGTTTGTTAGTTTGATTTTGTGTGTGTGAGTTTGCCAGTCAGACAAGTGGAAGGTCAAGTACTTATGGCGGCTGCCTCCCCCTCACTTCTGCCTTCTCCCAGAGAGAAACAAGCTTGTGCCAGATGTCCTGTTAACAATCACCCCTCGGTCCTTCCTGACTTTGCCTCCATTTCATGTCTTTTCATCCTGCGTTTCCTCATTTAATTAACTTCGTCATCTAGTAAAATGCTGTGACAAGGACCCTGCTGTCTGTCTTCTGCTTTCTCGCACATTAGCAAACATTTTACTTACCTGCTCTACAGATTTTGTTCCTTCCATTATAGGAAGTGGGTTCTCCCGTTAACACATCTATGCATTCTTACCAGTATACATACTTTTACTCTCTTGTCTATCTGTCTCTGACTGCTTAAGTGCAGTGATGTCATACCCTTTATTGTATTTCTATATGGCTTTATCATCACCAACACAAGCTGATGATTTTTGTCCTCACGATAACTTTGCTTAGTTAATTACTGGCATTCTAAAATTAACTTGTATTTACATATTACAGATATATATTTTTCAGACTCCAAACTCTGCATTAAAGTACTATAATTATAATTAAACAACTCATGATCCTCTTGCCTCAATTATACACATTGTCTTCACAAAGCACTTCCCAGGTTTTTACCTTGATATTCAAAAATCTGGATAATTAATTTGATGTGAAATGAAAGGTTTGTTCAAAAGTTGCAATTCAAAAGTTGACACTAGTTGTCTTACTCCCACTTATATAATGTATGTAGGCTGGAGTCAGAAAAAGGTTGCGCAGTGTGTGTAGCCATGTTGTGTGATTTTTTTATTTTAATCTTCTATAGAGTAGTACAACACATTAGCCCTAATCAAAGTCATACATGTAAGAGAGTGAGATCCAGAAACTGGCATAAGATATGAGGAGATGATGGAGGTCATATTTGCACTACTGCACTCTTGTGTCTCAATCTGCTTGGCTCCTGGCCAGTCGGGATGGGCTGACCAGGAGCCTCTCTTTTCATCCTAAGAGATATCATAAAAATCATCTGTGTGGGCACTGCATAGATGTTGCAATGCATTGCAAAATGACATTTCCTTTGTGTCTGTCAGGAGGGGCTTTAAAAGAAATGTGTCATTGCAGTCTTGACAACAAGGTGGCACTCTGCACTAAGACAAATCCCCTGAGGCCTCTTTAAACCCCATGAGGACACCTTTCCCCAGCTAGGGATTGAGGGAAACAGGGAAAGGAAGACAGACAGAGAGAGAAGAAGAGAGTGAGAGAGAACTGTGCCTCTCTGTCTGTATACTGTGTGTACATGCAATGCCACAAAGATGCTCAGTTTCCAAACTTTCTGGATGTTATTTGGCTGAGCGACTCGGGAGTCTTCCATAACTGTATCCATGTGTCTGCCGGTGTGCATGCACATGTGTATTAAGTGTATAATGAATAAACAGCATCAATTAATTATGACTGTCCTTTGGTTATATGTCTGATTAAGATGGCTGATCTATCAAAAGTTGGAAATGTGTTTAATTAAGTAAGCCACTCTTAGAATAGCTGAAACATTTTGTTTTTAAAAGTATTATTGTTTTGGGGGAAAATTTTGAAAAAAAAAAAAAAGTTTGTTCAAAGAGAGAGATTGAATAATTTAATAAAAAAATTTTTAACCAGAGAAACCTTTTACAGAAAATAGCTAGAAGTCTTTTCTCTATTCTGAGAGAATACTGGAAGTTTCAGAAAATGTTTGATGTCTTTAATGAAAAAAGAAAGAGCCCTTTTGTCAAGGGGAGTAAAAAACGTGTGAGCTTGTGTGTGTGTGTGTGTGTGTGTGTGTCTGTGAATGTCTTTGTGTTTTTAGGTGAATGTCCCTAATGGTAAGCTGTGTGTGTCCCTCTGTGTGTTCAACATGTCACTTTTTATCCGCTAAACAGAGTCCAGGTAGCAGTGTGTGAGGGTGATGTTCTCACTGGAAAGAGATCACTGGCAAGTACACCCAGAGCCATCTGCACCAGACCTCAGACTGAAACATCTGTGATGCGCGCACACACACACACACACACACACACACACACACACACAGGGCCAATCTCCGTCCCATGAGAGGAATATGCACTTCTAAGTTGTCACATTGCTGTGATGTAGCTGTCATACAGTGAACATATGGTGCTAACCCTTCCCCCCAAACCTTAAGGCCCAACATATGATGTGACAAGCTCTGTAGAATTAGTCCCAATTCTTCTTTGAGATAAAGGCTAGCTATTCACATTACAGTGAGGTCACTCTCACAGCAACTGTCAAATTAGGGCACATTTTGATTTGATTGCCAAACTACGTGCGAGGGAGAGGCAACCTTGAGTGACTCTTATTCTGCAGTTCAATAAAGGCTGATTTGTAATGGATATGTTGAGTTTAGTCAACGTTGGGGTCATTCAACACTTGTTCCCTCACTCCGTGTTATTGTGGCAAGTAAGAACATGCAACTGATAACAGATATCTGCAGTAATTTCTAATTTATTTAAACCTCAGTGAGTGACATGTCCCTACACTAAATACAGCAAGGGCCGGTTGTATAGTTGAATGATGTTGATGTGAAGCAAATACTATGTAATTTCTCACATTGGATGTATGTGGAGTTCAGCTTTCACACACTATTTATATTATAATGTTTGTGAAACAAACTCTGTGTAGTGCACAGGTCATGTCAGGAATCTGACCTGAAAATATACACTAGCCAGACTCTTTGGCCCATACATATCAAGGTTTCAACTTTTCTCTGACGGTGTTTATTTCACCAAACATTTAGAATATAAGCTCTGTGAACAGCTAACTCATGGTATTTGTGTGTGCGTGAGTATGTGGTGGCCGAGGATATACAGTAGACTGTCAGACAGAGACGGATCACCTTGCTATAGTGGTGATTGTATATTCAAGGGCTAATTTCTGTGTTGCTTAAAGGGTACATTTTTCTGTTACTAACATCCATTCTTCGACTTTTCCACTATTTAACTGTGATGAGTGTTATTAGGACATCAGCTGTTAATGAATAAAGAGGTTTTGTAGCGGCAAGAGATGTTATTGTTCCTGTTATCACTGCTCAATGTCTCCTTGTATAAACTATAATTTGATTGTGATTATTTCCCTTGTTTTCCTTCTGGATTTTTTGCCTCTTTTTAATCTCCTTGCTGACTTCATTAGCTGTTATAATTCAATAACATTCCCCGATCCATATATTTCATACTCACAAGCCCTCTTCCATTAGTTACCATGTAGAAACACAGAAGTCTCTAGTAGAATGAATTTTCCTCATGATCTTAAACCGAGTCATCTGCAATTGAATATCTGCCAATTTCTAATCAGATATTTACATCTCCCTACATTGTGTAGCTTCACAGTGCACATCTAAACAGAAAAAAAAAATCAAATATAGTCCAGTCTGGATAAAATTAGTTCCTCTTCATTCAAGTCATAAATGTTTTCAGTGGTATGGACAAAATGGCAGAGAACAAATCAAGCTTTGTTAAGCCAAAAGGGTTTATTTTATTATTTTTTTTCCTACAAAGTGTGTGAATGTCTTTGATTAAAACCCTGACAGCTGTTTATGTATTTCCAGAAATTCGTATTTGCAATGTGGGAATAAAGGTTCACAATCCCATTAAAAGTCAAACCCTTAATACAAGTCCTCCACATCTCCACTTTCGGGAAATCCCCAGTGTCTAGTGTCGATATTCAACTTTTACCCATTATTCACTGTGGGTTTTTATGGTGAGGGTCCAAAACTGACTCAGTGTTTACCAACCCTGCCCACCCCCTTTTCCCTCTTTCTGCTCTTGCTCTTCACTCTCCCCGTTCTTTGCTTCCACCAACCCCAGCCCCACTCCTCGAAAAAAGTGAAAGTGCTGATTGCTTTAAAAGACCATACAGACACATTGGCAGCCATCATCCCAGGTTAGAGAGGACAAAGTGGAGAGCCCGGCCTTTTATCCCCACAACTCTGCTCCCTCCCACCTTCCTCCCCTGCTGGTTTGTGTATGTCAATGCTGCGTAATTTGGCTCAACGTATGGCCCAGCATGCTGCAGTTAATGAGGGGCTGCCTGAGAGTTAAACACACATGAATAATCATTGTGGAGCTGAAGGTACAGAGTAAAAGAGATTTAAATATCAACACATACAGAGCGTGTTGAGGGAGTTGTTGACTAAGTGATCAGAGATGGACAGTGTATACAGTAGAAACATGTAATGGCAACTCAGCTACATGTCAGATGTCAATATCAAAGTCAGAATCTTCTATGCAAGCAGTGATCATATACATTGTATTTGTGTATCCAAACATCCCTGTATATGCATGTTACATTCAAACCAACCACTTTATTTATTTTACTCCTGTCTTAAGCTTTATAATCAGACAGAATGTAGATTCATTTGGAGACATAGTGATTATTATGGTGCAGGAGAGGCAGTCAAATGCTGTAGTGTATATTAGAATCAGACTCAGAATTGGAAATACTTTATTAACAAAACTAGGCATGGGCACAGGAAAGTGCCATTTGTTTCTCATGTGAAACACAATTGTTGTCTCCATGACAACAAATGTCATCAAATCCTTTTCCTTAACCCAACCAATTTGTTTTTGTGCTTAGATCTGATCAAACTGTGACCGTCCCTTAACTGCCTTATTATTAATGTAACCAGGATGACAAACCTGCAGCTAATACACTGCAAAGTGTCGTGTTCAAGAGTGGCGACAAACAAAACATATAGCTATTTAGGTTGAAGGACTCGTACAAAAGATTGTTTAATAATTGACTTTCAAGAGCAGCTAAAAAAAACAACAAAAACAAAACAATATTTGTGAACGAGGACTTCTCCCTTTAACAAGAGGAGAAGATTTCTCTGTATTTCCTCTGAGGGATGAGCACATGTGTCTAAAGTGGACTTCCAGGAAAAAAAAAACTAAATAATTCATATAAGCCTGATGTTTAGCTGTGCTGTGTTGCCCTAGGATATAAGAATCCTTAGCAGTTGCAATTAGCTCCATTGAATTGCTGGTGTAGTGGATTTGGCTGCTAAATTGCTTGTTGTTGACATGTTTGTGGGCTTGTCAGGTGTTTGCATGGCTTGTGGTGGGTAGATACATAGATTCCTCTCTGTGGGAATGAAACAAAACGGTTCTACAGGCATCCACTGGGACCATTCAGCATATTCTCTAAAAAAAAAAAAAAAAAAAAAAAAAACACAACCCAGACCTGCGGACCAATTGGTATCTGTTTTAGAGAATTTTATCTTTATGTTGATGAGATATGTACCCTATGATGTTATTTTTTGTTGCTATTTATGTTGACACTCCAATTTAATTTTAGTCTCCTTCCAATTGCACAAAGTCAGATGAACCAGAACTCCAGAATCAAGGGCTGAGCACTGAACCCACATATTATCCAAGTGCTAATTTAACACACTAATTAGACCATGGTGCAGGGGTGTTTAAACACGCAGGGATCCCTGTGCTCCAACAAAGACACTCTCTGCCCAGCACCAGCTATCAGGGAGAAGGAGTGTAATGGTAGAAGTCAAAACAGGGCCATTCATTTGCTCTTGTTGAGCTAAGTGCATTCTTGGCTCACAGTCGGGGGGCATCGCACCAGACTGTGCGGCTAAAGCCAAAGAGCCCATTTGTGGAGGCAAATGTCACCATGTCACAACGCCCTGCATCTCTGCATTTTTCTCTCACTGGCTGGTACCCTGCCGTGCCCTTCAGCTGTAACTCTTTCTCTGTGTTTACATCTGTTTCTCCTTCTTCCTCTTTTTCTCTATTTCAACCTGTGTCTCGCTCTCAACCCCCTCATCATGTCAGGCTTTCTGTCTTTCAAATGGGTTACTACTTACCACTGTGGCCATCTCTTTCTTCCAGATTCTATCTGCCTCAACGGCCCCCAAATGTTACCCTCACAGCATAGCTTGTTTTGTGTCTACTTTTTTCCATTTCTCTTCAGACACTACCTTTTTCTTGCCAGTCATCATTTAGCTCAAAAAGAGGAATGCTTTCTCCTAACGTTGCACTCTCTCCCACCCATAGTGCAGCCGTCCACTCTCTCTCCTCTGTCTCTGTCTTTGTCCTCCCTCCCTTATGTCCTCTGTCAGCAAATGGACCTTTATGTGTTTTTATAACACAGGAACTGAAGCTCAACTGATTGAGAGTGAACAAGGCAAAGATTGAGAGTAATCTCCTTTATCTCCATCCTTCATTCCTTCCTTCTCTCCCTTGCTCTTCCTCCATCCGTCCCTTCCTGACTCATGTGTCACAGAGAGTGTTTCATCTTTCCACTGCCTGTTTGCCTTGTAACCAGAGTGCGCCCCATGGTTTGCATGTTGCCACTCTATCACAAAACCAAACAGTATGCATGCGCTCTCGGCCCGGCGAAATGTTTTATAAGGCAGTAACCGCGTGTGTGGAGCTGCCAAGATAATGAATAGGCGATGCAGCTCATGCATGCTAATGTTATGTTGTAAGCAGTTTTGTTGACAAGTGCTAATACTTCTTTCATACTATCATCAAAAGCAGCTAATACAACAGCCATTACTCCACAGCACTCCATGCAAGACATGATGGATTGTGACCTTAATATAGGTTAGCCGAGTTTTGAAAGTTAAACAACCTGCAATAAATCACAGAATTATTACAATGCACTTTAATTGGTTAAGGACTGTTTATTTCCTAAAGAGGTAGGAAAAATTGGGTTTCTGCACTTTTTAATTTGCAAAGTGCATTTTCATTACAAATGGCAGTTTAATATTACCCTCCTTTGTCATGCAAAATACGCAACACACTGGCAATCTATTAATTGAACAAAAATGCGGTGCCAGCGTAAATCCTTCTACCCTCTCACTCTGTCTCTCTGTCTCTCTCTCTCCACCTCTCTCTGCTGGTAAGGGCTGGTAACATCGATCAGAACCAGAGAGCAAGGAGACCAAGTTAAACACTCTCACTCACTCCATGCCAGTCCCTATCTGCTGATGGAAATAGAACAGCAAAACAGAGGAAAAATAAACAAAATACAGATGACAGGCCATTGTCTTCTCCATGCCAGTATCTTATTAAAAGACAGTAAATATGAGGGACATGCTTATTCATTATGCCTGCTCCCTGTTGGTTTTGGATTTCAGCTCTTCTTTATAGAAGTCACACATGATTCATACAGAAGAGGCTAAAGCTTGTTTGTCCTTTTTATGCATAAAACAAGCCTCTACTAATCCAGGGGTCAGGGTATCATAGTATTATATAACATACTATGCACTCTATATGAGACTTTTACTTCTGCTAAAACATCCTGTGAAATTTTAACTATCTATTCAAGCACTGTGCTCTATCCCAGCACAATCTGTATCTCTTATATTTAAACACCTATTGCAGTGGCTTGATTTTCCAGGTCTTTCTTTGCTGGATGTGTTTTACTTCATTTCTTTGATTGTCTTTGTGAATTATATTCAAAACTAAAGGATTCACCAAACTGCTTCTACTTTTTTTCCTCTGGATTTCCTCCTTTCCTCAAATATGTGGCTTCTTACATAAAGTAAAAAAGTAAAATTATGCCGTACCATCATATAATGCATGAATACATTGAACATCACAGATTCATTTTATCAGCAAAGGCTTCCTTTCAGTTTGATTAATTCATTTCATCCCTGCTTTTCATTTTTTTATTTATTTATTTATTTATTTTTTTGGCTTGGTGCTGGTGATTAAACCACCCCATTGAACATTGATTTTAATGTTGGTGGTCAGAGATTTTGATCTTGTTCAAATTGTGCACTCATTGTAAGGAACTACTGCAGTGAAATGAAGATGGGGACATATAACTTGAGCTATCTCATACTAATTGCACTATTTGTTTGTGTCTCACTTGTTCGACATTGATTCATCATTATATCTTTGTTCTAACAAATCATTACATTAGGAGTCATTGGTGGGTTAAAAACTGATTCAGTTTTTGTCTTCTTTATTTGGATGAAGTTTAAATATGGGTGAAAATGATGCGAATCTTAAGAGCTGAGACTAGAGTGGCACATGACTCCCTGATGGCGGCATTACAACACGTTGCCAGCTGGCTTTGACAGGGTGCCACCCAGACATGTCACAGTGCTGTCCTGTGTCTCTAACCCCAGCCAGCAGACACGCACATACACACACAACACTCAACACAGAACTCACACACACACACCATATCCCCTTGAGGCCATCACTCACCTGTCATTCTTTGATGCCTTGTAGACCAATCAGGCGACGTCTCATGAGACACAGTGTCACACATTTATGGATGCATGACAAAGTACTCTTTGATTTCCCAGTGGCCACTGTCTGCAGCCTGTACATGCTTCTAAACATGCATAAACATACACACACATGTACCCGCACCCACAACATGCTTTCATGTGTGATACAGGGTGTGTGTCAAAGGACATTATGTCAGGAGTGGGTGAGTTGTTGTGAGTTCTGATCAGAAGGCAGTGTCTTAGGTCCATATACAGCTGTAAAAGATAGTGGCAGAAAAGCGGGATGTGCCACTAATTAACAGTCGGGAAGTTTGTCGTTTACATGCAAAAGGGAAGAATTTTAAGCTAAAACTGTAACTTAACTTTCTAATCCAAATTTTTATGCCCAGGTACAACTCAACCACTTTTTTTTTTCTCACTAAACATACTAGTTATAGTGTAAAAGCAGCAAACAAGGCCAGCCATTGGGCACTAAAAGCATGCGGTTTTGGCTCATATAAGATGTGAGGCCATAACCACCCCAGTCACCAGGCTATTTTAGACTGCTCTTGGTTTGGCTTTGGACCCCAATTCATTCTCCAGCAGGAAAACATCCACGGCCCACCAGCATGCCCCCACCAATGGAGAGTAGCTTTTCTTTGATGTTGACATTTTAAAACAAGGAAAAAGCTCTGTGGTTGACCTGTGTTCCTGTCTCTCTCCTCCTTTTTTCCCTGTGTTTTTTTTTTTTCTCTGTCATGTGTGTATATATTGCATTGGGCCAAGCTAAATGAAGGGGTCTGTGAGGCACTGCTGAATGATTTCACTATTAGAATAGAGAGAGAGGGAGAGAAAGGAATTACTAATAGCAGTAGTCTGTTCAAGTTGCTTGGGTCTCTCAAAGTTACCTCTGCATGACCCACAAAAACAGTGATTTTGTTCAGGGAAAAGGCATTTTGGACCCATTACTCAAGCCATTGTGGTTGTGCACTCATATGAAACAAGGCAGGGAGGATGGGGGTAAAGGCGAGGAAAGGTATAGCTCCAAAGCTCAATTGCAAATATAGCTTTTATGCTGGATGAAAGCAGAACTTCAATTGGCAAGAGCTTTCAGAGTCCTGTGTATGGGTTGCATTGAAGAAAGGCATACAGTAATGTTACAAAGCCATTTCTGCCACACTTTTGCACAATTACAGCCTTTTCTCTAAAAACGCGTTGTTTATAATAGGTGACTGAGACAACAATTGCACTGGAGTAGCTTTGAAGCCGCGAGCTCTGCAGAGAGTCGAGGCACAATGCACAGATCATGTGACAATGAAGAAGAGCATAATCTTCATAAACCAACAGCGAATCACCATTTAACCGCCACTGTGTCTGTATATTCATGAATAATACTGGATATCTCTGAAAGAGTGTTTCTGTTTTCGAATCTTTGTATTTGTGCAAATGTGTTTATATGTGTGCCTGTCTCAGGGCTCCTCTTTTTTTAAATTAACACAAGTGCTGTGAGACAGTAATACCTCCTCCCACCAAACTCCTGTCAATCCCGACCATTTAGCGTTTTCTGTAGTGACAGGGTCCACAACAGCCTGATGTTGTGACACCAGCTGCTGCGAATTCACTATCTTTTCTCAGCCAGCTATATATGAAACAGTAATTGTTTGTGACACAAAGCTTGTGCTTATCCAAAACCCAACACTGTCATAGGCTTATGTGAGATAAATCAGTCATAAATCAATTTACCAAACCATATATTCTGAGTTGGCTTTTCAAACCGGGTGTGTTTTGGTAATAGAGTAATCCTTTTTAATAGAAAATACACACGCCCCCACTGTTCTTTTTACAGAGTTTGATGGATGAGCTTTTCTGCTGAATTCCATGGATGACATCCTGGAGTGGAAATCCAGGTGTGGTGATCCTTTCATTTTATTTTATTTTATTTTTTTTTCTCTGTGGTAGAAGAGGTGTTGTTGGGGGTCTGGAAATTGCAGTCTGAGTTGGTGATTTGCCATCGAAAGATGAGAGCAAGACAGAGGAACAGAGATAGAAAAAGAGGCTTTCTCTGTTACAAGTTATGAGAAAATCTTGCCTGAAAATTTGTGAGTTTAAAGGTTCTAAATTGTTGATATCCTTACTTTACGTTTTATCACTAAAATGATTAATTTCAGTGTGTTCATTTGTCTTTCTTTACCTAAACACGCTTAAGTAACCTTGCAGTCAGGATACTTAGTAAAATGGAATTATGCTGTCAATCTAACTTGAATGATCCTCATTCTGCCACAGACACAGTATTGTCTCCCAGCCAAATTCATCACCTCCTAGTTATTTGTCTTTCACCCTCCTCATTTTTCCCTGTCTGCCTTGCTTCACTGTACTACGTCATCCTCCTCCTAATGGATCCACAATCATGGTTGTGGCGGAGGGGTCAGCTGTAGCTCAGGTGTGCTGCAGACAAAGAGTCAAAGAAAGTGTTAATGAACCTATGTGAACACCTCTATTTAACTCCAGCTGCCTGTGGTTATGAAACACTGGCTTCATCAATTCAGCAGCTCTGTGCTGTTTTCTTAAACCAATCACAAGGTGTGACTATGGAAAGTGAAAGTACCTGCAGCCATGTTCCGCCTGTCCTCAGGCGTGACAGACAGGCCTGTCAGCAAACAACAAGAAACACCTGTGTAGGAAGTCTACCTGGCCAAAACTGGGATTGGTCTCATGCTTTGCTGATGTTTGAATCAGCTATTCATTGTTTTGTCTTTTCACTCTGGTTTAGGGCCAATTAAGAGAGCAGGGATGGTTGAACTTCATTGGTGGGTTCATCCCTTTGTGTCTCAGCTCTGGCACCCTGAAAATACACAACTCAGCTGCACACAGGACGGTTTGTTCACCCACATATGTGCTCTGACACCATCAGCAGTTGAACATGCACATACGGAGACACACGTCATACATTTGTGAGAGTCATACCGACTTAATTCTTTGTCGCACAGCCGCCCACAGAGACACCTTTTCACACACTTTACACCTCGAGAAGATCGCTGTCCTCAGGATTTATAGATCCTAATAGACATTCCTTGCAGTGCCCTGGATGAGATGTCAGAATTGATGGCATGCAGACTTTTATTACCTGGTATGGTGTGTGTAATTAGGTTAAATAGATGGGGTTGGACACGCATGGTAAAGGCTACATTTCTCACCCCGGCTGGATTTATTGGCCACGCTTGGCTCTCCGAGGTCTGCTCTAATGCACTCATTTGCATGGGGGCACATGTAGCTGATGTGTGTGTTACTGTTACGTCAACTGCTAAGCACAATGACAAGGGCCAGCTTATGAATAGTTTGGTTCAGTGGTTGGCAACGGCCAGGCCCGCCAACTGCCTATTAGCTATGATATGAAAGCTGCCTGGCAAGTGTTAGATTGATACTTGACACATCGAACAAAGCTCATTGTCATTGTAATTACTATACGTTGAGTCTTAATTTCATGGTCGTCCATATTGCCAGCGTGATAGGGCTGTCTGTTACTTACATCTTCAGTAACAGCTGTCTATTCAGCCAGTGTATCCATCCGCCTTTCATATGTTCAACAGCCTCAGAAATAACGACTTCATAATGACTATAATCACTTCAGATGTAATTATAATGCATAGCCATTGGTACAATTAAACAGTTTTTTGAAGAATACCACTTTTTCCTTCCTCCAGATGTCCCATCAAGTATAAATCACAGATAAACTAATAGTAGAGGACTATATGTGTTATGACCCATTCATTGAATAGACTTTAAAAGGGATCACTTTATACCAGTTACTCTGTCATTTGCTGGAGGGTCCATCCCATCTGTCTGTTAAGGACAAGCTGATAATGAAGTGTATTTGATGAAGTAAGTTGATAATGAGAGCTAGCTGGCCAGCAATAATGACAGTGTAGGAGTGGAGACGATGGCAGTAGCCTGCAGTGGTGGATGTTACTCTTCAGACTTTTCTGACCTTCACAGACTCCAGTTTCCCCCTTCAATAACCATCATCAGATTGAATCATTGTGCTCATCGCACTTGTGCATTTGTGCGAGTGTGTATGTGTGTGCAAGCGTGTGAGAATGATCTCATTCACCAAGGTCTCCCCCCTTCTCAGTTTGAGGGGGAAAAAAATAATCTTGCAAAGAGGGACGTTGGCATTCACACACATTCATACACATAGCCAACCTCTGACTACAAGGCCACACAATTGTCTTGAAGCACCTGAACTATGTTGATACACACAGACACACACACACACACATACACAGACACCCTCTCCCTTAAACCCAGTTAAGTTCCTGATGAGATCTGTTATCCCAGCAATGAGAGGTGGGATGCATAGCAATGCAATGTATGTCTAAAATCTTCTCTCTCTCTCTCTTTCTATTTATCTGTCTTTCCCTTCTGTCCACATGTACTGTTTCCCTTTCATTCTCTTTTTAGTCACTCTTTCCTCACACTCAACTACTAGATCCTCACCACTTTCTCCCTGCTCCACCCATCCCCACCCACCCCCAGGCTAGGAGACAGCAGAGAGGGGTCTGCTGAAGACAGGGCCCATTGACAGGCTAGAGTGGCAGTAACTTATTGTCTATTGATGGAGTGTGACAAATCATGTGGGAACGCAGGGATGCGTAGCAGTGAGAGCCAGGGTGTTGAGTACATGAGCGTGCCTGCATGTGTGCTTGCATCTCAGATGTGTATGTGTATGTGTGCGCGTCTGTCTGCCTGTGTATGCCCGCATGTGTTTGTGCCTTTCTGTGTCTACGCCTGTGCATGTGTTTGTGCGTAACATCTTAGTGTGAGGCAGGCGGGCATAGCCGGGACCCTTCACAGCTCATTTAGCTCAAATAGGGCCACCTGGGTGGTGAGGGAGCTCAGTGGGGTGGCCCTGGCACTCTGGAGTCCCACTGACAGCCCCCAAATATAGGGGCTCCGTCGGCCTATTAATCAACACAGCCACTCTGACAAATCACCACAACTATGACCTAATGAGAGGGGGAGAGAGGAATGAGGGAAAGGAAAAAGTTGGAGACATAATGGAGGGGGCATGAGGAGTACACGGACGAAGGTGGAGGGGCTGTAAATGTGGAGGCTAAGAAGTGACAGAGAGAGCAGTGGCTTAATGAAAAGGAAATGAAAGAAGGAGTTGCCTGACTTTGCGACTGGCAGTGCGGGCCATGGGGGTATGTCATGAAGTAATAAGAAGAGAATGCTACCACACTTCTCATCCGTAGCTGATTCTTGGCTCCCCAGTCCCTTCACAAGACCCAATTGATTTGTGATGAAAGCCTAAATCATACACTCCTAAATGTAACAGTATGAATTAGCAAGCACCTGCTCAGCCTCACCAATTTTCCACCACCGCAAAATAAATTAGACTACCAGTACTTTGTAGACACCTTTTTTGCAGATGCTTCAGAGCAAATTAGAGGTGAGAAGACGTTTGAGTCTGAAAGCAAACAGCATTGATGTATGTCTCCTTCTCTGGTTCCCACCCTGAGGTGAGCTAGCATCTAATCTCCCCACTACCAATCTCAGGTCCAAATCACATTAGCCAGGATCAGAGGTGAAACTGAAGCTTTTCAACAGCAGCCTGTTCTCACTAATGAACCCCCATGGCCATCCACTGCATATTACAGCCACACTGAGTGAGGGGGAGAAAGTTTTGCAATAATCATTATGTAATTGCACAATGCCTGGGTTTCCATTGCCCTGACATTTCGAACGCTCGATAGCAATATCTTTATGCCTCTCTATAGGGAATATGTTTGGAACAGCTGTACTGTATATGATTGATGGTTTTCTGAGGCTAAGCAATCTACTTTATTGTAATAATATACCGCAGTGTCCATCTGAAGTTTATACTATACAATATTAGTTTATTCGCAATGACTTTTGTCTTGTGAACCCAAGGTGAATTAATTGACATTGATTGTGTTGGTATAAGTGACCAAGCTAATGTGTCACTCAGTCAAGAGAATACAACCCCACCTCTCATCACATCCAACAAAACCACAGACACACACACACATTTCACTTACAACTCCATACATTTTCTATCACACTAGGAATCTTTGAAAAAATCTCCCTAAATAAGAACCCTACTTTGCTGTGGTCTCTTAATATGCAGTGTGCCACCAAGCATTAGGGTGAATATTCAAAAGCAGCACCTTCCTATTGACTTGTATCTGTCTGCTGTGCTGTCCAGCCATGGGATCTGTGTGATATACTAAGCCCTGGCCTGTCTGGTGCATCGACCAGCCCAGGATGGAGGGCCCAGAGAGAGGATGCACAACTGCATGCTCCTCCCATCCATTACCTAGTTATGGTAATCCTGCAACAGCTACTGCTTTCCAGTCCATAGAATACAAAGTGTACAAATACACATATACATTCATGTGTTGTTAGGTATGCACAAACCGTGTTGTCCCAGTTCACTCTGACCAAGGCTCATTGATGAAGGTAATACACATTATTTGAGTGTGTGTGTGTGTGCGAGTCACCAAAGGCGTTTGTTTGCCCAAGGTCACGATAGTGAACTTTTCCTACTCTGTATGTTTTGTACAGTGGCCCTGATCATTCAATGCTCTACAACTCTCACAAATAGACAGAAAACACAAGCATATTCAAAAAACACCCTGCATTGCAAACACACAGCCAAGTACACTGTACAATATTATGTTTGGGACTTGTGCTATGTGTATTTTAAGTGCGTTTATGTATCAGTTTGTTTTGTTTCTATTTACAGCATATATTTTGTCGAATTGATGAAGCTGTTTTTCGAATTTGCTTGTGTTTTGTCTATGAGTTGCAGTGCGTTCAGGGCCACCGTAGTTTTTTGTATTTTGTACACAGAAAAAATAAATATCAAGAGCCACTTAGTGAGCAGCTTTCAAGATCATACCAGTTGGAGATTTACTTGCTTTTTTATCAGTGATTTGTGAAAATTATACTGTTTCAGATGTTGCCTCTATTTGCTGAGTTATACCACCACTCTACTTGTTGTAGGATGTAGGTTGAGTGATAACAATCAATCAATGAATATATGATTTTAAATCTGCCATATGACCCAGACCCCCCCACCAATGAATCTATGAATGTTATACTCTCCTTCCTTTGTAATGATTGTAAATTTTGCCTGTTTTGCCAGTGCCAAATGCTAGAATTATCCTAATTTTAAGTTCAATTGTGCCAGTACGTGTGGTGAACACCATTAATCCCACCTTTATTCAAAATTACATTCATACTTGTCTTTGGATTTTATTAAAGCCCCTTTTAAAGTTCTGCCTCTCTTTTAACTGCCCACTAATTTAATCTCACAAGGAAGAACCACTGAGTTGTGGGCAAGGTCACTGGAGACAGAATACCAGCGCTCACCATTTTCTCTCAAAAGAGAGAAAATGACTGATGTGGTCTGACATTTAGTGTTGATGATGGCAGCCGCTCCCAGTAAAGTCGCATATTAGTGCCCCTCACCTGCCTTTATGACCTACATGGCAAAAGTACATTAATGTCACTATAATGCAATTTGCTGTCTCTGGCATATTAGTGCTACAAAGAAGTCAGAGCCAGAAAATAATTGTGTAGATAAAGGTTAGAAAATACTTGGCATGTTAAGATGTTTTTTGTGCCTGAAACCAAAACATGAATGCTGGTGTTACCCTGCTCCTTTCATAGAATTTGACAATGTTTGTATTTTGGTTGTAAGAAATGCAACACTGCCAGAGGGCTGTGTGTATGTGTGTGAGAGTGTGTGTGTATGCTCTCCTGACTTGACAATAGACCTTTACAGCATCAAATCCCCACAAGGTGAGGCACAACTTAAAAACGTCTTTTCATCGCTTTCCTTATCTCTTGCACACTGCTGTTGGCAGCAAGAAAGAGAAAAAAAAAACTGAGAGGGGAAGCATTATAATTTTATTATAAGGACAGAGAGGGTAAAATAGAGCACAAGTGATAAGAATCTGGAGATTAGGATGGAGCAGAACAATAAATTATGCAAAGTGTTTGAAAACACATACAGCTATAATTAAGTGGCATTTGATTTTAAATGAGGTGACAGCGAGGATTTATTTATCTCCTTAACCCCTTAAAACTGCCATTAGCATGGTGGAAAATGAACTGTTTGAAATGGTAAGAGAACAAGGCCCTCATCTGATACACAATAATAGAGCACCCCCAACCAAAGATTAATACACACACACAACATAGAAAGGTGAGATAAATGTCTGCATGGACTAATCAGTTCACTGCAGGCCCAGCAAAACTGTGGGAGCCCATTGCTAATAATGTCATTATGATTGGAGCCAAAACATAGATGTGGTTATAGCGTGGACTCGGTTGAGGATTGTCAAGCCAACTGGTGTCAGTCAGTGTCCTCAGTTTCCCCACAAACTTGATGCTTGGTTACTCACGTTTTGCTTTTAAAAACAAAACAAAACAAAAAAGTGGTTCCGTGATTAACTCACTCTGCAGTGTGCAGCTTTAGTCCCGCCAGTACCTGAAGTTATGGCAGTCTGGCTACTGTTTCGTGTTGGCAGCTTTGTTCGCATTGTTGCTCTTTCTGCTTCTGTAAGCAACTGTAATGTTGATTGTAGATTAGTTTGTTTTTCACTGCATACTACTTACATTTCACAGTTGTTTTAATGTGGAGAGAATCGAGCTAATTTCTTAACCATGTTTCAAAGGGGTTTATCGCTCCATAAAAGGATTTATCCTGGCATAAAAATGCAGTGAAAATGCACCTGCTGTGCCAATGATGCTGCTGCTCAGTGTCAGTGTTTGTAAAGCGCAGGTGAGTATAAACTATTATGTGCATAAAACAAATGTCTTTGTCATTGGTCGGACAGTTACTTGTCATGGACTGTAGTACTATCAGTGTCAATGCTTCTGCTGCCCAGCTTCACCATCACAATGAATTTAGATGCCCATAATCTAGTTGTCTTATTATATTAACTTTACTAGACTTGATATCTTTTTGGACATTATCCTGGTAACGTTTTTATTGATACATATCTACTTATTCTATCACTCGCTAAGAAGTCAACCACACTAGCAACTTACCCAACTAAGCCACTACGTAATCTATAAAAAGTAGAACGTGCTGAAATATGCAATTTATTCATAGTGGCGGTGGAAATGATATATAGCAGGGTTTGAATAGAAGTTTTGCCAGATCAATGTCTGAGAGCGAGGCCTTTGTCTGAGAGCAAGTCGCAGTTTCTCAACCCCCAGCGCTCCTTAGTAGATTTCACAGTTTATATATGCATAGATGACAAAGAGAAAGTACTGAATAAGTAATAGGCTATTTCCTGGTAGCACACTGAGGTGAAATCACAACGAACATCTTTTTTCCCCTCTGTACGCAGTTCAGTGGGGAGATTGCGTGAGAGAATGCTTGTTCTCAGTGTTTGTGCTTGTGTATGTGTGCATGAGGAGAGCAATATCCAAAGCTACTGACTGTTTATCTGAATCATCTTTGTTCATTAATTCATGGGTAATATTTTATGCATTTGGTGACAAGGTTTAAAGGAGTAGACCCAAATGCAGTCACAAGACATGGAGTGAGATGGTGTGTAATGCGAGGCTTTAATGATTCTTTTCTAAAGGAAGTTGGGGACCTGCCTATTCTTTGGCAATGCCAGAGAAGTTGAAGTTATGTGTAGCTTGCAGGGGAAGTCTGATGGCAACAGGTGAGCTGAGGTTGGAAACAAGTGATTAGTGGTTGGTGGTACATGACAGGACATGAAAAAGATGATGGTTGCTTGTAGGGAAGTGGTGGGCCAAGACTGGACTTTGGCACCGCATTGTTTCATTGGAAAGAAGTGGAAAAGCTTACAAGATAACCAAATTTTTCAGAAATGACGCATGGGAGACTTGATGGACTGATGAGGGAGGGAGAGGAGACGTCTCCTTAAATAGACTGCAACCATTATAGGAAGCTGAGGAGCAATTGGTGAAACAGCTCGGGCTAGGTCAATCCGTAAAGATTGAGGAGCTGACATGCGATCCAGAGGAGACAGTCATAACATTTGGTTCCTTCTGTACCTATTCTATTTTGGACCTAATTGGAACTAGTCTGAGGTTTGGTCTCACTCAGTATATTTTTGGCCGGTGGATGAGATTGTGTTTGTAATAACATTGTCCACCAAGATAAGAGTCCTTACTTCTTTCTCTTGTTTTTTCCTTCTACCTGCCTGGTGGTCTATTTCTCTCCTTCATTCTCTTTCTTTCTGTTTGGCTCATGGGGGAAGACGGAGTGCCTCTGCTAAGGTTTTTGATCCCAGAGACCTGCAGGCACACAGGCGCTGTTAACGGGTACCTGCCTACCTACCTGCCAGGTTGAATGACTGACTTACTAACTGTCCAGCTACCTGAGCCTTCCCTCGTTACTGCAGTAATATACATGGGGAAAGTGATGGAAGGAGGAGGACGGTGGTCATAAGGCATATGGAGTAGATAAGAGTCGGTTGTCATGCATCAATTTTCAAGGGTGTGATTTCACCCCTGTCAAAAAAATTCAGAGTAACATCAGGAATGCAACATGAATGCTGATGGTGCAATACAAAGGCTGGGATTTATTTGGAGGTGCTTTTCAGTTTCTTTTAATAATTGCAAATAATTGTTCCACCCCACGTGGTGGGAGTGAGAGGAGGTGTCAGACAGTCGACAGGCTTACTCAGGAAATGGCTGAATGGCTTCCTTAACGAAGGGCTTTGCTTTAATGATTTAGAGTAGCTGAAGTGAGAGGGGTCACACACAAGCACATACACATGCTCACATTTCTCTATGTCACAACCTTCTCTTGGGTGCCGTTTCAGTGAAAGGTGCCAGCCTGCTCAGCGAGGCTCCTAACAAGTGCCAAACAGTCAGGGGACCGAGGAGGAAGAAAAGAAAGGTGAATTGAGTTGGGGAAATGGGAGGTTGAGGGGGGAGGATGAGATAAGAGTAGCAGAGGGCTGTCAACCTCCTGGGACATGTGCAGAACTCAATGTCAGTGTAGAGCAGAGCAGTCAACTAGTGCACTTCACTGACCAGGAGACGATAGCTGTGTAGATGTGGCAGGTGTTTGGTTATTTTGCTGTTGTCCCTATTCTTACTGCATGTAATAATACATTCACAACAGCACGGATTCTAAATTGGACCTCACCTTGTCAAACCCAAACAAGGCCCTTCACCCTTTTCTCCCAGTGCAAGACTTGATAGCAGTGTCTGAGAAGAATGCACCAAACTGTGTCCAATAGACTGGTACTCACAGTCACATTGTGGTGGACAAGCAGCCTAATGATATCTGAAATACCGGCACAACTGCTATGATATGCTGTGATAATTGCTACCCTCCTGTCCGCAGTACAAATAAATGTGGAATCGGTGGGCAAACACATTAATATGGAAATGTCTACATTAATTTGGAGCATGGTCTAAATTATTCAGTAATTAAGCCACTGCAAATTTACACAAACTTTCCCCTGGATGACTGGAGAGAATAGTGAGGAACTAGAAACACCCATGTAGAGGGATTTGAAATATGTGGTCACATGACATTAATACATAGTCATGTTCCACAAAATAATAAAATGGTCTGCTTCAAAGCAAAATAGGCCCTCAAAACACATACACAATAATGTATATACAACCCTAGCAAAGAAATATTTGGCAAAACAAGTATTATTGCAACATAATTTCTATACATCCTCTACTACCCCCCCATCTCCACCATTGCAACACACAACTACATGCCTCTGGATTGTAGAAGCAAAACAGCATCAGAGCAACTCACAAAAATGTCACATTCTGTGCTTTTATGTTTACAAGAAAAGTTGGCCTCCTCTTATTATTAGCATTACGATGTGTGTGTATTTATCTGGGTTTCATGCACGTGCATGTGTGTGTGTGTGTGTGTGTGTGTGGTGCATTTAGGGCAAAGCTCCTCCGTGCCCTCTAATGTTTTCAACCTTTTGTTGCTTGGATTTGAAGTTTTTTTGTGTCTGCTTGTGCCTCCATGGATGCTCTTGTGAATGTGTGTGTGCGTGGGCCCGGGGCCAGGGTGTTTGTCTGTGCCAAAGCACATACAAGCACGTACAAACATGTCAACTTGTGTAACTGTGGATGTCCTTTCAAAGGGCCTTCACAGATCTGTCCGAGGCCCTTTGATCAGGCGCTCTATGACACGTCCGCTCTCGGCAGCCCTTGAGATGGGAGGGTGTGTGCTGGGTGGGAGACAGGGTGGATTTAACGCTGGGGAGACTGTGGTTTTGACCCACATGCTCATACACACATACATACAAGCAATGACACACACACAAAATTTGAAGATAGACTCACTGAAGCGAATGACAATGTAGATTCAGTCTAATATGATAGATCAGTGCTATCATTGTAGTTTTTGATGAATGAATACAAAATGTCATGAGACATGAGATTACAAAGTATTCTGCTTCTATTAGTTGGAGTGGTTTGTGGTTCAGGTTAGTAGTTGGAAAGTACAATAAATGCTGTCCATCCTCAGGATAGTGTGTTAATAAAAACATTGTGTGCATTTGTCTATAATGAACACAGCTGTAACTAAAGCTCCTAGCTCATTTTTAATTTGAAATAGATTTACTTTGATATAGCATATTTTTGTCTTTGTTGATTTAGAGTGTGTCTTGTAGCCCTTGAGTGGACATCAGTTTGGATTGAGATGGATCTCAGGTAGGGTCTAATACTGAGTGGCATCACCGTAGAATGTGGACATACTGTAGACCTGACACTGAGTTGATCTGACAATAGAATGGATCAGTGTAAGAGCTAGCAAGTCAGAAGGTAGAGCATAATCCTTTCTGTCAAGTCTCTGTCTCGTCAATATTCAAATCCAGCCGGCTGTCCAATGGCTGTCAGTTACAATCTCCCTCTGGCTCATGGCCTAGACCAGGCACATATCTAAATTGAATTGGATGTTTTCTTCTCAATGGAAATTGAATTGAAAGGATGACCCCCCGCCCAGACCCTCACCCACACCCATCCCCTGTATTTTGAGCCCAACTGAAATAGATTTTAATGTACAATATCTATTCCAAACTAGTAACTTAGCTTTGTTGTTTTCCTTTTTATTTCAAAGAAGGAGCTTGAGATCAAATTGTGATTTTGCCTCCTGAACGACTAATGTGCTTCACTTAAAACTACTGACAAGGCATGGAAACCCACAAGCACTTTCTGTCACCTCTGTGAAGTACTCTGTGTTCTCTCCTGTGATGATTTATTCCCATGCTCTCGGCTTCCCAGACACCAGCACACGCTGCAATGTTGTCTGTGAAACTACAGAAGTGAAGGCCAAGTGTAAGAGCAGCAATTGAAAGCATATGGACTCAATATAACACTTGGAATGAACCAGACACCAAGATGTACTGTACACATCCTTGTATGGTTATTTTTCAACTGAGTATTGATCAGCTGACCTCATCCCTACCCTCCGCCTTTTAACACCTAACCTTAAATTCTGAACTCTGACATCAGCAAAAAGTATATGCCTGAATTTTTAAGAATGTATTCTTGTCTGGAAGCAGTGGTTGGAAAGGTTAATTCATTTTAGTGCAGTTCTCACTGGGCAGACTGCTCACTTGTGATAGTTTGTTATTTTTTTCAAATCTCTCTTTTTTTTTTTTTTCAGTCAAAAGGTGAGTCTTAGTGTCTAGTTCAGCAAGGTACACTCTCGTCAGTTGCAGTCCAACTTTATGTTGTGACTTGGGTTACATAAAAATGTTTTCCAACTCATCTTTCCCTTTAATACCAGGCTCTAGCCTCAAATGAGATGTGTGAAGGTGTGACGACCGCTCAAAACGATGTCTGTTCACTACAAGTAAAAGGATTCCAAAGGTGTAAAACTGAAAGTGTTTCTCACAAGCGTAAAAATGATAGCCAGTCTCTCACTCTCTCTCTTCTCCTCCTTTCTGTCTTGTACAGTCCCTCTTTTCCTTCTTCTCTGACACATGTCGCCCTGGCATCCATGGAAAGGCCTGACCTTTGGAAAGTTTAGCACTTTAAATATTTAGGCTTGGGTTATGATGGATCCTCCAGGCCCTGCGGCAATGTGCGAAGCCTCTGATTAGGGCTGCTGTCAGAGTCATTTAGCTGAGTGTCTGGCCGCCGGTGGCACTCTCTGTTTGACAGGCAAGCCTTTTAAACAAACAGCGGTCCCAGCGGCAGAGCAGGCAGGGCACCCGGCGCAGCACAAACACCCAACACTCTGAGAGAAACCACTCAGCCCGCTGACAGCTGCAGAGAAAACCGCTGGCCACTGTCTCTCTGCCTCTCGTGATCTTTCAAGCACTTTGTCTTCCTGCTCACTCACTCTGTTTGGCACAGTCTGTACTTTTATGCATGCCAGTCTTATTTTGTTGCTCTCCACCAACCACCCTCCACACACACTCTGTGTTATATTTTTTTCCACTATTGCTTCATATCTTTTTGGTATTCACAGTCACTGAGTCACTGAAACATTAAAGTTTCATCTGTGTTGCACTTTGAGATTTAGTAAGTAAGTTGATTGCCAGATGATCTCTGAGCGAGGCTTATGCTCTTAATTTGTCAAACATCACTACTCATTATCAGCTGAAAATCTGGATAGATGCTGTCTGTCTGGTGCCTTCATAGTCCCATGATTAGGACAGCTTACATTGATGTTCACATTGAAATACATCTGAGCCAGCCTTTTCATCTCACTCTGAGACAATCTCCTGTGGCATCAATCCTGTAAATATATGAGTCTTAATATGTGTGTCCTATTCTGTATTCAGAGGAAGAGCCAAGTCAGCAGCTCCAGTATTAATGCATGAGAAATGAGCAGAGCCCATAAGAATTAAAGGGTAAGACTCCCCTTATTAAGATGTAAATTCCGGGGGAAAACTTGCCGAAATGAGGATACAGTGAAGTTATTGTCAACTTTAGCCTACTTATGCATTTCTAAGAGGCATTGTTGTGTTGCAGTTGTTGAAATTAGATACACACAGCAAAGCACCTTGTGTATTTTTTGGCTCATTTTCAGCACGAGATCAACCAATCTCAACAAATATACAACCTACACTTTATGGAACAATTTACACTTTTGGCAACATTATCTAGTGACAGCGTACATGGCAAGTATTGTGGTAATTCAATTTCTCTCAGTGTGTGCGCCTCTGTCTCTCTCTCTCTCTGTCTCTCCCCCTCTCTCCCTCTCTCTCTCACTACCTTTGCCTCTCTCTCATTTCAAATTTGCACTTAACACCTTCCTGGGGAAAGGCTTCTCATTCATCAACGGTGTTTGTCCCAGTGACAAGCAGGGCGCCTCCTGCATATCAATATCAGCTAAGACAATGCTGAGCCTGTAACCTTCAGCTAAATGTCATTCTGCTTAATCCTATTTGAAAATTAAACATTGAAAAACCTTTAGTGCACCTTCCTCTCTTGCTTCCTGTCTCGCTCACTCCTTTATTGGCCACCATTTCTCCTGCTTTCTGTTCTCCCTCACCCCCTTTCTGTTCTTGTTTTGCCCCCTGTGTGACATTTCTATTGTTTTGTTTGTGTGAGTGTTAGTTGTTTCACATTTTGGTTTAGTATCATAAAGTTTAATTTTATGTCATTGGAAAAAAAATAAATGTTGGGGCAATTTGTCTGTAGTCATCTGCATTTTTCACTCAACAGCCTGTAGCAGTCATCAAAGTAATGCTTTACTACCTCCACGCCCCTTTTGTTCTTTATTTCTTTAGAGATTGTCCACTCATCCTTTGACAAATAGAAAGAGTGAGATTCAGACCGACGCAAAAATGTAATCTGAAAAAAATTGCTCTCTACTAAAGTGGAAAATTGAAAGAGAATACAGTCACATAAGGAGAAACCTCTATACCAAAGCTGCATATTTACATAAACAGATCTTCCCCTCACCGATGATAATTACTACATTGACAGTGCTGGGGAAGCAGAGAAAGAGCATGTGTGATTTGTCCACTTATAGTCTGTGACAGAGGCTGAACCTTCACTAAAGTGCTCTGCATTGAGAGGCCTGCTTCTTAGTATGCATGAAACAAGTGCGTGATATATTTGGTGTTTTACCCCATCTTTTGGCTCACACGCATGCACAAAGCACAACTATATGGTACATATTTGAAGCTACAGTGTGGAATCGCAAGGGAGGGAGGGCAGGGATAAAAGGAGAAGCAGAGATTGCAATGAAAATGCAATCATTTGCAGTCAGACAGACATAATTCTCCTTTGGAGGGAGTTTGATGCGGCAGCTCAAAGACAGCCTTCACCCAACTCTCCATATGGATTTGATTGACCACAGTCACCCGTCAAGGGAATCCACTGAAATACTGAGAGTGAATTACAACGTGACTACCCTTGATGTCTTCATATTGAAGCTCCCCATCCACTCCATAGCTTGAAGAATTGAAATATTTGATGGCAAGATACACTCTAGAAGCGATTAAACAAAGCAACAAGACATGAGTAGCAATGTCCTCCATAAAATACAGCCACCCAAACAGCTCCTTTAGCCTCACTAAGCATCAGATTGACAGAAAAAGGAAGAAACAGATGGAGAGACAAAATCATCTATTCTCTTTTATTTCTTCTTTTTCTCTTTAAGTCTGATAGCATATCACAGCGGCAGAGACTGCTCTAAAACTGACCCACACAGCATGAAAGAAAAAAGAGAAGAATATGCCTGTGTGAGGAGAGAAAGTGGCTTATAGCACCTTGAAGAGTTTCTGTCTGAGGCGCTGTGAGAGAATGTATTTTAGACAACAGGTTACTCCTCACTCTGTGTGGAACCCAAGCTGAGTTGCATGCTGTGGGGTCCTCTCTTCTTTCTGTGTGAGACACAAATATAAGAGAGGTGTGGACACACAAGCAAACATAAACAGCATCTGGTTAGTGTGCAGATGCTGTATTTCCATATAACCAGGGAGCGGCATAACTTGTGCACGGGTTGATGGCTTCTTTATGGCAACTACTGGATACACGTTTTCATTTAAGACCAGGTAATAAATGTTGGTTCATATTAAAAGAGCTCCTTTTTGAAACTCTGTATGATGTCTATGCTTTCCAGGTGGGAAATGCAGGAAGATGCAGAGCTGGACGATGGAGAAAAAGTAATGGTAGAGGAACTTAAGAAAACCTATTTTGTTTGCTGCTGCAGTCCAGGACCACAGGACCCTCCTGCAGCTGATGAGACACCAGCAGAGCAGACCCAGGGGGAAACAGAACCATCTGATAAAAGTGCTCCCCAATAAAGGTCCATGCAGTTAGAATTTTTATCATGTTATAAATGTTTGCTTGTGATATGCACTTGCACTTCTCCAGGTAGTGGAGCATTTGTGTGTGTGTGTGTGTGTGTGTGTTTATGCCAGTGTGGGCATTAGTGCGTGTTGTGGGTGTAAATAGGTTTGCGCACATATGCACAGAGTGAGTTTGCATATGTGTGTGCATGAAAACAAGACTGAATGAGAGGGTGAGAAATCAACACAACAAAAAGCATGAGGAATACTGTGTCTCTCTCTCTTTATGCACATGCCTCAGAGAAACTCCCTGTACTTTTCTATGCTGCATCAGACACATTTCATGTTTTTGGAGCACATCTCCAGAAATCAGTTCTGGGAAATGGAGAACCCAGATTTGTTTGCCTGGGACAAGATGGGACTGTGTGATCATTGCAGATAGTTGAAGGTTTTTTTTTTTTTTAACACAGTAAGTGTAACGACATTGGTGTCAGCATACTTGCTCCTGCTTCCTGAAAGCCAACATCAAGAATTACAACTGGGAAGCAAGATGATGTATATTTTGATTATAGCGTGTCCCAAAAATCTGTACCAATATGCAATATCAGTCAGCTTTTTGTGTGAACTGAGAAATCATTTGTTTAATATGCTCCATGTTTGCTCTGTATATATTTCCAACTGTGTCCATATTTTGTTATTAATGAGATGGTGGTGGAATGTTTTAGAATTAAACATGAAAATAAAATCGTATTCATACTTCATTCATTCATCTTCTACCGCTTATCCGTTTCTGAGTCACAGGGGTGCTGGAGCCAATGCCAGCTCACATTGGGTGAGGGCTGCAGGGCAAACACACAGAGATAGACAGAGACAAACAACCACTAACACTCACACTCAGACCTACGGACACCAATTAACCTAAACACAAATGTCTTTGGATGGTGGGAAGAAATCGGAGTAGCTGGAGGAAACCCACACAGGCACGGGGAGAACATGCAAACTCAACACAGAAAGTCCCCAGGCCTGGGAACCGAAACCATGACCTTCTTGTTGTGGGGCAATGGCGCTAACCACTATGCCGCCGTGCTGCCCCATTCTCATACTTCACCACTGAATATTATTTTTTGTAGTATAATGAAATTGTGTGATATAACTGTATTAAATACATTTTTGATTCATGACTATAAAGTTAAAATAACTTTTTTTGAATGTAAACATGTTTATTGATATTAGATATGATGTTCAAATAAGAATTAAACAACTCAAATGAAACCATTTGAAGAAGGTGTATGTTATTTTAGCTCAGAGTCTACTGCTGTGTAATCCCTTTCAAAGAAAACATTTCCTTATGTCTTTCCTCAACAACATTTTTCAACACAAATGAAGGAAAAATGTGATCACCAAACCACAAAATAAAACTGAAAATCTACAAAATGATCAGCAGATGATTTTGCATTACACCTTTGAATAAAAGCTGGACAGCAACAAGTTTTACCTTTATTCAACACAGAAGCAGTGTCTTAGGTTTTGGTGTTGCAGGAAAAACAGTATTTGGCCTGACGAGCTCTTCTCATGAGATCACTGTTTTCTGTGAGAAGAAAATGCTTTGAACTCCCTTTTTTACTCTCCCTCCCCATTAGAGAAAGTACCTGTAGGGTTATCCATTTGTATTTCTATTCTAGACAGGTGACTGGATCATAAGACATCTGCGAGTAAAGTTGACAGTACACAGTACACTCACAACAAATCATTACATAGAATGATTCATGACAAATAGTTAATTGAATGCTCTATTATATGGTTTTCATTTGGGGATTATCAAACCAACAGAACAGAATCTTAGAGTTCAGTACAGTACAGTACAGTAAAAACAGTCGCACCATTTCAAGTGCTCTGATTTGTTTCAACTGATTGCCTACAGTCCATTAATGTATCGTCCATGGGAAATAGTCACAGAAGAGACATGTTGGCTTTTAATGTGTATTTATCCATTAACTACAACAAGCTTTGTGTCAGCTGTAGCGAACCAGCATGGTATCATTACAGGAAGACCATCTTTCAGATAAAGCACCCTGGTTTCTCTTCATTTCCATGTCAAGTCCCACTTCCATTGCTGAAGTTTATCAATTTCCTATAAATGTCTCTTTATACAGTGGGGGATCAGTGTGAGCTCTCATTACACAGTAACCTGAAAAGTCTGCAATAAAGTTGAAATAATTACTTAAAAAGCTCATCAAGTCCTGTGGAGTTACAAGTTTGAGCAGTGGCCTGAATGTTTTCTCTGCTTCGGGACAGCAAAGATCTTTCTGTTTTATGAGCTCTTTCAAATTGCTGGCCTAAAGTCTAAAAGAAATTATGAGTCACTGGTTGATTTAATAGTTTGTCTGTCAAGTCTGAGTAAATCAAACTTTTAGCTTAAATCTTACCCAGTCTGATGACTCAAGTCCACATCTATGACCTAGGGTGCAGCACTGCAGAGTAAGATTCATACTCAATGGATATCAGTGCTACAATATGTCATTTCTCTTTCTTATTTGGGTCTCCCTCCTCAGCATCTCCTGCTCTCTGCTTGAGGAAACAGGGTAGCTCAGCTCCCCAGAGAAACAGTTTCAACTTCCAGAGGCTGTCCAGAAGTAGGGCATCCAGCTTAAGTTTAACCACAAGGCTATTTCTGTGAATCAACAGCACATGGCATGAAGTAAAGTCACAGGTACATGGATACAGGATGTTGCAGGTGGTTTTAGAAGGGTCCCAGCACAGAGTTAGTGTGAATGTGCCAGATGTGGATTCAGTCACTTCCGCTTCCCCTCCCTTTGAAAAGTTTTGTGAGAACATTCCTGTGTCACAGTCACTTACATCACAGGGGAGGGACCCAAAAAAGGGAGTATCCAATACCTTAAATGTGATGGAAAAAACACAATCTTGTTTTATAAAGGTAGCTGCTGTTGGGAAGAAGAACACCGATTTACATAAAGTCCATTTGGCTCATTTCTGCTGACATTTGACCAAGGCTAAATGTGGACCTATGTTAGAAAAGACCTGTGTGTCTATTTAAAGCTCTTAAAAAGAAAAGAAACAACATGTTGTGTAAGTCCTCTGCAGCAAAGAAAATATCAAATTTTTTGAGGGAAAGGTATGGACTTTATAGATTTTATAGACCAACATGGAGTCAAAATCAAATGTCATGGGACACTACCTGAATAAATCTTCTAAATCTCACTTTGGAAATTTCTCATAATAGTATGACTTTATTCAAGTATTTAGATACTTTACTTGGCAAAATGTTTTACTGCCTTAACATTTAAACGCAATATTACAGGTGAAAGTCATTAAGTACTGCATTGTCAAAATGCTGTAAAAGTATGACACATGTTATGCAACATATTATGCACCCCCGCCACCCGGAAACGGATAAGAAGTAGAGGATGAATGAATGAAAAAAACTGAACTTAACACTTATTATTAAACGAAATTTTTCATTTTAACAAATATGTACAGCTGCCGGAACTTTAAACACAGGAAATTTTAAGCACGAATGCACCACTGTCCGGTGATCGAGGGTTTGACCCCTCACGCGGGACAAAAACAGCTGGATGAGCTTGGCAGCTGTCGTGCGACTGTGTCTTTAAATATCCCTTCCAGTCCGTTGCCCCGGTAACCCGGAAGCTTCACGCTCTCGGAGCTGAGCTGGGCTCCGAGTCCTTCCTGTTTCAGAAATTTCAAGGAAGCTGCAGCGACTGGACAGCCACAAATGTACTGATGGTGCGTGAGTCGAGCAAAACGCATGCATGCATCTGCCGTAAACAGCTGTTCCTGTTCGAGCCCGCGTTTCATTCGGCTGAGACAAACAAACAAACAAAAACAAACCAGTGTGAAATCATAAAAGCCCGTATGCATCCCGCTCTGCGTGCTCGCAGTTTGGCTCCACGTAGTGCGACCGCACACTATTTCGGGCAGTTGTTTTATGTAAGAAACAATAAAGAGATGTTTTCCAGCTGCTGGGGGAAAGTGGAAGAGCCGTGTGAGGGTGGCTGTGTGCTTTCTCTCCGGAGTTTGGCTCAGAAACAGCAACAACTTCGCAATGTTTGCTTCCTGAACTCAGTGTTGGCCGCACGTGTGCAAAGTTCAGCGGCCAACTCTCGGCTTCATGCTAGATAGATAGCAACAGTTAGCTGTGGGTGGTGGATGTTACTGCGGCTCAGTTATATCCACAAAATCAGACAGGTCTATGCAGTCTGTGCAGGAGAACCACATCCAACCGTAGCATACAATGTTTTGGCTTCCTGCCACCTCACAGGTGCACCAAGCTTTGAGGCCGTTGTGGTCTAATGGAGAGATCCAGCCTGTCGACAGGAACAGACATGTGCGAGTATGGCATCATGCAGCATGTGCTGAGGCAAAGCTTAAATCTGCAGCTCTTAGTTATCTCTGTTTTAATTTCCACTCGTGACAGGATGCACCTCAGTGATCTCCGGGAGCAGAGGACTCATGCTCTCTCATCTCAGTGCTGCCACATCAACCCTGTACATACTGTGGATTGCCATGGCCCAGGTTGCTGGCCAGGAGGACAGAGAGAAAACTACTGCACTCAAAGGTGAACTTAGAGTTTTATTGTGAAAATAGTAATGATAACAAAAACATTGCCATTAAAGCAAAAGACAAAAGTGAAAACTGCCACTTAAGGACAACTAATGTGTTTTAAGGTGACTATAGCTTACGAGGCCAGGTAAACTGGCAGTAATGGACATTTTCACAGTTTGCTTATTTCTACGTGGATTTATTACTTTTAATCTCATAAGCCCTTTTTCATAGTTTAACTGGTCACTTGCTGCTTATTTTTGGGTTTCACTTTTGTTTGAGTTATTGCCAGTGTTGGGCAAGCTACTCGGAAAGTGTAGTGAGCTAAGCTACTAGTTACTCTAACATTAAATGAAGCTTAACTACATCAAAGCTATTACCCTCAGAAATGTAGCAAGCTAAGCTACAGCAAAATGAAAGTAACTCGTGCAACTACATCCAAGCTTTTTATGAAATTGAACCAACTTCGTGCCAAGTCAGTGTTATCTTACTGATTAATAAAACTCAGTCAAAAAGATACACAGGCAAAAAAGTTAATTTCAATTGTTTACTGAACAGTGAACTGCGCTAACTCACAACACGACCAAACCACAACAGCAAGAATGAAGACTGCTTCAAACAGTCACATCATGGTCAAAAATGTACATGTGTGGATATATGTATGTACACTACAAAAACTCAAAATCCTACCAAGAATATTTATTTCTAGTCAAAATGCCTCATTTCTAGTCAAAACAAATCTCATTACACTTGAAATAAAACTCATCACCTTAAAAAAAGTAACTTGTTTTTAGACAATTTTCACTTGGAATAAGTAGAAAAAATCTGTCCATGGAGCAAGTTATTTTTCCTTATTACAAGCAAAAAAACGTTGCTCCATGGACAGATTTTTATACTTATTTCAAGTGAAAATTAGCTTGAAGTATTTTTTTGAAGTGTAAAAATATTTGTTTTGACTAGAAATGAGACATATATTCCAAACACACAAAATAAACAGCACAAACAAACAGAATATTACCATTATTTTGACTTAATGCAGGTCTATGCTTTTCTCCTCATCTTATTGATAAACACTCAGCTACATGTACCGGTGTCGTCACGCCAGCGTCATGCGGAAGTGCCTCTGTGCGGTAGGAGTGACAGTTTTATTTCAGTCCGTAACAGAAATCTCCGGCTCGTTTGAGCTTCAGAAATGATTTTGTAAGTGTAGCTTGTGTTGACGCTATCGCGCTACGTGATCAATAAAATAGCTTAACTACTGAGAAGTTACTTGATTCGGAAAACAGCGACGCTACCACCAGGCTACTGAGAAATGTAGTTAAACTACAAACGTCCGCTGCTGTAGTGAAGCTACTGCCCAACACTGGTTATTGCTATCGGTCTGAGAGCTAGCACACCAGCATATCTGACATATCCAGGATTTGGATGTAGGGGAAACCTACTGAACTGATTCGCACTGAACTCTATAGAGGGGTGCTTTCTGAACCATTTGAGCACCCAATACATTTGGTGAAGATCCAAAAGGAGTGGCTACACATAATTGTCATTCATATAAAATATGGGTCATAACACATAACATACAACAATCAGAGACAATTAATAGATCAAGATCTATGTGTTTGTGCAAGTTGGTGCATATCCAGATAACAATCAGAATCGAAGCAAATGTCTTTTTACGCTCTTTTCAGGATGGCAATCAGCTAGAGAACAATACTGAATCTGCATTAAACAAAGAGTTGTACTTATTATCAAATCTATGTAACAGTGCATACAGTTTCAGTAGCATTAAGGAATCCTTGCATCAGATTTTCATTAATCATGCAAAAAATAACGCAGTAACAATAGCGGTTGCGACATAGCAATAAGACAATTCCTACAGCTCTAAGGAATTGTATAATGCTGAAAATATAATTTTACACAAAAGGTAATAAAACTATACAATTTTCATGTGTATGGTGAGGAATAAAGTCAAGGTATAAATAAAGCTGTACTATTAACAAAATACAACTAGTGTTGTTTGTCCTTGGTAAGGGTGTACACTGATTGCCACTGTACTTAAAATATGTATATTTTTAGACATTTGTTTCATGGACTGAAAGCTTTGCTTACTAGCCCATAATTAAACTTTTAGCTGGCTCCAACAGATGATACCTGTGCAGGAAATATCCCCCTTAACCTTGAGTCAAATATATTCTCCCACCCTTTTATCAGACCAGTATGGACCAATATATTTGGAGAAAAATATCAGATGTTTGATGTAAATGTCCTCTTTTTATCTTTGCTATTAAAACATAGTGAAGAGCTTTTACTTTGAGTAGGGAGAACTGCATTTGTTGCATCAGAGTTTAACAATATGGGGTGACATCAAATTTTGTTGGAGTAGATTTTACTACATCTCTTAATACTATGATGTGATAAGATTAGGCTGTGAACATCAGCTATTGATATTTTCTGAAGAAGGGTAGCTTTTGTATCAATATTGCCACTAATCGTGTCTCACCTTTGATCCTCCCTTTTCTCTTTCTCCTCAGATTTGCTGTCAAGAATAGACTTAGATGAACTGATGAAGAAAGATGAACCTCCATTCACTTTCCCCAAAACATTGGAGGAGTTTGAATATGCCTTCAATGAACGTAAGTTCATATTTCAGTCATAAACCAACAACAATAGCAGTCAAGGTAAAGTGAAACCGGTGAATGAAAGGCAAAATATTTAGTACTGGATTTGAGCAAAAACCAATGTGAGTTCCTGATATAGACTGAAGGAAACATAACCTGTGGTCTGTGTTATCATCCATAGCAGCGGTTCTCCTAACTGTTTGGCTTGGGGCTACTTAAATTGTGTTTATTGGCCTTATCACAATCTGAAGATATCCACCAAAGACTAATAGGTCTTACCTTTTTAGATTTCAGTAGTCATAAGTGAAGAGGCAAAACTATCCCATGCATAAACTTTTGCAAAAAAGCAAACATGAGAAAGAAAATAACATTTTTGTATTACTTTTTATTATCTTGTGACCCTGCAGATAGATGTTGTCAGCACTTGAAGGGTCTCAACCGCCAGATTGGGAACGACTGGTCTATGGAGCTGGATGCTTACAGTAGATTTGTTGAAGCTAGTTTGTGGAATCTGTTGTGAAGTTGACATAAAAACAAAATTACCATAGTAATTTCAAAATTATGTCAGAGTTTTTGAATTAATGACCTGACACTGTCCCTGCTGTCCCTCGGGACATTTGTGGTCTGGGGTGTGGGGTGGGGTTACAGGTGTAGGTGTGTGTGTGTCAGTTAACAGTGACAGCAAGGAGCAGAGCACAGCCCAGAGTGGTTTGAGTCCAGATGATATAAAATTCTCTTTAGGGTTCTGTTGGCTGGTTTTAATCAAACCAGGTGGAGGGAAGGAGGATGAGTTGGAAAGGGTGGTGATGGTGGTGTTAGTTTTGGCTCTTAGTATTCCCCTGCAGTCTTTTTCTCTCCCTCTCTCACCCCCTCTGTTCTCTGTCAGTGTCTCTGCTGGCTGTCTGGCTGGCTGAGTGGGGGACATGTTGTGTACTCTACGGCCCGTCAGTAACCTACTCAGCCTTGCCCTCTGCCTGACGGAGCATTTGCATAACCTCGCTGTGCCTAAGAACAGAGACACGCACTCACTCCCCACCCACCACTGTGCCAACACCAATCTCCCCCTCCATCCCAATCTCAAGTCCCCAAGCACCAGCTCAGTCTCCCATGGAGGGAGGAACACATTCAGAAACTCTCCATTGCCTCACCCTTTTATCTTCCCCTTCCTCCCCCTCTGTATGTCTGTTTCAGCCCATTCCCAAAATCAAAATCCCAAACTGAACACAGTTTATCCACCCACGCACACACAAACACACACATACTTGGATATACACACCCATGCCCATCTGTATGTCTTGCCAATTTCTCAGGTCTGTTTTTGAAGGATAGTATTTCTATTAAATCCTTGATGGCCCTCAGGCAGTGTCTCTAGTATGTCGGCTCACAGTCACTCTGACTTGCAGGCATTTCTATAGCACCACCCAGGTTACCTTTTCCTGAGACAGGTGGAACAAAAATGTTAATTTGACCATGTAATGATGTGAATACAGACGAGGCTGTGTACAATAGTTTGCAGGTATCTTAATCACTGAAGATGATGGCTTCATCTCACTAGCCCTCCGGTTTTCCATTACTGGAAATCCAAGGTTATGTACACCTAATTAAGCGGCCAAATTGAGAACAGAATGCTAATTATGACAGGAAAAAGAGGAGAAAACTTGAGAAAACGTTATTCCTCTGAGAGGGTGTGTTGGAGAGGCAATGGAGCCAACACACCCAGACACACACACACACACAGCACTATATTTCTCTCTCTCCTTCACACAGACACACACAGTTGCACACATCCTTTTCCTACAGTAGGATTTCATTATAGCTCCCCTCTTCCTTCTCTTAGGCAGTCGCGTTTAGATCCTCACCCCTCCACGAATGCATAATTGATTTTCTTCAAGGTACTTTTTCTGCACACTGCTTTATCCTAACTTCTCACTTGTCTCCTGCTCTACCTCTCGGGCACAAGTCTGCTTTTAAACGCAACACAATGACAAACCTACACTGAGAATAACATGTTGTCTAAGAGCAAAGCATGAAAGCAAGTGCTATAATACACAGTGTGTTACCAATGTAAGATTTATCACATTGATAGAAAGCTGAAAATAGTAGCAATTTAAGAGGGAGATGAAAAAAATCGTATGCACTCTGTTATCTGGCAAAGATATTATATTTATTTGTATCTTAGATAGGTTTTCTCATGTTGTGCAATAATTGAGAAAGTATGAGAGCCCCCGGGCTATTTGGGTTAAGTATGTGTACTTTTTAGTGGTTTAGCTCTTACAAATTCTGCAGTCATAAAGGTCAAAATTAAATTTAACACTGTTTAGTGTTTTATTGTGTTGTTGTGTCAACTGCAGGATCGATGGGCCTCATTGCTAAGGTATAAATGTAGGGGTTCCACAGCCACACAAGGGTAATTGTTTATTAAGAAAAAAAGTAGTACCATTTCTGAACAGCATTTTCCTATCTTATGACTGTTTTATATGAAGTAAAACCTGTACGGCTTAAATATTCCTCTGGTTGCACTGAGTTATAATGAATCATTTAAATGCTATCACAAAAAGCTTTGGTTTCTTCTCAATCGATTACTGTGCGTTGTAATGGCAGTTTGGCTCACTTGCAACAATTTGAAGATGCCTACCAACATTTACTGTATGTCCATACCTGGTCCTCCTGGCTGGAGCTGCTGGTGTGTTGTTTCTGTGTTTGGGTGTATGTCAACTATGCTGGTTAGGGTGACTGGCTTATGCCCAGCTACTGCAAGGAGCAGTTGTAATTGAGGGTAATGCATGCCAGCCCACCTTTCTCTCATCATGCTCTCTTTCACACATGCACATATGGATAGAAACACCCAGACATACATGCATACAAAAACACACACACACACACACACTGAGAACCGTTCCCACACCTCCTTTAGTTTTTCCGCTCGGAGACTTCAGGTGGGAATGGCAGGGACAGACCTGTGGCCTGTTGCCAGAGTAAGCGAGGAAGACGAAGAAGAAAGAAATGGACATGGTTAAAGAGGAAGGGGAGAGGCATTCAGATGGATGAAAAGAGGGTGAATTTTTTTGCCATACCAGCTGTCTGGTCCTGGCCTGCCAGACTACCCAGAAGGCCATTGGAGTCATGACTGGAAGAACACTGCTGCATCCACAGGCCCTGCACCTGCCAGACGGGGGTGGTTGAGGGAGGGTAAAGAAACAAAAGGACCAACGGAGGAGAGGAGAGGGAAAGAAAGAATGAAAATAAACAGTCAAGAAGATGGTGCTATAGCTTAGTTTGTTTAATTAGGCAGATTGTGCAACTTTCACATGTCCAGTTTGAAGGAGTGAGCTCCCCAACATACCGTCACACTATCATCATCAACATCATCTTCATAGATAGAGGCATCTATTTTCATTATATTTGTGGTTTTTCATTCTTTCAATCTTCCTCCCACAGATGGCCAGCTCAGACATATAAAAACGGGTGAACCCTTTGTGTTCAATGCCAGAGAGGATCTTCACCGCTGGAACCAGAAACGCTATGAAGCTCTCGGAGAGGTAACACAATCTCTACTGGCATACTAAGCGAAAATCTGTTTTGCTTTTTTTTAAAGCTACCTTCAGGCCATCAGTGTTCATAAACCTCAGGTTTGGATACTGGCTCTACTAAATTACAAGATATTATTACTGTTGTAATTATTAATAAATGTTGAAGAGAGATACATTCAAAAATATTAACACTGAATCCACCATACCTCTAAATAGAATCAAGTTTTTCTGGGTTATATTTATGTATTTGTATGTTTAAAATATTTGCACTTGAGCTGTAGAAGAGTTAAAAAAGGGTTAAAAGGTTCTGAAAAGGCCAATTGACTCCTAAGGATCCCAGTCTTTCAAAAACAATGTGGTCATGGTAAATTGTCACAGCCTTTACGCAGTATGTCTGTGAAAGGGACAATGGAGCTCTTTCTTTACAGTCTGGATGAACTGCTTTGTAACCTTTTTTAAACACCTTAAATGCCAGTACTACAGAATAGATTCAGTAGTAGTGTATCTTGTGGTCCAGGCTTCTATCATATGAGTATGAGGAAGGATTACAGGTATATTAAAGGTCATGGTCCCCTGAAGCAGGTTAGCACAATGGATTTTGCTATAATCATCTACTTGTCAGCTCAGTTGAGGTACAATTTGAGGAGGAAGACCATTGTTGGCTCTTTTGGTGGTAGACAGGGGTCAGCATGGGAAACCTGACCACTCTGGGCAGTCCCATACACTACAAAATGCAATAGACTGTGTTCTGGCACCTTGCTATCAGAATCATGATGAACTTTTTCAATAGCTTGAGCTACCCTGCTTACCCACCAGCCTCTCGCAGGTTCACTTGTTTTCCCTCCTTTTTGTTGACCACTTTTTGTAGGTCCTGACCACTGCAGATTGTGAATATCTCACAAGAGGTGCAGTTTGGAAGATGTCATTGCAGTCATCTAACCATTACAGTTTGGTGCTTGTCAAAGTCGCTCACATTCTTACGCTGCCTGTTTCTCCCCATAGTGTGTAGACAAGTATGTATATTTTTGGAGCATATGTTGGAAGAATCTATTTTAATGGTAGTTTAAATTATTGTGCAGCACTTCAGGAAGTTGTTGTTGTCCAGCTGCATCGCCATATATAAAAACATATACCATCCTAAAGTTCACCTCTGATTCACTCCCACAGTACCACCACATACAATATGCATTAAGATAATGAGACAAATTTTCTTTTGTAATCTGTTTTTATTTGCATCCCCCGCTATGTTGTTTTTAATTGTTATGTGCATTCTTTGAAGTTCAAAGCACAGTGATAGACCATTTGTGGGATTACCTGAGCGTTTTTATTATTTCTAAGGCAGGTATACAGTAGTTCCTTTGAGAGCCTGCCTTCTGTGAAGCCTTTTCCACCTCTTTTCTTTTGCATACTCAGGCACTGTTTCCCAAAATCTAAAAGGGCTGTAGAAGCAAACATTTGGTAGGAGTAAAGCAGAGGCCCTGAAAGAACACACAGACAGTTAAACTAAGTGAACTCAGGCATCTGAGGGGGCCAAACATTTGGAGGAAAGAGATAATCATCAAGCAGGATGTATGCTAATTTTATTCATCCTGTGATTAAAAAAGTTGACAGAAGCATCTTCTTCAGAGGAGAAGAAAGGAAATAGTGTCAATCAGTGTTGATATGAACTTGTGTAATGAGAACAGATACTGTATGTGTTGTGCTGCAAGAGATTAACTGGCTGAGAAAAAAAGGAACCCTACCTGAATAAGCAGTATTATCTGTCTGGTGTTTTTTGGGCCACAGATGATTCAAGAAAATGAATTCTGTACATCTCTCATTTGGCTTTGCAAGTACAAATGCATTGCTGGTAAGAAAAATGGCCCATGATTAAAAGACACAGCCACTGAATTGTATATCTTTGCTGGCAAAAGTAGGTTAAGCTGCTTAGTCAGCCTATGTACTTATGAGTTTAAGACTGTACTGTATGCCACAGAGGAGTACCTTTATGATTTCTGTGTCCGTCTGTCGAACACTTGTGCTTGAATTTCTCACTGTATGTCATTATGTGTGTGTTTGTTCGGTCTGATGTTTTTCTCTCATCCCTCACCCGCATTTCTTTATCAAACAAAGCAGAGACTTTGTCACAAGTCATGAGGGTAACACACCCATGTGCCCTCTATCAACCTGCCACCTGAGACGGTCTGAGAACGATCCACAATTCAGCCAGGGAGCTGTGAGACATGGCACAAGGACATGGGTGCATGTGTTTGCCTCTGGCAGTGTGAATAGAATGGCTTCATCATTGCCCCCTAATGTTCACTCACATTCCTTTTGCTCCCTCCCTTCCATCATACCTCTGTCCATCTCTCCTCCTCCTGTCGTGTCAACAAATCTTTGTATCCTCATGGTTCTGTATTTTGTGTAGAGGACTGTGTGTGTAGGTGTGTGTGCATTCACTTGTATGTGTTTGTGTGTCTGCGTACATGTGTTAGGGGGCTCAGGCGTGGCAGTTGTATTGTCAGACACATCACAGCACCAGATGTCCAATTTGCACTTCAGCCTCGTCTGAATGGAAGGACAGATAGAAAGAGGAGAACGGGGATGTTGGTTTGATGGCCTCCAAGCTAAAGAAAGAGATGGGAACAAAATCTGGGTTGAGCATAAGAATGAATAATTTTTCACTCCTCATTTTTGATCAATAGAAAATTTATGACACAATGCTATTACCAGCAAATTGAATTCATGCACTTTGTTTGAAACATACAGTTTCATACAGAAACATACACCTGAGAAAAATGCTCTCCATAAAGTTTTGAAGGCCTTCTTATTTCAGTATGTATGAGTCATTAAAAGAGCCCTATAAGATGGACTTGCAAAGGACTGTGAAAAGGTGCACAAATGAAAAATATATGTAAAGCCAATGAAGCCAGTAGTAAGAAAAGAAATAGAAGAGAATAAGTTTGACTAACAGGGTGTGTAAAGGTACACTTTAAAAAAAATCACATGGCACATTTGTTTGAGATATGCTATCAAACAACTTCATAAAAAAGCATAAACACCGTAAATATATCAAATTTACACCTGTGTTGGCGTTCTACAAACTCACAGAAGGAAATGTTGCAAATCACTAACTGAATATTTGCAAAGGTCTGGTTGAAGAAAAGGAGAATAGAAAATAAAGTTGATACAGCCAGAGCAAATTATCAAAATTAAAGTGTTTGAATGTACTTTTGATCAGTGTATTGACAGTGTATTGCAAACATCTAAGAAGAGAAAGATGTTTCACAGTACCAGACCCCTTGGTTTGAAAACCACTGAATATACTCAGGGATGATTATTTATTATTGGAACATCATTCTTTCAACAATAACCATGTTATATTGTGTATTTAGCTATTTTGTTTTTTCACCCGGAATCAGCTGCTTACCTTTATGTCTCCCTGTGCAGTCTGAAAGTAAGGCACTAGCATAATAAGGGGCATCTGTGGTTGTCTGTCTTTGGGTAAGTGGGGGAAAAAGGATGTCTGCAACTGAAATATCCCTTTATGTTCTTAATGCACTCTATTAAGCAGTGATTTAGATGATCTCTGTGTCATCCTCATTACTTACTTACTTACTTTGTAAATTGGTGAATTGGCCTAATGTAATTTTTATTCTGTTCCTTTGTATTCTTTCTTGTCCTATGCAAACTAAAACATTACACAAACCAAGACTGAGAGACAGACCACTGCTGTGGTGACATTTTCCTTCCTTCCGGCTCTGGCTGTTATCATAATGGCTGTATTACAGCTGTAATGCAGCACAGGCTATCTGCGTAGAGTTGCTCAGTGCAGCAGGGTCACCACAGCCTGTGTAGGTGTCAGTTGTAGTCTAATTCCTGTGATTCGGTGATGAATCTCTCTGATAGAAGACAAGCATAGGGTCTGGCCCAGATGGAGCTCTATTAAGCTGTTAATAAATGAGGATTCTTCTCTGCTCTGCCTGCATCTGTGGAATTGAAGGCACTCACGAATTTGTAAACACACACACACACACACTCTGAATATTATAATGAAGTAAAGCTAGCCAGATGGCTGAATTAGAAAGCCGTCTCTTTTCTCCTTTTCTCCATGTCTCTTCATCTCTCTCTCCCTCTCTCTCTCTCTCTCTCTCTCTCTCTGTCTCTCTCGCACTCAGCGTTGTCTTTCTGTTATCTTTTCCTCTTTCCTTCCTTTTTTCACAATATGGATGTTGGGTGTTGTCACAGCAATGACCAGCTGACTGAAGTTTAAGGTCCTACAGAAGTGCCCTTGAGCAAAATGATTTTTTTTTCATTTGCTCGTGAAAAGATATAACAAACTTATATTACAATGTTATAATATGTTATATACAAAGTTCAAGTTGTGTATACTGCTACCCTGTGCATAAATTATAATATCATCTGCATACATTTGGAAGCTAGTCTTGGGACAAACAATATATGCAGTAAAATGGGTCGGATTTAATCATCAGATCATTGGGGAAAACCTGTGGAGAGTCAGCAGCCACCTGGCTGATCATTGTGTACTTGGAGAAACTGTTTTGGAGAGTTAGCTCACAACACTATCCCTAAAACCGACATCATACTTTCTGTGTTCACATTGCTGCAATGCAAATTTCATCATCTGCTAGTGTCCATGCAGTAGTTTCTGTGTACGTGCAGGTGCAGCTCAAACAGCCTACACGCAGGTCTTACCTTCTGACCACAGAGGCATGATTGCGTGTACCTGAGCAGATGCCCAGTGTAGAATGAAAAGAACACAATCCTTTGTCTGTTCTGCTGATTTAAGTTAAAAGAAAAGACAATTAGATGTAGAGACTTACTTTATTTACTTAAACATATATCTTATATTGCATACCATGTCACCCATTTATTTAATGAAGTGTTCAGTTTCCAGGACAGTGTAGTATGTTTAGTCATCTATATAAACAACAATGTCATATAAGGTACGGATGACATTACTAGGTTGAAGAGGTGCTATGAATAAAAACTGATGGTGCATGAAATGTTGCACCAGGGTCACAATGGGAGCCATGGAGACGGGCCTTCAGACTTAGAGCACTAGGAGGCCCCATACCAGTCGTGGACCATTTTGTTGGGAAGCTAATGGGATCTCTCTAAAGAGGGACAATAAATGACAGCTGTCTGCCCTGATTCACTGACTGCCATCATGCCTCCATTCCCAAAACACTTAAAAACTGCTGTTGCAGCTTCTGCTGAGAGCAGGAAGGAAGAAACAGACAAAGTGAGACAAAAATGGTTGCGGGGTGTGGATGAGGAGGATTAGAGTTGATGAAAGAGAAGGGAATTGGACAGGGTATGGGGATGGGATGGGGTGTTGGAGAAGAGACAGGAGGACTGGTAGTTACAGTACTGGCATCTGTCACTACCGCCGGCACCCACCGTGGCACACAGTACTTTATTCTGAATTACCCTCTGCCGGCTTCTCAGTTAACACCTGAGGAGGTCATTACGATGCCATTAGGATGATAGTGCAGGGAGGGCAGAGAGCGAGTCAGAGAAAGGAATATCTACGTTAAGTGTAAACAGACTGTCTTTCAGTCTGTGTCAGAGAACTTTCTCTTCCCCTGGAGAGCCCTCTCTCCTCTGACAGAAGAATGACAGAGACCTCATGGGATTTAAAACAGTTTCGCTCTTTCTCTCTTTCACACGTGAACTGACAGATCACAAACTCTCAACAATAGGCCCCATTTTAATACCACTTTCTGTTGGTACATAGGACTGACTTAAATAAACAACCTTTCTATTGCCTCATGCTCTCTCTCATTTTCGTAGTCTGTCTCTTTTTCTGAGTAATGCTTTGCTGTTGTTGTGCTACATTGTTTGGGGGGATTTCCTTCTTTTTCATTTTCTTCCTTTCCTGTATTCTCTGGAGAAGAAGGGATGCTTTCCTGGGTGCAGTCAGTGATACAGCATGGAGCAGCTCTTTCAGTTTCATTATATAAACAGCTTTGATGCTGCCTCTTGCTCTCTGGTTTCTATGGCTAAGTGGCTTTTGAAGAGGGCTCTGGACTAGAGAGACAAGAGATGTGTGTGTGTCTATACATGAGTTTCTCCTGTGTGTGCATCACGTGCTGTAATGACTATATTTGTGCACATGGCTAATACACTGATAGCCAATCAGTTTGATATCAGTGTGATAGATTATTGCATTATTTAAATGGGAGGCCTCAAAAAGCCTCATAACAGCTTTATAACTGTGAATACAAAAATTACTTTTCTTTCCCTTCCTTTCTTTTTTTTTTTTTGTGGGGTGGCCACATTTTGAGTAAAATGTCACTGGAGGATATACAGAGTCGTAAATTCTGATGCTTATTTCCTTGCTTATCTTTCAGTATCACTGACTTAGTCTTAAAGAGTCTTAAATGTATCTTGATGAAACTTACAGACCCTGATAAACATCTGTTTCATGATCGTCTCTCAGGGGTGGTTTCAGATCATTGCTTTTTCTTCCTCCCCTGTAATTGCCTCAGTTTTTCCATTGCCCTCGACCATCTCAGCCCTTTGCCTTCTTCCCTCCTTCCCTCCCTCCTAGTGTTCCTCACCTACTCTTTTTTTCCTTTATATTTCCCTTTGTCTCTGTTCCCTCACTCATGTTCTTTATCCCCTTGTCTTTCCTGCTTCTAAATCTGTCCTTCTCTTCGTGCCCTGATTCACTTCCTCTTCATCCACTCTTTTTTTTTTTTTTTTTGTTCGGAAGGATCATCTCCTTATCGCCTCAGGTTTGGTCAGCCAAACCAAGCATGACCATTGTAATCAGTGGGAGAATACACAGGCACCCACATTAACTGATACATCTGCGCTCATAATGTGGGAGGTCTCTCACCCTCAGTTGTGAGATGTTTTAAAACATATCGACTTGGAGCTGCAATGGTCTTCATTAAGAACATAGTTGTGGTGTGTGTGAGTGAGGGTGATTAGAAGTGATGAAGAGGTTGTTATGGGGATAACCAATGGTTTGTAAAGACGCAGCCCACCCACTTAGGTCTTGTATCAAGGCCACTTACTATACTGTTCTTTCCTTGCCTCCATCCATCCCTTCCCTAGCTCCTCTGCCTATCAGCTGTTCACTGCAGTGGGATCTGGCACAAGACTCTGACTCCTGGGGATTACTTCTCCACCTCTCCCTTCTTCCTCCTTTCCTCCCACTGAGCTCCCCTCTAAGTCCCTTCCTTCCTCCCTGATCCCACTCTTCTTGCTTCATCACCACATTGCTTCCTCTGCACAAACAAACGACAGACACAGATGACCTCAGCCACACAGTGTATTTCAGATGTCCTTCCATCTCTCTCACAATCATTAAGAAAGCTTGCTGTTGTTTCTGGATACATCAACCAATTGTCACAGCAGGCAATTGAAACTCAACAGTGACTCTTTTTTCACTCATTTTACTTTTGTCTGTCAAGGTACAAGAGAAAACAAAGTCAGTAAGAGTTATTTGCTATCAGGTGAAATTGTGCAATCTAGGAGTTTGGCCTTACATTTTTATGATAGACACACAGGTTAAATTGACGTTGCTTGTCAAAGTGAATGATATTGCAGATAAGGAAACTGTAATCGTGTGTGATCATGAAACGTGTTCATTTGAATTGAATTTGGCTCATTTATCACTTTCTTTTCCCCCTCTCTGTTTCTGTACCTCACTCCTCTCCCTTCCCTTTTCTTTGTGTGTCTTAATATTATTTGCCAAATCCACTCCTCGTGCTTCTCCTATCGTCCAATGCCGACAATGCAAGCACTCAGTGTTGCTTCCTGCAGGCATTTCATTAAAGCATTAATAACACATTGGTAATTAGGTGACAAAGAGGCTTTTCTTATTCTACTGATCAGCTGCTGAGACGTAGTCCTCAGAGGCCCACACAGAAGGATGTTGGTTGTGTGTGTGCCAGGATATGTTTGTGGGTTTCTGAGTTGTATGTCTTTGCTCCAAATCTATGGTTTATAAAAACAAAAAAACAGATTTTGATCAATTGAAACACTGCTGCTATCCCTTTTTCAACTCTTACTTTTTTGATCTTTTTTTTTATTTTTGTAATATTGTTTGCTGAAAAGAAAAGGTCATCTGGCTGCAGTTTACATTACGGACTAAAACACAAAAAAAACCCATGTAGCCTATATATCCTCTTGGATATTAGATTCTTATTTATGATCTACAGTATCCTTTTATCAGTGGAAATGAATTTTCGCATTGAAACTCTTGCATTCGTTCCCGTTTTTCTCTCTCCTCTCGTTCCCAATCAGTCTCTCTCCTGATTCTATATCAGATGGTTCTCAAGCCACCTGAGGCACTGAACAAATAACATAGTGCAAATGAAATTTCCTGTGAGGCTTATTGATGTCATTAAACACTAGCATACTGAGGCCTAGAATCATTTTAGTCTTCATCAGAGCGACTGACATTTTAGTGAATTAGCTGTTGGAGGTTTGGTGGGTTTGCGTGATATGGGGTTGTTTTGGCTCCTCCAACTCCACCACCACCACCATCTCCCTTCCACCCCTTCCATCAGAGGGTCAAATGGTAGAATCGATAATATCATATGGTCTGTCTGCTGGCCTTTGATTGGCTGTCGTAAGGCAAATATCTGTCTGGAGTATAATGTTCTTTAAGCAGTAAATCAAATTAGCATTTAGTTTCTTTTTCGGCATAAAAGAGCACGGCAATGTTGTGATTATACTGAGAATTCAGTAAAAGAGAAGCTTTTTCTCTTCTTAAGTTGCATTTGACCTTCTGTTGTCTTTTCTTTACTTTGTGAAAAATCTATTCTGTGGAGAACCTTTAAGTTTTGAAGGTAGAAGTATTCTCAAATTCATGCCATTTAAAAAAAAAGTACGGCATTCAGAACAGCTATTTAAGGGACCTGTATAATTCCATTGTCCTGTGGTTGACATTTCAGTCAGAAGTCAGTCTAAAGAAATTTTGTTTTGTGTGTGCACCAAAAATTACAGAAGTTGAACACATTACAGCCCAAAAGATTCCCATTAGTTGTTTTTTTTTTCTTCACACTGTTTGTTGCTTATTATTGTAACTGTTATTGTAGTGCTATTGTACAGTCAGGAGTGAGGACCAGCTGATTTTTTTTTCTCAATTCTGTAAGAAACCTAGATGAATGTTCCTTGAGAACTAGCACATAGTTTCTTTGTGACGGTCATGTTTCTGTAGGGCTACACCTCTTTTCTACATGCAGACATTTTTAGGACTTATCCCTTTTACGACTTCTTATCTCCATCTCAACAGACATTAATGAGCCTGACTATCATGCCATTCTGTGTTTTGAGACATGACAGTCTCTGGTTGATCCTTGTTTGTGTTTGGCCTTTGTGTTTGGGGTCAGTCTGTTCGTTGGTCTATGACTAGAGAGCGTGACTGTGGGTTGGACACACTTTGTAGCTGTGGCGCCACCGCTGGCCTTTTGCTTTCCTGATTTAGTAAGGCTGATGCTTTGAAAGCTTTACCCAAAGTGAGAACTTGAAGCAGAGCAGGATAACACAGTGCTCCCTGTGGTCCATGTGTCCAGTGTTGTTTTGTTTTGACATGCATTGGACACAGTGTGTAATTGCATGTGATTGGAAAACATAATTACATTGACATTAGCTTGAGTACAGCTCACTGCCAGCGGTCATGTGCCCTGTCATCTGTTATCACTACACTAACTCTTCTGGCTTTGACTCACAACTGATCAAAAATCAGAATCTGTTCTTCAAAGTGCCTGTCTCTGTTCTGAGCTCAGCAGGACGTGGGGAGAAGAAAAGAAGGAAAGAAAAAATAAGGAAAATTGAAAAGAAAGTTGTTAATGTCACTGAACCATGAAAGGCTTGGCCTGAGGTTGGAATGACTCGGTATACAAGGTTCTTTAGTGCTGTGGCTGCGGGGATAAACATAACTTACATCAGCCCTTCGCTTGTACAGGAGATTTCCTCTCCTGGCACTTACAACCTCAACACTCACACTGCACTGTGATTCAAGCACACACACACACACAGTACGATCCAGACCCTTTCAAGTAGCTCATGTACACATGCATACACACCAGAGGGCAAACAAGGATTTTGAATAGTAGTTTTTGTTCTGTTTGCAAGCATGACTATGGTTGCTATTACTTGTTCACACATACATTCAGAATTTAGTTGGCTTTTGTTTGATTGATTTTTATATATAGCAATGTAAAAATTTTAATTGTATTCGAATGTATTATCAGTCTAATGTCTGGATGTTTGTGTGTTTGTGCGTGTGCGTGTGTGTGTGTGTGTGTGTGTGTGTGTGTGTGTATGTGTGTGTGTCTGCGTTTTGTCTTTTATTTTTTCCCCCAGATCATCACTCAGTATGTTTATGAGCTGTTAGAGAAAAAGTGCAACATGACTAAAGCCTTCCTGCCAGTAAGTACCCAGAGTGTGAAAAGAGGCATTTTCTTCTTTGATTTATGCCCTTGAAGATTAAAGGGAGTATTAAATATGAAAATTGACGTAAATGCTTCGGCTTCAGTGTGTGATTATATTGAGTGTCCTGTTTAAACAAAATAAAGAAAAGGGGATTGTGAGGAGTCAGCTCTCCTCATTTCTCTATCAGTCTTTGTCTTTCCCTTTCTCACTCAGTTTCTCTCTTACTCTCTTGCTTTCTGTTACTCCCTCCTCTAGTCACATCCTTTGTGCAAAAGTGTCTCCTCAACAAATTAACTGTATTGTGACGTGTCATTTCAAAGGCATAGAGGCGCAGCATGCTGATGCTTAATCTGTTTTGCATCCATTTGCGCTGAAGGGGACTTTCTCAGCCATCATAGAGTTATTCTTTGCCCAGCTCATCCACATTTGATCCCTTCTGTTTGTTGGTGGAAGCAATGTTGTCTCTTCTCCCCCCCCCCCCCCCCCCCCCCCCACCCCTCTATCCTTGCTCTTTTTCTGTTTATAAAAGTTGTGATCATTTTTCAGGCTGCATTTATCGGGATGTTAGGCTATGCTGGCGTTTAGAAGCATAGCAGAGTTAGCTCCAGCACTAACAGTGTCCATAAATCACCTAGCCAGGGACTCAGCGCCTTTCATTAGCCCCCATACACTTTTACTGGTTTATCTGCCTGGCCTATTTATCTCATTATTCCTCTGGAAAATTGCTCTGTTCTGCTTTTCTGCTGCCCACCTGCCTGCGTGTATATGGCATTTGTGTGTTAGTGGTGGGTCTGTCCACCTGCGTGGCATTGAACTTGTGACCGCAGATTTTAAGAAGATTAACCACAGCCAAGTATAGGGAGAGGGAATGAGGGAGCACAAGAGAATAAAGGGTGAGATTTTCTCCCCCACTCGGCTCTCTTTGTCTGCTTGGATTAAGTTCTTGCAGCTGCCACCCATGGCTTTTATGGACAGCGTTTGTCTCCTTTGAGATTCTTCCAGGCATACTTAGGAGGGATGCAAAGATGCACAGGATGTGGACGGAGCTCATGCACACACACGAATACTCACTTACTCTTTTAGTCTTCCTCTCTGCCTGCATTACATTCTCCTTCAGTTTTAATCACACAGAGCCTGTTTTCCAATCATTATTATTGATTATTACTGGACTGATGCATATCAGCTTTATCAATTATAGAGGCCACTGTTGAGAAGGCTGTTTTTTGTTGAACACCCTTGTAAAACATAAGACAACATTCTTAACATTTATTTGGTAACTATTCTCTGATGACTCTGAAAATCTGTGAAATTGCAGTTTTTCATTTGTTACTGTGGCATGGTGACAGGAAAAGATAATTTAGTTTGTGTTAAATGTCACAGAAATGTACAAAATCCTGCTTACAGTATAAAATATCCAGCAGTTTAGGAAATGTGCGTTTTTGAAGTTTGACTCCAAAAGCTAAGGACATCAGGGACATCATAACCTGATCATGACCTGTGTTTTCCTGAACATTTAGGTGGATGCCACAGAAGATGAACCCACCAGTTTTATCTACCAGAGCCCAGATGCCTTGTCTAACCCTTCCAAGCTGTTGGTTCTCATCCAGGGCAGTGGTGTAGTGCGGGCTGGACAGTGGGCCCGTAGACTAATCATCAACCAAGACCTAGACTCAGGAACACAGATCCCCTTCATCACCAGAGCCATGGAGGTATGGTGCAAATCAAGAAGTTGAAGCTATTTTGCTGTATGATCACCTGATTTTCTTATCTTTGATCGAGGATGTCTTGTTTTCATGTCACTAAGAGGGTGGGCTGAGTGCACAGGATGAAAAAATTGTGGAGGTTGTTGTTTTCATAGCCTCCATTTCTTTTTTTTTCCTTTGCAAAGAGTGTAAACTGTGAAACATCACTGGTATGTAGGGCTTTGTGGGTCTCTGTGGGAAATAGTCACCACATAGTGCTACCACCACTGCCACGGTGGGAGTGGTGGTTAGCCTGATGGGATATTGGTGTGACAAGTGTAACACACATTGTTTATGTAATGGGCAGACTGGAATATTTGGGACTTGGGGAGAAGCTGTGGCGCAGTAGAAGCAGAGTGTCTTGGTATTTTGTTTTCATGTGTTGGACTGGAGGTTTGAATGAGATTGTGGGTAATTTTGTGTCTCTGAGCTCTTCTGACTTAGACTCTGGATGTACTGCATAGATTCCATTCAGTTTAACTTTATTGCACAATTTGCACAAGTCAAGAGTGGAAATGAGACTTTGTCCTGGGATCATATGATAAATTATATGATGCTGAACAATTTCAGACCTCTACATCATCATGCAATAATAGGAGTGAATAATCACAAGCAGACATTCATTCACAGGTGCAAACATAGACTTTATTACTTTACATATTACTGTACAGTCCTCAACTGAGAGTAGTTGCTTATACATTATTATTAGTGAAATGAGGCATATGTCTCAATTTTATACAAGAAAACATTTATGTATTTTTAAAATATATGATATGTAGTCCTATGGGTTCACGGGTGAGCGAGCAGAGAAAAAGAAGCAGATAATGTAAAATATAAATTAGTTTTTCTTTCTCTACTAGACGTCCACATACAAATGTGTACATCAGTTCAGCAAGCAAAAGATGGCTCTGCCTTTCTCATTATTTTCATCCCCATTTCTGCGCTCATTTGTCAGCCCGACCACAACTACCTGTGTAATTTCATTGGCCCGCTGTTCAAATTTACTTAGGGGAATCTCTTGCTCTCCCTCTCCCCTTCATTCCCTTGTTTTGTCCACCTGAATGCCATAAAGACTTTCACTGCTGTGTAAAGCCCTTGCCCACTGAGAACAACAACAGGAGAGATTAGGGTTTTGCACGTGTGGGTCTGGGTGTGTTAACAGATGATTCAGGTACCTGGAAACTGTCTTTTACAGTCGGAAGAGACAGGATTGTATTGCACGGAGCCAAAGTGACAGCTTAGATATACAGAACATGGTGTTTGTACCGCAAGTGTTGCTCATTCATCATCATAAACAAGGAATTCTGTTCTTAGACTCTGACAAATCATCATCCAGGCATTTACCACACACGCAAGCCTTGTACTCTGTGCATGCACTGGAAAGACAAGCACACACATTAACAGTCAATTCATGCTGTCTGCATCTAGTACTGGCATGTGTGTGCTTTTTATGTCGTACCGTGACATTTGTGTGGCTGTCTTTTGAAGTCCATATGCAAGAGTTACAACTACTGAAACATTTGAAATGGGTGTGCCGATTTCTTTTTGTTTGTTTTTTTTTTTGTGTAAATTTTTGTTTCACCCTTTTTTCTCTAAACACTTTATCAGCTGATTTTAACGATTTCTTTCCTTCAAGTTGAGAGGGGGGGGCACTAATCAGTGAAATCACAATGATGATATGGCATACTCATCAGCAGTATTATTATAGATATTCACCATGGTATTTCCATTAGCTATTAAATAATGCAGTATGCACAACACACAGTACATGTATGTACATTTAGTTTGTAAAATACACTACCTTCTATGGTTATATAAGGGTAATTATTCAGGCTATATTGCATTTGGTTTTATGTAAGGTCCACTGGTTCTTCTGCTTCACATTTTAGCCCTCCTTTATTCATTTACCTTCAGACATCTCACGTAATACTCTCACATGCTTGTGCAAGGTCCTAATACATCAGTTGGACGGATGAATCTCACCTTATGTTTTAAAGTTACTGTCTTCAACCTGTTATACAGCACAAAGACAAACATGCATAGACGAATGGATTCAGTTAGCATTAATTTCAATGTATTTCCTAAGTCTGTGCTTGTAATGACTGACTGACTCTTCAGCCAAATGGCCTGCTGTCTTCCAACATGTTATATCCGTTCTAGTAATAGGAAGAGAGGTGCAGCACAAAAGTTGTCAAACTGACATCTGAAAGCTAGCGAGGCCTCAACAAAGTAACTATATGCACTATTCTATTAAAAGTTGTTATACTGTCATACTGTTGTACAGCTAAGCACATTTTAATTCTGAAATGTTCACAAAGATACATCAATGATTAATAGGAAGTAAAAAAAATTACTTAACAGGAGACTCTTGCCACCTCTATGTGCGTGTCCATATCACTATCAGTCCCCATCTTCTCATAAATACAATACAAAGTCCACAATGACTTGTCTAACTCTATCTGGGAAATGCAGGAAATGACCAAGTAAGAAAGATGTTAATGAAGCGGCTTGAAGAAGTAAGAAATGACATACAGCAAAAGGAGACCATCTGAAAGTGGATTTCTCCTCTAACCAAACTGTGATTGATAGTAAAAAAAACCCCAAACACTTCGTTGTAAATAGGTCATTACAACAGTCTTATGCTTTCTAGCTGTAAAAGACTAACTCTGGCACCATGACAATTACTCAATATTTTTGATTTACAAATTTGTTTAAGTGCAGTATTGGGTCAAATGTTGACATTTTGAGTGTACTTTTTATGATGTTTAGATTGTACTCCATTTTACAAAAATGCTGCCAAGCAAGAATCTTTTGCCTCGAGTGCAGCTCATGCGAAGTTACTCATGGGAAGTTGTTTGGAAATTCAAAGCCTGCAGCAAAGGGTCAAATCGAGTGCATTTGGGGAAACATGTGGGGGCTTTGCAAAACACACAGACACTCGTACACACATGCACACATGCACACACATGCACACACATACACACAAAAAGTTAATTTGATTCAATACAACTGTAATGCATGTACATGCAGTGCAGTGTGTGTGTGTGTGTGTGTGTGTATGTGTGTGTGTGTGTGTGTGTGTGTGTGTGTGTGTGTGTGTGTGTGTGTGTGTGTGTGTGTGTGTGTGTGTGTATGTTGTGTGCAGTGAAAATCTATGATGTGCACCTCTGCTAAAGCACCATTGGATATGCTCAGCCCTGGTCCATGAAGGCTGAACCCAGCCTTTCCTCTCTTTCGATAGGATCACCACTGCCAATCAAGGGGTTGAGTTAAAAATAGCTGATTCTGCTGGTTAATTAGGCGTTCATACAACACACATGCATATAAATGTACAAAGAGTCAGGTTTGTGGGCAGCTTGTCTCACCACTTACATCCAATCGCCTGTTTCGGCAACCCATATCCACCATGCTCCTGTATTCTGATTCGTCACAAATTCAGGCTGATGTTCACACTTTAAAGAACTTGAAAAATATCTATGTAAAAGATTAGAATAAAATATGTAGGTGTGCATACAGAGAAAAGTAAGCAACAAGTGTACATTGAACAAAAGTGTGTACAGTAACAGCAGGTTATGGGAAATCTTTGTGCTGCGTGTGCAGATCTTTTCCATGTTGTCTTCATATGCATGTGTATGTGCACATGCAAGCAGTGCTATTCCCATAGCCTAGAGGTAAAATGACAGGTGAGAGGAGTGAGGGGGAAAGAGATGGAAAAGATGAATCTGGAGTGGGGGAGGAGGGCATGGGGGATGCAGAGAGGGAGAAGGATCATGATTGGTTGGAAGAAGAGAAGAGAGAATGAGAGGTGCACAGAGAGGATTGAAGCAGGAAGAGAGGAATAAGAGGAGGACTAGGGAGTGACTGCAAATGGGGTGGGACTGGCAGAGGACAGACGGCAGTATAGAGAGAGAGTAGGCAGAAGGCAGGCGTCTGACAGCTCCACTACTGGGAGAGGGCCTCTTAATGACAGCTTATTCCTTCATGATTTCAATTCCTGACAGTCGACAGGTCTGCTTGTTGCATCATGGCAGCTGTATCATTACCTTCTGGCCCTGTCACTGGTCTGCATCCTGAGACTGAGATGGTAGAGGTGGAGGGTGGGTGCCATGGGGTTTGGATGGGATAGGGAGGCGGGAGGGAAAGAGAGAGAGTCTGTATTACATTCAGAATAACTGAGGAAGGATGGTATATTGATAGGTGGGATCATTAGTTAAAGTAACTGTTGGAGTCAAGAGTAGGATGTTCAACTTTTGTATGTCTGCGCCCAAACTGAAAAAGAAAACATCTGAATGTTGCTTTGAAACCTCAGTTCTCTTGTATCACTTATCTGGCCATGAAAGAACAACTTTTGGAAACAAGAACCCAAACATTTCTGGTGCCCTTTTAATTCTTTTTTGTCTGTTGCCCTCTCCTACAGTCATTATTTAATGGTCTGGGGGTAGCATTACTTATTGACCATTGGTAGAAAAGTTCTCTTCCAAAATACTTGTTCTTCCTGGGGAAAATTCCTGCATTAATTTTCAATATTTCTATACAATTTTGTTAGTTCAGTAGGTAGTGCTGTTTGTTTGTTAGTTTTTTTTCCAGAAGGTCAAAAGTCTTCACAATGATTCAATTGTTAAATTTCCTTTGCATTTTAGATATTTCAAATTATATGACCAGCATATCGAGTCTGACAACTTTCCAACTTGTTAATTCCATGTTCATGTGTACAAAAAGTCATAACATAAACACAGACCACAAAACACTCCTCAAGAAGAACTTAATTTAATTTGGAAATTTCTAATATGAAACCATGTACCCCCCCACCCTCATAATGCCCCCCCCAATCCCCCTTCTCTCCCTCTCTCTCTTGATAGTGAGTCGGGCTTGACACTGGAGACCCACTGGAAAGAAAGAGGGGGTGTGGTGTTTTCAAAAGTGTGTCAAAAGCCTAGGGGTTTGTATCTGCCCAGAATTTCAATGGGAGGCTGAAAGGGGGCAGTGAGGCAGACAATCTCAAACACAGAAATCCTCTTTTAATTTCTGTCATGTGTGCCCCCCCCAACCCCTCTTTTTTTTTCCTTGTAGCTGGATGATGTCTTGTTCAGCATCAGCTACATACTCTGGCATCTTCATGTGTTGTGCCGTGGCCTTGTGCTATGCGGATATCCCTCTCTCTCCCCTCTCTCTGTCTCTCCAGTCACCACTCTTCCTCCTCCTCCTTTCTCATTAGTTCCTCTAATTCCCCCCGAGCTGTGAGTTAACCTATGCATTTGTGTATATGTGTGTGTGCTCAATCTGTGTGTGATAACATTGTAAGTACAGTCTGTCTACAGCCTATCTATGGGCATCAGGTGGCTGCACAAGTCATAAACATATCATTCTATCCAGCTTGCCAGGTTTAGCCAGAGGACAGTTGTGCATTTGTGTGTGTGTGTGCATGTGTGTATGTCAAAAAGGTCAAAAGATGCTCTGCCTAGCCATGGCCTTGTAAGAGTAGCCCTGCAAGCAACACACATGCACACACCTCCAGGTGGGAAGGTCCCAGCACATCCTGAAGCTCAGATCAATGCACTTGACACCTTCAAAGGCAGGTGTGGGGCCTGGACTTGCTCTGGGGTTAAACCTCTTTTAAATAGTGTCCCGCGGGAAGGCAGCTGTCAATAACCCACCATAATTACCGGGGCCAGGCCCGCCAAGGGCTCGGCTGCACGGGCCAAATTAAAAATTGATCAGAGGGAGAGAAAACATTATTTTGTGGTGGTATTCCCTGTCCTAACAGCACTGCTGCTGCCGTATGTGAAATCTCATCAATTGAGGTCCAAGCTAGATATCTAGAGACCTATTTATCTATCTATCTGCCCCCACCCCCTTTTCGTCCAGATGAACAATGAAGTGTTGTCCCTGTTGTAAAAATTATTTGCATATTAAGTGTCTTTCTGTGTGTGCATGTGTGTGTACATGCAGCATGTGAGTGGGAGCTGTGTGAGCATGCAGCTGATTGTTATGTGCTCCAGGTAATCGTACATCATCCCCTAACTGTGTTGTGTGTGTATGTGTGTGTCAGTGTGCACACACCTTGTAGCAGTATATTGATTGTGGTCTCATTGAGTTTCTCTTGGCAGGGAGCCTTTATTTGTCAGTCCGAGAACGATATGAAGAAGATATGTTCATCCTCAGGCTTCCTCTAGGAAAACACACCGACTATTGTTTCACAAGACACTGATGAATGAGACTGACAGTTTACAATGGGTTTGAAGTATTTATTAAACACACTGTAGGAGAAAGGTCATATCAAACCTTTTTTTTATCATTGTTCTGTATGTCATTGGTGTAGGACATGTTCTTCCCATTACATATTAAGCCCTATTTAAAATGGATGTTCTTTTGGGAGGTCCTGTCATTATTATAATTACCACTGGCATCTGTAATTTTCTTCCAGTGCAAATCTGCCTGATACATAATTCACATAAGTGTATGAGGGGGGGGAAGCATTTTGACATTTCATATTTGGGCTAACAGCAGAGATTCAAAGCAAAAACTCCAGCAAATGTTGTGGTGCTAATATGTGTTGATTAGCCTCCATAAACACAGGAAGTGTTGATTTTAACACTTAAGGAGTTACAGTAAATTAAGTCTGGCAATTTTGCTGTGCAGAGATAATTTATTTTACATGAAGTGCCCCTGAATTTACACACATGGTAGATATAAATTACATTTCTGCTCTTGAAGCACTCCAGTTCAGATAGTGTTACTTTGAAAATGGCACCGGAGGTCAGTTGTTCCTAAAGTGGATGGTGCAGAACCCTTGGGTGCCATAAGAACAGGCATGGGAGTTGGTAGGTTTTTTTTCAAGTTTTTTCTCACACATTTGTTACAATGAATAAACCTGAAAAAATGCTGATAATAGATATTCATTATGAGATTTGCAGCTTAAACAGGTGGATGAGTGCGATTTTGTGTGTCATGGGTCTGATGGACTACAACACATTTAGGAACCATTGCTGTAACTCCAGAAACTGACCATAACAGGTACAAACGCTTGTTCCAGCAGTTTAGGCAAACTCATATATTCTGGATGTATCAAATATAATGTGTATGTACTTTGTTGTTGAGAATTGTTTTGGCATGCCATTTTCCAAGCTACCCATGCCACGGTGTTGCTTGGGGCTTTAGAGAATTGAAAGACTGAGAGGATGAAAAACAAAAGAGCATGAGAGAAAAAGACTTCCATCTAATTGTGAAAGATTATTTAGGAGGCACATTTATTACCCCACATGTGATAATTGACTATTTTTTTCTTGATATTAATAAATTATACTATCAAAAAGGCTTTGTCTTTATGTGTGTATGTATGTGCTTGAGTGTGTGAGGTGGGTAGTAGGTCATTTGCAGCTGCAGGCTGAGTGTGTTCGTCCCAGTGGGAAGGTCTTGTTTAGTCTCTCTTCCAGAGGGCCCCAGGCAGTGTGTGGTGGATACCTCTTCACTGTCGCACTGGGAACACTCCTCTATGGCCCATGCACACACACAAAAGACATACACACACTCACACATACAGAAAAATCCTCCACAATGTTTGGCACCATTCGTCAATCTGTGTGCCAACTTGTTCACTGTCTGACGGCTGTAATGTAACAATATCTTTTTTTGGATGCATGGACCATGTGCATTTGAATTAGTTTTTATTTAACCCGAACCCTAGAGACACAAACACACACATGCAGGAGTGCTTTCATCCTCTACAGTACATGTAAATATTACATGTATCCTCCATCTCAGCAGGTTTGCAGAGGTTAACGGTGTTTAGCTGTGCACGTTCCAGAAGGAAATTGAGTTTTACGATGAGCTAGTGGTGAGCACATCGATGACCCACCGTGCGTATACACTACACTACACTACACTACACTACCTGCACAAACACACACAGTCGTCCGCACATGCGCACACTCACACGATCGGTTACTGAGCATCACTAAGGGTCAAATTTGAAACCTGCTTTAAGCTCTCCTGTGCCAGTGTCATGCTCCTGGACTGTGTACACCACACTTTGATCGATGAGAGGAAACTCAGCTCTTAAATAGGGGTTACCAGGGTTCTACAGGTACACTAGGGTTAGAGGCAAACAACAACAAATCTTTCTGTTAATAGTTTTAGTGCTGCCTCTGTGGTTTGAAATGAAAAATAGATGTTGGAAGGCCACTCTGGACATTTTCAGAGAGTGATCATTAATGTTTATGGTAACAACAGGATCATATTTAAACACCAGAAACAACAACACCAGCTGTACATACACGCAGGCCCCTGAGTTATTTGTCAAATACATTAGACATCCATGGGTGACAAATTGAGGAAAACATTTTTAGAAATGAGTGGAAAAGATCGAGATGATTTGGAAAGTGAGTTCATTGTTGTGGCACGGATGGCAGGAGCTTCTTTGTTCAACTCGCTCATGTTTAAAACAGGAACAGCAACTGAAGTGACACCTGCATTTAAAACTATTGGAAAGAAAACAGTAAGTATGGTATAATTATGTGGTGAATAGCGTATATTTGATCACTGCAGTGTTTGTCCATTATTCCGTTATTTGAGGGGAAATGGAGAATCTGCTGTACATTTGGTGACAGAGAATATCAGTGCAGGATGTGTTCGTACTGTGTAAGCAGTCCATTGACAATTATATACACAGAGCTTTTATAGGGTTACAGTGCATAAACCCCTAATTACAAAGACGAATGCCCATCTGAGAGTTCAGTGTGTGAGTGAATGGATGACAATGCCTTCATCCACAGGGTGCAGGGGCTCCCTGAATGCTTTGTCTATGAAAATTACGTGAGTCATTCATTATGGCATTAACAGTCACCACATCTCAACCCAAGGATTTAACTGTGATGTTAGATAGTCATTTCCATCATCATCATGAAAAGATCAAATCAGGGAGTATCTTCTGGAAGAACAGTGTCCAGAGTTGTGTGAGTCCAGAGACTTGTAGACTCAGCATCAAGGAGCTTCCAAACTACTCTGGTGGCATGTTTTGGCCCATCACCTTAAAAAAGATATTTTAAGTCAGTGTTTCTTTAATTTGGCACTTGTCCATGTATGATTAGTTACAGTATATATATTTATTGAAAGCAGTTTTGTTTTGTTTTTTTAATCTGTTTACGACTATATGTTAGTGTCTTATAGCTTTCTGCTTTCGTACATTTTCTCTCTTTCTCCCTATGGCTAGACTTCAAAGATGGAATCTTTCTTTGAGGGCTTATCTGTCTTTTGACACCGCATTGTCTGTGGATGTGAAATGTACATTTCAGGACATCAGATCATGACAGTGACGGCAATGGCATCAGTGATCAGATACAGTCTGCAGCTCCTCTGCCTTCTGCTACTCAATGGGTCAGTGGATAACCGTCTGCATATTTGTGCAGCCTGTACAATAGACATCAACATGCAGCTGGGCTTGAACTTTGGCACAAAATGTATGGAAAGTATATGCTGAAGCAGAGACTTGAAGATGTGGTCATCTACATCACCTTTGGACTTAATTAGCAATTTTCCCTCATGTAACAATGTACTACTTTTCTAGTCAATTCATAAAACTGCATAGTCAGGTGAAGAAAAAGATACGTAAGAAAAGGAAGCAGGCTGCTCTCGGCGAAGCATGCTTTTCAAAAATACATTGCCAACTTATCTGGGGATGAGGAACAAACCAGGTGAGGTATTTACTGTCACTTTCCATATAAATATTGTGCAAGGTAGTGACATTTGTGACAATCTTTATTTTGGCAAAGGAAGGAGCAGTCAAATTTCCATGTAAATAGCAAATAGGCATGTCAAAGTCAGGCATGAATATAATCCAGCTACATTAGATATGAACAGATCCTGGATGTGAAGCTCATGTTGATGTCAAATGTAAGACACTCTTCTCTGTGTCAGTGTTTCTTGTTAGTTTTCCACTTTGTATGGCACAAAATGCTGAAATCAGGATCTGAACTTCCTCACCATCCAAAAACACAAACTATCTGTTTAGATACAGTCTAGTTTATCCATTACTTGTCACTTACAGTTTCATCTGCATCACCTGCGTATTTGGTCTTGCTTTCCTCCCCTTTATGTGATATTACAGTGCTTGTGATAGGTGTTATTATCCCGCTGTATGCTGACAGCTTATCCCTTAACCCTCTTAGGAGCACACTATGCCACGCTTGGCTGACTTGTTTGCGCTGATGTCAAGTTTTAGCAGTTAGCACGCGGTTACCATATGCCACTGTGCTGCTGTCGCCCCCATTGTCAGTCAAATGAATGTCAACCATAACTCAGAACACAGTATGCCACGACGCACACCCAGGAACACAGCGACTGTGACAAATGGCACACACAGTATCTCATACACCCATACTGTACACACAAATAAACTTGCCATAAAGCAAATACAGACACGCTGGAGTAAGAACAAAAGAATCAAATCCTGTTTGGGGTGCCATGATAGGACTGTATAGCTCGTCTCCAGGACGGTTCTGATATACAACTCCTCATCAACTGACTGAAAGACATGGCAGCATCTGCAGTGATGCTTGTGACTTAAGTCATGTCTGTAAACAGAGGTCTAAACATGCACCTAGTTTTGCAGTATAGGTGTTGCATCTGTATTTGTAAACTGATAGGTCACAAGTTTGCTTCCTGTATTGGAAGAGTCTAAATACTGTGTAGAAATAAGTCTGCCTCTAGAATTATCTAAACCAAGAGGATTTACCTAAACTAAGATCTATTGTAAGTGTTCAAAATAAATACCATCTACTCCAGGAGGGTGTTTGCTGCTTTCAACTTGTCCCGTACACAAACACTGAGAAATCCTGCTTCAGTTCACTCCATTGGGAATATGGCGAGTGCCATTCAAGTAAAGATTATGCATTGCAAAGGGATATTTAGTTTTGGCTTGGTCACACAGGTGGATAGAAATTGATACTGAGACACAAACATTTGTGCATGCAGAAACAATCCAACATTGATTACAGTGTGTTTGCACACACATTCCTATCACAAACAGTGACAAACTCAAATTCACACATCAGCCCATAAAATGAATCTGTCATCCCCTATAAATTTTTCCCATCACCAGAGAACTGTGAGTATGTAGCTACTGTACATTGTGTCTGTCACTTGCTTGATAAGTGTACCTTCCTGCCTCCTTCCTGTGCTCCCCTCTGTATCCATCTTAAGATGTTGATAACTGTTTTCTTTGGTTAACAGTTTGTTGTTTTGCTCTGCATTCAGAGAGGGAATGTGGCCCTGCAGTTCTCTGTTCATTTTGACCTTGTTCAAACTCCCCTTCCCTCCCCCTCCTGAGTTTTTCTTCTTCTCTCTTTTCTTTCTTGTCTTTCTAAGGTTCCTGTTTCCCATTTAGCTTTCAGGCTGCCTCTGTGACCGTTTTATCCAAAGTGTTGAGCAGGAGACTTTGGAGTCACTGTCTCTTTGGCCTTTGACAGATCAGGATGGCAGTGTGTGACCACGGAGGACTGGGCTGATTCTGCATTCCACTTGGTGTCTCTCTCTCATTCTGTGTCTCTGCCTCCGCTCACTCTCTCTCTCTTTCCCCATTCATCTCGCTCTGTGTCTAAATTAAACACTGCTGAGCACCAGCTTCGATGGACAGTGATAAAGAAGTAACATTATAGTAACAGTAACATGACATGGTGCTGTACAACCCCAGGGAATGACAAGAGAGAAAGGCACCATAATCCATTTTAATTTCACTGATATCATTGTATTGAGAGCCAGGGAAAGAGAGAGAGAGAGAAAGAGAGCGCAACATTGGTTGGGAGAGAAGTGAGATGTCTCAGACCAGAGACTGCTCTCACTGACTGCAGTGTCTTGTCGTGACCTAGTTGCAACCTCTTTGAAGTCCACAGGCTGATCTCTTTCTATAGGCTGAAGAGGAGATCTGCTGCATACAGCTTTATTAGACCCAGATTGGGGGGGGGGGGGAGGGTCTTGGGGGTCTTACACCTGCCCTAAACCTGCATGGATGCAACTCCAGATGGATGCATACGTGTTTATGTTGTTTTATGTGCCAGTTCTTTCGTGCTTTTAAGTGTGTATGTACGATGGTTTGTTTTATAGCAAATGTTTTTGGCATAGACTCTACCTTTGCCCTATGTGTGTGTGTGTGTGTGTGTGTGTGTGAGCATGCATTCATGTGTGTTTTTGTTTTATAGCAGGTATTCCTTTTGGAATGTGTAGCTGTAATGTCATGCCAAACACAGCCTTTATCCTTTAGCCCACCACATTAGGAGACAGTGGTGCATTGTCAGGAGAGCTGACCTAGAATAGTCCAATCACTCTACATCCAGCCCCCTGTCTGCCCTCTCCTGTGATCACCATGCTGCCAATGCCGCAGTCTATACTGTGTGTGTATGTGTGTGACCCAGTTCATTTGCTGGTGTCGCCAGACTTGCCCCTGGTGAGGGCATGCATGTTAGGGCACAACACCCTAGATGTGTGTATTCTGTTCAAGCAGTGATATAGATTTGTGCAGTTTGTAAACCCAGAAAAACAAAAATCATTTCTCTGTTTCCACCTTCTCCTACTGGGTCATCAGCTCCTCAAATTAGCCCCAACTCATACTGTTTGTATGTAACAGGCTACATTGCATCTATTTTAAGGTCAGGAAGGAGTCAAAGAATGGACAGAGCTAACATTCAAAAGAGAGTGTTGATGTGATTATATTTTTTAGAGATATGGGTTCACCAAACCACACAAATGCATGTACACATGCACACAGTACAACATGGCCGCTCAGTGAACTCCCTCAATTATCTGGAGCCTTTCTCCTGCACTCCTCCATCCCTCCATCCATCCATTTTCCCACCTGCTCCCCATTGAGAGACTGTGTGTGCAGACATACTCAGTTGGGGGCATGCTTAACCTTTTTCCTGCTGCACAACACAAGAAGACACAGACACCATGCACTTCTTCAGGTTGGGCTTCAATTAAAAAAATCTACTTCACTTTTTTTCCCTCTTCCTTTCTCCATTTCCCTCATTCTTTCATTCCCTCCCTTTGCCTTCTTTTTGAAGTTAGCCTTGGGCCTCACAGAGCCTCATCAACCCTTTGCCTTGGCTAGATTGCATACAGGTACCCTCTGTGGCTATTTCAAATGACTTAATTAGCTTCTGAGTGCAGCAGGTTGGTAAAAGCCTCTCTTGCTCTCTTTCTCTCCCCCCTATTCCTCCCGCTCTCTGTCTCTGTCTCTCACTGTCTTCAGAGAAAGAGAAAATGATTGAGCCCATGTGACACATTTAGTCCCTTGCCGTGTGGTTTCACTTTCTAGGTCATGCACTGGCTGTGAAGCTGACTGCCTATTACCTCGTAGAATAAGATGACACACACCAAGACACAGGGTAAAGTGTGTGCATATGTCAATGGACATACTCTCCTCCATGCATGCACAAATGCACATGCATTGCAATATGTTTAGTTGTGTTGTCACACTGCAATATTTAGTTAGGGGTTAACATCCATTCAACATCATTTGGAGTTGATCTGCTTTTCATTGATGCTTTATTTACTAATTCCATAGCCAAACAGCATGTGTGTATGTGCCTTACAAATGGAAATATGGTTTCCATTTGCTTAGCGAGTTTGGTACATTTGTTTGGGGGCTCAGACAAAATCCAACAGTGTTTTGTTGTGTTAAGTCCCCAGGCGTGAATTCCCATACACAGGAGTGATCAAGGTGTGTGCTTGTGTTCTGACTGTTGCTGTGTCTGTGTTTTCGTATGTGACCACAACGTCAAGGGCATGCCCCACTGCAGTACAAAAAAAATCCATATCCATCTCTGCCACACATGCACTACACATACATTACACATGGGCACAGCACTCACTTATACAGAAAACTGGATGTTTTTTTGTTTTGTTTTTTTTTTTAACTCCCCTTCCACAGGCTATGAAAAAAACAGAAATATGTTTGATATTGCCATCTTTGCTCACCTTTGGCTTCAAAGTGGAGTCTTTCAGACTGTATGCACTGATGCAGATGGTAGCAGGCCTCTGAAATGTCACTTTCACACACAGTCGCAAACCATGTCAGAAGTTTTGTCAATGACGGCTGACTGGTCCCAGTACTTCTTTTGGCACTGTCAACTGTCAAGGTCTTGAAAGTCGGAGGGGGGATTTTTGCACCATAAAGCTTTATTGTAATGAGGTGCCTGACGGAAAGATATGACCACAAGGATGTGATCAGTGATGGTCATCAATGACTAAATGAGTTCTCTCACCCCTTGGGGTGGAACGAGATCTCAGGGGGTTTAGGAGAGCAATTCGCCTGTTAACTTCTGGCTCTCTGGTCCAGCTATAACTTGCTGGCTACCTCCAGGCCTGTGTTAAAAACCTGGGCCTGCTAAATTAAGTTTGGCTGTGTGCCTGTGGCAGTGCACACATGCACACACAACAGCACTCACATTCACTCTCCCATTACCCAATCTTAATTGGCTACCTTCCTTCTTTCTCTCCTCATCTCTATCTCTCTTTTGGACAGGCCTACAGGCCTGTTGGTACGCTGGCACACAGCAGCAGAGTTTGGGCATGTGAAGAGGTTTGGGGGCATGGAAGAAATTGGAGAGATGGAAGCAATACAGATGGGTGCTAGAATGAGGTTTAGCACTCGATCAGGAGATGAAAGAAGGTAAATTACTGCTGTTCCTCAACACAGAATGATATTTAACACTAAATATCTTGACAATATTGGTATTAATGTATTTTCAACAGTGCATACTCAAGCCGCAGTCACAAAGTAGAGTAGGATATGTTTCCCTCTTCTTCCACTAGCTGAGGAGTTGTCATGTGCTGTCAGCCAGCTTGTTCTCCATGTGCCTGTCACTGCTCTGGGTAGGAGCTCTGGGTCCCAGCCAATTGGTGAACTGTGTGTGAGTGCATGGTTGTGTATGTGTGTATGTTGCCCTCAGAGCACTTTGTTGATTCTGCTCTGCAGTGTCAGTGACACATTGAGCTGGTTTTGGTAGGAGTCCCCTGGTTTCCCTCGTGCTGTGTTTACTCCATCTGTTTACTCCCCAAAAACACTCTCAAATCTATTACCACTTTCTTTCCCTCTATATTTCACTCTATCTTTTTCTCTTATTTACTCCTGACTTCTCTTGACTTGTTGTTTCAAATCAGTACCTGGGTGGTAGTCTGGTGGTGCACCTGCCGACAGCCAGCGCTCCTCTCTCCCTCAGCAGGAAGTAGAATTGAGTTTCTCTCTCAGTCATCCATCCTGCCATTTTTTTTTTTTGTTGTTGTTGTTTTTTGGAAGAGCCAGAACACACTGGATATTTTTTCCTCTTTATTAATAAAGTAGTTGACTAAGCAATTGTGGGTTAAGTAATCTTCAAGGCTAAGGCTACTAGCAATTAATTAATTAAAATCAAATTCCTTATTGTTTTCTGGCCAAAATTTGATGGCTTCCATGGGTCAATTTTAATCATTTTTCAGCATTGTTTCCTTTGCAATGTCAGACAATTGTTCTTTCAATTGTTGAAACAACAGCCAAAATCATAAGAAGTTCTAGTGAAATATAACTTTGAACAGCAAATATTTTACAACTAAGATCCAGCTAATGTTTAGTCATTTTGTTTATTTGCTTTCATGTGTAGTACCACTGTCCTTTTTTGGTACTCTTTGGTGCTTATTTTTTGCCTCATATGAAGCCTGCATGACCAACAGTTTTGGTTAAACCAGTGTGTCCTGTGCTGGAGTTCACTTCACAGCTGTGTGAATATGGCCCTATGATGAGTGAAGTGATGAATAAATAAATGAAGTGGAATATTAAGACAATTTGCTTTCTTCTCAGGATACATCATAGGTTATTTTTTTAAAAAGCAAACTACATTTGAATTCACATTAAATAAAACATGTGTCAGGATTGTAAAATAATCATTGAGGGGTTTTTTTTTCACACAGCATCACCTCTGAAACAACTTCCTTAAGCTGTGTGCTCATTATGCAACCCAGGGTATGATTTTATAATGCCAGTCCAGAGTCTGTGTGTGATGGTATGAATTGATGGTTTACACACCCAATGCCAAGGGCACCACCAAGGGCTCATGAATGAGAGATGGAAAGAAGTAGAAGTGGAGCAGGGGAGGAAGAGAGGGATAGCTCTTTTTTTCTCATCCCTGAGACCGGCTAATTAGCCTGCTACACTACCAATCCTCAGCTGCAGGGACAGGGTTCAATAGTTCACCCATCTACCACTGAGCTACAACGATGGTAAACCTGGATTACGTGCTTTACCGGCAACCAAACCCCAGTATTACAAGTTCCCGTCTTGTTCAGCAACCTGGAAATCAAATGAGTCCAAAGAGCTGGCCAGGTGGATTTACATGAAATCTGTTGTCCTGAGAAGAGACATAGTTTCTTACTCCATAATTTGTGTAATGGGGGGGGGGGGGGGGGGAGTTTGATTGGCCTGGAAAATGAAGAGCTGGCATATTCAGCAGAAAGGACACTTTTGTAATGAAAGACAACTAGACATTTGTTAACGGGATCAGATTTATGACTACTGTCATTTAAAATGGGATGTTATAAAAGCTTTGTCCTAGATGTGTCAGCTACGCCTGTAAATGATTAAAGTCTATTGATGATATGGACCGTCAATCAGTTTTTGTTGTGACAAGTTGAAGCATTGGAGATTAGCTCTCATCCTGATATTTGATATTTCAAGAATAAGTGAGGCTTCCATCCGTCAGCCATTGATTTAGACTGGTTATAGATTTTAATAATTTATTTACTTTACATTGTAAAGCACACACTACTTTTGTGCATGCATTTAATTGAATTAAAGTACTTTTTTTAGCAGTACTTCTAAAACATAAAGAAAATGCTGCATCTTTAAGGTTCAGTTAACACATATAGTGGTTGGAAATATAAGACTTTGTATTTGCAAGTGTGTTTCAGAATAAGAATTGCCCCCATCATGTATACTTTAGTGAGATAGAACAGGCGTATGAATGAGAAATCCTTTCGTCTTTCTTTCCCTTGTTCACTCTGCTTGACTCATCACATAGAAAAATCATCAATTGTTAGTCTGATAGAGCATGTGTAGCACACATTGCTGAATGCAGAATCATGGTAGAAAGCACAAAATAACTGTTAACTTCGGTGAGTTTTTAACTACACTACTGAGTTTTCATTGAGATTAGACTTTTGGGGTTTTTTGAGAAACAGTAGTAAGATTTAGAGAAGAAAATCGTGTCATCTTCTTCCAGATGCTTACCTTCAACTGAATACATTTGTCTACAGGTCTATCTTTTCTTTGTGGTGTCGGTATCTGTCTTCCCCCTCTCCTCAGCTCCTCTGCTCGTGCCCCGGCTGTAGCAGCGCTAGCTTCCTGTTGCCGGCAGAGAAGAGTATAGCAGAGCAGACACGGAGGGCCAAATAGGGCTAATGAAGTTGTCAGAGGCGTGTTGCACCGAGGCCGAAGGGAGGGCCTGCCAGGCAGCCAATAGCGAGACTGCGTCTGTGATCAGCAGAGCATGATGGGAGACCACCCTGCGCAGCAAGTGCTGAGGCCCAGCGTAGCCCCCAGATCAAAGAGCTGACCCTTTAATACACCAGCAATGAGAAAGATGCTGCAGCCTCACATTTACACAGAAGCAGAAATTAGTGTGCAAATGAACTCTTACACAGAGTAACACCTGGACACACACCGACACAAACAAATACACTTTACTAATGCATATATTTAAACTAGTACCAAAAAATGTTAAGTTGCATACTTGCCCACTTAAAATAACTGCATGTGCAGATTGACAGATGCAACATAGGTAAAATTTATTAAATGAAAATCATTTAAAGGCATAATTAAAAGTGTGATTCAGTTTTGTGTAGATATCTTTAGCCTTTCGTTCACCTCTTCAGCCCCTTTTGCTCTCTATACCAAAATATCTGTTTCCCTCTTCCATATCCCTACGCCTCCCTTTCTTCCTCGATCTCCTCTCCCTCTCTTTGTTGCCCATCTTTAGTTAAGATATCTCATTAATAACCACTTCTCTTGCCTGCCTCCTGTTAGCCTCCAGTACTAGCTGCTTCTCGTTCTCTCGCCCTGTTGCCTCTCTGCCTTTCCTCCCTTTCCTCTCTTCTGCTCTCTGTTCTGCCCAGGGTTCTTGTTTGAAATTCAAGAGTGGTGCAGTGAGACTGCAATAACCTACATAAGGATTTTTCTCTCTCTCTCTCTCTCATTCATTTGGTCATTAGTTCTTTTGTTTTTATCCCTCAGTTATGACATACTCAGTGTTCCTGAAATAAATATTATTATAGCTGTGATTTAAGCTCATTCAGTATTTGGAAAACAAAAACAGAATGCTGTGCGTCTTCTTTTTTTTTTTTTTTTAACTCAAATAAAGAGCTTGCTTGATGGCATATTGTTCCCTGTTTACCTTTGGTTAATTTAAAATGCTCATAAATCGTACCTCCACCTTCCTTTGTTCCTCATTCCAAGTATGTGACGCTGGAGGCGCAACTCTTGTATGCCCCGCTGACTTTTTGGTGAACTTCTTTCCTGCAGATTAAAATAAAGAAAGCAGAGGAGGAGGAGGCCAGATGAGAGGACCAAAGTTTTGTAAGTGTCTTGTGTGTATGTGCGTGTGCATGCACAGGTTTGAGGGGTTTATTAGAGGGATGGGTCTGTTAGCAAGACTATGAATGAACAAATCTGTTTGTGTGTATTTGTGTGCATGTGGTTTGTGGGAAGTTTCTTGTGCTTTTACTTGTGTGTGTAAGTGACATATGTTGGCAGTGGGTGGCAGTCCAGGAAAAGCAAGCTGGTTTGCTGGTGGGGATCCTGACGCAGAGCATTTAGGAAAAGGAAAAAATCATGTCCTCCTTGTGCTTTGCGTCAACACACCGATGTTCATCACACCCCCTTTATGAATAACTATAGATTTTAATGTGCTTTTATATCTTTTAATCTCACATCTAGCTAATGAGTCGTTTGTGTAACATATACAACTTGCAGTTAGTTGATAGTTATTTCTGAATCTTTATTTCAGAAGTCAGTGCTGTGTTCTTTGTCAGGTGCCCATGTTGCAAGACTCAAATATGGGCAGAGTCATGACTTCTAAAATTAGCGCTTACCAGATTAACATCTGATAACTGTTTGAATCTGATGTTGTATTGGAGCAAGAGATGGTTTTCCCATGCTTATAGCTTTTTCTTAGATGTCTATAAATTTATGCCATTTCTACAAATGTGGCAAGTTTAAATATGCACGTCATATTTTGCAGGATGATCCTTAAAGTTTGTTAAATTGGATGGTTAAAGGTTCAAAGCATAGGGCAATGCACCATTTTTGCTGCGGGGAGACAGCGGAATGAGAGCATTAGGCAATCGATTAATGGATCTACACATAGGGTCAGAACTTGGGTTTAGATTCTTTTGCGCTAACTCTCTAAGGGAGTTTTATGTGCGTGCAAAGGAAAAAAGAGAGACGGGGGGGAGGGAGAAGGGCAGATGTTATATTGATGGCACGCCATGCTCGTCTTCTCTGTCCTGAATAATCATGATCCTGAGCTGATGGGATGCTGCTTCAAAAAGATGAGAGTATGCGTGAACTGTGGATGAACTGGAACCTGCATATGAACCAAAGCTGGTGGTAGCCCAGCCCAGAAACCATCCCTCTTCCCCCCACTGGGGAATTCCTAAACTGGACTGATGCTGATGTCGATGAGAGCGGGTGTCGGGGGAGGGTGGTAAATTCAAATTACTTTTATATTTTCTGAGATGCATCCACGTTATGGGATATTTGGTTTTAATTTAAATTAAATTAAAATCAGTGATTTGCTTTTGTGTGCGTTTGGCAGTTTTCAGTGTGTGTAGTGCAGGTAAGGGGCCAGAAATGAAGAAGAAGGGAGAGAGAGAGAGAGTGCCGGTCAGGCTGGGCTGGCAGGTGAGCAGACGTTTGCTCCAGGCTGCTATGCTACCTTTTGATACAACAGGCTTTGTGGAATAGACATGATTTTCCTCTTTTTTCCTCTCCCTATCTCTCTATCCTTCTCTCTCTAAACTGTCACTGTCTGCATGTAATCTCTTCAGGGCTTTTATCATTTCCCTGCCTTAGATCTTGCCTTTCTTATGGTTGTATTTTTCTGAATAATATGAAACTTGAGTGACACCCCCAACGACAGCTGTGTATAGAGCAGGGACTGTTGTACCAGATATGACAGATAGGTGGCAGTATACTGTCAGGCTAGATCAAAACTCTCCCTTGCTCTCCTTTGCTTCCCCCCCCCCTGCTCTGTCTCTCTATCCATCTATCTACTTATCTATCTATTTATCTTATTATTCAGGAAGATGGAGATTTTTGTATTATCATATCTACCTTTCTAGTAATCTTCAGCTCCTCTGTCACTCTGTTTTCATCATTCATCTAATGTTATATCCCTCTACTCAGTCTCCCTCAAGGCTGTTTCTCCATTTCTATGGACTCTTCCTTTGCCCCCCCCAAGGTGCTACCTGTGTAAATAGTAAAATGCCATGGCGTGAGCACTCGTTAACATAGACATGGCTATTCATTGCTCTGTGTTTGATATAGGGTCTATAAAAGAATGGATGGATAAGAAATTGTAGCACTGAATACCAGCTGTGACTCAGTACCATCAACATGGTGATGATGTGAGCCGATAAATGCACACACACACATATACACACACATACACGCGGTCTCTCTGTTTGCCCAGATCAAGGCCATGGCTCTGCGGGACTAGAGGGAGATCAGGCACAGAGCGCCTATGGAAATAGACGGCTTTGTCATCGCAACACCCACAACTCTTCCCTGGAGACGCACCACTGTGGTGGTATCCTCAGCTCCCAGACTTTTTTCTTTTTATCAAGGAGTAAAATCACTGAGCAGCAAGCCATTTTTTTTTTCCCCACTGTATTGCATATGTTCCTTTTTGTTTCCTTTTTTATATGCCACCAAAAACTATATCTTGTCTCTGTTTATCAAGTTAATGTGTGTATTGTAGTATAGAAATGAATTTTTTCCTTCAGGTTTGCTCTTCTTCACCCTTAAATTGCCACTTTTTCAACGGCCTCAATTCTCCTCACTCACATTCACTAAATGCAGGAGATTTTCACTCCCTGTCCACACCGTCTTTATTTATTCCTGAATCTTCCCCGAAGCTTTGAAGCAAAGCACTTGTGTGAGCATGTGTGAAATGTTTAAGCCCCACTGTGCAGTATGAAAATAAAGTAAAATCTTTTCAGTCACAACTATTACTGGACACCTGGAGACCCTCCTTTTGGTTGCTCTCTCTATCTCTGTCTCTTGCACTCGTGTCTCGTTCTCCCTCTATTAAAGTTAGCATACCCACTGTAAGGCTGCATCTTGAGGACATTTTATCGGTAAAAGTGTATTCATTCATCCATCCTCTACTGCTTTTCCTTTTCTGGGTAGGATGGTGTACTGGAACCAATCCCAGCTCATATTGGGCGAAGGTGGGGTACACCCTGGACAGGTCACCAGTCCATCGCAGAGTAAAAGTATGTTGTTGTTTTGTTGTTTTTTTCAAGTGAGGTGTTGCACAACTGAATGTGGTGTCCCTCCCCTCGTCAAGTGCCTTTTGACCTGTCTGCTCACTGAACTGCCGGGCTAGGGTTTGACTCTGGCAGAGGCTGCTATATCAGAGATCAAAATGTACTTTCCCCCTTTTCATTCCCTCCCTCTCAGCAGTACCTATAGTACTTGCTGGGAAGTTTCTGTGCTCACACATATACTGATTATTGTAAATGCATATGCATAAACACACGTGGCAGCTATCTAACTTTCACTGTGGCTCCAAGCCGAGAGCAGAGAACCTTGAAATATATTGATATTTATTCTTATTAATTTTTGAAAATAAGAATTAAATGTTGAGCCAGCCCAGTGTCCTATTTCTCCTCATCCCTTTATTCTATTTCCATCTACATATTCCTGTCCCACACCTGAGACCTCTGAGGATCCGCCATGCCCAAGTTGACCACATGTTTGCAGGGTCAGCCAGAGTAGCTGGGTGAGAGCCAGCCTGCTGAGAGCTAGGGCCAGGGCAGGGTTTGGTTTGACAAGCAACAAGATCTAGATCATGGGCAGACTGAGATGGAGGTGGGGGCGGGACTGACAGGCTTGTATCCTGCAGATTAGACCAATGTACCATCTATACACACAGGATGGGCTTTTCAACATACCACGCTACCCTGACCATGACTCCCTGAACTGGGGAAGTGCGTGTTACAATTCTGTGTGTTTGTGTGTATGTGTGCGTGCGTGTGCATGTACGTCAGTAAAAGGCATGCACACTTTTTTCTGATGGGTAATGGCAGCGTAAACTTTTCACCTCACTTTTTCATGTGATTGGACTAAAACAGCATTCCACAGAAAACGCATGCGCCCTGGTCCTGTGTGTGTGTGTGTGTGTGTGTGTGTGTGTGTGTGTGTGTGTGTGTGTGTGTGTTTGTGTGCGTGGCTTTCATGTGTTCTAAGCTAATAGCAATAAGAGCAGTGGACTGTGGATTACCTCTAGTTGAGACAATTATCTTTCCACCAGTCAATTCAAGGTCAGTTTTACAAACCTATTTACTTGCCTGCAAATATATTTCTATCAAATGCGTCTGAATAGAAGCATCACTTCAGATATCTCAATGTATACGAGCTTTTGGTGTTGTTTTACTTGGTGTTGCTATCATTTTTCATTTCATGTTATATCATATATTTTCTTGGAGTGGAGTAGTAGATCGCTTCTCAGTTTTTGTAAGCAAACCACTGGTCACATGAGCCATTCGTGTATGTGTGTGTGTGTGTGTGTGTTCTGTGAGTATGTTGCTCTGCCTAATAGCTTTGGCAAGTGAATGAAGCCTGATGTTTGAAGCTTATTAAATAGGCAGTGCGCGTGCATGTGACTGTGCTTGTGTGTGCTCAGTCTTTAGCAGTGTGCCACGTCTCAAGCCCCTTATTCTTGGATAATTGTGCTGCAAGTCCTCAGCCTCCCCTTTAGCCTGAAAACCAAGCTCATTGCGGCCTCCAAAGAGCCCCCCCACAAGGTGGAGGAAAAAATCCTAAGTTGTCCTTGTGCATAAAAGTAGATTCTACTCTCCAACACCTTTTCAAATTAATATTTGTGATGGGCGCCATTCTGCCAGCCCCAGTTTCTGTTCCCCGCCTTTGTTCCTGCGTTTGATGTAATGGAGGCAAGGACAAAGAGGAGAGCAGGCAGAGTGTGTGAAAATGGTAGTTAAGTGGGCTTAAGGGCTCCTTCAGTACCTTCTGAAAGGCCTGGACCTTGAATAGGACCCTCGCACTGCTAAGCTGTAGTGCAGTAAACAAGACAGGTCCAGCACAAAGGTGCGTCTCAAATGAGCACAGACACCCTCCTCTTTTGCCTCACCCCGTCTCACCCCAACCTCACACCCCAGTCTGACATCTGGCCAATCCCAAAATCTTTCCAAGTCCTCACTCATTCCCCTCCTCATTTGTTCCACATTAATTTTTTTGCTCTCCTTCATATCTTTTCTGTTGTTCTTTAGTGTTTCTCTGCTTTTTCTTCTTGTGTGTGTGTGTGTGTTTATGTGTGTCTGTGTGTTTGCATTTTGTTATCCTGGTCCCGGCTGGACGGCTTGCTCCCCTTAGCCAGTCTCTTCCCCAGTGCTTGGGCGGTTCGGCTCTTTTGTTTGGTTAATTGCTATGAGTATAATGTACTCGTCTCTCGGAGGTCCACGAAAGACAATTAGACAATCCCAAGAATTTAATGAGACACCACCAGCCCCAATCCCCCATACTCTGCTTTGAGAAACACCCTGCTCTTCACTGGCACTGACTGTGATGTAGTGAGGAGGGGGTTGTGATGCAGGTCGCCTGTTCATGTCTGTTTGTGTGTTTACCAGATTGTTTGTCTGCCCATCAGAGAAATCACCAGAGAGAAAAGACCCTGAGAGATAAGAATACAAGGAAAAAACCCGCACAAAATAAAAAAAGAAAATTCTGACTGTATTTTAATGCTACATTTATATGGCACATTTCTAGGCCTGTTACACCATGGGATTCCCATCTGAAGAATTGCTCTTCCTGGACAGGACAGACTTCCCGGGAATGTCCGTGTAATTATTAAGAGCGATTATCCCGTTCACCGAGAGAAGGGACGGAGCTCTTGACAGTGTCATCCCCGAAAGGAAGAGGGATTGCTGGGGGGCCTGGGTGATAGACGAAACCCTGGGTGGCCCTTTAAGGACTTCTCCCCTCTCTTTCCTCTCTCACTCTCTCACTCTGTCTTTTCTCTGTCTCTATTATTTCTCCCACAGTTCCCCTTTTCTGTCTCTTTTTCTGTCATACATTCTCTGGACAATCCTTTTCGACATGGATCACACTGAGATAAAACCAACCTGTAAAACAGGAGAAATACCCAGAAGTGATTCATTATATCTCTCTTCACCTCACATGGATATTAATTAATTATACCACTCAAGTGGGTGTAAGTCACAACCTTAAAACCTACACTTGTTCTACGTCATGAAGGAAACAGTTTTTTCTCATGTTCCCTTTGTTTTCTTCTTGTCTCCTCCATTCTTTCTCTCATTCTGTCATTCCTGTGATTTTTTCCTACCCCCCCCTTACTGGCTAATCATGGTGTTACAACAAAAGACGGGGCTCCATTATTGCATGTGTGCATCCCAGAAGAAAGGAAATGAGAGCGGGACAGAGGGTGGCCGTGGCCTGACACCACACTATTAATCTTCCAGTAAAGCCTTGTCAGGCAGAAACGGACACAAATGGATCACTCCCATTAACTGGGGGAGTGTAGGTAAGGGCTTTAACAAGCGTTTACCAGAGTCCATTTTCTCACTAATGAAGAGGGGGAATACGCGACCTCCCAGCCAAACCTGCCAGACCGCACTTAAAGGTCTGGATGGACGAGAAAAGGAGGGAGGAAGAAGAGTTGGAGGAGGAGAGCAGAACAGAATATGTGAGCTCTGCTGACATGTTGCATCAGGGATGGTGTGAGATTAAAGTCTGGTCCACATTATTCCCCACCCTCCATGCCAAGGCCTCTGCCATTGGATCGCTGTCTCAGAGACCTGTGTGTGAACTTCATTCTGGACCATCATGACAGACTTCAACATAATATGGGGGAAAAAATTGGATATCTCTTTGTCTCTTTGAAAACACTGTATTTAAGTGTCTGCTAACCTCTTCCTGCTATTTTGACCATGTGCCAGCTAAGATTCGAATGCCCATTATGTGCCCATAGTCGATTCACACACAGTTTATCCTCTGTGCTTTCTTCCAATTCATATGATAGAAATTCACGCATTGGGGCACACAGTTGTCGCATTCTTTGACACCCCAATCTTTTGGGAGAAAGATAGAGGGCTGCTATGGTAGGTGTCATCTCATAAGGGGATTTTATTTATGCACTATGTTTTAAACATGTTTCTGTCATCCTCCTGAGCTGTCTCCTGACCTGTCATGTCTGTGGCCAGGGTTCTGTCCACACAGCCCTGGAACCTGCTGGTACTGTGGCACAGCTCTCTGGGACGTCTCTGCATCATAACCACACTCCCAGAAGGGGTTGAATGTGTGTGTGTGTGTGTGGTTTTGTATACGTGTGCATATGTGTGTCGGGTGTGTATGTATCTGCGAGTTAGCAGAGAAAACTTGAAGTTGTATTTCTAAAGCTTGATGCCCCCCTGTCCCTTGATGTAAGCTGGAATGGTGAGTAATGGTTTTTGAAAAGTTACATTAAAATAAGAGATTTTCTGGAAACTTATGAAGGATCAAGCTGTGGTGCCACAGTATAATTCATCACCGCCCCTACAGATGTCAAAGTGTTTTAGTTCAAGTCAGTGAGCATGCAAACAGATTTTACATACTGAGAATTTCAATTGTAATAAGTCGCTATCTTTCCAAAATGATTGTCAGCCACATGTGAAAGCCTCTGAATAGGTTTGTTGTTTATCAAGTCATTGATAATGGAGTGATATCAATAGATGGTTGCATTTGGCTTTTGTTTTCCTCTTATGTCAAGCAGCTGTTAGCAGTGAGACCAGTTTCCCGACCACGGCCAGATCAGCGGCACTAGAATCATTAAAGCGATAGCGGCCCGCCCTGACCTGGGTGATACCAGAGTGAGGAAGAGAGCGGCCGCAGAGCCTGTTGTGTGATATCACTGTCTCTGTGTTCCACAGGCTCCCTGGGGAAACAACGAAACGAGGAAGATTACACCTTCCTCCTCCCAGAACCCCCTGCGCTTCCCCCGCAACCCACCCAACCCCATCTTTCGTAGCACTCCCGCTTCTCAGCAGCCCTCCCCTCCCACCCCCCACGCCCCAAACATTTTTAATTATATCTTCTCCCAAGTAGTGCGGCTCAGTAACCAAGGAGCTGACATTGATGCATGTGCTGATAAATCCGCAAACACTGGAAACAAGATTAACAAAGATTTTGAGGAAAGGGTGACAGCTAATTTTGCGCAATGGTCGGCGCCTCATTCAAGAGTGATGTTTTTGATAGAGCGAGCCACGCCTGAGAATTCATGGTCTATGCCAGGGAGGGGGACGTGAACATAGCACAAGGAGTTCCGCGGCATTTACACTTTTTAAATTGTACTGTTTCTAATCTTTCCCTTTCGCCGTCAATCCAGTCGTCTCTCTCTGTCCTTTCATCCACCTTTTTTTTTTTTACCTTGGATTTTGTGCCCATAAGTTTGCATAACCTATTCACATTCAACATAATGAGATAATTCATTTCACTTGATTGTCAACATATTTTACCATACATGACCTTCCCATATAATTTCATAACATTTTTAACTTTCAATTGTTCGAACTTAGTGTGGTTTTATATATCTAGTTATATAACTAACCCTTCAAAATATGATACATTTCCCATAACTGCCTACAGAAATAACTTAAAGACATTACATTCAGTCAATTTCTTTGTCAATGGGCTTTTATTTGAGTGTGTGTGTATGTGTTTGTCTATATGTTCCCATCTAATCTATTGTGATCTAATCAGTGGTGTGTATTGTGGAGTTGGTGACATCCCACTCCAGGCCCATGGTCCTGTTTCTGAACTGACTCTCAACCCACTGAGACACCGATACACACTCCTGAGAGAGCGATATCAGTCTTCCTCATCACCCCCCCCCCCGCCTCCACACACACACACACACACACACACAAGCAAGGAAAGAGGACTTGATAACAATCATACATTTGCAGCTGATTCCTTATTTTCTCATCGAACAAACCACACAGTCCTACCTCCTTCCTTTCTTTCTCTTCTCCGCAGCCAATTTCAGGTCTACACAGAAGAAACACCTTGTAGATTTCTTTTGTTCTTTTTTCGTGCCTCTTTCTTTTTTCTCTTCCTTTTTTTCCACCTCTTTATGTGATGTCTCCCCTCTCACAATCACCTCCCCTGTCTTCATCTGTAGGCAGCTGACAGCTTCTTTCACTTTTCTTTGTCAATTTCTCCTTCTCTTTTTCATCTGCTCCCCCCCCCCCCCCCCTCCCATCTGCTTTCGCTTTTGTTTGCCTGGCCCCTCTCCCATCCCAACTTGATAATGAGGAATGCGGTGTGACCCTGACCTCCATCGGCCCTGCAAACACCTCCGACCCCTCCAGGTGACCTCCGGTCCCTGTTTTGACAGCTTGATTAATTACCCAGTGCTATGATTTATGAGAAAAGCAGTATGTAAAAATAATAGACAACAGGTGGTCTTAAAAAAAAAAAGTAGTAGATTTGAAAGAGCTTCTAGTGAGGATTGTGGCGGTGGTGAGGTTGAGTGGGTTGGCCTGAGTTTGAGAGAGAGAGCTGAAGGGAGAGAGGATGTGTTTTACAGCCGCTCGCCCTGGTTAATTGCTTTCAACCATTTTTGAAGGCCACATCGGGTTAATAGGAAAACGTCTATTGCTCCATGCATGGTTTCCTTAGTTGCCACAGCATGGATTTCTCCATGTGTATTTGGCCGTATGGCGAGAGGATGAAGGGGATTCCAACATACATGCGTAGCTCCATGTGTGTGCTGTGAAGCATAGACCCAGCCATGTGGTAATGACACAATGGAAAATGTGCTGGAACACACAGTACGAGCACACGTACGAACATGCATTTCCAGAGAGAGGCTATATTCTCCATCACCTTTTTTCTATCAGGTTACATCCTGTGAAAGTAAGCAGAGTAAATGGCAGGACAGAGCAACCATAGTGTTTACCCTTCACACTTCAAACACAGGTTGTGATTGGCTGTGGTGGCCTCTGGTGACTCATGAACCTGTGGTGCACCACCACCACTTAGTGAGGGTCAGACTCTTGGACTGTTGGAGTGTGTGTGTGTTTATGTGTACCAATGTAAATGTGTGTCTGTGTGGGCTAATACTCTGGCCTTCACATTTATTGCCAGTTTCACGATTGTAGCCTGCCACACTCTCACAGTATATAATATCACTGCAGACAGAAATGATGATTTTACACATATAAGATGGCAAATTTAATATCGTGAGCAGTCACACTTATTGTAAAATATTACAGACACACACCTCACAGCAACAGTCAGCAACATTAGCAGGACCCCCAGTTCTCTCTGTGGCTCTCCCTCCCAGGTCAGAATAACAGAGCAAGGGTGAAGGGATTCCTCTTTGACCTTTGGCCCATAGAGGTCATAGTCCTGTGATGTTCAGTAAGATTAATACTGTGGGTGCAACAGTGTAGTCTCATTATTCACTGACACAGTGTTGATTACTGGTAGATTACAACCTAAAATGTTTTTAGCACACACTGAATGGCCAAAATCTGAATCTGGAGTTTTAAAGAAAGCTCATCTTTTATCTCATTACTTTCAAAAATATATGTGGAATGAAGTATGCACCACAGAAACCTTTATAACATAATCTATTGAGTTGCAATGAGAAGTTCCAGTATTTTTATTTTACCATAAAGATGTGCTGCTTTTTTCCGCTTCATGATTTCCCAGTACACCCTTGGGCTTTTGCATTATTTTATTATGATGACAGTACACGCTTAGTTCTTTGCCTACACATGTGTGCATACATGAGTTCATGTGTCTACAGTGTTTAGATATGTCCTACCATTGACCCCGGTTGGCTCAGTCCGTACATATGGCCATGAGTTTCACACCCTGTGTGTGTGTTCGTGTGTGTTAACACACCAACTACCTGTCCAGATGGTGAAGCAGAAACATTCATTGACTTTGATCTTAAAGAATTCACGTGGTGGGAAAACTTTATTCAGAAGCTCACTCACTTTTGATTCAGTTATTTTTTCTCACTGTTATAATTATTATCTGAGACATTTCACTGTGATCGCTGAGGTCATTTCCCATATTATTGTTATCTCTTGTTCAGACGAGATTTTGAAAATCAGCCGAATACTTGTTTATAGACGTCATCATTTTAATTCTCATCTTCAATTAGTATCATGTTCCTCTTTCCTTCCTTGGTGGTCTCCATGAAGGGGTTACTCCTGCGACACATCCAATTTTCCTGCCTTCCCTCTTTTTGTAGCTTTTCTTCCTCCCCCTCTCTGCTCGCCTATTCCCCTGATTTATACATTAAATAGTTAGGCAGGAGGGCAGGAAGGCACCTATCATTCCATGATCTATATCTCTCTGTGCCCTCATTAAAAATACATGTGTATGCTTAGGGGAGACAATATAGAATATATAAATCAAAATGCTAACGGCGTCAGAATAAGCCTCCTGTATTTATTTCCCCATAGCTTTCTCACTGCAGGCTGAGGACTTTCCCTGCTTACTGTACACTGTGCACACGACAGGCATGTTACCATAGTGTGCTCTAATATTAAAGTACACCTGAGATTTTGTTAATTTCTCCTGCAACAGACTTGACAATCAGCCAAAGGAACACTTCTGTCTGAGACATGGATCATTTTCAGCTTCTTAAAGTTTATGTAATTGTTAAAATTTAAGTTAGAAAAATAAAAAGGATATATCCATATATTGGAATGACAGCAGAGTTGCTGTGGAGCTGATTACACATCAGGTTGGACAGTTTTAAAATCTCAGTGTCAGTGATTTTATATTCAGTGTTGTACCTTAGCAAATGACACAGGTCTTCTGTTAAAAAAAAAAAAAGTTAACAAATGACTTGTGTAACATTTACTTGCACAATCGATAGCTCTGACAATTTCCACCTGGACGGTGATTAATGCTACATCCACCCCCCAATCTAGCAGCCCCCAGCCCTCCCTCTGTGTGTGTCGTGTTGAGAGCAGATGAAGCAGGCGTCCGAACTCCTGTTTGCGTTCAGACGCTTCCATGTTTGATCAAGCATTGAGCATAAATAGTGGCTGAAACAAATTCACAAATTCACAGACTTTATTATGGTAAGTAATTGACATGTAAACTGACTTTGCCATTGCACTGAGGGGGTTACGCAACGGTGTTTGTGCGAACGTCTTAATGTCTAGCCTTTCACTGAAGTGCTGAAAATAGACAGGTCGGGAGGAGCGAAACAGGAAGAGAGAAATAGAAAGTAAAAAAGAGAGAAGGAAATGTAAATGTGAGCATGAAAAGAAGCTGATGCATCAGGGATCAGAAGCTGTGCTATTCTCTCTACTTCCTCCACCCCACTGCTCCACTTTGAACTCATTTATAAATATTCAGCTCCTCACATAAACAATATCCAAATGAGCCCAGACATCCATGCCAAGGTTAAAAACCTCTGCTGCTTTATTGCAAACACAAATACTTGACTAAATCCAAAGGTTAGCTTCTTATTCGGACCTAAACTATTTGTGCTCATTAACATCAAGAAAAAGATAATCATTAGTGCCGTCTTATTTACTTTGACCAAATTAGCGTACAACTACATTAGTGAAAGCGAACGCCGAATGCAGTCTTTGAACTTGAAGTGAAAAGTTGAATTTAAAGACACTTAATTAAATGTGTACTGTCTATGAGAGGAGAAACACATGCAGTGGGTGATTTGTTCAGAATTAACTCAGAGGGCAGCGATGTGCGATGCGACTTATTCCACTTAGTTTCTGCACCATGTCACTACTTGTGTTTTAATTTAAGACAATTGTCTTGATGTTTTTTTTCTTCACCAAACTGTACATTTTCCTGGCTTTTTTTTTTTTTTGGAGATGTGTGCCAGTAATATTTAGTAATATGTTGCCCCAATATTACTGGTTATCGAGGATGATTGATTTTGAGCGGACAGGTTGATGACAATCCCGTCTCAGCTCCTCTCACATCACCCCAAACATCCACACGTCTTTTGATAGCCCCTGTGGTCCAGTAAGTACTCTTCCCCCTCCTTCTCTTGGGGAACTGTAGCTGTGTGCTTGGTGGTGGGTATGGGGAGGGTCTCAGCCTGGTGCTGTGTTAAAATGAGAAAGGGGGCACCGTGACTTAATCTGACAGTACTGTGCGATCTGTGTGGTATGTCAGCCTTAGGGAGAGGGGGAGTGGGAAAAAAGAGAGAGAGAAACAGAAGAGAGGGGGATACGATGGATAAAGGGCCCCTGCATGCAAGAAACAAACAAAAAAAAAAAAAACCTCATGTAGAGACTTAGACAGACAAGGTCACTCAGAGCAGGGTGGCCCTGACAGAGAGGGAAAAAGTGTGTATTTGTATTACAGTACTTACCTTCTCTCTCAGCGCCCTCATACCATTATACTTAGGAACAGCATGTTTTTTCCATCTTTCTGTCAACAGTTTTTTTATTTGTATATGATTATTTTCTCATCCAATACTAACCAAAATCAGAACAAACTGTGATGCCAACGCTTTGCCCGCGATGTTTTGCAACTTAGCCTTTCTTCTCGGTCAGCCATTGTGCCTTGCTTAGATCTCAGACCTGAGTGTAGCCTGCAGACATCCCTCCCCTCCTCCTCCTCTTATTGGGTAGGCCATGCTGGGTGACCCTTTCCTCCTTGTCAGTCAAGCCTGAGTAGCAAATCGGGAGCCGCGTATTGCTCAAATAAGGAAGTAGAGCGAAGGCTTTTGAAAAAAGGGAGCGGCGCTTGCCCTGATCCTAACACCCCCCCCAACAGAAAACTAATGAAACAAACTGCCAGACAGCCAATTTCAATGGACACCCCTGGAGTGTATGTAAGATGCAAGCGAACAAATATACAAATGCATTAAAATATAGTTGCGACTTGGAGGAGAGCATTTAAATGCTCCTATTCAGCAAACAGCCGCACATACAACCTCAAATTCACGCAACCATACCATCCACTTTCCTCACTGCATGCACCCCTGACCGCTATCAGCCATGCTTTGTACCTGTCAAGTGCTGTCCTTTTCCCTGTGCCCAAAGCCCTGCTCACTACATGAGAGCTCTCACATCAAAGCTTTGCTGAGCTCCACACGCACAGATGAAACACCCTCTCACTCCAGCTGCCTCTCTCCCTGCTCCTGCACATTAGACACATTTCATTTCATTACGCCGCCACTGGAAAAATTGAGGCGCTGCTGTCTTAAAGGGACATCTTATTTACTCTAGCTCGCACTTGTATAGTCACTGACATGTATACACACTGCTCCCTTTTTAAATAATGCGACTGCAAAAACAGCATCTAATTTGACCATAAAGAGGGCATATCAGTGTCATCGAAAAGCATTGAAGAAATTATTAAGAGAGAATATGTGATCTGGTTTAAGAGTAATTAATAATAAATAAAATTATATTCATATTACTCTTTTTTTTTTTTGCATATGTTTGACTTTATTCTTTTTTCACTATATCCTTGGGAATAGTAAGGAGTGTTTATTAAGGCCATAGTTCTGCATATAGGGATGACTGAGGAAGGTTTTCATCACGATGAGACAAGTCCTGGTTTCTGTAGCAGCGGCAGCCTTTGTTGTGCTATCTGCTGTGGGACACACTGACAAAGAAACCTTAAGGAGCATCCGGAGCAGGGTGATGGGGGTCGGGTCCCCCCTCCCTTAGTGGGGTCGGGACGACCCTCTTGACCGCTGGCCCCAGGGCAGGGACTCAGTGTGGTGGTGGCACAGGGGCACCCACGGAGCATGGGAAGAGACTTAGCCTGCATACTGCAGCAGAAAGACAAGAGTGACCCAACGCCAGAGGACTATGCATGCCTGCTTTATTTCAGACAGTGTGTGTGTATAGGACAAAGGCAAAGTGACCCAATGTTAGCAATGTGTGAGAGAGAGATTTAATGGTATAAAAAGCAGTGTGACCCAAGGTTTGCAGTGTGCATTTAAGTAAGATTCACACTTTGACAGCACATCACAACACAAAGATCAGATTTAGCAGGTGTATCCAGTCTTTCTGTGTGTGTACAAAAGACAGACTGAACATTTAGCTGGAAACACAAAGAACAAATGACGCAACTTTAGAGAGATTTAGCTGTCACAAAACAACACAAAGACTAGGATGATGAACATGAGCTCTGTGAGAGAAGTTAGTTCTGCCAGTGACACACATTGGCTAGTTCTGCGTTAATTGGTGAAAGTTTAGCCTGTGCACTGTTTGATGAACATTGTGTTGTTTCCACCCTTTGTGGCATCATTGTGATTTTGCATATGTCAATAGGTTTGGTATATGCAACTAGACCATCACAGTATAGTTTTGTTACATAAGAAAACATAGAATCACTTTTATGAAATAACCAAATTTAATTCAATTTAACATTAATTTTGACAAAATGTCAAGGAGGAATTTTCACAGTTGCTTATTTTTCCTGGTCCATCAGCACCAGACTCATCCCATCTTAAAATACATGGCTGATGGAGAGAAGAATAATTGAAGGAAGCGTCTGGACAAGGAGAACAGTGCTACATTGACACCAACATAGACCTCTCAGTGTTCAAGTAAATGATTGTTTCCGACGTAGGGGTGAAGTCGATGGCCCTTCTCCTCCAGACCAAGTTTGCAAATGATACTGGTTGCCTTTACACCAATGTCCTTCTGGGTGACTGGACAGCTGTAAAGGTTAGCTCTGTTAGCTCAGTTAGGTGAGTATGCCGCTCCGACCGGAAGGCCATAGGCTATAGGCCACCAGGGTTAGCATAAGGATGCTAAAGGCTACGATCAAGGCCACGTGAGGTTAGCTTTAGTATGCTTAAGGCCAGGAAGGGTTATTGACCAATAGGGGTTAGGGTGAAGACACTGAAGGCAAAATGGGGTTGTGGGCCACTTAGGGTTAGCATCAGAACATGAAGACCAGTGTTGCTAAACCATTAACTTTTGGCCTCATGAAACTGAATTAATAGTGTTGAAGTACGAGAGGCTTTCTTCTCTCTGTCTTTATGTTGTGTTTAAAGGACAGTGGACATCTCATTCCCTCACTGTTTAGTTTCATCTCACCCTATATTATTTAACGTTTTTAAATCAAACTCAGCTTTATTGAATTTTACTTTTTAATATTGCTGCCTTTGGCTGAATGGGTCTTGTCAGTTATTTTATCAGGCTGCCACCAGTGGGCAGTGGCACAAAGCTGGTTGTAGGACTACTTCTCTCTGTTGCTCCCTCCTTTTTCTATCTGTCTGTCTTATCATTTTACAGCTGTCATTTTTTTTTTTTGTCACTTTTGCTTCCCTTTCTCTTTCTCTCTCTTCGTTACTTTGCTTCCCATCTTCTGCTCCTCTTTCGTCTTTTGTCTGCTTGTGTGTCTGAACTTTACTATTTACGTTCACATGTCTCCATAGTGTTTGAAACATGAATAAAGTTTCCTTAAACAATTGTCATCCTTCACTTCCTCAACTTCACTTTTTCTGCAGTGTATATGCACATATTCACACACAGACGAATAAAAATCAAGGCTTGGAAAAAGATTGTTGACCTATAATTCGTAGGGATGCTATTATTTGGATGTATTTTAATCCATAAATCATTCGTAAAATAACACTTGACTTGCCATGCCTTTGAATTAAATACAAAACGTCATGCTATCATGATACAAATGCTGTTAAATGGCTGAAAATGTTTCGATGCTGAAATGAGAATGATAAATTTTAGTTGAACCTTAATGGTATTTAAAGCTTCCTTTAGTGTCTATATGAGTAATATGTTTTACATAAGTACAGCCTTGTCTGGTTTTAAAACAGAGTGAGAATAGGACTAATTTTATAATATGAACAAGTGCGAAAGTGTCATTTTGCTCTTGTCAATACACTGCAGGTGTTAAGGGAAGGGGTGTGTGGCAGGTTTGATGTTGATGGGCACAGGAGGGACGCACACACATGCTGCGTCAATGGAAGACAAGCACATTGTGTTAACACTTATTAAGGAAGAGGAGACATGCTGCCTGGAGAAGACAGCGTGTGTGTGAGGGCGATTTGCAGTGGAAACTGAGCGACAGTGCCTCTCTTAACTCCCTCTCACATCTCCTAAAGGTCTTTTGTCAGTTATCCTCCGTTCTCCATAGTGTGTGTTTGCTTAGGCGTATGCCCACATGTTGTCATGTTTGTGTGTCAAAAGCACAATGTAAGTGAAACAGGAATCCATCCATTTCCTGCTTTAGTTTGAAAATGCTTGGGACGATAAACACAGTTAATTAAAATGGCTTCAAAGTTGAAGAAGTCACTAAAGGCTGCAAAAAAAAAAAAAGAAAAAGAAATTAATAAAAATAAAATCTTCCCTTTCACCACGGTCCAAGTACATTTCCCTTCTATCATTCTCTTTTATTATAACCACTAGAATTTCTTTTCTTTTACATTTTTCCTCAATTATTTCTCCTTTGAAGCAGTGCACTGTTTATTACCAATATTCACTCTAATTTTGTTTTCATTTAAAAACTTTTGTAAGCCTTCCAAAAACTGTGTTAATGCCATTTGTAGGAACTCCAACCGATGCACATGCACCCAAATACGTGTGCGCTTGTGGCTAACTCTTTCTTTGAGTGATGGTATGATCAATTGAGTTTGATATTAAGTGGCACATGGCCTTTGGAGTCACTAAATGCTACTCACTGACTGAAACCACCGCTGAATTCCAGTCCCCCAGTTACTTCAGGGGCTTGTCTCTGCAGTCACACTCTGTCCCCTGTGTCTTTCTCTGCCACTTCTTTCAGTTAGGATTTGCATCTTTTCCATAGTCATTTCACAGTCTCTCTTATAAATGTTATTATTTACTCATGGAAGTTTTAAACTGCCAGACCTAACGTATCTAAATATGTTACAGTTCTCTCTCTCTCTCTTTGTCTTTTTACTGATGTGGTGTCGATATTAAGTCTTCTAGCTTGTCATTTGAGTTTTGTTTTTTTGTTGTTTTTTTTTTTTTTGCTTTTTTGTAAATTTTATACAATATACAAATACGCAGTTTTAATGTATATGCTATGATATAGATAGTTGTATATAAATAAATGAATGAATGAAATGTAGTAGATGCCTAATTGTTATTAGGAGCAGTGCCTGATGGTTGGTTTGTTCATGGTATTCATACAAATGGTTATATTTGTTCATTTTTTAGGAGGGCTATGGTGTGATGGTGCTCAACCCTAATGAGAACTACCTGGAGGTGGAGAAGCTGGTTAAGTCCTCACCCCTGCCCTCTCCCGCTGAACCCTCGGATGAACCCGCTGAAAAAAGGGAACGCAAAGATGATAAAGAGGGCAAAAAGAAGAGAGAATTTTATGAGAAGTACCGTAACCCACAGAAGGAGACAGAGATGGAACGGATCCCCATACGGGTAAGTCAAGAGAGCGAGAGAGGATGAGAAGGTGGAGACACAGAAAAGGGAAGATTGGAAGGAAACGCTTTGAAAGCTGCGGTGGGAGGTAGGGGGGATAGATGTTCATCAAAAATGATGGGGAAGCGGATTGAGCGACTGTTTAGGGTTATAGGAGGAAGTAGGTGAGAAAATGGGAACAAGGTATTTTGGCAAGTTTGTGAGAAACAAAAGAAGCAGAAGGATGCAGGAGGGAGAACAAGGATGGGAGGCGGCTAGATGAGGAAAGGAGGGAAGGAACTGTTAAGTAACGAGAGATGGAGGGAGAATGGGAGGCAGAGGGAGAAAGAGAGGCTCTTGTGTGGTCAGCCTGTGTGTGAAGAGTTTGGCCGAGCTCCAGTCGCCTCTCAGTGAGCAAGTGTTAACCACATGGCTCCCTCCCTCTCTCCCTCTTCCTCTCCCTCTTTCCCACTCTCTCTCTTTTTCTCTCTCAGATGGTGGGTTGGTCAGTGCAGCTCTGGCCCTTTACTCTTGTTGACTGCTGGGATTATTATCTCTATAACACACACTCTGCAAACACACGGCAACATTCTTATCATGCTACACTGACTGTACACCCCCTAATCACACACTCACACTCAGCTTGAGGCACCTAACTGGGCCAGTTTACACTTGTGGTCAATCACAGAAAGCGACCTTTTGCAAATATCTAGTTTCATGGTGAAAATAGATATGGCCAAAGTGATAACAAATGAAAACAATGTTTTCCCCTTCATTAATGTTTTTTTTTTTTTTTACCAGAGCCCACAAAATTCATGATTCAATCAATGGTGTCAAGCCATTTTTTTTCTCAAAAGCTTTCATTCAGTCAGGCAATGAAAATTCCCATCACAGGGATTTGTAGAGAAGTGTCCACATCAATAAACAGTTTCTCACTTTGGCTGATGGCAAGTATTGTCACAGCAATGCATGTACATTTACGCCTGTGTGTGTCTTTGTGTATGTGTTGTGCATGTGAAATCTGTCAGTCTCTGATGTCTGACAAGAGTTGGAGCTGCTGTGGGACTAGCAGGTGGTGTGTGAGCTGTCAACGCAGGTTTTTTTTTTTACCCCCTTGGCAGTACCTTTACACACACTCTAATAAGGGATAATTAGCTTCAGTGCTATCTTATTCTAACACACTTCTTAATATGTGTGCAGTTTCCTCATCATCCAGCTTTTGAACTTGCTTTACAGTAGCTGACATTAAGGTCTTACAGTAAACAATCCATCATGTTATTCACAGTTATTTTGAGCACTGATTTTAGGTAAAAGCAGAAAAATAAAAATCTAAAGCTTATTGTTTGGTATATCATGACCACGAGGAACATGTGTGTGAATAAGTGTCTTCATAGATTTGCGATTATAATGACAGGAGCTTGTATTAATAGCTTGTTTTATTTTAAGGATGTGATTTTGGTTATTCTCATTGTTTACAAGTATTTCCCGTTTTCTGTATGTGTGTAGTGATCTGATCATAGTGTTTGGTAGTAATAATACAGACCTATAAAATAATCCGGATGCTAGTGAGGATCTTTGACCCTGGTGATGTTGTTGGAGCCAGAAGAACTGCTTTGTGTATATCTGTAACTGCTGATCTTCTGGGATTTTCATATAAAATCCATCTCTAGAGTTTTTACTCAGAATTGTGCAAAACAAACAAACAAACAAAAAAAAAACAACTACAAGTACCCCCCCCCCCCTTGAAGAAATACCTTGATGATGACAGAGGTCAGAGGATACTGGTTAGACTAGGGACTGCCCAGCACAGTGAATATGCAGCAGACAAATCTTCAGAAGTTATGTGATGCAATTATTTCAGCATAGAACAGAATCTTAAATCAATGTTTCCTACATTTTGCGGAATCTGTAGCATGATAAAATGAAACTATTTTACAAAAGGAGGTCCTCCCCAATAGTAGTATGGTTTTCCTAAAAGATGTGCATTGTGAGTTTAAATTTATTTTTCTTCTTTCAATTGTTAGCGCAGTCCCAACCAAGCTTTCCCCATCGCATGAAGAAGTGTGTAATATCGTCCACATCTCGATTATTGGACTTTGCATTCTTTCCTTTTCTTAGTATGTCAGATGCAATGAGTGGGGGATGGAATTTAGCAGTGGTGTGTCTTTTTGAGACGACAGGGTTTCAGAAATACTGGATGATAACATTCTGGGATTTTCACAACTGTAGGGGATGGAAGTCAGTGGCAGTCAACAGAGAACAAGCCCAGTGCCATGCCAAGTCACATTTATTTATGTTAAATTTAGTTTAAGCTGTCACATTCATAACTGATTTAGAAATCCAAACTAGTACAGATATTCTGACATTTCTGGCATTTAAAAATGAATCCAAAATTCCTTTCTATGGCATTTTTTTCCAAACCAGCAGTATAATACAAAATTACCCTCGTTAACCAGAAAAACTGGAGCCATGTAGAAAGTAAAGATATTACAGTCAAATACACTTGTTCTTAGATCCAGGGATTGGAAGGCTCAGGATAAAGATTACTGAGTGAGCAGCCTGGCTTTGTGTTGGTGCCCCTTGAATTTTGACCTGTGACCTAGAAGTCAGTAGGATGTTAGTGTGTATGACCTGCCTCTATAACCCGCACCTCCTCCTGCACTGAACTCCTCTCCACTGTTCTGCCTTTGTCCAGCTCAAAGTAAGCTGTCACACACACACACATAAACACAGATGCAGATAAACGAAGACACACACATACCAGCAGACAAAAGAGTAAAGGAGGTGAAAAGAAAACTAAGGTTTTGACATGGGTGCGCAAGTGTGTGCATGTGTGCGTGTGTGGTGTCCCTCAGCTCTGTTGGTCAGGGTGGGTAGTGGATCAAATCAAACCTCTTTAGCAAGTCTGTTTTCATCTTTTTTAATAGCACCCACCCAAGGCATGTGCACTCACACACAAACGCGCACAGGCACACACAGACCTTTTTATTCACTACACCTCTCACTCTAACTCCTGCTGAGCTGCCAGACCACCTGCACACAACCATTCAGAAACACACACACTGAAATATATACCCCCCTACTCCTCGTATTAGAATGACATCCAACATTACACAAGAAAACACCTGAAGCTTGAATTAAAACGCTTCTTTCTCTGTATTTTTACCTATGGGCGGCACAATATTATATTGTACATTATATTCTTTTTTTATTGTATTGACTCATAAAGACTGACAAGCACACACACACATAACCCACCCAGCCCACTGATAGAGTTGAGTCGATTAATATGCTTCCTTACACACATTAATAAGCTCTTAAATGCTTTTAGGATTTCTGCTTTTTAGCCTTAGGTTCATAGTGTTCAACCTCTCAACCTTATCTAATCCCTCTCCTCTCCTCTCCTCCAGATCACACACCACTGGGCCATTTTTGGGGGGTTTGTTGGTGGAGGTGGGAGAGAGAAACAGAGAGAACAGAAGGAGCGATGGAGGAATAAAAAGTCTGATCGGAGAGATGTTGATGAGGATAGTGGAAGGGTTCGGGGGGTGCTTTCTTAGCACTTTGCCATATAGAAGTTTGGGAGTTCACTTTACTCTGAATTTTAGCAGTAATCCAGTTAGCTATTTTCTGTCAGCCAAGCGGAGGAATGGCAGGAACAAAAGGCACATTCATGGGCTTAAGAAGCTTCCAAAGAGTTCACCCAAGGCTGGCTGGCTGGGATTAGGCCAGCAGGCCCTGGAAAGAAGAAGGAAAAAAAAGAGCAAGGGGGACAAAAAACAGAGCTTCACCTTTTTTTAAGCACCACTTATTTTTATAAATGACTGGAATACTTTTCTCGTTTTCTTTCAGTTTTTTATTTTTTTATTTTTTATGGTTTTCCTTTTAACATTGTACATTGTACATTTCTAAAATGTTCAGAGGGAGATAGACTGAGAGGCCCTCACTCCAGCAGCATTTTGAAGTAGCAGATTGAGGCAGTTTCTTCTGTTCTATTTCTTCCACTATATTCAGCATCAGTGTTACTTCAAGAGTAAAAATATCTATATGACTGAGAGTGGAGGATTTTGAATGGTTTCACTGTACATCTTTCTGCTTTTCTTGACAATAATTCATTCAGCAAAATCAAACAACAATGGAGGAAACATTTTTGTGTTCTTCCATACACTACAATTACCATTGTGTAATTCCTTTAAGATAAAAAATTTTAACCACTTAGCCTGGTTAGGTGTAGTGTCAGAGCCTCTCTCAATGTTGGGAAATAACACTTATATGTTTTCTTAATTTTTGTTATAGTGTAGTTTTTTGACTTCTTTGGCTGTGTACACTCTTGTGGTCTAAGTCTGATGCATATGAGGCAAAAGAGGGTGTACTGTGTAGTTTCATACTGATCTGACTCTTGTGGACTGTTAAAAATGTGTTTCCTAGAGGAAGGAGCATCCATTATTTAGCTTCTGCCTCTCCAAGACCCATTATTCCCAGCTGCATCTGTCTACAGGGGCCAGCTGAGATCCTTGTCCTTGTCTGTGCTTAGCAGATGATGTCCTGTATTCCCATGTTAAACCTGTTCTACAAAAACGTCCCAAGGACTCACTAACGCACATGCTTACCTCTTACACACACAATGAAACTTGATTAGAAACATTAAGACATGGATACACAAGCACACGCACAGATAATTGTATTCGACATGGTGCTACACTGTTTCTCTATGGGTATGGGTTTTGCTCTTTGTCACCTTCACCCCTTTGCCCCAATCTGTGGCCCACAAGCAATTATACAGACAGGGTTTATTTGGCCTTTGGCCTGTGGTCGTGCCAAAAGGTAAAGCTCAGCATTTCCAAGGACAGGTAGGGACTTGATTAACCTTTGACCTTGGTCAGAGGAGCAGTCAATGGCCAGGGCTACAGGGCAGCTCACCTGCTTGCTGCAGAGAGCAAATTGGCTAGATGCCATCTTTTGGTGTGTATTTCTGTGTGAGTGTGGTTGTATTAAAGCTTTGACCTGTGAGCTTGTGTATGTGTCTTAATGTGGTTCTTTGTTATGTTTAAGGCTACAGTACAAGTACATTGTGCTGTGTGCTGTGTTTTAATTTCAAGTTTATCTCCATGTGTTTGAATTTAGTGCATGAGTGAGTGCATTTGACTTCTCAAAATCTGAAAGGTGAGTGATTCTGTTAAATACTTGTAAGTATGGGGGAGCATTTCTGGATATCTATTAATGTCTACTATATAACATCTGTGTGTGCACGCATACTTGTGTTTGCGTGTTTGCTCAAGGCAGAACCAGTTTAGCTACTGAAGGATCCCTGCTCCCAATCTTCTAGTCAGGTCAACCATCAAACACATCCATCCTGCCCTTCCTCACACCTCCCCACCCACTAAGCTCCCTCTCTCTTTTTCTCTCTGCACACAACCCTGGTGTGGATACAGGCTGACCCGAATAAAGACGTACACAGACACACACACACACACACATATGCGAACACACACAGAGCACCTCAGGGTCATACTGGAACAAACACAGCCTTGTCTGCCTGCCCGCTCTGCTTTGCCTTATGTCAATTACTGGCTCGCAGTAATTTCACCTGACAATCCGGGCGGCAGCGTGAGGCTAGCCGAGATGTCACAGCGATGACCTTTCAGGCCCGCAGCCGCTCTTTTCTAATAAAGAATCTCACAAACCCACAGCAACTTCCTTTGTACTTTGTTAATGAGTTATTGATTTGAAACAATGCCTTGGCAAATATTGTCAGAGCAGACTGACCCCGCCAAGGTCATGCTATTTTATTGTATACAGTCTGAGCACGTTAATCTGCACGTAGGATGACATGTATAGTTTTTCTCCTTTCTATGGCAGCACCTTTCTCTCCTGCTCTATCTCCCTCTACCTCTCCTCTGCCTTCCCCCTCTCTCACTTGCTGATTTTTCCCTATACTTTATATACCCCTTATGTACCCCAAAGTTAAGCAACACACATACATTTCTCTCTGTCTATCTCTCTCACACACAAACACACACACACACACACACACACCCCAAATGCAGTTCCCCCCCTTTTGTTAGTCTTGCACACGTTTTTCACCTCGTTCTCCCTTTTCTGTCTCCTTCTCACATCATTATATTCCCAACCCTCCATAGGTACCATACCTGCTAATTACCCACAATGCCACAGTCATTATTTTCCCATCTCTGCCACTAATTTGCACCATAGCTTCCTTTCACCCACACTGTAGTAGACACATCAGCGCCCAGACAGCTTCTAGCTAACTTCAGCTCTCTGTCTGCCTTAAAAGCCAGTCAAGGAAGAAACAAAGACAGGAAGGGAAGGGAAAAAGGAAAGGAGATGACAAAGGAGTACACATCCCAGACATTGATTAGAATGCAATTGCAAACAGGTGTCATTGAGGTCCACTTTTTAATTGTGTGCACAGAGACTTGTACGCAATCATGGAGACACAAACACAGTCTAACTCACTCTAATAATCTCTTTGCTAATACCAGACCTTTAATTACGCACAATGCTTATTTAATATTTAATCATTAGGCCAAATGAAAACAATCCTGTTCTGTGCTGATCAGGATATATTAAAGTGTATTATGAATGGAGGTGGATTTACCCACAGTGTGTGGCCTAAAAGCAGGAGGGTATTTACAGATTGGGAGAGATTGGCTTGCCAGTCAGTCGGAGGTTTTGTGTGCGTGTGTGTGTGTGTGTGTGTGTGTGTGTGTGAATGAGCAAGAGAGCTCCTGTGTAATTGGAGTCATTTGTTTCTGCCACTTCCTTGCTGGGATAGTACTGTTGTATGATGCGGTTTGTATTACTGTGGATTCTACTTCAGCTCTCATTCTTAACACCTTGAAATACTTATTGACATTTTTTCAAGATTGGAACCAGCACTACTCAGCCTAAAGAGTCCAAACCAGATGAAGTTGTTTGGGTATCCCGTGACACTGTCCTGACATATCTGGCCACCACTGAATGGTTTCTGAGTGTAAAAAGTATAATGGCTTTTATCCACTAGATTCCGTCCAGTCCACAGTGCTCACCGTGGCCTGACAAGAAATCCCAGCTCCCTCAGAAGTTTTTTGAAGTCATGTGTGTTTTGGATGACTGAGGAGGAGGAGCAGAAGGGAGGAGCAGGGAGGTCTGCAGTGGTTGTTTGTCAGTGTGCTGATGTTGTTAGATTCATTGTTTCCTGTGTTGGTCAGACACTGGATTTGTGTTGGCGTTGGTGCTGTTATTCTGGCTGCTCTCCTCCGCTCTCCTCTCTCTGCTTCTCATTACAGTGAATAAACACTGGGCAAGTATTGGACCAGACAACTTTTGAAGAAACAGGAGAGATCCTGTGTGTGTGCAGGTTGCAATCTGTTTGCATGCAGCACGAGAGCATACTTTATGTGCATCTGTGTGTGTGTTCAAAAGTGCACGCAATTATGTGTGACACTGGAATGGACTGTGAGTTGTTATTGTGTGACTAAAGGAAGCAGCTAAATTAAATAAATTCTTGAAACCAGACAATGAAAATGCAAATACATTCAACAGTTGGAACCACTTATGGTCTATAAGGTGGATAGATTGTAATGCACATTGTCGTGTAACAGCTTGTCTAGCAGTTTTAATGCTGATGTAAGTTATTACACGTAATCAGTGTTCTGCTGATTGGGAAGTGGGAACTTGCCTGAAACCACAATCCGGTTTATTGACTTAATGCAACATTTGGAGTTGTATGAAAACTGAATATATACAGACGAGTGACAAAGTCAAGGTAAAAACTCCTCTGAAGTGTGAATACGGTGTTAGGCCACCACAAGCTTACAGAGCAGCTTGATTGCACCTTGACTTTGACTCTACAAGTCGGAACTGTATTGGAGGGATGCACACTTTCCTTAAAAAAAGAGTATTATAACAGCCCTGTCTAACACACCAATTCGAACCGTTCAGACCCCAACATATCCATCCTTTACACATACTGTACTGTGTATCACTTTAATCACAAGCTGTGCGATGAAAGTGCTTACATAAGATTGTATTTTGGGGAGCTGTCTGCACTAGAGGTCATGATGAGTGATTACAAATGCACATTTGCATGCATGAAGTGCGTTTTTGTGTGCATCTGTGTGTGTGTCTGTGTGGCAACATGTTTGCCAATTCCAAGACCCAAGTAAGAAAACCTGTCAAACTTATGGACTCCTAGACTCTTATCTTTTTTGGCTGGACACATACATATATTGTTTACCCTCTACATATGGCTCTCTCTCTCTTTCTCTTCTTTCTCTCTCTCTCTCTATCCATCCATCTTCTTTCTTTAGCTCTCTTGCCATTTTTATTTCTTTTTGATAATAGTTAGTCGTCAGCATCTGGAGACTGTCTGGTCCTGCAACTGTCTAGGGAGAGCATTTGTACTTTATATTCTCTGCAGGGACAGTATGGATCACTATGTATGTAAAAACACACAAACTGCACACACCCTCAAATGTCCCCTGACAGTCATGGCTGAAGGATGTTGGCAACAGGTGTGCAGTTGGGATACTAATCTGACAGTGTTGGCAGATGCACTCACCACATACACATACACATCCACACACACCCCCACAACCATACGTGTATGTGCGCACCCTCACACCAACAACAGACAAACAAACTGGGGGGAAACAGTGGAAAATAAATAAACAAGCTACGATACTGTATGAGAGCTGGTGACAGGAAGCCAGTCTCACAGCGCGGTGTGCTCCACTGCAGCTAATTAACCCCAGGAAATAATTGCTACAATATGCAAATGCTGTTTAGATAATTCACTACACTGCCATGCCAGATAGTCAGTCACTCTGTCGCCTGATGCTGAGGGTCTAGGCGAGGAATTTGTATTGGTGTGTGTGTGTTTGTTTGTGTGTGAGGGGGGACACATTTGCCACCATGAAGACATCAAACAAGCAACAGTGCCAAACAAACATGTTTCTTAAAATTATTACTGTTTGCACAGGAATGAATGAAGTAACTGCTTGTCCTCATACTGACTAAAAAGTAAATTTTTTAGGCATCAATCAGTGAAACACAGTCAGTTGATATCAGCAGTTTTACAAGTTTGCACATACATAAAGGTTTAGCAACCTGCACACTAGTACACGGTGCGTATTGTCTCTATGTCAGATATTGTCACTAAAATGTGGGTGGACAGGTGGACAAAGCAGGAGTGTGAAGACAAACAGGTGGAATCAGCAGAGGAAAGGAAACAGGTAGAAGAGAGGAAAGGAATGAGGGAGGCAGGCTAATGAAATGGGCCTCACAGAGGAACAGTGGCATGGTTGAGGAGAGAGGAGGGAGACTTCAAAAGACTTTGAAGCCACAGCCTTTCAAACTGACAACTCTGCTTTAGCCAGCCCCTACGTGCACACAGGATAACACAAACAAATACACACACACAAAAACACACACATCACTGAAGGCAGAAGGGCAGGGTAGAGCAGAGTTGCCGGCTCTTGCATCACACTCTGTGAATGGAGGTGGGTGCTGACACTACAACCCCCTCATGCTAATCTAGCAGTAAACACAAACAGTCTGACAGGTTAATTTACCTCTAGACCAACACAGAAACAAAAACACACATCAGCACATCATCAAATAGTACAAGCACAAACAGACTTGCACACAAACTTGTACACACAGATGCGCACGAGTGAAAACATCTCATCACATTACAAGCTGCTTTAACTTCTTCTAAAAGTAAAGATGAAACCACATTTTCTGTAATGTGTATGAGTCCTGCACTTTCCTCCCATTTACCACATTTATGAGAGCATATGTTGAAGTAATTACCTTCTGTGACCATATGATATCTCACTCTGGAAACACATTTATGGAAACTAACTGCATAGTCTCTTAAGATGCCTCCTCTGTCCTTTACCTCATTTCACTAATTATTTATTTTGGTGTCACATAGAAGAGTTTGACACTCAATTAACAGATGAGGTTGCATTCTCTATAGACCATGTGTTTGTTTATTTCGAGGTATTCTTTTTATATATGTATACATGGGCATGCTAATTAAGAGAAATGTGTGTATGTGCTTGTGTGCGTTTGTCATGTTTGTTTCCTCCATGATGCTACCTTAAATTCACTGTGATTTTGCAATTTAGCTGTTTCTATGAGTAGTGTAACTTCTTGTGGGAATGTATTGTGGATTTCTATTGTGAACCTATTGTGACAGTTTGATAGGAAATCAAAGTCCAAAATCAATCTCTCAAGTTCATTATTGGATGTCCTTTTTCCCGCCTGTACTTTTACTCTTATTCTTTCTGGCCCTGGATAAATACTTACATCTCTGATTAATTTAATGTGTCTCTTAGCAACTTGTGTCTTGCATATAACTGTGTTAATGCAGATGAGAGTAAGAATATATGTAGCTGTATTTCTTGTCATTGCATTGGTATGTCGCTGAGTGTGGACATATATGCATTTGTGTATCCTCTCATTGTTGTTCTTTCCTTTGACCTTCCCCTAGTGTCTTCCCATTATGCCTCTACTGCTGTATAGATGGGTCATCGATTCAGCAACAGAGTACAAATTAAGATTTAAATGTTACGTCACCTGGGCTATTGAATTTTACATTTAGGGCATTTGCAATATGCAAGACTTATTGATCTGCTGAAGTGTGCCTCTTTATAGAAATCACCTCAGGCCACCACCACATTTTTTTTGTTTCTCTTTAGCACTTCTCTTGTTTTGGCTGGCCCTAGGGTCCAGGTTTTGAGGCTGTAGTGTTACATTTTAGGTAATCTGACATTTCTTTTGATGTTTGGCTGGACAATTTAAATGTGTTTTAATTGTACAGCTGTGCTCGTCACAGTTTGTTGACACATTTGGTGATAGATCTGACATTGGAGTGTCTTTTTTTTTTTTTTTTTTTTCTGTTGCAGGAAAATGGTTCCTCAGAGGAACACGTGCTATATGTGTGGGACCACTTTGTGTCCAAAGCAGCAGCCAAGAATGTCTTCATCATGGCCCACAGCTATGGAGGGCTGTCTTTCGTTGAGCTGGTGAGTGTTTTAGTTTTCCACTTATCCTTTTCCTACCTCCCACTAACATAAAGGCACACTAAGATACACAATACACTCTTGTCAGCACAATCACTCTCAGATATTTTCATGCTGGACAATAGGTATATTCAATGTCTTATACAGACTAAAATTCAAGTTTACACTACTACAATACACACAGTATTAACACATATACATGCACAAAGACATCAGTATTCAAAAACCTACATACTCTCAAAATTAACTTACACATATACAAACATGCAGAGCAGTATCAGCGTTGGTCACCTCGGGGAGACAGGCAGAAGAGTGATACTGTGTGAAACATGGAGGAACAATTAAAAATAAATAGCATTCAGTTTCTTTGAAAAAAGAATCTGCTTCTGTAAACAATCTGGTTCATCCCTGTCCTTGGGCGCAATCCACCTCCTCTACACATCAAGCACACAAGGAAAAGAGTGGAAGTAGAGGGCTGAATAGTTAAATCTAGGGATGGCAACACAACAACAGTGGTACTGTTAAAACAGATCTGCTGCATAGCATGCAGATCTCCCAGTCTTAGAAGAGACAGAGGATAGTTTGAAATATGGTGGGAGGGAAGTGGATTTGAAGGAATTAATGGTGCACAGGGGAGGGTGAAAATAAAAGTTTGGCAAGGCTCTTGGCTTTATAACTGCACCCTTGAGCTACATGGGCCAACAGTGTATCTTTTGCGGGTTATATGACGACTTCTGAGGTTAATGCTTTATTTTCGAGTCTTTGGTTTACTTGGTCTTGGTTTCCAACTGGGACTCTGTATCACATATTGATCATCACTTTCACTTCTCTTAGTGTTTTAATGACTCAAGTTTCCCAGTAATAAAGCTTCACGGTAAAGATAGCCAATACCATCATGGGGAGTTATCCTTACTGGGCTGGTGTAGAATTTAGGAGTCATCTTTAATTGTAAGGAAGTTTATGTTGCAGCTTAATATTTGCTGCTTGATTTATCGTCAGTTCTCCAGGTATATGAAAGAATTCAAACTTCACTGTATCCGTAATGTGCTTCAAAGGGATACAACCTCTTTCTAGCTTTAAGCTCTTTTTGTTCCAATTTGTTAAATCTTAATCCAAAAATGATGACAGAAATAGTAATTTGAGCACACATAAATAACTTATACCTTTGTTAAGTAACCATTTCCAAACACCAAAGTGAAGTTTAGGCTCTTTTGGGCTCATAGTCACAAAACATTTAGGAGGTTACAAATCATAAAAATGTCCTGCTCAGTTTTGTTAAAGCTCTGAAAGCTTTGTGGTTTTTTTAAATCCCCAAAATCACATGGAAGAAACTTGCCTATCTCACTGCCAATCTTGTAACATGCTGGCTATGTAACCATTTAAAATACAGTGAGTGTGCACTACACTGTAACTGTGCTAGTTGTGTTTTGCAAGTCCCTCTATGATCTGCGTTAGGTTGCCAGTCTGCTAGTTCCTTGATCTCAAGGATTTGCTGCTAAATTCACCACATCCCATATTATTTAGGACATACAGTATCTCTCCTCTCTTCTTAGTCAAGGAAAGAGGAGGGAGGCGGCACACTGAGATGCGGCTAGCGGGGGGATTAAAGGTGGGCTCTTGTCCCACTGGTGATTTCAGGAATATTTTATTTTCTTTCTTTTTCTTTCACTTACTCTTTTTTTTGTTTAGTATTTTGTAATTTTAATTTGGCTGCTAAATATTCATGCAGTGTTTTGTCCGTGACAGCCTCACAATCTCCTGGGCTTTCTCACAGTGTGACGAAGACTAGCTATTCCCTCTATTTGTATCTTTCTGTCTCTCTGTGTTTCTTTCAGTCAGAGTCTGGTTGTGTGTGTGTGTGTGTGTATGTGAGTGCATCAAGGCCTCGATGAGGTTGTAACTGCTGTCTTTTATGTGATGTCCTTGTCATATGAAAACCCTCTTAAAAAAACACATATACAGTATGTGCATATATGACAGATGCGGTATAGTGAAGATAACATCAAAACAAATGCAGCATCGCCATGTTTCCCTCGAGGCCTTCCCAGCTTCTTTTGTGTAACAGTGTTGAAACTCCTTCACCTCCTCCAACTTGACATAAACACAGTAAAATACACATTCAATCACTTTTTTTTTTTTAATCAGTTACCCTCAATCATTTACCTGTACTTATCAATTACTTTGTTTGAAGGAAGAATTCTGTAGTCATTTTAAAATCCTGCAAGCATTTAACTTTTTGTTTTGTGCGTATAAACCATTCTATAACGTTTAGCTTTCGGTTGTTTGGCTTTTTATCTAAATCCACTCAAACTTTTTCCCACTTGCAGACATGAATTTTACAGGGCTACCATATGAATATACACATGGGATTCATGCCGCCACTATACTGTATATTTCTTCCTCGTTATTGCAGTTTTTTTGCACTCTCTCTCACATAAACATGCACACACACCCGCGCATACAAGCGCACACACACATACATACACACATTCATATATGTGCACACCTTCTACTTAATTGAGGGGAAAGTGGTCCAGCGGGACAGGATGGGAGGTGTGTACGCATGAGCAGGCGAGTGGAGAGTTGAGCCTTACGGGATGAACCGTTTGACACATGAGAAGACCCAGAGAAAACAAGCTGTCTGTGGGTTAATTACTACTCCCCTTTGCAGTTAATAAATACATTTCTGATCAAGCACATCAAAAAGGCCCGCCATTAATTTCTGCTGCTCGCTCCCCTTGCTCCGGAGCATGTTAGCTCCTGTTTGGAGTCCTCGAGTGTTTCATTGCAATTTGATTTCTTTTAAAACACTTCATAGTGTGTACTGACTAATTATAGATACATCAAAGAGGAGCTAACTGCCTTTGAATGAGAACGCGAGAGAGAAAGAGAGGCTTGCGCTTCAGGGAAAAGGCTGCTCACGCTTTCTTTGCTTGGCCCCCACCTTTTTTAAACCTTTTCCCCCTCTCTACCGTTCTTTAGCTATCGCTGAATTTATCCATCCCTCCCAGTTCACTGTTTTGCACTTCTGTCCATATCCTCCTTAGCATCTCTAGTCTACTCTGACATCTGTTTTCATGCTTGGCCAGCCTGTTCCTCCTTTCTCCTCCTTCTCTGTCTCTCTCCGCTGTATACTTTTAAAGGAAGATGAGTCATGTTCCCCCAATTATGCTACTTTGTTCCGAACCAAGTATTTCTATATATCCTTCAGAGTCGAGGGGGGTTTAGTCCGTGGACCATCTTTCTCTGTCTATCTGTCTTATACACACAACAGACATACACATACCGTGAATTGCCCGTACTCATTCAGGTTCTAGGTTCAGTATCCTTTCTTCACCTGATAACACCTGAGAACAAACCTGAGGAAGAGGGGCCGAGGGACAGGCCCCTGCCTCGTTTTGTCCCTTTGCCCAGTCTTTTCATTTTTATTTGTTGCTAGGAGCAAGGGAGGGGGGTGAATATGTAAGTGTTGGTGGTTGCATTGAGTAAGAGTTGTCTAACCCTCTCTGACCTTCCTGCTCATAGAGTGAAAAAGGAACACTCTTATTGGATAGGACAGGGCAGCATTATATAAGGTCTTATGTAAGAATGCATCTGTCTCCCAGTACACAAATGTGTGGGTGCCAACCAGACAACCAGCCAGCCGCCACAACAGCCCTTCAAAAACATGATTACAGATTTTAAGTGTCCTCTGAGAACACGTCACATACATACAGTGCATGTCTGCAAAGAATCTGTCCGTACACTTTCTGGAGGATGCCATCTGTTTAAACCTATAATGAATGTAGCTAGTTTTCTCTTCGTCGTCCCTGGTTTCGTGTGTGTGTTAGCGTATGTGTGTGTTGTGGCAAAGTGTCAGACGTGGGAAGAGATGCTTGAGGTGAGACAGATAGATATGGAGGATTTCTTCACTCCTTGTGGACTTCAGCAGTATACTGGTGTGGAGGATGAGAAAGATGAAACACTGCTTGGTGAATCAGTCTGAGTCAAAGAAGTTAGTTTTGCACTGCTCAGAGTTTAGAAAGTGATTGAATTTCCTTTCCGTAATTTGGCCGTTGACTAAATTAGGAGGAGTTCATGTTGTATGATATAGTACATTACATGAACAACAGTCATTGTGCATTGTTTTTGCCTAATCAAATTCACAAGTTGAAAAAGTATGGGAATGATTTTCTATTTATTAACCACAGAGCGATTTTTCCGAACACGCTCATAGCCATTTCTTTGTGCAATGCAACTGCCTTGAATAATTTTTCATATTTTGTTGAGAGTTAGTCTTTTAGGTTTAATACACCTCTTTTGATATCTTTACTACTATATACTTGCAACATTTTTCCACAAAATCTGCTCTGCTTTATGTCCTGTTCCGTGTCCCCATTTCTCTCATCCTCCTAATTCCCCTACTTTCAGACGTGGTGACCCTCAGGGCAGCAACTGTGCCAACGATGCCCTCTGTGCAGGACTGTGGGTCTGGCAGTGGTCTGTGCTGCTCCATGACTGGCATGGTAACAGCCCACTGAACACATGGTGTGGTGCAAACACTCCTGTTTTCCAGTCCACTTTTTCTTTTTTTCTTTCTTTCTTTCTTTTTTTTTTTTTTTGCAACATGTATTTGGAATATGATCAAAACTTAATTCACCTTTTAATATGATATAATACTTTGTCTTATAAACATACTTATTTGCTTTTTTATTGTCGCCCCTCATCCTGTCTTAGTGGTAAAGATGTTTCCACACATCCTAACCCTTTAAAGTAAAAGTCCAACTGATACTTAGAAGTGTTGGTGATCAAACGGCCAACAAACGTAACACAAAATCTTAAGTTTCCCTTTTGTCTTAAGTTCATATTTTTATTATTTTATTACCTTTTCAATGTTGTTACTTTCCTCAGCTGAATGCACAAGCTGATATTATTTTTATCATGGTGTCTTTATCCCAGTGACACAGCAAATAAGCACATTTCACAAGTTTATTTTTCTAAAATGTTGGTGTATTTCTTTAAACTGTGTTCCACATTCATATTTATCTGAAATGTTCTTCAAGGACCAATGCAACCTTCACCTGAGTTCATCACCACACAAGCAAAAATCATTTTAATTTGTTGACAAAATCATCCCAGCTGCAAAGACGTTCGTACGCAGGCTTTGAAAATCCCCTCATCTAATGTTGTATGCACGTCTTGGCCGTCTTCGAAACTCTGAGTGCTAGCCTGTCTATTGCTTCTGGAGGGGATGAAGAGAAGGTCTGTTTTTATCTCAAGGTTCTCCATAGCTGGCGGGCTTGCAAGCGTTGCAGGAGTAGTGCAGTTTACTCTGCGAATGTCTGTATGCGTGTGTTAATGCACAAGTCTGTGTGTGTGTGTGTGTGTGTGTGTGTGTGTGTGTGGTTGCAAGTAGGTGTGCACATATTGTATGAGTCTGTTCTGCCTGAGTATGTGTGTGTGCATGTATGCAGATGTGGTCATATGTGTGTGTGCCTGTGCTAGCCTGGAGAAGGCTGTATCGTCCTGAGCAGAACAGCTTGGTGGAGAGCAGCTACCAGAGCCATGTTAGGGGAAGAGAGGAGAGGGTGAGAGGCGATGATAAATGGCTGGGGCACACTAGCAGAAATTAGTGGAGCCGTATGCAAAGCTGTGGCGTTTTGTTTGATGTGAAACAAAAGGACCACCATGACAAAAGTGCCTGCCAGTTTGCACAGCAGGACAGCAGCCCTCAGGACATACACCATCACCAGTGCCGGTGTACGTGTATGTGCCTTTGCACGTGTGCATGCATGTTGTAATGCATGCATATCATGCGTAGCCCTGTTTTGTAGTGCTGTCTATATTGTGTATATTATCCCTCTGTGTTTTGTGCTCTCGTAATGACAGACAGTGCCGAGCCCTTTGTACACCATGAAAAGACATGGCTTGTTCCTCAGTACAGCTACAGCATATTTGCTCTATTAAGCAGCTGAAATATAGACGTCTAATTTCTTTGTGAATGAATAGGCATCTTAGAGAGCGGCTCTCCTCTTAACATAAGGATGTAAATTGAACTGTTTAAATGTCACGGCTAGCAAGCTGATTTGATTTGAATTGATTTGCTTGTTTCTGGAAAAAAGACCTCCCTTGCCAAACCTTAGCTGCGCTGGCTGCCACAGATAGACCAAGGTCTTTCTTTCCACCTCAACAACACATTGTGGGGCTTCTGAATTCTTCTATCTGCTGTGATTATGTACAAATGGCCTTCATTTGCCATCCATTTCAAAGCTGTAGTGCTGCATTGTGACTAGAGGCAGATGACGCAGACCAAATTACAGCGGGTTTGCAGCCTGAAAAGGATACTCACACAATAGGCTTTGTGAAGTATTCCCTTCAATACGTCGCCATTATTCTCACCTTTGTTGGTGTTTCTCTCTATGTTTCAGGAGCATCTTTGGTTTCTAGATTACATTTGTGGTGTTGGAGAAGAGTGGGGGGTTGCAAATACTTTACTCCAGTCTCTCGTGTTATTCCATGAATGTGTAGGGAAATTGATTTTGAGTGAGAGATTCAAATTTTTTGGTTATCTACTTCATTTTATGATTTCTTTCATTATTAATTATGTCTTCTTTTATTGTTGTGCCGTTCCAACACAATCAAGCTCAAAGAGCGTGGACTCTGAGCGTTTGGTTTATTTGTATTTTTTACATGGATCCTTCGATGTACGTATCTTGCTTTCCTTGTCTTTCCTTTCCTTTCCTTTGTCGTCATTTTTTCATAATATCAAAATCACGTTAATGGAAATAGCCTGAGCAAACATCACAGAATTATGATAGTTGGCCAGAACACAGTGAATTACGCATATCCATGACACTCCCCTCCTTTGTCATATGTCCTATTTGGACAACGGATTCTTATGTGCATCAATAGCCAACAACAACTAACAGTCTTGCTTGTTTATCATGAGCTGCTATTTTATCACGGTGGATTAATAGTTCCACCTTTGAGGAATCATGAACATTCAATTTCTATATGAAAAAAATGTGTGTGTGATCAGTTGACTTTCCTGTCAGAGAATGATGACATCCAGTCAGTGGAGAAAGACAGATGCTCCTGGAGAGCTGTTTTAACGCAGGAGAGGTAAACTTGTCACGAGAAGCTCCTGGGGATGTGTTTCACCTTGTGCCCCATGTTTTAATGGCCGAAGGAAACTTTGTGTTCAGTACTGAAGGTGTAACTGGATAAAGTATATGTTTCAGTAAAAATTTTTACTCTTTTTTTTTTTTTTTTTGGTCCAGGGTTAAACGGGTCGTCTGAAATGTAACAAATTCAACATATGCGCTCCCAGTCAAAAGTTTGGACGCACTTTCCTATTCATTTGAATGAGAAAGTGTGTCCAAACTTTTGACTGGTAGTGTCTGTGTGTGTGTGTGTGTGTGTGTCTGTTTGTGGATATATGCGTTGTGTATGTGAATGTATGTATTATCCAACTCCTATAATGTACAGCCCAGAGGCAGATATGGAGCTGTTGCTCTCACCTCAAACTCTGATTCTGGAACTGTCAATATTCTTCAGGATTGCGTCCATATATTTAAGTTTGTATTGTCATCATTCTTTCTTTTACAGTAATTCTGCTTTTTCCTCCTCACCGGTGGCAGTCGGTGGTTTGAGACAGCTTTCTATCTTTTTTCACATCTACTTCTGCTTATGGAAAGAAATTTCAATCAAGCTTCCCATCTCCACTGTCATCATGTGCCTGATAACGCCATGCACTTTTTCTGACTGGTCTGTGATTTTTTATTTATTTATTTAATTTGGTTTTTGTTTTGTTTTTTTTGGTTGATGGATTGGTACCAGTACTAGACTCCAGTGAATAAGAGTATTAAGAAATGTCAGCTGTTGGTTTAAAATAGTTTGTCAGATCCAGGCCTTGGTCTGTCCATCCATGGTGTAAAATGACCAAACACATTTTCACCAGGTCGTCACGGTTACCCACTCTTCTCCTTCCTCTGTTCCTCAAAACACACAGATGTTGCCATGGTGATGTAATTGAAAATCATTATGTCTCAAACAAGTATTGTTGAGGTGACTATTCATAAGTCTCCTCTCACCTTTTTGTCTTCCTGTTTTTTTCCCTAGTGAAAAGAAAGTGAAAGATCCATCTGTCCTCAGTGCATCATTGTGCAAAGGCCCTTTTTAATCTCTCTTGTCCTGCTCCACCCACCCCATACCCCACCTCTTCAACACAGGGCCTTTCTTGCCACTTTGTGATATAAGAAGCCTAAGCTAGTTGAAGCTCATTTGTGTTCAGTTAAATCTTGGGGGATTAATCATTACATATTTACTGGCTGAGGCTGATCTTGCTGTAAGGTTCTACCCTCGTCCCATTGATCTAGTGCGCATGTTCACTCCCGAGGTTATGGGACGTGCTTCCATTTGCATAAGGCCCTGGGCAAGGTTCTTTCCACCATTGATTGGCCTGTCCATGAGCGCCCCGTGCCTTCTCACATTGATCACTTTGTTTTTTCCCGGAGACAGTGCTACTCAGAGTTCAGCTGCAGCTCAGGCATATCAGACCTGCCGGAGAAAGAGAGAGAGGACGAGGACAAAAAAGAAAGAGAGCACAAGAGAGGGGCGAGTAGGAGTCATAGGGGGTAGATGGAAAACTTTTGACCCTATATTTTGATGATTTTGCATACTTTTCTTTTGAATTTTGACACTTGAGCTGAGAAAATAAAATCCGGTGTCACCTGACTCCTTTGGCCTGCTGCCTGCTTCAGTAGGTGAATTGATATATGGAGCTTTTGCAGGCGTAACCACCTTCATATAAATGAGAATAATGATGGAGCACACAGAACACTCAGCACATAAAGACAGATGTAGCATTCATCGCTGAATTGCTTCTTCATTGCTGTTCTCCAGCCTTTGCATTAACCCTGGTCTGTTTACATCAGTCTGCTACAGAGAAAACTCTCCTCCTGCGGTGCTGTCTTTCGCTGAAGGTTTTTTTTTTTTCTCCCACCTCTTGCCACTCTTTCTCTTGTGTTGTTGGCCTTGTACCTGCTTGGCTCATCTTCTCTCTCTCTACCTATGCACTTGATCAACAAAGTTGCTATCTTAGGCTACCCAGGAATCAAGTTTATTCCGGGCATACCATAATCTGTAATATACGAGGTTCAAACGTCTGAGACCGCTTCCTCATTCACTCGATGACCCCACTCCATTCATCCGAGTTGAGGAAGTGAGGCATTGAAAGCAGGGAGACTCTCCCTGCAGAGGTCTATAAACGAATCATGTCCTTGGTCATTATATGTAGTTTACGTTTTGACTTGTGCATATGTCCCATTGTGTGTTTATTCAGCATGGCGTCAGAGGTGGCGCAAGGCTCAGACTCCCATGATGCACCTCTTCTCTTTGTTCTGCCGTGTGAGAGCAGTCCGCGTCTTTGTCTGCCTCTCTCGTTCCTCACAGCTCGTTGCCTCAGAGGCAAGGTCTCGCTCTCTTCCCTCTCCTCTACTTCAGAGCTCTCTTGCTCTTTCATTCACTCTATAATACCCATTGGGCACTGCTGTCCATTTCTTTCCCTTCTCTCGCCGGCGTTTGTTGTATTTTACCTTCTTTCTTAATTTGTAATGAAACTCTCCTTCGCTCACTTATTCTTTCTTTGCCCCTTGCCCCTGTTGTCACATCACTCCACATTACTGTTCTTTTTTTTTTTTTTTGTGACTCTCACACTCCTCCGAGCTTCTTTGGTCACACTCCTACTCTCGCCTCTCTCTTAACACTTATCTATAAACTTATCTCTTCTCATTTTCTTTCTTTTATCTCATGCCCGGCATGTATCATCTGTTCCACACTCGTCCCCTTTGCTTCCGATTCAGTCACTTTCTTTTTCTCTTCCTTCTCTTAACCTCAGCTTCACATCAGCCTTGCTACTTTATTCTCTGCCATTTAACTTCAATCTTTCACTCAACACTCACCTCACTTCTGTCTCTTTAGGCTTTTTCTTTACATTTTGTCTTTCGCAACAAACATCTGTCTTAAAGTCAAAATACGTATCTTAACTTTATTATTCCATATTATCTAAAATATCAAATAAATTATGACTGAAATGTTTAGATTTTTTTTATTACCTGAAAATGCTTTCAATTTGTTAGAGAAGTGCCCTCATTCATCTCCTTTTTCCTATTGCCATGTCTTTCTTTTTCCTCTTTGTCCTTTTGCTCTAACTTCCATTCTTGCCAGTGTCTCACAGTCGCTGTTCCCACTGTGGTTTTTCTATGCATTCACCTGCTCTGTGTGGGTGTGTCAGCTGGTTACGACCTAGGTCACCTTCACCAGAGAGGGAATACAAGTGGTTGACGTGAGGTTTGAATGTGGTGAAGATGACATGTTGACAGCTCAAATGAATCGCTTGTCACATGTCATTTTTTTTCCTTTTCCTCCTCTTGTTAATTCTGCCATAAGAATGCATACAATATACAGGAAGAATCTTGAGGACATACAGGGTTGCAGATTGTCAGGCTGGCATCACTTGAATTTAACACAATCAATCTTGCTTTTCTGTTTTTTTTTCTTCTTCTTCTTTTTCTGCCCTCAAGCCTGTGAATGGTCTCATTCTGCAGCAAATGTCGGAGGAAGAATAAGTCTTAGGAATTGAAAGGAGAGAAAGTGTTGTTTCTGAAAAGCTGTGAGGAGTAGCTAGGCGGATCCTGGTGCAAATGTCAGTGAACTCGCTGACTCTAGGGTTGAAGTTTAAACCCTCTCTCCTTTCTCTGCTTCTGTTTCTCTCATCTACTCTCTCCTTTTTGCTTTTTTTTTCTCCTCCCTTCAAAGTCTGCATCTCCATCCACACCCGCCTTCTTCACTCTCTGCTCTCTGTCTTTCACTGCTTTTAAAGTTCATTGAATGGGGTGTTGGTATTCTGTGGTGTTTTCGCCTTGCTTACTCCAAACCATACAAACACCACAGTATTCTTTTAGTGTTTGTTGAGGATTTTTCAGCATCAGTGCATCATCTGCAGAATGTGCAGTATATGTTCCTGCTTTTATCACGAGTGTTTTAATCGAAAGCACAGTGATGGGATTGATGGCAAAGGGAAAACCGGCAACCACACAGTTTCTCAGTCACTTAATATCTCCAGCATTTCAAGCTTGAAATACCCTGTACCGACTATTCAGCTGATCTATTCCCAACTCTATAGCCTACAATACTTAAGGCAAGCCTAGTTTGAATCCTTTATGGCAATTTTTTTCTAGAGGTGTGTTTTAGTTATGTACCTGCAGTGAAACATATTTAATTTTTTAAGCCTAGAAAGCTGACAGTGAAAAGAGATGAACTGTTTTATGTGCCATTTTAGGGCTTTATGTGCTGTGAAATACGATGGGGGTTATGAAATAGCAAAAGGAAGGTAGTGAGAGAGAGAGAAGCTCAAAAAAGAGTGAGGGAGAGAGTGGTGTGGAGCAGGCTTTGATCTCTTTGCTGGCTTGGAGCTCAGTGCAGAACTCACTGAAAGGTAGGCCTTGCTTCATGGTGAGAATATGAAGCTGTATGTGCTGTCCAAGTACAGAATAAAACACTCACACACCGGTGCAGATTGTTTTTCATACATCCATGTTTGTGACCTGTTTTCATCTTCAACCACAAGTGTGCATTTTGCTCCAAAAGGCCTTGTTTGTGGTCCCAGAAAGCTAGGTTTTTATTTCACCCCTGTCATGTCACTCATTAGTTTGACGTTCATGTTCAGATCGGTTACCGGGCCACACTGGGCGGTAATTCCCAGCGTGCCTGTATGTGTCTGTGTTTGTCGCTGTCTCATATATATTTCTGCTTTCCTATTAGATGGCTTCACATTGGATGGGTCCTCTGCACTCCTCTGACATTGGCTTTCATGCATGGCCTGCCTACCTTTCTCCCTTTTGTTCCCCCTTCTAACTTTTCACTATCTTTGCCTCAAATATTAAAAACATATTGGTTGTGTCAGACATCTTTTAACACCCTTTCCACCACCTACCAGCTAACATGTATGATACACCCCCTTTCTTTCTCCGCTCTTAAAGATCCATCCCTTCTTTATCCTTTGCTGCCTTCATCCTCATCCATCACCTACCTTCCCCTAGTGTCCTGCCCCCTCCACCCAATGCACCCACCCCCATCCTTGTGTCTTCCACGTGATGGCACTTCTGCCATGAATCGAGCCTCTTCACCTCTCATTGCCCCCCACCCCCCAACCCCCTGTCATCTTTCATGCTCCCCTCCTGTATCCTGTTTTGTGGCTTTGCTTGGGGTTAGTTGATTTGGTCTGATTTCTCTTTGATGAAAACACTAGGGGGCACTGCCTGTCCTTTGTTACCTCTCTGTTCCCTTAACAGGCTCGATGCATGTGTATTTTTCTAAGTGTGTGTCCTGTCTGTGTCTGTTTGCCTGTGCCTGTGCTCCTGGTTGTGTTTGTATTTTGTTAAAAAGCAGTCCATTGCCTGTAATGGATGACACAGATCTGCATTCAGACAGACAGGAAGCCAGGCAGGCAGCAGGTCTCTGGTGGTCACCAGGGCTTTTGCACTGCAACCGACTGCTACCCCCCTGTCCTTACTTCCACCCCCTGTTTCTGTTTGGTGAACCCAGGGGTGTGGGTTAATGAAAAGGGCTTGGACCACCGAGAGGAGCGACAGTCATCTCACAGACACCTCTGCTCACCTCGAGCCCTCTGAGACCTTCTCTCCATGACAGGCCCCCCTCTCCACATCTCTCTCCCCACGTCCACCCTCTGTCCCCTGGGTCACACCACATTGTCTGGCTGCCCAGTGGCCGCCAAAAACACAGCTCACCCAGCATGGCATTACACAAAGGTAGATAAACTTAAAGAGAGTGTGGTGCAGTTTTGAGTGGACGACAGTTTTTGTGTTTGATTAAAAAGAGAATGCTTGAGAATGACTGCCTTGTTTATCTAAAAGACTAGCGATTTAGACAAGGGACCTTGGTTACATTCGGGTCAAGGCGGAACCAAAATAAAGATTGGCTCTAGAGCTGGAAAGGAAACAGAGAGAGGGTAGACCTCTGTTTCAACTCTGTCGGTCGAGGGCTTTTTGTGACTCTCCGCTTCATGCAGCAGCACTCCAGTTGTTTTCTGTGCGTCGTTTATATATGCACAGTCCATACTATACAATTAGTGATCAAGCTTACTTCTGTCATGCATCCTTAAGTCTGCTGATGAATGTGATAGTTTCTGAAGGAAACTCAGAATTATTGATATGTTGTGGGATTCTTTTTTTGTGGTTAGCAGACAGCTGATGAGGGGTGTTTGATAGTGCTAATTGGCAGCTCCCGTCCATGCAGTGTGTGGTTGGTGGTGGGTTGGGGCTGGGCGAAGTGAAGCGCTGCTATTGTTTAGAGGTGTCAAACCCAACACAGAACAAAGAGGACAGGAGAAATGTGCTGTGCTTGCCTATCAACGTACTGAAAGCTGCTAAAGTACACACACACACACACGCACATGCACATATGAATATACATTATAAATGTATGAATTCACGTGTACGTCCATCCACAGAGATGCACACACAACAGCACATTACCTGGAGTCATAAACACGAGCATTCACTCACACACTGACATGCACGCGCTCATACACACAAACACCTTCTGAAGCACGCATGCACACTCTTAGGCAAACAGCCTGAAAATGACAAGATAATCACCACATTCAAACTTACCTTCAGCTCTGGGTAACTGCCTTTTTCTGAGATAAACTAATAAATATACTGTTTTCTTTTCAAATATTCTCCACTGAAGGCCCTAATTAGCATACGCTGACAAAGACCTGACAGAGGTGTAATAGTTAAAAAGGTAATTTGACTACAAGTAGGAGTTTGGGTGGGGAAAAGGGTCAGTGCGCTCCCCCACCACCAACCCCCATCCGCCTCCCTCTTTAATGGTTTATTCACGCTTTTCGAGGACTTTTTGCATGATTGACTGACAAGGTCTTTTTCCGAAATAGCATCTTCAGTAATGAGAAATAATTGACTTCCTAATCAAAAAAGGGTTCATGGAATCCACAAACCTAACTGTAATCTTCTGTGGCATTTCCAGCAGAATTGACAGTCCTCATAGCTTCAGGGTCTATACCACTTTGATTTAATTGCTTTTTTTTTTTCACATTAATAATATACTTTACACCGTATTGTGTGTGTATGTGTGTCTGTGTGTGTGTTTGTGTGTGTCTGTGCGTGTGTATGTATTTGCTCCACACCCTTCTCTCCAGCTTTGTTTTTAATCAACAATATAACTTAAAAAGCACCTCAACTGGTGTATTAGTTTTTGTAAATTTTACATTTAATTCATTAAAGTAATCATTGCGGCGTTTGCATTACGTACTCTAGAGTATTCGCTGTGCTTGTTTTGCACATTATTTTAATAAACTGTATAATAAAACATTGTGAACAGAAGTATAACAAAAGTAAATTATTTTGCATGTAAGTGTTCTTGGAATTCATTAAAAATTCAGTCGCTGCCAGCTGCAAATAATTGCATAATAATAATAAAAAGTAATAATAGTAATAATAATCCTTTTAATCCCACTATGCAGTATCCCTATTATTAATTTTGATATTATCTACTTTCTTTGGCAAGTTCTTTTTTTTCCCCCAACAACCAAATCCAAAAAGTTGCTGGAGATTTGTGTTATCCAAAGCTTTTTATTCTACTTGTGACTCGTAACAGGTCATACAATTTAAATTTGTATTTAAAGCTTGAAGAGAAATGCTTTTGCTATTCAATCTGGTCCAACAAACATCATGATACAGGTTAAATACTTAAAATGGGTTTGTTTTTTTCTTTACCCTGGCTGTTTAATTGGATAATTGAATTACTTTGTATTTTTTTTATACCCTACATTAGTATTATTTTTAATCTTTTATTCTTATGTCTTAATTACTTTGGGCATGAAAATAATCATTTAAGTGAGTGTGCCTGGAGAACTGCAAAGTTTCTACATGATGGGGCAAATTAACTTGTAGCTTCCCCCAGCCTGTCCAATTTGTAATATGGCCTCAACCCCTTCTTTCTTCTTTTTTTTTTTTTTTTTTCTGACTCATCTTTCCTCTCCATAAAAAGCTGTTTTAAATCATGGCTAGTGGCAATGAGAAGTTAATTTCAGATTGTTATATATTTCCATTAATTTCTGTTGGCCTTCTGTAGTTTTCACTCCCTCACTCTCTCCTTCCTTTGAGGACAGGGGGATCACAGGGGTTTTTTTTTTTTTCTTTCCCTTTTCCTGTCTTATTTTTCTTTTTCAGGGGCTCTCTCTTTCCCTCTTGCCCCACGGCACATGAGACGAGCGAATATGAAGGAGTAGAGGATGATAACTGAAGGGAGGAACACTCTCTTTGTCACTTTATTTTACCTCTCCTCCCTTTCCTCTTCCCCCAAACTTTTTTTTTTTTCTTCCAGGGCTTCGCACTCAGAGATGGGTCGAGTGGCCCTGGAAGTCTATACAAAACGCCTCCCCCTGAGAATCCAACTCCTGCAGCCCTGAAGGGACTGCAGACACACACACAGACACACACACACACACCTGATTTGCCAGTAATGTGCGGAGCAGCAGGCGCCTCCAGATTTGTTGTTTTTGTTTCATTTTCCTTCTCTTCCTCCTCCCCCATTCACAGCTAAGGTGAAAAACAGTCCACTGAGATATTTGGTAGATTTTGCCATTAGCAGGCTCCACCTTTTCGAAACACTTACAATAGCTGGGCTTCATGTGTTGATTTGTGAAGCAAGAGAGTGAATTTGTATGGATCTTATGAAAAAAAAAAAAGTATTTTTATGAAAAAAATAAGAGTTTCTTGAAAACAAGAAGAGTGAGGAAAGTCTCACAATTGTTAAAATTGATCTCCACTTCAACCTTCTCACAACAAATTTAGAAGAATTGAGTGAAAATTCCACATCATAGCTTGTTGAAATGTTCTCACTGCACCCCCAATTTAGAAATTTTGGCTCAGATGCTAAAGCTGGGCTCAGTTAGTACAAGGAATCAGTGTTCATCAGCCCCTGTGGCTGTGTGTGTCTGCCTGTGCGTGTGCGTGTGTCTCAGAAATGGACAGCAGTACCCGATGGATATTTAACACATTAGCTTTGGCAGAGCTGAGAGTGGTGTGAAAACACACTGATTTCCTAAGTGGCAATCATATCAGCCTTGCCGTCAGAGCGGCAGCAAAGAGCAAACATCTGTGTGTGTGTGTGTGTGTGTGTGTGTGTGTGTGTGTGTGTGTGTGTGTGTGTGTGTGTGCGTGCGTGCGTGTGCGTGTGCGTGCGTGTGCCTGTGTGTGTGTGCCTGTGTGTGTGTGTGTGCATGCGTGTGTGTGCATGCGTGTGTGTACACGCGCGTGCATGCCCCACAACATACATACAAAATTTTTGTGCACAGCATTTAGACATTAACTCCAGCTCTGCTCTAACTTTACACAGTAAAGTTCTGTCAATTTAATAGTGTGTGTTTGATACAGCAGGAATGTATGTTTATTCAACTTTTGAAAAACTTGGCCCTATAATATCATTTCCTATAGCACAGTGTTTTCCAGTTATTCTGTTATATGTCCCATATAACATGTCCCTGTCCCAGTCCAGGGTTACTGTCTGTCTCCGTTTTAAAGCCTCTGTTACGCTTTATACTTGATCCGCATGTGTCTCTCTCTCAGTCTGTTCGTGGTAAGCTGTCTCCTCCCTGCCAGGGTTCAGGGAGCACTTGGTTCTGCTCCATGTCAGAATCACCCTGAGTTACAACACAAAGGTCTCAGCCTCCTCCTCCAACCACCCTTGTTAGGCCCTCTTACACACTCCCTCCCTCCATCAGTCTCATTCTCCCTCACTCTATCCATCCTGGTCTCCAGCCGAGAGTCACCCATCCGAAACTATGTTAAAACAGGGTCATCCCCCAGCGTGCACTTAAAGGCTGTCCCTTTAACCTGCTCTGAAATACTTACGGCTATTATTATAGCTTATAAATCATTAAGAAAGTTTAATTATACGAAAATTTCATGGTGGAAATGTGCAAGCTGACACATGGGAAGGGGAATTTAATGGGCCAGCAAGTCCCAGGACCGTGAGGGAAAATATTGAGGTTAGGTTTCTATTTTACAGCATTGCCGGAGGGTTGAGAGACAGGCAGAAAGACAAGAAAGAAGCATTTACAGAGTGAGAGAAAGAGGGAGAAAAAAGGCTAGTGCAGATGATGAGGCCTAGACTGTTTCTACTGTGCCACACTAACTTTCTAATTTCACTCTGTAGACCAAAGCTGTTAATATGGCCAGTTGATTTGGGAATGATGAAGACATTGCCCACCATACTATGTGCTGGTTTTCTTAACTAAGATGAAGTCTAATTAACACAAGACTTTAATTAGACGCCATGCCATAATTTCACTTTGTTAAGGAATGCTGCCTAATTAGAAATGATCTTTTGTAGAATTTCTGTGATTGTTGTCACTAAACAATATATTAACATGCTTAACTACGAATATTACAAAACTTTGTACACTTCTTTAATTATGTCAATATCATTTGAATGTGAATAGAAAGAGATAGAGCTCAAACAGCTTGGGCTTTGACTACCAGTCTTTTCATTGTGACAGAAATGTAATTCATTAAAATGTTGGGAGTTGAAATCATTAACACTAACCTTAATTAGAAATTTCTGAATGGCTTTGTGGTATATATGAATTGGTAATATATGTGTGACCACTGCCCTGGCTCACTGGGTCTGATTGATTTAGTGTGTTTGCCACGAAATTTGAACTCAATAGGAATTTAATTGTTCCAGGAATTCATTGTTATTTCATGGAAGTGTAATGTGTAAAATCACTTAACTGGACAGATGTGAAACAAGATTCACTAAGTTATAAACAGCTGGGTTTATATATATATATATATATATATATATATATATATATATATACATGCATGATTGCAAAAAGCAACTCTCTCCCATGTTGAAACTGTCTTTTAAATGAGAGTAACTAAGTCAGTTATTTTGAATTTACAACAGTTGCTTTGCACCTTAGTCTGCTATTGTTTTTGAGCCATCCCTCACTCATAACCCATTGGTCCCTCCCTTATTCTGTCCCTCCATCCCATCCTCCCTGCCCTCTCCCCCTCCTCCGTCTGCCCTTCCCGTCTTCCTCTTGTTTTCCATGTGGGCACAAGTGGGGCGCAGCGCCCACAGTCGGCAGGTTTCCTGGCACGCTGCTCTTCATCCTCTGCCTTTTGTTCCACCAATAGTCAACAATTCTCCACTTCTGCTGTGTCAGTAAATATTTATTGGCCTTCCCTTTCCTCCCCATTCCCGCTAATGTTGGTGTGTAGACTGTGCATATACATGTCATATACATATATATATATATATATTTGTGTGGTTTGCATGTTTATACACACACTAAATCTTGCCCAACGCACACACAGACACGCAACACTTCCCCCTACCCTGTGTCCGGTGCTGTCACTCACACACTCAGATCTCACCCCCTCTCCGAACCCGCCATCCTCCCTTTCTTTCACTCTCTCTCTCTCTCTCTCTCTCTCTCTCTCTCTCTCATCTTTTCTTCCTCATATATGTGGGGAACAACCATGAGAGGAAACAGGAAAGACAGGGGGAAGTTATTGCAGTTTTTTTACTGCTCTCTCCCCCCATCTCTACACCCTCACAACAGCCAGGGTTCACGCACTGGAGGGTCAGAGTGGAAAAAAACCCTGTGAGTAAATGCATGTGACCTCAGTGAGCAAAACTTCTCCACATCCCATAGCACTGAAAGGTGCACACACACAAACACACTCCTTCTCACTCCCTAGGGCCCTGTGGCCTCGTGCTAGAGAGGGTTTCCTTCCTGCAGTTAAGACAAAGGAAGCTGGGGACTGACAGGAGACCTGGGACTGCTGCTTCAAAGCCACAGGAAGTCCTGGTGTTGTCTCTTCCTGTGGAGGGTGTCGGAGCGTGGGGGTCCAGCTGCCTGTGTTTTCACAGTCAGGGACGGACAGGGATGGGTGTGTGTGTGTGTATCTGTAGGGTAGCTGAAAATGCTGGACTTCCACTCCAGTCAGCCCTTCTATGACCTGAGATCAGTTACTAGCAGCATTTAATAGTTAAAGTAGATAGGAGCAAGCACAATCACAGAGAAACATAATTCATGTGTTGAATCCTTCAGTCATTAAAAGCTAAATCCAGAAGATGATCATCAGTTTAACCAGTGTTTATCTATAAGTCCATTGTCCTTATTGGTTTATGCTATTAAAAGTGCCAGAGCATCAATCAGCCTTTATGTTTGTTTTTTCCAGCCCTTGCCACTGTCTCTGCAGACTCTAAACATGCTTGCAATGTGTCCATGTCTCTATGTGTTTGTGTTTGTGCTCATGTTCCAATGTTGGCGTGTAGGGATTTATGGGGGTGTATGTGTTAGAGTGTCTGCGCCATGTGTTTTCCAACCTTCCGGTGTGCACCCGCATACATGTTTGTTTGTTTTTTCTGTGTTTGCCCTGGCTTCTCCGATGCTCTCCTCTTACTCTCTGGCAGCAACAGGACAGTTAATCAATCAAATATTTAAGCAGTGCTTCAGTGCTCAGTGGGTAGTCCTAGATTATCTGTGGCTGTTGGCAGTGCATGGCGCAGCCACATTATAAGCCTCGTCTCTGACTGGCATCGTCACGGGGCGCTTCTCTCCCTCTCTCTCTCTTTCTCTCTCCTCCTTTTTCTTGGCCTCTGCTCAGTCTTTGCACGCTCCCACTAACACTCTACATTTTATCTTCTTTTTCAGTCTCAATCATTTTTTGTCATTCTCTCTCTATCCCCTGTTTTCCTTGCTCTTGTTTGCTGCTCTCTATTTGCACTCTCTCTCTGTGTATAATTGTGGCTTTTCACATTGACTATCTGACAGTGAGCAAGGCCCCCTTAAAGAGCTCTCATCTTTCTGTCTTTGCCTCTTTTTTTTTCTCTTTTCTCTCACACCGCATTCTTTCTAGGGATGAGTCTGTCTGTCTCCCTGCGGGGATCTCCATTGTGGATTACCATTCAGTTTTCGCCCAATTATCTAGTGGCTTTCGCTGCCTTTGACACATAATTATCAAAGGCCTAAATAATTGTCTTTATTATTGCCGGTGTTTAGATGTAGCATCAGCGGAGCAGTCGCGAGCAAGGGAGCATCACGGGGAGAGGAGAGAAATGAAGTATTTATCTCAACCAGAGATTAGTCTAGCATGCTGTTAAATGATGTCTCGGCGCTTATTTCAACTCCTCGTCCAGATAAATAAACATGATTAATAAGCCCCCCTTCCCTCCTTCATACACACACCCCTCATTTATATATACACACACCCATCACATATAACATTCTACGTCAGTGATGAAAATAAGATTATGCACGACAAAAAGCCTGGCAATTAGCTGGGTTTGTTGCAAGAAGCAGCTTAAAGTGCTTAACACTGTACTTTGCTGTGGGGCCATGTGAGAGGTCAGGTACAAGATACTTGGGTTAAAGAAAATTCTGAGGGAATGTGTGTTTATGCACGCGTGCGTGCCTGTGTTTGTTTGCATGCGTGCCTGTGTCACTTCAAATGCAGGGCTTGGCTATTTCACAGGACTTTCGAAAAGCCAGATTTAGTAGAATTGTGCCAAACTGGGGGTCACAAACCTGTGATGTTTGTGGGTCTCTATAGCAAACACGCCCTCCGCAGAGAAATCAGAAAAGTGTGTTTTATGAGGGAGAAACAGAGAGGGGCAAAAGGGGGAGAGGGATTTTGTAGTTCATCCAGAGTGTGACTGGATGTGGGTCTGCGTCATCACTTGTGACTCAGCTTTGTTGTCAAGTTTCAGAAGAATGTAAATGTGTAAATGAAGTTGTGGTCAAATTAAATCCAAAATCACAGCAAGGGAGCGTGTTTAAAAACAGCTTGTCTCCGAAAAGGATTTCAAAAATTCTGACACCTTATTTTCTTCTGGCAAACTAATTTATGATGTCAAAGTGGCCTTGATAATTTGAATTACACTTATAAGTCTGAAATGGTGCAGGCGATAGATGCAATAGATCACACTGGTGATAAACATTTCATCATGGTGCTATAGTGAGTAAGGAGGTTGCCCTTCAAGTTAAGGACTCAGCTTCTAACCCCTGTGATGGGATGCATCATTTCCACTTACGCTTCTGCTTATGTTTTAGGAAGACAATGAAAACCCACTTGCTTCAGGGATGCTGTTTTGAAGCTGACCCTGTGGTCTGATCTCTCTATGAACTGGCTCAAAGAAAAAGAAAAATTTCTTCTTGGGGACTAATAAAAGATTCATAAATATTCTTTGTTATGCACATCTGCCTGTCTGTCTCTCATCTGTCTTCCTTTGTCTCCTTGTTCCTTTATTTTATTTTTCCTCCTAGCATTCTAATTTTCACAGCCATTCCTTTCTGCTCCCCTTTCTCACAATATTTTTTAACATTCAAGCTGTCCATGTCCAAGCCCCACTCGAACTTTACTCTGCATGTGCAGCTGCTTTAGCATTAAAGGAAAGGCCAGCAGAGACACAGCAAATCTCTCGACATCTGTGTGTTGGTTTTAGCTCAACAAGTATTTCCACATGTTTCTCTTCCCACTCCCTGTCCGATACAACACTGATCACAACAGCTGGTCTGTGTCCTTGTTAAAGCTGCAGGCTGCGGTTACATAGTGGATTAGCACGTTTAACATTCTGGATAAAGAAGGCTAACACTAACTTAAAGGGTCGCACGGCCCAAAAATTATAACATGATGAGTCATAGGATAAGACAGCTTACATCTCTAAACCCTTGGGAGCATGTAAGTTTACGGTTGTAATTCATTGGTAAGTTAACCATCAGAATCACCCACCTAGCAGAGGACACAGACATGCATTGATTTTCATTTCAATATGCAGTTAACCACAGTTGTCATTGTGGCTTTTAAAACACGGAACCCAGAGGTGTCAAAATAATTGTGGTTGAGGGCCACACTGCATAGAGCATTCTCTCCTGGAGTCATTATTTGTCAACCTATTACCCCAACTGTTACCACAGGAACCATATGTGTGTAGGCATTGTGGCAATGAGAAGTGTCACAATGACTGATTTATTTACCAGTGGTGGGAGATGGAGTCCTTTGGTCTTTAATCTTGGGTTGAGGCATCATCAAGAAAACAGACTGTTTGGTGAGAGTTTCTGATTTATTTTCCCTCCTCATTTCAGCAACTACACAGTACTATGTGAGAATCTTGAATAGCTTGTTAGAGAAGGTCATTGACAATGTTGTTTTTACATTCTATGTAAGACCAATAAAACTTATCCAGCAAAATGCAATCCGAGTTGAATTTAGTCCATTTGAATGGCTAAATTAAATGGTGTCATCATTCATTCATTCTTTCATCTTCTACCACTTATCTGTTTCCGGGTCGTGGGGGGTGTTGGAGCCAAGCCAGCTCACATTGGGTGAGGGGGGGGTCACCCTGGACAGGTCACCAGTCCATCACAGGGCCAATACACAGAGACAGACAGAGACAAACAACCACTCACAATCACACTCAGACCTACGGACAATTTTAGTCACCAATTAACCCAAACATGATGTCTTTGGACGATGGGAGGAAACCCGCGCAGGCACGGGGAGAACATGCAGAGTCCACACAGAAAGGCCCCAGGCCGGGGACCAAACCCACAACCTTCTTATTGTGGAGCAACAGTGCTAACCAATATGCCGCCGTGCTACCCCAGTGTCGTTATCCAACTTTTAAAAAAATATTTTCTCCAATCTGTCTCCTTGATGAGACTGTTTCTATCTAGGCAGAGCTCACCACGCACTGTCTAAACACTAAAGTCCAGTTTTTGCGATCCAGATGCATCTATCCAGCACCATCTACAACCCAGCTTCACTCCCACCTTACCAGCTGTGCCTTCCTCTTTGTTCATGCCTTCATCATTGTCTAACTGCTGTCTGTCATTCACTTGCTTTCCCACCAAACTGTCCCTCTGTTGTGCTGTTTTCTCATAGCTGCACAAATTCATTTCCACACACACACATACATTCACATGTGTGCCATGCACATTTAGGCATGCACGCACACACACACACAGACACAAATGACAGACACACACACACGGTCTTGCTCTGACGGCCTTCTTAGTGTTCTTTCTCTGTGTCTTGCTTCCTTCTATCTGCATATCCTTTGTTATCTCTCTAAAGTACTTTGTTTTAAAAGTGGCATGTCAAAATATTTTAAACAATGATAGACTTAAACAACCCGTCATTATTGGCAGGTTGGCAAATACAGTTTACTTTGGCACATGTTATCCCATTTATTATAGCTTAGTTATAGTTTTAATATACCAGTGGTTTCCACTGAACCATGGCAATAAGAGTACATTAAGGTTATCCTACAATACTTAAAAAAATTTGCTAGACTCAGATGGACACACAATTGGAACAAGTACAGATCCATTTATCCACTTGGAAAATGGAAAAAACTGTTTTCTTCCCAGACTTTGGTGATGTTTTTGACTGGACTGAAGTCATGTACTTAGTGTTTTCCATGAGCAGTCAATCCACAGTCTCCTGTTTCCTGGCCTCTGTTAGAAGCCCCTTTACTCAGGGACTGGCCTGTTTGGCTAGCACCAGAAAACAGGACCTTGACTGACACTTTCAGTTTTAAAAGGTTGACTTTGCTACTCCCACGGGTCCAGTTCTGCCAGAGGAAAGCTTTTCAAACCAAGCGTGAATGAAGGAGGGAGTACAGACAGGAGTCTGTATCTGTGTGTGTACGTGATCGTACACACACATACAGTGTGTGAGCGAGGGAATTTGTCTTTGCATACAAGTGCTGTGTCTCTCTCCTTTTGTTGCCTGTCTTTATAGTTGTGCCCTTTTTCCTTTATGCTTATGGTTGTATCTCTCCTCTCAGTCTGCTTTATCCTCTACCATGGTGAAGACGCACCAGTGGAAGCCTTATCAGCTGGATGATGTATGAGTCCTTAGTGCCTTAATAGATTCCATTTATCTCTATACACTCCCACTTTAATTTGGCTGGGCAAGGGAGGATGTTTTCAAATGCCCACCATCATTATGATGTACAACCAGCCAACTATAGCTGGCCTCTGTGGTTGCTCCAACACTTGAGCTTATGGGCCAATAGTGATCACATTCTTACATGCAAACTCCAACTAATATCTGATGGTCCTCTCCCTGCCTCAGCCATAACATTACCTAGATGTCCCACTGAAGTGCTAAGTCTTGTCCTCAGACACCAAGCCATAAACGGCATCACAATTTTACGCCCACAGGCTATCCAACAATCAAGGAACCTGAAAAGAGTTTCCTCCCTCCAGAGGACACTTAAGATGAAGTTTTAATTTAGTTAAAATTTGATCTGTACTGTCACAGCACCACATGTAGATGATCACGCCACCACTGCACTCAGTACTACTGTGCAGCACTATGATGAACCAGTAGTCTCTTTCGTAGCTTCATGAAATCTATACAGTAAATGATTGTTAACCTATTGTAGCAAGTCCTGTTCGCTTTTCTTCCCGTTTATCTTAAAGCGAAGTAGAGTGAAACAGCTTGTTCCCAAAGCCTGCCTACGGTGCTCCTTGGGGTAGGACCAGCGGTGTGGGAAGTCTATTGTAGTGCGGTAACAAGTCCTTTGTGTGACATTTTCCTTGGCGTTGACATTCAGAGGGGAATAGGAAGACGGGCCTGCCGATGCCACATTCTCTGTGACATGTGAAGGGAAAGGGTATTAAGAATGGGGGCCGAGGTGTTTGAACGTGCACAGGGAAGGACATTTGTACAGAACGTGACAAGGACACGCTATGGTGGAGCAGCTCTTTCATATTTCACTTTATAACATTATGCTATACACCAGGTTGAATCTGTATCCGCCAGTTACAAAGCTGTCCACTGGGCCAGTGCTATCATGGTCCAAAGAGTAGGCTGTGTGTTGTACAGAGAGTAAAATTTTTATTAGCCAAGTATCTACTGACACAAAGGGTATGTCTTATTAAAGTAATTTTATTCACATCTATGCAATTCAAAAACAGGATTTTGTTTTCTAAGGAGGTCATTATATTTTTACTGCATAAAAGTTCTATCATTGAAATGTCTGGAATTAACAATGTCCTCCTCAGCAGTGACTGTCTCATTAATATGCTGGAAGGGTGACAAACCCAACTTTGATTTGCTTTGTGTGGCAGATGAATCAGAGGGAAATGCAGGTGAAGAATAGAGTGTGTGCTGTGGCTCTGACTGACTCCGCTCACAACATCTGGCTACAGGAGACGAGCAAAGGCACACAGGACTGGATGCAGCAGGTGACACAAACACACATGCTGAAATACACACATACACACCCTAAAGTCAAAGAAAGATGCTACAAAATGTACTCGGGTCCATTCCTAGGCTCCTGTGTCATCATGTAAATTCATCCAGAGGTCTCTCAGATTCTGCTCCTCTCTAAATTCTCCCTGCACAACTCCTCTGACCTACACAGGTACCCCTGACCAACGGCCAGACTTAGAAGTCATGGGAAACAATTGTTTGCATGTATTTCCTCTATTTTTTATCATCACCACCGTCTTTTTCTTTCTGGGTGCACGTCAATGAATAACTGAGACTGCTAACCCTTCACTGGTGCAGGTGCATGTGGCCGGGCATGCATATGTGTAAGCATCAACGCATGTGTTTCTATGTGCCCGTGGGTAAGCATGTGAGATAGAATGCACGTGCATTTGTGTTAGATTCATTTGAGCACTTGCCCTTTCTGATGTGACCTCTGAGCCATACGCAGCACCTGGGCTCACTCAGTATGCACATACTGATGAGACCAGCCAAGACCATAGTTGCTTGAGAGCCAGAGATGCAAATGTCATGCACGCACACATGCACACACTAAAAACATGCACACCATACCTTTATTTATATTACATCCTCTTTTATATCCTTAGCCTTTTGTTTTTGATATTTCTGTCATCCCCATATCTATGTTAGTGTGTGTGTGTTCAGTTTGTATGCTCAAGTGTGTGTTACTTGTCTACAACTGTGTATGTATGTTAGTTTGAGTTGTGGGGATTCAAGGTTGCACTGGCCCCCTTCTCCTTGTCCGGCATCTCCTATTTTTGATTCATCTAAGGGATGTGTGGGACACAGCATAATTGGAATGTTAAGTGATTTTCTATTTGTGATGATTACCCAGAACAATAAATTTGAAATAACCTTCTTTGTCCAGTCGAAGGGGGGGGACAGGCAAGGATTTGCACCGTCTCAGGCTCATTAACCCAGAGTCCTTTTTTTGGCAGAATTAAGAGAGGAGGCTGCCTAATTAAGGGAATTTTAGCTAGAGGGAAACAGTGGCACACCTATGCTATGTCCTTCTCAATGATACAACCAAAAAAGTAAATTTGGAGGAGGTTCATACGTCTTACATGATCTAGGTTCCTTGTGTATGTGGTCCTTGTTTATAATGTTTATATTTCTGTCAGGAACCTTTAAATTCACTATGATAACCATTTCACTTCGTTTATTTAACCAAATATGTTGTTTCCTCAAAAAACAAAATTAAGTTAAAATGATTTGTCAAAAAAAATCAGTTTTGATACGTGTTGTTCCTTGTGGCTCATTAATAGAAATACTGTAAGTAATTTAATACAAATGTGTTTTGACTGTTTGTTTTCCAGCTAATTTTGTGTGTGATGAAGACAATGAATGATAAACACTACGGATGTAGGTGATGAGACAGCTTTAGCAATTTGAGTAAAACAGACTAACAAAAATGTCTTGCTTTTCAAAACTTCAACCGTTTATTTCATCAACGTCACTGGCTTCTGGGCATGGATGTGTGTGCTTGTTAACAAGCCCCGGTCATTTACATTAGAAACCAACACTCTGTATGTGTGTTGGTTTTACCAAAGGGTCACTTTTTGTTTCACCTAATGTGCTAATCTCACTTCTAGGCCGATATACAAGTTTCTGTCATTGTGTTTGATTTCTCATTCTTGCTTTTGAATGATCACAATCCAGAGTCTAAAGCACATGCACATGTTGCTGCTGAACAAAACACTAATTACATCTCTGCCAAAAACGCTTCCACAGCTGGCTTTTTAACATATGTAACGCTTACATTGCACAGTAAATTGCAAACACACACACACACAGCCAGGACAACCCAGATGTTGCAACACATAACAGAAGAGAGTGAAAAGCAGTGAGCCTGAATAATGCCATGGGTGGTATACATGTAAATATGGGTGCCAACATGGGACATCAGGCACATAGGTGGTGGACTGCTGTCTTCTCCTCCTCAGAAAAAAATAATTACCTCCCTCCAGGGTTCAAGAAGTCAGATTGTGGGATGCAGAGAGGAGAAGGTGAGTGTAAAAGGGAGGAGATGGGATTTAGAGATCAGCACCTGCTGGGCCAGGTTATATCGACCAAATGGGTCAAACAAGCGGCAAGTGACGTCACTGCAAGAGGAGGAAAAACAAAGATGAGAGAAATGAACAAGGAGCAGGAATGAGCAGAGGCAGAGATTGAAAGACTCAGCCATTGACTTAGACAGAAAAAGAAATTGACAGAGAAATAAAGTATGAGAAATGTTCAATTATTTAAATTGTGTTGACTGCCGCCCAGAAAGCAAAGGGCAGAGCTGTGGAAAAGAAACACAAAAAGACAGGTAGGATGCGAATGGGGTGAATACAGATGGAGGAGAGGAGATGAAGAGATGAATGTGGAGCTAGATGAGTATCATAGTGAGGAGAAGTGAGTGAGAGAGAGAAATGTGAATGATGGTGTACAGCTGGCAGCCTGTCATGGTCTCCAAGGTGTCTCCTGTCACTGTGCTGGCCTGCTGTCACACTCTAGTGGCCTGCCCAGAGCACACATACAGACAGACATACACATATGCACACACACACACACACACATACAGAGTACACTATGGTCATGAATAAACCATCCTAATCCATAGAGATTATACAGCAACTGGAGGAGTCGGAAGGGACACAGCGAGCAAGAACTGATACATGGAACTACTTTCTGAGAAGTTCAGTTGCGGACTGTCATGCGTGTAATGGTTCAGGAGACTTTTGTACACTTAGCACGAAGTTTCTATTATGGGACCAATTCCTGTGTGCTTTGAGAAAGAAGAGGTGGAGTTTTAGCATGAAACAGAGCCAACATACACAATTGTTGTTTTATTCTCCTTACAATTTGCTTTGCAATCATGATCATGATTTCTGACCCAATCTGACTTTAAATTGTGATTATTTTAAAGCAGGTTTGGGGAGGTAGGGCATAAGTATGGCCTGTGTGTGTAGTCCTGTGACACTTAATGTGTAGTGGATATGAGAGACTTATGATGGCTCCATTAGATCACCCTATCAACAGTTGAGTGCAGTGTTTTGTATCTATTACTCTCTGAGACTGTATGCGTTTGTGCGTGTACACACACACACGCATACACACAGCAGGTTGTGGATCACACACATAAGCAAACATGCACACATACACATGACACAAAACCCTTAACAGCCTCTCTCACTTATAGAGGGG